>CM022301.1:462837386-465237386 GCA_011799875.1 Thinopyrum elongatum | reverse complement strand
GCTCATTTCCCTATAATTTCTCCTAAAATCTGTTTTCTAAAAACTGAACCGTATCCAAACAACCACTATAGCAATTGAACCGTATCCAAACAACCACTATAGCAACTCTCAACTAGATGTCACTACAATAATTATGTCAACTGAAAACATGAACCAAGTAACTGGAAGACAAATCAGAGACAGTAACAATTGTCAAATGTAGTACAGTCCCTCATATGCACAAAATCGAACACGTTGTGGACACACGCTCATGAACAGAGCCTACCTAAATTAAAGAATCAGAAATAGTAATTCTGCGATTGTATAAATCCATGTATTAGGGAGAGAGGGATGTGCACGAACCAGTGGCTTGGTTTTGTCGCAGCTCGCTACTTTTGTAGTATCCTTGGACTGAGTCGATGGTTTGAGTTGGGCTACAGGTAGGGGTCCATCGCAAAAACTCAATATTGGCTCAGTAGTATAGGAGGCGGCCGACAACGGTGGCACATCGGCCAGCAGCAGCGAGCACCTTCCCGGCAGCATCGACGTCATGCTGCTCATTGGTGTCTACTACGCAACTTTATTTTTGTAGACTCGTGTTGGGCCTCCAAGCGCAGAGTTTTGTAGGACAGTAGCAATTTTTCCTCAAGTGGATGACCTAAGGTTTATCAATCCGTGGGAGGCGTAGGATGAAGATGGTCTCTCTCAAACAAACCTGCAACCAAATACAAGAAATCTCTTGTGTCCCCAACACACCCAATAAAATGGCAAATTGTATAGGTGCACTAGTTCGGCGAAGAGATGGTGATAAAAGTGTAATATGGATGGTAGAAATATATTTTTATAATCTGAATAAATAAAAATAGCAAGGTAGCAAGTGACAAAAGTGAGCACAAACGGTATTGCAATGCTTGAAAGCCAGGCCTAGGGTCCGTACTTTCGCTAGTGCAATCTCTCAACAATGCTAATATAATTGGATCATATAACCGTCCCTCAATGTGCGATGAAGAATCACTCCAAAGTTCCTATCTAGCGGAGAACATAAGAATAAATTGTTTGTAGGGTACGAAACCACCTCAAAGCTATTCTTTCCGATTGATCTATCCAAGAGTTCATACTAAAATAACACCAAAGCAAATTCAGATTCATAATGCTCAATCCAACACAAAGAACCTCAAAGAGTGCCCCAAGATTTCTACCGGAGAAACAAAGACAAGAACGTGCATCAACCCCTATGCATAGATTACCCCAATGTCACATCGGGAATCCGCGAGTTGAGTGCCAAAACATATATCAAGTGAATCAATATAATACCCCATTGTCACCACGGGTATTCATATGCAAGACATATATCAAGTGCTCTCAAATCCATAAAAGTATTCAATCCAATAAAACGAAATCTCAAAAGGAAAACTCAATTCGTCACAACAAGATAGAGAGGGGAAAACACCATATGATCTGACTATATTAACAAAGCCCGCGATACATCAAGATTGTGCATCTCAAGAACACGAGAGAGAGAGAGAGATTAAACACATAGCTACTGGTACAAACCCTCAGCCTCGAGGGTGGATTACTCCCTCCTCATCGTGGTGGTCGCCGGGATGATGAAGATGGCCACCGGTGATGATCTCCCCCTTCGGCAGGGTGCCAGAACAGGGTCTAGATTGGATCTCATGGATACAGAGGCCTTGCGGCGGCGGAACTTCTGATCTAGGGTCTCCGCGAGGGTTTTTGGAATATTTGGCAATTTATAGGGTGAAGAGGCGGTGCGGGAGGCCACCGAGGTGGGCACAACCCACCGGGGCGCGCCTGGGGGCCCAGGCGCGCCCTGGTGGTTGTGCCCCCCTCAGGGCACCCCCAGGTGCTGCTCTGTCCCATTGGATGTCTTCTGGTCCATAAAAAATCCACAAAAAATTTCGCTGTGTTTGGACTCTGTTTGGTATTGATTTTCTGCGATGTAAAAAACAAGCAAAAACAGCAACTGGCACTGGGCGCTATGTCAATAAGTTAGTCCAAAAAAATGATATAAAGTTGCTATAAAATGATTGTAAAACATCCAAGAATGATAATATAGCAGCATGAATACTTCATAAATTATAGATACGTTGGAGACGTATCAGCATCCCCAAGCTTAATTCCTACTCGTCCTCGAGTAGGTAAATGATAAAAGAAATAATTTATGAAGTGTGAATGCTAGCAAAGTGCATAAGTTTGATCAATAGTAATTTCAATCACTTTTCCTAGCATCATAATAGCAACTCTTTCTCATAAAACTCATCATGTTAAAGTAGCAACCAATTCACATGTTAAGGTTCAAACAATGAATTCTCTTGAAACTCAACAACCTATATTCTTAGTCACCAAACAATTGCAATTCAACTTATTCAACAGAGTCTAAGTAAGAGCTCCACATACTCAACCATCATATAGTCTTCTATGATTGCTAACACTCACCGCATACACATGAGCAAAACGTTTCAACCAGAAAGATAGGGGCTTACAATTTCGCCTCCCAACGTATTCACCTCAAGGGTGATGTCAACAATAATAACTCATGCTACCCATATCCAACTGGATATATGTGCCTAGATCTTTCCTCACCACATGATGCTTGCCAAAAGAGAAAACTAAAAAGGAATAGAGAGAAAAACTTTGACTCTTGCATGAAAGTAAATACATAAAAGTAAAAGGTAGGCCCTTCGCAGAGGGAAGAAGAGGTTGCCATGCGCTTTTTGTTTGTATGCTCAATCCCTTAGTGCAAAAGAACGTCATGTTATATTGCCCCTTATGATAGCAACCTTTGTTATGCAGTCTGTCGCTTTTATTCTTTGCCATCACAAGTTTGTACAACGCTCAATTTTCTCTTACACTAAATGATCTAACACTTTTAGAAGCAATTTTTATTGCCTTATTGCACCGATGACAACTTACTTGAAGGATCTTACTCAATCCTTAGGTAGGTATGGTGGACTCTTGAAAATAAGATTTGGGTTTAAGGGTTTTTCGATGCACAAGTAGTATCTCTACTTGGTGCGGAATTTTTGGCTAGCAAAGATGGGGGGCAAGCACCACATGTTGAAGGATCTATGACAATATAACTTCTATGTGAATATGAACAAACATAAATCATTACGTTGTCTTCCTTGTCCAATGTCAACAATTTTGGCATATAATATTTCGATGGGGGCTCACAATCACAAAAGGTTTCCAAGATAGTGTATTTGCATGTGAAAGTTCTCTTCCTTATAGTAATCATTCATGAATTGCTTGTATGACCAATATTGTGATTGTCAAGCTTCAAAATATTTCACTTTCTAAACCCAATGTGAAGCTACCACTAGGCATGATATGAACATATAGTTTCAACTTCATGATATTCAATTCATTCAACAATTTACTCATAGGATATAAGTGAAGCACAACAGTGAATGACAAACTACTCCAAAAAGATATAAGTGAAGATCAAGCGAGTAGTTAAGTAAAGGGGTAGCTAATTGAGGACTCTCTCTTATTTAAAAACTTTCAGAACTAAGTATTTTATTAAAACATCAAGTAAAACAAAACAAAATGACATTCCAAGAATAGCACAACTCAAGTGAAGAAGCAAAAACTTAGGCTCAACCGATACTAACCGATAATTGTTGATGAAGAAAGGTGGGATGCCTACCGGGGCATCCCCAAGCTTAGATGCTTGAGACTTCTTGGATTATTAACTTGGGATGCCTTGGGCATCCCCAAGCTTGAGCTTTTGTGTCTCCTTAATTCCTTTTATATCACGGTTTCCTAAATCTTAAAAACTTCATCCACACAAAACTCAACAAGAACTCGTGAGATAAGTTAGTATAAATCAATGCAAAAACATTATCATTCTCTACTGTAGCAAATCAAAAAATATATTATTAAACATTGCGTACTAAATGACTCTGCATATTTAATACTCCTATCCTCAAATAGAATCATTAAACAAGCAAACATATGCAAACATAACAGCAATCTGCCAAAACAGTATAGTCTGAAAAGAATGCAAGAGTATCAATACTTCTTTAACTCCAAAAATTATGAAAATTTACCACACTGTAGAAAATGTATCAGATCTTATTGTGCATAAAGTTTCAACATTTTATCACATTCTTACTTTTCTCGGGAATTTTTGCAACATCGATAAACTTTCTGTTTTGAAACAGCAACTCATATACTTGCAAAATAAGCATGGTAAAGGCTATCCTTGACATTTTTATTGAAAAGAAAGATGCAAAACATTATTATAAATAACAGCAAGCAAATGCTAACAAGAAAATGACGCTCCAAGCAAAACACATATCATGTGACGAATAAAAATGTAGCTCCAAGTGAGGTTACCGATAATGTTGGAGACGAAAGAGGGGATGCCTTCCGGGGCATCCCCAAGCTTAGTTACTTGGATCTTCCTTGAATATTAACTTGGGGTGCCTTGGGAATTCCCAAGCTTAGGGTCTTGTCACTCCTTATTCTCTTCATATCGACATCTCACCCTAAACTTGAAAACTTCAATCACACAAAACTTAACGGAACTTTGTGAGATAGGTTAGTATGATAAAGAGCAAACAATTTCACTTTGGTACTGTCAAAGACAAGATTAATAATTGTTTCCACACAATGCCTACTTTAGAATATCATTTCCACAATTTATATTGAGCAATATGAGACATAGAAACTAGAAAACAAGCAAACTATGCATTGAAAACAGAATCTGTCAAAAACAAAATAGTCTGTAATAATCTGTACTCCAACCATACTTCTGCTACTCCAACAATTCTGAAAAATTAGGACAACGTAGAGAATTTGTATATATATCACCTGTAAAAAAATTCAGATCAAAAGAATGTTCCAGTGAATTTTCAAAATTCCTGGACTGAGCGCAAAAGTTTCTGTTTTTGCACAGATTCGAGTCAACTATCATCCACACTATCCCAAAGGCTTTACTTGGCACTTTATTGAAACAAAAGCAATAAAACATGATTAATACAGTAGCATAATCATGTTAACACATAAAAACAGTAGGGGTAAATGTTGTGTTGTCTCCCAACATGCGCTTTTCTTTAATGCCTTTTAGCTTGGCATGATGATTTCAATGATGCTCGCATAAAAGATAAGAATTGAAACATAAAGAGAGCATCATGAATCATAAGTTCCTCTCTCATAATAATTTTCGGTAGCATCATGAATAGATTAATCAATATAACCATCACATAAAGCATTCTCTTCATGATCCACAAGCATGGAAATTTTATTACTCTCCACATAAGAAAATTTCTTCTCATTCACAATGGTGGGAGTATCATATGAAACTCGAATACTATAAATTGTTTCCACATTAAAAGAGTAATGTTCAGGAAAAGGGTAATCATAACTATGACAAGTTTTATAAATATAATCATCACTACTTTTTATAACATAAGTATCATCACAATAATCATCATAAGTAGCAACTTTGTTCTCATCATAGATAGGAGGCATGCAATCATCATAGCAAATTTGATCATTCAAAATAGGGGGACTAAAAAGATCATCTTCAATAAGCATCCCCAAGCTTGGGACAAACATTAATTGCAGCAAATAAATTCGCAAACATGTCATTCTCATCAAACATAGCATCCCCAAGCTTGTGACTTGGCATATCATAAGCATAATCACTCTCATCATTAATAGTATGAATAGCACCAACGGTATAACAATTGCTATCATCATAATTTCCCAAGTTGGTGCCAAAAAGATTTCCAAGATTATAAGAAGTATCATTATCTTCCCAATCATAATCATTACAACAAGTAGTAGGCATCACAAAATCATACTCAATATCATCATCCTCCATCAACATATTTGATTCACTTTCATGAGGCACAATGGTGATAGGAGCAATATTACTTGGGAGAGTTACCTTTTTACCTATACTTCTCCTTCTTTTCCTTTTCTTCTTCACCACCTCACGTATGGGTTTAATCAATTTTTTTGAGCTTCTTGTTGAAGAGATTGATTGGATAGGAAGCTCCTCCTCGTTACCTGATTCATCATAATAAACACTAGGAGGGTATTGGGAAATATTTTCCCTTTCATTAGTACTCTCTTCATATTCTATTCGTTTTCTTGTCTTTAGATAGTTGGCAATATAAGGATTCTCAATGCAATTTACCGCACAAAACATATAAATTTCCTCTAGATCAAAATCAAGAAATCTCTTGAGATTAAATTTTGGAATACCCTCAGTTATACGTTTCATTTCTTCATACCCCAAAAGAAGAGTAAGCTCTTTATGATGCTCAAGGGTAATCAAGTTATCACAATTTTTGGACACAATTTGATCATGAAACAATTTGCATTGGAGATTTAAATGACCACGTTCATTACAAAGTTCACAAGGAAGGCGAGAAAAATTAAATCTTTCAGCACAATCATCTAGCCTCTCTTGCAACTTTTTCGTTTCTAAATATTTATGCTTCTTACAAAATCTACCTTCCCTTTTTGGTGTGCATTTGCACTCCCAATTCACTCCGCAAAAATTGACATTCTTATAGGAGACATCATTATCATGACTAATGCAATCATCATTAACATCATGGATACTCAAAGAATTCATACTAGCAATATTGCAATCATGCCCATCATCCAACATTTTTATGCCATAAATTTTGTTGAATTCTTTTTCTAGCAATTGAGCACAATTATCGGAATCCCTATTCTCAAGATAGACATTATAAAGATAAAGAACAACTTGAGGTAACCCAATCTCCATTTTTTGTAGTTTCCTTTTATAAACCAAACTGGTGATAAAACAAGAAACTAAAAGATTCAATTGCAAGATCTAAAGATATACCTTCAAGCACTCACCTCCCCGGCAACGGCGCCAGAAAAGAGCTTGATTTCTACTACGCAACTTTATTCTTGTAGACTCGTGTTGGGCCTCCAAGCGCAGAGTTTTGTAGGACAGTAGCAATTTTCCCTCAAGTGGATGACCTAAGGTTTATCAATCCGTGGGAGGCGTAGGATGAAGATGGTCTCTCTCAAACAACCCTGCAACCAAATACAAGAAATCTCTTGTGTCCCCAACACACCCAATACAATGGCAAATTGTATAGGTGCACTAGTTCGACGAAGAGATGGTGATAAAAGTGTAATATGGATGGTAGAAATATATTTTTATAATCTGAATAAATAAAAATAGCAAGGTAGCAAGTGACAAAAGTGAGCACAAATGGTATTGCAATGCTTGAAAACAAGGCCTAGGGTCCGTACTTTTGCTAGTGCAATCTCTCAACAATGCTAATATAATTTGATCATATAACCATCCCTCAACGTGCGATGAAGAATCACTCCAAAGTTTCTATCTAGCGGAGAACATAAGAATAAATTGTTTGTAGGGTACGAAACCACCTCAAAGCTATTGTTTCCGATCAATCTATCCAAGAGTTCGTACTAAAATAACACCAAAGCAAATTCAGATTCGTAATGCTCAATCCAACACAAAGAACCTCAAAGAGTGCCCCAAGATTTCTACCGGAGAAACAAAGACAAGAACGTGCATTAACCCCTATGCATAGATTACCCCAATGTCACATCGGGAATCCGCGAGTTGAGTGCCAAAACATATATCAAGTGAATCAATATAATACCCCATTGTCACCACAGGTATTCGTATGCAAGACATATATCAAGTGCTCTCAAATCCATAAAAGTATTCAATCCGATAAAACGAAATCTCAAAGGGAAAACTCAATTCATCACAACAAGATAGAGAGGGGAAAACACCATATGATCCGACTATATTAACAAAGCCCACGATACATCAAGATTGTGCATCTCAAGAACACATGAGAGAGAGAGAGAGATTAAACACATAGCTACTGGTACAAACCCTCAGCCCCGAGAGTGGACTACTCCCTCCTCATCGTGGTGGTCGCCAGGATGATGAAGATGGCCACCGGTGATGATCTCCCCCTCCGGCAGGGTGCTGGAACGGGGTCTAGATTGGATCTCGTGGATACAGAGGCCTTGCGGTGGCAGAACTTCTGATCCAGTGTCTCCGCGAGGGTTTTTGGAATATTTGGCAATTTATAAGACGAAGAGGCGGTGCGGGAGGCCACCGAGGTGGGCACAACCCACCGGGGCGCGCCTGGGGGCCCAGGCGCGCCCTGGTGGGTTGTGCCCCCCTCGGGGCACCCCCCAGGTGCTGCTATGGCCCATTGGAGGTCTTCTGGTCCATAAAAATCCACAAAAAGTTTCGCTGCGTTTGGACTCCGTTTGGTATTGATTTTCTGCGATGTAAAAAACAAGCAAAAAAACAGCAACTGGCACTGGGCACTATGTCAATAAGTTAGTCCCAAAAAATGATATAAAGTTGCTATAAAATGATTGTAAAACATCCAAGAATGATAATATAGCAGCATGAATACTTCATAAATAATAGATACGTTGGAGACGTATCACTCATCTCCTATATCGCCTCGTGATCGCCCTCCACCAGTTCGAGCTCGGCCCGATCAAGATCCTTTGGAGACAAGGGAGCATGCTCTGTAGGTCGTGTTCACGGTAGCAAATGGTTGGACAGGCGAGAACTACAAACAGAGGTAAGGGGAGGGAGCAGCTCATGACGGCTGGGATGGATGGGGAAGGGTGGCGCGGGAGTGGAGAAGGCAACGTGGCAGGCAGCCCGATCCGTCACTGGGGTGTGGCCGCAGAGCCGCAAAGGAGGAGGCGCCGGGGTGGCTCCCTGGACTGGAAAACGGACGAAACGATTTACCGTAGCTCGCTGCTCTCCCCCATCGATCGAAATAAAAGATGCGATGCAAGCCCAGCTCATCCCGTGCAAGGGATGGCGAAAAAATAATAAAAAGCTACTCAGCGGCCCAGGACGCGACCCAGGATAGATGGAGGACACTGTTTCACGAGATAGATTGATCGTACAAAAAAGGAGCGACTTAGGTGCATTAATCCCACCTCGCAAATAACCGGTTGCACGGTTAAACGTGACGTATGGAGAACTATGAAAGTCTCTGTCCATTAATATTAGCTATAGATATAGATAAAACAAATCTCCACTTTTAGGTACGGTTGTGAACTCATTCTAATTTTATAATGGTATTATATCTACTGTATTCTAACTTCTCCATGGTCATCCCACCCCCCCCCCCCCCCGATACTACCCATAGATTCATCAAAATAAGCAAACAACACATCGAAAACAGAATCTGTCAAAAACAGAACAGTCTGTAAAGACCAGAATATTAGTCATACTTATGTAACTCCCAAAATTCTTAAAAATTAGGAAAGCAGATGCAATTCATATATCAATCTTTTGTAAAAAAAAATCAGAATTTTTCCACGCTCCACTGAATTTTAACAATTCTGTTACTGGACACAAAAGTTTCTGTTTTTCAGCAAAATCAAATCAACTATCACCATAGATCATTCCAAAGGTCTTACTTGGCTCAAACACTAATTAAAACACTTTAAACACAATTACTACAGAGGTAATAAT
Organism: Thinopyrum elongatum; assembly: GCA_011799875.1. Classification (NCBI taxonomy): domain Eukaryota; kingdom Viridiplantae; phylum Streptophyta; class Magnoliopsida; order Poales; family Poaceae; genus Thinopyrum; species Thinopyrum elongatum. The sequence continues at coordinate 465,227,893 of CM022301.1, read as the reverse complement.
GTGTGTACTCATAAAAACAGAACATAAAAAAATTGGGTTGTCTCCCAACAAGCGCTTTCCTTTAAAGCCTTTTAGCTAGGCATTGATAATTTTAATGATGCTCACATGAAAGATAGCAATTGAAACACAAAGAGAGCATCATGTGGCATGTGAAAAACAAATTTAAGTCTAACATACTTCCTATGCATAGGAATTTTATAAGCAAAAAAATTATCAAGACAAGCAAAAACTATCATATGCAGGGAAGAAGAAAGAAACAATAGCAATCTCAACATAACGAGAGGTACTTTAGTAACATGAAAATTACTACAACCATATTTTCCTCTCTCATAATAATTACATGTAGGATCATAATCAAATTCAACAATATAGCTATCACATAAAATTTTCTCTACATGATCCACATGCATGCAAAGTTTACACTCTTCCAAAATAGTGGGATTATCACCAAATAAAGTCATGACCTCTCCAAGCCCATTTTTATCAAAAATTTCATAAGATTGATCATTCTCCAAAGTAGTGGGATCCTTATTACCTAGAGTTGACACTCTTGCAAACCCACCAATATTATTGAAAACATATTTATCATGAGGCTTAAATAAATTTTCAAGATCATAAGAAGAATCACCCCAATCATGATCATTACAATAAATAGTGGACATAGAAAAATTAGCATCCCCAAGCTTAGGGTTTTGCATATTATTAACACAATTAACGATAATAGAATTTATCATAACATCATTGCAATCATGCTTTTCATTCAAGGAGCTATCGTGAATCACTTCATAAATTTCATCACAATTTTCAGATTCATGAATTTCAAGCAAAACTTCATAAAGATAATCTAGTGCACTCAACTCACTAGCAATTGGTTCATCATAATTGGATATTTTAAAAAGATTAGCAAGTGGATGAGGATCCATAAACTTGTTGCTTCCTGATCTTCAATAAACACAAAATTATACCAAGCGAACAAGCAAACAAACTAAGTAAGACATAAAGGCAAACGAAAAGAAGGCAAATAAAAAGGTAAATATTTTTGTGTTTTTCTGAAAACATTTTAGAAGTGGGGAGAGGAAAACGAGAGGCAAATGGCAAATAATGTAAGTGCAAGAGATGACAGTTTATAATGGGTACTTGGTAGGCTTGATGTAGAACCTCCACGGCAATGGCGCCAGAAATTCTTCCTGCTACTTCTTGAGCTTGCGTTGGTTTTCCCTTGAAGAGGAAAGGGTGATACAGCAAAGTAGAGATAAGTATTTCCCTCAGTTTGAGAACCAAGGTATCAATCCAGTAGGAGGAACAAGCAAGTCCCCAATAGATGCACCTGCACAAACTAACAAACACTTGCACCCAACGCGATAAAGGGGTTGTCAATCCCTTCACGGTCACTTGCAAGAGTGAGATCTAATAGAGATAGATATAAAAGATAAATAAAAGGCAAAATAAAGTAAAGGTAAATAAATTAGAGCAAGGTATTTTGGGGGTTTTTGGTTTTATAGATCTGAAAATATATGATGGAAAATAGACTCGGGGGCCATAGGTTTCACTAGAGGCTTCTCTCTTGAAAGAAAACATACAGTGGGTGAACAAATTTCTATTGAGCAATTGACAGAAAAGCGCATAGTGCTACTTCTTGAGCTTGCATTGGTTTTTACCTTGAAGAGGAAAGGGTGATGCAGCACAGTAGAGGCAAGCATTTCCCTCAGTTAAGAACCAAGGTATCAATCCAGTAGAAGAACACACAAATCACCAACACCTGCACAAACAATCAAACACTTGCACCCAATGCGATAAAGGGGTTGTCAATCCCTTCACGGTCAATTGCAAAGGTGAGATCTGATAGAGATAGATAAACAAAAGATAAAATATTTTTGGGTTTTTTTTGTATATAGATCTGAAAATAAAAGATTGCAAAATAATAGATCGGAAAGTAATATGATGGAAAATAGACCCGGGGGCCATAGGTTTCACTAGAGGCTTCTCTCATGAAGGCAAATAATACGGTGGGTGAACAAATTACTGTCGAGCAATTGATAGAAAAGCGCAAAGTTATGACGATATCCAAGGCAATGATTATACATATAGGCATCATGTCCGTGTCAAGTAGACCGACTCCTGCCTGCATCTACTACTATTACTCCACACATCGACCGCTATCCAACATGCATCTAGAGTATTAAGTTCATAAAGAACAGAGTAACGCTTTAAGTAAGATGACATGATGTAGAGGAATTAACTCAAGCAATATGATGAAAACCCCATCTTTTTATCATCGATGGCAACAATGCAATACGTGTCTCGCTACCCCTACTTTGCCACTGGGTGAAATCACGCAAGATTGAACCCAAAGCTAAGCACCTCTCCCATTGCAAGAAAAACCAATCTAGTTGGCCAAACCAAACCGATAATTCGAAGAGAAATACAAAGATATTAAATCATGCATAAAAGAATTCAGAGAAGATTCAAATAATATTCATAGATAAGCTGATCATAAATCCACAATTCATCGGATCTCGACAAACACACCACAAAAGAAGATTACATCGGATAGATCTCCAAGAACATCAAGGAGAATGTTGTATTGAGAATCAAAGAGAGAAACCAAGCCATCTAGCTACTAGCTATGGACCCGTAGGTCTGAGGTAAACTACTCACGCATCATCGGAAGGGCAATGGAGTTGATGTAGAAGCCCTTCGTGATCGATTCCCCCTCCGGCGGGATGCCGGAAAAGGCCCCAAGATGGGATCTCACGGGAACAGAAGGTTGCGGCGGTGGAAAAGTATTTTCGTGGATGCCTCTGGTGGTTCTGGAATATATGTGAATATATAGGAGGAAGAGCTAGGTCAGGGGAGTCCCGAGGGGCCCACAAGGTAGGGGGCGTGGCTCTTCTGACTTGGACTCCAAGTCCCCTGGGTGTCTTCTGGTCCAAGAAAAATCATCGTGAAGTTTTATTCCGTTTGGACTCCGTTTGGTATTCCTTTTCTGCGAGGCTCAAAAACAAGGAAAAAACAGAAACTGGCACTGGGCTCTAGGTTAATAAGTTAGTCCCAAAAATAATATAAAATAGCATATTAATGCATATAAAACATCCAAAACAGATAATATAATAGCATGGAACAATCAAAAATTATAGATACGTTGGAGACGTATCACATAGTTATGACGATATCTAAGGCAATGGTCATGAATATAGGCATCACGTCCGTGACAAGTAGACCGAAATGATTCTGCATCTACTACTATTACTCCACACATCGACTGACTCCTGCCTGCATCTAGAGTATTAAGTTCAAGAGAACAGAGTAATGCATTAAGCAAGATGACATGATGTAGAGGGATAAACTCAAGCAATATGATATAAACCCCATCTTTTTATCCTTAATGGCAACAATACAATACGTGCCTCGCTACCCCTACTATGTCACTGGGTGAGGACACCGCAAGATTGAACCCATCACAAAGCACCTCTCCCATGGCAAGATAGATCAATCTAGTTGGCCAAACCAAATCAATAGATCGGAGAGAAATATAAAGCTATTTAAATCATGCATAAAAGAGTTCAGAGAAGACTCAAATAGTATTCATAGATAATCTGATCATAAACCCACAATTCATTGGATCTCAACAAACACACCACAAAAGAAGATTACATCGGATAGAACTCCAAGAACATCGAGGAGAACTTTGTATTGAAGATCAAAGAGAGAGAAGAAGCCATCTAACTACTAGCTATGGACCCGTAGGTCTATGGTAAACTACTCACACATCATCGGAAGGGCAGGAAGGTTGGTGTAGAGGCCCTCCGTGATCGAATCCCCCTCCGACAGATTGCCAGAAAAGGCCCCAAGATGCGATCTCACGAGAACAGAAGCTTGTGGCGGCGAAAAAGTATTTTTTGTGGACGCTTCTGATGTTGGGGGAATATTTGGGTATTTACAGAGCAAGAATTAGGGTTAGGAGGTCTACGAGGGGCCCATAAGCCCTAGGGCACGCCCCTACGGCTTGTGGCCTCCTCATAGGGCTTCTGGACTCTTCGCCAAGTCTCCTGGGTTTCTTCTGGTCCAAGAAAAATCACCGTAAAGTTTTATTCTGTTTGGACTCCGTTTGATATTCCTTTCTGAAAAAGTCAAAAACAAGGAAAAAACAGCAACTGGCACTGGGCACTAGGTTAATAGGTTAGTCCCAGAAAATGATATAAAATAGTACCAAAATGCATATAAAACATCCAAGATAGATAATATAATAGCATGGAACAATAAAAAATTATAGATACATTGGAGAAGTATCAATCATCACCGACAACGGCACACAGTTCACAAGCCGCACCTTCATGCAATACTGTCAAGAGCTTGGCAGCAAGATCTTTGCATCTCTCGCTCACCCGAGAAGCAACAGACAAGCTGAAAGGGAAAATGCTAAAGTGTTGCAGGGGCTCAAGACCAGAACATTTGACAGGATGTGCAAGTGTGGAAGACGCTGTGTGGAAGAGTTGCCGACAGTTCTTTGTTCACTTACGACGACACCAAATCGAGCTACCGGCCAAACACCCTTCTCCCTTGTCTATGGTGCAGAAGCGGTGCTCCTCACAGACCTCAGATATGGATCACCTCGAGTCCAAACTTTTGATCAAGAAGATCAAGAAGAGATGAGGCATGATGATGCCACGCTCCTCGAGGAAGATTGTCTCCGGGCTACTGTGCGTGCTACACGTTACCAGCAAGCTTTGCGCCACTATCATAGCCGCAAAATTCATGCCCGGAAGCTTGAGGAAGGTGACCTTATTCTTCATCAGATTTAGTCCGCGAAGGGATCAAACAAGTTGACGCTAAAGTGGGAAGGCCCTTATCGGGTAGTTCAAGTCAGTAGACCTGGATCAGTCTATCTAGAGACCGAAGATGGCATTCTAGTGCAAAACTCATGGAATATTGAGCATCATCGCAAGTTCTACCCGTGAGGTGCGGTTGCCGGGCCTCCCGACAACCTCTTTTGTACAAGTTGGCCGGCAAGGCTTGTAAACCTTTGTATAGAGCCGGCGCAGAACCCATGCATAGTGAAATAAAGCTAAGTGTTTCACAGCCTTTTGTCAAAGTACATATTTATTATGTGTATGCATGAATTGTTGTGTTACATTTTATCTTGTATGAAATGATGAACGAGCCGTCAAGGGTTCTAGCCTACTCGTTTCTATTCTTTCTTTTTCTTAAAAAGGCAGAAGAGTTCCTCATGTGCAAGTTTCCCGGGGGAGAGTACTGGTGTAGAAACCAATGACGTTCAAGTTATCATTAACAACAAGAAGTACAACAAAGAAAGCTAAGTTGCAAAACTTTGGAACAATTTCTTTGTTGTCATTGCTATCTTTCCTTGAATTTTTTTGTCCTTATATGAAAAACCTGCACACGAAGGAACCTTGTCGGGATTGGCTGCGCTCTTTTTTGTTTCGAGTCCGCTCAAAAATGTAAGTAGCTGCACCAAGACCGGGAAGTGTTGACCTACCGGGAAGCGGCACTTCCGACAAGCTGCTAAGGACCTGTTACTCAAGCCCTGTCAGCTATAGAGTGTGCACCGGGAAAATTATTTCGGCATGCGAAGGGTATAAGAAAACAAGGCAAAATTAAACAAGGAAGAAGCATACATTCATTTCAGGCATAAAGTTATATCATACATATAACAAAACAAGCCTAATTTAAGATAAATATGTTCTTTCCATGTCTCTTAACAACGGCAAATGTAAAGACGCAAGACTAGTTCCTGAGGTTGCCTTGGACACAGACACAGTTTTCACCAATGTCGTCGGAAAGAGGCGTCACCTGCGCCCTGGTGGCTGAAGTGTTGGTACCATCAATGGTTTTTTTGAAGATCATGGAGAGGTTGACGCCGGGGTTGTAGTGCACCACCTTGGTGAAGATCCTCAAAAAAGCATTGTGCACATGAGTGCGCGCCTTATCACCAAACTTCTTCGCGCGGCCCTTGTGATGTGCATCTAATGCCACCAAGAGACCCTCAAAGAAGAGAGTCAACGTCACGCTTGTGGGTTGGTTGGAGTTCTGCGCGAAGCCCCAGCTTCCCATCTCCAAAACGGCCAGCTACTTGGTGATGCGCTCAGCAATATCGACAAGCTAGCTGGTCTAGATAGCCACAGAGTCTTGCAGTTGCACAAACTTCCCCTCGGCGTCCTTCAACAGAACCTTGGTATCCTCCAGTTCTTTGGTTAGGAGCCAGTTCTTGGAGTTGGCGGTGCTCAGGGAGGTCTATGAGTGGGAGAGCCTGGTCAGCAGGTCCTCCTTGGCATTGGCAGCAGTTTGAAGTTCATTGTTCCTGGACACCAGCGAAGTTTGGAGCTCCACCAAGGTGTGATCATCCTTTTGAGCTGACTCCTTGAGAGCAGCGACATCATTATCCTTGGCGGCTACTCTGCTTCAAGTTCCTCGATTCTGGATTCAAGGGTGGCCTTGGCGGCATCAGTAGCTTCAACAGCAGCAAGGGCTTCTTTGAGCTTTTCGGCATGCTTTGTGGCTTGAGCTTGAAGAGCTTCTCGGTGTTTGTTTTCCAGCTCTTTGGTACGTTTGGTCAGAAGAGTCTGGATATCATCATCCTTAGCACGGAGAGTGGCAGTCAGTGCACTTTCCCTAGCGGCAAGATCCTCTTCCTGGGTGTCAAGTTGAACTTTGAGCTAAGTTAACTTGCTGTTGAGATCTACGACTTTCTTGTCGGCTGCTTCTTCTTGTGCCATCTCGGCCGCAGCCCTGTCCAAAATGAAAGCTTTGGGCAGCGGCAAGCTCAGCTTCGTGGTCCTTGTTAGTCTGGATCCTCTCCTCATACCACATGTGCGCTTCTTCAACCTTCTGCCTCAGCCTTTGTTTGCCCATTTCCACGACAAGTTGTCGCATTTGGAGTTTCTCCCAGCGCGTGCTATAGCACTCTAGCACATCCTTGAAGCCATCACCCATGGCCTTCAAGAAGGCGAGATCGGCAACATTGTCGTTGGTGGTGCGCACATCTTCAGTGCTTCGAGACATGAGGATAACAACTTCATCATCCACGCTCTCGAGGGCATTATCTTTGGCACCAGACGAGCGGGGGGCTTCATATTCCTGTTGCTGGCTCAGGAGCATCAAGAAATTTCTTGTCAGAGGGGCATCGGATGTTGATGGTTGGTCGCTAGCAGCAGGCGCTGTGATGTCAGCTGCTCCCATATCCACATCCATGTCAGTGCTTGGTGCTCCTCGGGAGGAAGTGCCACCAGCGGTCTTCGCGGCCTCATCTACGACCACCTTGGCGGCCTCCTGTGCAGCAATCTTGTCGGCCTCTACCACAACAATTCTGGCGGCTTCCTCCACAGCAGCGTTAGTAGTTTCATTGGAGGCAATTCTGGTGGCCTCTTCTGCAGTGCTTTTAGCAATTTCCTCAACATCAACAGAGATATCCATATCTTCTGACAGAGGTGGATCTGTGAAGAAGGGAGAAAGAGCCAAGAAGAAATTCAAAATTCAAGTTCAAGAAAACGAAATAAGACTGGCAAAGGAAGAGAACTGCTCAAGGGGAAGTAGATTAACCGTGTGGATCTGTTGAGAGGGAATAGTTTCCTCTTTAGCAACGTCTATTACCGCCACTTGACTACCGGCAACTCCACTTGCCGGCAGGGCCTCGGTGCGGATGAGCTCATCAGTAGTAATCCTTTCTGGCGGGCTGCTCTCTGGAATGGTGGTTGACGAAGACGTCGCCAAAGCATTAATTTCTAGGTGCTCTTCTTCTTGACGGTCGCCCTTCATCTCATTGTCAGCTTCAGCGATGGAAGCGTCAGTCGTGGTGCTTGCGGGCGAGTCTTGAACGACAACGTTGCGTTGGGGGCTGGCCACAACAACATCCAGAGATGTTGTGCCCCGGTTGATGTTTGTCGCCAGTCACCCTCCTCGACAGTCCTTGGCCTCTTCCGGGACCTGTGCGGCGTCTCCGCATCTCTGCAAGATCCAGATAAACAACTTTTCAAGTTGACAACAACAAATATTCAAGAAATACAATGAGTAGAGGAAGAAACGAGTGCTTACTCTTCTTCTTCCTCCTCGGAAAGGCAAGAGAGGTCACAGTATGCTTGGCTTTCAGAGTCGGGGGCTGGGGCTGGAGGTGGAGAAGATCTGGTGTGCTTCCCTGCCGCAGGGACCAGGGACTGAGAAGCTCCTGCTACTTCCGCAACTGGTGGAGTTTGCCGCCGGGAAGAGGTGTGTTTAGGTTGTTGCTGAAAAATTTGTTCGTCGAGAGGATTGTTGTCGAGCAGCTTGCTGCTGGGAACTTGAAAAGCTGCTTCTGAGCCGACAAGCTCGCTACTTGCCGACTTGTTGCGTGTCTGTCTCCTCTTAGTTGGCCTTCTTGACGCATTCGACCTCGTTCGAGTAGGAGGGGCAGAGGGATCTTCTTCCCTTTCCTCCTCTTCCTCACGTTCCTCGGCGTGCTCTTCTGTGACTTCCTGCTCTTCAGCATATTCTTCTTCACCTTCAGGATCTTCGGCGTGTTCTTCCTCCTCGGCATAGTTAAGTACGACCTTGGAGCATGCCGCATTCTTCATTTCCTCTGCCCTCATGGCAATGAACTGAACATCGTTATCTTTGGTGGGGTGGATCATGTCGTTCTCTTCTCTGTCTAGCGTTTTCGCCAAGTTGTCAAGCCACACATCCACCTCGGCCTTGAAGGACACCTTCCAATGGCTCTCAACACCCTTGGAGTTGCACACCGGCATCATTGCCAGAATGGAGACCCTGGCAGTACTGTTGCACAGGGGAACCACTATTTTTGGCAAGGTGAACTGACAACCCTTGTTGAAGAGCTGGCAAATGAGCTAGTAATGCTCATTCACCATCAAGTTATTGTGGAGGCCTCGGTGTAGCCACATCGTGTTGGCAGGGTTGTACTCCCAAGCTTGTCGGTCTCCTCTCTAGTGCAGGGGAGCGACGCGGTGCCGAAGGAAATCTGCTCCAACCATATCGAAGGTCAGCTTGGTGGCTTTGAGCATCAAGATTCTGTCCAAAGCAAGGCCAAGCTTGTCGTTATTAGGGCCCACATCACTCCAATAGGGGTTTCTCTATATCTTCTTAGTTCTGGGGGCAGTAAGCCAGGAAGTTCTCCTGCTTGATCCAACACCAGTCTGTGCTCCATTCAGGCCACCTTAAGCTTGTCGATGAGATATTGCTTCTTCATCCTATCCTTAGGATCCAGGTGGCACTGTCGGAGAGGGCCTCATCGCTCTCAATCTGGGGGATGAAGAAGTGACGAAAGAGGGGCACGTTGGCACAATCCCCACAAAGTTTTTGCAAAGATGGGCAAAAGCAGACATGCAGGTAATGGCATTTGGAGCAAAGTCTAGAAACTTGAACCCGTAATACCGCATCACCTCATCAAAGAAATCTGAGAAAGGACAATACAAGCCACATTAAAAGTACCGAACAAAGAGGTGGTACTTATCATTGGTGTGAGGAACAGTTCGTAGGAGCACATATGCAGCCTTGTGGTCCTTGGTCTTCCTCGCCCGCACATATGAGTATTTTGTCATGAGATCTTGAGCTGTCAGCGCTAGTGGGAAGACGGCACGTGTTTTCCCTCTGCTGCTTGGCGACAGTTGCTTTCCTCTTCTCCGCCTTCGAGGTGGCCTTCTTCGCAGCCATGGCGACTGGGAGGAGGGGGATTTGATGGGAAGCGCGAGCGGGGCAGCGTGGTGGCGGGGAGTTCTGTTCTTGCGCGAGGAGGAAGAAGATGGATGCGGTGAGATGGATTGTGAGCGAAGGGAGGAGTAAATCGAGGACCGCACCCGCAGATACCCTTTTATGGGGAAGGCGTGGGGTTGACTCTTTGCTGCTCAGCGTGGCAGCGCTTTTTCAGGCGCACGACTGCAAGTTGCCGTTTCGCTCCACCACTCCCATGTCCTGCATTTAATGCGCCATCATGGGCATGCAGTAAAAGTAATCATGATGATAGTTATCTTCTGCCACATGTGTCTATGCATTGTTATGGGCCTAGCCCAACAACGCTTCGCACGCGTGTATGGCCCAGGCCCGGGGGCTCCTGTCGGTGTATTGAACATGGGTGTTCATACCCTGACTATGCATAGACAATTGTAGACTTCCCGATGACAAGGGCTTGTCGGAGGATGGCCTTCATCAATACTCAAGACTTGGTAATCAAAAGCATGAAGAAGACCTCGAGGCAGGTCATAGTGAAGTACTAAAGAAGTACTGAAGATCCAAACTCAAGTCGCCGGCAAGCTACGGGCCGGCAGGCTCGGGGCCGACAACCTCAAGACCGACGAGCTTCCTCCCACCGCTCCACCGTGGCAGTTGTCAGGAACTTGCCGACAAGTGTTAAGCGGACAGGTGGTTAGGTAGAGCTTGACGGGACACATGGTGGTCCTGCCGCTGAAGAACAACTTTATGGACACCCGTCCAAGGAGCGTGTCGAAGGAATAGAAGGTGGCTGGGCGAGCGGTACAGGTGGAGCTGGGCTCCCTTGCCGGCATCCCTCCTCAGCGTGACTCCTAATGGAGCATTAAATGTTCTTGTCTTAATCCATCGGAGTTAGGTATGATAGCATTGTAGCCACTATCTACCTGTGTTATTTACCATTTTGCCACTGTGGTAGCCCCTTTCGTCTATTAAAGGAGGCCCATGGCAACTTTTACAAAGGTCGACACCCTTTTCAATTGCACTGCCTAGCTGCACCTCCCAAGCTCCCTGCCGGCAAGGTTGCACTCTTTGTAACTTGAACATTTCCACTCATATAATCCACCAATAGCGGGAGTAGGGTTTTATGCTTCACAAGCGGCCAGAACCTGGGTAAATCTTGTGAGCTAATTTGCTGGATTTGCTCTTTGTGTGATGCATCCCCTTAGTCGAACCGCAAAAGGGTCTTGCTGGTCCCATAGATTGTCGTACGCTGACATCTTTGGCAACCTCCTCTTCTCCACCTCGTCCTCACCGTTGGCCATGGGGTGGCATTGGATCGACGGCTACAAGGGGAAGCACGACCACGAGGCTGGGTCCTCCTCTGCCCGCCACAGCCGCTCTACCCCTCCACCCTGTGACGCCCCAGAAATTAATCGTGCACTTAACATCCATGCAGCATGCACGATCAAGATCAGTGACTCACGGTATAATATCACAACACAACTATACGACACATAGGATAAACATAAATCTCACAAGTTACAAGCCAGGGCCGCTAGACCCGAAATTACATCAAGAGTTAGGTCTGAGTACAGACAATTACAAAGGTGCCTTTAGAAGGCAAAAACAAACAACGACTCTAGATCAAAAGGACGCAGGCCTCCTGCCTGGTAGCCACCTATCCACTCCTGGTCATCGGTCTCCACATAGTAGTAGGCTCCATCGAGGTAGTAGTAGTCATCGACGGGATCAGCTGGCTCCTAGGCTCCGTCATCTGATCGCAGCAATCGGGCAGAGGAGAAAATAGTAGCAAAGCAACCGTGAATACACATCCAAAGTACTCGCAAGACTTACATCAGATCTATACTAGGTATGCATTAGTATCAATGGGAAGGGGTTGTATCTGTGCACTAAACTGCTGAAATGCCAGAATAGAAGGGAAGACCTAGCCTAATGAAGACTAGCCTCTTGCAGCGTCTTGCAGCAATAGAAGAGAGTAGAGTAACATATCATATAGTAACAAGCATATAATAGCAACACCCAGAGATCCTTCCTCGCCTACCCCGCGAGGAAGCGATCCCGGAGCCATCATATCAGCTTAGTGCCACAAGTATCCAGTTCTAGTTGTAGTAAATCGGGATACAACTCCGAGGGTCCATTTTCGTGGACACGGCTATTCGAATAGATTACTTCCCTGCAGGGGTGCACCAACTTACCCAACAAGCTCAATTACCTCTGGCTGGACACACTTTATGGGTAATGCCCGACCTCAGATGATCAACACACCATAGTCCTACCTAGGCTCTGCAGAGAGGTCCCCGCCGGTCCACATCCTAATCGTGAAGGGGTAGTTCGGCCGCTCACCCCTAAGCACTTCGGGTCGTTGCAAGCAGGGTCCAGCTTCACCTCGTACGGAGGATATTTGTTGCCCTACCATGCCATAATGCTGAACTGGACGTCTGACAAAGCTTTCGGGAGAATCGTACGACACCGAGTGCCAATACTTATTCCCGCGTGGTGGTTAGTTCGAGAAAGGCCAGAGGCCTACTCAGATCACATATCCAAATCCCGTTAGTGTATAGGGAGCTCGCAGAAACGATCAGTGATCCTGTCGCCCTGTCTTGCGGACTTACGACAAGGGCCAGGACCATCCCTCTCTAGGGCGTTCTTTGCCTGCCTGGTCGTGCCGCGTCATTAACTTGCCGGTACCCTCATAGTCAACTCGACTTCAACAAACTCTCGCGGGTACCCCTTGGGTCGACCTGACTTCAACAAAGGACTGAGGTGAAGGTCAAGGTATTTGTGTGTCCATAACATCAACGGGGATCTGAGGAATCACCCTTGATGGATTCTTACTCGATGTAACCGTCAAGGTGACCTTGGAGGAATCACCCTTGAAGGATTCACACTTGAGGTGTTGCACGACAGAGTCATCATCGGGAGTGGTGAATGAGGAATCACCCTCAGTAATCCACGACCGATTAGCTACACTACAGAGATATCATCAGGAGTGAGATTCAAGGTATCACCCTCGGCACTCGATAGTAACTCTGCAGAGTCGTACAACTAAAGGGGGTACCGATGATGTGTCGGTCTCTGCACGTCGATCACAATGATCGAGTCACCGGTAACAAAGCAGGGCAACAAGGACAAGGGTGAGGGCTCACTGATGGATCACTAACCAATCTATACTAAGCATATAGGATAACTGGTAAAGTAACAACAGCAGGTTACAAAAGCAGGCTGTGCATCAGATTAGGAGCTATCGAACAACAGTAGAAAAATCTAATGCAAGCATGAGAGAGAAGGAATGGGTGATATAGGAATGATCAAGGGGGGTTTACTTGCCTGGAAGCTCTGCGGCAAGTGGCTAGACAACTGTAGCATAGTCGTACTCAGTGGCGCCAGCGTCGATCTCGGGGTCTATCGGGGAAGATGAGGGGGAAGAAACGGTAAATATAAAGAACTCAGATGCAGCACAATGCATGACATGATGATATGCTATGCTAGGGGTGACCTAATGCAGTGCTAGGTGTTATAGACGGAACGGGAAAATATCCGGGAATATTTTCCCGGCTCCAAGAATTCATCGGCCAGACAATCCGGAGGGGAAGGTTCCATGTTTGCTGTGTTGGGGGCACATGGCAAGTATGAGGATGGCGTATTCGGATTCGTCTTATTTTTCTAATCAACTTTCATATATAAATTATTTTCATTCGACTTACAGATTATTTTATATGAATTTTCAAAGTTTTATTAAATTTCTAAATTTCCTGGATATGAATTAATTCGATAAAAATTTAATATTAATGGCTAAGGGCACCCGAAAGTGTACCCAACAGGGTGGCTATATGGCTGACAGGTGGGGCCCGTTGACCAAGTGAACTGCCTAGTCAGCAGGTCCAGTCAGTAGTCAACAGGGCCATTGACTGGTCAAATCTGACAAGTGGGACCTAATGGTCACTGATTGCATATTTAGCAGTGGGTTAAATTAAGTTAATTAGTTTAATGAGAAGGTGGGGGCAAGTGGTTAGTGGGTCAGTTAATTAACAGAGTTGATTAGTGTTAATCTAATTGATACAGAGCTGGGCCCACATGTCAGTGACAGTGGGGTGGATTAGGTTAGTACTAATCTAGTAGTTACTGGCCTGGGCCCACCTGGTAGTGGCACAGGGGCGGTGGCGCGCCGGCGGCGATGCTCCGGCGACCGAAAACATGGCGGACGCCTCGGGAGCTTGCCGAAAATACGCTATGGGGCACGATTTGACACGCGGCTTGGCGCGTTCGAACACGGGCTCTATGCTGCGTTGAAAGAGGGCGGTGGTGTGGCCGGAGGTGGACTGTAGCGGCGTCAGCGGCGAGCGGAGCGGCGACCAGCTTTTGGATTTGCACGGCCGCGAGTCTGCGTGGTGCTAGCGGGCTGGCTAAGGGGCTCTCTGGCGTCCTGGGAGGACCAGGAGTGCGATGCTGTGCTCGGCGTCGACGGGCGTGAGCATTGGGCATGGCAGCAACAATGTGCGGCGGCGGAGCTACGACTACGGTGAGGCGCGCGCAAGAACTCGAGTTTGAGCTCAAGGGGTTGCAGAGGGGAGGCGGGGCTCACAGCGGTGTCGATGAGCAGCTCGGGGTAGAAGGGGAAGGTCGAGGAGGTGTGGATCGGCGACAATGGCGATGGCGGCAGAAGTTGGGGAAGACGATGATGGAGACGTTCGGTGCGGATCTGGTCAAACGGGTCATCGTAGTCGATGCAGCAGTCAACAACAGTCCTCTTAGACACCTTGGCGTGGCTCGGGTTGGCCGGTGGCTAGGCCAACGATGAGGCGCATCAACGGATGTGCTTGGTCAAGCTCGGATCTGAGAGAGGGAGCGCGAGGGGGAAGGAGTGAGGAGCTAGGGTTCGTCAAAGGCGCCAGGGGTGGCCTTATCCACCCTGGGGAGCCACAGGATGGTCGACACGTGGCCATCCTGGCCACGGACGCGTGTGCGGTGTCCACCTCGCCCGCAGTGAACTGGGGAAGAAGATGGTGCCGGTGGTGGGCTGGGCCTGCACTGTTGACTTGAAGCCCAACAGTGCAGTGCATCTCTGACCTTTTCCATTGTTCTTTCTGTTTATACATTGCAACACTATTTTGTATTTTATTTTTGTACCAAGTGATTTTTGTTTTCTATGAAACTTTGCACATAAATCAAGCACAACATTATTAGGTTGCACAAAAAGTTTGGGGCCAATTGAAATTCCTTTAAATTATGCTTGCACTTAAAAGGGCTGAAAAAGTGCTGCTGGTTCACTGTTTTAAAATCCAGGGGCATTTTGGAAATTTAGGTGATGTTGTTTTCCTTATCATTATTACTTAGGGATTATTTGCAAAATTATGAACTATTTTGTTTGCATTTTTGAAGATGTAAAAAATTTGACTTGCATTTCAAACTGGATTTTGAATTTGATTTTTGGGCAAGTGGCAATTAGCAAGGTAATCATGATGACATGGCAATCATGAGGGGGAGATTACTATAGCATGATTCTCAGGGTGTTACGCACCCCCTCCGCCTCCTCCGTCGTTCACCATCGCCCCGCTGGCGGCCGACCCTCGCAACCAGACGTACGTGAAGGTTGAGATTTGCAAGAGGTACTGAGAGACGGGGACACCACTTCCGTGGAGCGACGTCCACCTCCCAAACTACTGGCACTTGTCGGCGGACCGCGTGACCATCCCATCGAGCCTCTCCACAGCGGGCGACGTCACCATCCACCGGAGCTCCAGGAGACCGTCGCGAAGGAGGAGGTGTTCAAGGAGGAGGAGGCCACCGTCGAGCCGCATTTCGCGGCAATGGTGGGGCAGACATGGTCGTGGATGGGCACGGTGCCATGCACGCCGGAGTACGTCTCGATGTCGTCCTCGTGGATGGGTGCCAAGCTATGGTCGCCGTCCGCGCCATGGGACGAGGTCATGCAGGCGCCTCCTGCCATGCAGCCGCCGCAGGGACCGCCTGCCCACCTCTCGCAGCCACCGCTGTACAGCAACCTCACCGGGGACGACGACGAGGAGGACGGCAGCGACGTCGTCAAGTTTTTTTAAATTTTTTTAAGTTTTAAGTTAAGTTTAATGTGCGGTCGGTACTTTTTTAAATGGTTTAAATATTTTAAAATTGTTTAATTAAGTTTATTTCGATGTTTTAAAATATGTGGCCAATTTTTTTATCATGAGTTAAAAATGCGATGGGCCACCCGGTTGATGCCTTAGTAGACAGACGAACAAAATCAAATTGGACCGCCCATTTTTTCTGACCCAAACAAACAAAATCCGAACTAAACGGAGGCAAATTTGACAATTTTGACCTGTGGACGAAATCAATTCACAAAATGAACTGCCCCTAAAAAAATTTCACTCCGCTGACCTTTTTGAGTTGCGCCTGACACATAGGCGCCACACCCTACGGTGCAGTGCCTAGCTCTGGGGCATTGCACCTCTATCCAGCGTGGCAGCCCCGGGGCCCGCACCCAGCCGTGCAGCGCCTCAGAGCTAGGCGCCACACATGTAATGTGCAGCGCCTAGCCCTTAGGCCCTGCACTGTCTATTACTAGTTGGCTGGCTGGCCCCCCTCCCCCACTCCCCCCACACACACCCCAACCCCCAAAGCATCCCCACCCGAGATTTGCCCCCTCTCCCCCTCTCTCCCCCTCTCAAATCCTTCTCCAAATCTTCCAAATTTGAAGATTTTGTCCGTGGATTTCGAACTCAATCCCTCCCTCAAGGTAATCTTCTCCAATCCCCTTGTTTTGATCCAAGAAATGTTAACAAATTGCTCATTTGTTGCTATGCTCATTTGTTGCTAGTTAGGGAAAACCCTAGTTTTTTATGGATCTAGAGATTTGTATGGAGATATGAGATGTTTGTTTGCCAATTTCCTATGATTAGGGTTGTTAGTATGTTAGGGTTATTCTTATGGGTGTTCTTATGTTGGTGCTAGGGTTAGGCTTGTTAGTATGTTAGGGTTAGGGTTATGGGTGTTGTTATGTTGGGCAAGGCTTAGGGTTAGGGTTAGGGTTGTTGTTTCATATCTATGTTAGGGTTTGTATTCTGTGTTAATCCTTGGATTAGTACTAATGGAAGAAATATTACATTTTGTTGTTTGAATGCTTATAGGGATGGGAAGAACATGTGTGTTTGTTCATCATGGGGACAAAGACGCCTTCTTGAAAGGCAATATTGAACCGGACCCGGATGAGCTTGACATGGTGTTTGATAATAGTCCTAGCTATGCGGAGGTCTTGGAACAAGTGAGGAAAGATTTGAATTGGATGGACCCTAGTGATATCGTTGAGTTGGAGGGAAGGCATAATGTTGGTTTTGGAATGCACATCCGTTGGAAGACAATGCGTGTGAACTCGGAGCAACGTTGGGTTGCATACAAGGAGACGGTGGCCGAATCACTAGACAAGGCTCTTGAGTTATTTGCAACGAAGAAGGTTGATTCAAGTTTGCATTTGGACTTGAACCGGAACCCCTCCCCTTTGTTTGCTAGTAGCCCCCCACCCTTGAACCGAGATGAAATTGTTGAACCTCTTTTGACCCAACAAGTGAGGCCAACATTGACCCCGTTTCCAAACAACCAAAATGAAGCTTTGCAAGAGGAGAATGATGAGTATGCGGACGATGACAATGAAGTTGATCTCCATGACAACAATGTGGGTGATCTCGACAAATATCATTTGCAAGAGACAATGGACCATTCCATCCCTTATTCCCGTGGCTATGCATCGGATTCGGATGACGAAGGTCCCGATGAACAAGTTGATGAGGAGGGGTTCACGGTGAAGGAGGCCGAAGCTTTCGAGAAGGTATTCGGTCGGGATCATCGGACTACATTGTTCAAGGATGTTAGTCTCGCGGACGAAGCCGTGGTAGATGGTGGCCAAGGTATATCTCTTGGGGTTAGGCCAAGATCTCACCATGATTTGGATAACGGCAAGAACGGGATTGCTCGCGGGTCTAAGTTCGAAACCTTCTTGGACTTGAAGATGTGGCTCGACAACTACTCGGTTACGCATTATCGTCCACACAAGGTGGTGAACTCGGACGTCAATGTGTGCTACATGGTTGCTTGTGCATGTGAAGATGAAAAATGTCCGTGGATTGTGCGTGCAAGACCATGGAAAGGAGGTCCCACTTGGCACGTAGTGAGTTGTGTGCCAACTCACATGTGCCGAGGCAAAAGGGTGGATGGCAAGGTTGTGTCCCAAGACCACAGACAACTCACGTCCGAGTTCATCGCTTACAGGCTCTCCAACTCAATATCCACACTTCCAACAATGAGCATCCAACATGTCATGGACCTTGTGAAAGCCATCTTTCATTACAAGGTGAAATACGGCAAGGCATGGAAGGCGAAGCAAGCCGCATTTAAGATGTTGTATGGTACTTGGGAGGAAGCATACAACCGAATCCCCAGGTTGTTGTTAGCCATGGCCGCCACAAACCCGGGCATGGTTTGTAGGAGATAGGCCCTAGAGGCAGTAACAACCGTTATTTTGTATCTCCAAGTTTGTAATGAATGTTTATGTTCCATGCTATAACTGCTATGATTCTCGAGTCTGCAATAACACGAGGCTCGGAGGGAAACTCATATGCACGTGTGGTATAATAAACGGTAAAATGTATTCCTGGTCTTGCCTCTAAGACTGGCTCAAGTATTGCATGATGATCCTGTTTTCCTGATCATGGGCATGGATGTGCTGGCAATTTTTGAGGTCACATTGTTAGTAGAACACTTGTGTTGAATCAACCCAGATTGATGTTATGCTATGAGTTTCTATCGTTACAAGTTTATGGTTCTTAACACAGAGATAGTTAATGTTTGCATAATTCCTTAGACCATGAGAGTATTGAGTTCCTTCGTACTTGCTTTGTGAACTTTGGGGTTTGTTAAACGTCATCCGTAACTGGGTGGCTATTACGGCGGCTTACGGGTTCACGGAAAAGTATGGCAAGTAACGAGATAGCTCAAGATTGGGATTTGCTCCTCCGACGATGGAGAGATATTCTCGGGCCCTCTCGGTGTTACGGTATCCATCATCGTCTGGCCAGACACCTTGTGATTTGATCACTGGGATGCCGAAAACACAGAAACGAGAAAAGAGAACAAAACCTGTAACGAGGTAACTTGCATAGTGGACAAATTTGTTGATCCACGGGGATGCAATAAATCTCACCTCGGGTGTTTGTGACATATCGCGAAGCAACAGGAATAGCACACAGCAACTGGAGGTTCACTCGAATATTCATTCGTGTGGGTATAGGGGTTAATATGGGTGTCCACGGCTCCGATGTTGATCATTGATCGAAAGGGGTTCCGGGTCATGTCTATACTTCACCGAACCTATAGGGTCACACGCTTAAGGGTCATCTATCTGCTGAATACTAGACAGGGAGTCTGAGAGAAAATCACCAAAAAAGTTTCGGACACCAAAAAAAGTTTCGGACAGCGGAAAAGTTCCGCAGAGAGAACACCGGATGAGTTTCGGTGAAACTGAAAAGTTGTTTCGGGGTATTCCATTAAGTCAAATTGGTTTCGGGACGCCCCTGATAATTCTTGGAGGGTGCCAGAATTATTCTGGAAACTTTCTGGAATTTTCGGGGATAAAAACCGGAAATGTTTCGGAGCTGCCGAAACCGCTTCAGATGCTTTTTCGCAGATGAAATCATTAATCTGGAATTGTTCCAGAACGCGTTGAAAATTATTTTAGTGGGTACGAGAAATGTTCTAAGCCCACATAAATATTTTTAGTTCGTACGGACGCTGAAAAATGTCATCGTGAATAGTGAAAGTGCTTTTTGGGAATTTTTATGGAAAGCACCTTTTGGGAATTTTCCCAAAAGGCTTCTAGAAGCCTTGGGCACTAAGGAAGCCCCCTTGGGGGGCCCCCTCAAGGGGTGGCCGGCCATGGAGGTTGGAGCTCCATGGAGCTCCACATGGCACTCCTTTTTGCTTTATTCTTTATGTAAATGACATAAAGTGGGGGTACTTTTGGTATTTGTGAATGCCAACTTTACCCCTTGGTTTTCCTATAAATAGAGGAGAGTGGGCTGCCCACAAACATCATCCCTTGCTCTCATACACATGCCATGCATTATCTGGCTTCTTCTCTCCCTCCCACGAAAAGAGTTTCGTAGAGCCGAAAGGCTGTCTGGGTTCCGGCAGGAGCTAGTTCTGGACGGCGAAGCCCTGCCGGATAGCTGACACCATATGTGTGCAACCCCATAGAGAGGTCGTAGTTTCGGTCTTTTGCCCGAGGGGCTGTTCGAGTGTCCTCCCGAAGGGCTGTCCGAGTCTCCGTTCGAGTTTCGAGGGTCCTCCCGAAGGGCTGTCTGCGACATCGTCCGGGGGACTGTCCGACCGCCTCCCGAAGGGCTGTCCGGCGAGGGAGTACATCCTCGCGGTTGGGAGGTTGTAAATCCTAGCTGCGGGGATCTGCACCAATGATCTCCACCGACTCTTCTTCCGCTGCGCTTCGAGTCGGTACGGATCAGATCAAACCTTGTATGCAGTCTCCATAGTGGTCCTGGGCGTGCTCGCTATACCAAAAAAATTTGTTTTCTGTCGCGTTCCCTAACAGTGGTATCAGAGCTAGGTTATGCGTAGATGCAGGTTACGATCTAGAATACATGGAGATGTATGGGTATTGCATAATATAATTAGGTAGTAGATAAGATCTATTGCTGAAAATTATTTATGCGGGTGACAGATGAAATCTGTTACCCGATGTTCTTGTTGCTTCCCTAGAATTTGTGTTTGCTCAATCTCGAGACAGCATGGTGGAATTTGACAAAGTTCTGGCAATCCATGATCCTGATTGATCATGGAAGTGCTATCAGTTCTTTGGGTTCTGCCATACTCAAAAGAAAGATGAAATTCGCAGATGAAAGGGCATTGCAGATATGATCTGCACGGGGGTCATGCGTATGACGAAGTTTAGTATGGGGCTCGAGATTTAATTATCTTGTGTTTCATACACCCCGAGATGTTAATCTAGCGACTTGAATAATCATACTTGATGATAAAACGTTGGTAGCTGCGGTTTAAGTCAAAACCTTAGAAGCCACGTAAAATAAAATTTTGCATAAACCGATTAGAGGCGTCTAACTTGGTTTTGCAGGATGGTTTGCATGTGACGTGGTATAGCAAGTCTCATATTCAATTTTATTATGTATGAGATGACTATATGATGTAATTAACATGACCTGCGTGTCATGATTCGGCATGATGGCTGGAGCCATATGATTGCACTTTAATGACCTGCGTATCAACCTTAAGTAATGCATTTAATTCTATCCGCTATGGAGATGGCGATATTATCTGATGCATCGACAAGGTGGTGGCAATCTTCGCGAAGGTGAACACCGACGCAAATGCCGAAGACGAAGAATACTTGACTTCTCCGTCAGAAGAGGCTATACCATATCATGCTATTATGAATTGCCTGAGATGTTTATCCCTCTTGATGCACCCTTCTTGATTGCGTGGTAGTCGCTTTTATTAGGGTGATCTATCACTTAAAATATCAAGTAGTTAGTGTTCTCCCAAGTGTAGCACCGTCACGGCACCTATCTCTTCGGGGTGTCACATGCTAACATGGGCACGAACGATTAGAGAAGTGTGAGGCGGGTGAGTTGAGACCTCGCAGCAAGATCACTTGGTTATCTTGACGTTCAGGCATGAAAGTCATGAGCTCGGAACACACGCATCGAAAGATGAACAAGAGTCACATAGAGATGTGATTGGCAAGTTTGCCTAACGATTGAAGTTCTCGCCATCAGTGATGCTACCATCAATGGCGTTGAATTGAAATTTGTGTCTTGAATCACTCACAATCAATTATGAGAGATATTGATTTGAGTGGGAGCGCACTTTAGAATAAAACTGTTTATTCACTAGTGTAAATTTCATTATAAACAAAGTCTAAGTGAAACCTGTGTTTTCCGTTGTAGATCAAATGGCTCGCAACACCGCGTTCAACTTAGGCCCATTGTTAGAGAAAGAGAAGTTAACTGCGACTGGAAACAACTATGCGGACTGGGTCCGCAACCTGAGGATTGTCCTCAGGAGTGCTAAGAAACTGTATGTGCTTGAAAATGCTCTTCCAGCTAAACCGGCGGCAGAGGCCCCGGAAGATGAACAAAATGTCTGGGCCACTAAGGATGATGATCACAACTTAGTGCAGTGCCTCAGGCTAGCTTGCATGTGTACAGACCTTCAAAAATGTTTTGAATTCCATAAACCCCGTGATATGATCCGGGAATTGGATGCTCTGTACAAGGAAACCGCAAAGTCTGAACGATTTGATATCATGAAGGCTTTGATGGATTGCAAGACGGCTGAGGGTAGTTCAGTTGGCGAACACGTGGTCAAAATGATTGGCTATGCTGAAAGGCTTAAAACCCTGGAATTTCCACTTCCACCTGGCCATACGATGGACATGTTGCTTTCTTCACTCCCCCCGTCTTACGACGGTTTTGTATTAAACTACAACATGAGTGGGATGGAGAAGGAACCGGAAGAGGTGCTCGCCATGCTGAAAACTGCAGAAGGAGGACTGCGGAAAAATTGCAAGCAAGTGTTGCTTGTGAATAAAACCGCCAGTTTCAAAAAGAAGAAAGGCAAGCCAAAGAAGGGCAAGGGCGCCGGTAAGACCGGCTCCCAAAGCAACTCTAAGGGTGGAGCCAAGAATGAAACTGAGTGCTTCTACTGTAAGGGCACAGGACACTGGAAGAGAAACTGCAAGAAGTATCTGGAAGATAAGAAGTCCGGGAAAACCGGAAAAGGTATAATTGTTATACAAGTTAATGTCATTGACGTTTTGCTTGCTAGCAAAAATTCTAAGTCTTGGGTATTTGATACCGGATCGGTTGCTCACATTTGCAACTCGATACAGGGGCTTCAGAAGGTGCGCAAGCTGGCAAAGAATGAAGTCGTGATGCGCGTCGGGAACGGCGCTGGGATCGCCGCTCAAGCCGTCGGCATTATGCCTCTACGTCTCCCTTCAGGATTTATCTTAGAACTAAGTAACTGTTATTTTGTTCCACTGTTGTGTAGAAACATTATCTCCGGATCATGTTTAGTACATGATGGGTATTCGTACAAGTCTGAGAACAATGGTTGTTCACTTTATTGTAAGGATATGTTTTATGGATTTGCACCCATTGTTGGGGGCCTTTTCATACTAAATCTTGAATGTGGAAATGATGTCTTTAACGTGAATGCTAAACGCCTTAAGAAGGCTGATACCACCACCACTTTCATGTGGCACTGTCGGCTTGGCCACATCGGAAAGAAACGCATGAAAAGACTCCATAAAGATGGAGTTTTACCGTCTTTTGATTTTGAATCATTTGACACATGTGAAGCTTGCTTGATGGGGAAAATGACCAAGACGCCGTTCTCGGGTCATCCTGAACGGGCGGGTGAATTATTGGAAATAATACATAGTGATGTATGTGGTCCAATGAACACAGCCGCACGGGGTGGGTATTTCTACTTCGTGACTTTTACTGATGATTTAAGTCGGTATGGCTATATCTACTTAATGAAGCATAAGTCGGAAACCTTTGAAAAGTTCAAAGAATTTCAGAATGAGGTAGAAAATCATCATGACAAAAAGATTAAGTTTCTGCGGTCTGATCGCGGAGGCGAGTATCTTAGTCATGAGTTTGGCCAACATCTGAGTGAACGTGGAATCGTTTCACAGCTTACGCCTCCCGGAACTCCACAGCGAAACGGAGTATCGGAAAGACGTAACCGAACCCTGTTGGACATGGTAAGGTCGATGATGTCCCTTACAAATCTTCCGATATCTTTTTGGGGTCACGCACTAGAAACTGCCGCTTATACACTAAACAAAGCACCGTCAAAATCTGTTGAGACAACGCCATATGAGTTATGGTATGGGAAGAAACCCAGTGTGTCGCATCTCAAGATTTGGGGTTGTGAAGCATATGTAAAATGTTTACAGCCTCAAAAACTCGATCCCAGATCAGATAAATGTTACTTTGTAGGTTATCCAAAGGAAACCTTTGGGTATTCCTTCTACCACCCATCCGAGGGCAAAGTGTTTGTCGCAAAAACTGGAAGCTTTCTCGAGAAAGAATTTCTCGCTAAAGAAGTGAGTGGGAGGACAGTACAACTTAATGAGATTAGTGAATCTTCGGCAACCGTTGATATGGCTAAGGAACCGGAAGAGATTCCGCTAATTATCCCTACAACTGAGCCGGAAGTTATCGCATATGATGCGGGGACTTCAAACAATGTTGTAACTGAACCGCGCAGATCAGGCAGGGCTATCCAGCCACCTGAGTGGTTTCATAACGAAATCTTCATTCTTGAAGACGATGAACCTGCGCACTACAAGGAAGCGATGGCGGGGCCCAGCTCAAAGGAATGGCACAAGGCCATGAGATCCGAAATGGAATCCATGTACGAAAACCAAGTTTGGAACTTGGAAGAACTTCCAGAAGGCGTAAAGCCGATTGGTTGTAAATGGATTTTCAAAAAGAAGACGGACGCGGATGGTAACATTACTATCCACAAAGCTAGACTTGTCATGAAAGGGTTCACGCAAGTTCCAGGAGTGGACTACGACGAGACTTTCTCGCCCGTAGCTATGCTTAGGTCTGTTCGGATATTGCTAGCAATTGCTGCTTATTTCGACTATGAAATATGGCAGATGGATGTCAAAACGGCTTTCCTAAATGGAAACCTCAAAGAGGATGTATACATGATACAGCCGGAAGGTTTTGTCATTCATGAGGATGCTGGAAAGGTATGCAAACTTCAGAAAGCTATTTATGGTCTGAAGCAAGCATCAAGGAGCTGGAACATTCGTTTTGATGAAGTGGTCAAAGAGTTTGGCTTCATCAGGAATGACGAAGAATCTTGTGTTTACAAGAAGTTTAGTGGGAGCGCAAAAGCATTTCTAATCTTGTATGTGGATGACATATTATTGATTGGAAATGACATGAATTTTCTTAGCGAAATAAAAGAATCATTGAAGAAAAGGTTTTCAATGAAAGACTTAGGCGAAGCAGCATATGTATTGGGCATCAGAATCTATAGAGATAGATCAAAACGCCTGATAGCGCTTAGCCAAAGCACGTACATTGACAAGGTGTTGAAAAGGTTCAACATGGAGAACTCCAAGAAAGGCCTACTCCCCATGTCACCTGGCACAGTGCTTTGCAAGAATCAGAGTCCTCGAACTCTCGATGAGCGAGTACAAATGAATGATGTTCCATATGCCTCGGCAGTTGGTTCTATTATGTATGCCATGCTATGTACAAGACCAGATGTTTCCTATGCGCTAAGTGTTAGCAGCCGGTACCAAAGTGATCCAGGATTGGAACACTGGGCCGCAGTCAAGGGTATTCTTAAGTACCTCAGACGGACCAAGGATTTACTCCTTGTGTACGGAGGTGATGAAGAGCTCATTGTAAGTGGTTACACTGATGCAGGCTTCATGACTGACCCAGATGACTTCAAATCTCAATCAGGCTATGTTTTCATGTTGAACGGTGGCGCAGTTGATTGGAAAAGTTCCAAACAAAAGACTGTGGCAGATTCTACGATGGAGGCGGAGTATGTTGCAGCTTCAGAAGCCTCCAAGGAGGCGGTATGGATCAAGCAATTTCTTGAAGACCTTGGTGTGGTTCCAAGTGCTCTGGACCCGGTGGAGATCTATTGTGATAATAGTGGTGCCGTGGCTCAGGCAAGGGAGCCAAGTTCGCACCATAAGACAAGACATATTCAACGCAAATATAAACTCATTCGACATCATGTCGAAGAGGGTTTAGTGAAAGTACGCAAAGTTCACACGGATCTGAATGTGTCAGACCCGATGACGAAGCCTCTACCACGAGCAAAGCATGAGCAACACCGGATAGCCATTGGTGTTAGGGAAGCCATGTAACTGGGTTATGACTCTAGTGCAAGTGGGAGTCTATAGGAGATATGCCCTAGAGGCAGTAACAACCGTTATTTTGTATCTCCAAGTTTGTAATGAATGTTTATGTTCCATGCTATAACTGCTATGATTCTCGAGTCTGCAATAACACGAGGCTCGGAGGGAAACTCATATGCACGTGTGGTATAATAAACGGTAAAATGTATTCCTGGTCTTGCCTCTAAGACTGGCTCAAGTATTGCATGATGATCCTGTTTTCCTGATCATGGGCATGGATGTGCTGGCAATTTTTGAGGTCACATTGTTAGTAGAACACTTGTGTTGAATCAACCCAGATTGATGTTATGCTATGAGTTTCTATCGTTACAAGTTTATGGTTCTTAACACAGAGATAGTTAATGTTTGCATAATTCCTTAGACCATGAGAGTATTGAGTTCCTTCGTACTTGCTTTGTGAACTTTGGGGTTTGTTAAACGTCATCCGTAACTGGGTGGCTATTACGGCGGCTTACGGGTTCACGGAAAAGTATGGCAAGTAACGAGATAGCTCAAGATTGGGATTTGCTCCTCTGACGATGGAGAGATATTCTCGGGCCCTCTCGGTGTTATGGTATCCATCATCGTCTGGCCAGACACCTTGTGATTTGATCACTGGGATGCCGAAAACACAGAAACGAGAAAAGAGAACAAAACCGGTAACGAGGTAACTTGCATAGTGGACAAATTTGTTGATCCACGGGGATGCAATAAATCTCACCTCGGGTGTTTGTGACATATCGCGAAGCAACAGGAATAGCACACAGCAACTGGAGGTTCACTCGAATATTCATTCGTGTGGGTATAGGGGTTAATATGGGTGTCCACGGCTCCGATGTTGATCATTGATCGGAAGGGGTTCCGGGTCATGTCTATACTTCACCGAACCTATAGGGTCACACGCTTAAGGGTCATCTATCTGCTGAATACTAGACAGGGAGTCTGAGAGAAAATCACCGAAAAAGTTTCGGACACCAAAAAAAGTTTCGGACAGCGGAAAAGTTCCGCAGAGAGAACACCGGATGAGTTTCGGTGAAACTGAAAAGTTGTTTCGGGGTATTCCATTAAGTCAAATTGGTTTCGGGATGCCCTTGATAATTCTTGGAGGGTGCCAGAATTATTCTGGAAACTTTCTGGAATTTTCGGGGATAAAAACCGGAAATGTTTCGGAGCTGCCGGAACCGCTTCAGATACTTTTTCGCAGATGAAATCACTAATATGGAATTGTTCCAGAACGCGTTGAAAATTATTTTAGTGGGTACTAGAAATGTTCTAAGCCCACATAAATATTTTTAGTTCGTACGGACGCTGAAAAATGTCATCGTGAATAGTGAAAGTGCTTTTTGGGAATTTTTATGGAAAGCACCTTTTGGGAATTTTCCCAAAAGGCTTCTAGAAGCCTTGGGCACTAAGGAAGCCCCCTTGGGGGGCCCCCCCAAGGGGTGGCCAGCCATGGAGGGTGGAGCTCCATGGAGCTCCACATGGCACTCCTTTTTGCTTTATTCTTTATGTAAATGACATAAAGTGGGGGTACTTTTGGTATTTGTGAATGCCAACTTTACCCCTTGGTTTTCCTATAAATAGAGGAGAGTGGGCTGCCCACAAACATCATCCCTTGCTCTCATACACATGCCATGCATTATCTGGCTTCTTCTCTCCCTCCCACGAAAAGAGTTTCGTAGAGCCGAAAGGCTGTCTGGGTTCCGGCAGGAGCTAGTTCTGGACGGCGAAGCCCTGCCGGATAGCTGACACCGTATGTGTGCAACCCCATAGAGAGGTTGTAGTTTCGGTCTTTTGCCCGAGGGGCTGTTCGAGTGTCCTCCCGAAGGGCTGTCCGAGTCTCCGTTCGAGTTTCGAGGGTCCTCCCGAAGGGCTGTCTGCGACATCGTCCGGGGGACTGTCCGACCGCCTCCCGAAGGGCTGTCCGGCGAGGGAGTACATCCTCGCGGTTGGGAGGTTGTAAATCCTAGTTGCGGGGATCTGCACCAACGATCTCCACCGACTCTTCTTCCGCTGCGCTTCGAGTCGGTACGGATCAGATCAAACCTTGTATGCAGTCTCCATAGTGGTCCTGGGCGTGCTCGCTATACCGAAAATTTTTGTTTTCTGTCGCGTTCCCTAACATGGTTCATGTGGTCGAGCCTCATGGGGAAAAAACAACGGTTCATGACGGAAGGAAAGTCCGAGTATTTGGCCGTGCATTTTGGGCGTTCGAGCAATGCATGAGGGCTTTCGAACACTGTAGGCCGGTCATCGCCATTGATGGCATGCTCTTAACCGGACAATACAAGGGCACCTTGTTGGTTGCGATAGCAAGTGATGCCAATAACCGGGTGTTGCCATTGGCATTTGCTTTGGTTGAGGTGGAGAACAATGACTACTGGGAGTGGTTTTTGCGTCTTTTGAGGACGAAGGTGTTACCCGCTCAGAGGGAAATTTGTGTCATATCGGATCGGCATCAAGGAATTCTTAACGCGGTGGAGATTGACATTCCCGGGCATGCTCCATTGCACCATCGATGGTGCATGAGGCACTTTTGTTCGAACTTCTATAGGGCATGTGGCCTTAAGGAGTTGGCCGATGATCTTCAAGATTGTTGTCTCGCTTTCTCCGACAAGCGGTTCACCACTTTGTTCAACAAATTGCTACCACACAAAAAACTTGATCCCGGGGGTCAAGACTTTCTCAATAGGCACATTCAATACCGGAACAAGTGGGCACGTGCTTTTGATGAAGATGGCCGGAGATACGGTCAAATGACAAGCAATATGGCCGAATGCTTCAATAGGGTGCTCAAAGGTGCACGTGGATTACCCGTGACTGCAATAGTTCAATACACATTTGACAAGATGAATGCGTACTTTCTAAAGTACTCGATGGAAACGGATGCACAAATAGCGGGTGAGAACAAGCGCAAGTACAAGTACAAGTTCCCACCCAAGGTTGATGAATGGTTGGAATTTCAATCACGGAAGGCGGACTCACAAGAAGCTATACTATATGACAACGAAGAGTGGAAGTACGAAGTGAAAGAGCCAGGAGGAACCACAAACGATGGCCGCCAACATGGAGGTCGGGCTTTCAAGGTCTCGTTAACACGGTGTGATTGCTCTTGCGGGAGGCCATTGTTGCTTCATCTCCCATGCTCAGACTTGTATACCGCCGGTCGCATTAGGAATGTGGACGTCAATCACCCCCTCACCGTGAGGGAGTCGGAGTTCTCAATCATGACGGTCAAGAAAACATGGGCTCCCCGCTTTCACCCATACTTTGACCAATCACAATGGCCGGAGTACCATGGACTTCAACTATGGCCGGATCCGGAGTTGAAGGTTGTTAAACGGGGTAGACGACAGACAAAGCGTCTTAGAGGCGACATGGACGGATGGGGCCATGGTGGCTGCCGCGAATCTGGCAACGACCAATTCCAAGAGCCTCGTGAGAGCTCCCGTTGTGGGGAATGCAAAGTCATGGCCACAACAAAAGAAAATGTATGAAACCAAGAAAGAGGTCAAAGAAAAATGATGCAAGCACAAGCCAACAAGGAGCTACACAAGGTAGCCAACCAAGTGGTAGCCAACAAGTGCCAAGGCAACCAAGTGGTAGCCAAAGAGGATCTAGGCAACAAAGAGGGAGGCAACTAGGACTTACAAGAGGCAGTGGTGGTGGTAGAGCTCGTGGTGGTGGTCAAGGCCGTGCTGGTGGTAGAGCTCGTGGTGGTGGTCTTGGTCATCGTGGTGGTCTTGGACTTGGTGATGGTTTTGGCCTTGGTGGTGGACTTGGACATGGTGGCGCTCTTGGCCTCGGTGATGGTCTTGGCCTTGGTGGTGGACTTGGCCAAGGTGGTGGTCTTGGGGAAGGTCGTTATAGAGGAATGTTTGGATACCTCGATGGACCATTTCCGTATGTTACTCACTAACTATAATGTTTCAATTTTCTTTTTTTTCATATGTTCTTGTTGTCCTTATATGTTGCAATGTACATGTTCTTCAATTTGTTCTTATTGTCATTACTAACTATTATGTTCCACTCATTGTAGGTATGGCGGCTTCTCAACCCAACAAACCAACAATGAAGGGAGTGGAGGAGAAGGATGGCGAAGGTGACATGGCAGGATGGTGGGAGAAGGCTGCGAAGAAGCTAAGAGAGGAGGATGCAGCCGCACTAGAGAAGAAGAAGCAACAGGAGCTCGAAGAGAAGAGGAAGGAAAGAGAGAGAGCGTCTTTTGAGTGTCGCGCTAGGGAGCGAGCGTTGAAGAGGAAATGTGAGGAGGCACAGAAGAAGCGTCTCAAGGATTTTCAAGAAAGAACCTTGAAACTTTGGGCATTCGAAGCTGAAAAGAAAGAGAGGGAGAATAAGATATTCATGGAGAGGGTGGTTAAGGAGGCTCACCGCATAAGGAAAAGGGAGGAGGAAGAAGAAGAGAGGAAGAAGAAGAAGGGAAAGGGGCCTTGCTCTACGCAATAGAGCTATGTCATCTTCAAGTTGCTTGCGGACTATGACCGTGTTATTCTCTAAACTATGCTCTTCGATTTGGTTGTGAACTACTATGTGTCATGAACTACTATGTATTTTCGACTTCTCCTCCATTTGGTTGTGAACTACTATGTGTCGTGAACTACTATGTATTTTGGACTCCTCCTCGATTTGGTTGTATCAACCACTCCTCTATTTGAAGTACTATGTGTCATGAACTTCTATGTATTTTGTATTCCTCCTCGATTTGGTTCTATGAACTACTCCTCTACTTGAAGTAATATGTGTTAGGAACTACTCTATTTGTAGTAATATTTGTCCACATGTGCAATGCCTAAGTGCCAAGCAGTTCTCTGCCAAAATTTCATAAGTGTAGGTGTGGCGCCTACCTTAGAGGCGCCACACTGTATTGTGCAACGCCTTTGAGCTAGGCGCCACACTGAGCTGCATCTGGCTGTAGCTTTGTGTTGCTCTCTGGACATTTGTCCAGGTGTGCAACGACTCGGAGCTAGGCGTTGCACTGCACTGTGTGGCGCCTAGCACCGAGGCGTTGCATGTCTGGACAAATGTCCAGAGAGCAACACCTACACCTACAGCCAGATACAGCGCAGTGTGGCACCATCCTCTGAGACGTTGCATGATACAGTGTGGCGCCTCGGAGGTAGGCACCACACCTACACTTAGAAATTTTTGGGCCCTCAAACTGGGTGCAAAGTTTCTATTGCTCTCTGGACAGCTCTGCCCAGAGGTGCAACGCCTCAAAGCTAGGCGCCCCACCATGCAGTGCAATGCCTAGATCTGAGACGTTGCATGTCTGGGACGAGTTATACAGAGAACAATAGAAACTTTGCACCCAGTTTGGGGGGCAAAAAATCG
The DNA here is from genome assembly GCA_011799875.1 of Thinopyrum elongatum. Taxonomy (NCBI): domain Eukaryota; kingdom Viridiplantae; phylum Streptophyta; class Magnoliopsida; order Poales; family Poaceae; genus Thinopyrum; species Thinopyrum elongatum. The sequence goes on along the minus strand of CM022301.1, from coordinate 465,196,902 downwards.
CGAAGTGTTGGTGTGGCGCCTAGCACAGAGGCGCCACACTGTATAGTGCAAAGCCTAGGAGCTGGGCGTTGCACAATAGAGTGTGGCGCCTCCGTGCTAGGCGCCACACCAGGCTGTATCTGGCTGTAGTTTCTGTTGCTCTCTGGATAGCTCTTCCCAGGCGTGCAACGCCTCAGATCTAGGCATTGCACTACATGGTGTGGCGCCTAGCTCGGAGGCGTTGCACGCCTGGGAAGAGCTATCCAGAGAGCAACAAAAAGTTTGCACTCAGTTTGGGGCCAAAAAAATACTAAGTGTTGGTGCAGCGCCCAGCTCAGAGGCGCCACACTATATAGTGCAACGCCTAGGGAGGCGTTGCACTGTATAGTGTGGCGCCTCTGAGCTGGGCGCTGCACCAACACTTAATGTTTTTTTGTCCCTCAAACTGGGTCATTTCAGAACATTTTAAGGCACATTTTCAAGCACATATACTTGCATCACAGAATAAACAGTAATGATAATCATTATGACATTTTCAACACCTCTTCAACTTCAACAAAGACAACAATTCGAAGAGTGACCATCACTTCAAGTTCAACATTACTAAGTGATACAATCACTTCAAGTTCAACATTACTAAGAGCTACCACCACCTCAAGTTCAACGACATAACAAGTTCGACATAAGAAAAACGCCCACTAGGCGAGTTACATAACAAATAGACGACGACTAGTTCCTTCTGCGCTTATTGGCTCTTCCCCCCCCCCCCCCTCTTGCTACATATCTTCTTCGCCTTCCTAGCACGAGCAACCGGCTCCGGTTCCTCCACCTCATCCACATAGTTATCCAAAGCCGCCATCGCGAGGTGCCGACCGTCCTCTTGCGTCCTTCGGTGAAGTCTTCGGGTGTGTATTTTTTGATTCCCCTCCTAGGCTTTAACATGTATGCTAACCGAACTTGATAGGTCCCCAAGGTCATGTCATCACCAACCTATTACAAAAACAAACGATATGGAAAAGACCGTGTTGGAGGATAAAGTTAGCAATGCATCAATAATTGAATATATACTATTGGCATACCTCTTGGGTTACCACACCCACATCCTCATCCTCTAAAGGAGCACCATGGCCGGAAGTGGGATCTGACGGTGTCGCTTGTGACGACCCCGGCTTAATCGTGCACTAATCATACACGCAAATGCACACGATCAAGCCTAAGGACTCACTTGAAGATATCACAATATAACTCTAAACATAAATAAAGTCATACAAGCTTTATATTACAAGCCAGGGCCTCGAGGGCTCGAATACATAGCTCGATGGCATACAAGTGTTAGCAGAAGCATTAGATATCTGGGTACAGATATTACAGAGAAACAGATAGGCCTTTAGGAAGGCGGGGCAAAATAAAATACTACGATCGAAAGGCGTAGGCCTCCTGCCTAGGACCCTCCGAATCCTACTCCTGGTCATCGGTCGGCTCCTCGTAGAAGTACTCACTGGGAGGGTAGTAGTAGTAGCCATAGTCGTCGACGGGGGCAGCTCTCTCAGGGGCTCCGTCATCTGGCGGCGACATATGGATATGGGGAGAAAAAGAAAATAAAGCAAACGTGAGTACTCATCCGAAGTACTCAGCAAGCAAGGATCTACACTACATATGCAACATTTTCAAAGGAGGGCTATATATGTGGACTGGGCTGCAAAAATGCCAGAATAGAGGGGAGAGCCTAGTCCTATCGAAGACTAGCATCTTCAAGCATCGTCATCGGTCTTGCAGCATTAGAAGAGTGCAGATTAACATAATGTAAAGTAGTAGTAGTGTTATCAACCTCGCCCAGAGATCCTTCCTCGACTCCCTATGAGAAAGCAATCCCAGAGCCATACTATCCAGTATCATCTCAAGTCACCAGTTCTAGTTGTACCGATCGGGATACAACTCCGAGTGTCTGTTACCGTAGGACAGGCTATCGATAGATTGGTTCTTCCCTGCAGGGGTGCACCAACTTACCCACCACGCTCGATTAACTCCGGCCGGACACACTTTACTGGGTCATGCCCGGCCTCGGCCAAACGATACGCCGCAACCCGACCAAAAACTTTACAAAGAGGTCAGCACGCCGGACTAAACCTATGCCCCCAGGGGTCTTGGGCCATCGCCCCGGGAACTCCTGCACATTGCGTCAGGCGGCCGAGAGCAGACCTAGCAACCCCTTAATACAAGCGCAGTTGCGTAACCAGTCCAACTCGGTGCACGCCGCTCAGTCGCTGACGTCCATTACGCTTCGCCTGAAGTATACGACATAGAACGCCCATACTATGCCCACGTGATGGTTAGTGCTATCAGGCCAGAGGCCCCTCGGATCAAATATCCAAACCGTTAGTGTGTTGGGGGTTGCGGTAACGAGCAGAGACTCACGAAAGATGTGACCCCATCGCCCCATCTCGAGGACTTGCGGCAAGGGCTAGGAATGCCCGGCCACGCCTCGTGTTCAAATCTCGGGCACCATCCAGGTCCACCAGACTCCACATCTCTCGCAATTAAGCTCGCGCAGGTACACCTCAGGGCCGACCCGTCTTTATCCAGAATAAGCAGTGTCAACCACAATGTAAAGGCATCCGTGTGGCCACCATATCAAGAAGGAATCCGAGGCATCACCCTCGTTGGATTCCCACCTGACGTATACATCAAGGTGAACTAAAGAGGCATCACCCTCGAGGTCCACACTTGAGCAGTTGCACGACAATGTCGTCATCGGGGGTGGTGTAGGAGGAATCACCCTCGCTTACCATGACCAAATATCTAACCTACAAGGTTATCATCAGAAGTGCTGACGAGGTATCACCCTCGGCACTCGATAGTAACCCAGTAGTGTCGAGCAGTTAAGGGGGAAAGTGATGTGCAATGTCGGGGCCTGGTCTTCGATCCCGTTGATCCGGTCTTCTGAGATCCAGCGGGGCAGTCGGGATAAACTGGGGTCTCTGATAGGTCTCTACCCAGCCTATACTAAACAGTTTAGGATAACAGGTAGGTATCATTAGCAGGTTACAATTAAACAGGCTATGCAGCAAATATAGGATAACAGTAGCAGCAGTAACTTCTAATGCAAGCATAAGAGAGAGAAGAGTAGGCCATATCGGAATGCTCAAAATGGGGGTGCTTGCCTGGAAGCTCGGCGGCAAGGGTCTGATCGTCAGGAGCATAGTCGACCTCCGGAGCTGCGTCGGTCTCAGGAGCTACGTCGACGTCAGGGTCTACCAAGAGAGAAGAGGGGGAAGAAACATATAAATGCACAGCAAACAATGCAATACAGGGCATGCTATGCTAAGATGCAGTGCAGGGTTGCCTACGGATGCACCTAAGTCATTTTAGTTATTTTAGGATTAACGCGGGATTTATTATCCGGTATGTATGCACAATTCATCTACCGGATACAGCCTCAAAGTTGCGGGTTCACCTACGTAGGGGGTCCCGACATGGAAATAGACGACACAATCAGATTCGTCTCGTCGTTCTGAGCAACTTTCATGTTTTAAGTTTTTCAATCTGAGCTACGGTTTAAAAGTTATTAATTTTTAAAGATTTAAATATTTTCTGGAATTTATTTATTTAACAGAAAAAGGAATTATGACATCAGCATGATGCAATGCTGATGTCAGCAGGTCAACAGGTCGGTTGACCAGGTCAAACCTGACATGTGGGTCCAGTGGGACCCACATGTCAGCCTATGTTAAGACTAACAATGTGTTAATCTAACTAACAGGGTTAATTAGGGGGTGGGCCCCATATGTCAGTGAGTGTTTAGTGATTAGTTTTAATTTTAAAACCTATTTAACTAATTAACTACGTGGGCCCACTGGTCAGTTACAGAAAGTGCCACATCACCAGTGTTGACCCGGTCAACTGGTCAACTGTGTCCGCGGGGCCCAGCTGCCAGCGACTCGGGGTGGCCCACTGGTCAGGCCACGTCGGCCAGTGGCACCGGAGCTGCTTCGGCGAGCTCCCAACGCGGCGGTTTTAGGCACGTTCGATCGGCCATTCCACCCCGCGTCGATCTAGGGTGACTACGCGGCCGGAGGTGCACCGTGGCGACGACGGTGAGCGCCGCGGCGGACGCCGGACTTCGGGCGTCAACGGAACTGGGGCTACGGGGCTCGACAGGATGTGTGGCTGGGCTCGCTGGGCTCCTGGAAGCACCAGGAGCACGTTGCCATGCTCAGGCAAAGGCTGCGGCAGCAGGGGCTACGGCGATGAAGCAGAACGGCGGCGAGCAGCGCACGGGCACGGTTACGAGCAGCAGCAGCAGTTAGGAGGCCAGAAGAAAAGAGGGGAGAAGAGGTGGATGCTCACGGTGAGGCGCACGGAGGCCGTCGATGGCTTAGGAGCAGCAGGGGAGTTGGGGACGCCGGAGATCACCGGAGACTGAGGAGACGAAGGGCGGCTCGATCCGGGCGATGTGGGGCTCCCCGAGCTTGAAGTGGTGGTGCTGGAGGCGTGGTTGAGCCCGGCGGAGCCTCCTGGCGCGTCGGAGTGAAACGAGGACGTCAGTCGCCGCGGCGGTGGCTGCGCGCGGCGGCGATGGCGCTCGGTTACGCGAGCAGAGGGGAGGGAGGAGCGCGCGAGCGTGGGAGAGAGGAGGGGGAAATGTCGAGGGATTCCAGGGCGGGGACTCGCCCTTATCCCTTCGTCGGCGGAGCGTCGGTGGCGTAGGCGTGTCGACGCCTCGCCGGCGCGCGGGCGCTCGCCCACGGGCACGGCGACACGCAGGAGAGAGAGGAGGAGATGGGGCCAGGTGGGCCGTTTCGGGGCACTTTGCACTTAGGCCCAGTGCACAGTGCCTCGTTTTATTTTCTTATTTATGTTTTCTATTTTTCTTTATTTCTTTCTGTTAGGTAATTGTTTAGGCCACTTTTGCACTTATGTAATATATGAAACTTGGCCCAAATATTACAGTGCATTAATACCTTTCATCAAAAACTTGTTTGGGCAAAGTAGAATTTTATTTGAATTTGATTTAATTATAAATGATTAACTAATTCTGTTTTGGTGTTGTTTCATGTTGTTAGAGTCGTTTAGCTAACTCCATCAACATTGTTTATATTTTTGTAAGTGCTTCTGGATTATTTGCTATTTAGTGAACATTTTTCCAATAGTGTTTGAGCAAATTTATTTTGCACTTTTGAATTTGAGTTGATTTTCAGAATAGAGTTTGAATTGTTTTGATTAACCACTATGTCTATGCACTGCAAATGAGATGACTTGGCATTATTAGCAGATAATCACAGTGGCTATTACACAGGGGTGTTACAAATTCTCCTCCTCTAAAAGAAATTCTCGTCCCGAGAATTTAGGAGGTAGAAGGAAAAAGGTCGGGATATTCTTCCCGAAGATGATCCTCGCGTTCCCAAGTGGCTTCATCTTCAATGTGGTTCGACCACTGCACTTTCAGGAACTTGGTCGTCCTCTGACGAGTTCGACGTTCAGCTTCATCAAGGATGCGGATCGGATGCTCCTTATAAGATAAGTCATCTTACAATTCAAGCATCTTGTGATCCACTGCGCGGTGCGGAGATTCCTTGAATCATTTACGAAGTTGCGACACGTGGAAGACATCATGGATATGAGAGAATTGTGGTGGCAACTCCAATTTGTATGCCACCTGTCCACGTCTAGCAACAACGCGGAAAGGACCAATGTAGCATGGAGCTAGCTTGCCCTTGATTCCGAAACGACGAGTGCCCTTCATAGGAGTGACATGGAGATAAGCTTGATCACCTGGTTGATAGGTCAAACCCGAATGTTTGCGATCATAATTGCTCTTCTGGCGGTCCTGGGCCACCTTGAGATTTTCTCGGACAATTCTAACTTGTTCTTCGGCATGTTGAATAATGTCCGGTCCAACAAGAGGTCGTTCCCCAGTTTTTGACCAATTCAGAGGGGTTCAACACTTTCGTCCATATAGCACTTCGAAGGGGGCCATTTTCAAGCTGGCTTGATAACTGTTATTATAAGAAAATTCGGCAAACGGGAGAGATTCTTCCCACTTCTTACCGAATGATATAACACAAGCCCGAGGCATATCTTCAAGCACTTGATTAACTCGCGCAACTTGGCCTTGGGATTGTGGATGATATGCTGAACTCCAGGTAATATGAGTTCCCATAGCTTCTTGGAAACTTTCCCATAATTTGGAAGTGAAAAGACCGCCACGGTCTGAACTGATCTCCTTCGGAATACCGTGGAGTGAAACGATTCTGGAGATATACAGCTCTGCTAGTTGGCTAGCGGTGATAGTCTCCTTGACAGGCAGAAAATGTGCAACTTTGGAGAGTTGGTCGATGATGACAAGAATAGCATCGTGACCCTTCTGAGACTTGGGAAGGCCAGTAATGAAGTCCATCTGCACTTTATCCCATTTCCATAAAGGAATAGGAAGTGGTTGAAGAATTCCAGCGGGCTTCTGATGTTCTGCTTTCACGCGACGACATACGTCACATTCAGCAACATATCGAGCAATGTATTGCTTCATTCTGGACCACCAATACCTTTGACGAAGATCACGATACATCTTAGTGCTACCTGGATGGATAGACAGCGGTGTATCATGAGCCTCCTTCATGACCTTGTCTGTCATAAGCTCGAAACGAGGAACGCCAATTCTATCTCTGAAATACAAGGTTCCATCTTCAGCAATCGAGAAATCCCTGTATTCTCAAGGTGAAGTTCTTTCTTCATCAGATCTATCTCGACATCTTTGGCTTGCACAATCTTTACAGCTTTCTCAAGATCTGGTTGTACCACAAGGTTATTAAGGGAACCCTGCGGAACAATACGAAGGTTCAGCTTGCGCAGTTCTTCATATAGCTGGGGTTGAGCTTGCTCAACCATGAGGTTGTTGCAATAGGACTTGCGGCTCAGGGCATCAGCCATCATGTTAGCCTTGCCAGGGGTATAATAAATACCACAGTCATAGTCCATGATTGTTTCCAACCATCGTTGTTGATGGAGATTAAGATCCGGTTGGGTGAACAAATACTTCAGACTCTGGTGAACAGTATAAATCTCACACCGGTTACCAAGAAGGTAGTGTCGCCACTGCTTCAAAGCATAGATCACAGCAGCGAGTTCGAGATCATGCACTGGATAGTTTTCTTCATATGGACGCAATTGTCGCGAGGCATATGCAATTACCTTCCGCTCTTGCATTAGGACACAGCCTAATCCTTGCCGAGAGGCGTCGCAATAAATCACAAAGTCCTTGCGAGAATCTGGAGGAGCAAGCACTGGAGCAGAAGTAAGCTTGCCCTTGAGGGTCTGGAAACTCTCCTGACATTTGTCTGTCCACTCAAACTTAATGCCTTTGTGGAGCAGATTAGACTGGGGCTTGGCAATCTTGGAAAAATTATCGACGAATCGGCGGCAATAACTTGCAAGGCCGAGAAAACTTATGACTTGCTTGGCATTCTTCGGAGGAGTCCAGTCAAGAATAGCCTGAACATGCTCCAGGTTAACGGCGATACCGTCCTTGGAAATCACATGTCCAAGGTAGGTCACTTCAGAAAGCCAGAATTCGCATTTGGAGTACTTGGCATACAACTGGTGCTCTCGAAGCCTCTCCAGAACAAGGCGAAGATGTTCGGCATGTTCTTCCTTATTCTTCGAATATACCAGAATATCATCCAGATATACCATGATGAACTTGTCGAGATAATCCATGAATATATAATTCATCAGACGGGAGAACGTAGCTGGAGCATTCGTTAGGCCAAATGACATGACGGTGTATTCATAGGAGCCATAACGAGTAACGAAAGCGGTCTTCGGAATATCCTCTTCGCGGACACGGATCTGGTGATAACCCAACCTCAAGTCGAGTTTAGAGAACACCGAAGATCCAGCAAGTTGATCGTATAAATCATTGATCCGGGGAAGTGGATATTTATTCTGAATGGTTGCCTGGTTGATAGGACGGTAATCTTGAACCAACCTATTCGTACCATCTTTCTTCTTGACAAAGAGAGACGGTGCTCCCCAGGCAGAGGAACTGGGACGGATGAAGCCCTTCTTAAGTGATTTATCGATTTCTTCCTTAAGCTCAAGAAGGTGGTGCGGTGGCATCTTGTAAGGACGCTTCACAATAGGAGTTGTGCCAGGCTTCAAGTCGATGACGAACTCGACAGCTCTAGCAGGGGGTATTCCTGGAAGTTCTTCTGGAAAAACATCCTGGAATTCACAGACGACTGGAATGTTTTCGATCCCCTCAAGCGGAGAAGCGTCCAACGCATTCAAGGCATAAATCTGGGCCTCGGCGTTCTGAGTAATATGAGCATGGTAATTCACTATTTCATCGGATGGGTGCAGGAGGTGTACAACTTTAGTGGCACAGTTGATTGAGGCGTAGTGAGCCTTCAACCAATCCATTCCCAGAATAAGATCAATCGAGGAAGATTTGAGTATAATGGGAGAAGCGCGGAACTTCAACCCTTCAATATCAATGATGACATCGGGGCTGAACATGAAGGCTCGGCACTGGCCCGCGGGAGTGTTCACAGCTAATGAATGGTGTAGCGCTTCACTTCTAACGTCATGCATGAGTGCAAAATGTTCTGACATGAATGAATGCGATGCTCCTGAATCAAATAAAATAGATGCTGGTACTGAATTAACAAGAAGTGTACCCATCACGGTTTCAGGTTGATCCTGAGCTTCAGCCATGTTGACGTGATAGTTCTGTCCACGACCATAAGAAGGTCTGACATTGTTGTTACGTTGCTGAGGAATTCCACGGCCATTACCACGGCCAGCAGAAGGAAGAGCTAGCTGATTATGATTCTGAGAGTTGTCTCTGGCACGGTGACCTGGCTGGCCACACTTGAAGCAGAGTCCACTGTCTGGACGTGGTGCAGGAGCTCGAGGTGGTGGAGCTCGAAGAGGCTGCCTTGGTGGTGGAGGAGGCAGACGAGGTGCAGTATAAGCAGGCCTGTACACTGGAGCTGCTGGACGATACATACTCTGTGGAATCCAAATACGGCGCTTCTGGGAAGATGAGCCCGCTTCACGAGTGCGTCTGGTCGCTTCCTTGTGCTTCTTCAGACCAGTCTCGACCATAATAGCCTTATTCACCAAGGTGGCGAAGTCGGGATAGTCTTGGACGAGCAGGGCTAGCTGAATGTCATGGTGTAGCCCTTCACAGAACTTCTCCTATCTACGAGCATCATTGGGGATGTCTTCTTCAGCATCGCGAGAGAAATCAAGGAACTCTCGCTGGTAGACTTCTACAGTCTTGTTGCCTTGAACAAGGTTGCGGAACTCAGCCTTCTTGCGTGCTATAACTACTTGAGGAATATAGCGGGCGCGAAAAGCAGTCTTGAACTCCACCCAAGTGACAACAGTTCCCGGAGGTAGGTTCTGTCTATGAGTTGCCCACCATTGTGCTGCGGGTCCCTTCAAGAAGTATGTCACGAAAGTGACATAGCTGACAGGGGGAACATCAGCTAACTCCATCTCATAGAAGATATCACGCAGCCAGTCATCGGCATCCAGCGGATTAACTGTGTTGCGGAATACCGATGGATTGAGTCGCACAAACTCTGGCAGTGTGATTGAGGCTGGCTGATGGTTGGCATTGGGACAGGGGAATTGTTCCATAATCCCCATCATGAACTGACGGTTGAGTTCAAACTGTTGCATCATAGCAGCCATATAGTCAGGCGGTGGCGGCGGAGGTGGATTGTTATCACCCATCCTGCTAAATTCAACAGGGGTAGTTTAGCAGAAGCCAATGCGAGTGTTTAGCAACAAGCATGATGTAACACAATGGAATTTTAAGTAGTACAATAGATGCTTAATAGTAATCATCAAGTCATACAGATCCATACAGAGTCGGTTACATACGGGCAGCATAACAGCGCAAATGTCAAAGCTAGACATGCTAGGCGGCACGCAGGCACGCGGTAAGGAAGTACACAATGAGACATAGCAAAGGCTACATCAACGTCGGAGAAAACCACTGAAACGGGGTAGCTGCAAGTGCGGACGACGGATGTTCGTCGCAGAAAGATCCTGTGCTCCATGTGCACTCTGATGCAGAACCCGGTCTCGAGCTGAAAGAAGAGGTCCACGTGCAGGTGTGTGACCTCCCACAGCAGGCCAATCGATCCCTGGTGGCATCTCGGTCCTGCGCGGGTAAAGGATGTGCTCCGGATGTATCCCTGCACGAACAGCTGGTAGCAACTGCGTCATAGCCTCGTAGAGTCGTGCTCGAGTGGCAAACAACTCGACGGCAAGAGCCCGAACAGTGCGATCCAGAGCCTGAGTACACTGAATCAAAACTCGCGGATCGTAGCGACGAGGCTCGTACGGGGCACAGATAGCTGTGTAGTATCCAGTAGCATCTCCAGCAGGGGAATACGGAATGTATCTGAACTCAGAGGCATCCAAGCTAGCACTGTGCTCTCCTCGGAGACATGCGACAGTAGAGTAGGCGGCATCATGGACTGCCATCTCAATCGTGACGCCGATACCGTGGAAAAGGTACAGCTCAGTGTCTGAGTTATCCTGCTGATCATAAATGCGAACATCAGCATAATACTGCTCCTGGTTGAACTCGCGGTAAACCACGTAGACCATGTACTCAGGGTACCAGCGGTAACCCAGTCTGGTCAAGAGGGCGATCAGAACAGCTGGAAAGCCAGGGGCATCTCGTGCCCAAGTGCAAAGCACAAGCTGCGTCGTAGGGCGCGGTGGAAACAGACGATCCATCTGAAATAGAGGAAATTCAGGATTGTCATTTGACGATGAGAAGCTTAACAGGACTTGAAGAGAAATGTTAAACAAAACAATGGAAAGGAAAATGATTATCATACTAATCAGATCAATGACAGGGAAATCGCACAGATATCCAGCTCTCCGGGTGGACAGAATTTACGAGATCCTAAGTGTCGGCGTTAGTAAATTTATTAAACCTGAATAGAAGAGCGATCAGAGTCCCAGAGTAAAGAAGAGGAATAAAAGATCCTAATACCACCCAGTTGGCGACGTGGGCCCGTAAGCCACACAGCCAAGTTAGTAAAACAGTTTTTGGACCTCTAGACTCAACTTCGGCCAAGGAGTTGGAAAGGGGGACTCCTAAAGGCAGTCGGCTCTGATACCAACCTGTGATGACCCCGGCGTAATCGTGCACTAATCATACACGCAAATGCACACGGTCAAGCCTAAGGACTCACTTGAAGATATCACAACACAACTCTAAACATAAATAAAGTCATACAAGCTTTATATTACAAGCCAGGGCCTCGAAGGCTCGAATACATAGCTCGATGGCATACAAGTGTCAGCGGAAGCATCAGATATCTAGGTACAGATATTACAGAGAAACAGATAGGCCTTTAGGAAGGCGGGGCAAAATAAAATACTACGATCGAAAGGCGTAGGCCTCCTTCCTAGGACCCTCCGAATCCTACTCCTGGTCATCGGTCGGCTCCTCGTAGAAGTACTCGCCAGGAGGGTAGTAGTAGTAGCCGTAGTCGTCGACGGGGGCAGCTATCTCAGGGGCTCCGTCATCTGGCGGCGACATATGGATATGGGGAGAAAAAGAAAATAAAGCAAACGTGAGTACTCATCCGAAGTACTCAGCAATCATGGATCTACACTACATATGCAACATTTTCAAAGGAGGGTTGTATATGTGGACTGGGATGCAGTAATGCCAGAATAGAGGGGAGAGCCTAGTCCTATCAAAGACTAGCATCTTCAAGCATCTTCATCGGTCTTGCAGCATTAGAAGAGTGCAGATTAACATAATGTAAAGTAGTAGTAGTGTTATCAACCTCGCCCAGAGATCCTTCCTCGACTCCCTGCGAGAAAGCAATCCCAGAGCCATACTATCCAGTATCATCTCAAGTCACCAGTTCTAGTTGTACCGATCGGGATACAACTCCGAGTGTCTGTTATCGTAGGACAGGCTATCGATAGATTGTTTCTTCCCTGCAGGGGTGCACCAACTTACCCACCATGCTCGATTAACTCCGGCCGGACACACTTTACTGGGTCATGCCCGGCCTCGGCCAAACGATACGCCTCAACCCGACCAAAAACTTAACAGAGAGGTCAGCACGCCGGACTAAACCTATGCCCCCAGGGGTCTTGGGCCATCGCCCCGGGAACTCCTGCACGTTGCGTCAGGCGGCCGAGAGCAGACCTAGCAACCCCTTAATACAAGCGCAGTTGCGTAACCAGTCCAACTCGGCGCGCGCCGCTCAGTCACTGACGTCCATTAAGCTTCGGCTGAAGTATACGACGCAGAACGCCCATACTATGCCCATGTGATGGTTAGTGCTATCAGGCCAGAGGCCCCTCGGATCAAATATCCAAACTGTTAGTGTGTTGGGGGTTGCGGTAACGAGCAGAGACTCACGAAAGATGTGACCCCGTTGCCCCGTCTCGAGGACTTGCGGAAAGGGCTAGGAATGCCCGGCCACGCCTCGTGTTCAAATCTCGGGCACCATCCAGGTCCACCCAACTCCACATCCCTCGCAATTAAGCTCGCGCGGGTACCCCTCAGGGCCGACCCGTCTTTATCTAGAATAAGCAGTGTCAACCACAATGTAAAGGCATCCGTGTGGCCACCATATCAAGAAGGAATCCGAGGCATCATCCTCGTTGGATTCCCACCTGACGTATACATCAAGGTGAACTAAAGAGGCATCACCCTCGAGGTCCACACTTGAGCAGTTGCACGACAATGTCGTCATCGGGGGTGGTGTAGGAGGAATCACCCTCGCTTACCACGACCGAATATCTAACCTACAAGGTTATCATCACAAGTGCTGAGGAGGTATCACCCTCGGCACTCGATAGTAACCCAGTAGTGTCGAGCAGTTAAGGGGGAAAGTGACGTGCAATGTCGGGGCCTGGTCTTCGATCCCGTTGATCGGGTCTTCTGAGATCTAGCGGGGCAGTCAGGATAAAGTGGGGTCTCTGATAGGTCTCTACCCAGCCTATACTAAACAGTTTAGGATAACAGGTAGGTATCATCAGCAGGTTACAATTAAACAGGCTATGCAGCAGATATAGGATAACAGTAGCAGCAGCAACTTCTAATGCAAGCATAAGAGAGAGAAGAGTAGGCGATATCGGAATGCTCAAAATGGGGGTGCTTGCCTGGAAGCTCGGCGGCAAGGGTCTGATCGTCGGGAGCGTAGTCGACCTCCGGAGCTGCGTCGGTCTCAGGAGCTACGTCGATGTCAGGGTCTACCGAGAGAGAAGAGGGGGAAGAAACATATAAATGCACAGCAAACAATGCAATACAGGGCATGCTATGCTAAGATGCAGTGCAGGGTTGCCTACGGATGCACCTAAGTCATTTTAGTTATTTTAGGATTAACGCGGGATTTATTATCTGGTATGTATGCACTATTCATCTACCGGATACGGCCTCAAAGTTGCGGGTTCACCTACGTAGGGGGTTCCGACATGGAAACAGACGACACGATCAGATTCGTCTCGTCGTTCTGAGCAACTTTCATGTTTTAAGTTTTTCAATCTGAGCTACGGTTTAAAAGTTATTAATTTTTAAAAATTTAAATATTTTTTGGAATTTATTTATTTAACAAAAAAAGGAATTATGACATCAGCATGATGCAATGCTGACGTCAACAGGTCGGCTGACCAGGTCAAACCTGACATGTGGGTCCAGTGGGACCCATATGTCAGCCTCTGTTAAGACTAACAATGTGTTAATCTAACTAACAGGGTTAATTAGGGATGGGCCCCATATGTCAGTGAGTGTTTAGTGATTAGTTTTAATTTTAAAACCTATTTAACTAATTAATGACGCGGGCCCACTGGTCAGTGACAGAAAGTGCCACGTCACCAGTGTTGACCCGGTCGACTGGTCAACTGGGTCCGCGGGGCCCAGCTGTCAGCGACTCGGGGTGGCCCACTGGTCAGGCCACGTCGGCCAGTGGCGCCAGAGATGCTCCGGTGAGCTCCCGACGCGGCGGAGGGACCCGGCCAGCGGCGGAAATCGCGCACATGCGACCAAATCGTGCGGTTTTGGGCGCGTTCGATCGGCCATTCCACCCCGCGTCGATCTAGGGTGACTACGCGGCCAGAGGTGCACCGTGGCGACGACGGCGAGCGCCACGGCGGACGCCGGACTTCGGGCGTCAATGGAACTGGGGGCTACGGGGCTCGACAGGACGCGCGGCTGGGCTCGCTGGGCCCCTGGAAGCACCAGGAGCACGTTGCCACGCTCAGGCAAAGGCTGCGGTAGCAGGGGCTACGGCGGTGAAGCAGAACAGCGGCGAGCAGTGCACGGGCACGGTTACGAGCAGCAGCACGAGTTAGGAGGCCAGAAGAAAAGAGGGGCGAAGAGGTGGACACTCACGGTGAGGCGCACGGAGGCCGTCGACGGCTTAGGAGCAGCAGGGGAGTTGGGGATGCCGGAGATCACCGGAGACCGAGGAGCGAAGGGTGGCTCGATCCGGGCGATGTGGGGCTCCCCGAGCTCGATGTGGTGGTGCTGGAGGCGTGGTCGAGCTCGGCGGAGCCTCCTGGCGCGTCGGAGTGAAACGAGGACGTCGGTCGCCGCGGCGGTGGGTGCGCGCGGCGGCGATGGCGCTCGGTTACACGAGCAGAGGAGAGGGAGGAGCGCGCGAGGGTGGGAGAGAGGAGGGGGAAATGTGGAGGGAGTCCAGGGGGAAGGAACGGGGACTCGCCCTTATCCCTTCGTCGGCGGAGCGTCGGTGGCGTCGGCGTGTCGACGCCTCGCCGGCGCGCGGGTGCTCGCCCACGGGCACGGCGACACGCAGGAGAGAGAGGAGGGGATGGGGCCAGGTGGGCCGTTTCGGGGCACTGTGCACTTAGGCCCAGTGCACAGTGCCTCGTTTTATTTTCTTATTTCTGTTTTCTATTTTTCTTTATTTCTTTCTGTTAGGTAATTGTTTAGGCCACTTTTGCACTTATGTAAAATATGAAACTTGGCCCAAATATTACAGTGCATTAATACCTTTCATCAAAAACTTGTTTGGGCAGAGTAGAATTTTATTTGAATTTGATTTAATTATAAATGATTAACTAATTCTGTTTTGGTGCTGTTTCATGTAGTTAGAGTCATT
The DNA here is from genome assembly GCA_011799875.1 of Thinopyrum elongatum. Classification (NCBI taxonomy): domain Eukaryota; kingdom Viridiplantae; phylum Streptophyta; class Magnoliopsida; order Poales; family Poaceae; genus Thinopyrum; species Thinopyrum elongatum. The sequence continues at coordinate 465,181,807 of CM022301.1, read as the reverse complement.
TAGCTAACTCCATCAACATTGTTTATATTTTTGTAAGTGCTTCTGGATTATTTGCTATTTAGTGAACATTTTTTCAATAGTGTTTGAGTAAATTTATTTTGCACTTTTGAATTTGAGTTGATTTTCATAATAGAGTTTGAATTGTTTTGATTAACCATTATGTCTAGGCACTGCAAATGAGATGACTTGGCATTATTAGCAGATAATCATAGTGGCTATTACACAGGGGTGTTACATCGCCGACCTAGACTGCTGAGGTGATACATACTCGGGGTCACGACAACCGACAAGGTTCGATAGCCGCCTTAACCTTTGGCCCTAGTGCTGCAACATGTATAAGTGAATGAGATATCGAACGTAGCAACACATGTTACATGGACAATTGAAGGAGATGTGAACCTTAATGAATGCTTGAAGTGCACCTTCCCCGTCGCTTTTCCCAACCGGGGTTGTCTCCAGAATAGTCTCGGTCTCAACAGCTGCTTTTTTGATCTGGGTACGCTATGAACAGAAACGACATTAACGTGTTAGGCAAGCGAAGATGTGAATAGTGCGAATGAGAAAGCAAAAAGGCGAAATACCACAAAGTTCATCATTGGAGCTGAAGGGACTGAGGTGCCTTCCCTGACTAATTTGTTGTACTCGTGCTGGGTTAGCTCATCGAAGACGGTGGGATCTTCCAAAATCTCCTCATCATACGCCGGCTTGCATACCTCCACACGGGTACTTGCAAGAAACCATGTGAGATAGTTGTTGAACGCGATCGGGCAGTGCTCACGAAGTTGGGATCGTTTTCCAGCCTTAGCTTGCTCCACACTAAGCGCGAACTGTATGATATACTTCCTGTGATGCCTGTCCCAATCCTTGATCTTCCGCTGCTTTCTCCTATCCAACCTGCAAGTTAGAAACATAATATTAGCACCATCGAAATCGCCGAGAAGCTGCTAAGTGCTCAAGGTTTAATTATATCTTACGCGTGTAGCAACTTGTCTGTGTCCTCCCACTCCGGCGGGTGTGGCTAGAACAAACCAAACTGGCGGTACACCCGATGTGGCAGATGAAGCTCAACCGCCCAGTTGCATATGAGTGGGCACCGCATATTCCAAAGATCCCTATCCCTAGTGCACATCGGATTCAGCACGAACTCTCTAGGGTTACAAAAACTATCCCCTCTTCCATTCGGCTCCCATTCCACCTGCAACATAGCATAGAATGTAAAATTGATTTCGAGTTACAATAGAAGCATGAGAATCACTTATACAATGTCGAGTCACCTGCTCAGCCGTAATCGTGTCCAGCTCGCTCGTGTACAACTTGTACAAGACCGAGGGATCATCCGTCGTCTCATTTGCCACATCCCACTTGTAAGCCCAAGTGGGGAACCGTAGTGGGTCGTCTTTGTCGTCCCAATCCTCGTACTTCACGGTCTTCGGTCGTCCAACCGGAAATCGCTCCCAGCTCCATACAGAAAGTGTGAGCATACAACCACCAATACCTCCATCATTTGATTTCCTACAACAGGCTTCATCCAACTGCACATAAAAGAGAACATGGTTGAATTAACAGGAAGATCGCATTGATAATGTAGCAATGAAGTGAAAAAGAAACAACTTTCTACCTGTCTATACAAGTAAGCCAGTGTCGCCGAACCCCAACTCCATTTACTATCGAAGGCGGTCAACGCCTTCAGCCACATCCATGGAGCATTCTTGCCTGTGCCATCAGCAAACATAGTCCTGGATATAACGTACCACATGTAGACACGAGCATATGTCTTGACCTCATCCTCATTAGCATCCTCAGGGCAAGAACCAAAGTTGAATGCAATCCAGGTGAAAGGAGCACCGGCTGCGACTCTTTCCTTCTTCTTGTCTTCTTCTTCTTCTGGTTCCCGAGGCTCCGGAGGAACCATACCGATAAGGGCATGCATCTTCTTGCGCCACCCATCAGAATCGGTGCTCATACATAGAGGATTCCCCTCGATAGGAAGACCGGCGATCATAGCAATATCCTGGAGCGTCACGGTCATCTCCCCGGTCCGAAGATGGAAACTGTGTGTCTCCGGCCTCCAACGATCAACAAGCGCGGTGATTGCTGCAGCATTGAGGGGTGGCGTCGACCGGCTGACCAACTGAATGAAAGGGAGGAGTCCTGTCTCCCTTACGTACGGTGTGTACTGCTCATCATAGCGCATCCCCCCCAAGGGTGACCCTGTGAGACCGAATCTTCAGAGGTCCAAGCTCCTACAAACAAGCAAATCATAAAATTTCATATGGGGCATTTGTGTTTGAAATAAACATGAAATTCATAATACCGGCCACTTTCATTATTACCCGCTGCTGCACCGACATAGAGTACGCCCGGTGTTGATGGTCCCAGTGATCATCGAGAAGCCAAACCATCCTAACAATTTCAAACAAAGCATTCTTGTCAATACGAATATCTTTTCAATACAAATAAACTAAAGTAGACCTACTATATGCAAGATTCAAAGCATATGTATCCAAAGCATTCTTGTCAATACGAATATAATTTCAATACAAATAAACTAAACTAGGCCTACTCCATGCAAGATTCAATACAAATATCTTTCCCATAGAAATAACATGTCTTTTAAATAGAAATAAACTAAACTAGGGTTGCAAAATAATAAACTAAACTAAACTAGGGTTGCAAAATAATAAAGATCATCTAGAAATTTTAAAGTCCCACAAATCTATATACATGCAAGATTCTAATCTAATCAAACAAGGGTTCCCCAAATCTTGAAAATAACATACATTTAAGGGGATCGGAGGAGAGTACCTTCTAGGATGGATTGGTGAAGAAGGATTTGGGAGAGGGGATTGAGAGGATTGAGAGGAGAAGCCGCCGCCGCTTCTCTGTAACTGCAAAAGAATGGGTGGGGCTGGGGGGGGGGGGGGGGGGGGAGAGAGGGCTAGCGCGTGGCTGCCTCTAAGTCACAGTGCAGCGCCTAAAGACTAGGCGCTGCACATTACATGTGTGGCGCCTAGCTCTGAGGCGCTGCACGGCTGGGTGCGGTCCCCGGGGCTGCCACGCTGGACAGAAGTGCAACGCCCCAGAGCTAGGCGCTGCACCGTAGGGTGTGACGCCTGCGTGCTAGGCGCCACTCAAAAAGGTCAGCGGAGTGAAATTATTTTAGGGACGGTTCATTTTGTAAATTAATTTCGTCCACAAGTCAAAACGGGTCGAGTTGCGCGATACGCGCGCCAGGGTTTACCCCTCCCCTCGAAACGGCAAAATCCGGCGGGACACAGAAAACGGCATACATGCATGCACGCGCCAGCCCCCTTCCCGATGCAGCAAGCAGGTACTCACACGTCTGCTCCTCTAATCATTCGCCCGTCCGGTCCGGACCCCCCCTCCCCCTCCCCTCCGTCTCGCTCTCCTCCTCCTCCTCCACATCCCTCTTCCCTTCTTCTATCCCTTCCTCCCTCCCCCGTCTCTGTCTGCGGGAATCCACTTCTCTTCAGCCTAGCCACAATGTTGCGCGGCTGCTTAAAAGCCACCGTGGGTGCCAAGCACAGGTTCCCCCGCTACCTGCCCGCTCTTCTCCTTCCTCCCCCTCACTAGCCTCTCTCCTCCCTCCAAGCCAAGAACAGAGCTGCGACCCGCCTACTGAGCATCCTCCCGAAGAAGCTTGCTTGCCGGTGCTGGATCTTGCAACCAGACTGGTCAGTTCTTGCTCCAGGGCTGCTGGTTCTGTTTCCCCCTCTGTTTTCTCATTATGTTTCTTTTCGATAAATTTTCTCATTATGTTTCTATAAAAGCTGCATCCCTAATGCGTGTTTTCCAATCTCTTCTTCTGGAATCTGATGTGGATTTCGCCCAAGGCCTCTTCCTAGTCTTTGTAAATCACTTCTCTGAAGCTCTTCGCTTTCCTATAAATAAAACACCTCTTCTTAGTACTACTTTAACAGGAAAATACGGAGTATAATTTTAAACGATATCTTGCTCTGTAGACTTGATTGATGAGTAGATTAAAAGAACGAATAAACAAAACCTTTTCTCAAGCCTTTTCCCTGTGTTGCTGGTTGCTAGCTGCTCCTCTGCATGTGCTGCAGGTAGGTTTCCTGCAGGCAGGCTCCCCGTACTTGCATCTACCTTTCCTTTTTTTCCCATCATTGGCCTCCCTGTTCCCCCCTGCATACTCCACCTGCTTTCCTATACAGTACATATGTTTGGCAATTTTTTAGTACTCTGAGATTTCCTTTGCTATCAGAAGTTTTCTTTTTTTAGAGCTACCAGAAGTTCAGAGCATTATTATTTCCAAAGTTTGCTACCAGAAGTTCTTTTTTTAGAACTATCGGAGGTTCAAAACATTATTATTTCCGTAGTTGGCCCTGTCTGGCGTGGCATCGCACATGCCCTGCTTGCCTCGTCTGGAGCCAACTCAGGCTATGCTGCAGGATCCTTGGAAGTAGGCACATTTTTTTATGGAGCAGTCTCTTCTCGTTGCCGATCAAATTTAAAATACCATGCCGCATGCACATGAAGCACAGTTTCTCAGTAGTACTATCATTCCTGCGGCTGATTTTGTTGTTTGATTCTTGCCATCCCCTCTGTTTGCTTCTGCAGCGTGCCCTCCGCAGTGAAGTGAATCGCCGTCGACGCTTGTGATGATCTGAACCATGAGCCAGTTCGTGCCAGATTGGGGAAACATGGGAGACATCTCCAGGCCACTCGGGTTCGCTCTTGAATCTTGATCGCTCGATGCATTGGAATTTGTGGGCTGATATGATATCTGCGTTACAGGCTAGTGGTTACTGACTTTTTTGCGCTTAATTTCGTGGCTGCAGCGAAGACGATGACCTCATGGAGCTGCTGTGGTGCAACGGCAATGTCGTCATGCAGAGCCAGGGTCATCGGAAGCTGCCGCCGAGGCCTGAGAAAGTTCCGGCGCCGGCGGTGGTGCAAGAGGACGAGGCCGGCCTGTGGTTCCCGTTCGCGCTCGCTGACTCGCTCGACAAGGACATCTTCCAGGACCTCTTCTGCGAAGAACCACCGGAGGCGGCCGGCGTCGACGGCGCCGGCAAGATCGGCAGGGATGGTGTACCAGTATTAGGGGATGACAGGCGCAGCAGCCAGTCGTCCGCCGTGTCGGTGGCGAGCGACCTGATGCCCCCTCCCAAGTCCACGCACGTGTCCTGCTCCAACAGGCAGCAATCGATGAGCCTGGCGGACTGCGGCGACAACGCCGGCGGCGTCCTGTCGGACCTCGTCCAGGCTCGGGCCGGGAAGGCAGCGATGGAGGAGGGCGCGTCGTCGACGCTGAGCGCGATCGGGGCGAGCTTCTGCGGGAGCAACCAGGTGCAAGGGCGCGCCGGCCGCGTGTCCGACACCACTGCCTATGGCGGCAGCGGCGCAGGCAGCGCTCTGCCCTCGGCGGTGGGGAGCGGAAATGCAAACGCCAGAGGCAGGGGCCACGAGGCCACCGTCGCCTCCTCGTCGGGGCGGTCCAACTACAGCTTCGGCGTCACCGCCACCACCACCACCACCGGCACCGAGCCGACGAGCACTAGCCACCGTAGCAGCAAGCGCAAGCGGGGGCTCGACACGGAGGACTCGGAGAGCCCCAGCGAGGACGCCGAGTCGGAGTCCTTGGCGCTCGAGCGCAAGCCGCCGCAGAAGCTCACGACGGCGCGGAGGAGCCGCGCCGCCGAGGTGCACAACCTCTCCGAGAGGGTGCGTCGCGTGATTAATTTCTTCTCGTGCGAGTCATGGTCAATTGGTCATTGCTACATCTCTGAAACTGACGCTGACGGCTGCTGTTTCTGACGACGGTTGCAGAGGAGACGAGACAGGATCAACGAGAAGATGCGAGCGCTGCAAGAGCTCATACCCCACTGCAACAAGGTGACCATATACACTATATTTCTTTGCTCGATCAGCCAACGTGCCAGTTTAGTTTAGTTTTACTGATTAATCTGCTCGATTGGGTTTTGTGATGGGCGGCATGCAGACTGACAAGGCGTCGATGCTGGACGAGGCGATCGAGTACCTGAAGACGCTGCAGATGCAGGTGCAGATGATGTGGATGGGCAGCGGCATGGCGCCGCCGGCGGTGATGTTCCCGGGCATGCAGATGCACCAGTACCTGCCGCAGATGGGGCCCCCGTCCATGGCGCGGATGCCCTTCATGGCGCCGCCGCAGCAGGGCCACGGCGCCGTGAGCCTGCCGGAGCAGTACGCGCACTTCCTCGGCGTCAACCACCACCACCACCACCTGCAGCCGCCGGCCCACCACCACCACCAGGTGCCGCCCGGCAGCCGCCAAAACCATTTCATTCCCAACGCTCCCGCCGTTTTTCCACTCTTACCTAACACAAGATGGATGTTTCTTCCGGCAGCATTTTGCGCAGGGGGTGGGCTACTACCCGCTAGGGGCGAAGGCCCTGCAGCCAAGTCCGGCGCTCCACCACGTGTCCAGTGGCAACACCGGCGGCGGTGCGCCTGCCGCTACCGCCAACACCACGCCGGGAAACGCGATACACCCAAACAAAAGATGAGGTATGCTCGCTTCTCTTCTCTTCTCAGGGAAGGTGCTACAAGTTTTTCCTTGTTCTTTTCTTTTCTTTTTCGGGCAAGAGAAGCTTCGGAAGCCCTTGGGAAGTTTGGACTAGGAAGCCTGTTTGGTTCACTCACTTCTTTTGTCAAGTTTGGTCAGTTTTTTTTTTAACACAGTACAGACGCAAGCGCTGATATACACACGCATACACTCACCCTTATAAACACACACACCCTATCCCTATGAGCACCTCCGAAAGACTGAGCCGGCATATCATCTTGAAATTTACGAAGTCGCCGTAAGCACCTCGTCGTCGACGGGAACGTCTCCTCGCACTGAATGCGCATCGCCGGAAATCCTGAAATAAATCCAGGAATAAATGCGAGCACCAGGACTTAAACCTTGGTGGACTGGGGATACCACAGTCCCTCTAATCAAATTGGTCAGTTGTTAATATATATAGTACATGAGATCAAAAATCACGTGTTCACTAACATCAAATAATTTCAGCACGCACATTTCAGCACCCACAAACTTATAATCTTTACATCTGCAATTAATCAGTCTTTTCCTACTATACGAAATGAAACATTTGATGTTTGTAGCTTAAGATGAAAGGACGCAGCTACACGCGGTCCCATCGCATCTCCCGTCGATCACCGCCGACCATCTCTCCTCCATCACCAATTTTCTTCCTCTCCACTCGGCACTCACCGTTACTGCCATTGCGACCAGATCCGCCGCGAGATCATGGAAGCGTTAATCTCATTGTCCTCTTCTTCCTCGTCAGGCCGCTCATCATGCCATATCGACGCAATTAGAATTTCACGCCTTAAGAGTATCTCTGACCGTGCCCCTAAATTTTAACAGAAACAAGTCCTCAAAATTTAACTCCTCAAATGTAAAAATTATGAAAGTGCTCATCTCGCCCTTTTCATAAGGGATCCCTTTTCATAAACTTAACGCCCAATAGAACTGGCCCATGTGGAAGCCTTTCTTCCCCTTTCCTTAATCCCCCCTCCTTTGCGAGGGGTTAATTCCCCTTCTTTCTTTCTCACATCAAGCATGGATACGACAACGTCTATTCCTGGGAGGCATCCACCGCGCTGCAGAGCGATCTCGCCTCAAAGAGCACCACCCGCACCACGCCGGAGTGAGCTGGTGCCGCATTTGGTTCGGGGCTACGGCATGCAGTCTAAGGCATGGTCTTGGGTTTACACGGCCAACCACAACTTCTGCCGGTAGATAATGTAAAAACTCACAATGGGGTCTCCATCATCTTAACAACATGGAATTCGAATAAGTTGTCAAAACATGGTCTCCATCATCTTAACAGACATCTCCCATTTTGATACTCCTACCACTGAACTGAACTACGCTATACCTCATCAGCATGCATATGTTCGAGTGTTACCATCATATGAAAACTATACCTCAACTGGCAATTACCGAGTGGTTCTGAATTTCTTCAGTGCCAACAAAATCCCGATTATAATAGGCGACGAAATATCTGAAAACAAGATAAGCTTCGGAGCATGGCGCCAGAATCCGTCATTTTCGGACAATTTTTCCCATATGCCAAGAATTAGGTATCTAGCTAACTCATGTAGGTACGTGCAGCTAACCTAGCCATGTCAATGGTTTGTACCATTCTTAATTTGTCCCCATCAGGATACTTTTCAATGGTCACACCACGTACACATCACATGTGTCTTCATCTGTAGATATATGTCTTCTTTTTTCGCGCTACCGGTCACAAGCACCCCAAATAATTCAAAAACAAACCGAGTTTCGTGTGCCGATGATCTTGTGCATGGTCATGTGAGCATATGATTCATTATCCTAATTTTCATCTCATATGTATGACAGGGTAATTACAAAAACAAGTTAAGAGGAACAATAAAAAGGAAAGGAGCTGCAGCGTCAAAGCAACAATATATATACATGGAGAAGAGGAAACGCCGATGCGAATCAAGCGGTTGGCGTCTTCTTCCATCTTCTGCCCCCTATGAGATGCCGGCAGGAAAATTGTAGCAAATCGCGCGGATCTCTTTTGTTCCATTTTTGCCGGGAAATCGTGCGAATGTCTAGTCTAGCTAACTGATTATATTGTTAATATAACCTTTTGGGTTTTACTCCTGATGCTACCTGGGGTTGTTGCCTATTGATTGGGCATGCACCCTGCTTGTACTAATATTGAACTTTCATTTCTGTCTCTTTTGTAAGCCAATATGTTCAGTATCAATGTTGGGCTTTTCTTGGCATTGTTTTCAATAACAAATAACACATGGGATGAAAGACAACGAAAGAGATCAGGTTATTTATCATCGGGGAAAAAGGGAGTAATGCTACATCCATGGATCATTACGAGGGTTTTACGGAGTGATTTTTACTTGGCAGGTTGTGATTGGATTAAGGGAAGGGGCCCCGCCCAGCGTACTGTAAAAGGTCTTTTAAGTTCTATTTGCGTCTTCTCGTTCCCTTCAGTCTATCTCCAGCGCTGTAGGATGCGTTTGGTAGGCTGCATATACCTTAGTCAGATCCGCGCGGGAAAAAAATGATCCGTTTGGTTACCCGCATTCACTGTTAGGCCTGCATAGCACAAACTTTAAAGCATCTTTGGGTCCTGAGGAACGCTTAAATCGGCCGTTTTTGTGGAGCCAGGCCCGCGCGGTGCAGCCCTAGACACGTGGGCGTGGGTGGTTGCATGCGTGGATGCGGTCCGGAGAAGTCGCGTTGTTTCCAGACGCATCGTCGTAAATTACCCTCACCTCCCTTCCTCGCCGCTCTCTCCCTCTTCCCCACTCACATCGGCGGCGGCGACCACCGGAGCGACAGGAGCATGATCCAAGACGGCGGCTACCACCGGAGCGACTGCAGACCTCCACTGGAGCGCATCGGCCATGGTGGTAAGTCCTCGCCCTCTCTGTAGATCTGCTTTCGACTCGGGCTAGATTAGATTTGAGCACACGATTGGAGAGTTAGGGAGGGGATTGAACACATGGGTGGTGGTGGATTGCCATCCATCGATTCTGCACCGATGGCTTCTAGGGTTCATAGGTTATTTTTCGATTACATCGGGGGTGGGGATTTGGGTACAAACTTTCTTGTCTAGCCGCGGCGACCCTGGGGGGGGGGGCGGCGTAGCCATCTTCTTTTTTTCCTCGTCGTCTTCGTCAAGAACGATGTGTCTTGCACAGTCGCCTGCCGCCGGCGCCCTAGCCACCATCTGCACCTCGTTGTTGTCCTTCTCCGGCGGCCCAAACGTCCTACTCCAGTACGCCGCTGCAAGCTGGTCTTGAGGCACCTTGTACTGCATGTACTTGGCCCATCTTACCCGTTGTCCAGAGTCGCCGGAGTCCGCCTGATTCATGGCCCAGCGTAGGATGCCCACTGACATCGCGCCCTTGGCTGGGTCCGGAATCAGTTTCTTCAGCTCGTCCGGTGTAGCCTTCTTTATCACAGCGTCGGCCTCCTTGTGCATGTCATCGATGCTGCTGAAGTTCGAGCACACTTCCATGGTGTGCTCAAACTTCTTGCGGTCACCGGGCGAGCACCCAAGGAAGAAGTCCCTCCATCCAATGCCCCAGGGAAAGGGTTGGGGTTGGAGTTCATGGCAAGGGAGAGGTGATGAAACAGAGAGGTGGAAGAGGAGAGGTGGTGAAACAGAGGGGGTTTGAGTGCTGTGCTGGGTTAGTAGGATGGGTTAATATAGGAGCGTTAGGACGATATGAATGAATGCTGACCATTGAACTGCGTGCTGTTCATAATGCAGATGGACAAGGGCAAGGAGGTCGTGCCACCATTGGTCGAAGTGCCGGTGCAGGATCACCCAAACGCCAAGCGGAGGAACTATGGCCACTACCATCAGGAGTCAGGACCAAGCCATTTCTGCATGGTTATCCGTACTCCAAAGCTGGAGAGTCTGCCATTGCCTCTGGACATCACGAAGTACTTCCCCGCCATCCCTACGTACTCCAAAGCTGGAGAGTCTGCCATTGCCTCTGGACATCACGAAGTACTTCCCCGCCATCCCTACAGAGTTCAAGCTCACGACGAACACCGGCTGCGCATGGAGGGTGACGGTGAGGGTGATCAACGGCAGGGTCACCCTTGATCAGGGTTGGGCCACCTTCACTTCCGTTCACCAGATCATGATCGGATACATGCTGACGTTCAAGCTGCTTACCCCCGACACCATGAAGGTGATCGTCTTCAACGACGACAGCGTGGAGATGGTCACCAAGTGCAAGGAGCACGACAATGCCTTCGTCGTGACCGCTTGAGCTCATATTGCCCGTTCCTTGTTGGTTGTTGGTTTAAGACTTGGGTTAAGTTTAAAACTTATCGTACTATGTTGTCTTAGAACTTGTGATGCGTGGTTAAGACTTGTGTTTGTGCCTAAGTTTGAACTGATGTAACCAAACAACCGGACTTGTGTTTCCCCTGAAACAAGTCCGCAACCAAACAGCAGGCCTTCCGTTTCGGCACATGCAGGCTAGAGGGGATGCAAGCAACCAATCAACATGCATATATTGATTTTTTTTTTCTCCATATGCTCAGCCAGGCCCAGTTGAGACAAGTATGTAAAGTGACTAAAAACGATGCAGATAACTAAACGCATCCTTACATGCTGAAACAGTAGCCTTGCTTACGGCTGTCAACTTTGCTGATCAAATGGGTGTGGGCAGGATCCTTTTTTGAGACTGATTGCCTTATTCTCCAACAAGCTGTATTATCCGATGCCTATGACTTGTCTTCTCTGGGCCAGGCATTCAAAGACCTTAAAGTGAAGCTTGGCACACAGTTCATCCAAGCTAGTGTAGTACATGTGTCATGTGAGTGTAACAAGCCAGCGCATGTGTTGGCGGCGTTCGGTACGGGATTAGCAGCTGGCATTTCTAACCAGTGGTTCTCAAATTATCCTGATGATGTAAAGCGTGCTGTAAGCGGTGATTTAGTCGTGTCTTAATGGAAAACGGGTGTTCAATGTCAAAAAAAAAAAAACTGCAACGAAATCCAATGATTTGGCGTGATACATCGATGGCTGTTATATGACGGCCGTCTCAAAATCGTGCAAAATGGATCGTGTGCATAGCGGCACTCATTAGCGAAAAGGGCCGTAAAACTCCTGTAACTCGCTCGCGCGGTTAGCATTTTAGGCACAGTGGGGTCTTCTACAGCTTTGGTAGATGTATGTATACTCTCCGTGGTCTATGTATGTATATCTACCTTCATAACTTCTTGTCCAGTTTGATATGCAAGTTATGCTTTCAATTCTTTGTTGATTCCTGCGGTTTCTTCTGGCGAGCATCTGTTCTGCCTCCCAACACCTTGAAAAGATGAAGAATCCGATGGCTCTTCCAAGGATTTGACTTCCAACTGGCATAAGAATCCCTTTGACGTCGAGGGTGACTCCTCTGAATGCTCAACACCGGCTGCTTCCACGATGGTGGTGGATATGAAGCCAACAGTGCAAACAGTACTATTGTTCTTAGACACAAAGTTGAGGATCGAATTCCGTTAGGCCAGCAGCATCCATGGTGCTGGCCAGTAGCAAGCCGTCGAGCTCGAGAAAGTGTTTGAAACATGCATCAGTAGCCAGATGATGATTGTCGAACTTGGTGGCCAGGCCGTATGCCACAGAAGCTGTTCACTGGGGATGTCGAACGCGGCATTGTTCCCCAGTCCAGTGGAGAGAAGGCATGGAATGGAATCTTGTCATCGTCTTATCGCCGCAAGCTGTCTGCCCGAGCGCGACCCGATCGAGAGAGGCACCTCTGCCCGGCCGTCGCCTAGCGCTCGCGGAGGAGGCGCTCCGCTTTCCTCCTGCGTGGTGCGGAGGGTTGCCTCGGCCAATGCCGATCTGCGCCGGGGTGCCTTGGCGGCCTTGTCCATGCAGGCGACAACAAAGATGTCGCTGAGAGATCACTCCTCGCCGATCTTGACAAGCTCCTCGTCGAGGCAGTGGCGGCGCCGCGCGGCCGTCTGCATGGTGGTCAGCGACTGGTCGAGGGCACAGACTTCCACAAGGTCAGGGTCAGCGCGGACCCAGGCAACCGCCCTTTCAGACTTGGCAAAGGCCGAACGGCGCGCCTCATTACGCGCTCCCGCCACGTCGCCTGCCTTGCCGCCTTGTCCTCCACCCGACGAGGAGCCGCAGCCACCGTGGTAGTGGAGGATGCGCTCGCGCGCCTTCGCGATCACCGACGGCAACTCCTCTTTCACGGCCTTGCCGCGATAGTCGCGGCGCGGTGGCGACGCCGGATAGTCGATGCGGCCGTGGAGGCGACAAAGACTCATCCTTCACGCGGCATCTGATTTGAACATCATAGTTGCACGGGAGGGGAGGAGGCTGCGGCTCCGCCTTCACGTGTGCTGGCAGCGGCGAGGATGGCGCCAGACCACGGTACCGAAATGACCGCTCCATCATGATTTCCATCTGACAAACATAATCGTCGTCCGTCACCGCCGCCTCCACATACATGGGCGGCTGTTGGGCGTCTCCAGCGACAGTGCCCTGTCCTCCTTATCGGAGGAGGAGATGACGATCTCCTCCTTGTGGAAGATGCCCATGGACCAAGCAAGTGTGCTACTTATTGTTTCGTTATGATTCCAATCAATCCGAGTAACCCAACACCATTTCTTCTCAGCCTCAACATGCTAGTCCATGAGAGTGACTTGACAAATCCAGGACCCTGAACGTTCACGAATGCGCCTAAGTGCGTCCTCGAACGGCGCCGGACGGCTCCTCATATGTCTTGTCGGACAACAACACTCCTCATATCTAAACCCTTAAATTCATGCAAGCCATGTATATGAATCATATAGCACAAATTGTTCACGGGTTGTTGCACTCATGTGACCAGACGACCAGGACTAGCTAAAAGCTAGAGCTGCCCCAAATCTCCCTAATGTTGCTACCTCAAATCAGAAAGATAGAAACTATGTGATGATCCACAAGTATAGGGGATTAATCATAGTCCTTTCGATAAGTACGAGTGTCGAACCCAACAAGGAACAGAAGGAAATGACAAGTGATTTTCAGCAAGGTGTTTTTTCTGTAATCACTGAAATTATCGGTAAAAAATAGTTTGATAGCAAGATAGTTTGTAACGAGCAATAAATAATAACGGTAACAAAAGTGCAGCAAGGTAGCCCAATCTTTTTTGTAGCAGAAGACAAGCCGGAACAGTCTCTTATAATAAGTAAAACGTTCTTGAGGACACATGGGAATTTTATCTAGTCACTTTCATCATGTTTATTTGATTCGCGGTCGCTACTTTGATAATTTGATATGTGGGTGGACCGGTGCTTAGGTGTTGTTCTTATTTGAACAAGCCTCCCACTTATAATTAAGCCCTCTCATAAGCATCCGTAACTACGAAAGAAGAATTAAGATAAACCTAACCATAGCATTAAACATATGGATCCAAATCAGCCCCTTACGGAATAGCGCATAAACTAGGGTTTAAACTTCTGTCACTCTAGCAACCCATCATCTAATAACTACTCCACAATGCATTCTCTTAGGCCCAAAGATGGTGAAGTGTCAAGTAGTCGACGTCCACATAACACTACTAAGGGAATCACAACATACACATCATCAAAATATCGAACGAATATCAAATTCACATGATTACTTATGACAGGACTTCTCCCATGTCCTCAAGAACAAAAGCAACTACTCACAAATCATATTCATGTTCAAGATCAGAGGGGTATTGAATAGCATAATGGATCCGAATATATAATCTTCCACCAAATAAACCAACTAGCAGCAACTACAAGATGTAATCAACACTACTAGCAACTCACAGGTACCAATCTGAGGTTTTGATACAAAGATTGAATATAAGAGATGAACTAGGGTTTGAGATGAGATGGTGCTGGTGAAGATGTTGATGAAGATTGGTCCTCCCACGATGTGAGGGTTGTTGGTGATGACGATGGCTTTGATCCCCCCCTTTCGGAGAGAAGTATCCTCAGCGGAATCACTCCGCCGGAGAGCTTAAATACTCCTGCCCAAGTTTCACCTCGAGACAGCGATGCTCCGTCTCGAAAGTCCTCTCCTTATTTTCTCTAGGGCAAATGGGCTTATATACCAGAAGATGGGCACCGGAGGTTGGCCAGGGGCTCCACAAGCCACCAAGGCGCGCCCTGGGGGGTGGGCGCGCCCTGGTGCCTCGTGGGCACCTAGGTGGCCCCCTCTGGTACTTCTTTGCTCCAATGTTTTTTATTTATTCCAAAATAAATCTCAGTAAAATTTCAGCTCATTTGGAGATGTGGAGAATAGGTATCTCTGACATAGCTTTTTCAGGTCCAGAATTCCAGTTGCCGGCAATCTCCCTCTTCATATAAATCTTGCATATTAAGAGAGAAAAGGCATTAGAATTGCTTCACAAAGTGTTATATTGATTAAAAACACTATAAATAACAGTCAGAAATCATGATGCAAAATGGACGTACCAACTCCCCCAAGCTTAGACCACGCTTGTCCTCAAGCGAAAGCCGATATCGATAATCATGTCCACATGTTTAGAGAGAGAGAGAGGTGTCGATAAAATCAAAATATGAACTTAGTAGCATCATGATCATTATTATAACAACAATATTCATTATCATAAAACTTCTCATGAGCAAGTAATAATTCATCACAACAATAAAGTATAAGACATAAACTTTCTTGAAAACTAACAAACTATGTTCTCAGTCAAGAATGCAATTGCAATTCATCATCTTTTCAGGAAGGGTCTCATGTCAGAGCTTTTAGCAAGTCCACATACTCAACCATCATTTAATCTTCTATGATTGCTAACACTCATAACATATATATGGAGCAAAAAGTTTCAGCCAGACACATAGAAAGATATGGTCTTATAATTTCGCCTCCCAACCTATTCACCTCAAGGGCAATGTCAACGATAATAACTCATGATCACTCATATCCAACTGGATATATGTGCCTATATCTTTTCCCACCACATGATGCTTACAAAAGAGAAAAATAAAAAGGAATAGGAGAGAAAACTATTGACTCTTGCATAAAAATTAAATATATGAAAGTAAAAAATAGACCCTTCGTAGAGGGAAGCAGAGGTTGTCATGCGCTTTTTATTTTGGGTGCACAAACTCTTAATGCAAAGGAACGTCACGTTATATTGCCCCTTATGATAGCAACCTTTATTATGCAGTCCGTCGCTTTTATTTCTTTACCATCACAAGTTCGTACAACGCTTATTTTTCCTTACAATAAAAGATCATACATATTTAGCAGCAATTTTTATTGCTTTATGCACCGATGACAACTTACTTGAAGGATCTGATTCAATCCATAGGTAGGTATAGTGGACTCTCATGATATGAAACTGGGATTAAGGGTTTTTGGATGCACAGGTAGTATCTCTACTTGGTGGAAATTTTTGGCTAGCAAAGATATTGGCAAGCACCACATGTTGGAGGATCTATGACAATATAACTTCTATGTGAATATAAGCAAACATAATTCATTACGTTGTCTTCCTTGTCCAACGTCAATAATTTGGCATAAAATACTTAATGGGGGCTCACAATCATAAAAGATGTTCAAGATAGTGTATTTGCATGTGAATCTTCTATTCCCTTCTTACTTCTTTCATGAATTGCATCATTGACTAATGCTATGTTTGTCAACTTTCAATAAATTTTATCACATATACTTTTCCTTATGTAATGTCATTACTTTCTATAAGATTAGCATATGATCTTTTTTCATTATTTTCATTGCTAGGATTGAAACATAAAAGTAAAGAAGCAAAAACTCAAACTGCTCTTTATTAGACAGCTCTCAACTCGATTACATAGATAGATAGATCACGAAACTAGCACTCGAAAATAAATCATACTAAACATTTATTCAACTAAATCACGAAATAACTAAGGATCGAACTAAAAATAGGTAAAGATAATAAAAGGATGGTGATACGATACCGGGGCACCTCCCCCAAGCTTGGCATAAGCCAAGGGGAGTGCCCATACCCGTGTACTCAAGTTTCTTTCTTTGGTGATGATGATGGTGATGAAGTGGTGGGCTTGTCCTTCTGAATGCTCATGAGTATCTTCCTCAAACTCTGAATTTCTCGGAGCGCTTGATGAATTAACCCAGTATTCTTCTCTACTTCGGCCATAATATGCTTATTTTCAGGCCACCAAGAACTTGTTCCTGCATCACTTTCTCTTGTATGAGATATGTCCCAATTGGACGATATGTGCATACGAGGAGTATTTTCAACCCCATAATTGTGAACTAAATTAAGAAAGTTGTTCCGATGTAACCTATGTAAGGGTCTCCTAGGAGGAAGTCTTTCTTGCACTTCCTGGTCCCTTTTGTCGTTCATCGACCTCATGGCTTGATGGGGGTTAGGCATGGTGGAGATGCCAGCTAGCGTGCCCCTTCCGAAGCCGGAGGGTGGACTCCAGGCGAGTCTCCTTCATCATCTTCCATGGGTGCTTCCTCAGTTCCCTCTCTCCTTAGTTCCATCTGCAGCAACCAAGCATTGTCTCCCCTGTTGTTGGAGGTGGAAGAAGACATGATGCCTGGCTTAGAAAATCTGACAAAAAACAACACAAAACGATAACAGAGGATATTTCCACGATGCGGTGGTCAAAACGTCAGGGAGTATATATAAAGAATTTTTATCTTGCAAAACAAGTATTCCAGAAGAAAACGGAGTCGGGAAGGCACACGAGGGGCCCACAAGCCACCAAGGTGCACCCAGGGGGGCGGGCGTGCCCTGGTGCCTTGTGGGCACCTGGGTGGCCCCCTCGGGTGTTTCTTATTTTTGTTTTTTTTTTTCTAATATTCCAAAACTGACAGAAAGTATTTTTATGGAACTTTTGGAGTCGGTTTACTTACCGTATCACGTACCTCTTCCTTTTCAGGGTTCTGGAGTGTTTTGGAAGGTCTCTTTTATGTATTCCTCCGGTGTCATAGTTTGAATAATATTAGTTTCAACATTAATAGGCGTACCTGAGATATAATGCTTAATTATTTGTCCATTGACCACCTTCGGATTGGTGCCTTCGGCATTATTGACCTTAATAGCTCCAGAGCGATAAACTTCCTCGATGATATACGGTACTTCCGAGAGAAGTTTTCCTGCAAAAAATCTAAAACGAGAATTGTACAATAGAACATACTCACCCACTTTGAATTCCCGTTTTTGGATTCTTTTATCATGTCATCTTTTAACTTTTTCTTTAAACAATTTAGCATTTTCATAAGCTTGGGTTCTCCATTCATCTAGCGAACTAATATCAAATAAGCTCTTTTCACCGGCAAGTTTGAAATCATAATTGAGTTTCTTAATTTCCCAATATGCCTTATGTTCTAACTCAAGACGTAGATGACATGCTTTTCCATAAATCATTTTATATGGAGACATACCCATAGGATTTTTATGAGCAGTTCTATAGGCCCATAATGCATCACCAAGTTTCTTAGACCAATTCTTTCTAGATCTACTGACGGTCTTTTGCAAAATTAATTTTACTTCCCTATTGCTCAATTCAACTTGACAACTAGATTGAGGGTGATAGGGAGATGCAATTCTATGGTTGACATCATATTTATCAAGCAATTTACGGAATGCACCATGAATAAAGTGTGAACAACCATCAGTCATTAAGTATCTAGGGACTCCAAACCTCAGGAAAATAACTTCTTTAAGCATTTTAATAGAAGTGTTATCATCAGCACTACTAGTTGGAATAGCTTCTACCCACTTAGTAACGTAATCAACAGCAACCAAAATATGTGTATACCCATTAGAGGAAGGAAAAGGTCCCATATAATCAAATCCCCAAACATCGAATGGTTCAATAACAAGTGAATAATTCATAAGCATTTCCTGACGTCTACCAATATTACCAATTCTTCGACATTCATCACAAAAGATAAGACAAACTTACGTGCATCCTTGAAAGGAGTAGGCCAATAAAAACTAGATTGTAATACCTTGTGTGCCGTTCTGTCTCCCGCGTGGTGTCCTGCGTAAGCCTCGGAGTGACACTTCCTTAGGATTTGTTCCTGTTCATGCTCAGGTATATGATACGTCTCCAACGTATCTATAATTTTTTATTGTTCCATGCTATTATATTATCCATCTTGGATGTTTTATATGCATTAATATGCTATTTTATATCAATTTTTGGGGACTAACCTATTAACCTAGTGCCAAGTGCTAGTTGCTGTTTTTTCCTTTACAGAAAATCAATACGAAACGGAGTCCAAATGGAATAAAACTTTACGATGATTTTTCTTGGACCAGAAGGCACCTAGGAAGCTTCGGGAGGAGGCCACAAGCCCTAGGGGCGCGCCCTAGGCTTGTGGACCCCTCGTAGCTCTCCTAACCCTAATCCTGGCTCCATAAATACTCAAATATTCCCCGTATACCAGAGGGCACACCAAAAATACTTTTTTGCTGCCGAAAGTTTCTGTTCTCGTGAGATCCCATCTTGGGGCCTTTTCCGGCACTCAGCCGGAGGGGGATTCAATCACGGAGGGCCTCTACACCAACCTTGCTGCCCTTCCGATGATGTGTGAGTAGTTTACCATAGACCTACGGGTCCATAGCTAGTAGCTAGATGGCTTCCTCTCTCTCTCTTTGATCTTCAATACAATGTTCTCCTCGATGTTCTTGGAGTTCTATTCGATGTAATCTTCTTTTGCGGTGCGTTTGTTGAGATCCAATGAATTGTGGATTTATGATCAGATTATCTATGAATATTATTTGAGTCTTCTCTGAACTCTTTTATGCATGATTAAGATAGCTTTGTATTTCTCTCCGATCTATCGATTTGGTTTTGCCAACTAGATTGGTTTTTCTTGCGATGGGAGAGGTGCTTTGTGATGGGTTCAATCTTGCGGTGTCCTCACCCAGTGACAGTAGGGGTAGCGAGGCACGTATTTGTATTGTTGCCATTTAGGATAAAAAGATGGGGGTTTTACCATATTGATTGGATCTATCCCTCTACATCATGTCATCTTGCTTAAGGCGTTACTTCGTTCTTGTTAACTTAATTCACTAGATGCATGCTGGATAGCGGTCGATGTGTGGAGTAATAGTAGTAGATGCAGGCAGGAGTCGGTCTACTTGTCACGGACATGATGCCTATATTCATGAGCATTGCCTTAGTTATCGTCATAACTTTGCGCTTTTCTATCAATTGCTCAATAGTAATTTGTTTACCCACCGTATGTTTTCTTCAAGAGAGAAGCTCTAGTGAAACCTATGCCCCCCGGGCTATTTCTCACCATATATTTTCAGGTCTATAAAACCAAAAACCCAAAAATACCTTGCTGCAATTTATTTATATTTACTTTATTTTGCCTTTTACTTATCTTTTATATCTATCTCTATTAAATCTCACTCTTGCAAGTGACCATGAAGGGATTGACAACCCCTTTTTCGTGTTGTGTGCAAGTGTTTATTAGTTTGTGTAGGTGCATCTATTGGGGACTTGCTTGTACCTCCTACTGGATTGATACTTTGGTTCTTAACTGAGGGAAGTACTTATCTCTACTTTGCTGCATCACCCTTTCCTCTTCAAGGGAAAAATCAACGCAAGCTCAAGAAGTAGCAGGAAGAATTTCTGGCGCCGTTGCCGGGGAGGTTCTACATCAAGCCTACCAAGTACCTATCATAAACTCTCATCTCTTGCACTTACATTATTTGCCATTTGCCTATCGTTTTCCTCTCCCCCACTTCTAAAGCATTTTTTGAAAAACACAATAATATTTTCCTTTTTATTCGGCCTCTTTCCATTCGTCTTTTCGTTTGCTTTTTGTTTGCTTGTGTGCTAGATTGCTTGCTTTGTCACGATGTCTCAAGAAAATACCAAGTTGTGTGATTTTTCCAACACTAATAATAATGATTTTATTAGTACTCCGATTGCTCCCGCCACTAGTGCGGAATCTTATGAAATTAATGCCGCTTTGTTGAATCTTGTTATGAAAGAACAATTTTCTGGTAGTCCTAATGAGGATGCCGCATCTCATCTAAATACTTTCATTGAGTTGTGTGATATGCAAAAGAAAAAGGATGTGGATAATGATATTGTTAAATTGAAGCTATTTCCGTTCTCACTACGAGATCGTGCTTAAACTTGGTTTTCATCTTTGCCTAAAAATAGTATTGATTCATGGAATAAGTGTAAAGATGCTTTTATTTCCAAGTGCTTTCCTCCCGCTAAGATCATCTCCCTTAGGAATGATATAATGAATTTTAAGCAACTTGATCATGAACATGTTGCACAATCTTGGGAGAGGATGAAATTGATGATAAGAAATTACCCTACTCATGGTTTAACTTTATGGATGATCATACAAATTTTTTATGCTGGATTGAATTTTGCATCTTGAAATCTCTTAGACTCCGTCACTAGGGGGTACTTTTATGGAAATCACTTTAGGAGAAGCTACCAAACTCCTAGATAATATTATGGCAAATTACTCTCAATGGCATACCGAAAGATCGTCTACTAGTAAAAAAGTGCATACTTTGAGTGGAAAGATGGATGATCTTATGAAATTGATTGCTAGTAAGAGTGCTCCTATTGATCCTAATGATATGCCTTTGTCCACTTTGATTGAGAATAATAATGAATCTATGGATGTGAATTTTGTTGGTAGGAACAATTTTGGTAATAACGCGTATAGAGGAAATTTCAACCCTAGGCCGTTACCTAGTAATCCCTCTAATAATTATGGTAATTCCTACAACAATTCTTATGGAAATTATAATAAGATACCCTCTGATCTTGAGAACAATATTAAAGAATTTATTAATTCTCAAAAGAATTTCAATACTATGGTAGAAGAAAAATTGCTTAAGATTGATGATTTGGCTAGGAACGTTGATAGAATTTCTCATGAGATTGATTCTTTTAAGATTAGATCTATGACACCCAATATTTATATTAATGAGTCTATGAAAGCTATTAAAATTTCTATGAATGAAAGTAGAGAGAGAACCGCTAGGATGCGTGCTAAGAGAAATTGGCTAGAAAAAGCATGTTCTTCTAGTTTTTGTGAGAATAACGATGAAGATCTTAAAGTGATTTGTGTGACTCCTATTGAATATTTTTTTGCTAATATAAAACTTGATAAAGATGGGACTGTGTATGAGTCAACTTTAGCTAGAAGATGTCCCAATAATTTGGAGGGTGAAGATCTTAATGAAAAAATTGATAAAAGTGGGATTGGAGAGGTCAAAACTTTAAGTAGCGATGAACCCACTCTTTTGGATTTCAAGGAATTTAATAATTATAATTGTTATTTAATAGATTGTATTTCCTTGTTGCAATCCATGCTTAATTCACCTCATGCTTATAATCAAAATAAGGCTTTTACTAAACATATTGTTGATGCTATGATGAAATCTTTTGAAGAAAAACTTGAGTTGGAAGTTTTAATCCCTAGAAAGCTTTATGATGATTGGGATACTACTATTAAAATTAAGATTAAAGATTATGAGTGCAATGCTTTGTGTGATTTGGGTATTAGCGTTTCAACTATCCCAAAAACTTTATGTGATGTGTTAGGTTTCCATAAACTTGATGATTGTTCTTTGAATTTGCATCTAGCGGATTCCACTATTAAGAAACTATGGAAAGGATTAATAATGTTCTTATTGTGGCAAATAGGAATTATGTTCCCGTAGATTTTATTGTGCTTGATATAGATTGCAATCCTACATGCCCTATTATACTTGGTAGACCTTTCCTTAGAACGATTGGTGCAATTATTGATATGAAAGAAGGAAACATTAGATTTCAATTTCCATTACGAAAGGGCATGGAACAGTTTCCAAGAAAGAAAATTAAGTTGCCATATGAATCTATTATGAGGGCCACTTATGGATTGCATACCAAAGATGACAATACCTAGATCTATGCATTATGCCTAGCTAGGGGCATAAAACAATAGCACTTGTTGGGAGGCAACCCAATTTTATTTTATGTATTTTTGATTTTTCTCCTGTTTTTCAATAAATACACAATATTACCTCTGTATTAATTGTGTTTTCGTGTTTTAATTAGTGTTTGAGCCAAGCAAGACCCTTGGGATGCTTTGGTATATCGTTGATTTGGTTTTGCTGAAAAACAGAAACTTTTGTGTCCAGTAACAGAATTGTTAAAATTCACTAGGGTGTGAAAAAATTCTGAATGTTTTACACAAGATTGATTTATGAATTTCCTCTGTTTTCCTATTTTTTCAGAATATTTGGAGTTACATAAGTATGACTAATATTCTAGTCTTTACAGAATGTTCTGTTTTTGACAGATTCTATTTTTGATGTGTTATTTGCTTATTTTGATG
Organism: Thinopyrum elongatum; assembly: GCA_011799875.1. NCBI lineage: Eukaryota > Viridiplantae > Streptophyta > Magnoliopsida > Poales > Poaceae > Thinopyrum > Thinopyrum elongatum. Next base: position 465,158,918 of record CM022301.1, on the reverse strand, counting down.
AATCTATCGTAGTATCGGGGGGTATGAACCATGGAGAAGTTAGAATACAGTAGATATAACACCAATATAAAATTATAATGAGTTCACAACAGTACCTAATAGTGGAGATTTGTTTTATCATACTAATGAATCTCACGAGTTTTTTGTTGAGTTTTGTGTTGTGAAGTTTTCAAATTTTGGGTAAAGATTTGATGGACTATGGAATAAGGAGTGGCAAGGGCCTAAGCTTGGGGATGCCCAAGGTACCCGAAGGTAATATTCAAGGACAACCAAGCATCTAAGCTTGGGGATGCCCTCTTTTGTCATCAATCCATTGGTAAATTTACTTGAGGCTATATTTTTATTCACCACATGATATGTGTTTTGCTTGGAGCGTCTTGTATTATTTGAGTCTTTGATTTTTAGTTTGCCACAATCATCTTTGCTGTACACACCTTTTGATAGGGACACACATTAATCGTGAATTTATTAGAATACTCTATGTGCTTCACTTATATCTTTTAAGCTAGGTAGTTGCTCTAGTGCTTCACCTATATCTCTTTAGAGCACGGCGGTAATTTTATTTTGTAGAAATTGATGAACTCTCATGCTTCACTTATATTATTTTGAGAGTCTTAAAAATAATATGGCAATTTGCTTAGGTTATGAATTTGGTCCTAATATGATGGGTATCCAAGAGGGATATAATAAAAACTTTCATAAAGAGCATTGAATATATGAGAAGTTTGATTCCTTGCATTTGTTTTGAGATATAAAGATGGTGATATTAGAGTCATGCTAGTTGGTAATTGTGTATTAGTAGAAATACTTGTTTCAAGGTTTGTGATTCCCGAAGCATGCACGCATGGTCTATCGTTATGTGAAGAAGTTGGAGCATGATTTATTTTTTATTGTCTTCCTTATGAGTGGCGGTCGAGGACGAGCGATGGTCTTTTCCTACCAATCTATCCCCCTAGGAGCATGCGTATTAGTACTTTGTTTTGATGGCTAATAAGTTTTTGCAATAAGTATGTGAGTTCTTTATGACTAAACATTGAGTCCATGGATTATACGCACTCTCACCCTTCCACCATTGCTAGCCTCTCTAGTACCGCGCAACTTTCGCCGGTGCATTAAACCCACCATATACCCTTCCTTAAAACATCCACCATACCTACCTATTATGGCATTTCCATATCCATTCCGAGATATATTGCCGTGCAACTTTCACCGTTCCGTTTATTATGACACATACCATCATTGTCATATTGCTTTGCATGATCATGTAGTTGGCGTAGTATTTTATACATGTCACTCTAGATCATTGCACATCCCGGTACACCGCCGAAGGCATTCATATAGAGTCATATTTTGTTCTAGAATCGAGTTGTAAGTAAATAAAAGTGTGATGATCATCATTATTAGATCATTGTCCCATGTGAGGAAAGGATGATGGAGACTATGATTCCCCCACAAGTCGGGATGAGACTCCGGACTTAAATACAAAAAGAAAAAAAAAGAGGCCAAAGAGCCCAAAAAGAAAAAAAGAGAAAAAAAGGAAAAAAAAAGAAAAAATGAGAGAAAAAGAGAGAAGGGACAATGTTACTATCCTTTACCACACTTGTGCTTCAAAGTAGCACCATGATCTTCATGATAGAGAGTCTCCTATTTTATAGCTTTCATATACTAGTGGGAATTTTTCATTATAGAACTTGGCTTGTATATTCCAATGATGGGCTTCCTCAAATTGCCCTAGGTCTTCATGAGCAAGCAAGTTGGATGCACACCCACTTAGTTTTCTTTTGAGCTTTCATACACTTATAACTCTAGTGCATCCGTTGCATGGCAATCCCTACTCACTCGCATCGATATCAATTGATGGGCATCTCCATAGCCCATTAATTTGCCTAGTTGATGTGAGACTTTCTCCTTTTTTGTCTTCTCCTCACAACCTCCACCATATTCTATTCCACCTATAGTGCTATATCCATGGCTCACGCTCGTGTATTGCGTGAAAGTTAAAAAAGCTTTAGAACATTATAAGTATGAAACAATTGCTTGGCTTGTCATCGGGGTTGTGCATGATAAATACTTTGTGTGATGAAGATAGAGCATGACAAGATTATATGATTTTGTAGGGATAACTTTCTTTAGCCATGATATTTTGAGAAGACATGATGGCTTTATTAGTATGCTTGAAGTATTATTGTTTTTATGTCAATATTAAACTTTTGTCTTGAATCTTATGGATCTGAACATTCATGCCACAATAAGAAAAATTACATTGATAAATATGTTAGGTAGCATTCCACATCAAAAATTCTATTTTTATCATTTACCTACTCGAGGACAGGAATTAAGCTTGGGGATGCTTGATACGTCTCCAACGTATCTATAATTTTTGAGTTTTCCATGCTATTATATTATCCATCTTGGATGTTTTATATGCATTAATATGCTATTTTATATCATTTTTTGGGACTCCTAGTGCCCAGTGTCAGTTGCTGTTTTTTCCTTGTTTTTGCCTTTACAGAAAATCAATACCAAACAGAGTCCAAACGGAATAAAACTTTACAATGATTTTTCTTTGACCAGAAGAGACCTAGGAAGCTTCGGGAGGAGGCCAGAAGACTGTAACACCCCAATAATTTAATCATGTTTTTATTAAGTAAAATTTGGCTAGAAATAAAATTTTGATTTATAATAGGTCCTTTAATAATTTTAGAGCCTTTTCTGTTTCTGACTTTCAAAATTCTTCCCACCATATAGAAATTTTTGTAAAAATATTGTGGGCTCTGGTAGGTTTCTTTAGTCACCTCATTTATATTTTTATAATAGTAGAAAATATTTTCATAATAAACTTTTCCCAAAATAATTCTTTTAATAGCCTTTTCAGTCTTTGAAATGCTTCTATTGCACTACAACTATTTTAAATAATTCTTTAAAAATTTCCCAAAAATTATGAGAGGTCATGTGATGCTTATATACCACTTTTGTGCAAAAACCCAGTTTGGTCTTTTGTAAATTTTGAGCAAAACATCCTCTTTTCAATTCTGTCCATTTTCTAGGTTATAACTACAACCCCAATTTTCCTTGCCCCAAAAATTCTGAAACTTGGCCATCATATAATCCTTCCAACCAAACCCTTAAGTCCAGAAGATCAGCTCCAATTGCATCCTTTAAGATCACCAGATGCTCTCATCAAATTCTGGTCCAGAAATGAATTCTTGTAAAACTTGCACTATCAAGTTTTTTCTTTTTGCCAAACCAACTCCACCACCATCTCTACCATCCAGAGAGACATCATCCTGTCAAATTGCATATCCAGAAAAGCCTTCTAGATGGCCCTAGCATTCTGTCAAGCACCTTGTGTGCATGACAGAAATTTTGCCTCTCTCTAAACTGCACTGAACACTTGATTAACTGGCCAAAACATCATGTCCATCACTCCTACCAGATCAATTTTTGCCACCCTGCCAAAAACCAGACCATTTGGATCACCCTAGAGCACCATGGCATATCATCGAGCACTTCAAGTGCATGTTCAGAGCACGGCCAGGGAATTGGTATTGCAGGCATCGGCATCGACTGGCACCGTGACTCTGCCGCCCCCCCTCGCGCGTGTCCCTCCTCTGCTAGCTTCACGGGCAAGCCACCCAGGCATTCAATTTTATTTTCAAGACCTTACGAGGCGTCTCTCGAGTTTTCGGCGGTCCTGTCTCGCCGACTCTCTTGTAGATACCCGTTTGGCATTTCTTTTCAAGACCTTACAAGGCGTCGCTCGAGTTTCGGCGGTCCTGTCTCGCCGACTCTCTTGTAGATACCCGTTTGGCATTTCTTTTCAAGACCGACCGTGGCGTCACTTTTTGACACCTGACTTGCATTTATTTTCATGACCTCTCCTGGAGTCGCTTGGATTCTCGGGCGGTCCTGTCTCGCCTGAATTTCCTTTTAGACACCAGACTGGCATTTCTTTTATTTTCTTCTGGATACTCGGGCGGTCCTATCTCGCCCGATTCTCCATTAACTTTCTTTGTTTGTCACTAACGTTTTATATTCTCATTGTCCTGCACATGCTAATATTTTTATCGTGCCATGATTTAATTCCTGTCAGCAAGCATTTAATATAGTCCAGCATGAGCATATGCATATAGTTTGGTTCATCATGATCATATATTTTATATGCTGCATTCGGTATATCTTTTGTTCATGATGTTTGCGAGTACATTCAAACGTACTCACTGGCTTGTCCCTGGCTATTTACTTGGCCAGGTTAGGATTTCAACAAGGAGTATTATCGCGACGTCCGTGCAGAGCCTAGGATAGCAGCCATGCGAGATAGGAATTATCCAGGTCAGCTGTTCCTGTGGAAGTGGAGCCCATTGGCGCTGGAGAACCGTGATTCGCTTTCGTCACCCATAACTAGAAATCATTGTTGTATCATTAGACCTTTATGGTCTTGTATCCAATTCTTGTAATAGCTTGGTAATCTGTAACAAGGACGTGTCCACCAGTAACAGTAATCCTGGGGCTGGTGGTGACACGAGGGGTTAATTTCTGGGATATTGCGTCCCCGAAATCCGGCCCCGACAAAGACCCACGAGGAGGCCACAAGCCCTAGGAGGGCACCCCTAGGCTTGTGGGCCCCTTGTAGCTCTCCTAACCCTAATCCTAGCTCCATAAATAGTCAAATATTCCCCGTATACCAGAGGGCACACCAAAAATACTTTTCCGCCGCCGCAAGCTTCTGTTCTCGTGAGATCCCATCTTGGGGCCTTTTCCAGTACTCTGTCGGAGGGGGATTCGATCACGGAGGGCCTCTACACCAACCTTGCTGCCCTTCCGATGACGTGTGAGTAGTTTACCACAGACCTATGGGTCCAAAGCTAGTAGCTAGATGGCTTCCTCTCTCTCTTTGATCTTTGTCGTGGGAAAACACGGCCACCTATGGGGCCATCGGCCCCTTGTGGTTCCGCAGGGGGAAGGATGCATTGCACAAAGAGCGGAGGCAGCGCAGCAGCGATCACACGGGCAGTTTTTACCCAGGTTTGGGCCGCCGTGAGGCGTAAAACCCTACTCCTGCTTTGGTGGATTGATGAGAGGACCGTGGTGGAGAAGCAGCGCTCTAGCCCAGCAAGGTCGCCTCGGGGCGAGAGCAGCTATGCGCGTATGAGTGTACAGGGGTCCAAATCCTTTCTAAGGTTGCCATGGCCCTCCTTTTATAGATCAAGGGGTCACCACAGTGGCAAATCATTCATTGTGTACTGATTAGATGGCAAACAGTGCTATCATACCTAACTCTGCAGACTGGGCAGAGCGCATTAAATGCGTTGCTTAGTGTCACATCGTAGTCTAGCTCGGCAAGCCTTGTCGTGCTGTTTTGCCACCTTCTCGCTTGCCTGCATGACACGTCGCTGGATGAGTGTTGTTTGGAGGTGATTTCCTCTGGAAGTGGCCGCCACGTGCCAAATAGCGGCCACTTAGCATCTTGAGGGTTCGACACCGCATCGATCGGTGACTTGCGTTGCTGTGAGGTGGAGCGGTGGAGCCTTGGCGGGGTAATCCACCCTCAGTGTCCCCGGCAAGCCTGCCGGGGCAATCTTGAGACTTGTCTTCGGGGTAACCTCGTCCCCGCCAGGCTCGCCTGCCCGGCAAGGGAGGTTTTTCCTTAGTGGTATCTTGCTCCTTTGGTTGGCCTTGGTCTTCTTGATCCGCCCTTTGATTCTTCAAAGAGTTGGTCTCTTCTGCTTGGTCTTGTCTTGGGTGCTGAGAGTTGCCAGACCGGAGGGTTGCTGTCCATGCACAAGTTAGGGGAAAACATACACCCCTATTTGTGTACCCCGACAGAAGCCCCCGGGCCTGAGCCATATGTGTCGCTGGGCATGTTGTTTTAGGTCCCAAACAGTGCATGGACATGTGGCGAGAGAACACTGTGCGCGCAACGGTTTGTCATGATGACCAGTCAATCCAACGTCCTCTTCGCATAATTACCGCGGGTAGTGGGGTCGTGGGACTGAGCAGTTAATGTGAAACAGTAACTTTCTAAAGAGTGACGCCTCTCCCCACGTCCTTTCCCTTAAGAGAGAAAAACGCGAAGGGGTACTGCTCATTCATCGTCTGCCTCGCCCCTCCACCATCTTCTTCCACAAGCCAAGCGATTGCTCTCCTTCCTCGCCCATACCTGCCGCCGATCCTCACCCAACTTCCTTCCCCAATCTTCGCCGCAACCTGAAGAGATGGGGAAGAAAACCGCTGCTCCCAAGGGGAAGCGGACGACCACTGTGAAGGAGGCGGCTGCCGAGGGGAGCAAAAAGAGAGCGGCAGAGCTGGACAAGAAGCGAAGGGGAGATGTGGTCTTCCTCTCGTCGAATCTGGACGGTGATGTGCTGAAAGCAAGGTGAGGATATTTCTGTGGGAGGGAGGTTCCGAAGGGGCATGGAGCACCCAAGGTCCTGGCAGAGGGGAAAAAGGATCCGCCAGATTCATATAGATTCTTCTGTGCATACTTCATCTGTGGCCTCTGTCCTCCCTTTTCAGAATTCTTCGAGGCAATGATGGTGATTTATGGATTCCACCTTCTGGATTTTACGCCAAATGCAATGGCTTGTATGGCGATTTTTGCCCATTTGTGCAAGAACTTCGTTGGAGTTGCCCCCAATGTCGACTTGTTCAGGCACTACTTTGTCCTGCGAGTGGAGAACAAAGCCCACCGTTCTGGGAACATAAGCTAGATTCCCCGAGTGGCGAGAGAAAACGGGGATTACCTCCCCGGGCAGCAGCATGGCAGATGGGAGGAGTGGAGGGGAGACTAGTGCTGTATCCAAGATGAAGAAGCCCCAAATTTCTGCCAAGCGCGAACGGAGTGCGTTGAGCGTGGCAACAACTGGAGGGAACTTGGTCTTACCGATGACAAACTTCACCTGGCAATAAACAGGATTACCCATCTAAAGGTTGCCGGGCTGACCATCGGTCATGTGGGAGCTGACTTCCTCCGACGTTGTATTGCACCACTGCAGAAGAGGGACAGGTTCGCCTGGCGGTATGGAGATGCTGGAGACAGGATGAGGTTGTACCCTGGCTTGTCCAACAACCTGTCAGTCTACGGCCATGCTTGGCTCTGCGAACAACTGTTCGGTAGCCCTGGGCCATTCAGGCTGCCGGCAAATATCATCCCACTGAATGTCAACTCCGCCTGGGACCAGATTCTGAAATGGATGCCAAACTGTAATGCTCATGGAGTTTCGGGTGACTGGCAGTTACCCGAACTTAATGAAGAGCTTGCGTGGTCCTCCAGCCTGGTGGAAAGGGCTACCAGGGTGGAGACCAACATGTTCAAGTGCACTTCCAAGGTGGAAGAAGCGTTCATCAAGAGGTGGATCGAGGAGGACAAAGCAATCCGAGCTACCGCGAGGCCGAAGGCAGGGAAGACGGTGGAGGAGGAGGAAGAGGCTGAGGATGAAGGCTCCTCCCGCGGCCGAAGCGAGGCACAGACCACAGAGGAGGCTGCCGGGGAAGATCATACCGGGGGCGAGTCTGCCGGGGACGAGCCTGTCGGGATTGAGGCTCTATATGCCGCGGCGGCAGAGGCCCAGGAGGAAGAGGGGACTGCGGAGGCGGAGCAGCCCGGGGAAGAGTGCATCGTGGCAGGCCCTCAAGTCCCCGAGCCAATCTTGGAGCAACATCCTTGCAGGCGTGTGGCTAGCCGGGGAGCAGTAGTTCCCGATCCCGCTCCTACCGCCAAGAAGGTGAAGAAGACTACCTCCAAGGGCAGCAGGCCGGATGCGGCGCGCCGGTAGTCCTCTTGCCTTTCTGGGGCTAGGACCCCTCCCGCCAAGCAATTGGCGGCCACGGAGGTTGACTCTAGCTCCCAGTCCAGCTCGAGCTCCTCGCATAGCTCGTCCTCGTCGGAGGCTCCTGTGCCTCAGCAAGGCTCGAAGTTGCCGGGAAGCTCTGCCCCTCCGCCCCAGAAGAGAGGCAGGGCGTCCTCACCGCCCATAGAGTTCGAGCTGAGCTCCATGCTCATCGACGAAGAGTGAGAAATAACATTCTTCCTTCTTCGCTGCAGTTCTCACATATCCACTTGCTTGCTGACTGATCATGGCTTGCTGTCCTTGCCAGGGAGGAGGAGGAAGAAGGTGAGACCCTCATCCACCGGACCAAGCGGCTCAGGTGCGCGGTACCGCCAAAGACTGTGGAAGGCAAGGGCCTGGAAGGGACCAGCATGGAAGACCCGACACCAAGCCCCCAGCTCAGCCCCCGGCCTGAAGGTGCGGGGTTGGCTCCCCCCGCCGGAAGTGACGGAGGAGAGCTCCTCTCCTCCGTGCCCGCAGGAGAGGAGGGGATTACTCAGGATGAGTCCTTCTAGGAGGGGCCCGCCCCGCTCGCCCATCGAGTCGAGGGATCCTCGGCAAGGGTTTCCATGGAAGAGTCCGCCTAGGATGACATCGTGGTTATCGAGGGAAGGGATGGTGACCATGGCCCGGCAATCGATGTTGTCGGGGAAACCGAAACTCCTCCACGGCAGGCATCTTCAGGTAATCCATTTTTCCTTCTTAATTCTGCTGCTTCCATCATCTTGCCCTAAGTCCCTGGTTTGCTAATAACTCTACACCTTCATTATGGATTGTTGACTCCGCTTGCAGCTCATCTAACCAAAGAACCTGAACTGCTGGAAGAAGTGGCCAACATAGGGAAAGATGCTGCGGAGGAAGCTGCCAAGATCACTGCCGCGGAGGGGCAGGAGCATGCTGCCGGGGGTGTCCAGGAGCTCCCGAAGGAATCAGAGAAAACCCCCGGTAGCACGTCGGGGTCGGGGGTTTTGGTTGAAGAGAAAATCCCCCTCCAAACTATGGATCCCCTTCCCTCATTTGGCGCCTCGGCGGGGATCCCGCCGCCGACTTCGAATCAACTGGCGCTGGCGCTTGCGCAGCCTGGGCTCGGAGCCCCCGGTTCGTCAGCAGCGATGAGTGCAGACCTTGATGGAGAAATTTAGCACATCCTGGCATTGTTGTACCAAGGGGTCGAAGAGGCGGACGACTCTGCCACCGTCGCCATGGATTTGTCTTTCCTAGAGTCCATGGCGGCAGGCATTAAGGAGATGCAGGGTCGACACAGCCAGAAATGGCAGATGCTCAAGGAGCAGCGCAAGTCCGCCAACAAGGTGGACCAGAAGTTGAGGGACAAGGGTAACGAGCTGCGTGACTAGCATGGCAAGCAGTTCCAGGTCCTCATGAGGCAGCAGGAGGTGATTTCCATGGCAAGGGAGGATGTCATCGCCCAGGAGGTTCGCTTGGCAGAGCGCACGACGCTCCTGGACGCCAAGGAGAAGAATATCTCTTCCCGGGAAGAGAAACTCGAAGCCACCCTCCGCGCCAAAGATGAAGAACTGGAAGCCCTTGTGTAGCAGCGTACCAAAGAGTAGGAGGACAGGCATAAGGCAGCTCTGGACGCCCTCGCTGCTGATGCTGCTGTCCAACTGAAGAAGCTCGCTGATGAAGTTGCTACTGCATCTTCTACCAAGACCGATCTCGACCGACAGGTGGCCAAACTAACTGAAGAGCTTGCCGGGAGCGCCAAGGAGGTCACGAACCTCAAGGAGGAGGCACGGAAAGCAGAGATCCTTCTGAAGGATGCACAATCGTAGCTCTCCTCCAACAGCCAGGGCCTTGAGGCCGCCAACGGCACTGTTGAAGATTTGAAGGCCAGGATTGGCGCTCTGGAGAGCTCGGCCGAATCCAGTGGGGCTCGCGAGAAGCAGCTGTCAAAGGACCTGGATACCATCAGGCTCCTCCGGAAGGATGCAGAGGACAAACTGGCGAACCACACCGAGCAGGTCAACCTCTGGATCAAGAGTTTGGTCGACGTTGCCGAGCGTCTCACTGCTCAAACTGCGGCGATGGGCATGGAAGGGTCAGTCTTCTCCGCCAGCATGCATGAGGTCCCCAGCGTCAAGCTAGGGCTCTTCTTCAATGAGCTGATCAAAAAGCTGAAGGACACAAAGAGGGAAGGGCCGGTCGCTTCGCGAGTGAGTCTCGGAAGCTTGCCCGCAACGCTCTCTTCATGGTTCTGAGCAACATTGCCCATCGCCACCCGGACCTCGATCTTGCCGACGGCTTCAGGAAGCTGCCGAGGGACGCAGACACTTCTGCTACCGAGGAGAAAGCTGCCCCCTATGCCGACAAGGTTCTTGGCGTCCCCGTTGTTCCGTGAGGTCGCCAAGCGCGGTCTTGAATTATCCTCGCCATCGTGCTGTCCTGTAACAAAACATGATGCATGTCTCATGTTTAGACGCCGTATTTCTTTTATTTGCATGGAACTGATGTCCTTACTTAATCTTAGCTGCATGCTTATCCCTTTTAAGTTTACCAGTTGGCGTTCGTATGATTAGTCTTTGTGCGCGTTTTGGTTGCCTGCCAGTATTATATTGCCGCGATTGTCGTAAGGGTCTAGCCCTTAATAGTCATCTTGGCGAGGATACGTCCTGGCAGGTTTTCCTTTGGTAGTTTTTGGGGTGCGGCCGCCCATTTTGCGAGCAGGCTCGGAACAGAACGAGGGCGTAGACAAAGAACTAGTAAGGTGCCATCACGCGAAGGATTTCCTCATACGAACACCTTGGTATTCAAGGGACAAGCAAATGTAAATTTTAGGTATACGATGAAGCAACGATCATGCGAACTTAGCTCTTATCCTTGCTTCCTCCCACTTCTTTCAGCTGCGGTTGCTTGTCGTGCTTGCATGCTTAGGGAAGGATGGCGTTGCTCGTGTTGCTCTCCGGCTCCCAGCAGGTGCCGGCAATACTATGTATCTTGTGGGCGGCAGGACGCGGTGCATGGCTCGATCGGCTTCCCTCTCCTCCCCTTCACACTTTTTTCTTAAACAATCTGACTGCGGCTGGCACAAAATTCACGCTAACGCGGACGGCCTAGCCGTAGCATACTTGCCGGGGCGTCAATTAACGAATTTGCACTAGCGCTCTACTCAGAATCTCCCTAAGCAGGGTAGATGTTGGACTGAGTATCGCGCGGGCTCATCGACGTTGATGACGCAGGACCCGGAGTAGCTCGAGGTCAATAAGTGAAAGTGGTGGAGAGAGGAACCTTGAGCCCCCACACCTTGTTCCTTTTCCCGAACAGGGCTCGCATGGTGATCACGCCGCCCAAACTGTTTGGGGCCGTCATGCCGCCATCATTCCTGGTCCCCACCACTGCTGCATCCGCGGCGGAGGGAGGCGATGGAGATTGGACAGGGTAGGCGGGGGAGCGATACCGCTTCCCTTTCATCCTGCGGTGTTCCGTCTTTTCTTGTGCATCATGGATGATGAAGCCGTCGATGAAGAAAACGATGATGAAGATGACGCGTTGCGTACGCTCTCGGACTCGCGCAAGTGCTTCCCCCTACCTGGCGCGCCAAAGTTGTCATGGGAAAACACGGCCACCTATGGGGCCATCGGCCCCTTGTGGTTTGGCAGGGGGGAAGGACGCATTACACAAAGAGCGGAGGGTGCGGGGCAGCGTGGCAGCGAACACACGGGCAGTTTTTACCCAGGTTCGGGCCGCCGTGAGGTGTAAAACCCTACTCCTGCTTTGGTGGATTGATGAGAGGACCGTGGTGGAGACGCAGCGCTCTAGCCTGGCAAGGTCGCCTCGGGGCGAGAGCAGCTACGCGCGTATGAGTGTACACGGGTCCGAATCCTTTCTAAGGTTGCCATAGCCCTCCTTTTATAGATCAAGGGGTCACCATAGTGGCAAATCAGTCATTGTGTACTGATTAGATAGCAAACAGTGCCATCATACATAACTCTGCAGACTGGGCAGAGCGCATTAAATGCGCCACTTAGTGTCACATCATAGTCTAGCTCGGCAAGCCTTGCCGTGCTGTTTTGCCACCTTCTCGCCTGTCTGCATGACATGTCACTAGACGAGTGTCGTTTGGAGGTGATTTCCTTTGGAAGTGGCCACCACGTGCCAAATAGCGGCCACTTAGCATCTTGAGGGTTCGACACCGCACCGATCGGTGACTTGCGTTGCTGTGAGGTGGAGCGGTGGAGCCTTGGCGGGGTAATCCGCCCTCGGCGTCCTCGGCAAGCCTGCCGGGGCAATCTTGAGACTTGTCTTCGGGGCAACCTCGTCCCCGCCAGGCTCGCCAGCCCGGCAAGGGAGGTTTTTCCTTAGTGGTATCTTGCTCCTTTGGTTGGCCTTGGTCTTCTTGATCCGCCCTTTGATTCTTCAAAGAGTTGATCTCTTCTGCTTGGTCTTGTCTTGGGTGCTGAGAGTTGCTGGACCGGAGGGGTGCTGTCTGTGCACAAGTCAGGGGAAAACATACACCCCTGTTTGTGTACCCCGACAATCTTCAATACAATGTTCTCCTCGATGTTCTTGGAGTTCTATTCGATGTAATCTTCTTTTGCGGTGTGTTTGTTGAGATCTGATGAATTGTGGATTTATGATCAGATTATCTATGAATATTATTTGAGCCCTCTCTGAACTCTTTTATGCATGATTAAGATAGCTTTGTATTTCTCTCCGATCTATCGATTTGGTTTGGCCAACTAGATTGGTTTTTCTTGAAATGGGAGAGGTGCTTTGTGATGGGTTCAATCTTGCGGTGTCCTCACCTAGTGACAGTAGGGGTAGCGAGGCACGTATTTGTATTGTTGCCATTAAGGATAAAAAGATGGGGGTTTTACCATATTGATTGGATCTATCCCTCTACATCATGTCATCTTGCTTAAGGCATTACTCCGTTCGTGTTAACTTAATTCACTAGATGCATGCTGGATAGCGGTCGATGTGTGGAGTAATAGTAGTAGATGTAGGCAGGAGTCGGTCTACTTGTCACAGACGTGATGCCTATATTCATGATCATTGCCTTAGATATCGTCATAACTTTGCGCTTTTCTATCAATTGCTCAACAGTAATTTGTTTACCCACCGTATGTTTTCTTCAAGAGAGAAGCCTCTAGTGAAACCTATGGCCCCCGATCTATTTCTCACCATATATTTTCAGATCTATAAAACCAAAAACCCAAAAATACCTTATTGCAATTTATTTATATTTACTTTATTTTGCCTTTTACTTATCTTTTATATCTATCTCTATTAGATCTCACTCTTGCAAGTGACCGTGAAGGGATTGACAACCCCTTTTTCGCGTTGTGTGCAAGTGTTTGTTAGTTTGTGTAGGTGCATCTATTGGGGACTTGCTTGTACCTCCTACTGGATTGATACATTGGTTCTTAACTGAGGGAAATACTTATCTCTACTTTGTTGCATCACCCTTTCCTCTTCAAGGGAAAAATCAACGCAAGCTCAAGAAGTAGGAGTATACAATGTCTAATAATACCATCTACTACTTCTTTTGAAAGATGTTGGTCATCCCAGAAGTAATGTCTTAAATTAAATAAAACATTTTTCTTTTGTTGGTATGTGAAATTAGGTGGTATAAATTTAGCAACAATGTAATTAGCATAGTCTCATACCAACACTGGTATAGTGAGCTGCTATACAAACGGTTTTTAACCCCTTTCCGCGATGGCATTTTAAACCGTCGCCAGGCGAGTGTGGGCGATAGGGGGGGTCCTTCCCAGACGACCCAGAAACCATCGAGGATAGGGAGTAGCAATGCATATGTTTTGCATAACTAAGCATATGTGTTGCCGGCATGTATCCCAAACGCGAGTCTTCAGACAACTGTTTGTGATATCTCACATATCCCAAACGCTCCTTCCTTGCTACTCGTTTGTGCTCACATTACCATCACAGTCGGTCTTCCGTGGTAATACGTTTATGATGCGCGCCCCATCACAAACAGTTCATGATTGTAAAGCATGTACGATAAGGCGACTATCACAGACATTTAGTTTTCTCGCACCGTTTTTGATATTGTCTGACATCACACACGCTTTGTAAACGGCAACTGTGTGCATGGTTACACGTGTTTCCTCTCCGTGAACCATGTCAGATTATGATGTATATCACACACGCTATGCTTTATAGACCGTGTGCGCCGTAATGACCCGCAAAGCGTATTTTCACCCTAATTTAATTTCTGCTATTTAAAATTGTACTAAATTTCAATTTGAAAGTAGGCTATAACTTCATTTATATCCATCAGGTTCAACAACCAATGCATTATTCGATTCACAGGTACATATGTTCAAGAATTACATAAAAAAAGAATTACATAAGCACCAAATAAAGAATGATGAACCAGGGTTGTATACTTGTACTATTAAAGATGGTAGAGAAAGAGGCGAGAGACATTCTGGCTGCTGAACAAGGTGAAGCGGAATGCCCCTATTGTGCTCTCCTCCATGCAGAAGGCACGCACGACTCTATAGTCCAACCCCTTGTGATGGCCGGCCGCCAATCATGTAGTTTGAGAGGTAATCTTGAGAAATCTGCTTCGGGAACCACTGCAAAGGAAAAAGATTCAGACATTGTCATCTAACACAACTCATTAAGGGCAGTAAAAAGAAGGCTTCATAGTTCTTACTTACTGCTACTTCTTGAGCTTGCGTTGGTTTTTCCCTTGAAGAGGAAAGGGTGATGCATCACAGTAGAGGTAAGTATTTCCCTCAGTTAAGAACCAAGGAATCAATCCAGTAGGAGAAAAATGCACAAATCACCAACACCAGCACAAACAATCAAACACATGCACCCAACGCGAAAAAGGGGTTGTCAATCCCTTCACGGTCAATTGCAAAAGTGAGATCTGATAGAGATAGATAAACAAAAGATAAAAAAAATTGGGTATTTTTGGTATATAGATCTGAAAATAAAAGATTGCAAAATAGTAGATCGGAAAGTAATATGATGGAAAATAGACTCGGGGGCCATAGGTTTCACTAGAGGCTTCTCTCATGAAGGCAAATAATACGGTGGGTGAACAAATTACTGTCGAGCAATTGATAGAAAAGCGCAAAGTTATGACGATATCCAAGGCAATGATTATGCATATAGGCATCACATCCGTGTCAAGTAGACCGACTCCTGCCTGCATCTACTACTATTACTCCACACATCGACCGCTATCCAGCATGCATCTAGAGTATTAAGTTCATAAAGAACGGAGTAACGCCTTAAGTAAGATGACATGATGTAGAGGAATTAACTCAAGCAATATGATGAAAACCCCATCTTTTTATCCTCGATGGCAACAATGCAATACGTGTCTCGCTACCCCTACTTTGTCACTGGGTGAAATCACGAAAGATTGAACCCAAAGCTAAGCACCTCTCCCATTGCAAGAAAAACCAATCTAGTTGGCCAAACCAAACCGATAATTCGAAGAGAAATACAAAGATATTAAATCATGCATAAAAGAATTCAGAGAAGATTCAAATAATATTCATAGATAAGCTGATCATAAATCCACAATTCATCGGATCTCGACAAACACACCGCAAAAGAAGATTACGTTGGATAGATCTCCAAGAACATCAAGGAGAACGTTGTATTGAGAATCAAAGATAGAGAAGAAGCCATCTAGCTACTAGCTATGGACCCGTAGGTCTGAGGTAAACTACTCACGCATCATCGGAAGGGCAATGGAGTTGATGTAGAAGCCCTCCGTGATCGATTCCCCCTCCGGCGGGATGCCGGAAAAGGCCCCAAGATGGGATCTCTCGGGAACAGAAGGTTGTGGCGGTGGAAAAGTGTTTCGTGGATGCCTCTGGGGGTTCTGGAATATATGTGAATATATAGGAGGAAGAGCTAGGTCAGGAGAGTCCCGAGGGGCCCACAAGGTAGGGGGCACCCCCCCTAGGGCGCGCCTTCCACCCTTGTCGCCGCCTCGTGGCTCTTATGACTTGGACTCCAAGTCCCCTGGGTGTCTTCTGGTCCAAGAAAAATCATCGTGAAGTTTTATTCCGTTTGGACTCTGTTTGGTATTCCTTTTCTGCGAGGCTCAAAAACAAGGAAAAAACAGAAACTGGCACTGGACTCTAGGTTAATAGGTTAGTCCCAAAAATAATATAAAATAGCATATTAATGCATATAAAACATCCAAAATAGATAATATAATAGCATGGAACAATCAAAAATTATAGATACGTTGGAGATGTATCAAGCATCCCCAAGCTTAATTCCTGCTCGTCCTCGAGTAGGTAAATGATAAAAACAGAAATTTTGATGTGGAATGCTACCTAACATGCTTATCCATGTAATTTTCTTTATTGTGGCATGAATGTTCAGATCCATAAGATTCAAAACAAAAGTTTAATATTGACATAAAAACAATAATACTTCAAGCATACTAATAAAGCAATCATGTCTTCTCAAAATAACATGGCCAAAGAAAGTTATCCCTACAAAATCATATAGTCTGGCTATGCTCCATCTTCGTCACACAAAGTACTCAAATCATGCACAACCCCGATGACAAGCCAAGCAATTGTTTCATACTTTTGATGTTCTCAAACCTTTTCAACTTTCACGCAATACATGAGCGTGAGCCATGGACATAGCACTATAGGTGGAATAGAATATGGTGGTTGTGGAGAAGACAAAAAAGAAGGAGATAGTCTCACATCAACTAGGCGTATCAACGGGCTATGGAGATGCCCATCAATAGATATCAATGTGAGTGAGTAGGGATTGCCATGCATCGGATGCACTAGAGCTATAAGTTTATGAAAGCTCAAAAAGAAACTAAGTGGGTGTGCATCCAACTTGCTTGCTCACGAAGACCTAGGGCAAGTTGAGGAAGCCCATCATTGGAATATACAAGCCAAGTTCTATAATGAAAAATTCCCACTAGTATATGAAAGTGACAACATAGGAGACTCTCTATCATGAAGATCATGGTGCTACTTTGAAGCACTAGTGTGGAAAAAGGATAGTAACATTGCCCCTTCTCTCTTTTCTCTCAATTTTTTTGGTGGGCTTCTTTGGCCTCTTTTATTTCATTTGTGGGCTTCGTTGGCCTCTTTTATTTTTTCCTCACATGGGACAATGCTCTAATAATGAAGATCATCACACTTTTATTTACTTACAACTCAAGAATTACAACTCGATACTTAGAACAAAATATGACTCTATATGAATGCCTCCGGCGGTGTACCGGGATGTGCAAGGACTCAAGAGTGACATGTATAAAAATTATGAACGGTGGCTTTGCCACAAATACTATGTCAACTACATGATCATGCAAAGCAATATGACAATGATGGAATGTGTCATAATAAAATGGAACGGTGGAAAGTTGCATGGCAATATATCTCGGAATGGCTATGGAAATGCCATAATAGATAGGTATGGTGGCTGTTTTGAGGAAGGTAAAAGGTAGGTGTATGGCACCGGCAAAAGTTGCGCGGTACTAGAAATGCTAGCAAAGGTGGAAGGGTGAGAGTGCGTATAATCCATGGACTCAACATTAGTCATAAAGAACTCACATACTTATTGCAAAAATCTATTAGTCATCAAAACGAAGTACTACGTGCATGCTCCTAGGGGGATAGATTGGTAGGAAAAGACCATCGCTCATCCCCGACCGCCACTCATAAGGAAGACAATCAATAAATACCTCATGCTCCAACTTCGTTACATAACGGTTCACCATACGTGCATGCTACAGGAATCACAAACTTTAACACAAGTATTTCTACAATCCACAATTACTCACTAGCATGACTATCATATCACCATCTTTATGTCTCAAAACAATCATAAGGAATCAAACTTCGCATAGTATTCAATGCACTTTATATGAAAGTTTTTATTATATCCCTCTTGGATGCCTATCATATTAGGACTAAATTTATAACCAAAGCAAATTACCATGCTGTTTAGAAAGACTCTCAAAATAATATAAGTGAATCATGAGAGTTCAATAATTTCTATAAAATAAAACCACCGCCGTGCTCTAAAAAGATATAAGTGAAGCACTAGAGCAAAATTGCCTAGCTCAAAAGATATAAGTGAAGCACATAGAGTATTCTAATAAATCATGATTCATGCGTGTCCCTCTCAAAAGGTGTATACATCAAGGATTATTGTGGCAAACTAAAAAGCAAAGACTCATATCATACAAGACGCTCCAAGCAAAAGACATATCATGTGGTGAATAAAAATATAGCCTCAAGTAAATTTACCGATAGACGAAGACGAAAGAGGGGATGCCTTCCGGGGCATCCCAAAGCTTAGGCTCTTGGTTGTCCTTGAATATTGCCTTGGGATGCCTTGGGCATCCCCAAGCTTAGGCTCTTGCCACTCCTTATTCCATAGTCCATCAAATCTTTACCCAAAACTTGATAACTTCACAACACAAAACTCAACAGAAAACTCATGAGAACCGTTAGTACTAGAAAATAAAATCACCACTTTTGGTACTGTTGTGAACTCATTCTTTATTTATATTGGTGTAATATCTACTGTATTCCAACTTCTCCATGGTTCATACCCCCCGATATTACCCATAGATTCATCAAAATAAGTAAACAACACAAAGAAAACAGAATCTGTCAAAAACAGAACAGTCTGCGAAGATCCGAATTGTTCTAATAACTCTGTAACTCCAAAAATTCTGAAAAATTTGGAAACAGAGGAAATTTGTATATCAATCTAGTGTAAAAAAATCATGGTTTTTTAACGCTGGAGTGAATTATTAAAATTCTGTGACTGGATGCAAAAGTTTCTGTTTTTCAGCACGATCAAATCAACTATCACCGTAAGCCATCCCAAAGGTCTTACTTGGCACAAACACTAATTAAAACACCAAAACACATCTAACCAGAGGCTAGATGAAAAATTTATGGAAAAACAGAACCAAAAAAATAGAAATAAAAATAAAATTGGATTGCCTCCCAACAAGCGCTATTGTTTAACGCCCTTAGCTAGGCATAAAAACACATAGATCTAGGTATTGTCATCTTTGGTATGCAATCCATAAGTAGCTCTCATAATAGATTCATATGGCAACTTAATTTTCTTTCTAGCAAAGTTTTCCATGCCCTTCCTTAACGGAAATTGAAATCTAATGTTTCCTTCTTTCATATCAATAATTGCACCAATCATTCTAAGGAAAGGTCTACCAAGAATAATAGGAAATGTAGGATTGCAATCTATATCAAGAACAATGAAATATACGGGCACATAATTCCTATTTTCAACAATAAGAACATCATTAATCCTTCCCATAGGTTTCTTAATAGTGGAATCTGCAAGATGCAAATTTAAAGAACAATCATCCAATTCGCGGAAACCTAACACATCACATAAAGTTTTTGGAATTGTGGAAACGCTAGCACCCAAATCACACAAAGCATGGCACTCATAATATTTTATTTTAATCTTAATAGTAGGTTCCCACTCATCATAAAGTTTTCTAGATATAGAAACTTCCAATTCAAGCTTTTCTTCAAAAGATTTCATCAAAGCATCAACAATATGTTTAGTAAAAGCTTTATTTTGATTATAAGCATGAGGAGAATTCAACATGCATTGCAACAAGAAAATACAATCTATTAAAGAACAATTATCATAATTAAAGTCCTTGAAATCCAAAAGAGTGGGTTCATTGCTACTTAAAGTTTTGACCTCTCTAATCCCACTTTTATCAATTTTTGCATCAAGATCTATAAACTCCGAATCATTGGGACGCCTTCTAACTAAAGTTGACTCATCTCCAGTCTCCTCTTTATCAAGATTTATTTTAGAAAACAAAGATTCAATAGGAGTCACATCAATCACTTTATGATCTTCATCATTATTTTCACAAGACTCCGGTTTAGCGGCCATCTTAGTTACCAAAGTGGTTTGTTTATCAGAAATTTGGCCAACTAAATTTTCAAGATGAGCAAATTGAGATTTAAGACCATAGAATTCCTTAGACATATCATCAAGTTCTTTATTCATATACTCCATAAAAGTTTTCTGCTCCTTCAGTTTGTCTCTAAAGAAATTATTATGCTCAAATTGTAGGGACATGAAGCTCCTAGTATTATTTTCAATTTCTTCCAACTTCCTATAGTAAGGATCAAAGTTCTTGGGTTGAGCCATCGTGACAAAGCAAGCAATCTAACACACGAGCAAACAAAAAAGACGAATGAAAGAAGGATGAATAAAAAGGCAAATCTTTTCGAAAATCATTTTAGAAGTGGGGGAGAGGAAAACGAGAGGCAAATGGCGAATAATGTAATGCAAGAGATGAGAGTTTATGATGGGTACTTGGTATGTCTTGACTTGGTGTAGATCTCCCCGGCAACGGTGCCAAAAATCCTTCCTGCTACGTCTTGAGCTTGTGTTGGTCTTTCCCTTGAAGAGGAAAGGGTGATGCAGCACAGTAGAGGTAAGTATTTCCCTCAGTTAAGAACCAAGGTATCAATCCAGTAGGAGAAGAACGCACAAATCACCAACACCTGCACAAACAATCAAACACTTGCACCCAATGCGAAAAAGGGGTTGTCAATCCCTTCACGGTCAATTGCTAAAGTGAGATTTGATAGAGATAGATAAACAAAAGATAAAATATTTTTGGGTTTTTTGGTATATAGATCTGAAAATAAAAGATTGCAAAATAGTAGATCAGAAAGTAATATGATGGAAAATAGACCTGGGGGTCATAGGTTTCACTAGAGGCTTCTCTCATGAAGGCAAATAATACGGTGGGTGAACAAATTACTGTCGAGCAATTGATAGAAAAGCGCGAAGTTATGACGATATCCAAGGCAATGATTATGCATATAGGCATCACGTCCGTGTCAAGTAGACCGACTCCTGCCTGCATCTACTACTATTACTCCACACATCGACCGCTATCCAGCATGCATCTAGAGTATTAAGTTCATAAAGAACGGAGTAACGCCTTAAGTAAGATGACATGATGTAGAGGAATCAACTCAAGCAATATGATGAAAACCCCATCTTTTTATCCTCGATGGCAACAATGCAATACGTGTCTTGCTACCCCTACTTTGTCACTGGGTGAAATCACGCAAGATTGAACCCAAAGCTAAGCACCTCTCCCATTGCAAGAAAAACCAATCTAGTTGGCCAAACCAAACCGATAATTCAAAGAGAAATATAAAGATATTAAATCATGCATAAAATAATTGTGAGAAGATTCAAATAATATTCATAGATAAGCCGATCATAAATCCACAATTCATCGGATCTCGACAAACACACCGCAAAAGAAGATTACATCGGATAGATCTCCAAGAACATCAAGGAGAACATTGTATTGAGAATCAAAGAGAGAGAAAAAGCCATCTAGCTACTAGCTATGGACCCGTAAGTCTGAGGTAAACTACTCACGCATCATCAGAAGGGCAATGGAGTTGATGTAGAAGCCCTCCGTGATTGATTCCCCCTCCGGCGGGATGCCGGAAAAGGCCCCAAGATGGGATCTCACGGGAACAGAAGGTTGCGGCAGTGGAAAAGTGTTTTCGTGGATGCCTCTGATGGTTCTGGAATATATGTGAATATATAGGAGGAAGAGCTAGGTCTGGAGAGTCCCGAGGGGCCCACAAGGTAGGGGGCGTGCCCCCCCAGGGCGCGCCCTCCACCCTTGTCGCCGCCTCGTGGCTCTTCTGACTTGGACTCCAAGTCCCCTGGGTGTCTTCTGGTCCAAGAAAAATCATCGTGAAGTTTTATTCCGTTTGGACTCCGTTTGGTATTCCTTTTCTGCGAGGCTCAAAAACAAGGAAAAAACAGAAACTGGCACTGGGCTCTAGGTTAATAGGTTAGTCCCAAAAATAATATAAAATAGCATATTAATGCATATAAAACATCCAAAACAGATAAAATAATAGCAAGGAACAATAAAAAATTGTAGATACGTTGGAGAAGTATCACTTACCATGCTGCAGTTCACTGTTGTCTTGCATAAAGTGTAAACAAATAGTTCGATTTACATCTTTTGACTCATTTTAATAACAATCTTTATCAGTTTCCTCACTTGATGCTGGTTCATGAATATCTCATTGCCCCATACACAGAAAGGGTCGAAGCGTGGATCTTTACCAATGACATATGTACCTAAAAGCACCAAGTTAATATTAGAAGCTAAACAACAATTGCACAATGATGTAGTACAACACTCCCTCCGTCCCATTATATAATATCTTATTACATCCAATATACTCACATATTGGATGAATTAACATCTTATATTACAGGGCGGATGGAGTTTATTACATTGTTACAAATCTCGGCTGATTAATTGCAGTTAACTGCTGTTGTTGTTATTGCTGCTCTTCCATGTATATCTAGATATCATCAGAACATCAAGGTAACACTCTTCCTTGTTGCTATGTAGCCTGGGATTGCATATTTAGTCATTCAGTACAATGCATGTTGCTATGTAGCCTCAGATATATTAAATATGACCCTAGTTACTGGTACAACGAGGTGCTATACAAATGGTTTATAACCCCTTTCTGCGACGGCATTTTGAACCGTCGCCAAGTGAGTGTGTGCGATAGGGGGGTCCTTCCCACACGACCCAGAAACCGTCGGGGATAGGGGGCCTTGGTGCATACAGTTGTCCCTATAAAACTGCTTCTGATATCTTGAATATCCCAAACGCTCCATCCTTGCTACTCGTTTGTGCTCGCATTGCCATCGCAGTCAGTATTCTGTGGTGCTACGTTTACGATGCACGGCCCATCACAAACAGTTCATGATTATAGAACATGTATGATAAGCAGACAATCACACACATTAACTTTTCCCGAACCATATGCGATAACTAATTAAGAAGATTAGCTAATCATCGTACGAGTGTCGGATAGGATTACGAAATGTCGGACTGTCGTAACATCATCGTACATGATAACTATCGCACACGCTATTATGTGGTGCAACATTTATGATGCATACCACATTAGAAATAGTTCATGATTGCAAATCGTGTACGATAAGGCAACTAACACAAATATTTAGTTTGCCCGCACCGTTTGTGATATTGTCTGACATCACACACGCTTTGCAAATGGCAACTGTGTGCATGATCGCACACGTTTCCTCTCTGTGAAGCATGTCAGATTATGGTGTATATCACAAACGTTTGTGTTTTACCGACCGTGTGCGCTGTAACGACCTGCAGAGCATAATTTCACCTTAATTTAATTGCTGCTATTCAAAATTGTACCGGATATGAATTTGAAAGTATGCTATAGCTTTATGCTTATCCATCAGGTTCAAACAACCAATGCATTATTCGATTCACAGGTACATATGTTCAAGAATTACATAAGCACCAAATAAAGAATGATGAACCACGGTTGTATACTTGTACTATTAAAGACGGTAAAGAAAGAGGCGAAATACATTCTGGTTGCTGAACAAGGTGAAGCGGAATGCCCATATTGTGCCCCTCCATGCAGAAGGCACGCACGACTCTCGTCCAACCCCTTGTGATGGCTGACCGTCCATCCTTTACTGTCTTCATGAACACATCAAGATAGTCATCGTGTTCTGGTAGAAATACTTTAACCTTTGCATGCCCACCAATCATGTAGTTTGAGAGGTAATCTTGAGTGAACTTCTTTGGGAACCACTGCAAAGGAAAAAGATTCAGACATTGTCATCTAACACAACTCATTATGGGCAGTAAAAAGAAAGCTGGAGAGTTCTTACTTACCATCCTGCAGTTCGTTGTTGTTTTGGATAAAGTGTAAACAAATAGTTTAATTGCCATCTTTTGACCCATTTTACTAACAATCTTTATCAGCTTCCTCATTTGATGCTGGTTCATCAATATCTCATTGCCCCATACACAGAAAGGGTCAAAGCGCGAATCTTTACCAATGACATATGTACCTAAAAGCACCAAGTTAATATTAGAAGCTAAACAACAATTGCACAATAATGTAGTACAACACTCCCTCCGTCCCATTATATAATATCTTATAACATCCAATATACTCACATATTGGGTGAATTAACATCTTATATAATGGGCCGGAGGGAGTTTATTGCATTTTTTTACAAATTATCAGCTGATTAACTGCTGCTGTGTTGTTGTTGTTGTTGTTGATGCTGCTCTTCTACGTATATCTAGACATCATCAGAACATTAAGGTAACACTCTTCTTTGTTGCTATGCAGCCTAGGATTGCATATTTAGACATTCAGTACAGTGCATGTTGCTATGTAGCCTCAGATATATTAGATATGGCCCTAGTTAACCTACCGATAAATGGGTTACAGATATATTCAGTTAAAAGTCTGATTCACCGATTAGTCCCTTATCAAACCTCGGCCTATATGGTACCAGCTACGGATATCCTGAACAGTCACTGGTACAGAGACGTGCTATACAAATGGTTTTTACCCCCTTTCTGCGATGGAGTTTTAAACCGTTCCCTAGTGAGTGTGTGGGATAGGGGGGTCCTTCCCACACGACCCAGAAACCGTCGGGGATAGGCCCTCCGGCCACACACGCGGGGCAAAACGAGCTCGTGTGCGATCGGGCGAGGCATCGAAGCCCAATCGTTTCTGTTCGTATGTACATCCCACACAGTGAATCCCAGAAAAACATTTCCGTTCGTATGTATATCACACACAGTTTTTTATGTGGAAACGTTTGTGCAAGGTGGCCTAACGCAAACAGTTCTCTGCCGGAAGCCGTGTGTGATTGTTAGTTGATCCAACACGCCTACTTTCTAGAAACCGTGTGGGTTGTTTGAGTTCATCGCCCACGGTGTTGTCAGAGTAACCGTCTGCAATAGAAAACTCCAATAAGCAGGGTAATTAGCCTATTATTGATAATCCATGTAGTAATCAAATTGACATTTCTTATAAAACACACCAGATATTTCATTTCCGTATAACAGCAACCAGGATTTCATAATCGAATTACATCAGATAGCTTCAGCACTCAGTTACACCAAAGAGGGATATAGCTAGCTACGCCATTACACAACAGCACCAAGTTTCACATGCAACATCAAAAACCTTTGGAAAGTAGCATCATACACTACTGCAGGATGCTGCTAACGCGACACTACAATTAGAGACCCTTCGATGAAACTGTGTGTGATGCATTAATCGCAAACGATGATGTAAAAAAACCGTCAAAATAGATGCAAAACGTTTGCGATGGCGGATAAATCAAACATGGTTCAGATTTTAGTTGCTTGTGTGATCCGGGGCATACGGTTCAGTTCAATGAACTGTTTGCGATGCGTAAGAAGAACAGAAATGGGCAGCCAAATGAAGGCGTGTGCGATATATGACATACAGTTCAGTCGGATTAACTGTTTGTGATGAGGCGAAACAACAGAAACGGGCAGCCAGATGAAGGTGTGTGCGATTGAGGGCATACACTTCAGATGGATGAACTATTTGCGATTAGGCAACACAACAGAAACGGTCAGCCAGATCAACGTGTCTGCGATTGATGGCTACACTTCACACGGATGGACTGTTTGCGATTAGCCACAACAAATAGAAACAGTTAGACAAATCAACGTGTGTGCGCTAGACGGGCACACATTCTAATTAAAAGAAGCGTGCGCGATGGTAATAACGAGCGCGCATGGTTGTTGGAACAAGACGTGTGCTGACATCGCCTATTGCGGTGCACCTTATGGTGCAAACGCCACGTACGCGGCGGAGAAAGTGTGCCCACCTTATGTCGTCTGGGAATAGTGCCGCACTTAGAAATTATAGAACCGTCAATAAATTTTGAGCTTGTGTCCCGTCACATTCCAAATTACTACCATGCTATATTTAATTGCAAACCTGTCCACACCGATCAAAACCTAAACGGTTTCCCACTTAGGAGCGTATTAGTACTCGGTTATAAATGCTACTACTCCAAGATGACTGCACATTCCTCCTCAACTCCTCATCCACAAAAACAAACAAGCCATTCATCGTCGTTCCCTTGCGTCTGCCATGGCAAGCGTGAGTTCTGGGTCGAGAGATTACTACCAGGGAGAGGCGACCATGGAAGCGGAAGCACGAGAGATGTCCCGCCTCGCCGTGAAAGCAGCCGACATGTCCCACCGTGCGGCCATAGCAGCACAGAGGTCCCGCCATGCCGCCGAAGCAGCACAGAGGTCCCGCCGCGCTGTCGATGCAGCAGACTGGTCCGGCCACACCGCGGAAGCAACAGAGATGTCCCGCCGCACCGCGAATGCATCAGATATGTCCTCCCGCGCCGCGGCGGCCTTGGAAAATGTCTCGCGGGTAGGCGAGGACTCTCACAGGCGCACGTGCGCAATGCTCGATGACCTGATGGGTCAGATCTCCGACTGGATGAAGCAGCAGGACGAGATGAATGCCTCATTTGAAAATGCTACCAGCGTCATCTGGGGACTAGGGGAGGACAAGGCGAAGGTCCGCACCGAGCGCGACCTGCTGAGGGCGAAAATCGCCGGAACGACGAAGCAGCACGAGGAGACCACTGCCTTGTTGCAGAGGACCGGCGTCATCGTCAAGAAACTTATGGACGAGAATGCCATACTCCGCATCGAGTGCCAAAGGCTGGTGGAGGAATCCGTGGATGCTCTCAAGCAGCGTCTTGAGGACATGAAAGGGCTCATCGCCGCTCACCGCAAAGACTAGTTCCAGCAGCCTGCAGCAACGCATCAAGAAAGTAGAGATCAGCGAGCCAGATCATTGTCTTCCTTCTTCTTTTGCCCTTGTGTATTTCGGGCGTTGCCGCATGTGGCTTTTTTAATTATATTCCTAAATATGTAAGACAATTAGTATCCACTGTCATCGTCCTTATATTCATCAGTCTTGCTATAAGTCGCAGTCGATGCTATATAGGTCCGTCTGATCTTACATCAAGATCTGTGCAAAACTTTCTTTTCAGATTTTCTTTTCTCTCTCTTAAATCTCAGTCGAGTGAGACATAGCCACGCCATCAAACAGGGGCTCGGGCGCCATTAATGGAGACGTTGGGAGGGAGGTGGGCGGCGGATAGAGGTCAAAGGGCTCTCCTCCCGATGAGCACGCGCAGGGGTCTGATCTCACGCCTCCCGTACTCAAATAGCTACCCCGCACGGCACCTCCTAGCCAATAAAAAAGGAGACGCGTGGCGGCACGTAAATGGTAAGTAGAACGCCCACGGTTTCAATAATACTTGTGTTTCAGATTTGTAACATGACAACACTTGTTCCAAAATGACTTTGTTGATAGTTAATGTGTGCGCCTTCGCAAATCGGACAAATTTTTTACCACAGCATGTTGGCGTCATGTCATGACACCATGCCAAGTTTCATGATTTTCAGGCGAGTTTGGGATTTACGAGAATTTTAAAACCAAGTTTCTCGATGTTTCCGGCCGAGCCAAGACGCCCAGATGTTTGAATTCCATTCCCACTTCTTGCATGGGACCTAGAAATTCGCCCAAGTACACATAAATGATTTTTCAACTAACTTTGGCGCACTGGAGCATGCGCTTGTAGTTCAAATTTGATATATGTGCATTAAATGCCTGGAAATTCAATTAATGTATAAAAAAGGCCAAATGAACCCGGAATAATTCCAAAATTTAGCACGAAACTCCTATTTGGTCTAAGCTGCCTGTGTAAAAAAATCAAGGCGGGAGAAGGCAGTATATGTCGTTTCGCACACGGAGGTGACACGTTCCCTCTCAGAACCACGAGCCTTCTTGAGAGAAGCCCCGGTTTACAAGAAGCTTATACCAAAGCTTGTCCCAATTTGGCCAAAAAATTACCACAGCATGTTGGTGCCATGTCATGACACCATGCCAACTTTCATGATTTTCATGCGTGTTTTGGATTTATAGGAATTAAAAAACCAAGTTTCTCAATATTTCCGGCCGAGCCACGATGCCCAGATGTTTGAATTTCATTCCCATTTCTTGCATGGGACCAAGAAATTCACCCAAGGACACACATGTGATTTTTCAACCAACTTTGGTGCACTGGAGCATGTGCTTGTAGTTCAAATTTGAATTGTGCACATTAAATGCCCAGAAACTCAATTAATGTATAAAAAGGCCAAATGAACCCGGAATAATTCCAAATTTTAACATGGCACTCATATGGTTCTATGTTGCCTCTGTAAAAAATCAAGGGGGGTGGTAGCGTATATCGTTTCGCACACAAAGGTGACACGTTCCTCCTCGGGAACCACGAGTCTTCTTGAGAGAAGCTCCGGTTTGCAAGAAGCTTATATCAAAACTTGTCCAAATTCGGCCATTTTTTTACCACAGCATGTTGGTGCCATGAAATGACACCATGCCAAGTTTCATGATTTTTAGGCGAGTTTTGAATTTACAGGAATTAAAAAAACCAAGTTTCTCAATGTTATCGGCCGAGCCACAGCGCCTAGATATTTGAATTTCATTCCCATTTCTTGCATGGGACCTAGAAATTCACCCAAGGAAACACATGTGATTTTTCAACCAACCTCGGTGCACTAGAGCATGTGCTTGTAGTTCAAATTTGAATTATTCACATTAAATGCCTAGAAACTCAATTAATGCATAAAAAGGGCCAAACGAACCTGGAATAATTCCAAATTTAAACACGACACTCATATAGTTCTATGTTTGCTTTGTAAAAAAATCAAGGAGGGGGGCAGTGTATGTCGTTTCACACACAAAGGTGACACGTTCCCTCTCAAAACCATACGCCTTCTTCAGAGAAGCTACAACTTGCAAGAAGCTTATGCCAAAACTTGTCCCAATTCGGCCAATTTTTTTACCACAGCATGCTAGTGCCATGAATTGTCACCATGCCAAGTTTCATGATTTTCTGGCGAGTTTGGGATTTACAGGAATTTAAAAACCAAGTTTCTCAATGTTTTCGGCCGAGCCACGACACCCAGCTGTTTGAATTTCATTCCCATTCTTGCATGGGACCCATAAATTCACCCAAAGACACACGTGTGATTTTTCAACAAGCTTTGGTGCACTAGAGAATATGATTGTAGTTCAAATTTGAATTATGCACATTAAATGCTTAGAAACTCAATTAATGCATAAAAATGCCAAACGAACCCGGAATAATTCCAAATTTTAACACGACACTCATGTAGTTGCATGTTCACTGTAGATAAATGTTCTAGCAATTCAAACACCATCCTTTCCCTCCGTAACACCATTTTGTCTTTCAAAACATAATGAAAAAATCAGGTATACCACAAACAGTTTACTAGCAAGAATCCTGTGGGATGCGATATAAAATATCTTGGTGCATCGTATTGTCTGGCTTACGCAGGAAGCTTCGTCGTCTACAGTCCACCTCCGCTCTTGAACCACACTTGCACGCCAGTTTCTCGCGGCATCGAGCAAAATTTTTCTGCCACCGCGGAAATATCTATCTCCCCGCCCCCTCCCTCCCACCAAAAGCCACATTTCCACTGTTCCTCCTTGCTTTTCAAGTTCAAACCTTCACTGCTGCTTACTGGCAGCTCAGCCCCCTCGCCGGCGACCCTTCTTCTTACAGCGCCGCCTCCTCGCCGGCGACCCTTCTTCTTGCAGCGCCGCCTTCTCGCCGCCGACCCTTCTTCTTGCTGCGTGGCCTCCTCGCCGGCGACCCTTCTTCTTGCTGCGCGGCCTTGTCGATATGGTCAAGTAATCCACACCCCACCCACACCATCCTCCTCCTTCCCCGTCCCACATGCACCGACCGACGGTGTGACACCTTTCACCGAAATCACTGGCCCCGACCTCCAATTAAGCGCCGCCCACAGCCATTTTGCACATAGTATAACGTGGAGCTCAGTAGCATCTAGTAGCGGAGAATCAAATCACGACTGCACACGCGGACAAGGTCGCTATGGCTGCCATGTGTGTCAACCGCCAGATCTTGGAGGAGCACCTTGTCTTCGAGGCCACCGTCGACACCGCCACACGGTTGTCTACTTTAAAATACAGTTCGTGCCATATTCTCGAGGCCATCGCCAGTGCCTTCTAGTGATTTGTCCTCTGTAATCTTAATATGCAATCTTATATTCTGAAATGTAATGTTCAGTTAAGAGTTTGGTCCAACAATTGCTACATTTCGTAGTACTGTTCTCAAGCATTCTTTGTTTTGTTAACTGTCTTATCTTCTAGTACATGTTTCTATTCTGCAATGTCGTGCTCAGTTAACTGTTTTGGTTCATTTGGTCAGCTGTCCAGTTAACTGTTTGGTTCAATTCTGCAATTTGATTTTCATTTGTTGTGGGTACAATTTTGGATTGTTATGCATGTGAGAAATAAATCGAATTTGGCTTTACTCAATACATATTCTACTGATAGTATGTCAACTCTCAGTTAACCTGATCAAGATCTTCCTTATATGTGTTGCAGGGAAACAATGGGAGACACTGCGGTTTACCATCGAGGTGTGCTCGTGCATGGTCCTTTCGCTAATAGCACATTATTGTGCAGTTGCAGGAATCATTCTAATATTTAGGTTTCTTACAATTTGGTCTTGCACATGTAGGTCCTGCTGTCAGAGGCTTAGACCCACTTTTGACACATTTTGCATATGGGGAAATGAGATGTCCATGAATATCAGTCAAGTCAAGAAACTCAGAAAGATTGTTAGGATGAAGAAACTTGCGATGAATAATAGCAAGATATTTGTTTGCACAATGAAGAAGACATCAGTCAACTATAGGATGGTACTAACTCTTTTACCTTGTTTTTACCCGATGCGCCATTTCAAAATTTATAACAGCGATTTATGCATATATTTGTTTTCAGTACTTTTCAAAGCAGTTCACCGATGATTACCTCTCAAACCACCTGCATGGTCAAGAGGCGAGGAAGGTATTCATTCAACACCCACGGTACAATATTGAAGTCTTCCTGAAGAGGACGAAGGTTGGGCGGGCAATTATCCATAGCCACTGGCCTAAAGTTGCAAGGACATTCAACATCACTGAAGGCTCAATATTTGCCTTCCACTTCTGCAGTTTCTCAGATGAGATTCATCTGTCTATTTACCGTGTATGATGCTACTTTTCCAAATGTTTTCGATGTTGCATGTGAAACTTGGTGCTGTTGTGTAATGGCGTAGCTAGCTATATCCCTCTTCGGTGCAACTGAGTGCTGAAGCTATCTAATGTAATTCGATTATGAAATCCCGGTTGCCGTTATACGGATATGAAATATCTTGTGTGTTTTACAAGAAATGTGAATTTGATTACTACATGGATTATCAATAATAGGCTAATTACCCTACTTATTAGGGTTTTCTATTGTAGACGGTTACTCAGACAACACCGTGGGCGATGAACTCAAACAACCCACATGGTTTCTAGAAAGTAGGCGTGTTGGATCAACTAACGATCACACACGGCTTCCGGCAAAGAACTATTTGCGTTAGACCACCTTGCACAAATTTTTCCACACAAAAAACTGTGTGTGATATACATATGAACGGAAACGTTTTTCTGGGATTCACTGTGTGGGATGTACATACGAACGGAAATGATTGTCTTCGATGCCTCGCCCGATCGCACACGAGCTCATTTTGCCCCCGCCTTTGTGGCTGGAGGGCCTATCCCGACGGTTTCTGGGTCGTGTGGGAAGGACCCCCCTATCGCACACACTCACTAGGCGACGGTTTAAAACTCCGTCGTGGAAAGGGGGTAAAAACCATTTGTATAGCACGTCTCTGCACGAGTGATACATGGTAAATAGACAGATGAATCTCATCTGGGAAACTGCAGAAGCGGAAGGCGAATATTGAGCCTTCAGTGATATTGAATGTCCTTGCAACTTTAGGCCAGTGGCTATGGATAATTGCCCGTCCAACCTTCATCCTCTTCAGGAATTCTTCAATATTGTACCGTGGGTGTTGAATGAATACCTTCCTCGCCTCTTGACCATGTAGGTGGTTTGAGAGGTAATCATCGGTGAACTGCTTTGAAAAGTTCTGAAAACAAAGATATGCATAAATCGCTGTTATAAATTTTGAAATGGCACAAGGGGTAAAAACAAGGTAAAAGAGTTAGTACCATCCTATAGTTGATTGATGTCTTCTTCATTGTGCAAACAAAGATCTTGCTGTTATTCGTCGCAAATTTCTTTATCCTAACAATCTTTCTGAATTTCTTGACATGGCTGATATTCATGGGTCTAAGCCTCTAACAGCAGGACCTACATTTGCAAGACCAAATTGTAAGAAACCTAAATATTAGAATGATTCCTGCAACTGCACAATAATGTGCTATTAGCGAAAGGACCATGCATGAGCAAACCTCGATGGTAAACCGTAGTGCCTCCCATTGTTTTCCTGCAACACATATAAGGAAGATCTTGATCAGGTTAACTGAGAGTTGCCATATTATCAGTAGAATAGGTATTGAGTACAACCAAGTTCGACTTATTTCTCACATGCATAACAATACAAAATCGTACCCACAACAAATGAAAATCAAATTGCAGAATTGAACCAAACAGTTAACTGGACAGCTGACCAAATGAACCAAAACAGTTAACTAAGCATGACATTGCAAAATAGAATATACACTAGAAGATAAGACAGTTAACGAAAACAAGAATGCTTGAGAACAGTACTACGAAATGTTGCAAGTGTTGGACCAAACTGTTACCTGAACATTACATTTCAGAATACTAGATTGCATATTAACATTACAGAGGACAAATCACTAGAAGGCACTGGCGGTGGCCTCGAGAAAACAGCACGAACTGTATTTTAAAGTAGACAACCGCGTGGCGGTGTCGACGGTGGCCTCGAAGATGAGGTGCTCCTCCAAGATCTGGCGGTCGGCACACATGGCAACCATAGCGACCTCGTCCGCGCGTGCGGCCGTGATTTGCTTCTCCGCTGCCAGATGCTACTGAGCTCCATGTTATACTGTGTGCAAAATGGCTGTGGGCAGCCCTTAATTGGAGGACGGGGCCAGTGATTGGGCGGAAGGTGTCGCGCCGTCGTTCGGGGCATGTGGGACGGGGAAGAAGGAGGATGGTGTGGGTGGGGTGTGGATTACCTGACCATATCGACGAGACCGCCCAGCAAGAAGAAGGGTCGCCGGTGAGGAGGCGACGCTGCAAGAAGAAGGGTCACCTGAGAGGACGGCGGCGCTACCAGTAAGCAGCAGTGAAGGTTTGAACTTGGAAAGCAAGGAGGAATAGTGGAAATTTGGCTTTTGGTAGGGGGGGGGCGGGGAGATAGATATTTCCGCGGTGGCAAAAATTTTTCGCTCGGTGCCGCGAGAAACTGGCGCGCAAGTGTGGTTCAAGCGCAGGCGGTGGACTGTAGACGATGAAGCTTCCTGCGTAAGCCAGACTAGACACGCGCCAAGATATTTTATATCGCATCCCACACGATTCTTGCTAGTAAACTGTTTGTGGTATACCTGATTTTTCCATTATGTTTTGAAAGACAAAATGGTGTTACAGAGGGAAAGGATGGTGTTTGAATTGATAGAACATTTATCTACAGTGAACATGCAACTATATGAGTGTCGTGTTAAAATTTTGAATTATTTCGGGTTTGTTTGGAATTTTTTATGCATTAATTTAGTTTCTACGCATTTAATGTGCATAATTCAAATTTGAACTACAAGCACATGCTCCAGTGCACCAAAGTTTGTTGAAAAATCACATGTGGGTCTTTGGATGAATTTATAGGTCCCATGCAAGAATGGGAATGAAATTCAAACATCTGAACATCATGGCTCGGCCGGAAACATTGAGAAACTTGGTTTTTAGATTCCTGTAAATCCCAAACTCGCCTGAAAATCGTGAAACTTGGCACGGTGTCATTTCATGGCACCAACATGCTGTGGTAAAAAAATTGGCTGAATTGGGACAAGATTTTGTATAAGCTTCTTGCAAATTGAAGCTTATCTCATGAAGGCGTGTGGTTTCGAGAGGGAACGTGTCACCTTTGTGTGCGAAACGACATACTTTGCCCCCCCTCTTGATTTTTTTTACAGAGCAAACATAGAACTATATGAGTGTCGTGTTAAAATTTGGAATTATTCCGGGTTCATTTGGACTTTTTATACATTAATTGAGTTTCTGGGCATTTAATGTGCATAATTCAAATTTGAACTACGAGCACATGCTCCGGTGCACCAAAGTTGGTTGAAAAATCACATGTGGGTCCTTGGGTGAATTTCTAGGTCCCATGCAAGAAATGGGAATGAAATTCAAACATCTGGGCGTCGTGGCTCGGCCGGAAATATTGAGAAACTTGGTTTTTTAATTCTTGTAAATCCAAAACACGCATGAAAATCATGAAACTTGGCATGGTGTCATGACATGGCACCAACATGCTGTGGTAAAAAAATTGGCCGAATTGGGATAAGTTTTGGTAGAAGCTTCTTGCAAACCGGAGCTTCTCTCAAGAAGGCTCGTGGTTCCGAGAGGGAACGTGTCCCCTCCGTGTGCGAAACGACATACACTGCCTTCTCCCGCCTTGATTTTTTTACACAGGCAGCTTAGTCCAATAGGAGTTTCGTGCTAAATTTTGGAATAATTCCGGTTTCGTTTGGCCTTTTTATACATTAATTGAGTTTCTAGGCATTTAATGCACATAATTCAAATTTGAACTACAAGCACATGCTCCAGTGCGCCAAAGTTAGTTGAAAAATCATTTATGTGTACTTTGGAGAATTTCTAGGTCCCATGCAAGAAATGGGAATGGAATTCAAACATCTGGGCGTCTTGGCTCTGCCGAAAACATCGAGAAACTTGGTTTTAAAATTCCCGTAAATCCAAAACTCGCCTGAAAATCATGAAACTTTGCATGGTGTCATGACATGGCACCAACATGTTGTGGTAAATTTTTTGTCCGATTTGCGAAGGCGCACACATTAACAATCAACAAAGTCATTTTGGAACAAGTGCTGTCACGTTACAATCGGAAACACAAGTATTATTGAAACCGTGGGAGTTCTACTTACCTTTTACGTGCCGCCACATGTTCCCTTTTTTTTATTGGCTAGGAGGTGACGTGCGGGGTAGCTATTTGAGTATAGGAGGCGTGCGATCAGACCCCTGCGTGTGCTTATCAGGTGGAGAGCCGTTTGACCTCCATCCGCCGCCCACCTCTCTCCCAATGTCGCCATTAATGGCGCCCGAGCCCCTGTTTAATGGCGTGGCTATGTCTCACTCGACTAAAATTTAAGAGAGAAAAAGGACAATCTGAAAAGAAAATTTTGCATGGATCTTGATGTAAGATCTGACGGACCTATATAGCATCGACTGTGACTCATAGCAAGGCTGATGAATATAAGGACGATGACAGTGGATAATAATTGTCTTACATATTTAGGAAGATAATTAAAAAAGCCACATGCGGCGACGCCCGAAATACACAAGGGTAAAAGAAGAAGGAAGATGCAGACAACGATCTGGCTCACTGATCTCTACTATCTCGATGCGCTGCAGGCCGCGGAGACTAGTTCTCGCGGCGATCGGCGATGATCTCTTTCATGTCCTCAACACGTAGCTTGGCAGCATCCACGGATTCCTCCACCAGCCTTTCGCGCTCGATGCGGAGCATGGCATTCTCGTCAATAAGTTTCTTGAGGATGACGCACGTCCTCTTCAA
Source organism: Thinopyrum elongatum (assembly GCA_011799875.1). NCBI lineage: Eukaryota > Viridiplantae > Streptophyta > Magnoliopsida > Poales > Poaceae > Thinopyrum > Thinopyrum elongatum. The sequence goes on along the minus strand of CM022301.1, from coordinate 465,123,492 downwards.
CAAGGCAGTGGTCTCCTCGTGTTTCTTTGCCCTTCCGGCGATCTTCGCCCTCAGTAGGTCGTGCTCGGTGTGGAGCTTCGCCTTGTCCTCCCCTAGTCCCTGGATGACGCCAGTAGCATTTTCAAACAAGGCATTCATCTTGTCCTACAGCTTCATCCAGTCGGAGATCCGACCCATCAGGTCATCGAGCATAGCGCGCATGCGCCTGATAGAGTCCTCGCCTGCCCGCAAGACATTTTCCCAGGCTACCGCGGCGGCGGAGGACATCCCTGCTGCATTCGCAATGCGGCGGGGCATCTCTGCTGCTTCTGCGGTGTGGCCAGACCAGTCTGCTGCATTGATGGTGCAGCGGGACCTCTGTGCTGCTTCGACGGTGCGACGGGACCTCTGTGCTGCTACGGCGGTGCGGCGGGACATGTCGGCTGCTTTCGCGGCGAGGCAAGACATCTCTCGTGCTTCCGCTTCCATGCTCGCCTCTCCCTGGGAGTAATCTCTCGACCCAGAAGTCATGTGGGCCATGGCAGACGGAAGGGAATGACGATGAAGACTTGTTTGTTTTTTTGGATGAGGAGTCAAGGAGGAATGTGCAGTCATCTTGGAGTAGGTAGTATTTATAATCGAGTACTAATACGCTCCTAAGTGGGAAACCATTTAGGTTTTGATCGGTGTGAACAGGTTTGCAATTAAATATAGGATGATAGTAATTTGGAATGTGACGGGACGCAGGCTCAAAATTTATTGATGGTTCTAATTTCTAAGTGCGGCACTTTTCCCGGATGGCGTAACGTGGGCACGCATTCTCGGCCGCGTACGTGGCGTTTGCACCATAGGGTGCACCGCAATAGGCGATGTCAGCACATGTCTTGTTCCATCAACCATGCGCACTTGTTATTACCATCGCGCATGCTTCTTTTAATTAGAATGTGTGCCCGTCTAGCGCACACACGTTGATCTGTCTAACTGTTTCTATTTGTTGTGGCTAATCGCAAACAGTTTATCTGTGTGAAGTGTATGCCGTCAATCGCAGACACCTTAATCTGGCTGACCGTTTCTGTTGTGTTGCCTAATCGCAAACAATTCATCCGTCTGAAGTGTATGTCGTCAATCGCAGACACCTTGATCTGGCTTACCATTTCTGTTGTGTTGCCTAATCACAAACAGTTAATCCGAGTGAACCGTATGCCGTATATCGCACACACCTTCATCTGGCTGCCCGTTTCTATTCTTCTGCCTCATCGCAAACAGTTCATTGAACTGAACCGTATGTCCCGCATCGCACACGCAACTACAATCTGAACCGTGTTTGATGTATCCGCCATCGCAAACATTTTGCATCTTTTTTGACGGTTTTTTACATCACCGTTTGCGATTAATGCATTGCACACAGTTTCGTCGAAGGATCTCTGATTGTAGTATCGTGTTAGCAGGATCCTGCAGTAGTCAGTGAGTATATATAAGCCATGGGATGAAACTAACCTCGATGGAAAACAGCAGTCGTTCCAAAAATTGTCCTGTGTAAGTACATCGAGAGGCATGTTAAGCACAACATGCTAAACATCAACCAAATATATCCATGGTAGACAAAATAATCTCCAAACGATAGCTTCAGTGTGCAGGTTTAAGCACGCTAGTTAAGCAAAACAAGAAGTGGAAAGGTGTGTTAACTGCAACAGGCTTAACATTTAATAACAAGCAAATATAGTCATTCAAACTGGTATTGTGCCGGTCTAAGTATACTGGTTATTGTTAAATAAAAATATAAAGGCATGTTAAATACAACATGCTTAACAGCAACCAAATGTAGTCATTCATAGTGGTATTGTTGAATCTAGTATTGATGAAATTGAACTGCACAATTCATACTTGCACATATAGAACATCACATTGTGAATAACTGGAATAAACATGGCATACTACGAACAACCAAAGATAGCATTTGAAACTGGACAAATGCTAACTCCAAACAATCGAACAACCAAAAAACTTTAAAAGAGCCATATGCTAGCTATAACAGGCTTAACAGCAAGCAAGTATATGCATTCATATCAGTATGTTTAAAACATGTATTGATGAAAATGTACTGCACAGTAAATAGTTGCACATATAGAGCATCAGATTGTGAACAACTGAAATAAACAAGGCATATTGCAAACAACCAAATATAGCAATTAAAACTGGACATATTCTCACGACACTACAAAAGGGACTCGACAAAACAAATCATGGGTTCCCCCCTGTGAAGAGGCACGGCAAAACAAATCATGGATTTCCTCACTTGTCACAGATGGGCTCGTTCCCGTGGGAAGAGCACGGACTCTGGGTGCGCTCCATGTTGTCGCAGATGGGCTCCTTCCCCTTGGAAGAGCATGGTTGTAGGGTGCCCTTCGTGATGTCGTAGATGTGCTCTTTCCCCTTGGAAGATCCGGAGAGGGTGCCCTCCTCGTGGTCGCTGTCGATGAGGTCTGACTTGGAAGCTGTGGATCCCAAGCCAGCGTCGCAGAACGTGTCCTTCAGAAATGACAAAAGGGGCTCGATGGTGATGTAGGATGGCAAATTCTTGACAGCGAGCTAGAGGAGATCAACGGCGGGGCCATGGATGAGATCGACATCGGTTAAACCTGAGGGGTTGGGGGTGGGCCACTTAACCTGTGACATAGCCCGCGTCAGGCTGTCGCTGTCGACGACCTCGATGCCGTAGCCGGCGTCTGATACGTCTCCAACGTATCTATAATTTTTGCTTGTTCTATGATGTTATATTATCATTCTTGGATGTTTATAATCATTTTATAGCAACTTTATATCATTTTTTTGGGACTAACCGATTGACATAGTGCCTAGTGCTAGTTGCTGTTTTTTGCTTTTTTTTTTGCTTCGCAGAATATCAGTACCAAACGGAGTCCAAACGCAGTGAAACTTTTTGGAGAATTTTTCTGGACCAGAAGAAACAACTTGGGCCAAAGAAATACCAGAGAGGTGCCCCGAGGGGGGCACAACCCACCTGGGTGCGCCTCGGGGCCTAGGTGCGCCCTGGTGGGTTGTGCCCACCTTGGTGGCCTCCCACACCGCCTCTTCGCCCTATAAATACCCAAATATTCTAGAAACCCTAGGGGAGTCGACGAAACACAATTCCAGCCGCCGCAAGTTCCAGAACCATGAGATCCAATCTAGACACCATCACGGAGGGGTTCATCATCCCCATTGGTGCCTCTCTGATGATGTGTAAGTAGTTCATTATAGACCTACGGGTCCATAGGCCATAGCTAGATGGCTTCTTCTCTCTTTTTGATTCTCAATACAATGGTCTCTTGGAGATCTATTTGATGTAACTCTTTTTGCGGTGTGTTTGTTGGGATCCGATGAACTTTGAGTTTATGATCAAATCTATATCCATGAATATTATTTGAGTCTTCTTTGATCTCTTATATGCATGATTACTTATAGCTTCGTATTTATTCTTCAAATCTTTGGTTTAGTTAGGACAACTAGATCGATTTTTCTTGCCATGGGAAGAGGTGCTTTGTGATGGGTTCGATCATGCGGTGTTCTTTCCCAGTGACAGAAGGGGCAGCAAGACACGCATGTATCATTGCTATTAAGGATAACAAGATGGGGGCTATTTCTACATGAATAGATCTCATCTACATCATGTCATCGTTCTTATTGCATTACTCCATTTTTCCATGAACTTAATACACTAGATGCATGCTGGATAGCGGTCGATGTGTGGAGTAATAGTAGTAGATGCAGGCAGGAGTCGGTCTACTAATCTTGGACGTGATGCCTATATAATGATCATTGCCTTGGATATCGTCATAATTATTCGATCTTCTATCAATTGCCCAACAGTAATTTGTTTACCAGCGGTATGCTATTTTATTGAGAGAAGCCGCTAGTGAAATCTACGGCCCCCGGGTCTATTCTTTATCATATTTGCTTTCTATTTTTATTGGCTTTTATTTTCATATCTATTATACCAAAAACTCAAAAATACCTTGCTCCACCTTTTTGCTATTTATTTTATTTCACATTTCATCGAGATCTATTTATCCAATCTACACAATTTTCATCCCATCAACTTGACAATTTCTAGCACCGTCACCCGTAGAGGGATTGACAACCCCTCCTAATCGTCGGGTTGCAAGTATTTGTTTTTGTATGCAGGTACTGTTTACATAGTGTTGCTTGGTTCTCCTACTGGATTGATACCTTGGTTTCATAACTGAGGGAAATACCTACCGTAGCTGTGCTGCACCATCCCTTCCTCTTTGGGGAAATACTGACGTAGTTCAAGCGACATCAGCGTCCGTGACATACCCGCATACTCTAGCCCGCTGATTGAGAGCCTACGGCCAGTAATGGTCGTCAGCTTCCTCGGCGGCCACCTCGGTGACGTCGGGCAAAGAGGCCGTGATACACCTCTTTTGGGCCAGTCGCTCCTCGAGCTCCACGGCAAGCGTAGACGGGCTTAGGCTGCGATGCTCTGGAGTGGGGGATGGGGATGGGGATCTATGGGAAAGGGGACGTTTGGCAGGCGTCATCTAAGAAACCCAGGGTGGCTAGGGTATGGAGATCGGTGGGTAAGCTGCACGGGCAAACAGGCTGATGTTGACAATGGAGGCCTTGTGGCGGCGGCGGCGACCTTGCTAGGGTTTCGAGCGAGGAAGGGGTTGTGGCGGGTGTGTGTTTGTGCGTGCGCACGCGCGCCCGAGGAGTTTTTGGGGCGTGTGTGGAGGGGGGGTCTTTGAGGAAATGACGCGGCTACTAAAAATTTTACTACGCGGGAGTCAAACACGGGAGTAAAATGCCGGGGCTATTAAAAATTTGGATGATGGTGCATCGCACACGGTCCCGAAATAACAACTGTGTGTTATGAAACAGAAAAACCCTCGATCCGGGCAGGTATTTTCGAGGGATGCAGGCGGGAGCGGGAACAATAAACATCACACACGGTCGCAACATAACAACCGTGTGTTATCAAACAGAAAAACCGTGCAGGCGGGTAGATATTTTTGAGAGGGGAAGCCTCGTGGAGCCCAATGTACTATGCTGATGTGCGTGACAGGGGCACCGGCGTGGCACACGGTTAGTGTGAGTGAACCGTGTCTGTTGCGTCATCTGACTAGTCTAATGTTCATAAATTTGGCGAAAATGACGCGGGAAAGGGTTAGAACACGAACACACTTGCATGTGGACCAAATATATGTATGAAGGGTGGTTTGATGTTCAAATACCAAATGCACAACTTCGATGTGGCACCTATCTCACAAAGCGCACGGTATTGCTTGTCCCCCCCCCCCCCCTTCGTGTCCGGCCGGAGGGGAACCTAAGCTATGAACGCATGCCCGCCCCCACGGAGGTTCACCTAGCAAAGTGCGAAGTAGCAGCCCCCCCCCATCACACACACACACACACACTTTCAGTCAGCGGGAGAGGGCATCTCACCAAGATGTCTCGTAAAATGGACCAAGAAGAATCCACCTTGGTCGTACAACCTCTCTCTTGTTGTTGGTCAAAGTGATGGACATCCATGCGACCCCAGAGATGGGCTTGCTCGCCAATAATCATGCACGTAGCTAGTCCCCGAAGACAACCACTGCCTGCATGTGGCCCAAACATATGTATGGAGTGTTGATGTTTGAATACACAATGGAACAACTTTATTGTGGCACCGTGCTTTGGAACTAGAAATCCCCACACGGGGCGAGGATTAGTTGACGATGCATTGTATGCATGTATGTCACACCACACTTCGAACCGATGACAGGGATTCATGCATGCATAGTATGCGCTCAAACTTAGGTCTGAATCTCACCATGACCTACTACGATAACACAAACCAAAGGAAGAATCCACCATGGTAACCTATCTCGTTGTCGGTCAAAGTGATCATGGATGTCCACGCGGGCCCACGAATATATAGGCTTGTCGCCGATAACCACATGAGGGAGTGTACCGTTCAAAGACAACCACTGCATGCATATGTATGTCTAGAGGTGATGTGTGCATGTTTGAATACCATGCACATTGATGTGGCGCGTGCGTCGAAAATTGTACAGTCCCCACACAGAGCGAGATCGGTTCATGACGTGTCGTGGTACTGCCCACTTCGACTTGGTGGGAGGGATTCATGCATACACATGCATGTGTGCTCAATCTATATCATGTCATCCCAGAGCATGACCTATATATATACCGTAATAGAAACCAAAAAATAATCCCCTCCTAAGTCAAATTATCCTCTCTCGTTGTCGATCAAAGTAGTGATGGACCAAGCGGTCCCACAGATGGAAAGCATCGATATTGCTGATAACCGCGTAAGTGGGTGCCAGAGGACAACCGCCATCGATTTGCATGTGGCCAAACATATGTATGGAGAGGTGTGTGTGATTGTGATGTTTGAATACCCAAAATGCACAACTTAGATGTGGCACATGCCTAAAAAACAGTAAAGTCCCCACACAGAGCGAGGTTCATGAAGCGTACTACATATGCTGCCCCCTTCCCCCTCTTCGACGCATACTATATATATGCTCCTACTGTAATACACACCAAAATGAATCCTCCTTGATGGTGAAATTAATTAACCTCTCCCGATGTAGGTCAAAGTGATGCATGCATGGACGACAACCTCGCAGGCCCACAGATGGAAGCGTCACACGTGAGTGTCCTAGGATGACCACCGTCTGCATATATATGCATGTAGCCCAAAGAGGTGTTGTGTGATGTTTGAATAGCCAATGCACAACTTTGATGTGGCACGTGCCTCGGAAACTGAAAAGTCCCGACCCTGAGTGAGGTGTGTTCACAGACGCGTACGTAGTATATATGCTGGTCCCCTCCCACCTCTTCGACGCGTAATATATACTCCCACCGTAACACAAACTAAAAAGAATCAACCTTGCTGGTCAAATTAACCTCTCTGTCGGTTGTTGGTCAAAGTGATGGACGACGACCTCGCGGGCCCACAGAAAGCGTCACACGCGAGTGAGTGTCATGTAGGATAACCACCGATTGCATGTGGCCCAAACATGTATGTATGAAAGGGTTGTGTAATGTTTTAAATAACGAATTCATGATTTTGATGTGGGATCTGCCTCACAAAACGGCCAACCCACACGGTGGCTCATGACTCGTAGTGTACTGCCAGCCCCCCCCACCCCGGATGCACACACCGCACATCCACCACAACTACGATGCATGTTAAATTTTCCCACGGTGAACAAATGTTACCAAAGGAGGCACGTTTTAATTTTGAAAAAAAAACAGAGATCATTACGATGTTTTAGTACATTGATTGATTTTCTAGGGGTATAATGTGCAAAAATCAAATTTGAGCTACATGCACACGTGACAGTGCACCTAAATGGATTCGAAAAACACATGTGTCTCACTGGGTGCATGTTTACTCCCCATGCAAGAAATTTCAAACATTGAGAATCTTGATTTTTAAAATCTAGTACATCCAAAACTTATTTGAAATTCATGAAACTTATCGTGTTGTCATATGGACACCAATACACTGTGGTATTGTACTTTTTTGTCAAATTTGAGACAAGTTTTGATGTAATTTTTATCTTCTTACAAACGGGAGATTATTAATTATTGGGAACCAATATTGCAAACAGATTATTTATTTGAACAACAGTGGATACGTGCCATGCTTCGGTTATGCAATAAAGCGGCAGCATTAATCATCAAAATAGAAAAACAATATATGTGCCGCCACGCGACCCCTCTGTCGTGCGAGCAGGCGTGAGTTGACAGGACGCATACGACCAGTCCGCCGTGCAGGCAGACTAGGAGGCGTGCGTGCAGGTGTGTGAATTGACGGGAGGCGTGCTCGGTGCGTAGTGTCATCGGGTGATGTGCGAGTAGCTGTGTGAAATGACGGTAGGCATGCCAGCAGTCCGCTGTGCAGGCTCACCGGGAGGCGAGCTAGCGGTTTGACCGCCGCCCGCCTCTCTCCCACTACTCCATATTAATCGCACGCCTGAGCGACCGCACCCCCCATCTTCGCTGCACACACAATCCTCTCTCTTCGATTGCAGCCTCGACGCCGCTCTCAGTCCTCACCGTCGTCTGTGTATGAGGATGCCGCCGAAGCACCCCATCGGAGGGAGTGCCGACGCTGGCGCTGTGGAAGCACCAGAGCACGGCGTGAAGATGGAGACAGAGGTTGCCGTCGCCGCCGCCGAGGTCTCGCTCCACCTTGACGTCATCGACGGCGTCGTGCTTCCACAGCCGGAGCCGGAGGTCCACACTGACACCGGCTACGACACCGATGACGACTCCGGCGACGAATCCGACGACGACGGACAACCGGTTAGTCATCTATACCCATTTATGTGTCAAATATATCCTAGGGTTTCTCTGGTTACTCCTGCCTCCCCCTTTTTGAAATAGAAATCCTATGGTTATGTTCTGTCAATCCATGAAATCTGAGTAAGTTTTGTTAGATCCATGTAGTGTATTGATTGTTTGAATGGTAGAAATGATAAGTGATTAGTTGTTTCATCTGTACAAATGATTTCTGCTAATAATCTGATTAGGGTTAGTGTTTCGTACTAATAATTCCTAGGCAGGGCTTGACAATTGATTATTAAATGACCTAAATGTATGTTTGTGCCATTTTTTTCCAAGATTGGTCTGTACATAGATGATTGTGCTTAAAAATCGAACCATAATCTTTGGATTTGTCTAAAAAAATAGCCATAAATCCATAAATTCCTAATCCTACTTTACGGCATGTAAAAATTGATTTGATGCCAAATTTTGGCAATTGCCAAATGTTCGCTAGAGATCAGTTTGTATTCCAAATTTGACGCCACATTTTTTTACTATATGTATAGGTGCTATCTGACGATGTCGACAGCGAGGATGAAGATGTCCAGAGAAGGTACAAGAGGCAAATCTTCAGGGAGCTTTATGCGGGAATTCATAACAAGCGTATTAGGACCTGGGACTAGGGCTTTCGATGCCCATTTTGCAACCAAAAGCTTCATGACGCATATGAAAGTGTTCTGGCGCATGCAAGAGGACGAGCTGTTGGCTCCTTCAGACAGAAGTATTCTCGCAGGGTGGCGCACGCCGCGTACGCGGAGTACCTGGAGAAGCTTCATGATCGTGCCAGCAGATGAGATTGAACTATGTATGGCTATGTAGTGTCTTAATTATAAATGTGCTTGAGTATGCTTAATGACGGTTGAACTATATATGGTTGAACTATGCTTGTGTACGTTTATTATCTATGCCTGAGTATGTTTAATCTATGTTTACTTATGTCTAAATGTGGGATATGAATGCAATCAGTTCGGTTGATGGAATCTACCTCCGTCATATTGGTCCCCTTTGTAATTTGTGTTAAATTTTGACCAAAGATTTAACTGACAAAATATTAGTGCATGTCAGCAAAAATTATATCGTTGGATTCGTATTTGAACATAGTGTTCAATGATATAATTTTTTGATGAGCCCAATGTACTATGCTGATGTGCGTGACAGGGGCACCGGCGTGGCACACGATTAGTGTGAGTGAGCCGTGTCTGTTGCGTCATCTGACTAGTCTAATGTTCATAAATTTGGCGAAAATGACGTGGGAAAGGGTCAGAACAGGAACACACTTGCATGTGGACCAAATATATGCATGAAAAGGGTGGTTTGATGTTCAAATACCCAATGCACAACTTTGATGTGGCACCTGTCGCACAAAGCGCACAATATTTCTAGTCAGCCACCCCCTATGAACCCCACTTCGTGTCGGCGGTAAGGGAATCCTAGCTACGAACGCATGCCCCCAAATAGCTAGGTCTGGAATCTCACCCTACAGTAACACAAAACCTATAGGAGTCCATCATGGACAAACTTCCTGATACGTCTCCAACGTATCTATAATTTATGAAGTATTCATGCCATGTTTACAACAATTCTATATGGTTTTGGTATGATTTGAATGGAACTAACCCGGACTGACGATGTTTTCAGCAGAACTACCGTGGTGTTGTTTTTTTGTGCATAAATAAAAGTTCTCCAAATGCAATGAAACTTTTTGACGATTTTTTTGGAACAAAAGAGGCACTAGAAGCTTCGTGGGAGGACCAGAAGGTGAAGGGGGTGAGCACAACCCACCTGGGCACCCCTGGGCCCTTGCCCGTGTGCAGGTGGGTTGTGATCACCTCGAGGCCCATCTTCGCGTGAAACCAACGCCAAAAAATCCTATAAATACAAAACCCCCGGAAATAACCCTAGATCAGATGTTCTGCCGCCACAAGCCTCTGTAGCCATGAAAAACCAATCGAGACCCTGTTCCGGCACCCTGATGGAGGGGGAAATCATCACCGGTGGCCATCTTCATCATCCCGACAGCCACCACGATGAGGAGGGAGTAGTCCACCCTCGGGGCTGAGGGTTTGTACCAGTAGCTAGGTGTTTAATCTCTCTCTCTCTCTCGTGTTATTGATTTGGCATGATCTTGATGTATCTCGGGCTTTGTTAATATAGTTGGATCATATGGTGTTTTCCCCTCTCTATGTTGTTGTGATGAATTGAGTTTTCCCTTTGAGATTTCACTTTTATCAGATTGAATACTTTGTTGGATTTGAGAGCACTTGATCTATGTCTTGGCACTCAACTCGCGGATTCCCGAGGTGACATTTTGGTAATCTATGCATAGGGGTTGATGCATGTTTTCGTCGTTGTTTCTCTGGTAGAAATCTTGGGGCACTCTTTGAGGTTCTTTGTGTTGGATTTAGTATTATGAATCTGAAATTGTTTGATGCATATCGTATAATCAACTCACGGATACTCGTGGTGACATTGGAGTATCTAGGTGACATTAGAGTTGGTTGCTGTGTATCATATGGTGTTATTTTAGTACAAACTCTTGAATAGATCGATCGAAAAGGATAACTTGGTGTTATTTTAACACAAACTCTTAGATAGATCGATCGGAAAGGATAACTTTGAGGTGGTTTCGTACCCTACAAACAATTTCTTCTTATGTTCTCCACTAGATAGGAACTTTGGAGTGATTCTTCATCGCACGTGAGGGATGATTATATGATCCAATTATATTAGCATTGTTGAGAGATTGCACTAGCGAAAGTACGGACCCTAGGCCTCATTTTCAAGCATTGCAATACCATTTGTGCTCTGTTTTATCAATTGCTACCTTGCAGTTTTTTATTGTTCTTATTACAAAAACCTATATCTACTATCCATATTACACTTGTATCACCATCTCTTTGCCGAACTAGTGCACCTATACAATTTACCATTGTATTTGGTGTGTTGGGGGCACAAGAGACTTTTTGTTATTTGGTTGCAGGGTTGTTTGAGAGAGACCATCTTCATCCTATACCTCCCACGGATTGATAAACCTTAGGTCATCCACTTGAGGGAAAATTGCTACTGTCCTACAAAACTCTGCGCTTGGAGACCCAACACAAGTCTACAAGAATAAATTGTGTAGTAGACATCGCTTCCCCTTTCACTTTCGGACAAAGGTGGACCGTGTGCCGACCCACAAATGTGTGCTTGTGGCACGAGATGGGTGAGACCACATATGAACCACCTGCGGGTGGCCCTACTATATGTATGAAAAGGGTGTGGTGTGATATTTAACTACCATTCACAACTTTGATGTGGCACATGTGCCTCGCAAATTAACCGGACTTCCCCGACCCCACGAAGGTTGCAGGTAGTGCGAAGTAGCGCCCACCCCACCCCCCCCCCCACACACACACACGTCGGGGGGAGAGGGCATCTCACCAAGACGTATTGTAACACGGACCAAGCAGAATCCAACTTGGTCGTATAACCTCTCTCGCTCGTTGTTGGTCAAAGTGATGGACGTCCAAACGGCCCCGCAAAATGGGCTAGCTTGTCGCCGATAACCTCGCGAGGGAGTGCCTGAAGACAAAACCCACTCTGTACATGTTGCCCAAACATATGTATATGGAAGTGGTGTCTGGTGTTTGAATACCCAATGCGCAAATTTGATGTGGCACCATGCTTTGGAACCATAAAATCCCCACACTGAGTGAGGGTTCATGACGCGTAGCATGCGCTCAAACTTAATTAATTAGGCCTGGAATGATCGACCTACTATACGGTAACACGAACCAAAGAAGAAGAATCCACCCTGGTAACCTTTCTCGTCGTCGGTCGAAATGATGGACGTCCACGCGGGCCCGTGAATATATAGGCTTGCCGCCAATAACCAAGCGAGTGAGAGTGTCCAAAGACAACCATTGCATGCATGTGTCCCAAACATATTTATGGAGGTGCGTGTTGCATGCATATGTGTTGAATACCCAATGCACAACATTGATGTGGTGCATGCGTTGAAAATCGACAGTCCCCACACAGAGCAAGAGGTTCATGACGTGTCGTGTGCTCGCCCCCCCCCCCACTTCGATCCAGTGAGATGGATTCATGTGTACACATGCGCTATTATGTAATCTCACATCATGACCTATACTGTGAGACAACAAAAAATTAATCCCCTCCTAAGTCAAATTAATTAACCTCTCTCGCTGTCGGTGAAATTGATGGACCAAGCGGGCCCACAGATGGAAGCATCACCGGCCGATAACCGCGTGAGTGAGTGCCAGAGGACAACCACCATCGCTTGCATGTGTGCCAAACATATATATGGAGAGGTGTGTGGTTGTGATGTTTTGAATAACTAATGCACAACTTTGATGTGGCATCTGCCTCGAAATCCGTAAAGTCCCCACATGGAGTGAGGTTGATGACACCTAGTATATGTTGGTACCATCCCCCCTTTGACACGTACTATATACTCCTACCATAACACAGCCCTAAAAGAATTAATCCTCCTTGTTCGTCAAACTATACCTCTCTCTCATTGGGTCAAAGTGATGGACGACGACCTCGCGGGCCCACAGGAGCGAAGCGTACGTCGCACGCGAGTGAGCGTCCTATATAGGACAACCACTGTCTACATGTGGCCCAAAGAGGCGTTTGTGTGATGTTTGAATACGCAATGCACAACTTTGATGTGGCACCTATACCACGGAAATCGAAAAGTCCCCACAGAGAGCGAGGTTCATGATGCGTGGTATGTGCTAACCCCCATTCGACGGGTGGTATATATATATATATATTCCTACTGTAGCACAAACCAAAAAGAATCATTCATTGAAAGTCAAATTAACCTCTCTCTCATTGGGTCAAAGTGATGGAGGACAACCTCGCGGGACCACAGATGGAAGCGCCGCACACGAGTGAGTTCCTATAGGGCAACCACCGCCTGCATGGTGTTGCGTGATGTTTGAATACCAATGCACAACTTTGATGTGGCACCTGCCTCAGGAACCGGAATGTCCCCACATGGAGCGAGGTTATGACGCATATATAGTATACATGTTGCCCCCTCTTTGACATGTACCACATACTCCTACCATGCATATACGTAACACAAACCAAAAAAGAACCATCCTTGTTGGTCAAATTAATCTCTCTCTCACTGTAGGTTCAACTGATCGACGACGACCTCGTGGGCCCACAGAGAGAGTCACACGCGAGTGAGTGTCATAGGACAACCACCGCGTGCATGTGCCCAAAAGAGGTGTGTTGTGTGATGTTTGAATACCCAATGCACAACTTTGATGTGGCACATGCATCGCAAACCGGAAACGCACTACACAGAGGTTCACGACGCATAGCCCCCTTACTTCGAGCCGGTGGGAGGGACTCATGTGTACGCACGTGCCCGAACTTTGATATGGAATCTCACCGAAATCCACACCATAAGACACATGCCAAGATGAATCCACCTTTGGTCAAATGCCTCTCGTTGTCGGTAGAAACTGAAAACCTTTGCGGGCTAACGAATGGGCACATCGCTGATAACCGAACGAGGGAGTGTCTGAGAGGACCACCAATATATGCATGTGGCCCGAACATGTATGTATGAAAGGGTTGTGTAATGTTTTAAATAACCAATTCACGACTTTGATGTGGCATATATGACTCACAAAATGATCAATCCCACACGTAGGCTCACGACTCGTAGTGTACTGCCGGACCCCCCCCCACACACACACACAGACACACACATCCCGCACCACCACCGCCACTCTGAGGCATGTCAAACGTTTCTGCAGTGAACATGTGACCAAAGGAGTACCGTGTTAAAATTTGAAAAAAAAACAGAGATCATTGATACGTCTCCAACGTATCTATAAATTTTTATTCTTCCATGTTATTATATTATCCATCTTGGATGTTTTATATGCATTATTATGCTACTTTATATCTTTTTTGGGGATTAGCCTATTAACCTAGTGCCTAGTGTCAGTTGTTGTTTTTCCTTGTTTTTGTCTTTTACAGAAAATCAATACCAAATGGAGTCCAAATGGAACAGAACTTTTGACCATTTTTCTTGGACCAGAAGACACCTAGGAAGCTTCGGGAGGAGGCCAGAAGGGCCACGAGAGAGCCACAAGCTCGGGAGGTGCTCCCTAGGGGGGGCAAGCTTGTGGGCCCCTCGAGGCTCTCCTAACCCTAATCTTTGCTCCATAAATACCCAAATATTCCCCGTATGCCAGAGGGCACACCAAAAATACTTTTCCGCCGCCGCAAGTTTCTGTCCTCGTGAGATCACATCTGGAGACCTGTTCCAGTACTCTGCCGGAGGGGGATTCGATCACGGAGGGCCTCTACATCAACCTTGCTGCCCTTCCGATGATGTGTGAGTAGTTTACCACAGATCTACGGGTCCATAGCTAGTATCTAGATGGCTTCTTCTCTCTCTTTGATCTTCAATACAATGTTCTCCTCGATGTTCTTGGAGTTCTATTCGATGTAATCTTCTTTTGCGGTGTGTTTGTTGAGATCCGATGAATTGTGGACTTATGATCAGATTATCTATGAATATTATTTGAGTCTTCTCTGAACTCTTTTATGCATGATTAAGATAGCTTTGTATTTCTCTCCGATCTACTGATTTTGTTTGGCCAACTAGATTGATCTATCTTGCAATGGGAGAGGTGCTTTTTTTGGGTTCAATCTTGCGGTGTCCTCATCCAGTGACAGAAGGGGTAGCGAGGCACGTATTTGTATTGTTGCCATTAAGGATAAAAAGATGGGGTTTTTACCATATTGATTGGATCTATCCCTCTACATCATGTCATCTTGCTTAAGGCGTTACTCTGTTCTTGTTAACTGAATACACTAGATGCATGCTGGATAGCGATCGATGTGTGGAGTAATAGTAGTAGATGCAGGCAGGAGTCGGTCTACTTGTCACGGACGTGATGCCTATATTCATGATCATTGCCTTAGATATCGTCATAACTATGCGCTTTTCTATCAATTGCTCAACAGTAATTTGTTTACCCACCGTATGCATTCTTTCAAGAGAGAAGCCTCTAGTGAAAACTATGGCTCCCGGGTCTATTTTTATCATATTATTTTCAGATCTACAAAACCAAAAAACCAAAAATACCTTTCTACAATTTATTTACTTTTGCACTTTTACTTATCTTTTATACCTATCTCTATCAGATCTCATCCTTGCAAGTAACTGTGAAGGGATTGACAACCCCTTTATCACGTTGGGTGCGAGTACTTGTTTGTTTGTGTAGGTGCAACCATTGGTGACTTGTGTGTTCCTCCTACTGGATTGATACCTTGGTTATCAAACTGAGGGAAATACTTATCTCTACTTTGCTACATCACCCTTTCCTCGTCAAGGGAAAACCAACGCAAGCTCAAGAAGTTGCAATCATTCGACCATTAATATACATTGATTGATTTCCTAGGGATTTAATGTGCAAATATCAATTTTGAGCTACATGTGCACCAAAATGGATTGCAAAATCATATGTGTGTTTCTGGGTGCATGTTTCCCCATGCAAGATATTTCAAAACATTGAGAATATTGATTTTTTAAATTCAGTAAATCCAAAACTTAGTTGAAATTCATGAAACTTATCGTGGTGTCATATGGTCATATGGACACCAGTAGACTGTGATATTCTATTTTTTTCGTCAAATTTGAGACAAGTTTTGATATAATGTTCTTACAAACGGGAGATTGTTAATAATTGGCAACCAATATCGCATAAGGATTATTTATTCAGACCGTGTGCATTAGACCAACAATGTATATGTGCCATGCTTCGGTTAAGCAATAAAGCGGCCGAATTAATCATCAAAAAGAAAAACAATATACATGCCGCCACGCGGCCCGTGCACTGTGTGAGCAGGCGTGAGTTGACGGGACGCATGCGAGCAGTCCGCCGCAATGGCAGACCGGGAGGCGTGCGTGCAGGAGTGTGAATTAATGGGAGGCGTTTTTGCTGCGTAGTGTCACCGGGACGCGTGCGAGTAGTGATGTTTGCTTGAACTACGTCGGTATTTCCCCAAAGAGGAAGGGATGATGCAGCACAACAACGGTAGGTATTTCCCTCAGTGATGAGACCAAGGTTATCGAACCAGTAGGAGAACCACGCAACACCACGTAAACAGCTCCTGCACACAAAGAACAAATACTTGCAACCCGACGTAAGAGAGGGGTTGTCAATCCCTCACGGGTAAAAGGATAGGTAAAATTGTAGTAGATTGGATAAATAGATCTCGTAGGAACGCGAGATAAAATAAATAAGTAAAAATTGCAGCAAGGTATTTTTGTATTTTTGGATTAATAGATCTAAAAATAAAATCAAATAAAAATAGATCGTGAAGGCAAATATATTAATGAAGAGACCCGGGGGCCGTAGGTTTCACTAGTGGCTTCTCTCGAGAAAAATAGCAAATGGTGGGTAAACAAATTACTATTGGGCAATTGATAGAACTTCAAATAATCATGATGATATCCAGGCAATGATCATTATATAGGCATCACGTCCAAGACTAGTAGACCGACTCCTGCCTGCATCTACTACTATTACTCCACACATCGACCGCTATCCAGCATGCATCTAGTGTATTAAGTTCATGGAAAAATGGAGTAATGCAATAAGAACGATGACTTGATGTAGACAAGATCTATTTATGTAGAAATAGACCCCGTCTTGTTATCCTTAATAGCAACGATACATACGTGTCGTTTCCCCTTCTGTCACTGGGATCAAGCACCGTAAGATCGAACCCATCACAAAGCACCTCTTCCCATTGCAAGATAAATAGATCAAGTTGGCCAAACAAAACCCAAATATCGAAGAAGAAATACGAGGCTATAAGCAATCATGCATATAAGAGATCAAAGAAGTCTCAAATAACTTTCATGGATAAAAACATAGATCTGATCATAAACTCAAAGTTCATCGGATCCCAACAAACACACCGCAAAAAGAGTTACATCAAATAGATCTCCAAGAGACCATTGTATTGAGAATCAAACGAGAGAGAGAAAGCCATCTAGCTACTAATTATGGACCCGTAGGTCTACAATGAACTACTCACGCATCATCGGAGAGGCACCAATGAGGATGATGAACCCCTCCGTGATGGTGTCTAGATTGGATTTGTGGTTTCTGGAACTTGCGGCGGCTAGAATTGATTTTCGTCGACTCCCCTAGGGTTTCTGGAATATTGGGGTATTTATAGAGCAAAGAGGCGGTGCCGGAGGTCTCCAAGATGGGCACAACCCACCAGGGTGTGCCTGGGGGCCCAGGCGCGCCCTGGTGTCTTGTGCTCACCTCGGGCCCCCTCTTCGGTAATTCTTTAGCCCACTGGATGTCTTCTGGTTCAAAAAAAAATCTTAAAAAAGTTTCGCTGCGTTTGGACTCCGTTTGGTATTGATTTCCTGTGAAGTAAAAAACAAGCAGAAAACAACAACTGGCACTGGGCACTATGTCAATAGGTTAGTCCCAAAAAATGATATAAAGTTGATATAAAATGATTGTAAAACATCCAAAAATGATAATATAACAGCATGGAACAATAAAAAATTATATATACGTTGGAGACGTATCAGCATCCCTAAGCTTAATTCCTGCTCGTCCTCGAGTAGGTAAATGATAAAAACAGAATTTTTGATGTGGAATGCTGCCTAACATGTTCATCACATATTCTTTTCTTTGTAGCATGGACATTTGGACTTTTATATGGTTCAAAGCAATAGTCTAGTTTTGACATGAGGACTTTAATACTCAAGCATATCAACAAGCAACCATGTCTTTCAAAATATCAACACTAAAGCAAGTTATCCCTAGCCCATTATGCTTAATCATTGATCCATTCATGAAACACACTCGAATATTAGCTACACCCAATGCTCAAGTACGATCATAGTGCCCCTTAGTTGGTGCTTTATAAGAGAAGATGGAGACTCAAGTAAAAATAAAAATTGCATAAAGTAAAAGAAAGACCCTTCGCGGAGGGAAGTAGGGATTTGTAGAGGTGCCAGAGCTCAAAGCTTAAATTGAGAGATAAAAACATTTTGAGCGGCATACTTTTCCCACCAACGAAAATGACTTAGAGTTCCCAATACTTTCCATGCTAGATATATCATAGGCGGTTCCCAAATAGAAATAAAAAATTATAGATACGTTGGAGACGTATCAAGTAGCTGTGTGAAATGATGGTAGGCTGATACGTCTCCAATGTATCTATAATTTTTTATTGTTCCATGCTGTTATATTATCATTCTTGGATGTTTTACAATCATTTTATAGCAACTTTATATCAGTTTTTGGGACTAACCTATTGACATAGTGCCTAGTGCCAGTTGCTATTTTTGCTTGTTTTTTACTTCGCGGAATATCCGTATCAAACGGAGTCCAAACACAGCAAAACTTTTTGGAGATTTTTTCTGGACTAGAAGACAACTAGGGAGCCAAGGAAGCACCATAGGGGAGGCCTGTCGGGCCCACAAGACACCAGGGCACGCCAGAGGCCCTTGGCGTGCCCTGATGGGTTGTGGAGCCCACGGAGGTCCTCTCCACCGCCTCTCAGCTCTATAAATACCCAGATGTTCCAGAAACCCTAGGAGAGCGATTGAAACACAATTCCAGCCGCCGCAAGTTCCAGAACCACGAGATCCAATCTAGAGCCCTGTTCCAGCAATTTGCCGGAGGGGAACATGATCACGGAGGGGTTCATTATCCTCATTGGTGCTCCTCTGATGATGCACGAGTAGTTCACCATAGACCTACGGGTCCGTAGGTAGTAGCTAGACGGCTTCTTCTCTCTTTTTGATTCTCAATACAATGTTCTCTTGGAGATCTATTTGATGTAATGACTTTTTGCGGTGTGTTTGTTGGGATCCGATGAAGTTCAAGTTTATGATCAGATCTATATCCATGAATATTATTTGGGTCTTCTTTTGATCTCTTATATGCATGATTATTTATAGCCTCATATTTATTCTTTGAATCTTTGGTTTAGTTAGGCCAACTAGATCATTTTTTCTTGCAATGGGAAGAGGTGCTTTGTGATGGGTTCGATCTTGCGGTGTCCTCACCCAGTGACAGAAGGGGTAGCGAGGCACGCATGTATCGTTGCTATTAAGGATAAAAAGATGGGGTCTATTCCTACATGAATAGATCTTGTCTACATCATGTCATCGTTCTTATTGCATTACTCCGTTTCTCCATGAACTTAATACACTAGATCCATGCTGGATAGCGGTCGATCTGTGGTGTAATAGTAGTAGATGCAGAATCATTTCGGTCTACTAATCTTGGACGTGATGCCTATATTCATGATCATTGCCTTGGATATTGTCATAATTATTTGTTCTTCTATCAATTGCCCAACAGTAATTTGTTTACCCACTGTATGCTATTTTCTTGAGAGAAGCCACTAGTGAAATCTAAGGCCCCCGGGTCTATTTTTTATCATATTGCTTTCAGATCTATCTTTTATCGTATTTGTTTTCAGATCTATTATTCAAAAAACCCCAAAAATACCTTGCTACACTTTTTCTTTACTTATTTTATTTTGCGTTCTTGCTAGATCTATTTATCCAATCTCATACAATTTAATCTATCTTTTTATCGAGGAGGGATTGAAAACCCCTCTTACGCGTCGGGTTGCAAGTATTTGTTCTTTGTGTGCAGGTACTGTTTACATAGTGTTGCTTGGTTCTCCTACTGGATTGATACCTTGGTTTTATAACTGAGGGAAATACTTACCATAGCTGTGCTGCATCATCCCTTCCTCTTTGGGGAAATAACGACGCAGTCTCAAGCCATGTCATAGGCATGCCAGAAGTCCGATGCGTAGGCTCACCGGGAGGCGAGACAGCCTTTGACTGCTGCCCGCCTCACTCCCACTGCTCCATATTAATGGCGCGCCCGAGCCGCTGGCCATAATAGGCGACCGCACCCCTGGTCCACAGTGGTCACCACCGTCTGGAGTCTATGAGGATGCCGCCGAAGCGCACCATCAGAGGGGGTGGCGACGCTGGGGCTAGTGAAGAACCCGCGCAATGCGTGAAGCTGGGCACAGAGGTTTCCGTCGCTGCTGACGAGGTCTCGCACAAGCAGCAGCACGACCTTAACTTCGTGGGTCCCGTCGTGCCCCCCAGCTGGTAACGACTGCGACTCCGACGGAAAACCGGTTAGTCATCTATACCCATTTATGTGGCAAACATATCATGTGTTTTCTCTGGTTACTCCCCCCCACCCCCTCTATTTTTTTTGGAATACAAATCCTATGGTTATGTTCTCTCAGTCCATCAAATCAGAGTAATTAAGATCCATTAGATGCATGTATTGTATTGATTGTTTGAATGGTATCCGTATAGGGTTAGTGATTAATTGTTTGTTCTGTACAAATGATTTTTGCTAATAATTCGACTAGGGTTAGCATGCGTTCTAATAATTCGTGGCCATATCTTGAGAATTGATTTTGAATGTCCTATATATATGTTTGTGCCTTTTTTTTTCTTCCAGATCTTGAGAATTGATTTTGAATGTACTACATGTATGTTTCTGCCATTTTTTCAGATTGGTATGTACACAGATGAGGCTCTAGCCAGCAGTGTCGCCGTTTGTAGATCTTGCACTCGGCAACGCGGCCAGAAGTGGCCACGCCCCCCTGGATCTGAGGAACCCGTAGAATCTCCAGTGGACCACATTAGCGATCTCCCGGACGCCATCCTTGGGGGGGATCATCTCCCTTCTCCCCACCAAGGATGGCTGCTGCACACAAGTCCTCGCATCTCGGTGGCACACTCAGTGGCGCACCACGCCTCTTAATCTCGACTATCGTCAGCTATCTGTCGATGATGATTCTGAACTCCCCGGAGCCATCATCTCCTCCCACCAGGGATCCATTCAACGCATCTGCATCCCGGCATGCTACCTGCTGGACATACCCTGTATGGTGAACGCCTGGCTGACATCCCGTCAATTCAAAAAACTCCAGCAGCTTGAGTTCTACCATTACTACGAAAATAGGTTACCACTAATCACTGCATATGTGCTCTCACCACCGATGTCCATCTCATGGTTTTCCTCCTCTCTCCACACCGCCACCTTGACCCGGTGCCATCTAGCAGACAATCTAGTACAAATGCTTCAACTCCCACTGCTAAAAAAACTTGTGATTGTGTTGGTTGATCGGTCAAAGGCCTCACTGCATGGCATCATCCACTTCAGCTGTCCTGCCCTGGAGCGTTTGGTGCTTGTTTTTGGAAACAAAATCCATATCCCTTGTCTCAAAATAAAGTCGCCTCACCTGTAAGCATTGGAATTCGTTTTGATGGACAGGAGCTCATCATCAAAGATGCCCCTTCACTTCAAAGGTTGCTCCTTGATTGTTGTTATGCACCTTCGCAAATAACTACGGTCTCTGTGCCTAAACTGGAGACCTTGGGTGCAATTCATGATCCGTTTAAATCATTCAAGATGGTGTTTGGCTCCACACTTATTCAGGTACTGTATATTATCCATGCACACTTTTGTAATATGCATTTTTCATTTGTGCGCATAAGTTAACTATCATCTTGGAGTACACTTTCGGTGCTAATATTATGTTCTATGCTGAATGAAGAGCTTGTCCATGGATGGCCTATCAGGGGTGCTGAATTCTGTCAAGACCTTATATATTTATATAGGGTGTCTTGATCTGAACACCAGTATTGGCTTGCTGCGATGCTTTCCATGTCTGGAGAATTTGTATATAAAGGTGATGATTTCACACACATTGAAAGCCCATATATAATGTACTAGAATTAACCGTTCAGCTATCGCTCCTTCGACATACTCTATTTTAGACATTAACTATTTTCAATCTTCATGTCTATTTAGGTACTAGGACTTTGAGAAAAAGGTCTAACCAATCGATGGTAGAGGAAGCACAAGTATTTTCTCAGATCTCATGACATTCATTTGAAGACAATAACGGTGGAAGGATATGCATCCAACCATGCAAACACTAGCTTTGTCAAATTTTTCATGTTGAATGCGAGGGCACTATTGTCCCTGAGGATTAAGTTTTTCAACAAGAAATTTCTCATGGATGGACATGTTGAACAGCATAAAAATAAGTTTCAGGTGGACCTAAGGGCTTCTGATCGTGCTCGGCATCTATTTACAACAACTTGTCGTCATTATGGACCAGTAGATTTTTTGTACCGGGATCTTGATTTTATGGATCCGACGGATCCATTTGATTGTCACTGCCGAAAACTTTGGTTGAGTTGGATGTTATTGTCCTGTTCAATCTAGATTTTGTGTAAACCTGATGAACAATTAATCCTCGTGCTTTTGTACCTTTTGTAAGCTGGAGTTAGATATTGTTGCCCTTTTAAACTCGGCTTTGACCCATATTTTCTTTCATACTGGGCCAATGGCTTGCCATTTCTTTAATTAAGACATAAATATTACAAGCAATCACAACATAGGGAAAGAACATCACTCTCGCGGGATCCTTGAGATCTTTGTTCATTACAGAACCCGCAAGTTCTTAGCGCCCGCCAGCACCCACAAACTTATTTTCAGCTAGCACACCAAATGGGTTGTAATTCTTAATAAGAAAAGCTGCATGGTAGTGATAGATTTGGATTCTGACATTTGGGACCCACGAGGAAAAGCCTATCTAGGGCGGTGTCGACTCGACAATAAACATTGAGAAACCTGGTTTTAAAATTACTGTAAATCCAAAACTCGCCTGAAAATCATGAAACTTGGCATGGTGTTATGACATGGCACCAATATGCTATGGTAAAAAAATTTAGTCCAATTTGGGACAAGTTTTGGTATAAACTTCTTACAAACCGGAGCTTCTCTCAAGAAGCCTCATGGTTCTGAGAGGGAACTTGTCACCTATGTGTGCGAAACGACATACACTGTCTCTTCCCGCCTTGATTTATTTTACAAAGGCAACATGCAACTATAGGAGCATCATCCTAAAAATATGAAATTATTCAGGGTTCATTTTGCCTTTTTATATATTATTTTAATTTTCTAGGCACTTTGGAACATACTTTGGTGTGTGCAAAGGTCATGTGTGTATTAGCCACCTATGTAATTGGATGTTCAATTTGGTTATGGACTCAAGTCCTTATAAGTTATAAGTACATATATTGTTGTTCTATATGCAATGACATCGCACACAGACCATACTAGGGAACCCGTCGGTGATGAATTCATCAATCGCTGACAATTGTATACCAGCAAGCGTTTGCCCACAACACACACGTCTTATTAGCATTAATTGTCGGTGATATTATGGGTCTTCACACACATTTCTGATTAGGAACCTGTTTGCCACATATCACACACATCTTGTTAAGTTGAAATGTTTCTGTTGTGTTGCCTAATCGAAAATAGTTCATCTTAGTGAACTGTATGCCGTATATCGCACACACCTTGATCTGGGTGATTGTTTTTGTTGTGTTCCCTAATCACAAACAGTTCATCAGAGTGAACTGTATGCCGTATATCGCACACACATTCATCTGGCTGCCCATTTCTGTTGTTCTGCCTCATCGCAAACAGTTCATTGGAGAGAACCGTATGCCACGCATCGCACATGTAACTATAATATGAATCGTGTTTGATTTCTCCGCCATCGCAAATGTTTCATGTCATTTTTGACAGTTTTCTTATGGCACTGTTTGTGATTAATGCATTGCACACAGTTTCGTCGAAGGGTCTCTGTTTGTAGTGTCGGGTTCAGAAAATGGCATTTTTCTCAATTGAAGTTGATGCAATTGAGAAAATGCCATTTTTCTCAATTGCATCAACTTTAGCTTTATCCACTTCAATGCCTCGTTCAGAAATTTTATGCCCCAAGACAATACCTTCATTCACCATAAAGTGGCACTTCTCCCAATTCAAGACAAGATTAGTTTGTTCACTTCTCTGCAAAACTTGATTAAGGTTGCTTAAGAAATCATCAAAAGAAGTTCTATAAACAGAAAAATCATCCATGAAAACCTCAACAATCTTTTCAGAAGAGTCAGAAAATATAACAGTCATACATCTTTGAAAGGTAGCAGGTGCATTGCATAAACCAAAAGGCATACGTCTATAAGCATAAGTTTCAAAAGGACAAGTAAATCTGGTTTTCTCTTGGCCTGATTGTGATACAGGTATTTGAGAGAAACCAGAATATCCATCAAGAAAACAAAAATGTGTATGCTTAGACAATCTTTCTAACATTTGATCAATAAAAGGTAAGTGGTAATGATCTTTTCTAGTAGCTTTGTTTAATTTTCTAAAATCAACTACCATCCTATAACCAGTTACAATTCTTTGTGAAATTAGTTTATTTTTATCATTAGGGACAACAGTAATACCTCCTTTATTAGGGACACAATGAACGGGGCTTACCATCTACTATCAACTATGGGATAGATTATACCTGCTTCCAGAAGCTTTAATATTTCAGTTCTTACCACCTCCTTCATTTTAGAATTTAATCATCGTTGATGATCAACAACTGGTTTAGCATCAGGCTCCATATTAATCTTGTGTTGACATAGAGTGGGACTAATGCCCTTAAGATCATCAAGAGTATATCCAATAGCAACATGGTGCTTCCTTAGAGTTTTTAATAATCTCTTTTCTTCATGATCTGAAAGGTTAGCACTAATAATAACAGGATATATCTTCTTTTCATCAAAATAAGCATATTTCAATGTATCGGACAATTGTTTTAATTCAAACACATGATTGCTTTTAGGTGGAGGAGGACCTCCAAGAGTTTCAACAGGCAGATTGTGTTTAAGAATAGTTGGTTAATCAAAGAACATCTTATCTATTTCATTTCTTTCATTCATGTGCATATCATTTTCATGGTCTAGCGAATATTGTTCTAACGGATCAGTAGGAGGTACAACAATAGAAGAAAGACCAACGATTTCATCTTTACTAGACAACTCTTTATCATGAGGCTATCTACGAAACTTAGAGAAATTAAACTCATGAGATATATCACCAAAGTTAACACTGACAGTTTCTTTAGCATAATTAATCTTAGCATTAACAGTGTTCAAGAAAGGTCTACCAAATATTATGGGGAAAAATCATCTTGTGGAGAACCAAGAACTAGGAAATCAGTAGGGTATTTTATTTTTCCACACAAGACTTCAACATCTCTAACAATCCCAAGCGGTGCAATAGTATCTCTATTCGCAAGCTTAATAGTCACATCAATATCTTCTATCTCAGCGGGTGCAATATCATTCATAATTTCTTGGTATAAGGTAAACGGGATAGCACTCACACTAGCACCCAAATCACATAAACCAAGATAACAATGATCTCCTATCTTAACTGAGACAACAGGCATGCCAACAACAAGTTTATTCTTATCTTTCGTATCGGGCTTAGCAATTCTAGCGGCATCACAACAAAAGTAAATAACATGCCCATCTATATTATCGACTAAGAGATCTTTAACCATGGCAATATTAGGTTCAACTTTAATTTGTTCAGAGAGTCCAGGTGCTCTAATATTGCTTTTATTAACCATGGTTGAAACCTTAGCATGTTCCTTTATCCTAACCGGGAAAGGTGGTTTCTCAATGTAAGCAGTAGGAACAACTGGATCAACATTGCAAATGATAGTTTCATTAACTATAACAGGCTCCTCAATCTTTTCTTTAACAAGGGGATGATATTTAAACCATTTCTCATTAGGGAGATCAACATGAGTAGCAAATGATTCACAAAAAGAGGCTACTATCTCAGAGTCAAGTCCATATTTAGTGCTAAACTTATGAAAAGCTTTGGTATCCATAAAACATTTAACACAATCAAACTCAAGTATTATACCTGACTCATTACCTTTGTCGAGTTTCCAATCTTTAGAGTTGCGTTTAATTATTTCCAAAAGATCCCATTTGAATTCAATAGTTTTCTTCATAAAGGAGCCAGTCGAAGAAATCGAGCATGGCTTGATCATCATGAGAAAGCCGAGCATAAAAAATTTGTAAGACAATTTCTTTTGAGAGCTCATGATTGGGGCATGTATACATCATGTACATAAGCCTCCCCCAAGCCTGAGCGATGCTTTCTCCTTCGTGAGGCCAAAAATTATACATATAATTCCGATCATGATGAACTAGATGCATAGGATAAAACTTTTGATGAAATTCCAATTTCAATCGATTCCAATCCCAAGCTCCAGTATCATCACATAGCCTATACCATGTCAATGACTTTCCCTTCAAATATAAAGGGAAAACCTTCTTCTTAACTTCATCTCTGGGTAAACCTTCTGGAGCATCCCCAAGATTAGTTGCTTGGTTCTCCTTGAATATTATCTTGGGGTGCCATGGGGCATCCCCAAGCTTAGGCTCTTTTCACTCCTTATTCCTTCATCCATCGCGATCTCACCCAAAACTTGAAAACTTCAATCACACAAAACTTAACAAAACCTTCGTGAGATCCGTTAGTATAAGAAAACCAATCTTTACTTTAAGTACTGTTGCTAACCCATTCAAATTTTGTTATTGCATTATATCTACTGTATTATAACTTTGCCATGGCTTATACCCCCCGATACAATCCATAGATTCATCAAAATAAGCACACAATGCAAAGAAAACATAATCTGTCAAAAACAGAACAGTCTGTAAAGATGCGAATTGTTCTCATACTTCTTTAAGTCCAAAAATTCTTATAAATTAGGACAACAGAGTAAATTTGTATATAAATCTTGTGTAAAAACTTCAGAATTTTTCATCTCTTCTGTGAATTTAAACAACTCTGTTACTGGACGCGAAAGTTTCTGTTTTTCAACAGGATCAAATCAACTATCACCAAAGCTATCCCAAAGGCTTTACTTGGCACAAATACTAATTAAAACATAAAAAACACAATAATAACAGAGGCATAATTGTGCAAACACTCAATAATAGAAATAAAAAGGCAAAAATAAATTTTATTCATTGGGTTGCCTCCCAACAAGCGCTATCGTTGTACGCCCCTAGCTAGGCATAATGCATAGATTCAAGTATTGTCATCTTTCTTCTTATTTTCCATAGATGTGTTCTTGTCAGGAGGTTTTGCAAAAATAACTTGAAACAGATTATCCATAGAAATTTTAGCATTATCAAGTTGCCCATCTATGTATCCCCTTTGATTTCCAGCCACAATCCAAGAATATTGTTGATTAACATCATTGAAAACTTGTTGGATTATATCTAAAACGGGGATTTCCTTTTTAAGGTTCTCATAAAAAATTGATTATTTCCAAGAAAATGTCTCAACATATAATCACTATTATAAAGGATCTCATTTATCACCGGTTTTTCATGGCTCATACCATAAAATTCAAAAAATTCCCTAGCTTCCCGTACTATGTAGTCAAATTCATTCATAAGAATAAGGGTAGCTAACTTTTTAGCTTTAGGATCATTTATAACGGGTAGCTCATAAAACAATCTCTGCAAGGTAGGGTGGGTACGGATAAATCTATTTTGAAGTTTCAGAACTAGTGCTGAAATAGCTTCCGCATAAGATTTAGTTCGTTTAAGTATAGGAGCATCATCAAGAGTCAAATTTTCGACACAATTGAAAAAATCTTGGATATGTTCTTTTCCCATAACATTCCCTTGCCCCAAAACAAAAGTTTTAGCATCCAGATTGCCAGATCGTCCAATTTTAGGAGTTAGGCCATCATTTGTTTCTGCCATACCAAAATCACTCATGATGACTAGTTCATGCAAATAAGAGATCTGATGAGAAAAAGGCGAACGAAAAAAAAAGCGAATAAAACGGCAAATTTTTGTGAAGTGGGGGAGATGAAAACGAAAGGAAAATGACAAATAATGTAAATTGCAAGGAGATGAGATTTGTGATTAGGAACCTGGTAGATGTTGATGATGTCTCCCCGGCAACGGCGCCAGAAATTCCTTTTGATGTCGCTTGAAACTGCGTCGGTATTTCCCTAAAGAGGAATGGATGATGCAGTACAGCTACGGTAGGAATTTCCCTCAGTTGTGAAACCAAGGTATCAATCCAGTAGGAGAACCAAGCAACACTATTTAAACGGTACCTGCACACAAAGAACAAATACTTGCAACCCAACGCGTAAGAGGGGTTGTCAATCCCTCCTAGGTAACGGCGCGAGAAATTGGCAAGTTGACGGTAGACTATTTGATCCTCCCCGGTAAAAAGATAGATAAATTTGTGATAGATTGGATAAATAGCTCGCGATAAAATGTGAAATAAAATAAGTAATAAAAAAGTGCAGCAAGGTATTTTTGGGTTTTTGGAATAATTGATCTGAAAATAAAAGCGAATAAAAATAGATCTCAAAGCAAATATGATAAAGAATAGACCCAGTGGCCGTAGATTTCACTAGTGGCTTCTCTCGAGAAATAGCACACGGTGGGTAAACAAATTAGTGTTGGGCAATTGATAGAAGATCGAATAATTATGACGATATCCAAGGCAATGATCAATATATAGGAATCACGTCCAAGATTAGTAGACCGACTCCTGCCTGCATCTACTACTATTACTCCACACATCGACCGCTATCCAGTATGCATCTAGTGTATTAAGTTCATGGAGAAACGGACTAATGCAATAAGAACGATGACATGATGTAGACGAGATCTATTCATGCAGGAATAGCCCCCATCTTGTTATCCTTATTAGCAACGATACATGCGTGTCTTGCTGCCCCTTCTATCACTGGGAAAGAACACTGCAAGATCGAACCCATCACAAAGCACCTCTTCCCATGGCAAGAAAAATCGATCTAGTTGGCCTAACTAAACCAAAGATTTGAAGAAGAAATACGAGGCTATAAATAATCATGCATATAAGAGGTCAAAGAAGACTCAACTAATATTCATGGATATAGATCTGATCATAAACTCAAAGTTCATCGGATCCCAACAAACACACCGCAAAAAGAGTTACATCAAATAGATCTCCAAGAGACCATTGTATTGAGAATCAAAAAAGAGAGAAGAAGCCATCTAGCTACTGCCTACGGACCCTTAGTTCTATGGTGGACTACTCACGCATCATCGGAGAGGCACCAATGAGGATGATGAACCCCTCCGTGATGGTGTTAGATTGGATCTCGTGGTTCTGGAACTTGCGGCGGCTGGAATTGTGTTTCGTCGACTCCCCTAGGGTTTCTGGAATATTTGGGAATTTATAGGGCGAAGAGGTGGTGCAGGAGGTCTCCGTGGGGGGGGGGGGGCACAACCCGCCTGGGCGCGCCCTGGTGGGTTGTGCTCCCCACAGGCCTCCCCTCTGGTGCTTCCTTGGCCCGCAAGGTGTCTTCTGGTCCAGAAAAAATCTCCAAAAAGTTTCGATGCGTTTGGACTCCGTTTGGTACTGATATTCTACAAAGTAAAAAACAAGCAAAAAACAGCAACTGGCACTGGGCACTATGTCAATAGGTTAGTCCCAAAAAATGATATAAAGTTGCTATAAAATGAATATAAAACATCCAAGAATGATAATATAACAGCATGGAACAAGCAAAACTTATAGATACGTTGGAGACGTATCAACTGCCAGGTCCGATCACACAGTCAGCGATGATTGGAGGTCACTATTCGCAACACATGCAAACCCTACTGACAGCGCCGAAGCGATCAACCGAATGAGTGTGCCGCACCTCCACTATATATAGCCGTCCGTCGCGGGCTCAACACTTGGGCCTCGCACGGACCCTAAAGCCCAAAATATGTTCAGCCTGGATCCGAGTCCAAGTAGGATCACATCTGACTCGTGGAGTCCGATCCGGCCTCACAGGATCCTTCCCTTAAGTGCGTGACCCCTTAGGTTCAAGTCGGCTTGGTCGCAGGTCAGATCACCTCCGACCTGCTCGGTTGGTAGCGGCCTCTAACTAGGCATGCCAACCACCAAGTAGACAATGAAGCCGGTTGGCGAACCAGTACAACATATCACACTTCTGTTCCCATTGCCACATGATATATGTTGCTGCGCTCAAGGCAAGTCTGTCATCCTCGTGCTAGCCCGACCTCTTTCTCGTTTCAGTGATGCCAACCACTAACCGGATTATCTCATAATCCCTATCTAATGGCCATGCTTATCTTGCTCAGATCATACGAGGGGCCCAGAGTATATCTCTCCTGATCGGAGGGGCAAATCCCATCTTCCTCGATGACGGTGTCCTGGACTAGGGGGTACTCACCACGTCGTCTCCCGACCAGGGGGATCGGGCCGAGGACCCCCATGGCAGTTCACTATTGGGCCAGTTCGGGCGGCCCATGCCGCATACAAGGGATATTCCACAAGACTTGGCGCCCAAGACAAGGACTCTTCTAAACCCTAAGCCTCCGATGCATATATAAACCGAGGCCAGGCTAGTCAATATGGGGGCTAATATTCATTAGAACAATCTCGTGGTAGACACATGTACCCTGTACTATACCCATATCAATAAATTCAAAAGCAGGACGTAGGGTATTATCTCTTCGAGAGAGCCCGAACCTGGGTAAAATCCTGTGTCCGTGTTACCATCGCTCCAAGACGGCTAGCTTAGGACCCCTACTACGAGATATGCCGGATGTCACACCGACATTGGTGCTTTCATTGAGAGCCTGCTAGACGATCGTCGCGGTTCGATGGGTCTTCTACCGACGCCAAATTAGGTGTTATACTTTCAGTTTATTTCATTCTACATAGATCAGTTCCTTTGCAAATTATCTACGTCGCCGTGGGCAATTCTTTTATAGATCTATTTTTGCCCTCGCCTGGAAGTCAGGATCAAAAAATAGTCGCGCAAATGCTGCACACCTCGATCTCCACTTCGCAATCCGTGTGATGCACATCGAGCCGAGGTTCTGTTCGGCGGCCGACAAGAAATCAAATCTGGCGCATGGCTGCAGCCTCACGTGGGCAGATTATTCAAAGCTTTCTTTTCTCCCCCAAAACAGCTATGTATACTAGGAGATCATCAGGGAGATTCAATTCCACTCTCTCTCTTCCTTATTTAATTAAGCCTTGAGGTAATAGACTACTTTAGTAACTAGTTTGTATTACATGTAGTACGTAAGCATGCATGGTACTAATTGTTTTGCAATTTCCGAGGTTTGATCACGGTGCAAATTTGCTTTGAAGTGCCACTTAACATTAAAGAAGCTCCGCGCTACCCCGACTCGACCGGCTGTTCATCAACTAGTTTCTTGTACCGCTACTGATGGACACCTCGTGCACGACACGGAAAGTTAACAGTGTCCACGCTATGCCGCCTGCTCGGCAATTCGACCTCGGCGCCCAGGCTTTCATTGAAAGCTTGCTAGGTCATCGCCGCGGAACAGTGGGACGATCAGGTGATATTTTTTCAGTCGGATCTTTTCCATGTAAATTTTCTCTCCTGCAAAATCGTCGCTACCGTGTTGTGCTATTTGTCTGCAGTCAGATCGGATCGAGAAATTTTATAGCGGCAGCGACCGTATCCGCCGTCTGGCAGAACATCGGACCCAAACTACCTTGCGTACTGTAAAGACCCTGGTGAAACGAATTTGTAAGCAATGGCATAGTGAGCGGACTCGCTACAGGGCGGCGGCAACCCAGCCGAGGCTTTCGTGCAGCCCATACTGCCCATGCAGTGCAACGCAGGTGGGCCTGCTGACCGAAGCTCAGATCGGCAGCAACAGGGAGGCTCTCTTCCTCTTTCATTTTTTTTAATCTACCAATATCTACGCTGCCGCTCGTGGTCTGCTACTTCTTATTGAGCATGCATGAGACAAACGCTAGTGTTGTAGTACTACTTCGATTGGGTTTACCTCACTTGAAGCTTAGAGTGCTATGTAGCACTCGCACGGCTTTCAAGAAAATTTTCAGACAAACATCACATCTGTCACACAGTAAGTGTCTTGCGATTAAGCT
The DNA here is from genome assembly GCA_011799875.1 of Thinopyrum elongatum. Lineage (NCBI taxonomy): Eukaryota > Viridiplantae > Streptophyta > Magnoliopsida > Poales > Poaceae > Thinopyrum > Thinopyrum elongatum. Next base: position 465,091,234 of record CM022301.1, on the reverse strand, counting down.
CAGCTGGACAACTTTTCATCAGATTTGCTTTGTCTTTCTTCAATTTGGCCAGGCACTTATATTACTGCCAGGTGCTACCTCTCCAAATTATTTTTTAGTGCGCAGTACCTTTTCTCCTGGGAATTATTACTTCGGCCAGTATCGTTTTCTGTATACAGGCAGTTAATATGTGGCAACAATGATGTCGCCTGCGAGTTCTTGTTTCTCCACTATGTTGCATCAACGTCGTCGTTTCATGGACGACGTGTGGTTTTCGACCAGCGTGATGTTTTCGCCACGTCACTCCACCAAGCCAATGTCGACCACGCCGTGTCACCGCCCCAGGCCATTATTTCTTTAAACAATATATTGGCACAAATTAGTTATGCAAAGATTTTTTTAAAATATTATTATTATTATTACTTTTGGCTTGCACTATTTTATGTGTGCAGGTAATCGGCTTCGACTGCGTCACGCGGTTGCCTCGGCGTGATGTGGGGGCTCCGGCATAACCCGCCGACCTGCCCCGTCACCTCGGCTAGATTGGTGCTTCACCTCGCCATTTTGGAGTGCCGAACTCTTTGCTCGGGCACCTCGGGACCGACTTGGGGGCTGGGACCTCGACCCGCCGCAAGCTCGGGCCGCGTCATCAATACCGAGCACATTAACCAGCTAAGTTGCTCTCATGCTCAACTTTTTCAATTTTTAATTTTTGTTCGGTTCGACCAAGCATTATATTTGTGTTAAACAAAAAAGGTTTTTTGTTAAAAACTTAGTTTGTTAAAAATAATGTTTGTTAAAAACAAATTCCTTTACCCAAGTTAACTGAGGGCTCTTACATTTATATGAGCCGTTTTATAATAATTTTCTTTTCTTTTCTTAGTTGTTGCAAAGTCTTTTTCTATCACTGCTTTTTTTGACGCGAGTGTGTGGTCCATAGTCGGGTAGCCTATTTCTCTCTCAAGCCACTCGAGTCTAGTTCACTAAACTGGCCTAATGAGAAGCACTCGGCCTTCGGAATAGGAGGTTGAAGCCGCAGACTAACCCACTCAAAGTCTTGAGATCGGATGTGTCATGTTAAAGCACGACAGAAGCACAATTTTTTTTAAGACCAATTTTGGATTGGCACCAAAAAACTTGATCTAATTTAGACGTAAAGTTTTTGTGTGAGTTTTTTGGTTTCCAAGCTTATGGCACTTTTAACCTATTTGTGTATTTCCAGCATAAGTCTCGCAGTACAATGCCGGACACCTTTAAAGCTTCGGCAATATCAACGTGGATTACGACTAGAGCCAAACCCACCAAAAGCCAAGGTACTCCATGGACTCCTCGGCAAAACATTCTCGGATATTGCATTATATGCATCAGTTTCGAATTGTGTCTTCAGTCAATAGTTGGGTTGCACAGCTCCCATGCTTGCCTCCTACGTTCCACTTTGTTCGGCTAGGTGTGCAAAGGGAGAACCTCTGCGATTGTGCTTCCATCTCGAATGGTTAAGCGCCTCAGTGGAGAAAGCCGAAAACTGACCGTCACAATGGGTGTAAACTGGTCAGCGATCCGATGACGGTGTCAAACTATAGATCGATAGCGATTACCCCATGTTAGCCGATGGGCCTTTCATAACATTGGCCGAAGTGTTAATGGCTAGACTTCGTTCAGTGCCGAACACTAACCGGGGGCTAGTAACTAGCCTCCCAACTTTAAGCGCCTATGGCTAAGTGAAAGTTATAAAGCCTAGATATATGATTGCCCTGTTTTTGCTAACACAACCGCCTCCGGGCACCGAGACATAGGCTAAAGGTTGTCTTGTTAGTATGGAAACACCCTGCGTAGCATCTACAAAGGGGTAAAAGCTGACGATGGGCCACTTTTAGATTATAAACAGTCGCAACAGAGTCAAAAAAATATATATATCATCATCGTTTGTATTCAATATACGAGCGCCGCCTTTCGTAATTATCGTTATAAAGCCATAAATATACATCAATTTGACTTAAGATTTTGGCCAAGCTGGGTTGCCTGGCTCCTGTGCTTACCCCTACGTTCCTGATTGTTTGGCTAGGCGGTAAAGGGAGCACCACTGTGATTGTTACTACCAGGTCATCTAGGTTAGTACCTTAGACTGGGTGAAGCCGAAAGCTAGCCATCTTAAAGGATATAATTGGTCGGCAACGACGGAAGTGAAAATTTTGGTTCATTAGACCATAGAGTTCGGGAACTTTCCCCAAACTAAATCCTCAATATTTTCCTCTCACATTGACCGGAGGTGAAGTTTTCATGATCATGGTTAGCATGACAACCCAAAGAAAGGAACCGATAGTGAGACTATTTTCTTTGAAAGATGTTTCTTACGTTAATAGTAATATAATATATCTCTCCGTGTACCTTTGTTTATAAAACCGTATGACCGGATTGCCTTGTTTTCCGTAAATATTTGCCCTTATAAAGGCTTTATAAAGTAGGATAAACACTCCTCGGCTACTGGCCGAGGAGGTTGAAGCCGATGGTCGGTCAACAAAGTTTTGTACAATGCAGATCCGAGCATTAATGATGTAAAGTACTTGGATACATAGAATCATTACACAAAAATTGTGATTAAAGTCAATTTACTCCGGATATTGATCCTTAATTCGGCCACCCGTGCCCACATTAAGGCTCGGGGCTACTGGGCTTCGCGCTTACCATTTACAAATATTAAAGGGGCACATCGATCCCCTGATCTAGTGTTGCCACCCGACCAGTGGCTCGGGGGCTACTGCATTGCCTATTCAATGCAGAAAATTCAAAGTGCTCAGTGTTCAGCTTGACCGAGCTATGGGCAAACGCGTCTTCGGACAATAATAGGTACCATCTGGGACTTATCCGGCATCAAGCTAATATATCATGGCGACTTCTCGAAACCCTCTCTCAAGGGCCCGTCCGCCGATCACTATCTCCTCTAATATGTTACACTGCATTTCTATTCCTACATATGCTGCCGAGCTAGGAGTTGACCCTCAGGCCAATTTCATGAATCGACCTGAGTCTCAGGAGCTACTGGGATCAGCGGTATCATGATTTCTTTCAGGTGCATCTTAGATTTTAGGCCGACACACACCTTGAGGGCTACTGGCTATATATCTGGTTAGCAAATAAATTGAACCAATCGGAAATAAAATCCGCAAACAATCAGCCCACAGCCGAGGTAGTGCACCACCTCGGATGCAGTCTGGCATAAAGGTCGGATACAAATGGTTGGCTCCATACAGGGCATTTCCGGCATTAAGCTCGGCTAAACTCCTTCGACTTATTTGAGCCAAGGTGATCTATGACACCTCGGATACAGTCCGGCGTTGGAGCTCGGATACAGTCTGGCATTGGAGCTCGGATACAGTCCGGCGTTGGAACTTGGATACAGTCCGGCGTTGGATCTCGGATACAGTCCGACGTTGGAGTTTGGATGTAGTCCGACGTTGGAGCTCTGATGCAAGAGGACACCGCTGCACGGGGAACACTTCAAACCCGAGGTGTGGCATAAAAATGACAAGGCATTGATAAAGGCCAAAAACTTAAAGGGGCTCCTCGGATACCCAACGTGTAAACTCTTCGGATTCACTTTGGTGATCCTCAAGATCAAAGATGGGAAGATTTGTTGAACCAGTTTTCAAGACCTACGATCGAAGATGAAGAACTGTTCGGAAGAACTGGGGAACGTCCCCAACTTGAAGACCGGTTCAGGGGGCTACTGACGGTGTCCTGGACTAGGGGGTACTCACCATGTCGTCTCCGACCAGGGGGGTCGAGCCGAGGACCCCCATGGTGGTTCACTATTGGGCCAGTTCGGGCGGCCCATGCCGCATACAAGGGATATTCCACAAGACTTGGCGCCCAAGACAAGGACTCTTCTAAACCCTAGGCCTCCGGTGCATATATAAACCGAGGCCAGGCTAGTCAATAGGGGGGCTAATATTCATGAGAACAATCTCGTGGTAGACACATGTACCCTGTACTATACCCATATCAATACAATCAAAAGCAAGACGTAGGGTATTATCTCTTCGAGAGAGCCCGAACCTGGGTAAAATCCTATGTCCGTGTTACCATCGCTCCAAGACGCCTAGCCTAGGACCCCTACTACGAGATATGCCGGATGTCACACCAACACTCGACCATGTCTTGCAGCATGGGTCTGGACAAGCCCAAAACCTACCTTTGTAACTACCCAGTCACGGAGTAGCGTTTGGTCTGCCCAAAGCAAGTTTGTCACCATCCCGAGTACATGCGCCAGCTCAGGTCTTAGGACATAGAATGTATGTTGCACTAGAGACTCATAGATGACATATCGTTGCGTCTCATAGTTGGGTCTATCCAACTCAAACCTTATCTCGACTCGGATCTGACTATGTCAAATCCAACCAGATCCTTCCGAGTCCATATTATCCGTTAGCATCCAATGCTCCATGGCTAGTGAGACCAGGCCATCGACCGTTTCATATGCTAGCCTAGTCAGTTGCGCGTCCACATAGCCCTTTCGACTAGGGACCTTTTAGGAAAGTCATCATACAATGCATAGTCCCACAAACAAGTCACGTACTTGCTGATACACATCATTGATAATGTCCAAGGACTATCTTTATTCATAAACACATAGGAAATATCATCATACATGATTGCCTCTAGGGCATATCTCCAACAGTCTCCCACTTGCACTAGAGTCAATCAAATAGACATCATATGCCCATAGCTCTAGCGTGCCCCTCATGCTTGGGTTGTGGAAGCGGCTTAGTCAACGGATCCGCAACCTTTGCATCCGTGTGAATTTTGCATAACTCTACATCACCACTCTTGACGATCTTTCGTATCAGGTGATATTTCTGATCTATGTGTTTGGTATTGTGGTGATTCCTCGGCTCCTTGGCTTGTGCGATGGTACCAGAATTATCACAATAAAGGTCCAACGGTTTTACCGAGGCTGGGGAAATACCAAGATCACCCAGAAAGTTTCGGACCCAAACACCCTCCTTTGCAGCTTCACAAGCCGCAATGTATTCGGCTTTTGTGGTAGAATCGGTCACCGTATCTTGCTTGGAACTCGTCCAACTCACTGCTCCTCTGTACATGACGTAAACGAATCCGGACTATGATCGACAATCATCTCTGTCGGTTTGGAAACTAGCATCGGCGTAACCCTTTACGACGAGCTCTTCCTCACCTCCATAAACTAGAAACATTTCCTTACTCCTTTTCACGTACTTCAGAATATTCTTCACCGCTGCCCAGTGACTCTCACCTGGGTTGGCCTGGTATCTGCTTGTTAGGCTTATTGCAAAAGCAACATCAGGCCTTGTACATATCATGGCATACATGATGGATCCAATTGCCGAGGCATAGGGAATCCTACTCATCCTGCTTCGCTCATCAGATGTCGAAGGACTCTGAGTCTCAATTAGCCTTATACCATGTGAGAGGTTTGTGACAACCTGGTTTTTGCCATTTTTATTTTTCTGGAGTTTATTGCAATTTGGTTTGAATTTGAGTTTTTGAATTGACTCATTTGGACTTAACACTTGGGCATTATTTTTATTTTCACCCAAGTGACTCCTCTCACTCACAAAAACATCTCTTGCCCTCTGATATCTCAAAATATTGCCATTAGAATATTTTTCTCAAAAGAAAAATATTCATTTTCTCTCTGAAAATGAACTATCTTCACTTCTGCTCCAAAGCAACCCCTGCTTTTCTTGCTCCCAAAAATCTGAGAAAATTCCCAAATATTCTTTGGACCATGCCTCATCTTCCCATGCAAAAATATCCTATGGTTATGAGGAGTATTTTTGCTGTAGAAAATCATTTCCATTCTGGTCAGAAATGGTACTTTGTGAAGCAAGTACATTTTTGATAAATCTTCTTGAGCTGAAATTTTTATGGCTTAATGACCTTCCTAAGTAACCCTTAACCGCCAAGTTTCAGCTCCTAACTCTCTCTTGAACTCTCTCAAATATCCTCACAAGTTTCTGTCCAGAAACTTGCCAAGAAGCTCAAGTCTCATCCTGTCGTCCTGGCGGTGATCTAACACCACAGGGTGACTAAACCTTGCAAAGACAAGCCACCAGACATGATTTAACTCCATGGGCTCACCGCGTTGCAACAGTGCACGCAGTGACCACGTGAATCCAACATGCCAGGCGTGCGTTCGACGCGCTCTGAGCGCCGGCAACTTCTCTATTCGGCTCGTGCGCTCGCCTCCGGCCACGCCCGTGTGTCTTGGTGCTTCCCCTACCTTGACTCGTTGCCCATGACCACTCGCTAGAGCTCCCCGACGCCGGCGACAGCTCCTGCAGACGCGGACACGGTGGAGCAGAGGGTACAGTGCGCCCGTGCACCCGTGCCGTCTCCCTCCCTTGCCCTATGCTTGGCTCCTTGCCTCTAATGTGGCCGCGTGAGCTCCTCGACCTCTCCCATCCATCCTGAGCACTGTTTGTCTCCGCTCCCCGCTCCAGAGCCTTCTCCGGCGATCTCGAACCCCTCCTCGCCCCTTCCTATATATAGAGCCCCTCCCGAGCTCATCTAGCCACACCATCCACCTCCTCTGACCTCCAAACCTCTCGTAGAAGGCCGTAGCCAGGCCAGGCGGGCCTCTGGCCGCCGTTCTACACCGGAGATCACCGCCAATCCCCTCTCGGTGCCCTGCTTCATTCGGCGCTCCTCAATGTCTTCCAACCCCTCCGGAGTGTTTGTGGTGCTCTATTAGACGGGACCGTGCTGCTGCAGCTGCCGGAACGCCCCTGCCTCACCGGAATCCTCAACTCCGACGAGCCCCCTCTGCCAACGCCTCTGGAGACGACCACCGCGACGCTGTCCGTCCACCTCTGACCGAGCTACTGGTACGTGCGTGTTCGCCGTGAAGTGCCACGTCCATCCATCCACTCGCCGACGGCCGCCGTGGCCTCCTCGCCGGAGAACCACCCGCGACAGAGCCGTCGCCCTTTGTTTCTCTCTCCTCGAACCCTGATAGCGGGTCCCACCTGACAGCCTCTCTCTCACACCCCCGAAGTGGTATAAGTGGAGGCGTAAACCTCAAATACACCTTCGATGTCACCCTCTCTGGTTATTTTGAAAATTCATTTTTATTCAGAAATTTGACTGAATTTTGATCAGCTCTAGTTTTTATTCTACAAGTCCAAATGAGATGATTCTTTTTGCATTGGTTTTGCCTTGAACTCCTCTATCAGCATGCAAAAGATGAGATTTTTGCTTGCTGTAAATATTTTCTGGTGCATTTAAATGTGTTATGTGACATTTTCTTTTTTCTATTTTAATTATTTTCAGAAGGAACTTGCTGCCTTGAAGAGAACCACGAGGATTGTGACCCTCCTCTGCACTAAGGCAAGCCATCACAAATATTTGCAAGAGTGACATTACAATGATTATGATTTTCACTTGAATATGGTCCCATATAATGCATATAGAAAATTAAAATAACATCACTTGTGCTAGTTTCATTTTCATGCTATGCTTGCTATGTTTTTAGTGGTATTTAAGTTGTTTGGTTAAGGTTATGCAGTAGGGTAACATGATCATGAGCAAGAGTAAGTTCATACCGGCATTATGTTGAAGTGGTGCATAGGAATATTGTTGCATCTTCATGGCATACTATGACTCGGAAATATTTCTTTGCAAGTTGAAAGCTGATAATAATCCAACTTGAAAATGTTGTTGATCGAGTCATGGTGCCACCGAATCGAGCTTCCTAGTGCAACCACATTTGCCTTTATGGGGAGGCCCTTTTCTCGGTCTGTTGTTATGCCTCTTGCTGGTGCCTCCAACTAGGGAAGGTTATGCACTTGCGCTACCCTGGCTCGGTAGGCAGGCATGGCCTTGTGTGCCCGTAGTTGATCTCGTACCATTATCCCCATTTGGGACCGTTTTGTTTTGCCACGACGGTGGCCGTTAGGTGTCACGAGGTGACTTCGGGGCCACCCAGAACTTAGCCCAAAGGGGAGTTGGTAGGAGTGGCCGGGAGAGTGTCATGGCAATAGATTGGTTCTGTCAGAACGCCGTTGGTCCACCCGAATGGGAGTTCGAGGCCATGGGTTCTGTGGTGTGGGTACAGTGTGCTAACCTCTGCAGAGTGTGTTTAATCTATCGATAGCTGTGTCCTCGGTCACGGACACAGTTCATAGTAGGTCACACCGTGGATCAACAGAAATATTTAACCTGCACACTAAAGTTATACTTGGGGCACTTGCTATGATGGTGAAGTTGTTAGGACCATCGAGACGATTTCTTTTGTGATCCGGAGGTGATCACCGTGGTAAGATGATGTTCATGGTTATGAGGTAACCAAGATGGTAAGCGGGTCCGAGAGGCCTTGTTGCGAGCACTGTCACCTCATGAGTAGCATGTTAAGTTCTTGCATATAACCTGCTTAAATATCATGTTATTGTCTGCCTTTGTTGCTTTATTTGTGTGAGCTTGCGAGTACATTCAAAGTACTCACCTGGTGTGTCATGCCAGTTTCAGGAGAAGCCGTACCGGAGGTGGAGTTGCATCGTTGCATCGCAGTCTAGGCCGTGTCCACATCAGTGTCCCTGTGAGATGGAGTCCTTCTATGTCATCTTTCAGCTGCCGCATAGCTTTATCGTCGTGCTCGAGGCCCCTATCATGTTCATTAAATAATGTACATTTGTGCAGCAGCACTGTGTGTGCCGCTTGGCTTCGCTATCTGATGTAATATCGAACCGATGTATCAATAAAGCAGTGTCTTTCTGTACCAAGTTGTTGTGTGTTGCCAGAAGACATGATCCATGGGCTGGCAATGCAAGGTAAACCGGTTGCTCTGAGCCGGGGTGCCACAACGCTTGGCATCAGAGCCGCGCTGACTGTAGGACGCCCTAGACAGCTAACGCACTAGTTAAACAATAGTTAGTAGTACTGAGTGCCGGTAGTGTGTGTTTGCATCTGATTGTTCATTGCATGCATATAGTTTATTTTTATTACTAACCAACTAATGATTGTGAGTGTAGATGGCTCCAGTGCCGTACTCGTACCAGTCTGAGCCAGCACCGTACACTTCTTCACATCTTCTTCGGAACGTGTGGCATCGACTCTACCCTGATGGCGATGACCTGGTGTACCAGGTGTACCGGGAGCGACTGGCAGACTCAGTGTACGAGTACCGCGCGGAGGTCACCTTGCACCACAGCTCTGTGACCGGCACCTACACTCGTTCTTCTAGGAGTGGTTTCACTTCTACCCCAGGACAGGTTGTTTAGTTCGCTGTGTCCGTGGCTCTCGTTGATCTGCGTTACAACGAGGTCCGGGTGCAGCATCATCCAGGTTTCTACTACTACCCGTCCATGTTCGATAATGGACGTATCCGTTTCTCTCCCATTGATCCGGTGTGCGACCGTTCATCCAGCCACCTCTCTCGCTACATCACTACTAGTTATCTTCTGCTTTTTGAGTTGGCCCGAGAGTTGACTCATACTCGTACAGCTCTGGTTGCCGCTAGATCTGGTTTCGTTCCACCTTTCATTGGGTTTACCCCATATGTTCCTGCAGCTACTATTCCGCCAGCTACTCCGGTTACCCCTTGGAGTAACTCGGACCCCTTGACAGTGACTACCATGAGTCTGCCGCTGATTGGATTTTACTTCTTGCTACTCCTGCCGCCCCTATGCTTCAGCCTCACCGAGCACCTGCCCTTGAGGGAGAGCCCCCGAGACAGCGTCATCGTGTTTCGTTTAACCCGGAGGTTTCCGTTAACGTCGTCAGTTCAGGATCCGAGACCGAGTCCGGGGAGATCCCAGCAGGATCAGCGGAGCACTAGTCTTCAGGAGTAGCCGAGGTTGTCATGATGATGGGTTGTATGAGTGTAGCCGTACTTGTCATGCTATTTCCTTTCATGTATGGGTCTATGTATGATTATGTTGGAACTTCTTCTTTTTATTATTTGCCTTGGTTTCTCGTTGCTTTCCTTTCGGACTTTGTCGCTTGCTTTTCTTCCCCATTTATGGATGTTGCTCATCTCGATGCTTCGTATTGGGAAACATAAATAGGATGACAAGAGGAGGTAGCAGCAGTCATGCGGGTGACGATACTCCTGTTCGTCGCTCCGCCAGATAGGCAGGACATTCCCCCGAACCATATCAACCACCACCATCTCCTCCACCGCGTCCACCTACCACAGAGCAGATTATGCGAATGTTCGAGGAAAGAAGAAACCAAGATTTACTTGAATTACTAAAGAGCATATAGGCTATGGTGGGTCAGAATGGGAATCAGTATGGTAATCACTCCAAGCTGTCAGATTTTCAGAGAACTAAGCCTCCCAGTTTCTGTCAAGTTGTTGATCCTATGGAAGCTGACGATTGGCTGCGGACTATTGAGAAGAAACTAGAGATTGCTCGCACCGAAGAAATTGACAAAGTTCCGTTCGCCACTCACTATCTTGAAGGAGCCGCTGCTATATGGTGGGATAATACTAAGACCATGTGGCCTGCGGACGATGAGATCACTTGGGATAAATTCAAGGACAAGTTCCGCATGTACCACGTTCCTGCCGGTATCATTAAGGTCAAGCAGCGTGAGTTTCTCGCACTCACCCAAGGAAACTTGTCAGTAAGTGAATATTGGAACAAGTTCAATCACTTGGCTCGTTATTCTCTCTATGATGTGGCCACCGAAGAAAGGAAGATCGACCGATTCCTTTGAGGACTCAATCAGCACCTTCGATGCACACTCAGCATGCTCGATTTCCCCGACTTCTAGACTTTGGTGAAAAAGGCTCTTATCACAGAAAGGGAGCACAGGCTCGTCCATGACAACAAGCCAGCTTATGACGACCGCAAACGCAAGTTCGAGCCCAAGAAGGACAGATAGCCAGTGCAGGAGGCTCGTACTTGGCAACAGCCTCAGTTTGAGTTCAAGCCAACATGGCAGCAGAATACCAACAAGACTGACAACGGAGTCATGAATGTAGTGACCAACCCTGTACGAGAGGATTGTCAGCGTAGCAACGCATGTTTCTCTTGTGGAAAGACCGGGCACTATGCAAGGCAGTGTCCCAAGATGGCAAGTCAAATACACCCCTCAAGCCTCAAGTCAACCACATGGAATCCTTCCTTGAGCAGGAGCTTATCCAAGGCCTAGTGCATCATCTCTCCATCGAAGAAGCCCAAGAAAACCCTGAAGTGGTCATTGGTATGTTTCCTGTTAATAACATACCTGCCACAATTTTATTTGACTCTGGGGCTTCCCATTCTTTTATTTCGCGGAGTTTTGTTGCCCAAAACCAGTTTTCTTGCTCTCTTCTTGAGAAAAGCATGATGGTGCAATCCCCGGGATCCATGCTCAAAACAAATGTGGTATGCCGTGGCTTGGAGATAAATGTTCATGGATTTGTTTTCCCTACCACCCTGGTAGCAATTGAATCCGCAAGGTTGGATGTCATACTGGGAATGGATTGGCTAACAAAGCATCAGGTCTGTATCAACTGTGCAACAAGAGAAGTGACCTTAATAAACCTGGAGGACAAGCAATGAAGTTTGTGGCTCGCAAAACCATGCCCAAAAAGGAGGTGATTTTCACAGCTATAACCTCAGGCATGGAATTAATCCCAGTGGTCAGTGAGTTTCCAGATGTATTCCCTGAAGAATTGGCAGGAATGTTGGGGATATAACTCCGCGGTGTGACCCGCCTAGGAGGGGCCGGGTTACACTGTTGGCGACTCAATAGAGAAAGCCTAAGTAGGCCCAAGAAGAGGAGATATGAAGACTGGAGGCGGCTCACGAGGCGGGCCTGTTGAAGGCCCAAGACCAGGCGATGGTGCTGTAACCCGGAGATGTGAGCCGCCCGATGGTGACTTGCCTAGCAAGGCAAGGTGACTTAGAACCCGAGTTGGTCATGTTGTGTGATCCGACTTGGACTCTTGTAAGCCCAGGGCCTCGACCTGTGTATATAAAGGCGAGACCCTGCGGCGGGTTAACTCAAGTAATAATCAATCGAGAGCTAGGTCAAGCGATTCCGCTCCCTTGTAATTGATACTCAATCAATACAACACAAAGCAGGACATAGGCTTTTACCTCGTTGGTGAGGGGCTGAACCTGGGTAAACTCGTGTCTCTCATCCCGTTCAACCCCTTTAAGCTAACCTACGTTACGATGGCTCCACACCTAAGTCCTTTCACAAGGGCATCTGACGTGTTAAACCCACGACAGTTGGCGCCCACCATGGGGCCAGCGCACGGTGGTTTCGAGTTCTTGAAGGGCTCTTTCCCAGGGATCGAGGGATACGCCGTTGGCAGGATTACCAAGAGTCACCGCGGCAAGCTCTACATCGACGACGCTGGCTGGGGCCCCAAGGCCGACTCAATCGAGTACGGGTACCGGGTCCCCTTCGGTGGGATTCACGTCTTCATCGGCAAGATTGGCGAATCAGAGCCTGAGCCGGATATCTGCAACAACTTCATCGAGCTGGCTCGGCATGCGCAACCCGCCAGGGTTCAACCTGGCCGGAAGCGTGTCTTTGTTGGATTTGCGCATGGCACAGACCTTGCGGAGGATTCTGTGTCCGTAAGAGAGACTCTCATCTACTCAGGTGATGAGTCCTTGACCGGAGAGACGGAGTCGATCAACCAGCTTCAAGACGGCGGGCTTGGGGGCTATTCCGATGGTGACAGTATTCTGGACCCCTATGAGCCGCCGTGCCGGGCTGCTATCTTCATGGCTGGCATAGGATCGGCTCTCAATTCATCAACAACCGCAGCTATGACATCTAGTTCGGCGGCTGCGGCCGGCGGGTCAGCTCGACCGCCGGCTCAGGTTTTGTCTGAACTCTTGGGCACTTTGACGGCCCTGTTAGCAACAGAGGTTACTACGGTGAATCAAGCACAGCACAATGCAGAGGTTGCAAAGGTGCGAGATGAGGTGGCCAAGGCTCAGGAGAATCTTAATGCAAAGAATGCCAGGATGGCAACGGAACGAGCTCTAATGGATGCTAAGTCACAGCGTATAAGGGCGGAGGCTTTTCGCCTGAGTCTGGATCAGAATGCGTCCAATGCTGTTCTTCGAAGGAGACACCAAACCCGCCTGCCTTTGCAGTATGAGGCGCGGAACCTTTTCAACACACCTGGGGAAGGGCCAAGTAACCCGCCAGGTACGGCCCGGGCCACTGAAGTCCCAGGAAGCGGGGTGGCAGCTCAGCCTCGATTATTAGACCTGCCCCGCAGGGGTCAAACCCCACCTCGGCGTTTTTCAACACCATCTGTCCATTATTCTAACCCGGTGGATAATATGATAGCAGCGGCTACCCGGCTCAATGCAATCCCTATTACGGATGAGACGCCTTTCGCAGCTGAGGCGCGAAACGCGATTGAGCTCCTGCAGACGGCGGTTGCACAGCAAGATAAATATTCACACAGCCGTGATCGGGTGCACTCGACCCCCCTCCCAAGCCGCAGTTATAGCCGACGCATTGAGTCACCGGTGGTTTCTAGTAGCGAATGACGTCGTCGGCCGAATCAGGATGACCCACCCCGTGGGAATAACCCGCCCCTTACTCATGCTTAGGCGATTGTGGACGAAGCCAGAGCTCGCCAAGAGGCGGAGGCAGCAGCGGCGGCTCAACTAGGGGCTTATCAGCAGCCGCTGGTGACCCCTTCGGCCTCAGTAGGGGCTGGTGTAATTTCCAGGTCTGTGGGGGTTCCTTGTTTAGTACCGGCTCTACGTAATGAATGTCTGCCTAAGGATTTCAAGGTCCCTCGTAAGGTGGCTAACTACACAGCTGATCTCCCCCCTGAGGCCTGGATTGAGAGTTATGAGTTAGCCATGGAGATGCTGGATGTCAATGATGCTGTATGTACCAAATACTTTACTATGATGTTGGATGGGCCAGCTCAAACCTGGTTAAAAGGACTGCCTTCTAATTCCATCAATTCATGGGCAGAGTTTAAAGTGCGGTTCATTCAGAACTTTAAAGGAATGTGCAAGCTGCCTCTAACAATTATCGATCTTGATAACTGCGTACAGCGTGAGGATGAGTCGGCCCATCATTGGGTCCGGCGGGTTTCTGCTATTATTCACTCTTCGGACAATATTGCGGAGGGTCAGGCGATTCTGGTTTTGGAGAAGAACTGTCACTTTACCCCCCCCCCTTAAACAGAAGCTTGGGCGGCTTAAGCGTCATTGTAATGACATGGGTGAGCTCATGGCGGCTCTCATTATGTCGACTCTGACACCACAAAGGACCCTGGATCTGATGATGATAAATCCAACAAGGACAAGAAGAGTGGCAATGGTAAGAGTCAGCAGCAGAATATGGCAGGGTATAACGGCAATAACCAGGGCAATGGCGGTAAGCGCAGACACCCCGATGGCGGGTCAGATCTCGTAGCTAACACCAACACAAGGTATAAAAACCAGCGCCATAACAGTAATGGTAAGTCGTCCTTTGGAGGAAAAAACTTTAATCTTGAAGCAATGCTCAACGACCCTTGCTCAAAACATAGTCTGCCTAATAGGCCAGTGACTCATGCCTGGAAGGATTGTTTTATCATGCGAGAGTACATGAATTATAGTTTTCATCAGAATCATGGTAACAATAATGGTCTGCCCAGTGGGTCAGGATCTGGTGCTTAGGGGTCCGGCTTTGGTGGTGGCGACTCAAACTCTAGCTATCAAGGTCAAGGTAACCATGGTTGTCATAATCAGCAATCGGGTCAGGGCAACCAGCAGCAAAATAGTCAATCAGGATATCAGAGTAACCCAAAGCAACTTAACAGGGGTCAATACCATGTTTTCACTACAAGTCTCTGCAAGCGAGATCAGAAGGTTCGTAAGCGTACGGTCAATACTGTTGAGCCGGCAATACCTCAATACTTGCGATGGTCAGAACATCCGATCACATGGAGTCGGGAGGATCACCCACCCCGGGTTGAGAATCCGGGTCATCTGGCATTGGTGGTAACCCCTCAGGTCGGGGGTTATAAATTCACTAAGGTGCTTATGGATGGTGGCAGTAGTATCAACATCCTGTATTATGACACTTTCCATCGGATGAACTTAACTGACAAAGATCTTAAGCCGTCCTCCATAGTCTTCCATGGTGTAGTGCCTGGTAAGTCAGCATATCCTGTGGGAAAGATTTCTTTGGAAGTTACCTTTGGGGATGACTATGACTACAGAGCAGAGACGCTGTGGTTTGAGGTGGTTAAAATCAAGAGTCCGTATCATGCCTTGTTCGGACGGCCGGCTTATGCTAAGTTCATGGCTCGCCCTTGCTATGTTTATTTACAGCTCAAGATGCCAGGGTGAAAGGGTACAATTACGGTCCATGGTGATCGGAAAATCACTTTGGAATGTGAGGAAGGAGACGCGGCTTATGCAGAGTCAGCTTGTGCTACCGAGGAGCTTAAGTTTTATACGGATAATGTGGACCCGGCGGATATGGCCCATTTGAAGAAGCCCACCACTGAGCAAGACCCTTTATTGAAGTTTAAGTCGGTTGATGATACTAAGTAGGTTGACTTTGTCCCTGGCGACTCATCTCAGCAGTTCACAGTGGGGGCTAATATGGATCCTAAATAGGAAAGCACGCTCATCGAGTTCATCCGTGAGAATCGGGACATCTTTGCATGGAAACCTTCTGACATGCCGGGTTTACCAAGAGAATTCGCTGAGCACACTCTTAATGTGGATCCTAAGTTTAAGCCGGTTAAGCAGTTCCTTCATCATTTCAATGAGGAACGACGTAAGGCTATTAGAGAAGAGGTAGCCCGACTCTTAGCGGCTGGGTTCATTGTCCAAATTTTTCACCTGGAGTGGTTGGCTAACCATGTTCTTGTACTGAAGAAGAACGGCGCTTGGCGTATGTGTGCTGATTACACAGATCTTAACAAGGCTTGTCCAGCTGATCCATTTGCCCTCCCCCATATCGACCAGATCATTTATGCAACGGCGGGTTGTGATAGTTTATGTTTCCTGGATGCTTATTCCGATTATCATCAGATCAAGATGGCAGTTAAAGACCAAGAGAAGACATCCTTCATTACACCTTTTGGAGCTTTCTGCTATGTTTCTATGCCTTTGGGGCTTAAGAGTGCTCAGGCAACTTATCAACACTGTGTTCAAAATTGTTTTCACTGTCAGATTGGGCGCAACGTTCATGCTTATGTGGATGATATTGTGGTTAAGTCTAGAAAGAAGGATACTCTCCTGGATGATCTGAAAGAAACTTTTGACAATCTCCGGGTCTATAAAATGATGCTTAACCCGGCCAAGTGTGTCTTTGGCGTGCCTGCAGGTAAACTATTGGGATTTCTGGTCTCAGAAAGGGGCATTGAAGCTAACCCGGAGAAGATCAAGGCTATCACCTCACTTTCTAAGCCGGCGTGTGTCAATGACGTCCAACGTTTGGCGGGTCGTATTGCAGCTTTGAGCCATTTTATAAGTCGCCTGGGAGAAAAGGCAATTCCCTTATACCAGATGATGAAAAAGACAAAGCACTTTGTTTGGAGTGATGCTGCTAACGAGGCGTTTGAGGCGCTCAAGAAACAGTTAATTGAGCCGCCCGTCCTTGCTGCTCCCATTGAGAAAGAGCCTTTGCTCCTGTATGTGGCGGCTAATAATAAAGCGGTCAGCGTGGCAGTTGTTGTAGAGTGCAAGGAGGCGGGTAAGGAGTACCCAGTTCAGCAGCCGGCTTACTATGTCAGTGAAGTGTTAACAGAGTCCAAGCAACGATATCCACATTGGCAGAAACTAGTGTTTGGGGTGTTCATGGCAAGTCACAAGCTGAAGCATTATTTTCTTGGCCATCCTATTACTGTGGTCAGCTCTGCTCCTTTAGGCGATATTATTCAGAACAGAGAGGCTACAGGCCGGGTTGCTAAATGGGCAATTGTACTTGGACCTCATAATTTGAAGTATGTGCCAAGAACGGCCATCAAGTCTCAAGCTTTGGTGGATTTCATAAATGATTGGACAGAGTTGCAGACACCTGAGGAGAAACCTGACAACACATATTGGATAATCCACTTTGATGGGTCCAGGCAGTTGGAGGGCTCGGGGGCTGGAGTTATTTTGACTTCCCCACGAGGTGAGAAATTTTGTTATGTTTTAAGGCTAATGTTTCCTTGTACTAACAATGCAGCCGAGTATGAAGCTTTACTCCATGGCCTTCGTATGGCTAAAGAGATGAATTTAAGCCATGTCAGGTGTCTGGGCGACTCAGATCTTGTGGCTCAGCAAGTCTCCGGCAAGTGGGACTCTAAAGACCCGCTCATGGGGGCTTATCGCCGGGCGGTTTGATAATATTGCTGGTCACTTTAAGGGTTATCAGGTGGATCACCTTGATCGACGGAAGAATGAGGCAGCTGATGCATTGTCCCGACTTGGGTCTCAACGTAAGCCGGTACCTCCTAATGTGTTCCTCGATTTTTTGCACAATCCTTCCGTCAAGTTGCCATCTGAAGAAGACATTGCTGTCCCTGACCCGGAGGCGCAGCTGGTGGCGGCTCTCCATGCTATTCCTGATTGGACGCTCCCCTACTTGGCTTATATGACCCGGGGCGAGTTACCAGAGGATGAAACTTTGGCAAGACAGATCACCAGGAGGTCTAAGTCTATGACCATCATCAACAGCAAGTTACATCGATGCAGTGTGACAGGCATGTTCCAACGTTGTGTTTCTCCTGAGGAGGGTCGTGAAATTTTATGATAGATCCATGAAGGTGATTGTGGTCATCATGCCGGCTCAAAAGCTTTGGTGGCTAAGGTTTTCCGTCATGGGTTTTACTGGTTAACAGCTCATGCTGATGCAGAGGACATTGTTAGCAAGTGTGATGGGTGTCAGAAATTTTCTAGACGAGCTCATGTGCTGGCTCGAGAATTGCGGATGATTCCAATAACTTGGCCATTTGTAGTCTGGGGGCTTGATATGGTTGGACCGTTCAAGAGGTCTAAGGATAAGAAGAGCCACCTTTTGGTGGCGGTTGACAAGTTTACCAAGTGGGTTGATGCAGAGCCAGTTAGCAAGTGTGATGCAGCGACTGCAGTTTAGTTTGTTAAAAAGCTGATCTTCCACTTTGGTTATCCTCACAGTATCATCACTGATAATGACGCTAATCTGTCCAAAGGATCTATGAAGGAATTCTATTAAAGAGAGCATATTCATCTTGATGTTTCTTCATTGGCTCATCCACAATCTAATGGTCAAGCAGAACGGGCTAATCAAGAAATTTTGAGAGGTATTAAGCCCCGGCTTATGGTTCCTTTGGAGCGGACGTCGGGTTGTTGGGTCGAAGAGCTTCCTTCAGTACTTTGGAGTATCATAACCACCCCCAACAGATCAACAGGCTATACGCATTTCTTCATGGTTTATGGCGCAGAGGCGGTTCTCCCCAGTGATATTCGTCATGACTCGCCAAGAGTGGCGGCTTACGTTGAAGCTGATAATGAGACGGCGTGTCAGAATGCACTTGATGCTTTGGATGAGGAACGTGATCTTGCAGCAGCCCGATCGATGATTTACCAGCAAGACCTGCGTCGGTATCATAGCCGCAGAGTCAAGACTCGGGCGTTTCAAGAGGGTGACTTAGTGCTCCGACTGATTCAAGATCAGACAGATATGCATAAGCTGTCCCCACCTTGGGAAGGACCTTTTGTGATCAGTAAGAATCTCAACAATGGCTCGTATTATCTCATTGATATACGTGAGCACAAGAAATCACACACCTCTGAGCAGGAGACCAACAAGCCGTGGAACATTTGTCACGGCCTTACTACACTTGAGCCACCGGCTCTCCCCATTGTACATACCTCTGTCGATGTATATATCTTTTTATGATCAATATAATAAAGCCGGCATCCCTCAAATTTGGGGCCTTTGTCATTTCATTTCTATGTATTTGAGTCTTTGTTAATTGATCATAAGGTCACTTGGGGGCTTCCAACCCACCGGGTTTAGCTTTCATACCCTCTTGACCGGCATGACATGCCACATTATGGGTTAAACCTACCTGTTTGCAACTAGCTACTCCGCCAGGTGACCCGCCGAACTCTTGACAAGTCAATCTTTTTAAGACCCTGAACTCGTCAAGGTTAAAACGGCAGTTTTGTGTCACGAGAGAGTTGGCTTACAGTGAGCTAGGATAAACCCACCTGTCTGTTTAGTGCTACTCCGCTATATGGCCCGTCGTACTCTTAACAGTCAATCTTTTTAAGACCCTGAACTTGTTAAGGTTAGAACAACAGATTGATGTCATGGGAAGCCGGCTTACAGGGTAAAAACGGCTATGCGGCCTTGAAAGCAAACATGAGGCATGTGAGCGAATTTTTTCGGTTGTGTTTTAAAAGCCGGCCTAACAAATATTTGAGATTCGTGTATGCCTCTGTTTTGGTTTTTCAGATGTTTTTATGATCTCAAGTTTTTGCTTTTGTGCAAATTGTGAATATCTGGGTCTTACAGGCTCCGGGTTGTGTTACTCATGTTTGAGTATTTGGGTTGTCACCCGCCCTGGTTTTTGACTTTAAGTCATCAGTATGTTTTTTGACTACACAGCCGCTGGCATGATTTCTTTTATGATATGAGATTATGAGTCTTCGGGGTTTCTTAACCCACTACATGCTCTTGGATATAAGTCGCCTCTGCACGTATTGATAGGTCTTTACAGAATATATAAGACCTCAGGTGAAGAGTAGAATCATTGCACGGCTCATATATATGATCAAATCAAGCATGTAATAAAATTCATCTGCCGGATCAAAAGTTGAGATAACATGCTCGAAGGCATGGCAGAGCAGATTCTTGTTTTTTAGCTACCTATTACAAGGCTTCAGCTGAGCCCAATAATTTGTGACCAAGTGTTTTTCGGAGTTAAGTTACTCCATTAAGCCGGTGTCAGCACCGTCCGGGTTTTGGCCTGGCGGGTTGTTGTCATCTTAGCGTCTTGAGGTTGAGGCCTCTAGGTCACCCTGCGCCGGTTCTCCCTCGTCTGTCATCTAAAGAGTAGCCGATGTCCAGTCGATGCCGGTTAATGCTTCAAAGGTCGCCTCATCATTTAGAATAACAGAGGGGTCAAGATCAGGAGCAATAATATGCTTACGCCTTGGCGGAATGAGATCTACAACTTCATGAGATGGCGGCTTAATATTATTGTTGTTGTCATCGTAAGCCGGCGTGTACTTGCTCAAGTTCAGCTCTTCTATAAGTTTGCATGCCACGGGCCGCATCTCTCTGACGCATTTGTTGAAGTCTTTTTCTTCAAAGATTGACTCATCATCCTTGAACTCTGGGCATCCGGTATCTATTTCTTCCGGGTCAAGTTCTGATTGCCACGCCTTGGCCCGGCCTAGAGCAACAATGGCTCCGGCTTAGGCAGCTGATAATTTAACCTCCTCAATTTGAGCCTGCACCATTGAGAGATGATCCAGCATAGTCTTGATATGAGTTGGAGGTTTTTTGCCACCTGACAAAGCTACAAGGCTACGCAGTGTTCCAACATACAACTGCTTAGTCAAAGAATAAGCCGCCTTCAATTTGAGCAGCATGTTCTGACCAAGACTGGCGCTTCTGGGGCCTGTTCAATTTTTCGCACGAGAGTCGCCAGGCGGGTTAAGAATTATATGTTATGAATTGCCAGGTGGGTTAAAGAAATATCAAAACAGATGGCAAGTTGCATATTAAACTTACAAAAGATGGCGGCTAATATTTGATAGATATGTTGCTTCAAGCCGGCTAACTCTTCGGTTACTGGTTTAAGCTTAGCCTCGGCATCTTCTGCCTTTCTTTGCAGTGCAACCTTGTCAGTTTCCCAGCCAGTTCTTTCAGCATCAAAACCCGCCTTGATTTTCTCAATTTCTTCCAGTGAAGTCTTCAGCTTTGACTCAGCCTTGGAAGTTTCTGCTTGTTGCAGTTCTATATTCTTCTTTAAGTCGCTAAGCTGTGACTTTTTCATGTTCAACTCCTCCTGAAATACGATATTGAAGCAATGGTCATAACACAAGGAGCAAGTTTTTGTGATATAGTTAATTAAGTCCCAAGCACATTGCAAGTAATATACTTGGTACTTGGGGGCTAATGTACATCATTTCAATCTATGAGACCCGGCTCATCTTATTCAGATAAGCCGGCCCTTGGGGGCTACGGATTTGGTTCTCTCAAGTGATTATAAGTCCCGGCTCATCTTGTTAAGTTAAGCCGGCCCTTGGGGGCTACGGATTTGGTTCTCTCAAGTGATTATAAGTCCCGGATCATCTTGTTAAGTTAAGCCGGCCCTTGGGGGCTATGAAATTGGTTCTTAGAAATGATTGAAAGACCCGGCTCATATTCTTAAGACAAGCCGGCCCTTGGGGGCTACATTTTGGAAGATTCACATGAAGTCCCAAGCATACTCAATGTCTTTTCTTATACTTAAGACATGGTGGCTATATAAGTATGTATATGTACTAAGGCGGAAAGGGGTTAAAAAACATACCTCATATCTTTGCTTCATCAGATTTACTAAGCCGGACTCCATATCACGGCTAGTATGGAGGCGGCTTAGGTAGCCTGCGTGGATTTCACTTGCACTATAAGATGAATAATCTTCCAAGTCCAACTTAGCCTTGCCTTTCTCCAGTGAAGGCGTTTCTTCTTTGGCTGAGTGCTTGGCTAGGACTCTGGAGACCTCGAGCGGCTTAAAAGCTGACCCGGTAACAATGATGTCACCAACATCAGTAGCGGCAGGGCTCTTGTCAGTGGACTTGGCAGGACTGGGTGGCTTAGGACTTGGCGGGTCAGGACTGGGGGCCGGGTTAATTTCAGTATTCATTGGCTCAAAGACGGCAGTGTGAGTTTGCGGTGGCAGATCATTGGTAAGGTCTTCAGGATTTTGAATTGAAGCCTCAGGGGCCTCTGGCACCTGCCTCTCCGGATCAACAACTTTGGGGTGTTTTGAAGAACCGCCCACCTTTTGTTTCTTGCCTGCCTTTGCTACGCCTCTATGACAAGAATACAAGAGTCCATGAGTATATCACTACAGGTCATTTATGAACAAATGAAAGTACTTACCCATGGGCAATCTTGAAAACAGGCATTTGAGTTCCGGTTGAGTCGCCAGAAGAAGGTGGCGACTCCTGGTAGTCAGAATCAGAGGGATTAATAGGATGTCTTATAAGACCAGCTTTGGGCAAAACCAAGGTTGGATTGTGTGGTACCTCAGCTAGGCGTTTACGGGCAGAGGGCTCATTACTTAACCCGGCCAGTAATTCGCCTGAGCCGCCGCTCCGGGTCTGGCATCTCGTATCATATTGAGCCTTCTTCAAAATAAAGTGTGGATCTAAGTGAGTATCTGGGTGAGAAAATTTTACTGTCCGGACAACCCGCCGCACTTTCTTTGAAGGGGTGGAGTCTGAACCGGATGAAACGGGAATTACCTCAGTATCATCTGCCCGGCTTGTAGCAACCTCTTCCTATGAGGAAAGGGTGTCAACTAGTTCAATAAAGAGTCGACCAAGCGAGTCAAGTTCTACCTCTGATGGGTTCTCAACATCTGCTGACTCGCCCACAGCAGCCGACTCAGTAATAGTAACCATCTTATTCTTCTTTACTTTCTTGTTGGCCCGTGTCTTGGCCATGGCATTTTTTGGCTTCTTGGTCCAGAAGGCGGAGTCAGCCTGTATGAGTGCAGAAAGGATTAAGTAAGCAAGACATAACATGGATTAAAAACATATTGAGCCAAATGAAAAAAACACTTACAGGTGGAGCTGGATTTTGTTTAAAGAATGGCGGTAGGCCAACTTTATTGAAGTTTTCTTGAGAATCGCCAAGCAATTTCCTCATAGTTTTAAAGACTTCTTCAGCTATAAAGTTGTCTTCAGTGTACCGTTGAGGATTGTTTGGCTTGCCAGAATACTCATACATTAAGCCAGGACGGCATCTTAAGGGGAGTATCTTCCAAGAGACCCAGCACTGGGTCAAATCAACTCCAATTAACCCATGAGCCAATAAAGCTTTAGCCTTGGAGAGAAATGGGAAGGCCTCTGCATGTTCTTCTGGGATAATTTTTCTTGGCGGGTCAAAATCCGCTGGAAGACGTTCAGCTCTAAACCCAGGTAGAGGGTTTTCAGAGGTATGGAGCAGTGTTTTTGCAGTAAAACCAAGTGGTCACCCATCCTTTGGGGTGGCTTGGCAAGATTGTGGAAGGAAAGATGTTGTCTCTCCGTCTCTGAATAGAGACTCACCTAATTATTGGCTTGGGCCATTCTGACATTCAGTCTGGTGATTTATATAAAAGAACTCTTTAAAGAGGGGAACATTAGGTGTTGTTTGCAGGTAAACCTCACAAAAGATTTGGAAGTGGCAAATATTGGATACAGAGTTTGGGCTTATATCTTGAGGGTGCAAGTTGAAGTAGTGGAGGAGGTCCTGAAAAAATTTAGACCCGGGCGGGGTAAAACCCCAGAGTATATGATCAGTGAAGGCTACAATTTCATCTTTAGCGGGAGTAGGGCTTGTTTCTCCGTTGCTAACCCGCCATCCAATTTCCTGATGAGTCGCCAATAGGCCTTGGCCTACGTAATCGTTGAGGATTTCTTTGGTAACCAAAGAGCGTTCCCAGTTGCAGATAGTCATATTGAGGAGCCTAAAGGTACGAAAGTAAAATACATATAAGGCAGGATTATAAGCTGCAGTAAATAATGGCGGGTTAATTGAGATAAGCTACTGTGGAAATCCTTGGCGGGTTACAAGTTCAAGGTTAAGCCGCCCGAAAGGTGAAGGGTGGGTCAATTGCCTATATTGCTAGATTTTGGCTAAGTGTGGAATAAACAGATTTTGCGATCTACAGCTATATTTACGGATCTACGGCAGTTTAGAAAAGATGAATAAATGTTAAACCGAGGGTGCAGCAGTGGAAAAAACAAGCAAGGTGCGTGCTAATTTTGAAAAAGAAAGAGTTTATTCTAGGTACAAGATGGAGGCTAAAACAGCTTCCGCGTGGTTCCAATATCATTTTCGGATTGAAATATGGGTGTTTATGCGTGAACTGGATGAACTCAAACGAACACCGATGAACTTGATGAACTAGGGTGACCTAATGTGGATCTAAGAAAAGAGAAGAACGATACCTGTTGGTGTTGGTGAAGAGCGGGCGAGCGCCGCGGATCTCTGGTCTGAACAGGTTGATGCAGCGGCCATTGATGGAGTTACTGGTGAAGCTCGACTGGCGCGGCGGAGCTCCGGTCGCGGCCGAGGTCACAAGGAAGAAGAAGAGGCAGAGATGATGGGAGTAAAAAGTGAACGGGCAGGCCCCCTGTCCCTATTTATAAGGAAGAGATGGAACAGTGAAACGGCATGTGCGGAGATCGAGGAGGCGTGATAATTGTCTCACCAAAAGAGGCGCCTCGATTTTTGGAATGGCTAGTTAATGCAAAGATCCGTTGTGACGTCATGATGATTCTTCTTAATTTAATAATATGATGTCATCTTTTCCTTATGGCGGGTGGTGAAGATATATTCGGGGTCAAGTTTTACAAGAATTGAAGAAGACTCGCCAACCAGAGGATGAAGATTGACATGAACAAGTTCAAATCAATTTGGGGCCTAATGTTGGGGATATAACCCCGCGGTGTGACCCGCCCAGGAGGGGTCGGGTTACACTATTGGCGACTCAATAGAGAAAGCCTAAGTAGGCCCAAGAAGAAGAGATATGAAGACTGAAGGCGGCTCACGAGGCGGGCCTGTTGAAGGCCCAAGACCAGGCGATGGTGCTGTAACCCGGAGATGTGAGCCGCCCGATGGCGACTTGCCTAGCAAGGCAAGGTGACTTAGAACCCGAGTTGGTCACGTTGTGTGATCCGACTTGGACTCTTGTAAGCCCTGGGCCTCGACCTGTGTATATAAAGGCAAGACCCTGCGGCGGGTTAACTCAACTAATAATCAATCGAGAGCTAGGTCAAGCGATTCCGCTCCCTTGTAATCGATACTCAATCAATACAACACAAAGTAGGACGTAGGCATTTACCTCGTTGGTGATGGGCTGCACCTGGGTAAACTCGTGTCTCTCGTCCCGTTCAACCCCTTTAAGCTAACCTACGTTGCGATGGCTCCACACCTAAGTCCTTTCACAAGGGCATCTGCCGTGTTAAACCCACGACAAGTTTGCTATTGATCTTGTGCCAGGGACAACACCCATATACAAGAAGTATTACAGGATGCCTCCATCCGAGTTAGTTGAGCTAAAAAAGCAACTTGAGAGATGCTCAAGAAAGGGTACATCCGCCCCAGTTCCTCACCATGGGAATCTCCTGCCATATTTGTGGACAAGAAATATGGTAGTCTTCGGATGTGTGTAGACTACCGCCAGGTCAACGATGTCACTATCAAGAATAAGTACCCGCTCCCCAGGATTGATGATTTGTTCGATCAACTGAATGGAGCCCAAATCTTTTCCAAGATTGATTTAAGGACCGGGTACCATCAACTCAAGATCAAGAAGGAAGATATTCCTAAGACTGCATTCACCACTCGATATGGTCTATATGAGTATACAGTTATGTCTTTCGGTTTGACAAATGCCCCTGCCTTCTTCATGCATATGATGAACAAAGTGTTCATGGACTTCTTGGACAAGTTCATGGTGGTCTTCATCGATGATATTCTCATATACTCTAAAGGAGAAGAAGAGCATAAACAACACCTCCGAGCAATATTGCAAAGGCTCCGTGACCGCCAGTTATATGCAAAATTCAGCAAGTGTGAATTCTGGCTTAAGCAAGTAGGATTCTTGGGGCATATTCTCTCTGCCGAAGGAATAGCAGTGGATCCAAGTAAAGTCAAGGATGTGCTAAAATGGCTAGCACCAACGACGGTAACCGAGATCAGGAGTTTTCTGGGACGTGCTGGTTATTACCGTCGATTCATTGAAGGCTTTTCCAAGATTGCTGAAACAATGCCAGAATTACTCAAGATGGACCAAAAGTTCATATGGTCTGAAGATTGTGAGAAGAGCTTTAATGAATTGAAGACTCGTTTAACGTCAGCACCCGTGTTAACACTTCTAGACATTTATCGAAGCTTTGACGTGTACTGCGATGCATCTCGAAGAGACCTAGGATGTGTGCTCATGCAAGATGGCAAGGTTGTAGCCTATGCATCCAGACAGCTACGACCTCATGAGGGAAACTATCCTACTCATGATTTGGAGCTAGCAGTAGTTGTGCATGCATTAAAAATTTGGAGGCATTATCTCATTGGCAAGCGGTGCCAAATATTCACCAATCACTAAAGCCTCAAGTACATATTCACTCAACCCGATTTGAATCTTCGACAAAGAAGATGGCTTGAGTAGGTCAAAGATTATGACCTCGGTATAAATTACCACCCGAGTAAAGCTAATGTGGTTGTCGATGCCCTCAGTCGCAAACCAGTCGCATTAAACACATTAATGGAATCCTTGCCTCCCGAGCTACAAGAAGAACTGGCCCAGCTCAACTTGACCATCGTTGAGGCTGACTGCACTAATATGTTGGAAGTCACTCCCACTCTTGAGGAAGAAATTCGCAAGGCCCAGGCAGAGGATCCATTCCTGTAACATCATGTCACACGTATGCACGATGGCAAGACTCAAGATTTTCCAGATGGATGAGCAAGGTACCTTAAGGTTTCGAGGGCGAATCTGTATACCTGAATTAGAAGAGCTGAGAAAGAAGATGTTAACGGAGGCACACGAATCATCGTACTCGATCCATCCAGGTGGAACCAAGATGTACGAAGACCTCAGGCAAATATTTTGGTGAGATGGAATGAAGAAGGATATTGCATATTTTGTCGCCTGCTGTGATATATGCAATAGAGTAAAGGCGGAACATCAGAAACCCACTGAGCTGCTTCAACCATTACCCGTCCCACAATGGAAATGGGACGATGTCTGCATGGATTTCATCACCGATCTTCCCAAAACCGCTCGGGGCAACAATGCAGTATGGGTCATGGTGGGCATGCTGACCAAGGTAGCCCACTTCATTCCAATCCGAACCACATACCGGGCAGATCAATTAGCCCAACTCTATGTGTCCAGAATCGTCAGTCTGCATGGAGTACCAAGAACCATCACCTCAGACCGAGGGTCTCTTTTTGCCTCAGCTTTCTGGTCTCGTCTTCATCAAGCCTTGGGAACAGCACTGAAATACAGTACAGCTTATCACCCTCAGACAGATGGAAAAATGGAGCGAGTAAACCAAATACTCAAAACATGCTCCAAGCATGTGCCCTTGCTCAAGGACCCAAACGGGAAGACAGTTTGCCTTACGCAGAGTTTTCCTACAACAACAGCTATCAGACCAGTCTCAAGATGTCACCATATGAAGCCCTGTATGGTCGCAAGTGTCGTACTCCGTTAAACTGGTCCCAGACCGGAGACAGACGCATTTTCGGGACTGATTTGATGATGGAAGCTGAGAAGCAAGTAAGGGAGATCCAAGACAGACTACAGTTGGCCAAGTCTCGACAAAAGAGCTACTATGATTCCAAACATCGACAGATTAGTTTTGAACCCGGTGAATATGTCTACCTCTGAGTCACACCCATGAAAGGAGTTAAGAGATTTCAGACTCGAGGAAAGCTTGCACCAAGATACATTGGTCCATTTCCGGTCATGTCCAAGGTTGGTACAGTGGCATATCAACTGGAACTTCCTCCCGAATTGTCAGAAATACACGATGTCTTTCACGTATCACAGTTGCGAAGGTGTATCTCCCCACCTGAGAAACGGACTAATATGGCTGAAATAGAGCTGGCTAAGGATATGACTTATGAAGAGAAACCTTTCCGCATACTGGATGAGATGGAAAGAGTCACCTGCAACAAGTCAGTTACGTTTTATAAGGTGCAGTGGGAACACCATACCGAGAGTGAAGCCACCTGGGAAAGAGAGGACTTTTTGAGGACAGCATACCCTAATTTGTTTCCCGAGCAACCGAATCTCGAGGACAAGATTCATCCTAAGGGGGGAGGTTTGTGACAACCTGGTTTTTGCCATTTTTATTTTTCTGGAGTTTATTGCAATTTGGTTTGAATTTGAGTTTTTGAATTGACTCGTTTGGACTTAACACTTGGGCATTATTTTTATTTTCACCCAAGTGACTCCTCTCACTCACAAAAACATCTCTTGCCCTCTGGTATCTCAAAATATTGCCATTAGAATATTTTTCTCAAAAGAAAAATATTCATTTTCTCTCTGAAAATGAACTATCTTCACTTCTGCTCCAAAGCAACCCCTACTTTTCTTGCTCCCAAAAATCTGAGAAAATTCCCAAATATTCTTTGGACCATGCCTCATCTTCCCATGCAAAAATATCCTATGGTTATGAGGAGTATTTTTCTGTAGACAATCATTTCCATTCTGGTCAGAAATGGTACATTGTGAAGCAAGTACATTTTTGACAAATCTTCTTGAGCTGAAACTTTCATGGCTTAATGACCTTCCTAAGTAACCCTTAACACCCAAGTTTCAGCTCCTAACTCTCTCTAGAACTCTCTCAAATATCCTCACAAGTTTTTGTCCAAAAACTTGCCAAGAAGCTCAAGTCTCATCCTGTCGTCCTGGCGTTGATCTAACACAACATGGTGACTAAACTGTGCAAAGACAAGCCACAGACATGATTTAACTCCACGGGCGCACCGCGTTGCACCAGTGCACGTGGTGACCACGTGAATCCAACATGCCAGGCGTGCGTTCGACGTGCTCTGAGCGCCGGCAGCTTCTCTGTTCGACTCGTGCACTCGCCTCCGGCCATGGAGCTTCCCCTGCCTCAACTCGTCACCCATGACCACTCGCTGGAGTTCCCTGACGCCGGCGACAGCTCCTGCAGACACGGACATGGCGGAGCAGAGGGTACAGTGCGCCTGTGCACCCGTGTCATCTCCCTCCCTCGCCCTGTGCTTGGCTCCTTGCCTCTACTATGGCCGTGTGAGCTCCTCGACCTCTCCCATCCTTCCTGAGCATCGTTCGTCACTGCTTTCCATTCCAGAGCCTTCTCCGGTGATCTCAAACCCCTCCTCGCCCCTGCCTATATATAGAGCCCCTCCCGAGCTCATCTAGCCACAGCACCCACCTCCTCTGACCTCCAAACCTCTCGTAGAAGGCCGTGGCCAGGCCAGGCGGGCCTCTGGCCGCTGTTCTGCACCGGAGATCGCCGCCGGTTCCCTCTCGGTTCCCTGCTTCCTCCGGCGCTCCTCAATGTCTTCCAACCCCTCCGGTGTGTTGGTGGTGCTCTCCTGGACGGGACAGTGCTGCTGGAGCTGCTGGAATGCCCCTGCCTCGCCGGAATCCTCAACTCCGATGAGCCCCCTCCCCCGACGCCTCTGGAGACGACCACCACGATGCCATCCGTCCACCTCCGACCGAGCTACTGGTACATGCATGTTTGCCGTGAAGTGCCACGTCCATCCATCCACTTGCCGGCGGCCGTCGTGGCCTCCTCGCCGAAGAACCACCGACAACAAAGCCGCCGCCCTCTGTTTCTCTCTCTCCTCTAACCCTGACAGTGGGTCCCACCCGTCAGCCTCTCTCTCGCTCCCCAAAGCGGTATAAGTGGAGGCGTAAACCTCAAATACGCCTTTGACGTCACCCCCTCTGGTTATTTTGAAAATTCATTTTTATTCAGAAATTTGACTGAACTTTGATTAGCTCTAGTTTTTATTCTACAAGTCCAAATGAGATGATTCTTTTTGCATTGGTTTTTTCTTGAACTCCTCTATCAGCATGCAAAAGATGAGATTTTTGCTTGCTGTAAATATTTTCTGGTGCATTTAAATGTGTTATGTGACATTTTCTTTTTGCTATTTTAATTATTTTCAGAAGGAACTTGTTGCCTTGAGGAGAACCAGGAGGATTGTGACCCTCCTCTGCACTAAGGCAAGCCATCACAAATATTTGCAAGAGTGACATTACAATGATTATGATTTTCACTTGAATATGGTCCCATATAATGCATATAGAAAATTAAAATAACATCACTTGTGCTAGTTTCATTTTCATGCTATGCTTGCTATGTTTTTAGTGGTATTTAAGTTGTTTGGTTAAGGTTATGCAGTAGGGTAACATGATCATGAGCAAGAGTAAGTTCATACCGGCATTATGTTGAAGTGGTGCATAGGAATATTGTTGCATCTTCATGGCATACTATGACTCGGAAATATTTCTTTGCAAGTTGAAAGCTGATAATAATCCAACTTGAAAATGTTGTTGATCGAGTCATGGTGCCACCGAATCGAGCTTCCCAGTGCAACCACATTTGCCTTTATGGGTAGGCCCTTTTCTTGGTCTGTTGTTATGCCTCTTGCTGGTGCCTCCAACTAGGGAAGGTTATGCGCTTGTGCTACCCTGGCTCGGTAGGCAGGCATGGCCTTGTGTGCCCGTAGTTGATCTCGTACCATTATCCCCATTTGGGATCGTTTTGTTTTGCCACGACGGTGGCCGTTAGGTGTCACGAGGTGACATCGGGGCCACCCAGGACTTAGCCCAAAGGGGAGTTGGTCGGAGTGGCCGGGAGAGAGTCATGGCAATAGATTGGTTCTGTCAGAACGCCGTTGATCCACCCGAATGGGAGTTCGAGGCCATGGGTTCTATGGTGTGGGTACAGTGTGCTAACCTCTGTAGAGTGTGTTTAATCTATCGATAGCCACGTCCTCGGTCACGGACACAGTTCATAGAAGGTCACACCGTGGATCACCAGAAATATTTAACCTGCACACTAAAGTTATACTTGGGGCACTAGCTATGATGGTGAAGTTGTTGGGACCATCGAGACGGTTTCTTTTGTGATCCGGAGGTGATCACCGTGGTAAGATGATATTCGTGGTTACGAGGTAACCAATATGGTAAGCGGGTCCGAGAGGCCCTATTGCGAGCACTGTCACTTCATGAGTAGCACGTTAAGTTCTTGCATATAACCTACTTAAATATCATGTTATTGTCTGCCATTGTTGCTTTATTTGTGTGAGCTTGCGAGTACATTCAAAATAGTCACCTGGCGTGTCATGCCAGTTTCAGGAGAAGCCATACCGGAGCTGGAGTTGCTTCGTTTCCTTGTAGTCTAGGCCGTGTCCACATCAGTGTCCCTGTGAGATGGAGTCCTTCTACGTCGTCTTTCCGCTGCCGCGTAACTTTATCATCGTGCTCGAGGCCCCTATCATGTTCATTAAATAATGTACATTTGTGCAGCACCACCGTGTGTGCCACTTGGCCTCGTTATCTGATGTAATATCGAACCGATGTATCAATAAAGCGGTTGCCTTTCAGTACCAAGTTGTTTTGTGTTGCCAGAAGACATGATCCATGGGCTAGCAATGCAAGGTAAACCGGTTGCACTGTGCTGGGGTGCCACACAAGAACCCTTTCTTCGCCTCACTCATGTTGTTAGGGTATTCTCGCGACAGATGCCAAGGGGTGGCTTATCATGGGTGGAGCTAAGAGGACGTTGTCGGGCCCTGGAAGCGGGAGTGAGCACGAGCTTGATCATACACGAGACGTACCCAGGTTCGGGGCTCTCTGGGGAGATAACACCCCTAGTCCTGCTCTGCGGGGTCTCCGCATGATGACTTTGATCAAAGGGAGTACAAGGTTGCTCCTTGAGCTGCGTTGCTAGAGGAGGAAGAAGGGCAAGGCTAGCTATCTTCTCCTAGCTATGGTGTATGGTGGAATGAGGGCTGAACCCTTTGCATGGGGGATCCTGTGGGGCTTATATAGGCCTGCCACCAGGGGTACAATGGTAACACGGCCGGGTGTAGGACCCGGACGTCAGCGTCTAGGGTCGCCGGGTTCTCCGTCGGCTGCTGGGGCCCACCTCCGGAGGCCCCGCCGGCTGCCGAGAATCCGGCCGACAGGTGGGGCCCGCCACCTGTGGGCCGCGCTGATTGCCTTTTGCTGTAGCGTTGTACTTGATGACGGAGGCCGCGTCAGGAGTCGTATGGCTACAGTCCCGCCGCTTGGTCAGCGCACACTGTAGCCATGCTCCGTCTCATCGAAGTAATTGAGCGTGGACTCTAAGGGGAGGGGAGGGCCGGCTGCTGGAGGCCGGCCCACGCCCGAAGCCGCCTTCTTGGGGAGCGCCGTCTTCTTGGAGCTCACGGACAGGTAGGGCCCGCCACCTGTAGGCCGTACCGATTGCCTTTTGCTGTAGCATGACCCCCACGCCTGGTAGGTGGGTGACCGCTTGGTTAGCTTGCACTGTAGCCACGCTCCCCCAGGATTTGGGGGAGTGGGTGGCCCTGTAGCCATGCCTATCTTGTCGTAGTGGTTGAGTGCAAACTCCGAGGGGAGGAGGGTCCGTCTGCTAGGATCTGGCCTCCCCTGAAGCTGCCTTCTAAGAGCGCGCCGGCTGAGAGTCCGGAAGGTGCGAGGGGCTTTACTAGCCCCGATGTCTTGAAATGCTAAAGGGTGTGGATGAGGCTACCCTTGGTCAATCCCTCCAACAGTAGTCCCCGAAGCTAGTGAGGCGCCGCCTCTCAAAGCCGGAGTGCCTCAGCAGTTTCCTCCTCTGAGAGATCCTGTGCCCTTGCTTCGTCCGGCTGGGAGAAGCCGTCCGACAGGAGCCGGCCGAGGCTAAGCCAGCCATCTGGTGAATTTGAACCGTTGTGGCGGGCGCCGAGCTGACGCCATCGGGTGGCGCGCTTGCCACTTGTTGCTCGCTTGCCACGCGGCGCCAGCAGGCTAGGCCGGCCTGCTAGCCCACGCGCGCGACGGAACATCGCCGCAGGCCCGGGCCCACCACTACAGGGCCTCGGCACGCGCGCGGATCCGCTGCGGCTGAGGTGGGTGGTTGCCCTTCCGGGGCATAACGATCACGCGTCTTTAAGGCGCGGGATTTACGGGGCCGTGCGGGGCGTGGGTGCAGTTAATCCCCACGTTCCCCATGACCCGCCGCTTCGGCTCCGCCGCCGTTGCCGTATAAGTAGGAGGGAGGGGGTGCGGCCGAACGCGCACGCCCGCCTCCGGTCTTCTTCTTCTCCTTCTTCTTCTTCTCCTTGCTGCCGCTGTGCTGCTGCACCACCCACCACCGAAGCGCCACCGCAGCTTGCCGTCGCCTAGCCTTGCCGCGCCACCCCGGACTCGCTGCCACCCGACCTTGCCGCGCCGCCGCCAAGTCACCATGAACCATGGCGCGAGGCGAGTCGGACGCCTCGAATGTCCATGATGGGCACATCGAGTTCCTCCGTGCGACGCGGCGGATGCCCAACAAGGCGTGCGTGGGGGCGCACCTCCCGGACGCGCGGGAGATCTCGCTGACGCCGCGGGCCGGTGAGTACGTCGTCTTCCGCAGCCACTTCCTCCGTGGCTTCCGCTTGCCGGCGAGCGCCTTCCTCCGCGAGTTTCTCGACTTCTACCGCCTTCAACCTCACCATCTCACGCCCAACACGGTGGTCCTCCTCGCTGCCTTCGTCACTTTCTGCGAAGGCTACCTCAGCGTCCGGCCCACACTTGTGTTGTGGGGCAGGTTCTTCTACCTTAAGCTCGGCACCGCGGCCAAGGGCGAGCCGGCCTAGTGCGGCGCTTGCGTCGGCGTGCGGCGCACCGGCACCGGGACCCGATTTCCCCTCGTCGTCTTTCATGACTCGGCGAAGTTGTGGCAGAAGTCATACTTCTACGTCCGCAATGTCCACCCGACCCGGGATTACGTCAACCTGCTGGCCTTTTGCCTGGCCCGCCTGCTGAACCACGGAACAATTGGGGGCAGCAGCCCAAACCGTTGCCGGCTGCCATCACCAACGCCCTCGACCGGCTTCAGGAGATGACGGACTCGGAGGGGCTCCAGCCGGCGGACCTGCTGGCCGCCTTCGTCTACTGCTGAGTGTCGCCCCTCCAATTCCGGGCGCATCCGATCTGCGACATGAGCGGCCGCCGGGACCCCTGTTGGATGTCGACGAAGGAGCTGCCGACTGTTGAGGTGGTCCGGCATGTTAATTACTTTTCGAACAGCCAACTGAGCGAGACCGACTGGAGCTTCGGCAAGCCACCGTACAGCCGTGCCAACCCGCCGCCTGTGGTTAATATCTGGTCCCCTTTCTTTTCTCACGCTGTGCTCTTCATCCACCCTGAGCACCCGAACGCGGCGCAGCACTTCGCCGGCCAGGCAGAGCCGCCGTGCCGGCTCCTGGCCACCAATGGATGGCGGACTGGGAGGTGAGCGACATGAGCGACCCCGAGCTGGGGGCGGCCGCGTTGGAGGAAGACGACACCGCCGGGGGAGGCGGCGCTGGAGCAGGCGGAGCCGCAGGAGCCGGCGCGGGAGGTGACATTCGGGACTGACCGGATGATGATGAGGACGGCGACGGGCAATGCCGACCTGAAGGCGCTGACAGGGCGGGTGCCGGCTCCTCGGCGGCGCGGCCGATAGGCGGGGCGCCGACTGGGGCACCTGGCGCGTCTAAGCGCCACGCCGACATGGGGATGTTCGGTAGCAGGCCGACCAAGAAGGCCAAGTCGACGGCCGCCACCAGGCAGCAAGAGGCCGCGAAGACGGCTGCCATCCAGAGGACCCCGAAGGAACACCCACTGGTGTCCGCGTCAGTGCTCTTACTGCTCTTGTCTTGATTGTTTTGTCTTGACTTTTCCTTTCTGGCGAGTTTCTTATCTTTGCGTGCTTTGCCACGCAGGGCTCCACTTTTCATGTCACGGGCTTCGTCCACCTCGCTGATCGGAGCAGCAGGCGGCTCTGAGGAGGCCCGCCGCGTGGACCCGGCTGCCGCTCTTCGGGAGGCGATGGAGAGGAACATGCGAGAAGCGCGGGAGGAGCGGGAGGCCACGGCGCATGCGGAGGCCGATGCCGCAGCCAAGGCGCAGGTGGATGCGGCGGCCAAGGCGTAGGCGGAGGCCGACGCCAAGGCCGCGGAGGACCCGGCCCGCAGCGTGGTTCCGGAGGCCACCGACTTGCAGCAGTCGGAGCCGCCGGTGGTGGATGATCGGGCGCCGACTGGATCAGCCGGAGCTGACCAGGCGGCCCGGAGCGGCAGGGGACCGACCCCATCGTCCCGGAGATGGAGGTGGCCCAGCGCGCGTCGGATGCTGGCGAGCGAGGTGGAGGCCATCCCGAAGGGCCGGAGGTGCCGCCAGCCAGCATCGAGCTGGTGACGAGCTGGGCCATGACGTCACAGGCGGCTTCCATGCCAAGGCCGGCAGAGGCCGGGGCCGTGAGCTCACCGGGAGCCGACACCGAAGCCTCGGGCTCTGCTCCGCCTGGTTGGACACCAGGAGCTGGCCCGGCTGCCCTAAACCTCGCGGTGCAGGACGTCCTGGACAAGTTCTCCGTCCACGACGCCACCCTCCTAAAGGCGAGGAACGAGATGGTGGCGATGCAGACGTCTGTTCGGTTATGTTCTTAGTCTTGCTTTTTATCTTTGCAATCTTCAGTGGGGGCGCGCCAGCGCACCCACTGGGTGTAGCCCCCGAGTTCCAAGCCGGCTGCTGAACAAGCGGGTTGGAACTTTTAAGGCATGTTTCTGAATGCTGAAGTGTTGCTCCTGCCGTAGGACTACCACAACCTGCGTGCGGCCGCCTTCAATTCACAGAACCAGCAGCTTGCCAACCGGACCGCTAAGTTAATCAAGAGTCGAGGTACGTAGGCCAGCCATCAGTGGGGGCGCGCAAGCGCACCCACTGGGTGTAGCCCCCAAGATTCGGGCCGACTGCTGAGCATCCGGGCAAGATCTTCCCGGCGACTTCTTGTCTTCGTTGCCGCTGACGGTTCTTCTTTTTCTTTGCAGAGGCCGCCGCCAATCTGCGGAGCCGCGTGCACGAGCTCGAGAGGTCGAGAGCCAGCAATCGTCTCGAGAAGGAGCTGGTTGACCAAGCGGCCAGGCACACGGACCAGGTCCGACAGCTGAAGGACGGGGAGGCGCTCCTCAAGGCCGAGTTCGAGTCTCAGCGCTCGGACTGGGCCGAGAGGGAGAAGCTACTGTCGGAAGGTTATGAGGTGATCGAGGCCATGCTCGAAGGTTAACTTTTCTTTCTTGCTTGGAGGTGCCGGCTATTGCTGGAAGCCGGCCTCTTATTCCTTTGTTTTCCTTTTGCGCAGAGTGCTTTCTGGACCACGCCGACGTCATTAGCCAGGCGATCGAGGCACGGCGCGAAGAGCGGAGGCGGGTGGGCGAGGAGATTGCGCCGGACCGGCCTTGGACAATGGGCGAGCAGTTCCGGGCCATCCAGCTACGCCTTGTGCCGGTCCGCCAGCTGCTCCGCCGATTTCAGCGCGCCAGGTCCTAGGTCTTGGAGGGGCTCTGGCCGGGTGTGCTGGTGCCCCGGGCTCCCAGTCGGACCGCCGACTTGTTGGAGGTGGCGGCCGAGTGGCTCGACGCTTGGAAGGGTGCCGCGGCATGGGCAAGCGCCAGGGCGGTGCTGGAATTCATCAAGGCGTGGTACCCAGGCGTGAGTTTGGCTCAGCTGGCCACTTTTCACCAGGAGGCAGCACCGGAGCTAGAGGCGGAGCGCGCGGCGATCGCCGAACACGCAGCAGCCCTTGCCGACTATACCGATGTCAGCGTCTTCGTCCCGGAGCGGGCGGAAGACAGCACTGAGGTGCCGCCCTCTTGGTTCGGGCTGAACCCGGACGAGGGGGAGGACCCGATGGAGGAGATCGCCTCTAGCGACGAAGGCACGGAGGAGAGCGGGGACGAGGAAGGCGATGACGTCGCACCAGACGGCGGAGCGACCAGCCGGACTCAGCCTGACCTGGCCTCGGCCAACGAGCCACGGGAGACTACGTCAGCCGCCGCCGCCGCCGACCAGGCCGAGACCCGCCAGCCGGAAGCCCCACCAGCCGGTGCCTCAGCCACCGCCGACCTGTCTGAGCAGCCCGCCGCACCTTCGGTCTAGGCGGCCTTTTTATCTTCTTAAATTCTCTGTCTTGTACTTAAGAACAAGTTAATTGTGCGCAGTTCCACCCACGGGGGGTGTATTAAACTCTGATGAATGCTGGCCTTGGGCCTTTTGCAATGTAAATAACTTATTTTTACATGCTTTTCTCTCTGCCGGGCTCTGGCTCGGTTTTGCCTTTGCTCTTGTTGGCTTTTTCTTTTGCCGTGTTCCTCTGGCCGCCGCCCTGCCAGCCGGACAGCCGTGCTGCGGTCTGTGGCCAGGTCAGGGACTTGGCCGTTTAAAATAGGCAAGTTACTTCAGCCGCCTAGAGCATAGCTAGTCGAGCGAGAAGCCGGCCGGCCGGCTGCTGGGCAGCCGGATGGGTGAGGCGAGGACCCGGCTTGGCCTGTATTGGCGTTCTTCCTTAGTCATTTTTCGTGTGGACAACGTTTCCGGCCTTTAGCTCTTGCCAGCCGGACAGTCATGCTGTGAGCTGTAGCTGAGGCGAAGAGAGGGCCTTGGCAGCGGCACACTACTTAGCCGACTTCGGGTGGTGCCAACTTAGGTCAAGGCGGCGAGCCCCCGGGCCGGCTAACCGGACCCGGATAGGGCGGAAGAATGAAAGAACACATTCATAGGTGAAGCTTATCATATAGATAAAAAGGTAGCCCCCGAGTGAGCCTCTGGGGACCTGTTGTCTTTGCTTAATACAAAAGGTAGCATGGTACATACACTGTCTCAACTGTAAAATGGGCGGAGAAGGTTCGCGTTCCACGGACGCTCCGTCTCTTGGCGGCATTGTCCCTCTTGCGCGCCCTAGGCTTTTGTGAGTCGATGAGGTAGTAGGAGTCATTGCCCAGGGCCTTGCTGATGATGAAAGGCCCCTCCCAAGGGGCGAAGAGCTTGTGCTGGCCGGCTGTTCGCTGGATCAGCTGGAGCACAAGGTTGCCCTCGCGGAAGGCGCGCGGCTTGATCTTCTTGTTGTGGTAGCGGTGCAGACTCTGCTGGTAGATGGCGGACCGGCTGAGTGCTTGCAGCCGGGCCTCTTCGACCAGGTCGATGTCGTCTTCTCGTGCTTCCTTGGCTTCCACCTCCGTGTACATGGTGACGCGAGGCGAGTCGAACTCAATGTCAGTTGGGATGATAGTCTCGGCCCCATATACGAGGAAGAAGGGTGTGAAGCCGGTTGCTCGATTCGGCTTAGTCCGAAGACTCCAAAGGACAGCCGGCAGCTCCTCGATCCAGTAGCCGGCCGAGCGCTCCAGAGGCTCGACCAGCCGGGGCTTGATGCCGGACAGGATGAGGCTGTTTGCTAGCTCCACTTGGCCGTTTAACTGCAGATGGGCAACGGACGCGAGGTCCAGTCGGATGCCCTGTGTCGCGCAGAAATGGGCCAGGGCGCCTTTGGCAAAGTTTGTGCCGTTGTCGGTGATGATGCTGTGCGGGATGCCATATCGGATAGTGATATCCGCGATGAATGTGACAGCAGTCGGACCATTCGGCTTCTTGATTGGCCTCGCCTCAATCCACTTTGTGAACTTGTCCTCGGCAACCAGCAGATGGGTCATGCCACCGCGTGCTGTCTTGAATGGGCCCACCATGTCCAGTCCCCATACGGCAAACGGCCAGGTGAGGGGAATGGTCTTGAGTGCAGAAGCCGGCAGGTGCTGCTTGGAGCTGAAGCGCTGACACCCCTTGCACTTGCGGACCAACTCCTTGGCGGCGTCCAAAGCAGACGGCCAGAAGAAACCGTGGCGGAAAGCTTTCGCGACGAGGGCTCTGGAGGCGGCATGGTAGCCACATTCGCCTTGATGAATATCCCTGAGGATTGCTATGCCCTTTTCCGGCTCTACGCAGCGCTGGAAGACACCAGTCACGCTGCGCCTGACGAGCTCTCTATTGACAATTGTGTATGCGGCCGCCCGGTGTTGCACCTGCCGGGCCAAGATCTCATCGGCTGGTAGCTCTCGGCTTACCAGAAAGTTGAGGATGGGCTGCGCCCAAGATGGAGCTTCTACCACCGTCATGACGACAACCGGTACCAGGGAGGCCGGGTTGGGAGGCGGCGGGTCGGAGCCGGCCGCTGCTTGCTGCGTCGCTGAAGTACCCGGGCCGACTGCAGCAGTCCCCGGGCCGGGTTCTGAGGTCTCTGGGCTGGGTGCGGGTGCTGCAGCCTCTGGGTCGCCTGCAGAAGTCCCCGGGCCGACTGCTGAAGTCCCCGAGCCGGATCTGACTGTTCCAGGGTCAGCTGGCGCGAAGATGGATTCTGATTCCGGCGAAGGTTTGATAGACAGCTTGCGCAGGCACTCGAGGGAGACGCCAGCTGGTATGGCCTGCCGAGTGGAGCCAATCCATGGCAGGGCGTCGGCTGCTTCGTTGTCGGCCCATGGCACATGGAGGAACTCGCACCCGTCGAAGTGTCCGCTCATCTGCTGGACGAGGAAGCGGTAGCTAGCCATGTTGGCGTCCTTGGCGTCCCAATCGCCAGAAGACTGTTGGACCACCAAGTCCGAGTCGCCGTAGCACAGAATGCGGTGGATGCCGATCTCCTTGGCTAGCCGGAGCCTGTGGACGAGCGCCTCGTACTCGGCCACGTTGTTGGAGGCGACAAAGTGGATCTGTAGCGTGTAATCGAGCTTGTCGCCTTTGGGAGAGGTGAGGATGATGCCGGCTCCCAAACCGGTGCACATCTTCGAGCCGTCGAAGTGCATCCGCCAATGCGTGGAATCCGGCGCTGGCGGCAGGTATTGGGTCTCGGCCCAGTCGACAAGGAAGTCGGCCAACGCTTGGGACTTGATGGCGGTGCGGGGCTGGTAGAGGATGGTGTGGGGAGCCAGCTCGATGGCCCACTTTGCCACCCGGCCTGAGGCATCTCTGTTGCCCATGATCTCGACAAGGGGGGCAGTGCAGACGACCGTGATGGTGTGCTCCTGGAAGTACTGCTTCAGCTTCTTGGTGGCAAAGTACACGCCATAGCACATCTTCTGGTAGTGGGGGTAGTTCTGCTTGGAGGGGGACAACACCTCGCTCAGGTAGTAGACCGGCCTCTGGACCGGATGTGCTTTGCCGTCTTCTGGGCGCTCGACAACGATCACGGTGCTGACGACTCGGCTGGTAGCGGAGATGTAGAGGAACATGGGCTCTTTAGCAGCCGGAGCGGCCAAAATAGGCGGCGTGGACAGCATCCGCTTGAGCTGGAGGAACGCCTCGTCCGCCTGGTCAGTCCACTTGAAGCATGAGGTCTTCTTCATCAGCTGGTACAGAGGGAGGACCTTCTCGCCCAGCCGACTGATGAACCGGCTGAGAGAGGCTAAGCACCCGGTGAACTTCTGGACGTCCCGCAGCTGGGTCGGCTTCTTCATCCGCTCAATGGCCTTGATCTTCATGGGGTTGCACTCGATCCCACGCTCAGAAACAAGGAAGCCAAGGAGCTGGCCGGCTGGTACTCCGAAGACACACTTCTCCGGGTTGAGCTTGATCTGGAAGCGGTGCAGGTTGGCGAAGGTCTCCTTGAGATCCCCCAAAAGGGTGCCGCGCTTCTTCGTCTTCACCACAATGTCGTCCACATAGACGT
The DNA here is from genome assembly GCA_011799875.1 of Thinopyrum elongatum. Classification (NCBI taxonomy): domain Eukaryota; kingdom Viridiplantae; phylum Streptophyta; class Magnoliopsida; order Poales; family Poaceae; genus Thinopyrum; species Thinopyrum elongatum. The sequence continues at coordinate 465,050,873 of CM022301.1, read as the reverse complement.
GGGTGTTCCTGCTGAGTTGCTTCAGGAGGCACTTCTGCATGCAGCGCTGAAAGGTGGCACCGGCATTCCTCAAGCCGAACGTCATGGTGATGTAGCAGAAGGGGTGATGAAGGCGGTCTTCAGTCGGTCGACCGGGTCCAGCTTGATCTGGTGGTAGCCGGAGTAGGCGTCCAAGAAGGACAGCAGCTCGCAGCCGGCCGTGGAGTCGATCACTTGATCTATCCGGGGCAAGGCAAAAGGGTCCTTGGGGCAGGCTTTGTTGAGGCTAGTGTAGTCGATACACATGCGCCACTTGTTGTTTTTCTTCAAAACGAGGAATGGGTTGGCAAGGCAGTCCGGGTAGAACACTTCCATGATGAAGCCGGCTGCCAGAAGCCGGGCGATTTCTTCACCAATGATCCTTCTCTTCTCCTCCGATAGGCGGCGGAGGGGTTGCTTGACCGGTTTTGCATCTGATCTCACATGTAGCTTGTGCTCGGCGAAATCTGTCGGAACACCCGGCATGTCCTTGGAGGACCATGCGAAGATATCCCGATTCTCATGGAGGAAGTCGACGAGCTCGCTTTCCTATTTGCTGTCAAGGGCGGACCCTATGACAGCGAACTTCTCCGGGTGCGCCGGGTCCAAGACGATCTTCTTGGTTTCCTTGGCCAGCTGGAAGGAGGCCCCGGTCTCCGCGTCCTTGGTGTCAGATGGAATGGCCGGCTGCTCGTAGGCCATGGCCACAGCCCGGTCAAGGAGGTGCTTCTCTTCGGCGATGACGAGGGACTCGGCCAGCCGGCTGCTGGCAGCGGCGCACGTGAGCGACTTCTGGTAGTCACCGGCAATGGTTATGATGCCCTTGGGACCCAGCATCTTCATCTTCAGATAGGCGTAGTGCGGCACTGCCATGAATTTAGCCAGCGCAGGCCGGCCCAAGAGCGCGTGGTAGGGGCTGTCCAGGTCGACCACTTCGAACCAGATCGGCTCGCGGCGGAAGTGGGTCTTGTCGCCGAACAGGACATCAATCTTGATCTTGCCGATTGGGGAGCAGGAAAGCCCGGGGATGATGCCATGGAACACGGTCGGGCTGGGCAGGAGCTGCTTCTCCTTGATGCTCAGCTTTTCCATGGTGTCGCGGTAGAGGAAGTTGATGCTGCTACCGCCGCCTATCAGGATCCGGGAGAAACGGTAGGCCCGCCTCTCCGTTGAGAAGGTGGAGTCCAGCACCATTGCATAAGCACCCGGTGAAGGAATCACGACCGGATGGTCATCACAGCTCCAGGTGATGGGCCTCTCGGACCAATGCATAAATTGGGGGACCTCTGAAGCGACAGCGTACACCTCGCGGTGTTGCTATCGCCAGCTGTGCTTGTCGTCGGCTTCACTTGTGAAGACGACGTAGGTGGCGTTTGCATCGGGGAACTAGTCTTGGAGCATGCCGACTGGGCGGGCCGTCGGCTGCTGAGGAAGCGGAGCTGCCGCGCCGGTAGGAGGAGGCGGCAGGCCCTCACCCTTGGCGAGTATGGCAAGCCAGTTGCACTGCCGTGGTTAGACAGCTTCACGCCGCTGTGGAACTTGCATGGGGCATCGAGGGTTTGCTTGAAGGAGAAGGCAGACAGCCAGGCACCCTTGCCGCCCTTCTGGCGCTTGGGGCCGGGTTGGCATGCCGGCTGCTCGTCCTCGACGGTCGCCACCTGCCGGCTGCTGGTAGCCGGCTGCTGGGCCTTGCGCTTGTTGTCGTTCGACTGTTGACGCCGGTTGGAGTCACCAGCCGGCGTTTGGGGAGCCAGCGGGAGCACCTTCCCGGATGCGTCAACCCGGATCTCCGACTTCATGGAGGAGTCGGTGGTGGCGTACTTGTCCGCCACGACCAGGAGCTTGTCCAATGTAGCCGGCTCATCGCACAGAAGCTTGTGCTTGAGCAGGGTGCCCTCTCTGCCCCCGGTGGTGAAGTATTCGATGGCCTGCACCTCGTGCACCCCTTCGCAGGAGTTGCGCAGCTAGGCCCAGTGCGTCAGGTAGTCGCAGGTGGACTCAGTCAGGCCTTGAACGCACATGGAGAGCTGGCGTGGCTTGGGGGGCCGCTTGTAGGTGCTGGTGAAGTTGCGGACGAAGACGTCGGCGAAGTCCAACCAGCTGTTGACGCTGTAGGGTTTGAGGCTGTTCAGCCATGTCCGGGCCGTGCCCTGGAGCATGAGCGGAACATACTTCACGGCAACGCACTTGATGCCGTTCGCTATGCTGACTGCCGTAGCGTAGTCGGTCAGCCAGTCCTCCGGCTTCGATCGCGGATGCGAGGGCCGAAGCTGGCCGGGCCGACAGTGTCCTCCTCCTCGACTGCCCTTCAGGGAAGCGAGAACCCTTTGGGGAAGGGCTCGTCGCAGATGTGAGGGCCGAAGCAGGCCGGGCCGACAGTGTCCTCCTCCTCGACTGCCAAGGACCGAGCTAGCCGCTCGATCCGGTGGCGGGCATCATTCTCGCCTACCCCTTCACAGGGGCCTAGCCGGCCCCCAAGAATCGGGTGGTCTACCGGCGCCGGAGAGGCCAGCCTCTCCCTGCGAGGGGGAGGCGGACGCTCATCCTGCTGGCGCCGGTCCTCCACTCTTGGAGGAACTTGCCGGCTGTTGACAACCGTCAGGCGGGTACGCCGGCTGCGGCTAGCAGCCGGCTCCAGGTTCCGCTGGCCACGGTCGCCGCCGCTTGGGGACCAGGAGGTCGCTCCATGCTCGTGGCGGGGGGGAGGGTTTTTGGCTTGCTTGTCGGCTTCCACCGTGCGGTTGCACGCGTCTTGCTGCGTATTCGCAGCGTCGAGGAGCTCCTGGAGGCGCACCATCTGGCTGCACCGCTCGTCGCCCTCCAGGTGCTCCAATTCTTCTGCCGCCGCCTGGGCGGCGCGCAGGTTCTGCTCGGGGGTGGCGTAGATCGGGCGTTCGACCCCCAGCATGCAGGCTATGGCCGCGCCGCGTTGCCGAATGGCGTCGGCTCGGCTGGGCTCGCCAGCAGCCGGTTGCTGCCTGCGATGTGGTCGATCTCGTGCTGGTTGGACTCCGTGCGACGCTTCATGGCCGCCATCTTGTTGGCGCTGTCAAGGAGCATGACACGGAACGCCTCTAGTGTCGCCCCATCGGCGTTGGCAGCAACGGGAGTGGCCAAGCCCTGCATGGCCGCTCGCAAGGGGTCCTGGGTGGCCCCGTCGTAGTCCCCGCTATGGCCAGTGACCAGCACCTCCGCGATGATGCCGGCGTCGGTGTCGCTGCCGACAGGAGGGACTGGATCATCAACGACCACCACGTCGGCAGGGAACCCGTCGGTGGAGGCCGCGTCGGAGATGGTGAGCTTCTTGAAAAGCTTGGAGAGGGGGTCGACGGAGCGGAGGGCCTTGGCATCGGAGGCGGGCTCATTGGAGAGGCTGGCCTTGCCGAAGAGGTCGACAAGGTAGCTCACGGGGCAGGCTGCCCCCGCGTCGGGCAGTGCCCTGGTGCAAGCGCAAGAGGGTGCGCCAGGCTGGCTGATCAGGCCGGCCGCGATGTGCTCGTCGGAGAGGAAGAGGGTTCCCGTCCAGAATGTGTCTCCGGCCGACGCTGCGTTAGGCCCCACGGTGGGCGCCAGCTGTCGGGGTATTCTCGCGACAGATGCCAAGGGGTGGCTTATCATGGGTGGAGCCAAGAGGACGTCGTCGGGCCCTGGAAGCGGGAGTGAGCACGAGCTCGATCGTACATAAGACGTACCCAGGTTCGGGGCTCTCCGGGGAGATAACACCCCTAGTCCTGCTCTGCGGGGTCTCCGCATGATGACTATGATCAAAGGGAGTACAAGGTTGCTCCTTGAGCTGTGTTGCTAGAGGAGGAAGAAGGGCAAGGCTAGCTATCTTCTCCTAGCTATGGTGTATGGTGGAATGAGGGCTGAACCCTTTGCATTGGGGATCCTGGGGGGCTTATATAGGCCTGCCCCCCAGGGGTACAATGGTAACACGGCCGGGTGTAGGACCCGGACGTCAGCGTCTAGGGTCGCCGGGTTCTCCGCCGGCTGCTGGGGCCCGCCTCCGGAGGGCCCCGCCAGCTGCCGAGAATCCGGCCGACAGGTGGGGCCTGTAACACCCCAAAAATTTAATCATGTTTTTACTAAATAAAAATTTGGCCAGAAATAAAATTTTGAATTATATTAAGTCCTTTATTATTTTCAGAGTATTTTCTGTTTCTGTTTTCCAAAATTCTTCCCTCCATATAGATTTTTTTTAAATAATATTGTGACTTTGGTAGTTTTCTTAAAACTTTTCAAATATAGTTTAATAACAGTAAGATTTATTTTCATAATAAAATTTTGCACAAAACAATTCTTTTAATAGCTATTTCAATATTTTAAATGCCTCTATTGCACTACAACCCCAATTTTTATTGCTCCAAAAATTCTGAAATTTTTCCCACCTATAGTTCTTCCAACCAAACCCTTAAGTACAGAAGATTAGCTCAGTTTGCATATTGGAAGTCCACCAAATATTCTCCTATAGTTTCTGTCCAGAAATGAATTCTGTTAAAACTTGCATTAGTAACTATCTCTTTTTGCCAAAACAACTCCACCATCATCTATACCCACTAAGGAGACACCATCCTGGTAAATTTCACACCCAGCAAAATCCCCTAGATTGCCCTAGCATTTTATCAAATAGCTCATGTGCATGACAGAATTTGGCAACCTCTTTAAACTACATTAGGATCTTGCTCCTCTGGTCAAACCAACATGTCCAGTAGCCTTGCCAACCTTGTCATCATCATCACACCAAAAATGAGCTCATTTGGAGCAGCCTAACATGCATTGGCATTTGCCCGAGCACTTCAAGTGCATGCTCAGAGCACAGCCAGAGCGCACACACTGCAGCCATGGCATCGAACTACTGCCGCACCTCTGCTGCCTCTCCTGCTCGCCCTAGCCTCCACCTGGGTCGTCTGATCCTCCCCAAGGCTCGCTGACACCATCCCCTGGTCCCCAGTACCGCCTCCCACCGACCACAGCCGCCATCGTAGCCTCCTCGGACATGGCACCGCCCAAGAAACATGGCGCGTCTCCTAGCCAACCAGCACCTCCCGGGCATAACCGCGGGTGCTAACGCTCTCACCGAACTCCGCCGACCACCTCACCGAGTCGCTGACCCTCACCACCGCCCACAACCATAATTCCGGGGAAGTAATTGCGACGGCCACCGTGGCTATTCTCTAGAAGCTGCACACTAACCTCGCCTGCCTATAAAAGGGCGCCTCGGGCACCGCCTCACGACGTCAACCACTCCTCCTCTCCCTAGAGACCCGTCGGTGCAACGAATCCACCAGGAGGTGGTCGCCTCCCCAGTCTCCAGCACCACGGGTGCCACAACTTCACCGATCATTCCGTCGCAACCACGGCCTCCCGCTCCCCACTTTCTCCACTAATAGCCTCCTGAAGCTCCTATGAATCCATCCCCGTCGTCAATTTCGTCGGGAGAATACAATAGGCGAAAGCCCCAATCCGGCCGATTCCGCCGTTCGCCGCGGAGCTCATCGTCGGTGACTCGGTGGTCTCTGGTGGACAAGGCATAGCTCTCTGGACTCGCCTCAGTTAGGAGAACACGCTCATGAGCTCGGCACCTCGAGTGGCGCCGCCGTTCACCGGCGCCGTTCACCGGAACCCTGCTCTGTTCTACCACGGGGGAGATGAAGAAGACGACCAGTCAAACCTGACCGGTGGGCCAGGCGGGGCCCACTGTCAGTGACTCATAAGTCATCGCCGAAGCGGTATGAGAGGTAGTGAATCTCTTCGTATACGTGTTTCCCACGGGAAAGCGTATTCCTTAGAGTACGCCTTTGACGTCGGCGACCTCTCACGCGGGCGTGCGGCTGGGCCTGGCACAGTGATGCCAGGCGACTAAATCGCACCCAGGGCGCACTTCTGCCCTTCCCCTTTCCTATTTCAGCATACCTCAAATTAATTCCACACGAACCTTTTCAAATTCAAATCCAGTGATTCAAATTTCTAAATACTCATAAAAATATGCTCTATTATTTCACCTAGGGTGGACATTTTTATTAAGCTTTATCTCCACTGGATCTTCTAAATAGTCCATATTCTTAATTATCTCATCTTAGAAAATCCCTAGGAAAATCATAGTAACTCCAAATGATATGATTCTTTTTCTGATATTCCTTATTTTGTCTCTAGTTTATTTTAGTATTTGTTTCAAAAATAGTTGAAATAATTTTTGGCACTGTTTTTGCTTTATGTGGTTATTCCAATATTTTGAAAATAGGCTAATGGAGGGAAGATGATTTCTTGCAAAAAATTGAAGTAAGCCAGCAGTTCTACATACTCAAGGCAAGCATCTTGAACACTTGATATGGTGAATTGCATGGTTATATTGTTTGCAAGAGTAAATGAAGTCATACATAGGTTGAGTTCAAATAAAAATTTGCATGCATGTAGTGATGGCATGTTTCCTCATACCATGCATCGTGTGTTGTCATGACTAACTTGCAGGTGCAGGTATAAGTAAAATACAGTACCGGCAGAAGGGTGACCACGTTGTAGCGTGATCATGCCTTGTTTGTTATGCATGTTGGAGCATGCAAGGGTTGTGGCCCTGTTTGGAATTGCTGTTGAAAGAATACTTTGTTGTCCTAACCATTGCAGGAAACTTCAGCCTCCTGAGTCGACCATAGATCGAGTCTTGTTCCGGTAACCCCCATACTTGATTCGTGCTGCCACTCGTCCCATCCACAGGTGGGGTACGGTTTAGTAAGTTGTTAACCCCTTTCCGTGCACACACCACATAGAGGGCCACGATGAGGGTTTCCACGGCCATGGACTAAATCCTGTCATCGGGTCAGGGGGCATGGGTGTATCCGGTTGTAAACGAGAGGGGGCACCCCTTGGAATCCGTGCGTATTAATAGTGATCCCATGCAGGATGTTGGTCTCTCCGTCTCAGAGTTTTTCTTGAACGATGCTTTGGGTGATTCCTGGCGTCCGGAAAGTTAATCTGGTGTGTGCTGGTCAGGTGTGTTTTCAACCTAAAGACCGTAATGGGAATTAGTCAGTGTCACGGTACTGACTAAAGAAATCCTTTACTTGTGGGTAAAGAGTACACCCTCTGCAGAGTTTTAAACCTATTCGAATAGCCGTGTCCACGGTTAAGGGCTACAGTCTGGGTTGGTCAAGTGTCGGTCTTAGTGTCGGTCTTCGGAGGAAAATAATTAAATTGAGCCTGAATTATTTTGCAGGATAATTATTGACACCTTGATGCTACCATGAATATTTTTATGCATGTTAATATTATTATGGTTATGATTATTATTGAGGACTAACCCGTTTCTCTTATCTTTGTATTTCCTGAGTGTCTCAGGGGCTGGCTAGACTACCCCGGGCACTCAATTTTATTTTCAAGACCTCTCGTGGCATCTCTCGAGTTAACAGGCGGTTCCGCCACTACTCTTGTGGACACCCGATTGGCATTTCTCTTCAAGTCCAACCGTGGCGTCACTTGACACCCGACTGGCATTTCTCTTCAAGACCTTTTCATGACGTCCCTCGAGTTTACAGGCGGTCTCGCCACTACTCTTGTGGACACCCGATTGGCATTTCTTTTATTTTGCTGAATGTCACTTGGGCTGGCTAGACTACCCGTGGCATTCGTTTGCTTTATTTCTAATAAGTTTGATCATGACTAACATGCTATGTTCACGTTCATATCATTTTATTGTCATGATTTAAATTTCAGTCAGCATGAGCATGTGCATATAGTTTGGCTCATCATGATCATATATTTTTATCTGCTGCCTTCGGTATATCTTTTGTTCATGATGTTTGCGAGTACATTCAAACGTACTCACATGCTTGTCCCTGGCTATTTACGTGGCCAGTTCAGGAGTTCTACGAGGAGTACCACAGCGACGTCCGTGCGGAGACTAGGATGGTAGCCACGCGGGATAGGAATTATCCAGGTCAGCCGTTCCTGTGGGAATGGAGCCCCATCGACGTTGGTGAACCACAAGTCGCTTCCATCACCCGTCACCAGATATCATTGTTGTATCATTAGACCTTTATGGTCTTGTATCCAATTCTTGTAATAGCTTGGTAATCTGTAACAAGGACGTGTCCACCAGTAACAGTAATCCTGGGCTGGTGGTAACACGAGGGGTTAAATTTCTGGGATATTTTGTGTCCCCGAAATCCGGCCCCGACAACCTTGGTATCAGAGCCAGGCTGACCATTGGGTAATCCTATCTTGGCCTGGTCGCTACCTCTAGGTTTCCACACCATTCACATCCTTTTCTGTCCATAGTCAAGCCCATCCTATCCGATAACCGCATAGTGGCTAGCCGACATCTTTTTGATAGTCGGTGCCCAACCTATCAACCTAGTCCATAGGCCGTGTGCCTGTGGCCGACACCTGAGTTATCCCATCCACAAGCATGCGATGGAAGACTCGGCTAGCCTATAAAGGAAGCCCTGCCTCAACTCAGCACAGCACGGCCTTCATCCAAACCACCAAGATGCCTCGTTCCCTCATCCACTACGAGACCACCGCGCCGGAGCTTGATGGCGTCGTCCGCATACTCTCTAACATCACCCGACGTGCCCATGGTTTGGAAGAATCACCATGATATGTGGTGTACCAAGCAAGGGATCGCAATGGCCTCACCCAGTTTTGGGCCACAGTATCTATTAATGGAAGGGCTTTGGCACAAGAACACTCTCACCGATTTACGAGAAGAGTAATGGCTGGTGAATATCAAGCCATCCAGTATGCCGCTAGAGAAGCTGTTGCCCAACTTTGCCACCAAGATTCAAGCACTCACAATCGCTCATTTTTCTACTATCCATCCAGATCCAGCTATGATAGAGGGATGCATTTTTCCAACTCCGAGCACAAGCAAAACCCTACCCTGGAAAACTTGGTGCATTTTGTGGCCGCACAAGAGTCACTGCTCACCCAAGTTGCCAGGGAACTCTCCATTACGAGGAGAGCCATTGCTCAACACCCATTAGTAAGGGGGAGTGCAGAACCATCAGTTATTCTGTCAGCAGTCCTGGGAAGTAATCCAAGAATTCCAGGGGACGCCCAGCAAAATGGCCCGTCCCTCTCTTCTAGCTACTCTCGTCGAGTGTTTGAAGAGTTCACGGCCAGGGTCAGAGCTGGAACGTCTCATCCGAAACCGTAGAGGGTCACGAGTTTGGTTGTTACTGTGTCTAATGCTAGTTTACATAACGCAACCGTTGTATGATATTTTAGGGCGTATATCATAAGTGCATTGCTATGTTTGCATTTTGCATATTATTGTTTGTTTTGATACGCTTTTAATTCTTCCGTCCTTAACAAATCTCGAGGATGAGATTTTCTTAAGGGGGGTAGAGTTTGTAACACCCCAAAAATTTAATCATGTTTTTACTAAATAAAAATTTGGCCAGAAATAAAATTTTGAATTATATTAAGTCCTTTATTATTTTTAGAGTATTTTCTGTTTCTGTTTTCCAAAATTCTTCCCTCCATATAGAATTTTTTTGAAATAATATTGTGACTTTGGTAGTTTTCTTAAAACTTTTCAAATATAGTTTAATAACAGTAAGAATTATTTTCATAATAAAATTTTGCCCAAAACAATTCTTTTAATAGCTATTTCAATATTTTAAATGACTCTATTGCACTACAACCCCAATTTTTATTGCTCCAAAAATTCTGAAATTTTTCCCACCTATAGTCCTTCCAACCAAACCCTTAAGTACAGAAGATCAGCTCAGTTTGCATCTTGGAAGTCCACCAAATATCCTCCTATAGTTTCTGTCCAGAAATGAATTCTGTTAAAACTTGCATTAGCAACTATCTCTTTTTGCCAAAACAACTCCACCATCATCTATACCCACTAAGGAGACACCATACTGGTAAATTTCACACCCAGCAAAGTCCCCTAGATTGCCCTATCATTTTATCAAATAGCTCATGTGCATGACAGAATTTGGCAACCTCTTTAAACTACATTAGGATCTTGCTCCTCTGGTCAAACCAACATGTCCAGTAGCCTTGCCAACCTTGTCATCATCATCACACCAAAAATGAGATCATTTGGAGCAGCCTAACATGCATTGGCATTTGCCCGAGCACTTCAAGTGCATGCTCAGAGCACAGCCAGAGCGCACACACTGCAGCCATGGCATCGAGCTACTGCCGCACCTCTACTGCCTCTCCTGCTCGCCCTAGCCTCCACCTCGGTCGTCTGATCCTCCCCAAGGCTCGCCGACACCATCCCCTGGCCCCTAGTACTACCTCCCACCGACCACAGCCGCCGCCGCCGCAGCCTCCTCGGACACGGCACCGCCCAAGAAACATGGCGCGTCTCCGAGCCAACCAGCACCACCCGGGCATAACTACGGGTGCTAATGCTCTCACCAAACTCCGCCGACCACCTCACCGACTCGCTGACCCTCGCCACCGCCCACAACCATAATTCTGGCAAAGTAATTGCGACGGCCACCGTGGCTATTCTCTGGAAGCTGCACACTGACCTCGCCTGCCTATAAAAGGGTGCCCCGGGCACCGCCTCGTGACGTCAACCACTCCTCCTCTTCCTAGAGACCCGCCGGTGCAACGAATCCACCCGGAGGTGGTCGCCTTCCCTGTCTCCGGCACCACAGGTACCACAACTTCCCTGATCATTCCGTCGCAACCACGGCCTCCCGCTCCCCACTTTCTCCACTAATAGCGTCCTGAAGCTCCTACGAATCCATCCCTGTCGTCAATTTCGCTGGGAGAATACCGTAGGCCAAAGCCCCAATCCGGCCTACGCCGCCGTTCGCCGCGGAGCTCACCGTCGGTGACTCGGTGGTCTCTGGTGGACGAGGCACAGCTCTCTAGACTCGCCTCGGTTAGGAGAACACGCTCATGAGCTCGGCACCTCGAGTGGTGCCGCCGTTCGCTGGCGCCGGTCGCCAGAACCCCGCTCTATTCTACCGCGGGGGAAATGAAGAAGACGACCAGTCAAACCTGACCGGTGGGCCAGGCGGGGCCCACCGTCAGTGACTCATAAGGCATCACCGAAGCGGTGTCAGAGGTAGCGCATCTCTTCGTATACGTGTTTCCCACGGGAAAGCGTATTCCTTAGAGTGCGCCTTCGACGTCGGCGACCTCTCGCGCGGCCGTGCGGCTGGGCCTGGCCCAGTGATGCCAGGCGACTAAATCGCGCTCAGGGCGCACTTCTGCCCTTCCCCTTTCCTATTTCAGCATACCTCAAATTAATTCCACAGGAACCTTTTCAAATTCAAATCCAGCGATTCAAATTTCTAAATACTCATAAAAATATGCTCTATTATTTCACCTAGGGTGGACATTTTTATTAAGCTTTGTCTCCACTGGATCTTCTAAATAGTCCATATTCTTAATTATCTCATCTTAGAAAATCCCTAGGAAAATCATAGTAACTCTAAATGATATGATTCTTTTTCTGTTATTCCTTATTTTGTCTCTAGTTTATTTTAGTATTTGTTTCAAAAATAGTTGAAATAATTTTTGGCACTGTTTTTGCTTTATGTGGTTATTCCAATATTTTGAAAATAGGCTAATGGAGGGAAGATGATTTCTTTCAAAAATTTGAAGTAAGCCAGCAGTTCTACATACTCAAGGCAAGCATCTTGAACACTTGATATGGTGAATTGCATGGTTATATTGTTTGCAAGAATAAATGAAGTCATACATAGGTTGAGTTCGAATAAAAATTTGCATGCATGTAGTGATGGCATGTTTCCTCATACCATGCATCGTGTGTTGTCACGACTAACTTGCAGGTGCAGGTATAAGTAAAATACAGTACCGGCAGAAGGGTGACCACGTTGAAGCGTGATCATGCCTTGTTTTTTATGCATGTTGGAGCATGCAAGGGTTGTGGCCCTGTTTGGAATTGCTGTTGAAAGAATACTTTGTTGTGCTAACCGTTGCAGGAAACATAAGCCTCCTGAGTCAACCATAGATCGAGTCTTGTTCCGGTAACCCCCATACTTGATTCGTGCTGCCACTCGTCCCTGCCACAGGTGGGGTACGGTTTAGTAAGTTGTTAACCCCTTTCCGTGCACACACCACACAGAGGGCCACGATGAGGGTTTCCACGGCCATGGACTAAATCCTGTCATCGGGTCAGGGGGCATGGGTGTATCTGGTTGTAAATGAGAGGGGGGCACCCCTTGGAATCCGCGCGTATTAATACTGATCCCATGCAGGACGTTGGTCTCTCCGTCTCAGAGTTTTTCTTGAACGATGCTTTGGGTGATTCCTGGCATCCAGAAAGTTAATCTGGTGTGTGCTGGTCAGGTGTGTTTTCAACCTAAAGACCGTAATGGGAATTAGTCAGTGTCACGGTACTGACTAAAGAAATCCTTTACTTGTGGGTAAAGAGTACACCCTCTGCAGAGTTTTAAACCTATTCGAATAGCCGTGTCCACGGTTAAGGGCTACAGTCTGGGTTGGTCAAGTGTCGGTCTTAGTGTCGGTCTTCGGAGGAAAATAATTAAATTGAGCCTGAATTATTTTGCAGGATAATTATTGACACCCTGATGCTACCATGAATATTTTTATGCATGTTAATATTATTATGGTTATGATTATTATTGAGGACTAACCCGTTTCTTTTATCTTTGTATTTCCTGAGTGTCTCAGGGGATGGCTAGACTACCCCGGGCACTCAATTTTATTTTCAAGACCTCTCGTGGCGTCTCTCGAGTTAACAGGCGGTTCCGCCACTACTCTTGTGGACACCCGATTGGCATTTCTCTTCAAGTCCGACCGTGGCGTCACTTGACACCCGACTGGCATTTCTCTTCAAGTCCGAACCGTGGCGTCACTTGACACCCGACTGGCATTTCTCTTCAAGACCTTTTCGTGACGTCCCTCGAGTTTACAGGCGGTCCTGCCACTACTCTTGTGGACACCCGATTGGCATTTCCTTTATTTTGCTGAATGTCACTTGGGCTGGCTAGACTACCCGTGGCATTCGTTTGCTTTATTTCTAATAAGTTTGATCATGACTAACATGCTATGTTCACGTTCATATCATTTTATTGTCATGATTTAAATTTCAGTCAGCATGAGCATGTGCATATAGTTTGGGTCATCATGATCATATATTTTTATCTGCTGCATTCGGTATATCTTTTGTTCATGATGTTTGCGAGTACATTCAAACATACTCACAGGCTTGTCCCTGGCTATTTACGTGGCCAGGTCAGGAGTTCTATGAGGAGTACCACAACGACGTCCGTGCGGAGCCTAGGATGGTAGCCACGCGGGATAGGAATTATCCAGGTCAGCCGTTCCTGTGGGAATGGAGCCTCATCGACGTTGGTGAACCACAAGTCGCTTCCGTCACCCGTCACCAGATATCATTGTTGTATCATTAGACCTTTATGGTCTTGTATCCAATTCTTGTAATAGCTTGGTAATCTGTAACAAGGACATGTCCACCAGTAACAGTAATCCTGGGCTGGTGGTAACACGAGGGGTTAAATTTCTGGGATATTTTGTGTCCCCGAAATCCGTCCCCGAATGGCCCGCTGCCTGCGGGCCGCCCTGATTGCCTTTTTCTATAGCATTGTACTTGATGACGGAGGCCGCGTCAGGAGTTGTATGGCTACAGTCCCGCCGCTTGGTCAGCGCACACTGTAACCATGCTCCGTCTCATCGAAGTTATTGAGCGTGGACTCTGAGGGGAGGGAAGGGCCGGCTGCTGGAGGCCGGCCCGCCCCCGAAGCCGCCTTCTTGGGGAGCGCCGTCTTCTGGGAGCTCACGGACAGGTAGGGCCCGCCGCCTGTAGGCCGTACCGATTGCTTTTTGCTGTAGCATGACCCTGGCTGACGAGGGCCATGTCGTGGGTCGCATGGCTACAGTCCCACGCCTGGCAAGTGGGTGACCGCTTGGTCAGCTTGCACTGTAGCCACGCTCCCTCGGGATTTGGGGGAGTGGGTGGCCCTGTAGCCATGCCTATCTTGTCGTAGTGGTTGAGTGCAGACTCCGAGGGGAGGAGGGTCCGTCTGCTAGGAGCCGGCCTCCCCTGAAGCCGCCTTCTAAGAGCGCGCCATCTTCTGGGAGCCGGCTGCTTGGGCCTAGCCGGCCCAAGGAGCCGGCTAAGAGTCCGGAAGGTGCGAGGGGCTTTGCTAGCCCCGATGTCTTGAAATGCTAAGGGGTGTGGATGAGGCTACCCATGGTCAATCCCTCCGACACATGTTGAACAGTTTCAACACTTTATCTATGTACGTGCACTGGCTTAAGCCGAGCAGCCTCCTCGGTCTATCTCTATAGATCTTAATGGCTGATATGTAAACTGCTTCACCGAGATCCTTCATCGAAAACTTGCCATTCAATGACTCCTTGACCGAGTTCAACATCGAAACATCATTTCCGAGCAGTAGTATGTCATCCACATACAAGATCAAAAACACTATCGAGCTCCCACTTAACTGCTTGTATAAACAAGCGTCCTCTTCGTTTTTTATGAAACCGAGACCAGTGACGACCTCATCAAAACGAATGTTCCAACTCCGATATGCTTGCCTCAACCCATAAATGGATCTCTTGAGCTTGCATACCTTACTAGTGCTAGTCGGATCGACAAAACCCTCGGGCTGTATCATATACACGTCCTCGGTTAAATTTCCGTGAAGGAAAGCTGTTTTGACATCCATTTGCCATATCTCGTAATCGAAATATGCAGCTATAGCTAGTATGATCCTTACCGACTTCAGCATCGCTAGCGTTGAGTAGGTCTCATCGTAGTCAATTCCTTGAACTTGTCCATAACCTTTTGCGACAAGCCGAGCTTTGTGGATCTGAACATTTCCATCCACATCGGTTTTCTTCTTAAAGACCCATTTGCAGCCAATGGCCTTTACGCTAGGCGGCGGATCAACCAAGTCCCAGACTTGATTCTCATCCATGGACTTTAACTCGGATCTCATGGCCTCTTGCCATGACTCGGAATCGGGGCTCACCATCGCTTCCGCATACGTGGCCGGCTCATCGCTTTCTAGCAACAATACATCACGCACTCTATGCAATCTTTCCGACCTCCATGGTTCCGGTGCCACTTCCACTACGGGTTCCCTGACTGACTCCAGTATGATCTCATCACTAGCTGAGCCATCCCCGAGTGGTCCTCGAATTTCTTCGAGTCAGATCGTGCTCCCACTGGCTTCCCGACTGAGAAACTCTTTCTCAAGGAAAACCCCATTCCGAGCAACAAGCACTTTGTTCTCTTCCCATTTGTAGAAGCTATATCCCAAGGTTTCCCTCGGATATCCCACGAATATGCATTTTTCGGCTTGGGTGTAAGCTTGTCTGACATAAGTCACTTGACAAATGCTTCACAACCCCAAATCTTTAGAAAAGACAAACTGTGACTCTTCCCAGTCCACATCTCATGTGGTGTCTTGTCTATGGATTTTGATGGTACCCTGTTAAGTGTGAAAGCTGCAATTTCTAGAGCGTATCCCAAGAATGACAAGGGTAAATCCGATTTGCTCATCATTGACAGGACCATGTCCAACAAGGTCCTATTCCTCCGTTCTGACATGTCGTTTCTCTGTGGCATACCCGGAGGTGTGAGCTGAGGTACTATACCTCTGCTTTTCAGATGAACATCAAACTCCTGGCTCATGTACTCACCTCCACGATCTGATCATAGAAGTTTTATAGTCTTGCCGAGCTGATTCTCAACCTCGTTCTGAAACTCTTTGAACTTTTCAAAATTTCCGACTTGTTCCTGCTACTTCTTGAGCTTGCGTTGGTTTTCCCTTGAAGAGGAAAGGGTGATGCAGCACAGTAGAGGTAAGTATTTCCCTCAGTTTAGAACCGAGGTATCAATCCAGTAGGAGAAGAACGCACAAATCACCAACACCTGCACAAACAATCAAACACTTGCACCCAACGCGAAAAATGGGTTGTCAATCCCTTCACGGTCAACTGCAAAAGTGAGATCTGATAAAGATAGATAAACAAAAGATAAAATATTTTTGGGTTTTTTGGTATATAGATATGAAAATAAAAGATTGCAAAATAGTAGATCGGAAAGTAATATGATGCAAAATAGACCCAGGGGCCATAGGTTTCACTAGAGGCTTCTCTCATGAAGGCAAATAATACGGTGGGTGAACAAATTACTGTCGAGCAATTGATAGAAAAGCGCAAAGTTATGACGATATCCAAGGCAAGGATTACGCATATAGGCATCACGTCCGTGTCAAGTAGACCGACTCCTGCCTGCATCTACTACTATTACTCCACACATTGACCACTATCCAACATGCATCTAGAGTATTAAGTTCATAAAGAACGGAGTAACGCCTTAAGTAAGATGACATGATGTAGAGGAATTAACTCAAGCAATATGATGAAAACCCCATCTTTTTATCCTCGATGGCAACAATGCAATACGTGTCTCGCTACCCCTACTTTGTTACTGGGTGAAATCACGCAAGATTGAACCCAAAGCTAAGCACCTCTCCCATTGCAAGAAAAACTAATCTAGTTGGCCAAACCAAACCGATAATTCGAAGAGAAATACAAAGATATTAAATCATGCATAAAAGAATTTAGAGAAGATTCAAATAATATTCATAGATAAGCTGATCATAATTCCACAATTCATCGGATCTTGACAAACACACCGCAAAAGAAGATTACATCGGATAGATCTCCAAGAACATCAAGGAGAACATTGTATTGAGAATCAAAGAGAGAGAATAAGTCATCTAGCTACTAGCTTTGGACCCGTAGGTTTGAGGTAAACTACTCACGCATCATCATAAGGGCAATGTAGTTCATGTAGAAGCCCTCCGTGATCGATTTCCCCTCTGGCGGGATGCCGGAAAAGGCCCCAAGATGGGATCTCACGGGAACAGAAGGTTGCGGCGGTGGAAAAGTGTTTTCGTGGATGCCTCTGGTGGTTCTGGAATATATGTGAATATATAGGAGGAAGAGCTAGGTCAGGAGAGTCCCAAGGGGCCCACAAGGTAGGGGGCGCTCCCCCCCCCCCCTAGGGCGTGCCCTCCACCCTTGTTGCCGCCTCGTGGCTCTTCTGACTTGGACTCCAAGTCCCCTAGGTGTCTTCTGGACCAAGAAAAATCATCGTGAAGTTTTATTCCGTTTGGACTTCGTTTGGTATTCCTTTTCTGCGAGGCTCAAAAACAAGGAAAAAACAGAAACTGGCACTAGGCTCTAGGTTAATAGGTTAGTCTAAAAAATAATATAAAATAGCATATTAATGCATATAAAACATCCAAAACAGATAATATAATAGCATGGAACAATCAAAAATTATAGATACGTTGGAGACGTATCAAGCATCCCCAAGCTTAATTCCTACTCGTCCTCGAGTAGGTAAATGATAAAAACAAAATTTTTGATGTGGAATGCTACCTAACATACTTATCCATGTAATTTTCTTTATTGTGGCATGAATGTTCAGATCCATAAGATTCAAAACAAAAGTTTAATATTGACATAAAAACAATAATACTTCAAGCATACTAATAAAGCAATCATGTCTTCTCAAAATAACATGGCCAAAGAAATTTATCCCTACAAAATCATATAGTCTGGCTATGCTCCATCTTCGTCACACAAAGTACTCAAATCATGCACAACCCCGATGACAAGCCAAGCAATTGTTTCATACTTTTGATGTTCTCAAACCTTTTCAACTTTCACGCAATACATGAGCGTGAGCCATGGACATAGCACTATAGGTGGAATAGAATATGGTGGTTGTGGAGAAGACAAAAAAGAAGGAGATAGTCTCACATCAACTAGGCGTATCAACGGGCTATGGAGATGCCCATCAATAGATATCAATGTGAGTGAGTAGGGATTGCCATGCATCGGATGCACTAGAGCTATAAGTTTATGAAAGCTCAAAAAGAAACTAAGTGGGTGTGCATCCAACTTGCTTGCTCACGAAGACCTAGGGCAATTTGTGGAAGCCCATCATTGGAATATACAAGCCAAGTTCTATAATGAAAAATTCCCACTAGTATATGAAAGTGACAACATAGGAGACTCTCTATCATGAAGATCATGGTGCTACTTTGAAGCACAAGTGTGGAAAAAGGATAGTAACATTGCCCCTTCTCTCTTTTCTCTCTTTTTTTTTGGTGGGCTTCTTTGGCCTCTTTTATTTGTATTTGTGGGCTTCGTTGGCCTCTTTTATTTTTTTCCTCACATGGGACAATGCTCTAATAATGAAGATCATCACACTTTTGTTTACTTACAACTCAAGAATTACAACTCGATACTTAGAACAAAATATGACTCTATATGAATGCCTCTGGCAGTGTACCGGGATGTGCATGGACTCAAGAGTGACATGTATAAAAATTATGAATGGTGGCTTTGCCACAAATACTATGTCAACTACATGATCATGCAAAGCAATATGACAATGATGGAACGTGTCATAATAAAACGGAACGGTGGAAAGTTGCATGGCAATATATCTCGGAATGGCTATGGAAATGCCATAATAGGTAGGTATGGTGGCTGTTTTGAGGAAGGTAAAAGGTAGGTGTATGGCACCGGCGAAAGTTGCGCGGTACTAGAGAGGCTAGCAAAGGTGGAAGGGTGAGCGTGCGTATAATCCATGGACTCATCATTAGTCATAAAGAACTCACATACTTATTACAAAAATCAATTAGTCATCGAAACAAAGTACAACGCGCATGCTCCTAGGGGGATAGATTGGTAGGAAAAGACCATCGCTCGTCCCCGACTGCCACTCATAAGGAAGACAATCAATAAATACCTCATGCTCCAACTTTGTTACATAACGGTTCACCATACGTGAATGCTACGGGAATCACAAACTTCAACACAAGTATTTCTACAATCCACAATTAATCACTAGCATGACTCTAATATCACCATCTTTATATCTCAAAACAATCATAAGGAATCAAACTTCGCATAGTATTCAATGCACTTTATATGAAAGTTTTTATTATATCCCTCTTGGATGCCTATCATATTAGGACTAAATTTATAACCAAAGCAAATTACCATGCTGTTTAGAAAGACTCTCAAAATAATATAAGTGAAGCATGAGAGTTCAATAATTTCTATAAAATAAAACCACCGCCGTGCTCTAAAAAGATATAAGTGAAGCACTAGAGCAAAATTGCCTAGCTCAAAAGATATAAGTGAAGCACATAGAGTATTCTAATAAATCATGATTCATGCATGTCCCTCTCAAAAGGTGTGTACAGCAAGCATTATTGTGGAAAACTAAAAAGCAAAGACTCATATCATACAAGACGCTCCAAGCAAAACACATATCATGTGGTGAATAAAAATATAGCCTCAAGTAAATTTACCGATAGATGAAGACGAAAGAGGGGATGCCTTCCGGGGCATCCCCAAGCTTAGGCTCTTGGTTGTCCTTGAATATTACCTTGGGGTGCCATGGGCATCCCCAAGCTTAGGATCTTGCCACTCCTTATTCCATAGTCCATCAAATCTTTACCCAAAACTCTAAAACTTCACAACACAAAACTCAACAGAAAACACGTGAGATCCGTTAGTACAAGAAAATAAAATCACCACTTTTGGTACTGTTGTGAACTCATTCTTTATTTATATTGGTGTAATATCTACTGTATTCCAACTTCTCCATGGTTCATACCCCCCGATATTACCCATAGATTCATCAAAATAAGCAAACAACACAAAGAAAACAGAATCTGTCAAAAACAGACCAGTCTGCGAAGATCCGAATTGTTCTAATACTTATGTAGCTCCAATTTTTTTGAAAAAATAGGAAAAAAGATGAAATTTTTATATACATCTCTTGTAAAAAATTAAGGGTTTTTCAACTCTCCAGTGAATTATTAAAATTCTGTGACTGGACGCAAAAGTTTCTGTTTTTCAGCAAGATCAAATCAACTATCACCGTAAGCCATCCCAAAGGTCTTACTTGGCACAAACACTAATTAAAACACCAAAACACATCTAACCAGAGGCTAGATGAAAATTTTATTGAAAAACAGAACCAAAAAATAGAAACAAAAATAAAATTGGGTTGCCTCCCAACAAGCGCTATTGTTTAACGCCCTTAGCTAGGCATAAAAACACATAGATCTAGGTATTGTCATCTTTGGTATGTAATCCATAAGTAGCTCTCATAATAGATTCATATGGCAACTTAATTTTCTTTCTAGGAAAGCGTTCCATGCCCTTCCTTAACGGAAATTGAAATCTAATGTTTCCTTCTTTCATATCAATAATTGCACCAATCGTTCTAAGGAAAGGTCTACCAAGAATAATAGGACATGTAGGATTGCAATCTATATCAAGAACAATGAAATCTACGGGCACATAATTCCTATTTACAACAATAAGAACATCATTAATCCTTCCCATAGGTTTCTTAATAGTGGAATGCGCAAGATGCAAATTTAAAGAACAATCATCCAATTCGCAGAAACCTAACATATCACATAAAGTTTTTGGAATTGTGGAAACGCTAGCACCCAAATCACACAAAGCATGGCACTCATAATATTTTATTTTAATCTTAATAGTAGGTTCCCACTCATCATAAAGTTTTCTAGGGATAGAAACTTCCAATTCAAGCTTTTCTTCAAAAGATTTCATCAAAGCATCAACAATATGTTTAGTAAAACCTTTATTTTGATTATAAGCATGAGGAGAATTCAACATGGATTGCAACAAGAAAATACAATCTATTAAAGAACAATTATCATAATTAAAGTCCTTGAAATCCAAAAGAGTGGGTGTTGGGGAACGTAGTAGTAAATCAAAAAAATTCTACGCATCACCAAGATCAATCTATGGAGAGACTAGCAACGAGAGAGAGTGGAGTGCATCTTCATACCCTTGAAGATCGCGATGCGGAAGCATTGCAAGAACGCGGTTGGAGGAGTTGTACACGCAGCGATTCAAATCGCGGTCGATTCCGATCTAAGCGCCGAACAACGGCGCCTCCGCGTTCAACACACGTGCAGCCCGGTGACGTCTCCCGCACCTTGATCCAGCAAGGAGGAGGGAGAAGTTGGGGAAGACAACTCCAGCAGCACGACGGCGTGGTGGTGGAGCTTGCAGTTCTCCGGCAGGGCTTCGCCAAGCTCAACGGAGGAGGAGGGGGTGTTGGAGAGGGGGAGGGCTGCGCCTTGGATGAGGTGCTGCTGCCCTCCCTCCTCCCCTCTATTTATAGGGTGAACGGGGAAGGGGGCCGGCCCCTCTAGATGAGATCTAGAGGGGGGGCGGCGGCCACGGGGAGGGGGCTTGCCCCCCAAGCCAAGGGGGGCGCCCCCTTTAGGGTTTCCCCCAAACCCTAGGCGCATGGGCCCTAAGGGGGGATGGCGCCCAGCCCACTTAGGGGCTGGTTCCCTTCCACATACAGCCCATAGGGCCCTCCGGGGCAGGTGGACCCCCGGAACCCCTTCGGTGGTCCCGGTACAATACCGGCAAACCCCCGAATACTTCCGGTGACCGTATGATGACTTCCCATATATAAATCTTCACCTCCGGACCATTCCGGAACTCCTCGTGACGTCCGGGATCTCATCCGGGACTCCGAACAACATTCGGTAACCACATACTATTTCCCATAACAACTCTAGCGTCACCGAACCTTAAGTGTGTAGACCCTACGGGTTCGGGAACCATGCAGACATGACCGAGACATCTCTCCGGCCAATAACCAACAGCGGGATCTGGATACCCATGTTGGCTCCCACATGTTCCACGATGATCTCATCGGATGAACCACGATGTCGAGGATTCAATCAATCCCATATACAATTCCCTTCGTCCATCGGTATGTTACTTGCCCGAGATTCGATCGTCGGTATCCCCATACCTTGTTCAATCTCGTTACCGGCAAGTCTCTTTACTCATTCCGTAACGCATGATCCCGTGGCTAACTCTTTAGTCACATTGAGCTCATTATGATGATGCATTACCGAGTGGGCCCAGAGATACCTCTCCGTCATACGGAGTGACAAATCCCAGTCTCAATTCGTGCCAACCCAATAGACACTTTCGGAGATACCTGTAGTGCACCTTTATGGTCACCCAGTTACGTTGTGACGTTTGATACACCCAAAGCATTCCTATGGTATCCGGGAGTTGCACAATCTCATGGTCTAAGGAAATGATACTTGACATTAGAAAAGCTCTAGCAAATGAACTACACGATCTTGTGCTATGCTTAGGATTGAGTCATGTCCATCACATCATTCTCCTAATGATGTGATCCCATTATCAACGACATCTAATGTCCATGGTCAAGAAACCATAACCATCTATTGATCAACGAGCTAGTCAACTAGAGGCTTACTAGGGACATTCTGTGACCTATGTATTCACACATGTATTACGGTTTCCGGTTAATACAATTATAGCATGAACAATAGACAATTATCATGAACAAGGAAAAATAATAATAACCACTTTATTATTGCCTCTAGGGCATATTTCCAACAGTCTCCCACTTGCACTAGAGTCAATAATCTAGTTACATTGTGATGAATCGAACACCCATAGAGTTCTGGTGTTGATCATGTTTTGCTCGTGGAAGAGGTTTAGTCAACGGATCTGCGACATTCAGATCCGTATACACTTTACAAATATATATGTCTCCATCTTGAACATGTTCACGAATGGAGTTGAAGCGACGCTTGATATGCCTGGTCTTCTTGTGAAACCTGGGCTCCTTGGCAAGGGCAATAGCTCCAGTGTTGTCACAGAAGAGAGTCATTGGGCCCAACGCATTGTGAATAACTCCTAGGTCGGTGATGAACTCCTTCATCCAGACTGCTTCCTGTGCTGCCTCCGAGGCTGCTATGTACTCCACTTTACATGTAGATCCCGCCACGACGCTTTGCTTGCAACTGCACCAGCTGACTGCCCCACCATTCAAAATATACACGTATCCGGTTTGTGACTTTGAGTCATCCAGATCTGTGTCGAAGCTAGCATCGACGTAACCCTTTACGACAAGCTCTTCGTCACCTCCATAAACGAGAAACATATCCTTAGTCCTTTTCAGGTACTTCAGGATGTTCTTGACCGCTGTCCAGTGTTCCATGCCAGGATTACTTTGGTACCTCCCTACCAAACTTACGACGAGGTTCACATCAGGTCTGGTACACAGCATGGCATACATAATAGACCCTATGGCTGAGGCATAGGGGATGACACTCATCTTTTCTCTATCTTCTGCCGAGGTCGGGCATTGAGCCGTGCTCAATCTCACACCTTGCAATACAAGCAAGAACCCCTTCTTGGACTGATCCATATTGAACTTCTTCAATATCTTGTCAAGGTATGTGCTTTGCGAAAGACTAATGAGGCGTCTCGATCTATCTCTATAGATCTTGATGCCTAATATGTAAGCATCTTCTCCAAGGTCCTTCATTGAAAAACACTTATTCAAGTAGGCCTTTATGCTTTCCAAGAATTCTATATCATTTCCCATTAATAGTATGTCATCCACATATAATATGAGAAATGCTACAGAGCTCCCACTCACTTTCTTGTAAACACAGGCTTCTCCATAAGTCTGTGTAAACCCAAACACTTTGATCATCTCATCAAAGCGAATGTTCCAACTCTGAGATGCTTGCACCAGCCCATAGATTGAGCGCTGGAGCTTGCATACCTTGTCAGCATTATTAGGATCGACAAAACCTTCCGGCTACATCATATACAATTCTTCCTTAAGGAAACCATTAAGGAATGCCGTTTTGACGTCCATTTGCCATATCTCATAATCATAGAATGCGGCAATTGCTAACATGATTCGGACGGACTTCAGCTTCGCTACGGGTGAGAAGGTCTCATCGTAGTCAACCCCTTGAACTTGTCGATAACCCTTAGCGACAAGTCGAGCCTTATAGATGGTCACATTACCATCCGCGTCTGTCTTCTTCTTAAAGATCCATTTGTTCTCTATGGCTTGCCGATCATCGGGCAAGTCTGTCAAAGTCCATACTTCATTTTCATACATGGATCCTATCTCGGATTTCATGGCTTCAAGCCATTTGTTGGAATCCGGGCCCGCCATCGCTTCTTCATAGTTCGAAGGTTCACCGTTGTCTAACAACATGACTTCCAGGACAGGGTTGCCGTACCACTCTGGTGCGGAACGTGTCCTCGTGGACCTACGAAGTTCAGTAGCAACTTGATCTGAAGTTTCATGATCATCATCATTAACTTTCTCTCTAGTCGGTGCAGGCACCACAGAAACATCTTCCTGAGCTGCGCTACTCTCCGGTTCAAGAGGGGGTACCTCATCAAGTTCTACTTTCCTCCCACTTACTTCTTTCGAGAGAAACTCTTTCTCCAGAAAGGATCCATTCTTGGCAACAAAGATCTTGCCTTCGGATCTAAGGTAGAAGGTATACCCAATAGTTTCCTTAGGGTATCCTATGAAGACGCATTTTTCCGATTTGGGTTCGAGCTTTTCAGGTTGAAGTTTCTTGACATAAGCATCACATCCCCAAACTTTCAGAAACGACAGCTTAGGTTTCTTCCCAAACCATAATTCATACGGTGTCATCTCAACGGATTTCGACGGAGCCCTATTTAAAGTGAATGCGGCAGTCTCTAAAGCATAACCCCAAAATGATAGCGGTAGATCGGTAAGAGACATCATAGATTGCACCATATCTAATAGAATGCGATTACGATGTTCGGACACACCATTACGCTGAGGTGTTCCAGGCGGCGTGAGTTGTGAAACAATTCCACATTTCCTTAAGTGCGTGCCAAACTCGTGACTCAAATATTCTCCTCCACGATCTGATCGTAAGAACTTTATTTTCCTGTCACGTTGATTCTCAACCTCACTCTGAAATTCCTTGAACTTTTCAAAGGTCTCAGACTTGTGTTTCATTAAGTAGACATACCCATATCTACTTAAGTCATCAGTGAGGTGAGAACATAACGATAGCCACCGCGAGCCTCAACGCTCATTGGACCGCACACATCAGTATGTATGATTTCCAATAAGTTGGTTGCTCGCTCCATTGTTCCGGAGAACGGAGTCTTGGTGATTTTGCCCATGAGGCATGGTTCGCACGTGTCAAATGATTCATAATCAAGAGACTCCAAAAGTCCATCTGCATGGAGTTTCTTCATGCGTTTGACACCAATGTGACCGAGGCGGCAGTGCCACAAGTATGTGGGACTATCATTATCAACTTTACATTTCTTGGCATTCACACTATGAATATGTGTAACATCACGTTCGAGATTCAATAAAAATAAACCATTGACCAGCGGGGCATGACCATAAAACATATCTCTCATATAAATAGAACAACCATTATTCTCGGATTTAAATGAGTAGCCATCTCGCATCAAACGAGATCCTGATACAATGTTCATGCTCAAAGCTGGTACTAAATAACAATTATTGAGGTTTAAAACTAATCCCGTAGGCAGATGTAGAGGTAGCGTGCCGACGGCGATCACATCGACCTTGGAACCATTCCCGACCCGCATCGTCACCTCGTCCTTCGCCAGTCTCCGCTTATTCCGCAGCTCCTGTTTTGAGTTACAAATATGAGCAACCGCACCGGTATCAAATACCCAGGAGCTACTACGAGCGCTGGTAAGGTACACATCAATAACATGTATATCACATATACCTTTGGTATTGCCGGCCTTCTTATCCGCTAAGTACTTGGGGCAGTTCCGCTTCCAGTGACCGTTTCCCTTGCAATAAAAGCATTCAGTCTCAGGCTTGGGTCCATTCTTTGGCTTCTTCCCGGCAGCTTGCTTACCGAGCGCGGCAACTCCCTTGCCGTCCTTCTTGAAGTTCTTTTTACCCTTGCCTTTCTTGAACTTAGTGGTTTTATTCACCATCAACACTTGATGTTCCTTTTTTATCTCCACCTCCGCTGATTTCAGCATTGAATATACCTCAGGAATGGTTTTTTCCATCCCCTGCATATTGAAGTTCATCACAAAGCTCTTGTAGCTAGGTGGAAGCGACTGAAGGATTCTGTCAACGACCGCGTCATCCGGGAGATTAACTCCCAGCTGAGACAAGCGGTTGTGCAACCCAGACATTTTGAGTATATGCTCGCTGACAGAACTATTCTCCTCCATCTTACAACTGTAGAACTTGTCGGAGACTTCATATCTCTCGACTCGGGCATGAGCTTGGAAAACCATTTTCAGCTCTTGGAACATCTCATATGCTCCGTGTTGCTCAAAACGCTTTTGGAGCCCCGGTTCTAAGCTATAAAGCATGCCGCACTGAACCAGGGAGTAATCATCACTACGCGACTGCCAGGCGTTCATAACGTCTTGAGTTGCTGGGAAAACAGGTGCGTCACCTAGAGGTGCTTCAAGGACATATGCTTTCTTGGCAGCTATGAGGATGATCCTCAAGTTACGGACCCAGTCCGTGTAGTTGCTACCATCGTCTTTCAGCTTGGTTTTCTCTAGGAACGCGTTGAAGTTGAGGGCAACATTAGCGTGGGCCATTTGATCTACAAGACATATTGTAAAGATTTTAGACTAAGTTCATGATAATTAAGTTCATCTAATCAAATTATTCAATGAACTCCCACTCAGATAGACATCCCTCTAGTCATCTAAGTGACACATGATCCGAATCGACTAGGCCGTGTCCGATCATCACATGAGACGGACTAGTCATTAACGGTGAACATCTCTATGTTGATCGTATCTTCTATACGACTCATGTTTGACCTTTCGGTCTTCCGTGTTTCGAGGCCATGTTTGTACATGCTAGGCTCGTCAAGTCAACCTAAGTGTTTTGCATGTGTAAATCTGGCTTACACCCGTTGTATTCGAACGTTAGAATCTATCACACCCGATCATCACGTGGTGCTTCGAAACAATGAACCTTCGCAACGGTGCATAGTTAGGGGAAACACTTTCTTGAAATTTTAGCGAGGGATCATCTTATTTATGCTACCGTCGTTCTAAGCAGATAAGATGTAAACATGACAAACATCACATGCAAATCATAAAGTGACATGATATGGCCAATATCATCTTGCGCTTTTGATCTCCATCTTCGAGGTGCGGCATGATCACCATTGTCACCGGCATGACACCATGATCTCCATCATCATAATCTCCATCATCGTGTCTTCATGAAGTTGTCTCGCCAACTATTACTTCTACTACTATGGCTAACGGTTAGCAATAAAGTAAAGTAATTACATGGCCTTTACATTGACACGCAGGTCATACAATAAATTAAGACAACTCCTATGGCTCCTGCCGGTTGTCATACTCATCGACATGCAAGTCGTGATTCCTATTACAAGAACATGATCAATCTAATACATCACATATATCATTCATCACATCCTTTTGGCCATATCACATCACACGGCACATGCTGCAAGAACAAGTTAGACGTCCTCTAATTGTTGTTGCAAATTTTTTACGTGGCTGCTATAGGTTTCTAGCAAGAACGTTTATTACCTATGCCAAAACCACAACGTGATATGCCAATTTCTATTTACCCTTCATAAGGACCCTTTTCATCGAATCCGATCCGACTAAAGTGGGAGAGACAGACACCCGCTAGCCACCTTATGCAACTAGTGAATGTCAGTCGGTGGAACCTGTCTCACGTAAGCGTACGTGTAAGGTCGGTCCGGGCCGCTTCATCCCACGATGCCGCCGAATCAAGATAAGACTAGTAACGGCAAGTAAATTGACAAAATCGACGCCCACAACAACTTGTGTTCTACTCGTGCATAGAAACTACGCATAGACCTAGCTCATGATGCCACTGTTGGGGAACATAGTAGTAAATCAAAAAAATTCTACGCATCACCAAGATCAATCTATGGAGAGACTAGCAACGAGAGAGAGTGGAGTGCATCTTCATACCCTTGAAGATCGCGATGCGGAAGCGTTGCAAGAACGTGGTTGGAGGAGTCGTACACGCAGCGATTCAGATCACGGTCGATTCCGATCTAAGCGCCGAACAACGGCGCCTCCGCGTTTAACACACGTGCAGCCCGGTGACGTCTCCCGCGCCTTGATCCAGCAAGGAGGAGGGAGAAGTTGGGGAAGACAACTCCAGCAGCACGACGGCGTGGTGGTGGAGCTTGCAGTTCTCCGGCAGGGCTTCGCCAAGCTCAACGGAGGAGGAGGGGGTGTTGGAGAGGGGGAGGGCTGCGCCTTGGATGAGGTGCTGCTGCCCTCCCTCCTCCCCTCTATTTATAGGGTGAAGGGTGAAGGGGGCCGGCCCCTCTAGATGAGATCTAGAGGGGGGCCGGCGGCCACGGGGAGGGGGCTTGCCCCCCAAGCCAAGGGGGGCGCCCCCTTTAGGGTTTCCCCCAAACCCTAGGCGCATTGGCCCTAAGGGGGGATGGTGCCCAGCCCACTTAGGGGCTGGTTCCCTTCCACATACAGCCCATAGGGCCCTCCGGGGTAGGTGGACCCCCGGAACCCCTTCGGTGGTCCCGGTACAATACCGGCAAACCCCCGAATACTTCCGGTGACCGTATGATGACTTCCCATATATAAATCTTCACCTCCGGACCATTCCGGAACTCCTCGTGACGTCCGGGATCTCATCCGGGACTCCGAACAACATTCGGTAACCACATACTATTTCCCATAACAACTCTAGCGTCACCGAACCTTAAGTGTGTAGACCCTACGGGTTCGGGAACCATGCAGACATGACCGAGACATCTCTCCGGCCAATAACCAACAGCGGGATCTGGATACCCATGTTGGCTCCCACATGTTCCACGATGATCTCATCGGATGAACCACGATGTCGAGGATTCAATCAATCCCGTATACAATTCCCTTCGTCCATCGGTATGTTACTTGCCCGAGATTCGATCGTCGGTATCCCCATACCTCGTTCAATCTCGTTACCGGCAAGTCTCTTTACTCGTTCCGTAACGCATGATCCCGTGGCTAACTCTTTAGTCACATTGAGCTCATTATGATGATGCATTACCGAGTGGGCCCAGAGATACCTCTCCGTCATACGGAGTAACAAATCCCAGTCTCGATTCGTGCCAACCCAACAGACACTTTTGGAGATACCTGTAGTGCACCTTTATGGTCACCCAGTTACATTGTGGCGTTTGATACACCCAAAGCATTCCTACGGTATCTGGGAGTTGCACAATCTCATGGTCTAAGGAAATGATACTTGACATTAGAAAAGCTCTAGCAAACGAACTACATGATCTTGTGCTATGCTTAGGATTGGGTCTTGTCCATCACATCATTCTCCTAATGATGTGATCCCGTTATCAACAACATCTAATGTCCATGGTCAGGAAACCATAACCATCTATTGATCAACGAGCTAGTCAACTAGAGGCTTACTAGGGACATTCTGTGACCTATGTATTCACACATGTATTACGGTTTCCGGTTAATACAATTATAGCATGAACAATAGACAATTATCATGAACAAGGAAATATAATAATAACCACTTTATTATTGCCTCTAGGGCATATTTCCAACAGTGGGTTCATTGCTACTTAAAATTTTGACCTCTTCAATCCCACTTTTATCAATTTTTGCATCAAGATCTATAAACTCTGAATCATTGGGACGCCTTCTAACTAAAGTTGACTCATCTCCAGTCCCATCTTTATCAAGATTTATTTTAGAAAACAAAGATTCAATAGGAGTCACATCAATCACTTTAAGATCTTCATCATTATTTTCACAAAACTCCGGTTTAGCGGCCATCTTATTTACCAAAGTGGTTTGTTTATCAGAAATTTGGCCAACTAAATTTTCAAGATGAGCAAATTGAGATTTAAGACCATAGAATTCCTTAGACATATCATCAAGTTCTTTATTCATATACTCCCTAAAAGTTTTCCGCTCCTTGAGTTCGTTTCTAAAGAAATTATTATGCTCAAATTGTAGGGACAAGAAGCTCCTAGTATTATTTTCAATTTCCTCCAACTTCCTATAGTAAGGATCAAAGTTCTTGGGTTGAGCCATCGTGACAAAGCAAACAATCTAACACACGAGCAAACAAAAGGCAAACAAAAGAGACGAACAGAAGAAGGGCGAATAAAAAGGCAATTTTTTTCGAAATTTGTTTTAGAAGTGGGGGAGAGGAAAACGAGAGGCAAATGGCGAATAATGTAATGCAAGAGATGAGAGTTTATGATGGGTACTTGGTATGTCTTGACTTGGCGTAGATCTCCCCGGCAACGGCGCCAGAAATCCTTCCTGCTACTTCTTGAGCTTGCGTTAGTTTTTCCCTTGAAGAGGAAAGGGTGATGCAGCACAGTAGAGGTAAGTATTTCCCTCAGTTAAGAACCAAGGTATCAATCCAGTAGGAGAAGAACGCACAAATCACCAACACCTGCACAAACAATCAAACACTTGCACCCAATGCGAAAAAGGGGTTGTCAATCCCTTCACGGTCAACTGCAAAAGTGAGATCTGATAAAGATAGATAAACAAAAGATAAAATATTTTTGGGTTTTTTGGTATATAGATCTGAAAATAAAAGATTGCAAAATAGTAGATCGGAAAGTAATATGATGGAAAATAGACCCGGGGGCCATAGGTTTCACTAGAGGCTTCTCTCATGAAGGCAAATAATACGGTGGGTGAACAAATTACTGTCGAGCAATTGATAGAAAAGCGCAAAGTTATGACGATATCCAAGGCAATGATTATGCATATAGGCATCACGTCCGTGTCAAGTAGACCGACTCCTGCCTGCATCTACTACTATTACTCCACACATCGACCGCTATCCAGCATGCATCTAGAGTATTAAGTTCATAAAGAACGGAGTAACGGCTTAAGTAAGATGACATGATGTAGAGGAATTAACTCAAGCAATATGATGAAAACCCCATCTTTTTATCCTCGATGGAAACAATGCAATACGTGTCTCGCTACCCCTACTTTGTCACTGGGTGAAATCACGCAAGATTGAACCCAAAGCTAAGCACCTCTCCCCTTGCAAGAAAAACCAATCTAGTTGGCCAAACCAAACTGATAATTCGAAGAGAAATACAAAGATATTAAATCATGCATAAAAGAATTCAGAGAAGATTCAAATAATATTCATAGATAAGCTGATCATAAATCCATAATTCATCGGATCTCGACAAACACACCGCAAAAGAAGATTACATCGGATAGATCTCCAAGAACATCCAGGAGAACGTTGTATTGAGAATCAAAGAGAGAGAAGAAGCCATCTAGCTACTAGCTATGGACCCGTTGGTCTGAGGTAAACTACTCACGCATCATCGGAAGGGTAATGGAGTTCATGTAGAAGCCCTACGTGATTGATTCCCCCTCCGGCAGGATGCTAGAAAAGGCCCCAAGATGGGATCTCACAGGAACAGAAGGTTGCGATGGTGGAAAAGTGTTTTCGTGGATGCCTCTGGTGGTTCTGGAATATATGTGAATATATAGGAGGAAGAGCTAGGTCAGGAGAGTCCCGAGGGGCCCACAAGGTAGGGGGCGCCCTCCACCCTTGTCGCCGCCTCATGGCTCTTTTGACTTGGACTCCAAGTCCCCTGGGTGTCTTCTGGTCCAAGAAAAATCGTCGTGAAGTTTTATTCCGTTTGGACTTTGTTTGGTATTCCTTTTCTGCGAGGCTCAAAAACAAGGAAAAAGCAGAAACTGGCACTGGGCTCTAGGTTAATAGGTTAGACCCGAAAATACTATAAAATAGCAAATTAATGCATATAAAACATCCAAAATAGATAATATAATAGCATGGAACAATCAAAAATTATAGATACGTTGGAGACGTATCAGTGCCTCATCAAATAGATATACCCCATATCTACTCAAGTCATCGGTAAAAGTCACGAAGTACTGATAGCCACCTCTGGCAGTTGTGCTCATTGCACCACACACATCACTGTGTATAAGCTCCAATAGCTCGGACGCCCTCTCGCAACTCTTTGCAAAAGGAGATTTAGTCATCTTGCCAAGCAAGCATGATTCGCATGTCTCGAACGACCAAAAGCCGTACGAAGTTAGGAGCCCATCATAATGGAGCTTCTCATGCGTTTCAGACTAATGTGTTCAAGCTGGCAATGCCAGAAGTACGTCGGATTTATCTCATTAGGATTGTGCCTCTTGACATTCACGTTATAACCGGTTCCTGTTCTTGATTCAATATGAAAAGCCCATCAACAATGGGTGCATAGCCGTGGAACATTCCATTCAAATAAAACGAACAACCATTGTCATTTAAATTTAATTCATAACTCTGACTCATCAAACATGAGGCAGAAATAATGTTTCGACTAAGTGCAGGAATGTAATAACAATTATTCAATTCCAAAATAAATCTAGAAGGAAGCTGGAGCTGCATCGTGCCAGCCTCCAACGCAGCAACTCTTGCTTTGTTGCCGACCCTGATGTCAATCTCCCCTTGTGCCACACGCCTAGTTACAAATGTGAACAACCGATCCGGTATCAAATACCTAAGAGCTACTAGGTATATCAGCAATGTAAATGTCTATAACATATATAACAAGTGTACCTTTGCCTGAAGCGGCATTTCCGACCTTCTTGCCATGCTCAGCAAGCCACTTGCTACAATTCCTTCCAGTGACCAATTTCCTTGCAATGATAGCAAATGGTCTTCGAGTCTGGTCCTGACTTCGGTGCAACGGCAGAGGTCACCATCTCTGTGCCCTTTGCCCTTAGCCTTCTCCTTGGACCAACTCTTCTTGAACTTGCCCGAATTCTGCACCATCAACACTTGATGCGTGCCTTTCTTAATATCCTGCTCTGCCACCTTAAGCATCCCATGCAATTTAGTGAGCTTCTTATCCATGTCGTGCGTATGATAGTTCGAGATGAATGTCCCATAGCTAGGCAGAAGAGAACCCAGAACTGCATCTGTAGCTAGCTCATCCAAGAGCGGGAAGCCTAACCGATCCAAATCTTGCACGTATCCGATCATCTTGATCACATGCGGGCTCAGTGGATCACCTTCCTTCAGCTTACAATCCATCAAGGATCGCCAGACGTTGAACCTTTCGGTCCTAGCTTGTACCTGAAACATGCTCTTGAGACTCTTGATCATATCGAAAGCCCCAACATCTTGGAAATGTTGTTGCAAATCGGGCTCCATACAAGCCAGCATGAGGCAGATGATCTCGTTTGATTCATCAACGAGTTTCTGGTAGACATTCCTGGTTGTGGCATTAGCATTACCGGCGGGTTCCTCTGGAAGTGGATCCTCTAGAACATGTTCCTTTTTATCATGCTTGAGAACAATTCTCAAATTTCTATACCAGGTGGTAAAGTTTGTTCCATTCAGTTTATCCTTTTCCAGAATTGATTTCAATGCAAAGTTGGATTGAGTAGGTGGTGCCATTGATCTACAACAAAAAAAATATGCAATCACTAAGCAATG
This sequence comes from Thinopyrum elongatum, assembly GCA_011799875.1. Taxonomy (NCBI): domain Eukaryota; kingdom Viridiplantae; phylum Streptophyta; class Magnoliopsida; order Poales; family Poaceae; genus Thinopyrum; species Thinopyrum elongatum. Next base: position 465,017,476 of record CM022301.1, on the reverse strand, counting down.
TGTTTATGTAGAGTAATTCAAGCCTTAAACAAAAATACTCCCACTAAAGTCGGCATCCCTCCACAAACTCTCAGTGATTCAGGATCCGTCTAGCACATGCGACTAGTGAGCTTTAGCATCACTGCTAGCCAACATACCTATCCGATAAGCAACTCCTTGCTAATCGTATCTCTATACAACTTCTGTTGGACGGATAGGTATCTTATACCCCGAATCCCAACCTTCTTTGCCACAAGGTCCAAAACTGTTTTGATAGCCTTGTCATGTTAACCTGATGTAGTGCATGTCCGTGTCCGGCATGAACCCTTCAGTTCAAGGACACCTAGAAGCACCCCAACTTTATGAGCCCACCACTAGACGTACTTGACGTGCGAAGGTGCAACATCGGGGATGGCAATTCGCTTGATATTAACGAGGGATCTTTCTACCATTTTAACATGCATAGAAATAAAGAAGCATAACAATCACAAATAAACATATATTGTGAAATAATATGGCTCCTTCATGGATGTTCTTCCAGGTCGGCTCCGACTCCGATGACCATCTAGGAACTCCATCTTGTTTGTCACGCCGGGACACCAAGCCACCAACCTGATCTCTATTATCCAACTACTACAACTAGTAATGAATTTTACATAGAGTCATAAGTCGACACACAGGTCGTTATACATTATAAAGATAGCACTTTGGCTCCTGCCGGCTGACAAACATGACGCACAGGCCATGTATAAATTACACACATGCATCACATACACATGAGCCATACTATTCACATCAAGCCAGCAAAACAAAGTTATGCATAGAATCGCATTCTACCGGTTTGAGTGATCGTGTATGAAATACAAGGCGCTACGCATATGACGGTCCCCATGTGCAGTCGATCTCATCAACTATGCACACAGCTGATCTCATAAACAACAACAGATCTTATCTGCCGCCCCCACATATCTAATATGCATACAATCTGAATCCAAATCCTATAGCAGAGGCTCTAATGCCACTGTTGGGTTCAACGGTAGGGTGCGCCGACTGCAAATTAAAAAATTCCTACCCGCAGAACAACCATGAACATGCTAAGGGAGGTGGATCACAGATCGTTACCACTAGACGCACAGTGCCGTGCAGCGGAAGTAGAGTTGGGACAGCGCGTCCAGAGTCGTCTCCTGCTTGTCTGAACTCCCTCGAACAACTGGTCATCAGATCCCACATACAAGTTCGTCGAAGTGGCGTAGGTGCACAGCCTCTAACAATATCCGTGCGTGCAGGAGGAACACCGTGCGGTGGACTGCCATGTCCGATCACACAGTCAGCGGCGAGTGGAGGTGGCTATTCGCAACACAAGCAAACCCTAGTGACAGCGCCGAAGCGATCAACCGAATGAGTGTGCCGCACCTCCACTATATATAGGTGTCTGTCACGGGCTCAACACTTGGGCCTCGCATGGACCCTTAAGCCCAAAATCTGTTCAGCCTAGATCCGAGTCTGAGTAGGATCACATCTGACTTATGGAGTCCGATCCGGCCTCACAGGTTCCTTCCCTTAAGCGCGCGACCCCTTAGGTTCAAGTCGGCTTGGTCGCAGGTCGGATCACCTCCGACCTACTCAGTTGGTAGCGGCCTCTAGCAAGGCGTGCCGACCACCAAGTAGGCAATGAAGCCGGTTGGCGAACCTGTACAACATGTCACACTGTTGTTCCCTTTGCCACACGATATATGTTGTCGGGCTCAAGGCGAGTCTGTCATCCTTGTGCTAGCCCGACCTCTTTCTCGTTCCAGTGATGCCGACCACTAACCGGATTATCTCATAATCCCTATCGCATGACCATGCTTATCTTGGTCGGATCATACGAGGGGCCAAGAGTATATCTCTCCAGATCGGAGGGGCAAATCCCATCTTGCTCGACCATGTCTCACAACATGGGTCTGGACAAGCCCGAAACCTACCTTTGTAACTACCTAGTCATGGAGTAGCATTTGGTCGGCCCAAAGCAAGTCTGTCACCATCCCGAGTACATGCGCCAGCTCAGGTCTTAGGACATAGAACGTATGTTGTACTAGAGACTCACAGATGACATATCACTGCGTCTCATAGTTGGGTCTATCCAACTCAGACCTTATCTCGACTCGGATCTGACTATGTCAGATCCGACCAGATCATTTCGAGTCCATATTATCCAGTTAGCATCCAATGCTCCATGGCTAGTGAGACCAAGCCATCGACCGTGTCATATGCTAGTCTAGTCGGCTGCGCGTCCACACAGCCCTTTCGACAAGGGACCTTTTAGGATAGTCATAATACAATGCATAGTCCCACAAACAAGTCACGTACTTGCTGATACACATCATTGATAATGTCCAAGGACTATCTTTATTCATAAACACATAGGAAATATCATCATACATGATTGCCTCTAGGGCATATCTCCAGCAACAGTAAATTTCAGCACGTAATATAAATGTTTCCTTACCAAATTCCACTCACCAAAAGCGCTTCACTCTCCGGCAACGGAGCCAGAAAAGAGCCATGAGGACCCACAAGTATAGGGGATCAATTGTAGTCCTTTGGATATGTAAGAGTGTCGAACCCAACAAGGTGCAGAAGGGAATGACAAGCGGTTTTCAGCAAGGTGTTTTCTGCAAGTACTGAAACTATTAGTAACAGATAGTTTGATAGCAAGATAATTTGTAACAAGCAATAAATAATAACGGTAACAAAAGTGCAGCAAGGTAGCCCAATCCTGTTTGTAGCAAAGGACGGGCCGGAACAGTCTCTTATAATAAGTAAAATGTTCTCGAGGACACATGGGAATTTCATCTAGTCACTTTCATCATGTTTATTTGATTCGCGTTCGCTACTTTGATAATTTGATATGTGGGTGGACCGGTGCTTGGGTGATGTTCTTACTTGAACAAGCCTCCCACTTATGATTAACCCCTCTTACAAGCATCCGCCATAACATTAAACATATGGATCCAAATCAGCCCCTTACGAAATAGCGCATAAACTAGGGTTTAAGCATTTGTCACTCTAGCAACCCATCATCTAATAACTACTCTACAATGTTGGAAATATGCCCTAGAGGCAATAACAAAGTTGTTATTATTATATTTCCTTAATCATGATAAAGGTTTATTATTCATGCTAGAATTGTATTGATTCGAAACTGAAATACATGTGTGAATATATAAGCAAATACCAAGTCCCTAGTATGCCTCTACTAGACTAGCTCGTTGATTAAAAGATGGTTAAGGTTTCCTAACCATAGACATGTGTTTTCGTTTGATAACGGGATCACATCATTAGCAGAATGATGTGATGGACAAGACCCATCCATTAGCTTAGCATATGATCGTTCAGTTTATTGCTACTGCTTTCTTAATGTCAAATACATATTGCTTCGACCATGAGATCATGCAACTCCCGGATAACGGAGGAATACCTTGTGTGCTATCAAACGTCACAACATAACTGGGTGATCATAAAAATGCTCTACAGGTATCTCCGAAGGTGTCTATTGAGTTAGCGTGAATCGAGATTAGGATTTGTCACTCCGTATGACGGAGAGGTATCTCTGGGCCCTCTCGGTAATACAGCATCACAAGAAGCTTGCAAGCAAAGTGACTAAGGAGTTAGTTACAAGATAATGTATTACGGAACGAGTAAAGATACTTGTCGTAACGAGCTTGACCTAGGTATGGAGATACCGACGATCGAATCTCGGGCAAGTAACATACCGACGGACAAAGGGAACTACGTATGTTGTCATAAAGGTTCAGCCGATAAAGATCTTCGTAGAATATGTAGGAACCAATATGGGCATCCAGGTCCCGCTATTGGTTATTGACCGGAGAAGCGTCTCGGTCATGTCTACATCATTCTCGAACCCGTAGGGTCCGCACGCTTAATGTTCGTTGACGATATAGTATTATATGAGTTATGTATGTTGGTGACCAAATGTTGTTCGGAGTCCTGGATGAGATCACTGGCATCACGAGGAGCTCTGGAATAGTCCGGAGGTAAAGATTGATATATGGGATAATAGTGTTTGGTCTCCGGAAGGGTTCCGGAATTCACCGGAAGGGGTTTCGGATGTTTCCCGAAATGTTCGCGTACGAGAACACTTTATGTCGGGGTATTCTCGCGACAAATGCCAGGGGTGGCTTATCATGGGTGGAGCCAAGAGGACGTCGTCGGGCCCTGGAAGCGGGAGTGAGCACGATCTCGATCGTACATGAGACGTACCAAGGTTCGGGGCTCTCCGGGGAGATAACACCCCTAGTCCTGCTCTGCGAGGTCTTCGCATGATGACTATGATCAAAGGGAGTACAAGGTTGCTCCTTTAGCTGTGTTGCTAGAGGAAGAAGGGCAAGGCTAGCTATCTTCTCCTAGCTATGGTGTATGGTGGAATGAGGGCTGAACCCTTTGCATGGGTGATCCTGGGGGGCTTATATAGGCCTGCCTCCCAGGGGTACAATGGTAACACGGCCGGGTGTAGGACCCGGACGTCAGTGTCTAGGGTCGCCGGGTTCTCCGCCGGCTGCTGGGACCCGCCTCCGGAGGGCCCCGCCGGCTGCCGAGAATCCGGTCGACAGGTAGGGCCCGCCGCCTGCGGGCCACGCTGATTGCCTTTTGCTATAGCATTGTACTTGATGACGGAGGCCGCGTCAGGAGTCGCATGGCTACAGTCTTGCCGTCTGACGGGTTGGTGGCCGCTTGGTCAGCGCACATTGTAGCCATGCTCCATCCCGTCGGAGCAGGTGAGTGCGGACTTCAAGGGAAAGGGAAGGCCGCCTGCTGGGGGCCGGTCCGCCCTCGAAGCCGCCTTCCAGGAATGCGCCATCTTCTGGGAGCTCACGGACAGGTAGGGCCCGCCGCCTGCGGGCCGTACTGATTGCCTTTTGCTGTAGCAGGGCCCTTGCTGACGAGGGCCATGCTGAGGGTCGCATGGCTATAGTCCTGCACATGGCAGGTAGGTGACCGCTTGGTCAGCTCGCACTGTAGCCATGCCCCCCTAGGATTTGGGGGAGAGGGTGGCCCTGTAGCCACGCTCCGTCTTATCGTAGTGGTTGAGTGTAGACTCCGAGGGGAGGATGGGCCGTCTGGTAGGATCCGGCCTCCCCTGAAGCCGCCTTCTAAGAGCGCGCCGTCTTCTGGGAGCCGGATGCCGGCCCAAGGAGCCGGCTGAGAGTTCGGAATGTGCGAGGGGCTTTGCTAGCCCCGATGTCTTGAAATGCTAAGGGGTGTAGATGAGGCTACCCGTGGTCAATCCCTCCGACAGTAGTCCCCGAAACTAGTGAGGCGCCGCGGCTCAAAGCCGGAGTGCCTCAATAGTTTCCTCCTCCGAGAGATCATGTGCCCTTGCTTCGTCCGGCTAGGAGAAGCCGCCCGACAGGAGCCGGCCGAGGTAAAGTCAGCCGTCTGGTGAATTTGAACCGTCGTGGCGGGCACCGTGCTGACGCCACCAGGTGGCGTGCTTGCCGCCCGTTGCTCGCTTGCCATGCGGCGCCAGCAGGCTAGGCCTGCCTGCCTGCCCACACGTGCGACGGGACGTCGCCGCAGGCCCGGGCCCACCACTACAGGGCCTCGGCATGCACGCGGATCCGCTCCGGCCGAGATGGGCGGTTGCCCTTCCGGGGCATAATGGTCACGCATTTTTAAGGAACGGAATTTACGGGGTCGTGCGGGGCGTGGGCACAGTTAATTCCCATGTTCCCCACGTCCCGCCGCTTCGGCTCCGCCGCCGTATAAGTAGGAGGGAGGGGGTGCAGCCGAACGCACTCGCCCCCTCCGCTCTTCTTCTCCCTGTTGCCGCGGTGCTGCTGCACCGCTCACCACCGAAATGCCACCGCGGCTCACCGTAGCCTAGCCTCGCTGTGCCACCATAGACTCGCCACCACCCGACCTCGCCGCGCTGCCGCCAAGTCACCGTGAACCATGGCGCGAGGCGAGTGGGATGGCTCGAATGTCCATGATGGGCACGTCAAGTTCCTCCGCGCGACGCGGCGGATGCCCAACGAGGCGTGCGTGGGGGCGCGCATCCCGGATGCGCAGGAGATCTCGCTGGCACCGCGGGCCGATGAGTACGTCGTCTTCCGCAGCCACTTCCTCCATGGCTTCGGCTTGCCGGCGAGTGCCTTCCTCCGAGAGTTCCTCGACTTCTACCGCCTTCAACCTCACCATCTCACGCCCAACACGATGGTCCTTCTCTCTGCCTTTGTCACTTTTTGTGAAGGCTACCTCGGCGTCCTGCCCACACTTGAGTTGTGGGGCAGGTTCTTCTACCTCAAGCTCGGCACCGCGGCCAAGGGCGAGCCGGCCCAGTGCGGCGCTTGCGTCGCCGTGCGGCGCACCGGCGCCGGGACCCGGTTTCTCCTTGTTGTCTTGCATGAGTCGGTGAAGTTGTGGCAGAAGTCATACTTCTACGTCCGCAACGTCCACCCGACCCGGGATTACGTCAATCTGCCGGCCTTTGTGCCTGGCCCGCCTACTGAACCGCGGAACAATTGGGGGCACCAGCCCAAACCATTGCCGGCTGCAATCACCAATGCCCTCGACCGGCTTCAGGAGATGATGGACTCAGAGGGGCTCCAGCCGGCGGACCTGCTGGCCGCCTTCGTCTACTGCCGAGTGTCGCCCCTCCAATTCCGGCCGCATCCGATCTGCAACATGAGCGGCCGCCAGGACCCCTGCCGGATGTCGGCGAAGGAGCTGCCGACTGTTGAGGTGGTCCGGCATGTTAATTACTTTTCCAACAGCTAACTGAGCGAGACCGACTGGAGCTTCGGCAAGCCACCGTACAGCCGCGCCAACCCGCCGCCTGCGATTAGTATCTGGTCCCCTTTCTTTTCTCACGCTGTGCTCTTCATCTGCCCTGACCACCCGAATGCGGCGCAGCGCTTCGCCGGCCAGGCGGCAGCCACGGTGTCGGCTCCTGGCCACCAATGGATGCTGGACCGGGAGGTGAGCGACATGGGCGACCCCGAGCTGGGGGCAGCCGCGTTGGAGGAAGACGACGCCGCCGGGGGAGGCGGTGCTGGAGCAGGCAGAGCCGCAGGAGGCGGCGCGGGAGGCGACGTCCGAGACTGGCCGGATAATGATGAGGACAGCGACGGGCAACGCCGCCCTGAAGGCGCCGACAGGGCGGGTGCCGGCTCCTCGGCGGTGCGGCCGACAGGCAGGTCGCCGACTGGGGCACCCAGCACGTCTAAGCGCCGCGCCGACGCGGGGATGTTCGGCAGCAGGCCGACCAAGAAGGCCAAGTCGACGGCCGCCACCAGGCGGCAAGAGGCCGCGAAGACGACTGCCGTCCGGAGGACCCCGAAGGAACGCCCACTGGTGTCCGCGTGAGTGCTCTTACTGCTCTTATCCTGAATGTTTCGTCTTGGCTTTTCCTCTCTTGCGAGTTTCTTATCTTTTGCTTGCCTTGACGCGCAGGGCTCCCTTTTCCGTGTCGCGGGCTCCATCCGCCTCGCTGATCGGAGCAGCAGGCGGCTCTGAGGAGGCCCGCCGCATGGACCCGGCCGCCGCCCTTCGGGAGGCGACGGAGAAGAACGCGCGAGAAGCGCGGGAGGAGCAGGAGGCCGCCGCGCGACTGGAGGCCGAGGCGGCGATTGCAGCGTAGGCGAAGACCGAGGCTGTGGCCAAGGCGCAGGAGGAGGCTGCGACCAAGGCGCAGGCAGAGGCCGACACCAAGGCCACGGAGGACCTGGTCCGTGGCGAGGTTCCGGAGGCCACCGACATGCAGCAGCCGGAGCCACCGGTGGTGGAGGACCGGGCGCCGGCTGATGCAGCCAGAGCTGACCAGACGGCCCCAGAGCAGGGGGCGACCGACCCCATCATCCCGAAGGATGCTCAGCGCGTGTCGGGTGCTGACGAGCGGGGAGGCGGCCACCCCGAAGGGCCAGAGGTGCCGCCAGTGAGCACCGAGCTGGTGACAAGCCGGGCAATGACGACCCGCACCTCCCCGCGCCTGCGCCCATCGCGGGCTGCTTCTGCGCCGAGGCCGATGGAGGTTGGGGCCGCGAGTTTGCCTGCGGCTGACACCGAAGCCTCGAGCTCTGCTCCGCCTGGCTGGGCGCTAGGAGCCGGCCCGGCCGTCCAGAACGTTGCAGTGCAGGACGTCGTGGACAAGTTCAACACCCACGACGCCAGCCTTCTGCAGGCCAGGAACGAGATGCTGGCGATCCAGGCGTCCGTCCGGGTACACTCTCGATCTTGCTTTTTATTTTTTCAATCTTCTATGGGGGCGCGCCAGCGCACCCAGTGGGTGTAGCCCCCGAGTTCCAAGCCGGCTGCTGAGCAGGCGGGTTTGAACTTCAAGGCATGTTTCTGAATGCTGAAGTGTTGCTCTTGCTGCAGGACTACCACAACCTGTGCGTGGCCGCCTACAACTCCCAGAACCAGCAGCTCGCCAACCGGACTGCTAATCTGAACAAGAACCGCGGTACGTAAGCCGGCTTTCAGTGGGGGTGTGCAAGCGCACCCACTAGGTGTAGCCCCCGAGATTCGGGCAGACTGCTGAGCAGTCGGGCCGGATCTTCCGACGACTTCTTGGTTTTATCGATGTTGACATTTCTTTCTTGCTTTTGTAGAGGCCGCCACCCAGCTGCGGATGCGCGTGTGCGAGCTCGAGAGCCAGCTCCAGGCCAAGGAGCAGGAGCGCAGCCAGGCGGCCGCAGAGCGCGATCGGCTTGTGAAGGAGCTGGCGGACCAGGCGGCCCAGCACAAGCAGCAGGTCCCGCAGCTGAAGGATGGGGAGGCGCTCCTCAAGGCCGAGTTTGAGACTCAACGCTCAGACTGGACCGAGAGGGAGAAGCTGCTGTCGAAAGGTTATGAGGTGATCGAGGCCATGCTCGAAGGTAACTTTTCTTTCTTGCTTGGAGGTGCCGGCTATTGCTGGAAGCCGGCCTCTTATTCCTTTGTTTTCTTTTCGCGCAGAGTGCTTTCCGGACCACGCCGGCGTCATCAGCCAGGCGATCGAGGCACGGCGCGAAGAGCGGAGGCGGGTGGGCGAGGAGATTGCGCCAGACCAGCCTCGGACTATGGGCGAGCATTTCCGGGCCGTCCAGCTGCGCCTTGTGCCGGTCCACCAGCTGCTCCGCCGAGTTCAGCGCGCCGGGTCCCATGTCTTGGAGGGGCTCTGGCCGGGTGTGCAGGTGCCCCGGACTCCTAGTTGGACCGCTGACTGGTTGGAGGTGGCGGCCGAGCGGATCGACGCTTGGAAGGGTGCCGCGGCACAGGCAAGCGCCAGGGTGACGCTGGAATTCGTCAAGGTGTGGTACCCAGGCGTGAGTTTGGCTCAGCTAGCCACTTTTTGCCAGGAGGCGGCACCGGAGCTGGAGGCGGAGCACGAGGCGATCGCCGAACGTGCGGCAGCCCTTGCCGACTATGCCGACGTCAACGTCTTCATCCCGGAGCAGGCGGAAGACGGCACTGAGGTGCCACCCTCTTGGTTCGGGCTGAACCCGGATGAGGGCGATGACCCGATGGAGGAGATCACCTCCAGCGACGAAGGCACAGAGGAGAGCGAGGACGAGGAAGGCGATGACGTCGCACCAGATGGCTGAGCGACCAGCCGGACTCAGCCCGACCCGGCCTTGGCCAGCGAGCCGCTGGAGACTACGTCAGCTGCCGCCGACGCCGACCAGGCCGAGACCAGCCAGCCGGAAGCCCCACCAACCGGTGCCTCAGCCACTGCCGACCTGTCCGAGGAGCCCGCCGCACCTTCGGTTTAGGCGGCACTTTAATCCTCTTAAATTCTCTGTCTTATACTTAAGAACAAGTTAATCGTGCATAGTTCCACCCACTGGGGGTGTATTAAACTCTGATGAATGCTGGCCTTGGGCCTTTTGCAATGTAAATAACTTATTTTCACATGCTTGTCTCTCTGTCGGGCTCTGGCTCGGTTTTGCCTTTGCTCTTGTTGGCTTTTTCTTTTGCCGCGTTCCTCTGGCCGCCGCCCTGCCAGCCGGACAGCCGCGCTGCGGTCTGTGGCCGGGTCAGGGACTTGGCCGTTTAGAATAGGCAAGTTACTTCAGCCGCCTAGAGCGTAGCTAGTCGAGCGAGAAGCCGGCCGGCCGGCTGCTGGGCAGCCGGACGGGTGAGGCGAGGAGCCGGCTTGGCCTGTATTGGCGTTCTTCCTTAGTCATTTTTCGTGTGGACAGCGTTTTCGGCCTTTAGCTCTTGCCAGCCGAACTGTCGTGCTGCGAGCTGTAGCTGAGGCGAAGAGAGGGCCTTGGCGTCAGCACACTACTTAGCCGACTTCGGGTTGTGCCAACTTAGGTCAAGGCGGCGAGCCCCTGGGCCGGTTGAACGGACCCGGATAGGGCGGAAGAATGAAAGAACACACTCATAGGCGAAGCTTATCATATAGATAAAAAGATAGCCCCCGAGTGTGCCTCGGGGGACCTGTTGTCTTTGCTTAATACAAAAGGTAGCGTGGTACATACACTGCATCAGCTATAAAATGGGCGGAGAAGGTTCGCGTTCCACAGGAGCTCCGACTCTTGGCCGGCATTGTCCCTCCTACGCGCCCTGGACATTTGTGCGTCGATGAGGTAGTAGAAGTCATTGCCCAGGGCCTTGCTGATGATGAAAGGCCCCTCCCAAGGGGCTGAGAGCTTGTGCTGGCCGGCTGTTCGCTGGATCAGCCGGAGCACAAGGTCGCCCTCGCGGAAGGCGTGTGGCTTGATCTTCTTGTTGTGGTAGCGGCGCAGACTCTGCTGGTAGATGGCGGACCGGCCGAGTGCTAGCAGCCAGGCCTCTTCCAGCAGATCGATGCCGTCCTCTCGCGCCTCCTTGGCTTCCGCCTCCGTGTACATGGTGACGCGAGGCGAGTCGAACTCAATGTCAGTTGGGATGACAGCCTCGGCCCCGTACACGAGGAAGAAGGGTGTGAAGCCGGTTGCTCGATTCGGTGTAGTCCGAAGACTCCAAAGGATGGCCGGCAGCTCCTCGATCTAGCAGCCGGCCGAGCGCTCCAGAGGCTCGACCAGCCGGCGCTTGATGCCGGACAGGATGAGGCCGTTTGCTCGCTCCACTTGGCCGTTTGACTGCAGATGGGCAACGGACACGAGGTCCAGTCGGATGCCCTGTGTCGCAAAGAAACGGGCCAAGGCGCCTTTGGCGAAGTTTGTGCCGTTGTCGATGATGATGCTGTGCGGGATGCCGTATCGGACGGTGATATCCGCGATGAATGTGACAGCAGTCAGACCATTCAGCTTCTTGATTGGCCTCGCCTCGATCCACTTCGTGAACTTGTCCATGGCAACCAGCAGATGGGTCATGCCACCGCGTGCTGTCTTGAATGGGCCCACCATGTCCAGTCCCCATACGGCAAACGGCCAGGTGAGGGGAATGCTCTTGAGTGCAGAAGCCGGCAGGTGCTGCTTGGAGCTGAAGCGCTGACACCCCTTGCACTTGCAGACCAACTCCTTGGCGTCGTCCAAAGCAGTCGGCCAGAAGAAATCGTGGCAGAAAGCTTTGGCGACGAGGGCTCTGGAGGTGGCATGGTGGCCACATTCGCCTTGATGAATGTCCCTGAGGATTGCTATGCCCTTCTCCGGCTCTACGCAGCACTGGAAGACACTAGTCATGCTGCGCCTGACGAGCTCCCTGTTGACAATTGTGTATGCAGCCGCCCGGCGTTGCACCTGCCGGGCCAAGATTTCGTCCGCTGGCAGCTCACGGCTAACCAGAAAATTGAGGATGGGCTGCACCCAAGATGGCGCTTCAACCACCGTCATAACAGCAACCGGCACAAGGGCGGCCGGGTTGGGAGGCGGCGGGTTGGAGCCGGCTGCTGCTTGCTGCGTCGTTGAAGTCCCCGGGCCGACTGCAGCAGTCCCCGGGCCGGGTTCTGGGGTCGCCGGTCCGGGTGCGGGTGCTGCAGCCCCCGGGCTGACTGCTGAAGTCCTTGAGCCGGATCCGACTGTTCCAGGGTCAACCGGCACGAAGATATATTCTGATTCCGGCGAAGGTTTGATAGACGGCTTGCGCAGGCACTCAAGGGAGATGCCAGCTGGTATGGCTTGCCGAGTGGAGCCAATCCATGCCAGGGCGTCGGCTGCTTCGTTGTCGGCCCGTGGCACGTGGAGGAACTCACACCCGTCGAAGTGTCCGCTCATCTGCTGGACGAGGAAGCGGTAGCTAGCCATGTTGGCGTCCTTGGTGTCCCAGTCGCCAGAAGACTGTTGGACCACCAAGTCTGAGTCGCCATAGCACAGAATGCGGTGGATGCCGATCTCCTTGGCCAGCCGGAGCCCATGGACGAGCGCCTCATACTCGGCCACGTTGTTGGAGGCGGCAAAGTGGATCTGTAGCGTGTACTTGAGCTTGTCGCCTTTGGGAGAGGTGAGGACGATGCCGGCTCCCAAACCGGTGCGCATCTTCGAGCTGTCGAAGTGCATCCGCCAGTGCGTGGAATCCGGCGCTGGCGGCAAGTACTGGGTCTCGGCACAGTTGACAAGGAAGTCGTCCAGTGCTTGCGACTTGATGGCAGTGCGGGGCTGGTAGAGGATGGTGTGGGGAGCCAGCTCGATGGCCCACTTTGCGACCCGGCCTGAGGCATCTCTGTTGCCCATGATCTCGGCAAGGGGTCGGTGCAAACGACCGTGATGGTGTGCTCCTGGAAGTACTGCTTCAACTTCTTGGCGGCAAAGTACACGCCGTAGCACATCTTCTGGTAGTGGGGGTAGTTCTGCTTGGAGGCAGACAACACCTCGCTCAGGTAGTAGACCAGCCTCTGGACTGGCTGTGCTTTGCCGTCTTCTGAGCGATCGACAACGATCACGGTGCTGACGACCTGGCTGGTAGCAGTGATGTAGAGGAACATGGGCTCTTTAGCAGTCGGAGCGGCTAGAACAGGCGGCATGGACAGCATCCGCTTGAGCTGGAGGAACGCCTCTTCCGCCTGATCGGTCCACTCGAAGCATGTGGTCTTCTTCATCAATTGGTACAGAGGGAGGGCCTTCTCGCCCAGCCGACTGATGAACCGGCTGAGAGAGTTTAGGCACCCGGTGAACTTCTGGACGTCCCACAGCCGGGTTGGCTTCTTCATCCGCTCAATGGCCTTGATCTTCATGGGGTTGCAGTCGATCCCGCGCTCAAAAACAAGGAAGCCAAGCAGCTGGCCGGCTGGTACTCCGAAGACACACTTCTCCAGGTTGAGCTTGATCTGGAAGCGGCGCAGGTTGGCGAAGGTCTCCTTGAGATCCTCCAAAAGGGTGCCGCGCTTCTCCGTCTTCACCACAATGTCGTCCACACTGACGTGGGCGTTCCTGCCGAGTTGCCTCAGGAGGCACTTCTGCATGCAGCGCTGAAAGGTGGTGCCAGCATTCCTCAAGCCGAACGTCATGGTGATGTAGCAGAAGGCGCCGAAAGGGGTGATGAAGGCAGTCTTCAGTCGGTCGGCCGGGTCCAGCTTGATCTGGTGGTAGCCGGAGTAGGCGTCCAAGAAGGATAGCAGCTCGCAGCGGGGCATGGAGTCGATCACTTGATCTATCTGAGGCAAGGCAAAAGGGTCCTTGGGGCAGGCTTTGTTGAGGCTAGTGTAGTCGATACACATGCGCCACTTGTTATTTTTCTTCAAAAAGAGGACTGGGTTGGCAAGCCAGTCCGGGTAGAACACTTCCATGATGAAGCCGGCTGCCAGAAGCCGGGCGATTTCTTCACCAATGATCCTTCGCTTTTCCTCTGATAGGCAGCGGAGGGGTTGCTTGACCGGTTTTGCATCCGATCTCACATGTAGCTTGTGCTCGGCGAAATCCGTCCGAACACCCGGCATGTCCTTGGGGGACCATGCGAAGATATCCCGATTCTCAAGGAGGAAGTCGACGAGCTCGCTTTCCTACTTGCTGTCAAGGGCGGACCCTATGACAGCGAACTTCTCCGGGTGCGCCGGGTCCAAGACGATCTTCTTGGTTTCCTTGGCCGGCTAGAAGGAGGCCCCGGCCTCCGCGTCCTTGGGGTCAGATGGTTTGGCCGGCTGCTCGCTGGCCATAGCCACAGCCCAATCAAGGAGACGCTTCTCTTCGGCGATGACGAGGGACTCGGCCAGCCGGCTGCTGGCAGTGGTACACGTGAGCGACTTCTGGTAGTCGCCGGCAATGGTTATGATGCCCTTGGGACCCGGCATCTTCATCTTCAGGTAGGCGTAGTGTGGCACCGCCATGAATTTGGCCAGCGCAGGCCGGCCCAAGAGCGCGTGGTAGGGGCTGTCCAGGTCGACCACTTCGAACCAGATCGGCTCGCGGCGGAAGTGGGTCTTGTCGCCGAACAGGACATCAATCTTGATCTTGCCGATTGGGGAGCAGGAAAGCCCGGGGACGATGCCATGGAACACGGTCCGGCTGGGCAGGAGCTGCTTCTCCTTGATGCCCAGCTTCTCCATGTTGTCTTGGTAGAGGATGTTGATGCTGCTACCGCCGTCTATCAGTATCCGGGAGAAACGGCAGGCCCGCCTCTCCGTTGAGAAGGTGGAGTCCAGCACCATTGCATAAGCACCCGGCGAGGGCATCACGGCCGGGTGGTCATCACGGCTCCAGGAGATGGGCCTCTCGGACCAGTGCATAAATTGGGGGACCTCTGAAGTGACAGCGTTCACCTCGCGGTGTTGCAGACGTCGGCTGTGCTTGTCGTCACTGGTGAATACGTCGTAGGTGGTGTTTGCGTCGGGGAACTCATCTTGGAGCATGCCGATCGGGTGGGCCGCTGGCTGCTGACGAGGCAGAGCCGCTGGGCCGGCCGGAGGAGGCGGCAAGCCCTCACCCTTGGTGATTCTGGCGAGCCAGTTGCACTGGCGGGTAGTGTGGTTAGACGGCTTCGCGCCGCTGTGGAACCTGCATGGAGCGTCGAGGGTCTGCTCAAAGGAGAAGGCTAGCAGCCAGGCCCCCTTGCCGCCCCGCTGACGCTTGGGGCCGGGTTGGCATGCCGGCTGCTCGTCCTGGACGGTCGCCACCTGCTGGTTGCTGGTAGCCGGCTGCTGGGCCTTGCGCTTGTTGTCATTCGGCTGTTGACGCCGGTTGGAGTCACCAGCCGGTGTTTGGGGTGCCGGTGGGAGCACCTTCCCGGACGCGTCAACCCGGATCTCCGACTTCATGGAGGAGTCGGCGGTGGCGTACTTGTCCGCCACGACCAGGAGCTTGTCCAATGTAGCCGGCTCGTCGCACAGAAGCTTGTGCTTGAGCAGGGTGCCCTCTCTGCACCCGATGGTGAAGTATTCGATGGCCTGCACCTCGTGGACCCCTTCGCAGGAGTTGCGCAAGTCGGCCCAGCGCGTCAGGTAGTCGCGGGTGGACTCAGTCGGGCCCTGAACGCACATGGAGAGCTGGCGTGGCTTGGGGGCCGCTTGTAGGTGCTGGTGAAGTTGCGGACGAAGACGTCGGCAAAGTCCAACTAGCTGTTGACGTTGTAGGGTTTGAGGCTGTTCAGCCATGTCCGGGCCGTGCCCTGGAGCATGAGCGGAACATACTTCACGGCAACGCGCTTGTTGCCGTTCGCTATGCTGACTGCCGTAGCGTAGTCGGTCAGCCAGTCCTCCGGCTTCGATCGCGGATGCGAGGGCCGAAGCAGGTCGGGCCGACAGTGTCCTCCTCCTCGACTGCCCTTTGGGGAAGCGAGAACCCTTTAGGGAAGGGCTCATCGCGGATGCGAGGGCCGAAGCAGGCCGGGCCGACAGTGTCCTCCACCTCGACTGCCAAGGACCGAGCTAGCCGCTCGATCCGGTGGCGGGCATCATTCTCGCCGACGCCTTCATGGGGGCCTAGCCGGCCCCCAAGAATCGGGTGGTCTACCGGCGCTGGAGAGGCCAACCTCTCCCTGCGAGGGGGAGGCGGACGCTCATCCTGCTGGCACCGGTCCTCCACTCTTGGAGGAACTTGCTGGCTGTTGACAACCGTCAGGCGGGTGCGCCGGCTGCGGCTAGCAGCCGGCTCCGGGTTCCGCTGGCTGCGGTCGCCGCCGCTTGGGGACCGGGAGGTCAGTCCATGCTCGCGACGGGGGGGATGGTTTTCGGCTTGCTTGCCGGCTTCCACCGCGCAGTTGCATGCGTCTTGCTGCGTATTCGCAGCGTCGAGGAGCTCCTAGAGGCGCACCATCTGGCTGCACCGCTCGTCGCCCTCCAGGTGCTCCAATTCTTCTGCCGCCGCCTGGGCGGCGCGCAGGTTCTGCGCGGGGGTGGCGTAGATCGGGCGTCCGACCCCCAGCATGCTGGCTATGGCCACGCCGCATTGCTGAATGGTGCCAGCTCGGCTGGGCTCGCCAGCAGCCGGCGTGCCGCCTGCGATGCGGTCGATCTCGCGCTGGTTGGCCTCCGTGCGGTGCTTCATGGCTGCCATCTTGTTGGCGCTGTCAAGGAGCGTGACACGGAACACCTCTAGTGTCGCCCCATCGGCGTTGGCAGGAACGGGAGTGGCCAGGCCCTGCATGGCCGCTCGCAACGGGTCCTGGGCGGCCCCATCGGAGTCCCCGCTGTGACCGATGACCAGCACCTCCACGACGATGCCGGTGTCGGCGTCGCTGGCGATAGGAGGGAGCGGATCGTCAACGACCACCACGTCGGCGGGGAACCCATCGGTGCAGGCCGCATCGGAGATGGTGAGCTTCTCGAAAAGCTCAGAGAGGGGGTCGACGGAGCGGAGGGCCTCGGCGTCGGAGGCGGGCTCATTGGAGAGGCTGGCCTTGCCGAAGAGGTCGACAAGGCAGCTTGTGGGGCAGGCTGCCCCCGCATCCGGCAGTGCGCTGGTGCAAGCGCAAGCGGGCGCGTCGGGCTGGCTGATCAGGCCGGCCGCGGCATTCTCGCCGGAGAGGAAGAGGGTTCCCGTCCAGAACGTGTCTCCGGCCGATGCTGCGTTAGGCCCCACGGTGGGCGCCAACTGTCGGGGTATTCTCGCGACAGATGCCAGGGGGGCTTATCATGGGTGGAGCCAAGAGGACGTCGTCGGGCCCTGGAAGCGGGAGTGAGCACGAGCTCGATCGTACACGAGACGTACCCATGTTCGGGGCTCTCCGGGGAGATAACACCCCTAGTCCTGCTCTGCGGGGTCTCCGCATGATGACTATGATCAAAGGGAGTACAAGGTTGCTCCTTGAGCTGTGTTGCTAGAGGAGGAAGAAGGGCAAGGCTAGCAATCTTCTCCTAGCTATGGTGTATGGTGGAATGAGGGCTGAACCCTTTGCATGGGTGATCCTAGGGGGCTTATATAGGCCTGCCCCCCAGGGGTACAATGGTAACACGACCGGGTGTAGGACCCGGATGTCAGTGTCTAAGGTCGCCGGGTTCTCCGCCGGCTGCTGGGGCCCGCCTCCGGAGGGCCCCGCCGGCTGCCGAGAATCCGACCGATAGGTAGGGCCCGCCGCCTACGGGCCACGCTGATTGCCTTTTGCTGTAGCGTTGTACTTGATGACGGAGGCCGCGTCAGGAGTCGCATGGCTACAGTCTTGCCGTCTGATGGGTTGGTGGCCGCTTGGTCAGCGCACGCTATAGCCATGCTCCATCCCGTCGGAGCAGGTGAGTGCGGACATCGAGGGAAAGGGAAGGCCGCCTGCTGGGGGCCGGTCCACCCCCGAAGCCGCCTTCCAAGAATGCGCCGTCTTCTGGGAGCTCACGGACAGGTAGGGCCCGCCGCCTACGGGCCGTGCTGATTGCCTTTTGCTGTAGCAGGGCCCTTGCTGACGAGGGCCATGCTGAGGGTTGCATGGCTACAGTCTTGCGCATGGCAGGTAGGTGACCGCTTGGTCAGCTCGCACTCTAGCCATGCCCCCCTGGGATTTGGGGGAGAGGGTGGCCCTGTAGCCACGCTCCGTCTCGTCGTAGTGGTTGAGTGCAGACTCCGAGGGGAGGATGGGCCGTCTACTAGGATCTGGCATCCCTTAAGCCGCCTTCTAAGAGCGCACCGTCTTTTGGGAGCCGGCTGCTTGGGCCTAGCCGGCCCAAGGAGCCGGCTGAGAGTCCGGAAGGTGCGAGGGGCTTTGCTAGCCCCGAAGACTTGAAATGCTAAGGGGTGTAGATGAGGCTACCCGTGGTCGATCCCTCCGACACTTTATTTGGGCCAAGGGGTAAAGCCCACGAGGCTTTAGGAAGGTGCAAAAAGGAGTTTTGCGGAGGCCAGGGGGCCAGATGCCAGGGACCCTGGCGTCTGGTGCCAGACGCCAAGGACCCTGACGTGTGGTCCTGGAGTCCGAGAAGGACTCTTGCCTTGCGTGCTAAACCGATTTTGAGGAGGCTCTTTCCCCAAGAAACGACCCCAGGGCTCAACATATAAATAGAGGGGCAGGGCTAGCACCCAAGACACATCAAGATTCACCAAGCCGTGTGCTGGCAACCCCGCCCCCTCTAGTTTATCCTCCGTCATAGTTTCCGTTGTGCTTGGAGAAGCCCTGCGGAGATTGTTCTTCACCACCACCGCCATCACGCCGTCGTGCTGCCGGAACTCATCTACTACTTCACCTCTCTTGCTGGATCGAGAAGGCGAGGACGTCATCGAGCTGAACGTGTGCTGAACGCAGAGGTGCTATATGTTCGGTACTTGATCGGGACGGATCGTGAAGGTGTATGACTACATCAACCACGTTGATAAACGCTTCCACTTAGTGATCTTCAAGGGTATGAAGATGCTCTCCCCCCCTCGTAGCTATGCATCTCCATGGATAGATCTTGCGTGTGCGTAGAATTTTTTTTGTTTTCCATGCAACATTCCCCAACAGTGGCATCATGAGCCAGGTCTATGTGTAGATGATATGCATGAGTAGAACACAAAGGAGTTGTGGGCGGTGATGTTCATACTGCTTACCACCAACGTCTTATTTTGATTCAGCGGTATTGTGGGATGAAGCAGCCCGGACCAACCTTACATGTCCACGTACATGAGACCGGTTCCACCGACTAACATGCAACTTGTTTTGCATAAAGGTGGCTGGCGGGTGTCTGTTTCTCCTACTTTAGTTGAATCGAATTTGACTACGGCCAGTCCTTGCAGAAGGTTAAAACAACAAACTTGATAATCACCGTTGTGGTTTTGCGTAGGTAAGAACGGTTTTTGCTAGTTGCCCGTAGCAGCCACGTAAAACTTGCAACAACAAAGTAGAGGGCGTCTAACTTGTTTTTGCAGGGCATGTTGTGATGTGATATGGTCAAGACATGATGTGATATACATTGTTGTATGAGATGAACTTGTTTTGTAATATCGACAACCGGCAGGAGCCTTAGGGTTGTCTTTCAATTATTGTATGACCCGCGTGTCAATCATTAAGTGCCATGTAATTGCTTTACTTTATCGCTATGCATTAGCAATAGTTGTAGAAGCAATAGTTGGCGAGACGACCCCGACGCAACGATGGAGATCAAGGTGTCACGCCGGTGACGATGGAGATCATGATGTTGCTTTGGAGATGAAGATCAAAAGCACAAGATGATGATGGCCATATCATGTCACATATTTTGATTGCATGTGATGTTTATCCTTTATGCATCTTATTTTGCTTAGAACAACGGTAGCATTATAAGATGATCCCTTCACTTAATTTCAAGATAAAAGTGTTCTCCCTGAGTATGCACCGTTGCTAAAGTTCGTCGTTTCGGAACACCTCGTGATGATCGGGTGTGATAGACTCTACGTTCACATACAACGGGTGTAAGCCAGTTTTGCACAAGCAAAATACTTGAGTTAAACTTGACGAGCCTAGCATGTACAAACATGGTCTCAGAACACTGGAGACTGAAAGGTCGAACGTGAGTCATATAGTAGATATGATCAACATAAAGATGTTCACCATTGATGACTACCCCATCTCACGTGATGATCGGACATGGGTTAGTTGATTTGGATCCTGTATCACTTAGATAACTTGAGGGGTGTTAATTTAAGTGGGAGTTCATTAGTAATTTGATTAATTGAACTTAATTTATCATGAACTTAGTCCTGATAGTATTTGCATATCTATGTTGTAGATCAATGGCCCATGCTACCGTTCCCCTGAATTTTAATGCGTTCCTAGAGAAAGCTAAGTTGAAAGATTATGGTAGCAACTACACGGACTGGGTCTGTAACTTGAGGATTATCCTCATTGCTGCACAGAAGAATTATGTCCTTGATGCACCACTAGGTAACCCACCCGCCCCCGCTAATCTATACGTTGTGAACGCCTGGCAAACGCGGACTGATGACTACTCGATAGTTCAGTGTGCCATGCTTTACGGCTTAGAACCGGGACTTCAAAGATGTTTTGAACGCCACGGAGCATATGAGATGTTCCAAGAGCTGAAGTTGATATTTCAAGCTAATGCCCAGGTTGAGAGATATGAAGTCTCCAACAATTTCTATAGCTGCAAGATGGAGGAGAGCAGTTCTGTCAGTGAACACATACTCAAAATGTCTGGGTATCATAACCACTTGACTCAGCTGGGAATTGATCTTCCAGTTGAGAGTGTTATTGACAGAGTTCATCAATCACTGCCACCAAGCTACAAAAGCTTCGAGATGTACTATAATATGCAAGGGATGAGAAAATCGATTCCCGAGTTCTTCGCGATGCTGAAATCGGTGGAAGTAGAAATCAAGAAGGAGCGTCAAGTGTTGATGGTTAACAAGACCACTAGTTTCAAGAAAAAGGGCAAGGGAAAGAAAGGGAACTTCAAAAAGAATGGCAAGCAAGTTGCCACTTCCGTGAAGAAACCCAAAGCTGGACCCAAGACTGAAACTGAGTGCTTCTATTGCAAGGGAAATGGTCATTGGAAGCGGAACTGCCCCAAATACTTGGCAGATAAGAAGGATGGCAAAGTGAACAAAGGTATATTTTTTATACATGTTATATATTGATGTGTACCTTACTAATGCTCGTAGTAGCGCCTGGGTATTTGATAGTGGTTCCGTTGCTCATATTTGCAACTCGAAACAAGAGCTACGAAATAAACGAAGATTAGCTAAGGATGAGGTGACGATGCGCGTCGGGAATGGTTCCAAGGTTGATGTGATCGCCGTCAACACGCTACCTCTACATCTACCTTCGGGATTAGTTTTAGACATCAATAATTGTTATTTGGTGCCAGCGTTGAGCATGAACATTATATCTGGATCTTGTTTAGTGCGAGACGGTTATTCATTTAAATCAGAGAATAATGGTTGTTCTATTTATATGAGTAATATCTTTTATGGTCATGCACCTTTGATGAATGGTCTATTCTTGTTGAATCTCGATCGTAGTGATACACATATTCATAATATTGATGCCAAAAGATGCAAAGTTGATAATGATAGTGCAACATACTTGTGGCACTGCCGTTTAGGTCATATTGGTGTAAAGTGCATGAAGAAACTCCATGCGGATGGACTTTTGGAATCACTTCATTATGAATCATTTGATACTTGCAAACCATGCCTCATGGGTAAGATGACTAAAACTCCGTTCTCCGGAACAATGAAGCGAGCTAATGACTTAATGGAAATAATACATACCGATGTATGCGGTGCGATGAGTGTCGAGGCACGCGGCGGGTATCATTATTTTCTAACCTTCATAGATGATTTGAGTAGGTATGGGTATATCTACTTGATGAAACACAAGTCTGAAACATTTGAAAAGTTCAAAGAATTTCAGAGTGAAGTGGAGAATCATCGTAAGAAGAAAATAAAGTTTCTACAATCTGGTCGCGCAGGTGAATATTTGAGTTACGAGTTTGGCCTTCATTTAAGACAATGTGGAATTGTTTCACAACTCACGCCACCTGGAACACCACAGCGTAATGGTGTGTTCGAACATCGTAACCGTACTTTATTAGATATGGTGTGTTATATGATGTCTCTTATCGATTTGCCATTGTCATTTTGGGGTTATGCATTAGAGACAGCCGCATTCACGTTAAATAGGGCACCGTCTAAATCCGTTGAGACGACACCGTATGAACTATGGTTTGGCAATAAACCTAAGCTGTCGTTTCTTAAAGTTTGGGATGTGACGCTTATGTCAAAAGGCTTCAGCGTGATAAGCTCGAACCCAAAGCGGAGAAGTGCGTCTTCATAGGATACCCTAAAGAAACTATTGGGTATTGTAGGAACGAAGTATGTCTACCAGAGGGGGGTGAATGGGAGTTTTAAATTTCTTCAAAAAACTTAAATCTCTCAGAACCCAGCAGTGGAATGAATGAAAAACTAACTACAGTGAACTAGAACAGAGTACCGAAAGAGAACTAAGACATGCATCGATGTAAATCATATGAATGACAATGAATCGAAGGAAAACATGAGTGACAGAGATAACCGATGATGCTCAATGGCGACAAGTTATTTGTTTGACTAGTTCGTCCTTCTGCACAAGGACTACGTCTGGTTTGAGGGGTTGTGACTTAACACGGAAGATAAAGTCTCCTCACCCTATTCTCCTAGACAATCGATTCGTCAACCGATGCCGATTACTCGTGGTAGATACTTGAAGGTGATCTCCGAACCTTTACAGACTTCTTATTCGAGAACCACAATCACTCTTGGTCTTTGAAGAAATTGACACCTAACCATCTAGAGAGTTTGCAGCTCTCAAGAGTAATAGGCGGAACGTACTAAACTTAGATTCTAGTGATGTTGAACCACTATCTAATTCTTTGGCTCTAGGGTTTTTCTCTCGGTGGATTTTAAACTCAAATCGCTCAGAGAGTGGGTTGCTCAACAATCTTCTCAGAATCAAACGGAGAAGCCATCGGAAAAAGCCGGCGCGGGGTGGCTATTTATAGCCGCAGCCTTCCCAGATTGGAAATGACCATTTTGGACACGAGGTCCAGCCAATGGCCAACCGACACGTTCATAACGGTCGGATTTTGGAGCAACGATAACATTACTTGAGGAACAAGTAATGCTAACTCCTCGATCCAAGACAAATCTCTCGCAGCGAAGAAGATCACAGTCTCTTGCTGGCAAGTATTTGCTCGGAACACAGAGAGATTTCTCTCACAGCTTTCATAGGATTTGGGTTTAGCATCAGAGAACCAAAGCTTCGAATGCTACACCCCTCTTAATAGTACGGTGGTCCTATGACTCAATGAAAGAAGAAGAATAACTGTCGGGGTACACAAACAGGGGGGTATGTTTCCCCTGACTTGTCCACGGACAGTGAGCCTCCGCCCCGGCAGCCAAAACTCGGCAAGAGAATAGCTACATCAACATTGCAAACCAAGGCCAAGCCAGAGAAGCAGCTCTTAGTGAGATCAAAGAGCGGATCAAGAAGACCAAGAATAAGCAAGACAGAAGAATATCACCTTGGGAAGGCCTCCCTTGCCGGGCAGGAGAGCCTGGCCGGGTCGAGGCCACCCCAGGGACAAGCCCAAGGTTTCCCTGGCAAGCTTGTCAGGTCCGCCAGGGGCGGGGCTCCCCGCCAAGACACCACCGCTCCACCGCACAACGACGCAAGTCACTTATCAGTGCGGTGTCGAGCCCCCAAGTGATTAAGTGGCCTATGCTAAGCATGTGGCGGCCCGTTGGAAGACAAGATTTATCCAAGTGACACCCGTCCAGAGGCGTGTCAAGATGATAAGCAAGAGATGATTAAGCGGCTTGGCAGGCTTGCTGGGTTTCGCCCTCAGCATGACACCTAGCAGTGCATTTAATGCACTTTGTCCTAACTGCCAATGTTAGGTATGATAGCACTATTAGCTATCTAATCAGTAGATAAAGACTATTTTGCCATTGTGGTTACCCCTTAGGCTATAAAAGGAGGTCCAAGGCGACCTAGCAAAGGATTCGGACCCTCACACAGCGGTACGTGCGTAGCTGCTCTCCCCGAGGTCACCATGTCGGGCTTGAGCGATGTGTTCCCATCGTGTTCCTCCATCCAATCCACCAAAGTAGGAGTAGGGTTTTCTGCTTCCCAGTGGCCCGAACCTGGGTAAAAATCACCAGTGTCACCACCGTCGTGTTGTTTCATGGCCTCTGCTCTTTGTGCAACGTGACCTTCCCCCTGCCGAACCACAAAGGGGCCGGTGGCCCCATACGTGATCGTGATCCCCCACGACATCTTTGGCGGGCCAGGTAGGGGGAAGCGTTTGAACAAACCTGAGGTTGTGAACAGCGCGTCAAGGTGCATCATCATCATCTTTATCGACACTCTCTTCGTCAATGGCTTCGAAGAAGAAGAACAGCGTCGCTCCCTAGCCTTGTCCTACCCAGATCCCGCCACTCATCTTCGCCACAGCTGCGATGGCGATGGGAGTGGAATACGATGGCGATGCAATGACCACGGGCGGCATGGATGGTGTGGCCACCATGCTTCCCGCGACCAGAAAAAGAAGCGAGGTGTGCAGCGACATCGTCCTCCTCGCGAGCTCCTGTCAAGCGCGTCTGATACGGAATAGTATCATTTGAACAGACAAGAAGAATGGTGCGTGGTCATCCTCCTCCCCCTCCCTTCCCACTTGTCAATGATCGAACCATGCAGTGGTAGCGCCACCAACGTCGATGAGCACGCGTGGAGCTCAGTCTCGCATTTATCCCAAGGGTAAATCCTGAGTGTAGCACTGGTGCGAATCCGTTAGTAGGCGCCCCGGCAAGCATGCTCTGGCAAGGCTTTTCACGCTAGCATGGCCTTCACGCTCGCTGCCATGCAATCATTGACAATACAGGGAAAAGGAGAGAGAGGCCGATCCTTCCTTCTTTTCTACCATATGTCATCAGTTGCAAGCATTTCTAGTTCCTCCAGCCTTTGCTGGGGGAGGGTGCGTGACTAATGGACTTCCTGGTCCCACCCATGTGCTCCTTCCCATTTGTTATCTTTGTAGAATAAAGCGGATTCGCGAGCACGATCCCTTTAAAGGTACACAAACTGGAGGAGCAGTTGAGAGTGGAGAAGAAGATATTACGCACGACCAAATGCACACCCCACCAAGGAGGGGGGCACAAACGAAAGATAATTTAACATGATTATTAAATTTTCTTCAAAGCGTGCGCTTGTTTATCCCTCGGACAACCAAGGTTTTCGTATGACTAGTCTTTCGTGTGATGGCACCTTGTTGTATTTGTCTGCGCCCCCGCTTTGTTTCGAGCCTACTCAACGAAGTGGGCGGCAGTGTCAAAGACTGCTTAGGAAAAACCTGCCGGCGGAATTTCCTCGCCAGCTGAATGCTAAGGACCCGTTCCTCACAGCAATCGTGGCAGCATGCTATTCGTAGGCAACCAAAATACACAAAAGAAACTAACCATACAAATACCAATGGGTAAACACAAGAGGGGTAGCATGCATGAACATAATTAAACATCAGTTCGACGAACGCTGAAGCAAGAACAGTACAAGGCCTAAACACAAGACACATATTATGTTTTGTTACAGAGCACCACGGCAATAAAAGTAGCTCAAGGCTAAGCTTGGCAGTCTCCGGGGACCCTTGGGACGGAGAGGACCTTGTCAGCAAGAGGACCCGCCTTCCCCGCAGCAGCAGAAGTATCAACACCCGGTGGCAGCCTCTTGAAGCCATCGGCTAGGTTGAGGTTTGGGTGGCGGAAAGCAAGGTTGCTCAAGACCATGAAGAGGGCATCATGGGCAAGCTTCCGAGACTCATTGGCAAAGCAGTCGGCCCTGTCTTCCTCGTACATCTTCAGCCCTTCAATCAAACCTTCAAAGAAAAGCGTCAGCTTAACACTTGGAACTTCATGGTTGTTGACGGAAAAATCCTAGCTCTTCATATCCATCTTTGAGATCTGGGCAGTGAGGCGCTCGGCGACGTCAACCTAGTTTTTGATCCAGAGGTCGCGTTGTTCAATCTAGTTTTGCAATTTGTCCTCCGTGTCTTTTTGGAAGGCTCTTGCATTATCCAGGTCCTTCATCAGCAACTTCTCGCGAGCTCCGGCAGATTCAATTCCGCTCTCCAAAGTGCCAAGCCTTTCCTTCATGTCAGTGATGGTGTCGTTGGCAGTATCAAGGTCCTGGCTCTTGGAGGAAAGCTGCGATTGCGCCTCCTTCAAGGTGGTCTCTGCTTTCTGTGCTTCCTCTTTAAGATCCATGATTTCTTTATTGCTCCCGGCAAGGTCCTCCGTCAGTGTGGCCACATGGTGATCAAGATCAGTCTTGGCAGCAGACGCGACAACTAGCTCATCGGTAACCTTCTTCAGCTGGGTAGAAGATTCGAGAGTAAGCGTGTCAAGCATTGCTTTGTGCTTGTCCTCCAGGCCCTTGGTGCGCTGCTGGATGAGAGCCTCCAGTTCCTCGTCCTTGCCGTGGAGGGTGGTTTCAAGGTTTCCTTCCCGGGCAGAGATTTCCTTTTCCTTGGCGTTCAGCAGCGCTTCACGCTCCGTCAAGCAAACCCCCCAGGAAGTGATATCCTCCTTGGCCATGGCCAACACCTCCTCTTGCCACATAAGGGAGAGGGACTGCTTCTTGTACCATTCGCGCATCTTGTTGCCATTGTCCGCCAGCTTCTTGCCCATAAGATTAGCAGAATCGCACTGTTCCTTGACTGCCTGCGCCTTGAGATTATACCTGTGTTGGATGTCTTTGAGACCGGTAGCCATGGATTCCAGGAAAGCCAAGTCCTTGGCACCGTCAGTAGGGTTACCAGCCTCTTCAACTCTCTCAGACAGTGGTGCAAGTATGTGTCTGATTTCCTCATCGAAATCCGCACCCGCTGTAACAGATGAGCCCGGAGCGGCTGGCCCGGACTGAGTAATGACCAGCACCAGCTTGCTTAAGGATGGCTGAGGAGCCATGACCTATGTGCTAGGCGAGGGAAGAGGACCCATGGACTAGAGAGGGGTTTTCTCCTCGATAACTGTGTCTTGGCCAGATGTGCTGCCGGGGGTTTTCTTCGTCCCTTCAGGAAATTATTGTATAGCCCCGGCAGTCTGATCTTGGCCTTCTGCGACAGCAATCCTGGTGGCCTCCTCAACGGTGTCCTTCCCAATGCTAGCCACCTCCTCCAAGAGCTCCGGTTCGTCAATTGACAGGGCTGCAAACAAAATCAATAAACAATGGTGGTCAGATACCAGGAATTGGTTAGTCAGAGAGTAGAAAGCGAAGCAATTTCGAGTAAGAGAAGCAAGAGTGAGTGGATTCCCCGGTGGAGTTTGCTGCGGAGGAGTGTCGGTCACCCCGGCAACGTCAATTGCACGCGTCTGGTCCATGACCACTCCCTCAGTGGCCACGGTCTCAGTATGGGCCGACCCCTCAGTGGAGGCCCTTGCCGGTGCTCTCTATGCTTTGGCTTTGGTTGGGGCAGTCCCTCCTTGGTGGACCCCACTTTGATGAACCTCCTCTCCTCCCTTGGCGGAGGACGAAGCACGTTCTTCCGCATCCTTCCAGGTGGATGAAACTTGTCCCATGTCTTCATGCAGGGGGCTGGCCTGGGGTTCGGACACAGGATCTTCTATCCTATCCCCTACTAGACCCATGCTTGCTTAGAGCCTCGGCATTACCGTGAGCTTGCCTCACTGGGCGAGGGGTTCTTCATCTTTGTCGAAGACAGCAAAACAAGGTTAGATCAACAAGTTGTCAAAGACAAAGTACCTCAACAGTGAAGGGATCAGTCGTTCTCCGTACTCTGGGTCGATGAGCATAGAGCCCAGTGCATACCCCGCAGGCGGCGGGGTCGCTCTGCCCCTCTTCAGGGTCAGAGGAGCGGAGCTCCCCATAAGCTTTGAGCTCGCTGGCGGGGCCGAGGTCTCCGGTGGGATCGAGTCATGCGAAGAGGCTAGGCTCGACTGGGGGCTGGGATCGACCCCAATGACGGCGCGTCGCTTGCCGGGCGGAGTCTTGGCCTCCGCCAGGCGAGAGGATTGGCGGCGTGTCGCCTCTGGGTTAGTGACCCTGGAGGTGGTCTTCTTCACCCTCTTCACAACCGTTGAGGAGGTCGAAGCCGCTGCCTTCCTGCTGGCCCGCTTGCGGGGGCGATAGTCTGGATCTGGCCCTGGAGCTTGGGGGCCTGCCGTGAGCCATTCCTCCTCCGGCTGCTCTGCCTCTTCAGCTTTGCTTTCTCCTTGTGCCTCTGCTGCCGTGGCGAGAATGCCAACCCCGGTAGGATCGAGCACGGCAGCCTCCTCCACGGCGTGCCCCTCGCTCCCCTCGTCTGAGGAACCCTCGCCTTCCTCCTCCTCCTCCTTCTGCTCTTCTCCGGGCCTCGCCTTCCCGGCAGCCCGGAGAGCTTTGTTCTCCTCAATCCGCTTCTTAATGAACTCTGCCTTTGCCTTAGAGGTGCGCTTGACCATATCTTTCTCCACCCTGGAAGCCCTTTCTTCCAGGCCGGAGACCCACTGCATCTCTGCATCCAGATCGGGCATTTTCCAGTCAGCCACGACTCCATAAGCGTTGCAATCGGGCATCCACTTCAGAATCTGGTCCCGTGCAGAGTTGATATGCAGTGGGATGACCTTTGCCGGCAGATGGAATGGCCCAAGGCTGCCGAACAGCTATTCGCATAGCCAGCCATGGCTGTATATCAACAAGTTGTTGATCAAGCCCGGGTACAGACGCATTCTGTCAGCAGCATCACCGTATTCCCAAGCAAATATGTCCCTCTTCTGCAGCGGCGCAATGCGGCACCGGAGGAAGTCGGCCCCCACCTGCTCGATGGTTAGCCCGGCAGCCTTGAGACGAGCGATTTGATTCAGCACAGGGCGAAGCCTATTGTCAGTGAGGCCTACCTTGCTCCATTCACTGCCGCGCACGACGCATTCCGTCCATGCCGCACAGAACTCTGGGGTGTCCTCGTCCTGGATCCAGCACCAGTCCGCCCTCCATTCCTCCCATCTGCTGTGCTGCTGGCCAGAGAGATAAGTTGATTCATCCTTCTTGCCCCGAGGGATCCAACTTATGTTCCCTGAGCGGTGAGTCTTATCTTCCACCCGCGGGATAAAGAAGTGCCTGAACAAATCCACATTGGGGGCAACTCCAATGAAATTCTCGCACAGATGGGCAAAGATTGCCATGCATGCCACGACATTGGGCATGAAATCCAAAAGGTGGAATCCGTACACCACCATCATGGCTTCAAAGAAATCTGAGAAGGGGGAGGTAAGGCCGCAGAGAAAGTACGCGCAGAAGAAGTGGTATGAGTTCGGTGGAACTTCCTTTCCCTCCGGCAAGACCACGAGCACTCCATGCCCCTTCAGAACTGCCCTCCCCCACATGTACGCGTACCTCGCAGTCAGGGCTTTGTTGTCCAGGTTCAACCGGAAGAAAACCACATCTTCTCGTCGCTTCTTGTCCAGCTCCTCTGCCTTTTTCTTCTTCCCTTCCGCTGCAGTGTCTCGGGCGGTGGTCGCCCGCTTCCCCCTCGCAGCGGCGGCTTTCTTTCCCATCCTCTGAGATCGCAGGGCGGATGGGAGATCTAGCAGGGCGTTGAAGGCAGATGTCGGTGTGGGAGCGGTTGCTTGGCTTGAGGAAGAAGATGATGGGAGAAGAGACAGATGCGAATGAGCAGCGCCCCTTCGCGTTGCCCTTTCTATTGGGAACTGACGCGGGGCTGGCTCTTCGCCATCTTTTCTTAGAAATTTACCGTTTCCGCAGGCGCATTACCCATTAACTGCTGCTGTTCCACGACCCCACGACCTACGGTAATTACACGGACTGGATGTTGGATTGACTGTTCATCATGACAACCGCTGCATGGGCAGCACTTTTTCGACGCATGTCCGTGCACTGTTTGGGGCCTAACCCAACATGCCCGGCGACACATATGGCTCAGGCCCGGGGGCTTCTGTCGGGGTACACAAATAGGGGGGGTATGTTTCCCCTGACTTGTGCACGGACAGTGGGCCTCCGCCCCGGCAGCCAAAACTCGGCAAGAGAATAGCTACATCAACACTGCAAACCAAGGCCAAGCCAGAGAAGCAGCTCTTAGTGAGATCAAAGAGCGGATCAAGAAGACCAAGAATAAGCAAGACAGAAGAATATCACCTTGGGAAGGCCTCCCTTGCCAGGCAGGAGAGCCTGGCCGGGTCGAGGCCGCCCCAGGGGCAAGCCCAAGGTTTCCCTGGCAAGCTTTCCGGGTCCGCCAGGGGCGGGCTCCCCGCCAAGACACCACCGCTCCACCGCACAATGACGCAAGTCACTTATCAGTGCGGTGTCGAGCCCCCAAGTGATTAAGTGGCCTCTGCTAAGCACATGGCGGCCCGTTGGAAGACAAGATTTATCCAAGTGACACCCGTCCAGAGGCGTGTCAAGATCAAAAGCAAGAGATGATTAAGCGGCTCAGCAGGCCTGCCGGGTTTCGCCCTCAGCATGACACCTAGCAGTGCATTTAATGCACTTTGTCCTAACTGCCAGAGTTAGGTATGATAGCACTGTTAGCTATCTAATCAGTAGATAAAGACTGTTTTGCCACTGTGGTTACCCCTTAAGCTATAAAAGGAGGTCCAAGGCGACCTAGCAAAGGATTCGGACCCTCACACACTGGTACGCGCATAGCTGCTCTCCCCGAGGTCACCTTGCCGGGCTTGAGCGCTGCGTGCCCATCGTGTTCCTCCATCCAATCCACCAAAGTAGGAGTAGGGTTTTACGCTTCCCAGTGGCCCAAACCTGGGTAAAAATCACTAGCGTCACCACCGTCGTGTTGTTTCATGGCCTCTGCTCTTTGTGCAACGACCTTCCCCCTGCCGAACCACAAAGGGGCCGATGGCCCCATAGGTGATCGTGATCCCCCACGACAATAACAAAACAAATGCTATGTCTTCACTTCGTCTTCATTCTTCCTCGAGCGCAGTCATTTTCTTCGAACATACACCGAACCAATTGCTTGAACTTCAGCAATTTTTAGGAGTCACTCTTGTTAGCTTCATCTTCGGTGATAACCTTCGCTGCTACGTAGGGAGATTAGCTTCGTTGTTTGCATCAAACTCCTCGATACTTCAGGGACCTGTTACTCTGTGTGCACTATCAAACACATAAGTCCCATATTGTTTATGTCAACAAACTCCAAAACATAAGGGGCCTATCATTGCACCAACAATCTCCCCCTTTTTGGACTATTGTTAACAAAACAGATGATCATCGAAGTGAAGATAGATAAGTGAAATGTAAATCGAACAAGAGTGAACTTGCGTTACTTGACTCGATGATGAAATATACTCCCCCTAGATATATGCAGGGTCAATTGATGTACGATGAAATTCCTTACAATTTATTGAAGTAAGTGGAGGATTTTTCAATCATACGAGGTGATGATTCGCACTGATGATATGTAATCCATCGAATAATTAGTGCAATCACTAATAACTTCTGTCAATAATTTCACCTGCAAAATAAATGCTTCGAGAGAAATAGTGCAGCAGGCGGGGTTATTAATATTACAGCACAGATCAGAAGTTTTACATTAGAGCACATAAAGTGGCATAAATAGTCTCATAAACCAGAGCAAATAAACACGGAGACTAAAACCAACAGAGCAAATCTATCGAAACTCTTGATGTAATTCTCCCCCTTTTTGTCAACTAGTGTCAAAAAGGTGAGGAAGGACATGAGTGTGAAAAGAAGTGAATTTGATTCACTCTCAGGCATCGCCCGAAGAGTTGTCCGAAGATGTTTCTGATTCGGAGGTGGCTGGTAAATCTTCATCGTCAGCAGTAGCAGCAGATCCTTCAATACTGGCTTGGGGCTGAGAAGATGAAGGCACATTGGGATCAGCCAGTTGATTCTTGCGAGACAGAATATTTCCTTCAGCAGGTTTCTTAGTGGCTGAGGTTGCTTCTCATTCGTCGAGCAGTTTGCGCCGCTGAAATTGAAGTTGATCTGTTGTCGGTTCACGAGCTGGTAGAGGCGGAGTAATCCGATCTTGAAAATCCTCAGGTGAAAATCCTTGGTCAATATACTCATAGAGTTCTTTGAGATCGGAGTTGCTCAGTTGCTTCTTGGAGAAGAACTTGCGAAGCAGTTTCCATAGGCACTTCTTATTTTCAGTTGTGATCATGTGCACAATTTTTGTTCGGTTGTTGATAGCATTTAGTTCGGCAGCCAGATGTTCTTTCTCTTGGCGATCTTCAGCCATATGCTTCAGCAGCAGTTGTTGGGTGCGCAGGCTCACTTCAAGATGTGAAGGAGGTTGAGTGTTTGGTTGACGATAGCCGTGGTCCATTGAAGGTGTTATTATAATCAGGAGGGCTAGACACTGGTGCTTTCCCCGAAGAAAAATCTTCCATGATTTTCAACGTATCACGTACTAGAGGAATGAAACTTTTGTGAATGACTTTTGCTAGATATTCGGTCTTCATTGCATAGTCAACCACCTTCTGAATCCAGAGCACAAATACCTTGATAGTTTTTGGATGTTGAGCAGAATCCATCAGAATGTGCAGAAACATATCTTCGACATTGAAGATAAATCCTTGGGAGATGGCATGGATGGTGTTTCGAAGAACATCAGAAATAGCGTTGTCTGTATTCATCCCAGCCAGCGGACAGAGGGTATAAGTGAGAATATGATATAAGGTCTGATTGTCGAATGTTAAGTGCTCAGGTAGGGGAGGACCATTGTAGTCACAAATTTTATCTTCATCCATTGTGCATCGGAAATCTTCATCGGAGATTGCATCAATGTTGTGAACTCGAATTTCCATCTTGCCATGTTCGAACCGAGGAAAATGGAAATGAGATACAAAGTCCATAGCAGAGCACTTAATGCGTTTTCCTTTGGTCATCCATTCCATGATCCACTTAGTGCTATCTGATTCATCACCAGCGATGTATAGGGTGGCATAGAATTGGAAGATTATCTCTCTGTTCCATGGATGTTGATATGTAAAGACATGCGTGAGGCCAAAGTCTTCGATATCTTGCAATACTTGATTGAAACAGCCAATGTTCTTCATCGCGGCAATATCCAGGAACTCATGAGGGAAAATCTTGCGGCTGTCATATAATACCCTAGAATAATAAATGGCATGTTCCTGAGTCCAGAACCGAGGAGATTTAGTGGTACGAGGCTTGCTGAATGGACTCTCTTGAAAGAAAACAGGATGAGTGTTCCGATTGAAAAGAGGCCCTTTGACGCCAACGCCAATTGAAAACAACGATAGTTGCTCACGAGGATAAGGGTATTTGAGTTCATCTTCAATGGAGATCACTTCATCGCCATAAATTACCGAGTCTGAGTGATGAGCAGAAGCTGATTTTGCTGCAGAAGGATCAACATCTGAGTTTCTTCGTGCAGTATTGAGTGAAATTCGTAGAGGAGAAGGATCAGACACTTTGTCACATACTGAATCTTTATCAACCACTGGGGCCGTTGAGGATTTGCTTCAGTAGACGGTTGAGTAACAGAGGGAGGAACCGAATCATTTGGTTCAACAAGAGCTGGAGAAGCCTGAGGAGCAGTCTGAGGAATTTCACCTTCTTCCGAAACATTTAGTTGAGGAGGATTTTCTTCATGGACTGGAGAAGCCACAGGCACTGATTCAGTTGGCCTTGGTGAACTGGAAGCATCTGCAGCTGGTGCATGAATCGGCGAAGGAATTGCTCGTTTAGGAGAGTTTTCCTTCTGAGTTTCAGCTTCATGAGATTTTTCTATCTGAGGAGGAGGAGGAGCATTTTTCTTTGCAATTTTCTTCTTCTTCTTTTGCTTTGACGGATCCGTGTGCCCTTTGACAAGATCATTGTAGCCAGTAACTTTGGCTGGATGATCAAGGCAGATCTTTCGAACAATTTGATCTAGGTCTGAATGAAATCCCAATCTTCTGTGCCGAAGGATAGTCAAAGCCTTATTGATATCCACATAAGATTCTTCAAGTTGCTTGATGATAAACTTGGATTTCGTATCTTTCATACAGTTGTCAAGCTCCTTGAGTTGGGCAGTGAGGTCATTGATCTCAACAGAATCATTTCTCAGGTCGTGGACCAGATCAGATGCTTGAGTAATTACTTCAGAGGGAATGGCCAAAGATGCCACTTCTCCATCAAATAGGTTCTCGACAAATCTGTCAAGCTGCTCCATGATGAATACTTGATTGAAGTAATGTGGTGCATCAGAGCCATCATTAGTTTGTGTAGCAGGAGCAGACTGAATGAGATTTTGCTCGGTTGGAGGCATCGAACCCAAAGGTTGTGTCAGCTTTGGAGCAAACTGCGCAGCCTTTTCCTTCACAACATTAGCACTTGCCCGAGTATTTTGCTCAGCTGGAGGGGCTTTGATTTGCTTCACCTTCTGCTTCAGGAGCTTTTCTCCTGGCTTAGCTGTGCCTACTAGAGCATCAACTACCAAATCATGCAGATCAATTGCATCAGGGTGAGGAGCTGTGTTCACTTTGTCATAGTGGTAGCAGGAGTCTTTCTTTTCAATGGGTTCTTCTTCGGATATGCTATTGGGACAGCACGCGCCCAAAGATTAGGTAGAACAGTGGATGTAGTGACATTCACTTGCTCGGAAAGAGTTGCTTCAACTTCTTCCCTTGTGAGAGGAGGGTCATCTTGATCGGAAGAATCACTTTCATGCTCAATTGGTTTAGCAGGCCTTCTGTTTGGTGCGCTCTTTTTCTTCAGAGCCGCAGATCTGGGATCATGTTTGTTCTTTGAATGGCGTTCTGCTTTTCCTTCAGCCATTTTCTTCTCGATGTTTGATTTAATGAGGCGATGATTTTCTTCTTCTCTTTCTCTTTCCTTTTCAGCCTTCTTGGCTCTCTTTTCGACGTTCTTCAGTCGCTTGGCCAATTCATCAGGATATGATTCGGGAGTCTTGAGATACAACTCATGTGCATCTGGAGGAGGTGTTGGTCTTTCCTGGGGTTCACTTGCACGGACAAGACCAATCTCACAACAGTCACCCCATGGAGGATGGAAAGCAAAGTTCTTGGCAAACTGAGGATGAATCATTTTGTAGTTGAACCACTTCCATACCCAGTGGCGTCGAATCTTTTGCAGACGCTTTCTTCTTTGTGATGAATCTTCTCCTGTTACAGTTTTGTAGTTGTCATGAGAGATATATTGAGCTGAATTTTTGTAAGGTTGCCTGCCACCTTTCCTTTTCTTCGGAGGATTTTCCTCTTGCTCGTTAGGATTTTTCTCATGCCTTTTCCTTTTGCTGGTGGAGGGGCCTACCGTTGGGCCCGTGGCATTTGGTGCCTTAGATTCATCAGTCGTACCCATGATCACTTCATCTTCATCGGCCATGCTCATTGATCGAGCAGAATCCTCAACAGAATGCATACAACTGTGAATTAGAATACATACGAGGGAAAATGGGGATAGGGTTACAAATGCTCACGAATATTTTTCCGAACAAAAACATTTTTAGGAAGAAATAGATTTAGACTTTGAGATATGTTTCGAATGAAAGAAACATATAGAATGAGCTAGTAGCTTCGAAGAATATACTAGACAGCGTGCTAGGCATTCCATTCGAGCGAAACATAACACAAACCCTAGATCTGAGAGATTCGGATGCGAGGAACAACTACAAACCACATCCGCACTATAAGGGTAAAAACCTAGATCTAAGATATGCGGTAAAATTGGAGATAATTAACCGTGGATGAACTCAAATCATGAGGGATGGAAGTATGAGTTCGAACCACACGTACCCTAGCTTGGTGACATGCAGCAGCTACGGCGACGAGGGAGGAAGATGTCCTGCGGGGGCGTGGAATGACTCCGGTGACCTCTTTTCGGCAGTTAAGCAGTGAAGGGGTCATCGGCGTCGAGCTCAAGGTGGAGCACTGTAGCAAGGGTTTTGGCGGAGAGGAGGCGAGGAGAAAGAGAATAAAGTTGAAGAAGGAGCGGTGCGGTTTATATACACGAATGGAAATAACCGCACGCAGAGGATTTTGAACGAACGGCCTCAAAACAGAGATGATTGCGATTCAAAGGTCAGGATGGACTAGCAGATGATGTATTGCACGTGGCAACCATCATAAAACATCGTGGTCCTGACTTGGGCAGAAAACCCCAAATTTTGGACAGCTTTTGCCAAAACAGATTAATGTTCGGACTAAATCTTAATCATGGTCAAGGACACCAGATAAAGTTTCGTTCCAGATAAAATTTGAGCATTTGCAATGGATCAGCATAGACTGGAAGAGATAGAATGGAGGGAAAACAGGGTCCTATGCATTTCACTCAGTCGGAAAAACACAAGCACACGAGCAAATAACTATGAGAGAAATGCATTTGGACAAAACAAAACTATCGATCGGAGAGAAATCCAATGAAATAGAATTGTGGTGGCGTGACCCACCATATAAGAATTGTATGACCCCGAGCATTGCACAATTATTGTGGCACCCTGTCGCGGTGGAACACGATCACCTATGGGGCCATCAGCCCCTTGTGGTTCGGCAAGGGGGAAGGTCATGTTGCAGAAAGAGCAAAAGCCATGAAACAGCACGACAGAGGTGATGCTGGTGGTTTTTACCCAGGTTTGGGCCGCTGGGAAGCGTAAATCCCTACTCCTGCTTTGGTGGATTGAGAGAAGGACCGCGATGAACACGCAACACTCAAGCCTGGCAAGGTCGCCTCGGGTAGAGCAGCTACGCGAGTATGAGTATACAACGGTCCGAATCCTTTTCTAGGTTGCCATGGCCCTCCTTTTATAGGGTAAGGGATAACCATAGTGGCAAAACAGTGTGATTAGATAGCCAACAGTGCTATCATACCTAACTCTGGCAGTTAGGACAAAGTGCATTAAATGCACTGCTAGGTGTCACGCTGAGGATGCAGCCCGGCAAGCCTGCCCCACTGCTTAGTCATCTTCTACCTGTCTGCTTGACACGCCTCTGGACGGGTGTCATATAGAGTTAATCTTCCTTCCAAATGGCTGCCACGTGCCAAATGACAGCCACTTAATCACCTGGGGGCTTGACACCGCACTGATAGATGACTTGTGTTGCGGTGCGGTGGAGCGGTGGAGTCTTGGCGGGGAGGTTTGCCTTTAGCGTCCCCGGCAAGCCTGCCGGGGAAACATTGGATTCGTCCTTGGGGCGGCCTCGACATAACCAGGCTCGCCTGCCTGGTAAGGGAGGCTTTCCCTTAGTGATATCTTGTTGTTTCGGCTTGTCTTGGTCTTCTTGATCCGCCCTTTGATCCCTGAAAGATCTTTTTATCTGGCTTGGTTTTGACTTGGATGCTTGGTGAAGTTTTCTTCCTTGCCATCGTGCCTGTGTACAGTCCGGGCAACATACGTGAAGGTTTGTTGCACCGACAGGAGCCCCCGGGCCTAGTCCAAACATGCCGCCGAGCATCGTTGGGGTAGGCCCCATCAGGTACACAGGCAGGGCACTTGTGATGATATTCTCCTCTTTCTTGATATTTTCTTTGCTTCTTCATTAACTTGTGCTTGAGTCAGTTTCTGGTTTCCCCGTGCGTCGTGCGAGACGACGTGGGGGAATTTACGCCACGATCTGTGGGCTGCCCACGTGCCACGTTCAGGGGGTGGTAACTGCCATTCTGCTTGTTCTTCCGCTTCTGCCGTTTTCGCCACGTATGCTGCATGCATTGCGTAGGGTTGGTGGCGGACGCGGAGGGTGCGGGAATGAGTGCCCTGGCAGAAAACCAGGAGCCACGGATAGGTGCAGGAGGGCGGTCTTGATTCCGTGCACCGTTGGTGACACAGAGAGGCCAGATTGGCGGAGCGGGGCGGTTGCCCCCTGGGTGAGGAGCTAGCTCCTGGCCACATTCGCCTATAAAAGGGGACGCGGGCGAGGTGCTTACTCACACACTTCTCCTCATTCTTCCTTCCGGCATCTTTTCTCCACCATGGCAAGGGGGAGAGGGCGTGTTGGTATTCCAGTGGTGGCGACGAGGGTTTCTGCTCGACAGCGCCTCCCTCCTCCTGTTGGGGACGCAGGGGCGTAGCCCGTCGTGAGAGGAGGAGGTAGAGGATGCGGACGCGGCCGTCATGGTGCCCGGGGTCGAGGAGGACGAGGCGGTGCCTTGATCGCCCCTCCTCCAGTTGCTCCGGGCCGGAACGAAGGCCACGTCGGGGACCAGCCACTGGAATTCATCGTTAAGCTGTGCGGGCCTCCGCGCAGCCGTCTTCGGCTTCCAACTCCATTCGCAAGGGTGATGGAGGTTGAACAGCCGCCGGGGTTGAGGCTGCACATGAGGGGCTGCTGTAATGGCAGCATGCGGGCGAACGTAGAGTTCCCTGCACGTCATGTCATGCTTCTCCGGCGCGGCTAGAAAACCTTCGCTCGTGCCCACAGTTTGGCGGCAGGGCACGTCCTTCACTTCAAGTTAATGGACGCCACCCTGCTCTCCATCAAGGTCTTCAAGCGTTCGGGTGCTCGCTTACGGTGCTGTGCAGAGAGCTCGACCGACGATGAAAGCTCCTCCTCAAGCGATAGCGAGGAGGAGGACAGTGACGGCGATGACGATGGCGCCGATGGGGAGGACGACGGCTCCGACTCCGACTCCGGCTGAACACTAGCCGCACCGTCACCATCAGCTGGCGGCACCACCATCTGCACCTGCATCTCCTCCCTGGCAAGGCGATTTGCCAGGGTGTTGGGTGCGGAAGGTGTCTCCGCCTCCTCCAGCAGTCTTCCGGCTGGACCCTGGCAGGCTTCCCTGTGGACTCCGGCTTCATCTTCCTTGCCGGTGTCTGCACTGCCGTGCCTTGCTGGCCCTGGTGGCGGTGACCAGGGCATCGCCTAGCAACTCTCTCCGTCCCGCGCCTTCACCCACTGTCGAGGTATTCTCGCGACAGATGCCAGGGGGTGGCTTATCATGGATGGGGACAGGAGGACGTTGTCGGGCCCTGGAAGCGGGAGTGAGCACAAGCTCCATCGCACATGAGACGTACCCAAGTTCAGGGCTCTCCATGGAGATAACACCCCTAGTCCTGCTCTACGGGGTCTCCACACGATGACTATGATCAAATGGTAGTTACAAGCTTGCTCCTTGAGCTGGGTTGCTAGAGGAGAAAGAAGGGCAAAGCTGCTACCTTGCTCCTCCTAGCTATAGTGGTGTGTGTGGGAATGAGGCTGAACCCTTTGCATGGGTGAGCCTGGGGGGTTTATATAGGCCTACCCCCCAGGGGTACAACAGTAATACAGCCGGGTGTAGGACCCGGACATCAGTGTCTATGGTCACCGGGTTCTCCGCCGGCTGCTGGGGCCCGCCGGCTATTGAGAATCCGGACGACAGGTAGGGCCCGCCGCTTGCGGGCCATGCTGGCTGCTCTTCGCTGTAGTCTCGTACTTGATGACGAAAGCCTCATCAGGAGCCGCATGGCTATAGTCCCACGCCGTGCGGGTAAACGGCCGCCTGGTCCGCACACACTGTAGCCATACTTGGTCTCGTCGTGATGGGAGAGGGAAGGGCCGCCTGCTGGAGGCCGGCCCGGTCCTCAACGCCGTCTTCTAGGGGAGCGCCATCTTCTGGTGGCTCACGTACAGGTAGGGCCTGCCGCCTGCGGGCCGTACTGATCGCCTCTTGCTGTAGCGTGACCTTGGCTGACGAGGGCCACGCCGTGAGTCGCATGGCTACAGTCCTGCGCCTGGCAGGGGGTGTCCGCTCGGTCAGCCCACACTGTAGCCACGCTCCTCCGGGATTTGGGGGGAGCAGGTGGCCCTGTAGCCACGCTCTGTCTTGTCGTAGTGGTTGAGTGCAAACTCCGAGGGGAGGATGGGCCGTCCGTTAGGGGCCGGCCTCCCCTGAAGCCGCCTTCTAGGAGAGCGCCGTCTTCTTGGAGCCGGCCGCTTGGGCCCAGCCGGCCCAAGGAGCCGGCCGCTCGTCTGGAAGGTGTGAGGGGCTTTGCTAGCCCCGATGTCTCGAAACGCTAAGGGGTGTGGATGAGGCTACCCGTGGTCAATCCCTCCGACAGTAGTCCCCGAAGTTGGTGAGGCGCCGCGGCTCAAGCCGGAGTGCCTCAGCAGCTTCCTCCTCTGAGAGATCCTATGCCCTTGCTTCGTCCGACTGGTAGAATCCGTCTGACAGGAGCCGGCCGAGGCTAGGCCGGCCGCCTGATGAACTCGAGTCATCGTGGCGGGCACCGGGTGGCGCGCCTACCGCTCGTTGCTCGCTTGCCATGTGGCACCAGCAGGCTAGACCGGCCTGCCAGCCCACACGCGCGACGGGACGTCGCTGCAAGCCTGGGCCCACCACTATAGGGCCTCGGCGCGCGCGCGGATCCGCTGCGGCCGAGCGGGGCGGTTACCCTTCCCAGGCACAATGATCGCGCGCCATTATGGCGCGGAATACACGGGGACGTGCGGGGCGTGGGCACAGTTAATCTCCACGCCCCCACGACGCGTCGCCTCGGCTTCGCCACCGCCGCCGTATAAGTAGGTGGGAGGGGATGCGGCCGAACGCACGCACTCCCCTCTGCTCTTCTTCTTCTCCTACCTCTTCTCTGCTCCTGCTCCTACTGCTGCCGTGTTGGCGCTGCGCTGCTCGTCTCCGAGGCGCCACCGCAGCTCGCCATTGCTCAGCCTCGCCGCACCGCCGCCGACTCGCCGCCACCCGACCTCGCAGCGCTGCCGCCAAGTCGCCACGAATCATGGCGCGAGGCGAGTGGGATGGCTTGAATGTCCATGACGAGCACGTCGAGTTCCTCCGCCTGACGCGGCGGATTCCCAGAGAGCCGCACGTGGGGGTGCGCCTTCCGAACGAGCGGGAGATCTCGCCGGCGCCGCAAGCCGACGAGTACGTCGTCTTCCTCAGCCACTTCCTCCGTGGCTTTGGCTTGCCAGCGAGCAACTTCTTCTGCGAGTTCATTGACTACTACCATCTGCAGCCTCACCACCTCACGCCCAACACCGTGGTGCTCCTCTCAGCCTTCGTAACCTTTTGCGAAGGCTATCTCGGCGTCCTGCCCACACTCGATTTGTGGGGCAAGTTCTTCTACCTCAAGCTCGGCACCGCGGCCAAGGGCGAGCCGGCCCAGTGCAGCACTTGCGTCGCCGTGTGGCTCACCGGCTCAGGGACCCGGTTTCCCCCTGTCGTCTTGCACGAGTCGGCGAAGTTGTGGCAGAAGTCATACTTCTATGTCCGCAATCTTCACCCGATGTACGACTACATCAACCTGCCAGCTTACGCAGCCGGCCCTCCGCCTGAGCCACGGAGCAACTGGGGCCAGCAACCCGGTAGGCCGTAGCTAGCCGCCATCACCAATGCCCTTGACCGTCTTCAAGAGATGACGGACTCGGAGGGCCTCCAGCCGGCGGACCTGCTGGCCGCCTTCGTCTACTGCCGGGTTTCGCCCCTCCAACTCCGGCCGCATCCAATCTGTGACATGAGCGGCCGCCGGGACCCTTGCCGGATGTCGACGAAGGAGATGCCGACTGTTGAGGTGGTTCGGCACGTCAACTACTTCTCCAACAGCCAGTTGAGCGAGACCGACTGGAGCTTCGGCAAGCCGCCGTACAGCCGCGCCAACCCACCGCCTGCGGTTAGTATCTGGTCTCCTTTCTTTGTTCATGCTGTGCTTTTTACCCACCCTGACCATCCGAACACGGCGGAGCGCTTCGTCAGCCAAGGAGGAGGCGGCGCGCCGGCTCCTGGCCACCAGTGGATGGCGGACCGGGAGGCGAGCGATGTGGGCGACCCCGAGCTGGGGGCGGCCGCGTTGGAGGAGGACGACACCACCGGGGGAGGCGGCGTCGGAGCAGGCGGAGCCGCAGGAGGCGGCGCAGGGGGCGACGTCCGGGACTGGCCGGATGACGATGAGGACAGCGACGGGCGACGCCACCTGGAAGGCGCCGATAGGACAGGTGCCGACTCCTCGACGGCGCGGCTGACAAGCGGGGCGCCGACTGGAGCACCCGGCGGGTCTAAGCGCCACGCCAATGCTGGGATGTTCGGCAGCTGGCCGTCCAAGAAGACCAAGTCGACGACCGCCGCGACCAAGCGGCAAGAGGCCGCGAAGGCTGCCGCCGTCCGGAGGGCCCCGAAGGACCACCCATGGTGTCTGGGTGAGTGCTTCGACTACGTTTGTCTTAGTTGTTTCTCTCTTGCGAGTTTCTGATTTGCGCTTGCTTTTTCCTTGCAAACTTCTTATCTTCGCGTGCCTTGCCGTGCAGGGCTCCCCTTTCTATATCACGGGCTCCATTCGCCTCGATGATCAGGCCAGCGGGCGGCTCTGAGGAGACCCACTGCATGGACCCAGCTGCCGCCCTCCGGGAGGTGACGGAGAGGAACGCACGGGAGGCGCAGGAGGAGCGGGAGGCCGCGGCTCGGGCGGAGGCCGAGGCAACAACCGTGGCGCAGGCGGAGGCTGATGCAGCAGCCAAGGCGCAGGCAGAGGCCGACGCCAAGGCTATGGAGGACCCGGCCCGTAGCGCGGTTCTGGGGGCAACCGACTTGCAGCAGCAGGAGCCGCCGGTGGTGGAGGACCGGGCGCCGAATAGAGCAGCCAGAGCTGGCCAGGCGGCCCCGAAGCGGGAGGAGACCGACCCCATCGTCCCAGAGGTGGAAGTGGCGCCGCGCGCGCCAGATGCTAGCGAGCGGGGTGGTGGCCAGCCCGAGGGGCCGGAGGTGCCGCCATCCAGCACCGAGCTAGTGGCGAACCAGGCCATGGTGACCCGCGCTTCCGCGCGCATGTGCCCAGGGCGGGCGACTTCTACGTCGAGGCCAGCAGGTGCCAAGGCCGCGAGCTCGCAGGTGGCCGACACCGAGGCCACGAGCTCCGCTCCGCCTAGTTGGACGCTGGAAGCCGTCCTGGCCGCCCTGAACGTTGCGGTTCAGGACGTCCTCGACACGTTCAAAGCCCATAGTGCCACCCTCCTGCAGGCGAGGAACGAGATGGTGGCGATGCAGACAACCGTCCGGGTATGCACTTGAGTTATCTTTTTTCCTTTTGCGGTCTTCAGTGGGGGCGCGCCAGCGCACCCACTGGGTGTAGTCCCCGAGTTCCAAGCTGGCTGCTGAGCAGGCGGGTTGGAACTTCAAGGCGTGTTTCTGAATGTTGAAGTGTTGCTCTTGCTGCAGGATTATCACAATCTGCGCGCGGCCGCCTACAATTCCCAGAACCAGCAGCTCGCCAACCGGACTTCTGAGTTGAACAAGAGCCGCGATACGTAGGCCGTCTTCTAGTGGGGGCGCGCAAGCGCACCCACTGGGTGTAGCCCCCGAGATTCGGGCCGACTGCTGAGCAGTCGGGCCGGATCTTCCCGGTGACTTCTTTTTGTCGATGCTGAC
Source organism: Thinopyrum elongatum (assembly GCA_011799875.1). Classification (NCBI taxonomy): domain Eukaryota; kingdom Viridiplantae; phylum Streptophyta; class Magnoliopsida; order Poales; family Poaceae; genus Thinopyrum; species Thinopyrum elongatum. The sequence goes on along the minus strand of CM022301.1, from coordinate 464,974,453 downwards.
AATTCTTTGTTGTTTTTGCAGAGGCTGCCGCCCATCTGAGGACGTGTGTGTGCGAGCTCGAGAGCCAACTCCAGGCCAAGGAGCTGGAACGTAGCCAAGCAGTGGCGGAGCGCAACCGGCTCGAGAAGGAGCTGGCGGACCAGGTGGCCCGGCATGCGGACTAGGTCAGAGCGCTGAAGGACGGAGAGGCACTCCTCAAGGCCGAGTTCGAGGTTGAGTGCTCGGACTGGGCCGAGAAGGAGAAGCTGCTGTCGGACGGCTACGAGGTGGTCGAGGATATGCTCGAAGGTAGATCCTTTCTTCCTTCGTGGCTTAGCCGCCGGCCGCCGCAGGAGGCCGACTTCTAAATCTTTAGTCTTCTTTTTTGAACAGAGTATCTCCCCGGTCGCTCCGTTGCCATCTGCCAGGCAATCAAGGAGCGGCGCGATCAGTGGAGGAGGTTGGGCGCGGATATTCCGCTGAACCAGCCCCGGAATCTGGGCAAGCAACTCTTGGTCGTTCGGATGCGCCTTGATCCAGCGCGCCGCCTGCTCTGCCGACTTCAGCGCGCCGGGTCGCAGGTCCCGGAGGGGCTCTGGCCGGGTGCGCAGGTGCCCCGGACTCCCAGTCAGATCGCCAACTGGTTGGAGGTGGCGGCCGAGCGGCTCGAGGCCTGGAAGGGTGCCGCAGCGCGGGCAGGTGCCAGGGAGACGCTGGACTTCGTCAAGGCGTGGTACCCTAGCATAAACTTGGACCAGCTGGCCACGTTCCGCCAGGAGGCGGGGTCGGAGTTGGAGGCGACGCGCGAGGAGATCATCAAGCGCGCGGCCGCCCTTGCCGACTACGCCGACGTCGGCGTCTTTGTCCCGGAGCGGGCGGAAGACGGCACTGAGGTGCCGCCCTCTTGGTTCGGGCTGAACCCGAACGAGGGGGAGAACTCGGCGGAGGTGATTGCCTCCAGCAACAAAGGCACAGGGGAGAGCGAGGGCGAGGAAGGTGATGACGCCACACCAGACGGTGGAGCGACCAGCTAGACTCAGCCCGACCCGGCCGCCGACATCGACCAGGCCGAGATCCGTCAGCCGAAAGCCCCACCAGCTGGTGCCTCAACCACCGCCAACCCGTCTGAGCAGCCCGCAGCGCCTTCGGCCTAGGCGGTCTTTATCTTTTGAATTCTCTGTCTTGTACTTTGAAGAACAAGTTAATCATGTGCAGTTCCACCCACTGGGGGTGTATTAAACTCTTATGAATGCTGGCCTTGGGCCTTTACAATGTAAATAATTTTGTTTCCCACATGCTTGTGTCTTTTGCCGAATTCTAGCTCGGTTTTGCCTTTGCTCTATTTGGCTTTTTCTTTTGCCGTCTTCCTTTGGCTGCCGCCCTGCCAGCCGGACAGCGGTGCTACGGTCTGTGGCTGGGTCAGGGACTTGGCCATTTAGAATAGGCAAGTTAATTCGGCCGCCTAGAGCGTAGCTGGTCGAGCGAGAAATCTGTCGGCCGGCTGCTGGGCAGCCGGACGGGTAAGGCGAGGAGCTGGCTTGGCCTGTATTGGCGTTCTACCTTAGTCATTTTTCGTGTGGACAGCGTTTCCGGCCTTTAGCTCTTGCCAGCCGGACAGTCGTGCTGCGAGCTGTAGCTGAGGCGAAGAGAGGGCTTTGGCGTTGGCACACTACTTGGCCGACTGCGGGTGGTGCCAACTTAGGTCAAGGTGGCAAGCCCCCGGGCCGGCTGACCGGACCTGTGCAAGGCGAAAGAATGAAAGAACATGTTCATAGGCGAAGCTTATCAAATAGATAAAAAGGTAGCCCCCGAGTGCGCCTCGGGGGACCTGTTGTCTTTGCTAGTACAAAAGGTAGCATGGTACATACACTGCATAAACTGTAAAATGGGCGGAGAAGATTCGCGTTCCACGGACGCTCCATCTCTTGGCCGGTATTGTCCCTCTTGCATGCCCCGGGCTTTTGTGCGTCGATGAGCTAGTAGGAGTCGTTGCCCAGGGCCTTGCTGATGATGAAAGGCCCTTCCCAAGGAGCCGAGAGCTTGTGTTGGCCGGCTGTTCGCTCGATCAGCCGGAGCACAAGATCGTCCTCGCAGAAAGCACGCGGCTTGACCTTCTTGCTGTGGTAGCGGCGCAGGCTCTGCTGGTAGATGGCGGACCGACTGAGTGCCAGTAGCCGGGCCTCTTCCAGCAGATCGACGCCGTCTTCTCGCGCCTCTTTGGCTTCCGCCTCCGTGTACATGGTGACGCGAGGCGAGTCGAACTCAATGTCAGTTGGGATGACAGCCTCGGCCCCGTACACGAGGAAGAAGGGTGTGAAGCTGGTTGCTTTATTCGGCGTAGTCCGAAGACTCCAAAGGACGGCCGGCAGCTCCTCGATCCAGCAGCCGGCCAAGCGCTATAGCGGCTCGACCAGCCGGGGCTTGATACCGGGCAGGATGAGGCCGTTTGCTCGCTCAACCTGGACGTTTGACTGCGGATGGGCAACAGACGATAAGTCCAGTCAGATGCCCTACGTCGCGCAGAAACGGGCCAAGGCGCCTTTGGTGAAGTTTGTGCCGTTGTCGGTGATCATGCTGTGTGGGATGCCGTACCGTACGGTGATATCTGCGATGAATGTGACAGCAGTCGAGCCATTTAGCTTCTTGATTGGCTTTGCCTCGATCCACTTCGTGAACTTGTCCACGGCGACCAGCAGATGGGTCATGCCGCCGCGTGCTGTCTTGAACGGGCCCACCATGTCCAATCCCCATACGACAAATGACCAGGTAAGGGGAATGGTCTTGAGTGTAGAGGCCGGCAGGTGCTGCTTGGAGCTGAAGCGCTGGCACCCCTTGCACTTGCGGACCAACTCCTTGGCATCGTCCAAAGCAGTCAGCCAGAAGAAACCATGGCGGAAAGCTTTGGCAATGAGGGATCTGGAGGCGGCATGGTGGCCACATTTGCCTTGATGAATATCTCTGAGGATCTCTATGCCCTTCTCTGGCTCAACGCAGCGCTAGAAAACACCAGTCACGCTGCGCCTAAGGAGCTCTCTGTTGACAATCGTGTATGCAGCCGCCCGGCGTTGCACCTGCCGGGCCAAGATCTCGTCGGCTGGTCGCTCTCGGCTCACCAGAAAGTTGAGGATGGGCTGCGCCCAAGACGGGGCTTCTACCACTGTCATGACGGCAACTGGTACCAGGGTGGCCGGGTTGGAAGGCGGCGGGTCAGAGCCGGCCGCTGCTTGCTGCGTCGTTGAAGTCCCCGGGCTGACTGCAGCAGTCCCCGGGCCGGGTTTTGAAGTCCCCAAGCCGGGTGCGGGTGCTGCAGCCCTCAGGCCGCCTGCGGAAGTCCCCGGGCCGACTGCTGAAGTCCCCGAGCCGGATCCGACTGCTCCGGGGTCAACCGGCACAAAGATGGATTCTGATTCTGGCGAAGACTTGATAGATGGCTTGCGCAAGCACCCGAGGGAAACGCCAGTTGGTATGGCTTGCCGGGTGGAGCCGATCCATGCCAGGGCGTCAGCTTGGTCATTGTCGGCCCGTGGCACGTGAAGGAACTCGCATCCGTCGAAGTGGCCGCTTATTTGCTGGACGAGGAAGCGGTAGCTTGCCATGTTGGCGTCCTTGGCGTCCTAGTCACCGGAAGACTGCTGGACCACCAAGTCCGAGTCGCCATAGCACAGAATCCGGTGGATGCCGATTTCCTTGGCTAGCCGGAGCCCGTGGACGAGTGCCTCATACTCGGCCACGTTGTTGGAGGCGGCAAAGTGAATCTGCAGCGCGTACTTGAGCTTGTCGCCTTTGGGAGAGGTGAGGACGATGCCGGCTCCCAGACCGGTGCGCATCTTCGAGCCATCAAAGTGCATCCGCCAATGAGTGGAATCCGGCGCTGGCGGCAGGTACTGGGTCTCGGCCCAGTCGACGAGGAAGTCGGCCAACGCTTGGGACTTGATGGCGGTGCGGGGCTGGTAGAGGATGGTATGGGGAGCCAGCTCAATGGCCCACTTGGCCACCCGGCGTGAGGCATCTATGTTGCCAATGATCTCGGTAAGGGGGGCGGTGCAGACAACCATGATGGTGTGCTCCTGGAAATACTGCTTCAGCTTCTTGGCGGCAAAGTACACACCATAGCACATCTTCTTGTAGTGGGGGTAGTTCTGCTTGGAGGCGGACAGCACCTCACTCAGGTAATAGACCGGCCTCTGGACCGGCTGGGCTTTGCCGTCTTCTGGGCGCTCAACCACGATCATGGTGCTGACAACCCGACTGGTAGCGGCCATGTAGAGAAACATGGGCTCTTTGGCAGCCGGAGTGGCCAGAACAGGCGGCGTGGACAGCATCCGCTTGAGCTGGAGGAAGGCCTCATCAGCCTGGTCAGTTCACTCGAAGCAGGTGGTCTTCTTCATTAGCTGGTATAGTGGGAGGGCCTTCTCGCCGAGCCGACTGATGAACCGGCTGAGAGATGCTAAGCACCCGGTGAACTTCTGGACGTCCCGCAGCCGGGTCGGCTTCTTCATCTGCTCGATGGCCTTAATCTTCATGGGGTTGCACTCGATCCCCCGCTCAGAAACAAGAAAACAAAGGAGCTGGCCGGCTGGTACTCCGAAGACACATTTCTCTGGGTTGAGCTTGATCTGAAAGCGGCGCAGATTGGCGAAGGTCTCCTTAAGATCCTCCAAAAGGGTGCCATGCTTCTCCGTCTTCACCACAATATTGTCCACATAGACGTGGGCGTTTCTGCTGAGTTGCTTCAGGAGGCACTTCTGCATACAGCGCTGAAAGGTGGCGCCGGCATTCCTCAAGCCGAACGTCATGGTGATGTAGCAGAAGGTGCCGAATGGTGTGATGACGCAGGTCTTCAGGCGGTCGACCGGGTCCAGCTTGATCTAGTGGTAGCCGGAGTAGGCGTCCAGGAAGGACAGTAGCTCGCAGCCGGCCGTGGAGTCGATCACTTGATCTATCCGGGGCAAGGCAAACGGATCCTTGGGGCAGGCTTTGTTGAAGCTAGTGTAGTCGGTACACATGCGCCACTTGTTGTTTTTCTTCAAAACGAGGACTGGGTTGGCAAGCCAGTCCGGGTAGAATACTTCCATGATGAAGCCGGCTACCAGAAGCCGGGCGATTTCTTCACCAACGATCCTTCTCTTCTCTTCTGATAGGCGGCGGAGGGGCTGCTTGACCGGCTTTGCCTCCGATCTCACATGCAGTTTGTGCTCGACGTACTCCCTCGAAACACCCAGCATGTCCTTTGGAGACCATGCAAAGATGTCCCGATTCTCACGGAGGAAGTCAACGAGCTCGCTTTCCTATTTGCTATCAAGGGCCGACCCTATGACAGCGAACTTCTCCAGGTGTGCCGGGTCCAAGATGATCTTCTTGGTTTCCTTGGCCAGCTGGAACGAGGCCTAGGTCTCCGCGTCCTTGGGGTCGGATGGCATGTCTGGCTGCTCACTGGCCATGGCCACCACCCGGTCAAGGAGGCGCTTCTCTTCAGCGAGGACGAGGGACTCGGCCAGCTGGCTGCTGCAGTAGCACAAGTGAGCGACTTCTGGTAGTCGCTGGCAATGGTGATGATGCCCTTGGGACCCGGCATCTTCATCTTCAGGTAGCCGTAGTGCGGCACGACCATGAATTTGGCCAATGCAGGCCGGCCAAAGAGCGCGTGGTAGGGGCTGTCCAGATCGACCACCTCGAACCAGATTGACTCGCGGCGGAAGTGGGTCTTGTCGCCGAACAGGACGTCAATCTTGATCTTGCCGATTGGAGAGCAGGAAAGCCCAGGGACTATGCCATGGAACACGGTTCGGCTGGGCAGGAGCTGATTTTCCTTGATGCCTAGCTTCACCATGGTGTCGCGGTACAGGATGTTGATGCTGCTGTCATCGTCTATTAGGATCCGGGAAAAGCGGCAAGCTCGCCTCTCCGTTGAGAAGGTGGAGTCCAGCACCATTGCATAAGCACCCGGCCAGGGCATCACGGCCGGGTGGTCATCACGGCTCCAGGAGATGGGTCTTTCGGACCAGTGCATAAATTGGGGGACCTCCGAAGCGACAGCGTTGACCTCGCGGTGCTACTGCCGCCGACTGTGCTTGTCATCGGCTTGGCTGGTGAAAACGACGTAGGTGGCGTTGGCGTCGGGGATCTCGTCTTGGAGCATGCCGACTGGGCGGGCCGCCGGCTGCTGAGGAGGCGGAGCCGCTGCGCTGGCAGGAGGAGGCGGCAGGCCCTCACCCTTGGCAATTCTGGCGAGCCAGTTGCACTGCCGGGTGGTGTGGTTAGACGGTTTCGCGCTGCTGTGGAACTTGCATGGGGCCTCGAGGGTCTGCTCAAAGGAGAAGGCCGGTAGCCAAGCTCCTTTGCCGCCCCACTGACGCTTGGGGCCGGGCTGACATGCCGGCTGCTGGTCCTCGACGATTGCCACCTGCCGGTTGCTAGAAGCCGGCTGCTGGGCCTTGCGCTTGTTGTCATTCGGCTGCTGGCGCTGGTTGGAGCCGCCAGCCGGCGCTTGGGGAGCCGGAGGGAGCATCTTTCCGGACGCGTCAACCCGGATTTCCGACTACATGGAGGAGTCAGCGGTGGCGTACTTGTCCGCCACGACCAGGAGCTCGTCCAATGTAGCCGGCTCGTCGCGCAAGAGCTTGTGCTTGAGCAGGGTGCCCTCTCTACACCCGGCGGTGAAGTACTCGATGGCCTGCACCTCGTGCACCCCTTCGCATGAGTTGCACAGCTCGGCCCAGCGCGTCAGGTAGTTGCGGGTGGACTCGGTCAGACCCTGAACACACATGGAGAGCTGGCGTGGCTTGGGGGCCGCTTGTAGGTGCTGGTGAAGTTGCGGATGAAGACATCGGCGAAGTCCAACCAGCTGTTGACGCTGTAGGGCTTGAGGCTGTTCAGCCATGTCCGGGCGGTGCCCTAGAGCATGAGCGGAACGTACTTCACGGCAACGCGCTTGTTGCCATTTGCTATGCTAACAGCCGTGGCGTAGTCGGTCAGCCAGTCCTCCGGCTTCACGGAGCCGGTGTACTTGGGAGTATCTCAAGGGAGCGAGAACCCTTTGGGGAAGGGCTCGTCACAGATGCGGGGGCCGAAGCAGGCCGGGCCGACTGTATCCTCCTCCTCAACCGCCAGGGACCGAGCCAGCCGCTCGATCCGATGGCGTGCATCATTCTCGCCGACTCCTTCGCGGGGGCCTAGCCGGCCCACCAGAGTCGGGTGATCAAACGGCGCCGGAGAGGCCCGCCTCTCCCTGCGGGGAGGAGGCGGACGTTCGTCCTGCTGGCGCCGGCCATCCTCTCTTGGGGGATCTTGCCGGCTGTGGACAACCGTCAAGCGAGTGCGCCGGCTGCGGCTGGCAGCCGGCTCCGGGTTCAACTGACCACGGCCACCACCGCTCAGGGACCGGGAGGTCGCTCCGTGCTCACGGCGGGGTGGCTAGATCTCGGCCTGCTTGTCGGCTTCCATCGCGCGGTTGCAGGCGTCTTGCTACGTGTTCGCAGCATTGATGAGCTCCTGGAGGCGCTCCATCTGGCTGTGCTGCTTGTCGCCCTCCAGGTGCTCCAGCTCTTCTGCCGCCGCCTGGGCGGCGCGCAGGTTCTGCACGGGGGTGTCATAGATCGGGCGTCCGACACCCAGCATGCTGGCGATAGCCACGCCGCGTTGCCGTATGGCGCCGGCCCGGCTGGGCTCAGCAGCAGGCGACGTGCCACCAACTATGCGGTCAATCTCGCGCTGGCTGGCTTCAGCGCGGTGCTTCATGGCCGCCATCTTGTTGGCGCTGTCGAGGAGCCTGACACGGAACTCCTCCAGAGTTGCTCCATCGGTGTTGGCAGCAACGGGAGTGGCCAGTCCCTGGATTGCTGTCGCAACGGGTCCTGGGCAGCCACAGCGGAGTCCCCGCTGTGGCCAGTGACCATCACCTCCGCGACGATGCCGGCGTCGGCGTCGCTGGCGACAGGAGGGAGTGGATCATCGATGACCACCACGTCGCCGGGGAAGGCATCGATGGAGGCCGCATCGAAGAGGGCGAGCTTCTTGAAGAGCTCGGTGAGGGAATCGGCAGCTCACGCATCGGAGGCAGGCTCGTCGAAGAGGCTGAGCTTGCCACAGAGGTCGCTGAGGTAGCTCGCGGGGAAGACAGCCCCCGCATCAGGCGGTGCGCTGGTGCATGCGCCAACGAGTGCATCGGGCTGGCTGATCAGGCCAGACGCGACGTGCTCGCCGGAGAGGAAGAGGGTTCCCGTCCAGAACATGTCTCAGGCCGACGCTGCGCTTTGCCCCACGGTGGGCGCCAACTATCAGGGTATTCTCGCGACAGATGCCAGGGGGTGGCTTATCATGGATGGGGACAGGAAGACATCGTTGGGCCCTGGAAGCGGGAGTGAGCACGAACTCGATCGCACACGAGACGTACCCAGGTTCGGGGCTCTCCATGGAGATAACACCCCTAGTCCTGCTCTGTGGGGTCTCCGCATGATGACTATGATCAAATGGTAGTTACAAGCTTGCTCCTTGAGCTGGGTTGCTAGAGGAGGAAGAAGGGCAGAGCTGCTACCTTGCTCCTCCTAGCTATGGTGGTGTGTGTGGGAATGAGGCTGAACCCTTTGCATGGGTGAGCCTGGGGGGTTTATATAGGCCTACCCCCCAGGGGTACAATGGTAATACAGCCGGGTGTAGGACCCGGACGTCAGTGCCTATGGTCACCGGGTTCTCCGCCGGCTGCTGGGGCCTGCCGCCTGGTGGGCCCCGCCGGCTATCGAGAATCCGGACGATAGGTAGGGCCCACCGCCTGCAGGCCATGCTGGCTGCTCTTCGCTGTAGCCTCGTACTTGATGACGAAAGCCTCGTCAGGAGCCGCATGGCTACAGTCCCGCGCCGTGCGGGTAAACGGCCGCCTGGTCCGCGCACACTGTAGCCATACTCGGTCTCGTCGTGATGGGAGAGGGAAGGGCCGCCTACTGGAGGCCGGCCCGCCCCTCAACGCCGTCTTCTAGGGGAGCGCATCTTCTGGTGGCTCACGTACAGGTAGGGCCCGCCGCCTGCGGGCCGTACTAATCACCTCTTGCTGTAGCGTGACCCTGGCTAACGAGGGCCACGCCGTGAGTCGCATGGCTACAGTCCTGCGCCTGGTAGGGGGTGTCCGCTCGGCCAGCCCGCACTGTAGCCACGCTCCTCCGGGATTTGGGGGGAGCAGGTGGCCCTGTAGCCACGCTCTATCTTGCCGTAGTGGTTGAGTGCAGACTCCGAGGGGAGGACGGGCCGTCTGCTAGTGGCCGGCCTCCCCTGAAGCCGCCTTCTAGGAGAGCGCCGTCTTCTAGGAGCCGGCCGCGCATCTGGAAGGTGCGAGGGGCTTTGCTAGCCCCGATGTATCAAAATGCTAAGGGGTGTGGATGAGGCTACCCGTGGTCAATCCCCTCGACACCCGCGCACTCCCGATCTTGTCAGCCTGCGTCCCACGGGCCCTGACGGGGTCAGGCTGGGCTTCTGCCCAGCCTCTCCTTTTGCCCTCTTTGCCTCCCACTAGAGTTCCTAGGAGGAGAGGGACAAGAAAGGGATTACGGGGCACTTATCTTTTTTCAATCTAAAACATGTAGGCATTTGCCAAATTTTAGTCTCAAATATGTAATTTCTTCTATCCATGTTTGTACTCTGTAAGGTTTGTACTTGTTTATCTGCATATTAATGAAAAAAGACATGCTTGCCGGGTACTTGTGCATGTACTACATCCATGCAGAGGAGGAGCGCCTCTATACTTTCAATTAAACAAGTTTTCCCGGCAAGCTATCTTGCCGGTGCCTTCCGTCGTTGCCGCGGGGCTTGGCCTGCCGTGCTCAAAATTATGGAAGGGAACCAGCCCCTAGTCGAACCTTCTCTGTCAAATGCCACTACAACCATCTCGACCAAAATAATGTTCGAATCAAGGGATGGGAGCAGAAATGTTTTGAAGGTGACAAGGTTTTTCTATGCACAAGTTTTCTTCTTACAGAGACATGTTATGGATAAAAACAAACTTATCTGTTTGGCCTGTCGGGGATCGATATGTAGGCTTGTTTCTGTCTCTTCTTTTCGAGATCAAGCCCGCGGCAAGAGCCCTGTAGTTAGTGCAGAGGAAAACATAGCAACATATGATCTCATCTAAATGATCATGGCAAATTTATGCTAAGCTAATCATGCATGCAAGTTTTTAGGGCGCCATTGTTTCGTTTTATTATCTGTGCTCAGGGTCTGCGTTTGGCTTTGTACAAAGGGTTACATGCGCATCAGCAAGGCTTGTACAAAAGGGTGGCTGCCGGGGCTGGGCCCGGTAGCCACGCCTTACGGGTAGAACATGCGAAGATGCTCAATATTCTATGAGTTTTGCATTTTGATGCCATCTTCGGTCTCCAGACGAACTGCACCAGGTCTAGTGACTCGTACTACCCGGTAAGGGCCTTCCCACTTCGGCGTCAACTTGTTGGTACCCTTGGCGGACTGAACACGCCTAAGGACAAGGTCACCTTCCTCAAGGCTCCGGGCATGAACCCTGCGGCTGTGATAGCGGCGCAGGGCTTGCTGGTAGCGTGCAGCATGCACAGCAGCCTGGAGACAGTTCTCCTCAAGGAGCACGGCATCGTCATGCCGGTGCTGCTCTTGCTCTACTTCATCATAGGCAAATACTCGAGGTGACCCATATATGAGTTCCGTGGGGAGCACTGCTTCTGCCCCATAGACTAGGGAGAAGGGAGTCTTGCCAGCAGCTCAATTTGGTGTCGTACGGAGGGACCAAATAACCACCGGTAGCTCGTCGATCCAGTGTCTGCCACACTTTTGCAGCTTATCAAAAGTCCTTGTCTTGAGCCCATGCAGCACTTCAGCGTTCATCCTCTCAGCCTGTCCATTGCTCCTGGGATGAGCAACAGAGGCGAATGAAACCTTGCTTCCGAGGGTTTGAACGTATTGCATGAAGGCGCGGCTTGTGAATTGGGTGCCGTTGTCAGTGATAACTCTGGCAGGTACTCCGAAACGGCACACCAATCCTTTCAAGAACTTGATAGCTGATTTTACGGTTACCTTCCTCACAGGCTCCACTTCCGGCCACTTTGTAAACTTGTCGATTGCAACGTACAAGAATTCAAAGCCCCCGATAGCACGGGGGAAGGGGCCCAAGATGTCGAGCCCCCAGACCAAAAATGGCCATGACAAAGGGATCGTCTGGAGAGCTTGAGCAGGTTGATGGATGTTCTTGGAGTGGAACTGGCAGGCTTCACATCTGGTGACTAGCTCAATCGCATCTTGGAGGGCCGTGGGCCAGTAGAAACCCTGCCGGGAAGCTTTTCCAACCAAGGCTCTTCATCCAATATGGGAGCCGCACATGCCTTTGTGTATTTCTGCCAACAGTTCCTTCCCCTCTTCCCGGCAAATGCACTTCAATTTCACACCTTTGGGCCTTGTTCTGTACAATGTGTCATCGACAAATTGATACATACTGGCCCTCTGGGCTACTCTTTCAGCTTCTTCTTGCTCCTCGGGAAGTTCTCCTGTTTGGAGGTAGTGGACTATGTGTCGTGCCCAAGTTGGAGCTTGAGGCTCGGCAACAAGGACAAATGGCACCTCCTCGTTCGTGGGAACGCATATCTCACCCGCAAGAACTTGTAGTTCAGCGGGAGGGTGCTGCTCACCAGGCGAAGTGGAGTTATTCCCGGCAGCCTCTCTACCGGGGACTTCGGAGAGCCCTGCCGGGAGATGCTTGCTGGAGTCCAATTTCCTCCTTTTTCTGGCCATCGTTGTCGGGGATACTGAGGGTTGAGCCAGGTGGAGAACAAAAGTCCCTGGTTCCACAGGGAGCTTTTGTGCAGCGCATTTTGATAGATGATCAGTGATGCTGTTTTCCGCACGTGGCACGTGCTCTGTTTGCAATCCATCAAAATGCTCCTCCAGCTTCCTCACTTCCTCTACATATGCCTCCATTAATGGACTCTGGTAATCCTTGTTTACTTGTCTCACTACGAGCTGCGAGCCTCCACTAATGATCAAACTTCTTAATTCCCAATTCCGTTGCAATTCTGAGCCCGGCAAGGAGCCCATCATATTCTGCAGTGTTGTTGGTGGCCTTCTCCCGGGGAAAATGCATTTGGATCACATATTTTAAGGTGTTCTCCAGTGGGCGCAACAAGGAGCACGCCAGCCCCTGTGCCTTGTAATGATAAGGCACCGTCAAAATACATGATCCATTCTTGGGGCGCCTCCTTGCCGGGGATAACTATTTCTGGTGTCTCTTCATCTGGAGTAGGTGTCCATTCTGCAATGAACTCTGCCAGTGCCCTACTCTGAATGGTTGAGGTACTCTCATACTTCAGACCAAAACTTGACAACTCTAATGCCCATTCAACTATTCTGCTAGTGGCCTCAGGGTTCCTCAGTATGCGTTGCAAAGGGAAACGAGTGACAATTTTGATCTCATGGGCTTGGAAGTAGTGGCGCAGTTTCCTTGAGGCCATGATGAGGCCGAAGATCAACTTTTGCACTCCAGAGTACCTTGACCAAGCCCCCTGCAATAGGGAGCTAACAAAGTATACTGGCCGCTGCACTACCTTTTTCTTTGCCGTGGTCTTGGGATTGCCTTCGTTATCCTACTCTCCTTTCTCCTGAACTGTTCCCAACCTTGCGCGACTGGTTCACTTCCTTCTCTGGGGAGGACAGTAGCTGCGGTTGCTCCTTCATCTACTTCCCGCTGCACCACCAGCGCTGCACTAACCACTTGATTGGTTGCCGCTAAGTATAGCAGCAACGGCTCTTGTGGTTTAGGAGCGACCAAGGTGGGAGCAGAGGAAAGATAGGCTTTCAAGTCTCGCAGCACTGCTTCTGCTTCCGGGGTCCACTTCATTGGCCCTGCCTTCTTCAGAATTTTGAAGAACGGTAGGGCACGCTCGGCAGACTTGGAAATGAACCTACTCAGCGCGGCAACACATCTAGTTAAATGCCTCACGTCCTTGACTCTCTTGAGTGCTTGAATCTGCTCGATTGCTCTGATCTTGTCGGGGTTGGCCTCTATCCCCCGTTGAGATACAAAGAATCCAAGTAGCTTGCCGGAGGGAATGCCAAACACACATTTCTCAGGGTCCAACTTCAAGTTGATCTTGCGAAGATTTGCAAAGGTCTCTTCCAAGTCTTGAATAAGTGTTGATTTATCCTTGGTTTTAACCACTATATCATCCATGTAAGCTTCAATATTCCTGTGCAACTGAGGCTCAAACCCAATTTGCACTGCTCTTGCAAAAGTGGATCCAGCGCTCTTTAACCCGAAGGGCATCCGCACAATGCAGTACGTGCCACATGGGGTTATGAACGCGGTCTTCTCCTCGTCCTCCTTGGACATGAACATCTGATGGTATCTAGAGTATGCATCCAAGAAGGAAAGCAGATCGCACCCGGAAGTGGAATCCACAATCTGATCGATGCGCGGCAAGGGGAATGGGTCCTTCGGGCATGCCTTGTTCAGATCTGTGAAGTCTATGAAAAGCCTCCATTTCCCATTCGCCTTGCGCACCACCATCGGGTTCGCCAACCACGTCGGATGCAACACTCCTCTAACCAAACTAGCAGCTTCAAGTTTCTTGATCTCTTCGGCAATGAATTGCTGCTGCTCTAAAGCTTGCTTCCTTACTTTCTGCTTGATGGGCCGAGCATGAGGGCAGACAGCAAGGTGGTGCTCGATTACCTTCCTGGGAACGCTAGGGATGTCAGATGGTTGCCAAGCAAACACATCGACATTCGCCCACAGGAAGGCAACGAGCGCGCTTTCCTATTTGTCATCAAGGGTGGAGCTGATGGTGAACGTACCATCAGCGCCATCCAGCCCTGCCGGGACCTTCTTTACAGCTGGTGAGGCAATTTTGGATCTCTTGCTAGTGGAACTCTCTGCCAAATCATCGACGGGTGCAGCACACTCCGGAGAGGCACGCTTCCCGGATTCCTCACCCTGCTAGCCTTCTTTCCTTCCTTGTTTTCCTTGGCGGGAGTTGCAGCTTCTGCGGCCTCGGCAGCGACCGCATCCCGGTACATCTTATCCACTCATATGATTGCATCTTTCTTGTCTGAAGGGATGGAAATGACGCCCATTGGCCCTGGCATTTCAGTGTGTTGTAGGCATAGTGAGATGCCGCCATGAATTTTGGCAGAGCTGGATGACTAAGAATCCCATTGTACGGCAAGGGGAGCTCGACCACATCAAACACAACTCTCTCAGTCCGGTAGTTTAGTTCTCCACCAAACATCACCGGCAGCGTAATCTTCCCCTTAGGACGACTCCTACCGGGGTTGATTCCTTGAAATGTGCCAGTAACCTTGAGCTCTTCATCTAATATCTGAAGTTTGCTAATCACCTTGGGGGAAATCAGATTCAACCCTGCCCCACCGTCAACCAACATCTTTGTGACCTTGAGGTTGCGGATTGTTGGCAAAACCAACAACGGCAAACACCCTACCGCAGTGGTGCAGTCAGGGTGATCCTCTTCATCAAAGATGATAGGCGTGACGGATCACTTGAGCGACTTTCGGGAATCTGCTGCTGGCTCTACGGCATTGACCTCACGCACCCACTATTTGAGCTGGCAGTGAGAGGAGTGCAAAGATGTGCCTCCGTCAATGCACAGGGCCTCAATTGCTTTCTGGAACTCTTGCTCACTGGTTTCCTCATCATCCCCTTCATCAGTTTCGTCATCACCTTCCTTTTTTTCATGGCCTCTAGCAGGCTTTTCATGCTGCTGGGGAGTCTTGCCACGGCGGGCCCCTCTGTTGCCTCGGCCCTTCCCGCCAGCACCTTCTTGGTCTCTCTCCTTGTCGCGCTTCTCATACTCAGCTTTCTTCTTTTTCACGAGTTGCTCAACCTGATGACACTCTTGGAGATCATGGCCCTTGGTTCGGTGGATCTTGTAGTATGACCCGTCTGTCTTCCCGGCTTTTTCGGCCGCCTCCACCTCCTGGCAATCAGAGCACACGGCAACTTCCTTGCCGGGGGCTTCGGTCTTGGTTTTCTTGTCGGTACTAGGGGTGCCAGAACCCTCAACAGCCAGTACTGCCTTCTCTTTACGCTTCTTGTTGTGCTTCCTATTCTTCCTCTTTGGGTTAGTGGCATCGTCGTCATCCTCTGAGTCAACTTCGATGCCGTCCTCTTCTCCGGGGAGTCGCCTCCCTTCCTCTGTACGGGCGCACTTATCCGCCAAGGTGTATAGCTCATTCACAGTCTTGGGCAACCGGACGTTCATCTTGGAACGTATCCTCCGGTTGCACATGTTTGACTGGAACGCGGCAATTACAGCTACCTGGTGGATATCTGGAATGTTCCTGTGCACCCAGCTAAACCTCTGCATGTACTTCCGCAAACTTTCCCCTTCCTTCTATGGAAGGAGTTGCAAGTCGCTGGGCCATCCTGGCTCTTGGTGGCCGCCCGTGAAGGCACCAATAAACTCATTGCACAGGTCAGCCCAGGACGCAATGGAATTCTCCGGCAGGTGCATCAGCCATGACCTCACGTTTGGCTTGAGTGCCAAAGGGAAGTAGTTGGCGAACACCTTCTCATCTCTTCCTCCGGCGGCTTGAACAGCAATTGTGTAGATGCTCAAGAACTCTGCCGGGTTCAGCATTCCATCATACTTTTCTGGTATTTCTGGTTTGAAAATGCGGGCAGATGGCCAGCTGACTTGCCACAGCTTGCGAGTGAAGGCAGGACACCCAACCTTGAAAGGCAAGTATCCGCCTTCACTGGGCGCGGGTCCGTCGACATTTGGGCCATTGCACATGTCAGATTGGCGGCGGGTTTCGCGGCGCCGCTCTATAGCACTACAAAAAAAATACACTTCCGTGATGATACATGTTTGTCACAGTAGGTCACATTTTCTGTCATGCATGTACATCCATGACGATTTTATGACAGAATCAAGATAGTCATACTTGTGATGTAGTAGAAGTGTTCCATGACATTACCAAAATTATCATCACGGAAGTGTCCACTTCCATGACGATAAATCGCGCGTCATAGAAGTGCTTTTGTCAAGGGTAACCGACATGTGGCATCCACTATAATGGGTCGCCGTTAAGCTATCGGGTTCTGGTTTGGATTCGATAAACCGTTAACAGCCAGGACCAATGGGGATTTTCCACGTGTAAAATCATCATTGGCCGAAGGAAACATGTGTCGGCCCCTCGGTGGGCCAGATGTCGTCCATCCAACGGAGGAGACGTGCCTATGATATGTCGACACGTGGCAGGGCCCAACAGAGGCCCATATAGGTTAAAAAGGTCAGCCCAGTCAATGGCCCATAGTATTTACTTAGGTACTAGTGGGCCAGCCCACTAACGGCCTACTTAAACATGGACCATTTACGACCCAAAGCAAGATCTGGCCTGTTATTTGTTCGTCGAGTATTTGGGCCCAATTACGGCCTAGTGACATTTTGGCCTGTTAGAGGCCCGATGTAGACATGGGCCCATTTCACCCCGGTGTGTCTTTCGGCCTGGGAATGGCCTGTGCTGCCAATGGGCCATATATGGTCTGACGTGACATCTGGCCCACTAACGGCCCGTGATCAAGGTGGCAACAGTTCAGCCCAACGTGACTTTGGGCCTGTTAAAGGCCAGTCATATAATTCGGCCCGTTGATGCCTCTACTAAGCTTTTGGCCTCTTAAAGGCCCATGATATCAGTGGGCCAACTAAGGCCCGAGATATGTTTCGACCTGGTAATGGCCCGTCATATAACTAGGCCAATAATGGCCCGGCATACATTTCAGCCTGCAAAAGGCCCGTGGACGACTATTGAAAATTGAGGCCCAACATGCATTTTGGCCTACTAAAGGCCCATGGTATCTTTTGGGCCGTAACAAGCCAGCAGAATATTCAGCCTGTTAATGGCCCAAAGCTACATGGGCCCAACTAAGCGTTGGGTCCACTAAAGGCCCAACTAAACTTTGGGCCAAATGGAGGCCCGTGTAAGTTGTGGGCCTGGCGCAAAGTGTGAAGGCCCCAATGGCCTTTCAGGCCCAAGAAAGTTGCAGGCCGGCCAAATTGTGGCCCGCTAAAATGCAGGCCTGTTAGAGGCGAATGTTTCGGCCCGGTCACCTACATCAGATTTTTGCCTTTTTTCAGATAGCGAATGATGGCATATACGGTAACTAGTAGGAATTAAGAACAAACCTACTCTATACAATAAAGAAATTATGGCATAGTAACTTAGAATAAACCTACACTATACAATAAAGGATTTATGGTATATTACATCCACTGGGCATCGAAGTTCGCCACCAGGGATCATAAAGCGCAACGAAGAAGCAGATTACAAAAACTGGGCACCATTGCAGCGTAACAAAATAATACTAAACCAAGACCACTTCCAGGACAGTTCAAGAAAGGTTAGCCTTGCACGGGAGCTGCTGCGCAAGCTGCTGAGCAAGGCTATGAGACTGGCCTAGTATGTCGGTCATAGCTTCTAGTTGTAGCTGTTTAGCAATGAGGTTCTCATTGGTGTTCTCCGCGATCTTCCTTAGAGATAGGACTTCAAGTCGAAGTTGAGTTGCAAAATGCCTTTTTGCTTGAACTTGGGACTGAAGAAGTCGAACTGATTCAGATAGCGAATTCTGTGAGCTTGTCTGACTGCTAGCCTCAAGTAACTTGAACACTGCATCAAGACATGACTTTGGGGTTGTCTCGCATTCTTCAAGATGTTTTGCCTTCTTTGCTGCAATATATGTTGGGTTTGTCTCACAGCCTTCAGCAGACTTGTGCATGCCATTAGGCATATCACCCTGAAACAAGTAGAGAGATGACAGGTTTTGCACATGTATAAACAAAGATGGTAACTGTGCTGTCAATTCCATCCAATTTCAAATTAGAAAATAAAGAGTCAGTTCAAAATATCAATAGCATAATTTGGCATTGTTCATAATGTAGGCAGCTTCACCACACTACTGGATTACCATGTCAACAATACAAGCATAGATGAAGGGCAAAGACAATCATTGTATCTATTTTGGTTAATGTGCATGGCATGTTGTTCATATCATCAGCCACATCAGTAAGATAAAACAGGAGATGACAAGGTGCAAACGTGGGCGGCTTCATCACACACTGGATTATAGATCCACAAAAACAAGCATACATATAGGGAGTATTGAGTAATGTGCATGGTATGAATAAGGAATTTGGTTTTACAACTAAAACTTGGAACTTACAGTTGTTGCGAACATGCATTTTCATAGAAACAGCAAACTAAACAGCAGTTGACGATAGGGAGTATGAGCAAATTAAACAGCAGTTGAGGATAAAGGCTTTAGAAGGACTAACTTACATTAACAGTTAACACCAGCTCTATAATGCCCTTCTCCATGTCAAGGGAAGGATAACTCAAGAATTTCAGCACAGAAACTTCTTCATAAGCATTGCATGTACTCTGCATTTTGTAGAGAGTAATTATAGATATGATAATACTGGAAGGGATAGAGGATAATGAAGATAAGATGCAGATTGATGCTACATAATCAACTACCAATTCCTGTAAGTACAAGCGTTACAGGACAAAATGTACTGACAAGAGCAATGGGCTACACTTCTGCACTGGCATTGTCTGTGTATTCAACTTTTTGGTAAGATTAAATATAGATCTGATATTTTTTAGTAAATGGTGGGCGAGGGAGATAAGATGCATAATGCTACACAATGAACCAATCCCTCCTTCCCATAATATAAGAGTGTTTTGTACACTGGTGTACTGTACAAAACACTCTTATATTATGGGATGGAGGGAGTAGCTGTTAATGTAAGTACAGTGATAGACGATGTTCAGTCCTTACAAGAGGACTGCAGAGCTAAACCTCTTCAAAAGCATTGGGTTGATTCTAAATTTATGTAAGAGTCGATACGGATCTTATAATGTCCACCAAATGGAGGATAACGAGGCTAACATGTGCAGTGATGCTACATAATCAACCAGCTATGAAAGTAAGTATGGTCATACAGGGAAAGAGGTACTCACAAGAGCAATGCAGTGTGCAGTATAGTTGCGAGATTCTGTGGTCCCTTGAGAATGAATGTTCTTCTGCAAATAGTTTTCGTACAAGTGAGACGGTAAGGCACATGCAGAAATGTAGTTCAAATTGTGATGTGATATCATAGACAGTATCCTACACTGCAGACGAGACCAATGTGTAACAAGATTATTCCAGTCACTGTCTGATAAATGTAGCACCGAAGACTTTACAGAAATTTCATTTAGAGGCTTGCCATCGAAGTGCGCTTGCCACGGGTAGGAACGATACTTCATCAACGAGTGCCTGAAAAGCGCAACCAACCCTTGCTCGTCTTGACTATCCAGTTTGGTCCTCGCCTATTTAAAAGAATGAAATCTTGTGTCTTCTGTCAGCAAAAACATATGCACTAATTACCATGAATAACATTAGTACATTACTTACACGTAAGTTGCGGAGGAAGATTGGAAATTGTTCTGTGTCTGTGGTATAATCTTTCCATGAAGGAAAGATGCGCACAAAGTTCCTGACAACAATATAAGCTTCATCTTCTAAACTGGGAAGAAGTGGAACAGGGGTCCTATTTGCTGCAATTGGGTCTCGCTCTCGTTCGAAATGGGATTTGGCAACTGGATTTGGTGTACTCTTTGCTGGAATGGGTGTTTTGCATCATAGAGCTGGTGTTATGTCAACTGGCATCATCATACTATTTGCTGCAGTTGGGGTCTGCTGAGTTGGGGCATCAGAGATGACCAGTGTAGTAGGGCTAGAGTCTGCTAGAGTTGGGGCCGTGTTTTGTGGGTCTAGTGATATTGCAACTACACCTAATGGGCTATTTGATTTATCAGGTGTCACTACCTTTTCCAAATACTTTGTTCGTGTTCCTCCGCGATCAGCAATCACCCTCTTCCTTTTGAACATCTGATACGCAAGAACAGCATTTGAATGGATAAATATGGTATGATGACAGATGGAATATGTACTGAAAATGGATAGGCAGGGTGTATTCACATACACGATGTGTAAACTAAGCTAATGGCAGTGCAACAAAGTAGAAGCAATGCAAAGCATCAGTTGCAAGATATGTGCGACCAATATAACCTTGGAAAGTTAGAGCAAGCACCTTGATGGGTGAATAAGATAGGGCATCTGCCTCTGACTCCTTCACTAGGGAGCTACATTGACTTAGGTCTCCCTCTAGCTCAGAATCATTGTTAGGATCATATTCTGAGCACGAATCTGTAGGTGGAGAGCGTTTGCATTGCATTACATCCAGATTTGATTTTAGCCCCTTAATGCCAAGTTTGATAGTCATGGCATTGTTCTGCTTTATTCTTTTCATGCGCGCAAGCTCATAATTATTATGATGTTGTTCAGTATCTGAGATTCATGAAAACATAAAAAGTAGTCAGATTATCTATGGAATGCATTGCGGATTCAACTCAGAGAGTGTCTCCCTACAAACCCCTGCGTATACAAAGTTCATCCCCCAACCGTGCTGACCAGACCACACACAGAAATACAAACCTCTTATGTCTCTATAACAGGCGGACATACATTTCAAAACTGAAGTAGGAACATTAGAATCATATCAAATTCATATTTGAACAAATAAACTAAGGAATTATGAATGGATATAATGTTTAGCTTCAAGGGTGGAGTGCTGGTAGTGCGACAAAAAGCAAGTAGGCAGATTGTATTCCATGTAAAAGATCGTAGTCTATGTAGAAGGTGGATATGACACTTTCTTTCTATACAATGCAGTGTTCGTTGCCCACACATGATGGAAGAGATCACACAGAGAAATACTATTCACTCATGTCTGCGGTTCTAGTATTTTGAAATAGGGTGGTCCACCCTAAAAGAATATTGACAACAAATATGACAAGGCAAGCATAGAGGTAGTGAATCAACCATTACTTGTGAGCTTACTAGGACAAGTATGCAGAATTGTAACTGCAGTAAGAGACCGTCCAAAATCTGAATCAAGAAGTTGGTCTAGCACTTATTGTTTGCAACTAATCGACATGAATAATTGGATATCATATCGAATGAGTAAGAAAGACAAGTAAAATTGTCAACAAACCTGGCCTGCAGTAGTAATCTGGGTCAATGTCACTATTACCAACAATCCAACATGACTAGTGTCTGTTCCTAGGGCCAGAATTTTGAAACCCTGTGAACTTTACAGGTACTAAAGATTACTGAAATATCTGAACCATTAAGTGTAGGTAGCACTCAGTACACAACAAACCCTAATGATAGTCCTGCCTAATGAGTAATGAATCAATTAGAAAATGGGTGATGAGGAGTGGCTGCTGAGTGTTGAGGACGTATCTCAGGATAAATTGGGTTGGCTTAGTGGGTGCCGCACGCCTGAGCCCTGAACGGACTGGGAAGGTAGGCACGGCGGCGCGCCCGGGCAGCGGTGACGCTGTTGGGCGAGCGGCTCCTGACCTCCTGTTAGTCCGGCATCTCCTCCTAGAGTCATGTCGTCCGGGGACGGTGAGGCAGGCGGTTGGGGGCTAGTAGAGATCGGAAGCGCAGCAGAACAGAGGGGAATTGGGGTCTGGGCTGACCCAAAATCCCAGGGTGGGCCGCGGCCCACCATGGGCACCCTATAGATCCACACCCCAGCGGCTTACATGCATTTTCGAAACTAAATTAGGAACATTTAGCTTACCAATTATACGACTCTGTTTTAATAATATCATATTTGTATTTGAACAACTAAGTTTGTTTAGCTTGATGGGTGGAGCAGTGCTATTATGACACGAAGCACGTAGGTTAATCGTATAGTGATCATAAAAGGGGGGAACCCTAAGCATGATCAATTAAACCCTATTGTGACAGTGCCATGGCAGATTTGAGGCTGCAAACCGCAGAAATGCTATTTAGCAACCATTGTTTGCTTCGAACTAAGAACTAAATTTTAAGAGCTGGAAAGAAAGTACAGTAACCAAGTTACGATCTATTTTCTGGTTGAGAAAAAAAAGTTGAGCAGATATGAAGTAGTACCACCTCTCTTGCGGCAGCGTGTAGGCATCGGGGGTGCGATGGTTGTCGGTGGCATTGAAGCAGATCTGCGACTTTAGACGGGTGCATCGGGGGATAAGTCCCGTTGTGGTGGACGAGAAGGTCGTGGGAGCGGCCCCGGCAAGGAGGATGATGGCGCCGATGAAGCGAGAGGACGCGATGCAAGGCTCCTGGTCCGTCGCCGTGGATGAGAAACATCCATCTCTAGCAGTGGACGACGCGGTCTTGGTAGGCGCTCCGGCATGGTGGAGGACGGCGGCGATGGATGGGTTGGAGGACGGCGGCGATGGATGGGGTGGCGGACGGAGGAGGCTGGTGTGGGGATGGTGTTCTAGCGCGGACGTTGTATGAATGGGAAAATGGAGGGAGAGGTATGGGGACCATGTTTTTGGGACACGCCTGTCTGAAATATGGGAAAGTTACGAACTTAGCCCCAGTTTAAAATTTGGACGTCTCGTTAGTTGGGGCTAGGACGGTAATCTCGCATCTCCCCCAATATTTGCCCAGAGCAATTTTGAGCGAGGAGATGGTTTTTGGCGCCCACGGTTGGCACCCACGGTGTATGAACAGGGCTGATAGGTAGGGTGGTTGTGTCACGTCTGAGTGAAGTTACAAACCTGCCCCTATTAAAAATATTTGCCTACATTGATTTCGGCCGAGTCAAGTTTGTTTTGCCGCCCACCGTGTATGAATGGGGAAATGGAGGGAGAGACATAGGTCTTTTGGACGAGCTTGAATCAAATGTGTTTTGCCGCCCATGTTTGACGCCCACCGTGTCTGTATGGGCTCAGAGGCGGTCGTGTCACGTCTAATTGAAATTACTAACCTACCCCTATTGAGAGCAGTGGAAATCGGGCTGATGGATTGTCCGTGTAAGGGGTAGACAGTAATTTCCATCTCGCAAACACTGGCTTCGGGCAGCCGACATGGGAGTGGATATTTTGCCGCTTCTTTCAAATTTTGGGACAATAAGCATTCACGTTTACCCTGGCAACTAAATTCGAATCCATTTCGTGTTCTTATACAAATCTTTATAAATCATTCTATGTTTTTTATATATCTTCAAAAGCACAACAAAGATGTATTCCACTATCATATATGAATATGATTTACAAATGTCGATACTCGAATAAAGAAGGTAGAATCCAGTTTAAGGTGAATTCGAATATTTGAAACCACTTTATGTCCAACTCAAGTGTAACATGTATGACACACGTAGCATATAGTGTACTCCCATTTAGATATGTACACAAGCGATGTCTCAAGATTCAAAATACTGAGTCAATCAACCAATAATGTACAAAACTAACAGACATATAAACACTTATAGAGTATATGGATCAATAATATCAACTAACATACATAAGCCAGGCCGCTGTACTTTTTTTGCTAGAAGAGCATCATTTTTTTAGCAAAGCTAGTACAACATCTTGGCCCTTTCAGATCCGTGCCACTTAAGGACCATCTATACTACTATTATTGCTAAATGCACATTCAGCCCAATTGGCATATTTGTAGGTCTGGCATAGCAATCAAAATGAAATGTCTCAGAGTCTTATCAATTAATACAGACTCGTGCTAAAAAAAATACAAACCAAAAAACAAAAAACAATTATTACATGATCTCTAGAACAAATGGTTTGATTGATTACATGAACAAACAATACAAAGGTTATTCAACAATGAAAAAAACATTTCACCTATGATTTACCAAGTGAGAATTTAATTTCCTTTTTTCCTTCAGGACCTTAACAATGCGGTCAGTCTCAGCTTGCTTCGTTTTGAAATCCACCAAATATTTAATGGTTGTCTTGAGTACTGCTTGTGATTGTGTTGTTTGCTTCCTCAACATGTCAACTTCATCTCTAAGTGCAGAAGCAGAATCTCTTTCTACCAATAGTTTAGACTCTAGAGCATCAGCAGTTGGCAATTCATGATGCACGATTGGGCCGGTGCCACTGCTGTGGGATGATACAATGTCCATGGGGCTAACCTGTTTTGCCATTAAAGTTCCGATTGTATTCTGAAAAGTTGAAGTTAGCAAAACATCTCAACTGGGAGTTAGAACAGCAAACCAGTTAAACAAACAAGGAATTAAAGAGTTTCGATTGGATGCTGAAAAGTAGTTATTAACATCATTGTAACCGGTTGCAGCAGCAAAGCAGTTAAACAAACAAGTTTTGCAAAAGGTACCTGTTGTGGTATTGGAGTTTCTCTTGGATCCTGAAAAGTTGAGTAGCCAGTAACATGATTAGAGCAACCGGTTGTAGTAGCAAAGCAGTTAAACAAACAAGTTTTGCAAAAGGAACCTGTTGTGGCATTGGAGTTTCTCTTGGATCATGAAAAGTTGAGTAGTCAGTAACTTGATTAGAGCAACAAGTTACAGCAGCAAACCTGTTACACAAATATATTTTTGAAAATGTACCTGTTGTGCAATTGGACTTCCAATTGGATCCTGAAAACTTGAAGTTGGTAAGATGATTACAGCAACAAGTTACAGCAGCAAACCAGGTAAAGAAGGAAGTTTTTGAAAACATACATGTTGTGCTAACGGAGTTTCAGTTGGATCCTGCAAACTTGAATGTTAGCAATCATAAATAAAGTGTTGCAAAAGTCATAAGAAACTAACATCAAACTAGTAAAACTAACCAGTTTTGGCAATGTATTTAATTACACATGAACTAGTAAAACTAACAAGTTCTTGGCAACGTATTAAAGTAACAAGTCGGTACCGTTTACCAGCAACACAGACATCTGTAAATATATTTGATGTAAGCAAAATGATTCCGACACATATATATAAGTTAAAAAGACGTTGTCCCTCATATAAACCTGACAGCTGTCTGTCTATGAACATGCAAACATTACTAGTGCTACAAGTGATAACAGCAAACCATTTAAACAAACAGGGTATCAGAACATAAATTATACATGAATTTTGCTGCACCCTAGAAGTACATATGACCAGCTATCTACGTACGTAAGTAGCTATTTAAGTTCAGGCAAACAGGTAATTCTTTACAGTAAGTATCAAACACATAGATAGGCGCAGTCTATAATAGGATTAACAGGCTATGGCATTATGTAATCAGTAGCAAACTAAATTAAGCCAAGCAACGTAATTGAACAATTTTGCAATCAGTGGCTAACTAAAATTTTGAGAAGCAGATAATTGAACTTACGCTAGCTCTTTGTACAGGCACACTACAACTTCTTTTTCGCTTACATGGTTCTACGAAGGAGTCCATCGCATCAATTGCTTGGATACACAGTCTCAATACTTCTTTCTTCCCACACTGCATTGGTAAGTCGAATAGTTAATCTGATAAGATGGTGCGTCCTTGATATGTTATATGAGGACGGGTTGTCAGACTAGTTGTAGCAACACACATCACACTGGCTTTTACTATATATTTCATGCAATTACATTTGGCATATCGAGATCTAAGCAATCTACAATAGGATGAAAAGACTGGCATCCTTCACATTATTGGCGAACTCAATTCATAGAAACAAGCAATTCAACCATTCTGTGGGTAAATCAAAAGCGCCACTGGAATATTTTTCACTACCCCAATCATACACGCAAAAAGGGGCGACGCCACCGTAGGGGCTAGTATGGGCGGCCGCCTCGGGTGGCTGGAAAGTGTGCACCTAGTTTGAGTCGTCTAGGTTGGCCCAGGCTAGTTTTGTTCGTCCCAGCGCACGAGCAGGCAATGTAAAAAATGAAGAAAACCATTTCAATTTGGATGGGCCAATAACGTAAGTGCAAGGCAGGCCCTATAGTAGGCTCGCGGCCCAAACGAGTGCCTCTCATATCGATCGACAGCGGGAAAAATCTCCAATTCGTTCACTCCAGCCTCCAGTCTGGTTCGCTCCTAACCTAGCCGCCGCTGGACAGATCGACACAGCACTTCCTCATGCCCTTGTTAGACACCGGTCGCTGGGCTTCAAGTGAATGGAAGGACAAGACGATGAAGATCCAACCCTGGGTGTAGCCTACGTGGGAGGCAGTGGCGGCAGCATGGGCATGGCATCAAGCTTGCACAAACGAACAGTCGCAGCTTGCAAGAGCAACATACACAACGAGCAGGTACATCACATCCCTGATTATATCTAATTCAACTGTTCAATTTCTGGCCAATAGTTAAACCTGACGATGTTGTAAAACTGCTTGTATGTAGGGAATCTATAAGAAAATGAAACCAATTTCTGCTTATTTTATAACTCCCCCAATCAATATTGAACTGACTGAACCTGATGTGTCTAATCAAGTTTCCGGTGCAAACATACAAGCTCATGTTGTTCTTGAGCCTGAAGTGTCTAATGAACAGACTGCTAATACATGCTCATGGTGATGAACATATAGTGTCTAATGAGGGATCTAATGCAAGCATTTTGCAAGCTCACATTCAAGGATTTAGTATCTAATGATGATATGCTATGTTGAGAGAGAGAGAGAGATTTGCAGGAATTGATGACAAGCAAATTATAGTACATTTTCATGGCTTGAGGAAACATCGAGGCCATCTACCAGAAAGTCCCCGTATCATGACAACCTAGCATAAATACTTTTCTAATCTGTTGTTTCAAACTATTGGCATACTTGTGCAGGATAGATATATTGATATGCAGTTTGCGCACTGGTTCTAGGTGCAATTACACTTGGATATTTTTGGCCAGAGAACGAATAATTCAAGCAGGTACAGTCCATGTTAGTAGTCCTTGTACACCATGTTGCATTTTGTGTTTTTTGGTGCTTACATCATTTAGTATTTTATAATCTAGAACTACTTTGGATCAGTAGTTGGTTTTCAAAGTGCATCTAGCTTCACATTTCTCAAGTTATGTTGATTTCCGGAGTGCAAGTGCCTTCGTATTTTTTAAGTTAAATTTTCGCCCCTGGTAACTTGAATTCGTGGATCCGCCACTGCACACAAATCATACACGCAGGCCAGTATGAATTAAATGAAATGCAGGGACTTACGCTAGCTCGTTATACAGGCTCACTGCAGCTCTGCTTGCACTTGGGATGTTCCATGTACAAGTCCATGTTACAACTTGCTTGGATGTGCAGGCCTTGTGCTCCTTGCATCCCCCTCTGCATTTTTGACACGGCGAATGGTTGATCAAATGAGAGGAATCGACCTTGCTGTTGTACCGGAGGACAGGTACTTACAAGGTTATACAGGTGTGCAGGATGTGTACCAGATCCCGTAGCGCCGTCATGCTTCGCTAAAAAATGGTTTTGCTTGTTTCAGATGATATCTCCAGAAGAAATAAGAGTTAAAGTCAGAGTTGCATAGGCGTGTAAGCTAAGAGAGCAGTAAAAGGATATCCAAACATCGTCGAAACAGTGCACAAGGGAGTGATATGTGGATACCTAGTTCGGGCCGGCGTTTGGGCATGCTCGCCTAGCTAGAGTGCGGGTCACTTCAGAGCCGTTGAGGGTGATGCGCTAGTGTTGGCTGGCCGCGTATGGATGCAGATCTCGAGCGGCAGCGGAGCGCTATGATGCGGTGGACGAGGCCGTTGGTGAAGCACCAACATCGTCGGGGGGGTGGAGGTGCGATGATGTTCTCGGTGAAGTGGCCCCGGTGAGGTGGGAGACGGCGTCGGTGAAGCGCACCTGATGTGGTGTAAGTCGGTGTCTGAGGCACGTCGGCTGTGGCGGCCGTTTTTGTGGGTGGACCACCCGGTGCGGTGGACGAGGGGGTAGATGAGGTAGCTCCGGTGCAGTGGTGAAGCGCGACCATCGTCTTCATTGTCGTCGTCCGGCACAGAGGTGGGGAAAGAGACTAGACGAAGGGCGATTCGAATTTTGCTTGGGTTGGCGGCAAATTAGGGATTTGAGAGCTCTGGGCACGGAAGGGGACGGGGGAGAAGGGAGATTTTGCAGGGCTGGAATTGGGGCCGCCAGATATTTCAATCCAAAACATGGAAGCGCGAATTTTTTTGTCGTCGTTCTTTTTTTGGGGGGAGGAGAGGAGGAGGGAGGGGGTGCTAGCATCCGTACGACACACGCGACCACCACGACACGACCCTGGTCTACCTAGTGCACCTACATTTGAGAATGCAAACGAATCTTCTTTCATTGGCAAACGAATCTTGTACTATGTATTACCATGCCCGTGTTTTCCTTGCAAATAATTAGTCCTTTGAAACGAGATACTATGAATTAATTAATGAGGAGTTCTTTGAATTAGAGTGTGTTTGTCACATACCGATCTCCAATTCAAACGTGGATTTCACATTTCAGGGTATCCACGCTACTTTTTTAATACAAAATCATATATGTATAGATGAACACCATGGTAGTGAGAAAACTTTGGATGGATTCAAGCATATGACCACACACATACAAAATACCACAACAATCGAGTCAATATCAACCTTTCCAAACCTAGTATGGCACGAATTCAAAATAAATACGGAAGCCATATGCATGGTCCTCAATTCAAATCTTACAATGTACACTAAATTAAAACATCAATATTAAGTCTAGTACTATCTACATTCAAATGTTGTCTCGGCACACATGCTACATACTTCCTCTATTGATCAATCTTGCTCTCCTAACCACCTTACAAAGCTATTGGTTTCCGCACGTTCATTCTTTCTCTCCATGTTTCGATCTCTAACTCTCACACACCCACCATTGCACTCCATGCCGAGCTCTCTCTCTCTCTCTCTCTCCCCATCCCACCCTCTCTCGGTAGATACGTGCATTGCCTATCTAGACCCCCTCCCTCCCTCTTGTGCGCACGCACGCACATTGTCTATCTAGGTCGCTCTCGAGAGACCGTCTCACTCTTTCTTCCGCACAGCGGCCCACACTCGCTTAATCTCTCTCTCTTTATCTAAGTCTCGATTAACCTCGCTTTCTCTCACACACAAATGATATATATCCCTGTTCGGGCCTCGATCGACACACTCTATACTCTCTCACATAGATTGTCTATCTAGATCAGTTTCTCCAAGCCGTTCCACTCATTCGACCTCATGGCGGCCCACACTCGCTCAATCTCTCTCTCTCTCTCTATGCATGTCTCGATTGACCTCACTCTTTCTCACACACAAACGATATATCTCCATGTTTGGGCCTAATTCGACATATTCATAGTGTATACTCTCACACGCACATTGTCTATCTAGGTTACTCTCTCCAACCTGTCTCACTCTTTCGATCACATGACGACCCACACTCGCTCAATCTATCTCTCTTTATCTATGTATCGATTGACCTTGCTTCCTCCCACGCACAAGCGATATGTGTACCTGTCTGTGACTGGATCATCTCTCAAGCTCTCTCTTACAGCCCTCACCCTTCCCAAAAGCTCAATCGGAAAATATCTATCCACAGCATATATATCTTTTCAACGAATGTCAGGGCACACTCACTTTGTCTCTCTATCTATGTCTCGATTGACCTCGCTTTCTCACGCCGTCTCTTCCACACATTGAAGCTACCTCTCCATCCCTCGCAGAGCCAGAGCTATTTACATTGCGAGGGGGACTCCAACCTTCGATTAATTTGTGAAGGCATTTATTCCGGTGGGTTTAGATTATATTTTTGTAGCATTCGCCCCACAACTAGTCCAAACACCGTTGCAACCCCCGCCCCTCCCCCAATTGTTCTCCCTCTGGATTGGTCACCGCTCTCTCGCACGCCCTTTCTAACCTTCCACGTCGCACCATGGTATTTTTGCAAAAAAAACTCTGATGTTCTCTTTAATTATTACAAATAAGCTACAAACTACACACCCGGAGTCCACTGTAATGGAACAAATTTCGACCAAGAAATTAAAGTGCTACAAACTACACACCGGGGGGGGGGGGCAACTGTCATGGAGCAAATTTGGAACCATATCTACACCCCTATATAGTGTGTGAATAACTTTGAAAGATGGTCGTTGGATGAAGCAAATCCGACGATGCAGAGATGGCAAATCCGAGCACCACTGGCCGTTGGATATCTTCTACATTCCACCACATTCTGCCACATGTACAATCTAGAAGACTGCATGGTTGAACTTAAGCATAATGCACAAACCTCAAAACACAAGCACTTCTCCTTTGTTCTAGAATCTTCTGTATCATAATTGCCCAATTTTCTTTTTTCAAAATGAATTGCCATTATTTGTTTTTTACTTTATGATCTACAATGCACAATTCTATGAATCTTAAAACAGATTAACTTTTTATAAAACTTATTGATTTTGAATGAGATGAACTATAAGAATTAAACGAACATCTACATCATGCATATATTAATCAAAGCTTACATGCTATGGAGTGGTATTTATTCATAATTTGGTTGCCAAATCTCATGCTTGCAATGCACGTGTACCTTACTAGTATAAATTAAAAATGAAAAAGGACGAGGATCGAACATGCGACCAGGGCCTTCAAGCCGCACGTCAATTGGCAACATAGTAGCAACGTTTGTTGTACTCCCCTTTGTTGATATAATGTTTTTATATTACCACAGCCTATTTAATGGACAACATGTTTTTATATTAACTTTAGTACATTAGTGGGACCGGCTCTTGAGCATGTACTATTCCACTTCACTTACTGGTGGGTTCCATGTCTGCTCTCTCTCTCTCTCTCTCTCTCCTCCCCTTCTACGTTTAGATGCACGGGCAAACACGAAGAACGCGTGGGAGGTGTGGCCGTTGACCGAATCTGGACGCGTTCACAAGTTACGGCACCAGTTTCACCTAATCCCTACTCTTATAAAAAATAGAGTTGGTGATGATGGTGTGCCTGCCATCCTGCAATATAGGCCGTCTGATTTATATCTAACGGATAGGAAGGAAACTATGGCAATTTTGCAAAAAGATACCCACACCCCTCTCCACATTTGCAAATAAGGCCTTCCCTCGTTCATCCTTTTCTCCCACAAGATAAACTACTCATACAAATGCATCTTGATGTTCCGTGCAACGCACGGGCATCTTGCTAGTACTAATACTAGTATTGGAGTATGTAACAAGTTTAGGAACAAAAGTGACCGTGACGGACAAGTTAGGCTAGTAGTATCTACTAACAATTAAATGCGTGGATAAATAGATGTATCGCCTATAGTGCAGGGGACTGCTCGCGCCCTACAAGTATTTGGAACTGGCTTCCCTAAAAAATATTTGGAATTGACGTGGTATTTAATATGAAATGTTTGTGATGATACTAGTTACTCTTGCCTTTCTACTTCCTTTCGCTGATATGTGGGGCATCCAGTTACTCTTGCGGTAGGGGATATAAAAGATTTTTATATTTCTTTACAGAGGGAGTATCTCTCTATCGAAAATATATTTACGTGCAACTAGTTACTCCTGCCTTTCTACTTCTTTTTGCTGATATGTGGGGCATCCGGCAACGGGGCCCACGTGCCATGCACCAAATTAGAGTGCCTAACTGCACGGTAGACTCACCCCGGTCGTAGCGCCGCAGTAATGCCCAATGAGCCATCAAATCACAAAAAACCCCACCTTTCCAGCAGTAGCAGTAAGCTGGACGGACGAAGCAGCAATATTTCACTGGGCCTGAATCCCCTTCTCCCTCGTCTGCTTGTTCAGAGAAAACATCCTCTCGGCGATTGCGTAGGGTTTTCTCATGGAGAACCAGGTACGAATTCTTCATCCATCCCCGATAAATCCTAGTCCCTTGGTCGCGGGTAATCCTAGGATGGCAGCCGCCGCCGTTGATGCATTTTTCTTCCTACTGAATCTAGTGTGTTTCATTTGCAGTGCCCGAAGTGCGAGGGCCCTTCAGGTTTCTGCGCCCTCGGCGAGACGCCACACTTGTTCCTTCTCATCCTAACACGGGATTTTAAAACGCGCACAGTATGTTCCTAGAATCCTCTTTTCTATCCGGGAGGGTGGGGGTTTTTGAACATGCTGTCGACTAATTTGGAATTTTGGATTGCTATATTTGGATAAAAGGTACTAGTACCATGGTCAACACTGACGTGAAATAGGAAATTATTTCTAGATTTGTATAGCGAATACATTGTGTTCTCATATTATTTTTCCTGCGGTGCATTCCTTGCTCTGCCAGAACACATGTACTCAAGATGGTCGGCCTTGCCATAACTAAATACACCAGTTTAATGGTCACATTGAAGACAAGCCATGGATATAAGTTCCGAGTTGGGTTCATGAACCAAGAAGATCGCTGCTTTTTTTATGGCTGAACTTGGATAAACTTTCTCAAGTGTTACGGACTGAAAGTTCGCGCACGAATGTTGATGGAAATAGCAGAACCTGGTCTCATCTTCATTGTGATCTTCCACCCCGATGCCGTTCCAGTAGTTCATCCATGTTAGTTTTGTATCTGGTACTTACATGTTGCCTCGATTACTTCTTAATCCACCTATTCTGTCTAACTAATCACAATTTGACTTTAGAAGTAGCAACAATTTGTGATTCCCTTCTCTCACAAAGATGCTACTTCTAACTAATATTTCTTATAATTGGTGGCAGGTGTAGGTTATTTCAAAGTTAAGCACACTACTTGTTTTTTTATTCTATAAGAACTCGACTCTTACTGATGGCACTGAAGTTGACTAGGACGACATCCACCAGTTCCTACACTTTATTGATCGTCTTGAGGTCCTCGTGGGGTGTTTCAATGGTGGAAGGCCACGTGGGATATGTGTGCCACTGGTGCACACATTGAACAGGTCCAACTGTGTCAAGAAACTTATGGTACGAGCTATTTTCTGTTATATATGTTGTTCATAAACTCTTGCTTATACACAGTTTTACAGCTGTGATCTTCTTGAAACAGAAACTACCCAGTTCTATTGTTCCTATACAGATGCCTGACCATGGTCGGGTCAGACTTGCACTTGGTCACAACATGATGTTTATGTCGACCTACTCCATTTCCCTTGGAGGTGAAAAGATACTTATTCATGGGTGGTCTCAAATAATGAAGGCCCGTCCATCTTGGAGAATAGGACAGAAGGTTATGCTCATGCTTTTCCATGGCTCTAAAGTGAATATCTTGTTTATTGACCACATTGCGAGATGAAGCCACTTTCAGAAGGTTGTGGATGCGCGGGGTGGCGCCCGGGCCTTGTCCTGGGGCTTGGTGGCCTCACCCTTGGTTAACTATAGGCAAAGTTGCACTGTTCGAGGTGTGCTTTGTACGGTTGAACATGTATAAGTACTCATACTGCTTTCAGCTATAGTTGTTAAGTGCCCTTGCGGGTTTCAATTAAGGTTGTTAAGTACTCCTACTGCTTTTACAGTTTGTCGTGTTTCTTCAGTCTTGTCTTCCTCCGGCCGCCAGAACCAAACCAGCGCTGGCGGGCCGCCTGCTTCCGCCTCCCATGACTGGCTGCGCCTCAGCGCACGCATCGTCGCCCTACCGTCTCTTAAATTGTTAACACCGATGTCCGAGGCCTCGCCGTCGTCCTCCGCGCGCTTTGGTGCGCTCGCCGTGGCGCCGCCCTCTCGCGTTGTCAACATGGTCAACAAACAAGAGGAATTGGGAGAGGACTGTACGTCGAGAGGATGACAGTAGGGACCCACCATGTCCATGGCCGTACGCAAGCAAGTTCCTCACTTTTTTGTTATATACTCCATTGTCAGCGTATAGAAAAAGAAAATGCTTCCTCCTAGTGGTTTGCTGACATCTGGGACCCACGACATTGTCAGCGTATAGTCAATAGACAAGAGAACAGCACAAGATCGGCTGACACCTGGGACGTAGCTGCTCGAGCAGTGTTTTTTTGTTATTGTTGAGACGGAGCAGGGTTTCAACTGGGCTGTGGCCCATCTAGCCCAGGCTTCTATTTTTCGTTCACCACATGACCAGCCCAACTTTTTTTTCTTTGTGAAAATGGCTAGCCCAGTTTATTTTTTCTGAAGAATACCCAATCCAGGCCTACTTATTTTTCTCCGCCCTGCTGGGCTGCAACTCTTTCAAGACGGCTGCAAATCTTAAAAGTAATATGAAATGGGCTGTAAATATGAAAAACACACGACAAATTGGCAATTGCTTTCAAATTTCTGATTTTTTTCACATTTTCATATTCCAATTTCACTGGGCTTTAACCTAATTTAAATATATCTTCAAAGTGCTTTCAATCTGGCTCGACATTTCGGTATTAAAAATAGTTTGGACCCCACCGAAATATGCAAAATTTAGCTTAAATTTTTAACCCTGGCCCTGGCCAACAAAAAAATGGATTGCAATAAATTGCATAAGAAGTTGCAATGAGATGTAAATTATTAAAAAAATAGGGAATGGTCTGACTTGTGGGCCTATTAAGTTGACGCGTACGCAAGATTTTTTTTACTTATTATATACATCAACAAACGATTCTAGCATATGTGCCTGTTGGATGTCAATCCAACGGCCGTCGTGCTTCTTCAATCTCTGATCTTCTTGCTCTAGCCGCCAAATCCAGCGCCGGTGGGACCGCCTGCTCCCGCCTCTCGTGGTCGGCTGTGCTGCCACGCAGGCCTCATCGCCCCCTACTACTGCCACCGCTGGCCAGGCCATCCCTCTACTCACCCACATCCCTCCAATGTTGTGGTTTCACCGCCTCCGGGTCATTCCCTTCCTGGGTCTCGCCGTCGTCCATCGCGTTGGTGTTCTCGGCACGGCGTGGTCAATGTTGTCAACAAACGATAACATCGGAAGAGGGATGTACATGGAGAGGCTGACAGTCAGGACCCACATGGTCCATGGCCGCACACAAGCAAGTACCTCCTTATTACGCCAAAAAGAATGAATCCTCCCCATGACAGCTGGGACCCACCAGCTATATCTTGGCACGGAAGGAAGTGCCTCCTTATTAAGCGAAAAATAACGAGTGCTCCCCATGACAGCTGGGGCCCACCAGATTTGGAGGCTGACTTGTGGCCCTACTAAGTTGACGCATACGCAGGGCTTTGTCAACTTAGTCAACAAACTATTCTATCACCAGTGACCGTTGGATTGTGAACAAACAACGGTCGTCCTGCTTCTTCAACCTCTGATTTTCTTGCTCCAGCCGTCCAAACCACCGTGTGCTCCTACCTCCCGTGGTCGGCTGTGCTGCCGCGCAGGCCTCACCGCCCCCTACTACTCCCCAGTACTGCTACTCCCACCGTTGGCCAGGCCATCCCTCTACTCACCAACACCCCCTGTTATTCTGTGACGACGACAGCCTCACACCGCAGCCAAACTAGTCAACCCTCATACTACCCTCCGCATGCTCCCCGGCTCCGGATCGTTCCCTTCCTAGGTCGCGCCGTCGTCCACCACCTTGGTGCTCTCGGACGGTACAGCATCGTCAACGCGGTCAACAAACGACAGCCATCAGAAGAGGACTGTACGTGGAGAGGCTGATAGCTGGGTCCATGGCCGCATGCAAGGAAGTGCCTCCTTATTACGCGCAAAATAATGATTCCTCCACCTGACAGCTCGGACCCATCGGAAGGACCTCTGTATTTCACGAAAAAATGTCCCCCCCCTGACAGTTGGGACCCACCGGCTTTATCTTCGCACAGAAGGAAGTGCCTTTTACCCCCTGACAGCTGGGACCCACCAGGTTGAAGTGAAGGTAGCGTTATTTGTCTAGCCACGAACATGTACATACATAGCGGTCGATCTGTCTCTCTGCAGTGACGTACCGTGGCCGAGTAAGGAGCGGCACGTGTTGAAGTAGAGGCGCCAACGTAGCATGTCACGTAGTCCCGTCTATATCGTGTACACATACGTATAGCCACGCTGCAAGATAGTAAAATACGGCTACATACGTACATACGGGCAGGGTCTCTAACGCGTACAGCGACGTCATCCTGTTCATCGGCAGCCAACCGGCTGGGTCGGAACGGAGTAAACAGCGTCGCGTGTTCATCAGGGGCCAACCGGCTTGGACAGAACAGCCGAAATGAGGTCTGGCGTACCGCAGAACAGAGGAAACGGCCTTCTGTTCGACCGCGTATGGTCGAAACGAGGTCCTGTTCATCAGGAAGGGTCTGGCGTACCGTAGAACGGAGTAAACGGCCTTCTGTTCGAGTGCCTACGGTCGAAATGGGGTTCTGTTGATCGGGAGGGGTGTGGCGTACCGCAAAACAGAGGAAACGGACTTGTGTTGGAGCGCCTACGGTCGAAACGGGGTCCTGTTCATCGAGAGGGGTGTGGCGTACCACAAAATGGGACTCCACGGCCTACTGTTCATCCACCGTCTACTGCCTCGCTCCAGCCTTCACGGGCTACTGTTCATCCACCGTCGACTTCCTCCTACCTCCACCTGCTACTGTTCATCCACCATCGACTTCCTCCTGCCTCCACCAGCTACTGTTCATCCATGGGGTCCTATTCATCCAGCCTCCATCGGCTACTGTTCAACCAGCCCTCCACGGGGTCCTGTTCATCCACCCCCAACCGGCTCGGGTGTGTGTGGCGGCCTCCTCGATCGGGGTCCTGTTCATCCAGCGGCAACGGCCTCTACTACCACGGGGTCCTGTTCATCCAACCCCCACCGGGAGGAACTGTTCATCCAAGCCCCAACAACGGTCACTGTTCATCAAGAGGCAGCAGGTTCGATCGGCTTCAGTTAGCAGCAGTAGCGAAGGAATCGCTTGGGTTTAGTTAACAGCCAAGGGATCGATCACTCAGGTTCAGTAACGTAACCAGTGCAATCGCATGGGTTCAGTAAGCGAAAGCCTCACTCGGGTTCAGTTAGATCCCAATGCCTCGCACACATGCGCGTACGTATACGAGAGAAACACGCAAACCTCCGTGCATCGCTCGGCCCCGACCACCCACCGTAACTGGGAACTCCCCGAAATTTTCCTCGCCCTCGCTTCTACCATGATTTTTTCCGTCATGGACGGCCCAAAGAATGTCATGCAGGTGCATCTCCAGCCCGCCTAGGACGAAAAGCCCATTTTCTGTCATGATTTTTTGTCATAGAAGTAGGAGCCCACCACATCTATGATGATACCGGGTTTTGTCACAATTATCGTCATAGAAGTGTCATAAGCATGACAGAAAAAAATCGTTCGGCCCAAAATGTCACGGATGTGTCTTTTTTTTGTAGTGTAGTGACGTGCGCATCTTCCCTCCGCCGATCTTCCAGGACCTGCCGCTGATCTCGACGGGCCCGAGGATCAGATGAAGCCATTGACGCCTCGTCGGGCTCCTGGTCGCGCGGTTCTGGTTGCAGCCTCTGTGCTGGCTGTCGTGGAGGGGATTGCACCATTGGAGTGGCCCCCTCAACACGGTCGGCAGCTCGGGCCGTTGTTGTTGCTTGCGGGTGCCACGACGGGCCCGCCCGCTGTGATCCTTCCGCTTCAGCAAAACCGATCAAACTCTGGATGGTGGCTCTCCACTCATCCATTTGATCGGCCACTGGCGGGAATCTTAGCAGGAGTTGGGCTCAAGCCATGGCTTCCGAAGCAGTGCTTGGCATAGATGACGAGGCAGACCGCGACGTCGCTCGACTCCTGATAGTACCAGTAGTGGTGGCGCCGTGTTCTCGTCGCTGTGAGCCAGTCGCCACGGCAGTACGATGGCAAGAGGGGTGCGCCTGGGGGTTGACGACCCGTTTGGCGCTTCGTCTTGGTTACCCTGCCCTGGGGAAGGCGCGTTCCCCGTAGCTGCACCTGTAACAGGGACAGCCAGGAGGTCGCGACTCGCACTAGAGCGGCCGTTGTCGCTGCGGCTGCGCCCACCAGCGCAGTGGGGAGGCAGAGACTGAACATTCTCCCCACCCGTGCCTTGTGGAACACGGTCGTTGGGATGTTGTTGATGTCGCCCTCCCCCGGCGTCTTCTGCTCCCGCTTCGGCCGCAGGGGGGATGACGACAGTGTCGCCTGCGCCGGTCACGTCCCCTATGGCACCCGCGTCCCCCAACGCCACTGCAGCACCCATAGTATCAGCGGCTACATGCGAGGGGGCCTTCGAGGTGGAAGGATGAGCTGTTGCGCCGGTCTTCTTCTTGGGCGCCATGGATGAAGAAGACGATGATGAAGATTGACGCGCTGTTCATAGCCTCGGGTTCACGCACGCACTCACCCTCTACCTAGCACGCCAAAGATGTCACGGTGGAACATGATCACTTATGGGGCCATCAGCCCCTTGTGGTTCGGCAAGGGGGAAGGTCACGTTGCACAAAGAGCAGAAGCCATGAAACAGCATGACAGAGGTGACGCTGGTGGTTTTTACCCAGGTTCGGGCCACTGGGAAGCGTAAAACCCTACTCCTGTTTGGTGGATTGAGAGAAGGACCGCGATGAACACATAGCACTCAAGCCCGGCAAGGTCTCCTCAGGGAGAGCAGCTACGCGCGTATGAGTATACAAGGGTCCGAATCCTTTTCTAGGTTGCCATGGCTCTCCTTTTATAGGCTAAGGGGTAACCACAGTGGCAAAACAGTCATTATCTAGTGATTAGATAGCCAACAGTGCTATCATACCTAACTCTGGCAGTTAGGACAAAGTGCATTAAATGCACTGCTAGGTGTCACGCTGAGCATGCAGCCCGGCAAGCCTGCCTCGCCGCTTAGTCATCTTCTACCTGTCTGCTTGACACGCCTCTGGAAGGGTGTCATATAGAGGTAATCTTCCTTCCAAATGGCTGCCACGTACCAAATGACAGCCACTTAATCACCTGGGGGCTCAACACCGCACTGATAGATGACTTGCGTTGCGGTGCGGTGGAGCGGTGGAGTCTTGGCGGGGAGGTTTGCCTTTAGTGGCCCCGGCAAGCCTGCCAGGGAAACATTGGATTCGTCCTTGGGGCGGCCTCGACCTGCCCAGGCTCGCCTGCCCGATAAGGGAGGCTTTTCCTTAGCGATATCTTGTTGTTTCGGCTTGTCTTGGTCTTCTTGATCCGCCCTTTGATCCCTCAAAGAGCTTTTTATCTGGCTTGGTTTTGACTTGGATGCTTGGTGAAGTTTGCTTCCTTGCCATCGTGCCTGTGTATAGTTCGGGCAACATACGTGAAGGTTTGTTGCACCGACACACCCGGTTAGTCTAGTTCTTCTTTAATATATTCTCTCAGAAAGAAAATTTCACTTTGTCGAAATTTTCAAACTCTTCGAGTGTTATGCACCCATTCCTTCGAAGATGTGGAAGTGTTAGCACGAGTGCCGAGACCAGCTTACTGCATGTTTGCGAAGTCCAGGATATTTAGCTCATACAGTAACGCACAGAATCTTTTCTCGTCGAGAGGCTTGGTGAAAATATCAGCGAGATTGTCTTCGGTCTTGACATGATTTATAATGATATCCTCTCGAGCAACATGATCACGAATGAAATGATGTCTGATGGCAATATGCTTCGTGCAAGAATGCTGCACAGGATTATGTGCAATTTTGATGGCACTTTCATTGTCACAATACAGAGGAATATGCTTGACCTTGATGCCATAATCCTTCAGTGTCTGCTTCATCCACAATAACTGAGTGCAACAAGTGCCAGCAGCAATATATTCGGCCTCAGCCGTGGAAAGAGATACACAATTCTGCTTCCTTGATGACCAACAGACCAATGATCTACCAAGGAAATGACATGTCCCGAAGTAG
Organism: Thinopyrum elongatum; assembly: GCA_011799875.1. Classification (NCBI taxonomy): domain Eukaryota; kingdom Viridiplantae; phylum Streptophyta; class Magnoliopsida; order Poales; family Poaceae; genus Thinopyrum; species Thinopyrum elongatum. The sequence continues at coordinate 464,934,933 of CM022301.1, read as the reverse complement.
ATTTCCTATCAACCAAGTCACCAGCCCAATCTGAGTCTGGATATCCAACAAGATCAAACTGTGCTCCCTTAGGATACCATAAACCTAAGGTGGGGGTGTGAGCCAAATATCTCAGAATGCGCTTCACCGCTTGGTGATGCGATTCTTTCGGTGCAGCTTGATAACGGGCACACATGCAAACACTCAACACAATGTCAGGTCTGGATGCACATAGATAAAGAAGAGATCCACTCATTGAACGATAAGCTTTCTGATCGTAATCCTTACCATACACATCTGCATCCAGCTTACCATTCGTGGGCATAGGAGTTTTATAGCCCTTCATTTTGGAATCTTGCATTTTGAACTTCTTCAGGCACTCTTTCAGATATTTCTTCTGAGAAATGAAAATGACATTTGCTTGTTGACGAATTTGCAGTCCGAGAAAGAACTTGAGTTCACCCATCATGGACATTTGATATTTATCGGACATCATTTTCCCGAACTCTAAGCTGCAGGCATTGTTAGTACAGCCAAAAATAATATCATCCACATAGATTTGACACACGAATAGATCATTATCAACAGCACGAGTGAAAAGTGTGGGATCAGTGGATCCTGGCTTGAACCCTTTATCGAGCAGAAACTTCTTCAAGGTGTCATACCAAGCTCGAGGGGCTTGCTTCAGCCCATATAGAGCCTTTTTCAACCTGAAAACTTTGTTAGGAAATTCAGGATGTTCAAAGCCAGGTGGCTGTCTAACATAAACTTCCTCATCAATATCACCATTGAGGAAAGCACTTTTCACATCCATTTGATAAAGCAAGATATTATTGTAGTTTGCATAAGCGAGAAGAATACGAATTGCCTCAAGGTGTGCAACAGGAGCATATGTTTCACCGAAATCAATACCTTCTACCTGTGTGTACCCTTGAGCAACAAGATGTGCTTTGTTTCTCACCACAATGCCATTTTCATCTTGCTTATTGCGGAAGATCCATTTTGTGCCGATGATATTGTGCTTCTTAGGATTCGGTCTATCAACCAATTCCCACACATCATTTAATTCGAATTGCACCAACTCCTCTTGCATGGCATTCATCCAATCTGGACCATTCATGGCTTCTTCATACTTGGTAGGTTCTGCCAATGAAACAAAGGAGAAACTGCCACGGTAGTTAGCCAAACAAGTGCATGAACGAGTTGTGGGTCGATAACCTGGATTCTCAATTCCATCGAGAATTAATGAAGGATCAACTCGATTAGCCACTCAAGGATGAGCATTTTCTTCATGATGATCATTGTCATTCTCATCGGCATTTGTATCATCATTCCCTTCGGGATTGCCATTTTGATCGGCATTTGGATTTTGATTGCCGTTCGGAGGAGCATTTTCTTCGGCAGTGGCTTGACGAGTTCTACTTCGAGTCATAGGACCTCATCATCAGAGGACTCAGGTGCATTTCCTTCAACAGGCTTGACGCTCCCAATGGCCATTTGTCGAATAGCATCCGATATCAATGGTTCATCTATCACATTTGGCAGGTGCTCCTTTTGGGAGCCGTTAGATTCATCAAACTGCACATTTACCGTTTCCATAACTTTTATGTGGTGAGAGTTATAGACACGATACGTATGCGAGTTTGAGCCATAACCGAGAAGAAAACCTTCATGTGCCTTAGGTGCAAACTTGGAAGAATGATTCATGTCAAGAATGTAACAAGGTGCACCAAAAACACGTAGATAAGAAACATTTGGTTTCTTGCCAGTGATAAGCTCATAAGAAGTTTTCTTAAGGAACTTGTGAAGATAAACACGATTGATAACATGACAAGCAGTGTTAATAGCATCAGCCCAGAAATGAATGGGAGTTTTATACTCACTAAGCATTGTTCTCGCCATTTCAATGAGAGTTCTGTTCTTTCATGCAACAACTCCATTCTGTTGGGGAGTGTATGCGGTAGAGAACTCATGAGTAATACCATGTTCATCGAGAAATTCAGCAATGTGAGTATTTTTGAACTCCGTTCCATTGTCACTTCTGACATGCTTAATTCGCACATCATATTCATTCTAGGACTTCTTAGCGAAACTTTTGAAGATGTCTTGGGTGCAGGTCTTGTCTTCGAGAAAGAAAACCCAGGTGTATCGAGAGAAATCATCAACAATAACTAGACCATAATGACTGCCACCGAAGCTTGCATAATTTTGAGGACCGAATAAATCCATATGAAGAATTTCCAATGGTCTTGTAGTGGTCATAACTGTCTTGGATGAGTGATGCTCCTTGGCTAATTTACCAGCCTCACATGTAGCACAGAGATGACTCTTGTCAAATTTTACATCAGGAATGCCACGGGGATGATTTTTCTTCACCATGGTCTGCAAATTTCTCATACCTGCATGATCAAGTCTTCGGTGCCACAGCCAACCTTCGGTTGCTTTTGCAAGCAAACAAGTTTGGACTAAGGGGCCCTTAGAGAAATCCATAATATAAAGATCACCCTTTCTAAATCCCTCAAAGACGAAGGAATTGTCAGAGGCCATGAAGACAATGCATTTGGATATAAAAAATAAAACTAGCATGCCGAGATCACATAACTTGCCAACTGACATACGATTGAATCCGAGAGACTGAACAAGTAAAACATCATCAATGGACTTGTCTTTGGATATGGCAATTTTACCTAGTCCAATTACCTTTCCCTTGTTGTTGTCGCCAAAAGTGATATACTTCAGAGGAGAAACAGTTAACTTGGGGTCGACAAACAACGACTTGTCTCCGGTCATATGACTAGTGCATCCACTATCCATTATCCATTATGTACACCCGGAGACATAGTCCTACAGAAGAATTAGGCTTTCTTAACCACCCACATCTTTGCAAGTGGCTTCAAAACAGTAGAGCGAGCAGGATGGGATTTCTTTCGATAAGCATAATTGTTGTTCGATGAGGTACGAGCATAATTGAAGGAATATGCATTGAAATTTCTTCCGGAGGCATGAGTAAAATGATTGAATGAGGTATGCATGTACTCATTCTATCAAACTTTTTCTGCCTGCATGGTTAGTCGAGCAGAATTAGGCAAAGCATCAATAGTTTTCTTAGGCACCCAAATAGCTTTCTTTGGGGGGCCATTTTTGCTGTTTGGTCCAACATAGCGAGCAACAGCCTCACCATGTTGATTCTTGAACAACTTATAGTTGTCCAGGGAATCATCATCAGGATATTCAGGGATAGGAGAGTTAGATCCCGAAAGTAATGCTGGATCGAGCGTTTTGCTCTTTGTAGGTACCCACACAGTGCGAGGATATTGATGGGGTTCCCAGTAAGAACCATCTTCATTCAATTTCCTTTCGAAACCGATACCTTCCTGGGATTTTTGTGAAGAATGGATTTCTTCAAAACGTCGCAAAGGGTTTGATGTCCTTCGAGAGATTTGAACATTCCTATCTGAAGAAGATTCTTCAACCTAGCATTTTCATCAGAAACAGAACCACTTTCCTCGACCGAGGGGTTAGCATTCACAGATGATTCAGCATTTGATTCTACATTTGTTCATTCAAGGCATTTTAAACATGGTGGCTCAAACACTTCAGGTTTCTCTTTAAGTTGTTGGGTGAGAAGAGAATTTTCTCTGATCAAATCCTCATGAGCCTCTCTCAGCGCCTCGAGTTCCTGTTTCCTTTTCAGGTAATCATAGGTCAATCTTTCATGGTCAGCTGAGAGAAAATCATGACGAGTTGATAGTTCATCCATTCGTGACTTGAGAGTAGAATACTCTTCGGTCAACGACTGATTTTTCTCCATCTCCTCAACCAACAACCCTTCAGATTTCCTGAGGGTTTTCTCAATTTTCTCAAGAGAGTTTTGTTGAATATTGGCAGTTTTGGTCAACTTAGCATGGTCATCCTCATCAGAAGAATATTGATCACTGGAGTGAACCTTGTGATGTTTGGAGGATACCTTTTGTTTCGAGGCCTTGGCCATGAAGCAGTAGGCAGGAGATTCATCGTCGCTTGACGGGTTCCCAAAGAAATTTGTCGCAGGAGTGGAGGCGCATCCTATGCCAGCCATGCCCGAGTCGGAGTCCTCATCGGATTCATCAGCTTCTTCGGAGGCAGATGATTCTTCTTCTTCTTCAGATCCATCTCCTTGCCGATGTATGCCTTGGCCTTGCGAGAAGTGTTCTTGCGGTTGGAGGAGGACTTGGAGGGGTTCCTCGATGAAGATCTTGACGATGATTTAGAAGTGGAGTTGTCCTTCTTCTTGAAGAATTTCTTCGTTTTCTTTTCTTCATTGGAGTTGTAATTCTTGCTCTTGCTTTTGCCTCGATAGTTGCCTGAGTCATATCTTCCGCTAGGACAGATTTTAGCTTCCCAGAGAGGGCAGTCCGAAATGAAGTGTCCAGGCTTTTTGCACTTGAAGCAGGTGTATTCTCCAGCAGGTTTTGACGAAGTTTTTGAACCCCCCAGAGTTGCTTGAACTTCTTTTCTGGAACTGACTCTTCTTGTGGAAGCGTTGGAATCTTTTCGTGATCAGTGCGAGATCTTTGCTGAGCCTTTCTGGGTCATCTGAATCTTCTTCGGCATTTCCATCGGAGGAAGTGTCAGCCACAGCCTTGAGAGCATGATTTTTGCATAGACTTGAGCCATACAGATCTCTTTTCTCTTCTTCCTATTCCTCGTGAGTGTTCAGTCTCTCCATGATATCAGCAGAGTCGAGGTGCTTGAAGTCAGCTCGTTCACGTATCATCAGAACAAGTGTTTTGAAAGAACTGTCAAGAGATCGAAGCAGTTTCTTTACGACTTCATGGTCAGTGATGTCTTTGGCGCCGAGACCTTGAAGTTCATTTGCGATATCACTCAAGCGATCGAAGGTTTGTTGGCAGCTTTCATTTCCAATGCGCTTGAATCAATTGAACTTGGCTTGAAGAGTATCAATTCTGGCTTCTTTCTGAGATGAAACTCCTTCATTGATCTTTTCGAGGATGTCCCACAATTCCTTCACAGTTTCACACTGGCGATAGCGAAGAAATTGCGCCCGATTGAGATGGCTGCCAATCTCATCTTTGGACTAAGCATCCAGCTGAATAAGCTTCTTTTCTTCGTCGGAAGGGGCTTGAGGTACAGCACATGGAGCCCGAATTGCACCAAATTCCACATGTCATCATCTATTGCTCGGAAACGGATCTGCATCTTCTCCTTCCATAAGGGGTAGTCCGTCCCATCGAATATGGGAATTTTGAGATGCGACTTATAGTTCACTGAAGACATACTTAAACTCCAAAGTCGTTACACTAAAATGAGCAGAGTCAAAGAGTACCTTGCTCTGATACCAATTATAGGAACGAAGTATGTCTACCAGAGGGGGTGAATGGGAGTTTTAAATTTTCTTTGGAAAACTTAAATCTCTCAGAACCCAGCAGCGGAATGAATGAAAAACTAACTACAGTGAACTAGAACAGAGTACCGAAAGAGAACTAAGACATGCATCGATGTAAATAATACGAATGACAATGCATCGAAGGTAAATACGAGTGATAGAGATAACCGATGTTGCTCGATGGCGACAAGGTATTTGTTCGACCAGTTCGTCCTTCTGCACAAGGACTACGTCTGGTTGGAGGGGCTGTGACTTAACACGGAAGATAAACTCTCTTCACCCTATTCTCCTCGACAATTGATTCATCAACCGATCCCGATTACTCGTGGTAGATACTTGAAGGTGATCTCCGAACCTTTACAGACTTCTTCTTCGAGAACCACAATCACTCCTGGTCTCTGAAGAAATTGACAGCTAACCGTCTAGAGAGTTTGCAGCTCTCAAGACTAATAGGCGGACCATACTAAACTTAGATTCCAGTGATGCTGAACCACTATCTAATCCTTCGGCTCTAGGGTTTTTCTCTCGGTGGATTTTAAACTCAAATCACTCAAAGAGTGGGTTGCTCAACAATCTTCTCAGAATCAAACGGAGCAGCCACCGGACAAAGCCGGCGCGGGGTGGCTATTTATAGCCGCAGCCTTCCCAGATGGGAAATGACCATTTTGGACATGAGGTCCAGCCAATGGCCAACCGACACGTTCACAACGGTCGGATTTTGGAGCAACGGTAATATTACTTGAGGAACAAGTAATGCTAACTCCTCGGTCCAAGACAAATCTCTCACAGCGAAGAAGATCACAGTCTCTTGCTGGCAAGTATTTGCTCGGAACACAAAGAGATTTCTCTCACGGCTTTCATAGGATTTGGGTTTAGCATCAGAGAACCAAAGCTTCGAACGCTACACCCCTCTTAATAGTACGGTGGTCCTATGACTCAATGAAAGAAGAAGAATAACGAAACAAATGCTACGTCTTCACTTCGTCTTCATTCTTCCTCGAGCGCAGTCATTTTCTTCTAACATACATCGAACCAATTGCTTGAACTTCAGCAATTTTTAGGGGTCACTCTTGTTAGCTTCATCTTCGGTGATAACCTTCGCTGCTACGCAGGGAGATTATCTTTGTCGTTTGCATCAAACTCCTCGATACTTCAGGGACCTGTTACTCTGTGTGCACTAGCAAACACATAAGTCCCATACTATTTATGTCAACAAACTCAAAAACATAAGGGGCCTATCATTGCACCAACAGGTATACCTTCTACCACAGATCTGAAGGCAAGATCTTTGTTGCCAAGAATGGGTCCTTTCTAGAGAAGGAGTTTCTCTCGAAAGAAGTGAGTGGGAGGAAAGTAGAACTTGATGAGGTAGTTGTACCTTCTCTCGAATTGGAAAATAGCACAGCAGAGAAAAATGTTCCCGTGATGCCTACACCAACCGAAGAAGAAGCTAATGATAATGATCATGAAACTTCGGATCAAGTTACTACTGAACCTCGTAGGTCGACCAGAGCACGTACCGCACCAGAGTGGTACGGTAATCCTGTCCTGGAAGTCATGTTGTTAGAAAACGGCGAACCTACGAACTATGAAGAAGCTATGATGAGCCCAGATTCCGACAAATGGCTAGAGGCCATGAAATCTGAGATAGGATCCATGTATGAGAACAAAGTGTGGACTTTGGTGGACTTGCCCGATGATCGGCAAGCCATTGAGAATAAATGGATCTTCAAGAGGAAGACAGACGTTGATTGCAATATCATTGTCTACAAAGCTCAAGTTGTCGCGAAAGGTTTTCGACAAGTTCAAGGGGTTGACTACGATGAGACTTTCTCACCCGTAGAGATGCATAAGTCTATCAGAATCATGTTAGCAATTGCCGCATTTTATGATTATGAAATCTGGTAAATGGACGTAAAAACTACATTCCTTAACGGGTTTCTTAAAGAAGAGTTGTATATGATGAAACCAGAAGGTTTTGTCGATCCTAAGGGTGCTAACAAAGTTTGCAAGCTCCAGCGATCCATCTATGGACTGGTGCAAGCATCTCGGAGTTGGAATAAACATTTTCATGATGTGATCAAAGCATTTGGTTTTATACAGACTTACGGTGAAGCCTGTATTTACAAGAAAGTGAGTGGGAGCTCTGTAGCATTTCTGATATTATATGTGGATGACATATTGCTGATTGGAAATGATATAGAATTTCTGGATAGCATAAAAGGATACTTGAATAAGAATTTTTCAATGAAAGACCTCGGTGAAGCTGCTTATATATTGGGCATCAAGATCTATAGGGATATATCGAGACGCTTAATAGGACTTTCACAAAGCACATACCTCAACAAAGTTCTGAAGAAGTTCAAAATGGACCAGTCAAAGAAAGGGTTCTTGCCTGTGTTGCAAGGTGTGAAATTGAGTCAGACTGAAAGCCTGACCACGGCAGAAGATAGAGAGAGAATGAAAGTCATTCCCTATGCCTCAGCCATAGGTTCTATTATGTATGCCATGCTATGTACCAGACCTGATGTGTGCCTTGCCATAAGTCTGGCAGGGAGGTACCAAAGTAATCCAGGAGTGGATCAAAAGGACCAAGGATATGTTTCTCGTTTATGGAGGTGACAAAGAGCTCGTCGTAAAGGGTTACGTCGATGCTAGCTTCGACACAGATCCGGATGACTCTAAGTCGCAAACCGGATACGTATTTATATTGAATGGTGGAGTTGTCAATTGGTACAGTTTCAAGCAAAGCGTCGTGGCAGGATCTACGTGTGAAGCGGAGTACATGGCTGCTTCGGAAGCAGCGCATGAAGGAGTCTGGATGAAGGAGTTCATATCCGATCTGGGTGTAATACCCAGTGCATCGGGTCCAATGACAATCTTTTTTGATAACACTGGAGCAATTGCCTTAGCGAAGGAATCCAGGTTTCACAAGAGAACCAAACACATCAAGAGACACTTCAACTCTATTCGTGAAAAGGTCAAGGATGGAGACATAGAAATTTGCAAAGTACATATGGATCTGAATGTGGCAGACCCGTTGACTAAACCTCTTCCGCGGGCAAAACATGATCAGCACCAAAACTCCATGGGTGTTAGATTCATTACTATGTAATCTAGATTATTGACTCAAGTGGGAGACAGTTGGAAATATGCCCTAGAGGCAATAATAAAGTTGTTATTATTATATTTTCTTAATCATGATAAAGGTTTATTATTCATGCTAGAATTGTATTGATTGGAAACTTAAATACATGTGTGAATATATAAGCAAATACCAAGTCCCTAGTATGCCTCTACTAGACTAGCTCGTTGATCAAAAGATGGTTAAGGTTTCCTAACCATAGACATGTGTTGTCGCTTGATAACGGGATCACATCATTAGGAGAATGATGTGATGGACAAGACCCATCCGTTAGCTTAGCATATGATGATTCAGTTTATTGCTACTGCTTTCTTAATGTCAAATACATATTCCTTCGACCATGAGATCATGCAACTCCTGGATACCGGAGGAATACCTTATGTGCTATCAAACGTCACAACATAACTGGGTGATCATAAAGATGCTCTACAGGTATCTCCGAAGGTGTCTGTTGAGTTGGCGTGAATCGAGATTGGGATTTGTCACTCCATATGACAGAGAGGTATCTCTGGGCCCTCTCGGTAATACAACATCACAAGAAGCTTGCAAGCAAAGTGACTAAGGAGTTAGTTACGAGATGATGTATTACGGAACGAGTAAAGAGACTTGCCGTAACAAGATTGAACTAGGTATGGAGATACCGACGATCGAATCTCGGGCAAGTAACATACCGACGGACAAAGGGAACTATGTATGTTGTCATAAAGGTTCGACCGATAAAGATCTTTGTAGAATGTGTGGGAACCAATATGGGCATCCAGGTCCCGCTATTGGTTATTGACCGGAGAAGCATCTCGGTCATGTCTACATCATTCTCGAACCCGTAGGGTCCGCACGCTTAACGTTCGTTGACGATATAGTATTATATGAGTTATGTATGTTGGTGACCGAATGTTGTTCGGAGTCCCGGATGAGATCACTAGCATGACGAGGAGCTCCAGAATAGTCCGGAGGTAAAGATTAATATATGGGATAATAGTGTTTGGTCTCCGGAAGGGTTCCGAAATTTACCGGAAGGGGTTTCGGATGTTTCCCGAAATGTTCGGGTACGAGAACACTTTATTTGGGCCAAGGGGTAAAGCCCACGAGGCTTTAGGAAGGTGCAAAAAGGAATTTTGCGGAGGCCAGGGGGCCAGATGCAAGGGACCCTGGCATCTGGTGCCAGACGCCAAGGACCCTGACGTCTGGTCCTGGAGTCCGAGAAGGACTCTTGCCTTGCGGGCTAAACCGACTTTGAGGAGGCTCTTTCCCCAAGAAACGACCCCAGGGCTCAACATATAAATAGAGGGGCAGGGCTAGCACCCAAGACACATCAAGATTCACCAAGCCGTGTGCCGACAACTCCGCCCCCTCTAGTTTATCCTCCGTCATAGTTTTCGTTGTGCTTGGCGAAGCCCTGCGGAGATTGTTCTTCACCACCACCGTCACCACGCCGTCGTTTTGCCGGAACTCATCTACTACTTCACCTCTCTTGCTGTATCGAGAAGGCGAGGACATCATCGAGCTGAACGTGTGTTGAACGCGGAGGTGCCGTACGTTCGGTACTTGATCGGGACGGATCGTGAAGGTGTACGACTACATCAACCGCATTGATAAACGCTTCCGCTTAGCGATCTTCAAGGGTATGAAGATGCTCTCCCCCTCTCATAGCTATGCATCTCCATGGATAGATCTTGCGTGTGCGTAGAATTTTTTTTTGTTTTCCATGCAACGTTCCCCAACATACAATGCATTCCCTTAGGCCCAAAGATGGTGAAATGTCATGTAGTCGACGTTCACATAACACCACTAAGGGAATCACAACATACACATCATCAAAATATCGAAAGAATACCAAATTCACATGATTACTTATGACAAGACTTCTCCCATGTCCTCAAGAACAAAAGCAACTACTCACAAATCGTATTCATGTTCAAGATCAGAGGGGTATTGAATAGCATAATGGACCTGAACATATAATCTTCCACCAAATAAACCAATTACCATCAACTACAAGATGTAATAAACACTACTAACAACCCACAGGTACCAATCTGAGGTTTTGATACAAAGATTGAATACAAGATATGAACTAGGGTTTGAGATGAGATGGTGCTGGTGAAGATGTTGATGAGATGGTTGTTGGTGATGACGATGGCTTCGATTTCCCCCTCCCAGAGGGAGGTATCCCCGGCGGAATCGCTCCACCGGAGAGCTTAAGTGCTCCTGCCCAAGTTCCGCCTCGAGATGGCGGTGCTTCGTCCCGAAAGTCCTCTCCTTATTTTTTCTAGGGAAAATGGGCTTATATACCAAAAGATGGGTATCGAAGGCTGGCTAGGGGCCCCACAAACCACCAGGGCTTGCCCGGGGGGTGGGCGCGCCCTGGTGCCTCGTGGGCACCTGGTTGTACTTCTTTGCCCAATGTTTTTTATTTATTCCAAAATAAATTTCTGTAAAATTTCAGCTCATTTGGAGATGTGCATAATAGGTATATCTGACATAGCTTTTTCAGGTCTAGAATTCCAGCTGCCGGCAATCTCCCTCTTCATATAAATCTTGCATATTAAGAGAGAAAAGACATTAGAATTGGTCCACAAAGTGTTATATTGATTAAAAATATTATAAATAACAATAGGAAATCATGATACAAAATGGACATATCACTATGTTATAACACCCCCAATGGTTAACTACAGTAATCCCCTTTTGATTATGCCATGTCATCATGATTATCAGTGCCTAATCATCATTTGCATTCAGCTCCTAACTCAAGATTCAAATTAAAACTAAAGTGGAAAATAAAAGTTGTTCAACATAGAAACTAAAATTTTCATTAAATGACTAATAATCCAGAGACAATTCTAAAATTATATTCAACATATACTAAATAAATTATGTGACTCTAACAAACACAAAACAAAGTTATTTAATACCTTTTTATTTAAATAAAATCCATATGAAAACATTTGGCCCCAAAGCTATTTTCTACCAGGGTTGGATATTGCACTGATATTATATGGGCAAGTGCCACATTTTGCAAAAGTCATTTGGAGTAAAAAGAAAAGGGAAAACAGAGAAAAGAAAAGAGAAAACAGAAAATCAGAAACAGAAAATAAAATAAAAAGAAAAGGCTTGCAGTGGCTGGGCTCTAGTCTACAGTGCGTCCCAGCCCACTCCCCGCGCCTGTCCCCTCCTTCCTCTCTGTTCACCGCGCGCGCTCGCTGTCGACCGCACGCGCCCGCCGCGCCCTGGCCCCCCTTGCTCCGCTCGACAGCGCTCAGCGCCCGCGAGGAGGGATACGGGCAAACCCTGGCGCCCCCCTGGCCTCTCCCTCACTTAGACTCTCTCTTTCTTGCTCGGCTCCCTTTTTCCCCTCACACCCGAGCGCCGCCATGGCTGTGGTCCCATGAAGCACGCGGCCACCGACCTTCACTCGCCTCGTCGACGCGCTCACCAGCTCCGCTGACCTCTTCTCCTTCCTCTCTGGCCATCAGCTCGAGCCAGGGGCCACTACAGCTCCGAGATCGAGCCCTTTCTTCAAGCTCGAGCCGCCGGCCATCTTCTCCAACCACGGCGCCACTGCTGCTCCTAAGCCCTCGCCGAGCCTTTCTTGAGCTCCACAGTGAGCAGTCGCACCGGGTCCCCTCCTTCCTTCCCTTCCTTTCGCGCCCAAGTGTCGCATTTAACTAGGCCGTACCCGCCGTCGCGCGAGCTCGCCGCCGGTGACCAACCGGTGACCTTTTTGGTCCGCGTCGATGCCCGTTGTGCTCGCACGCACACGTAGAGGCCCTCTGGTCACTTAGTTTGCTCGCTAACGCGCCGCGTCGCCGTTTCCTCTCGAACTCGAGCCCCGGCGTCCGCCCCACTCGCCGCCGGCGACGCTGCGGTCCTCCTCCGGCCGAGCCACCGCCCCCATTAGATGTGCGGCTTCGCCCGCGTTCGAACGCGCCACCCCACGCGCCAAACGGTGGCCGGAGGCGCGATCCCGACCACCTCCCGCGCCGCGCCATCGCAAAAACGCGCCCGCCAGCGTTTGAACGCCGGCCGGCCGACATGGCGCCGCTGGGGCCACCCCCAGGGTGACTGCCTGGTGGCCCCCAGGGCCCCGCTGGCCCCTTTGACCGGGTTAGCCGCTGACTGGGCTGGCCCCGCCACTGACATGCGGGCCCCGCCAGTTTAAATCAATTTATAAATAAATAAAACACTAATTAACCTGTTAATCCTAATTAAGGTAATTAGTTAACTAAAGCTGACACTGACAGTGGGTCCCACAAGTTAATTAGTTAAGTTTAATCCTCTATTAATTAGTACTATGAATGACATGTGGGCCCCACATGTCAGGTTGGACCTGATCAACCGACCAGTTGACCGTTGACGTCATCATTACGTTGTGCTGATGTCACACAAGCACTGTTTTGGATAATTCGAATCTAAATGATTAAATAAATTCCATAAATTAATAAAAACTTTAGAAAATCATATCTTTTGAACCGTAACTCCGATGAAAATAATTTATATATGAAAGTTGCTCAGAACGACGAGACGTATCCGAGTACGCGGTCCGTTCGTCCGTCACGCATCCCTAACTATCCGAACATGCAACCGTTCCCCTTCGGTCATCGGTCTGACAAATGTCCGGAACCGGGAAAACATTCCCGGATGGATTCCCCCTTCCTCGGTGACGTGCAACCATACGTTAGGACACCCCCGGCACTGCATATTGTCATGTCGTACATTGTGTTGCTCATGTTTGATGTGTATTTATACTGTTTCCTCCCCCTCTTCTCTCTCGTTAGACCCCGACGCAGTTCCCCGAGACCGACGCAGCTCCGGAGCCCGAAGACACCATTGACAACCTTGCCCTTGCCGCCGAGCAACCAGGCAAGCCCCCCCTTTGATCATCCCGATATCGCCCATTCTAATTTCTCATGCTTGCATTAGAATTGCTGCTGCTACTGCTTTACCTATTCTGATGCATAGCCTGTTTATTGTAACCTGCTGTTGATAATTACCTGCATATCCTAAACTGCTTAGTATAGGCTGGGTAGAGACCTATCAGTGACCCCACTTATCCCGATTGCCCCGCTGGATTATCCGAAGACCCGATCAACGGGATTGAAGACCAGGCCCCGGCACCACACATCACCCCCCCTAGTTGTAACGACACTGCAGCGTTACTATCAAGTGCCGAGGGTGAAACCTCTTGTAGCACTTCTGATGTTAACTCTGTAGAGTAGCTATTCAGTCGTGGTCATCGAGGGTGATTCCTCCTTCACCGCTTCCGATAACGACGCCGTCGTACAACACCTCAAGTGTGAACCCAGCGAGGGTGATTCCTCCGAGTTCACCTTGACGGATACATCAAGTAGGAATCCAACGAGGGTGATACCTCAGATTCCCCTGATGTTATGGACACACGGATACTTGGACTTTACACTGTTACTTGGATAGGCGGGTCGACCCTGAGGGGTACCCGCGTGCGCCTGAGAGGCGAGTGTTATGAAGACGGGTGCCTGTGTGGTGCCCGAGTGAGAATACGAGGCGTGGCCGGGCATTCTTGGCCCTTGCCGCAAGTCCTCGAGATGGGGCAACGGGGTCACATCTTTCGTGAGTCTCTGCTCGTTACCGCAACCCCCCAAGGTACTAACGGTTTGGATATTTGATCTGAGTGGGCCTTTGGCCCGATAGCACTAACCACCACGTGGGCATAGTATGGGCGTTCTGCATCGTATGCATCAGCTGAAAGCTCTGACAGACGTCCAGTTCAGCAGTGCAGCATGGAGTGATTGGCGCCATTCATGACAGAGGTGGTGCTTGGATCTGAGCCATGTGCGCAACGACCCGGAGGGCGAGGGGCGATGGCCCAAGACCCCCTTGCGCTTAGGATGTAGACCGGCGGGGACCTCTTTGCTGAGCTCTAGGTAGGGCTACGGTGTGTCGTTTGGCCGAGGCCGGGCATGACCCGGAAAAGTGTGTCCGGCCAAAGTTAAGCGAGCGTGGTGGGTAAGTTGGTGCACCCTTGCAGGGAAGAAAACATCTATCGATAGCCTGTCCTACGGTAACGGACACTCGGAGTTGTATCCTGATTGATACAATTAGAACTGGATACTTGGATACTATGGCTCTGGGATTGCTTCTCGCAGGGAGTCGAGAAGGGATCTCAGGACGAGGTTGATGACTGTATGGCTCTGGGATTGCTTTCTCGCAGGGAGTCGAGAAAGGATCTCTAGGTGAGGTTGAGACTTAATGATACTGCTACCTTATATTGTACTGTTCTACTCTCTTCTATTGCTGCAGGACTGATGAAGATGTTAGTCTTCGATAGGACTAGGCTTTCCTCTCTATTCTGGCATTTCTGCAGCCCAGTCCACATATACAGCCTCCCTTTGATAATGTTGCATATGTAGTGTAGATCCTTGCTTGCTGAGTACTTCTGAGTACTCACGATTGCTTTGTTTTCCTTTTCTCCCCATATCAGTTTGTCGCGACCAGAGGACGGAGCCCCCTGAGACAGATGCCCCGTCGATCGACTACTACTACTACCCAGAGGATGGATACTACTACGAGCTTGCCGTCGACCAGGAGTAGGATCGGAGGGTCCCAGGCAGGAGACCTGCGCCTTTCGATCGTAGTGTTTTATTTTGCCCTGCCTTTCTAAAGGCCTTTCTGTTTCTGTTTCATATCTGTACTCAGATATCTGATGCTTCCGCTGACGCTTGTATGCGAGCTATGTATTCGAGCCCTCGAGGCCCCTGGCTTGTAATATAAAGCTTGTATGTCTTTATTTATGTTTTAGAGTTGTGTTGTGATATCTTCCCGTGAGTCCTTAGGCTTGATCGTGTGCATTTGCGTGTATGATTAGTGCACGATTGAGCCGGGGGCGTCACATATGTCGCATGTCCTGACGGGTGACAACAAATGTGTCTTCGCCATGCTGATTTGAGACAAGGCTTGTTTAAGATATGGCATGAGGGTAGCCTGATGATGGATCCTACGAATGCACGGTTTCTCTGTAGGCAGCGGAGCGCTCTAGGGATGGCATACTCCGGGGAACCTGTTCTTGGGTCAGTGGCGGAGCTACAACAAAATATTGGATGGGCCGGGCTCTCAGGCCTACTTTTTTTCCTTCAACAACGACATGTTTGGTTACTTGCATGACACTCAGTCAGGCTATGGGATGCAATTTTGGGCCGCATAGCACACAACTCAAAGCATGATAGCCGCATCAGCAATTTTTAGCGAGCCAGGCCCGAGCAAGCGCAGGAAGGGCACGCGCAGGGGCAAAGAGGCAGATGGCGTTGTTTTCCGAAACTACGCCTTAAATCACCTCACACCTCTCACACTGCTCACTCTCCTCTCTCCACTATCACTCTCTCTCACCGGCTTCATCAACACTTCATAACACCAATTTAGGTATCGATGCAGGCGTCGACTTAAGCATGTATTTATACTTCAAAGATTTAGGGCCCGATCTTCTCCCTCCCGTTGACAATCTCGAGAAGAAGCTATCCACATGGCACAGTGTGCACTATCTCTGGGTGATCGCCTCGCGCTCGCACGACACGTCCTCTGCACCATGCGAGACGTGGAAACCGGGAACACGACGCGGGCGAGTCGCTTCAATGTTGGCGCCAGTGAGAGGTCATGTCCGCTCAGGGCGGACGTCAATGCATAGCGGCCGCTCTATAGCGGCATGAATGCGGGCAGTTTCGGGTGGGAAAGGGCATGGAGGCGTGCGTGATAGTGGTTTGGACGCACGCCCCCCTCCCCCGGTTTGCGGGAAAAAGGATGTCTGAACACGCCCATGGACAGATACATGGTCACATTAGATGACAAAACATGTCCGTGTTGGAGATGCCCTTAACCCTTCTGAATTTCCTTGAGACCATGGGAGATCAAATTAAATAGGGCCACGTCATCGTATAAACCGATTTACTATACTGTAAGAAGACGAAAAAACTAACGCCCACACGTGTGGCATCTTGCACAATGCCCACACACCTCCATCACCACTCATTTTGCCACGTATGAACAGATGACATCAGCAGGAATCTTTTTGATTTTCGGCTTAAAAATGTTTTATCTCCTAATTAAAAAATCGAATTAAAAATCCGTTTTCACCATTAAATCCGTCTCGACGAGATCTTCAAAACTAGACCCCATGTTGATATGTTTCGAAGAATTTTTTTTTGCCCAAAAGTTACCATGATGTTTACACTGTAGTTGCCATAGTGCTTAAACTAACGTTGCCATGTGGCAATTTTAGTTTGTAGAGCATGGCAATTTTAGTTTTTTGATGATGGCAATTCCAGTACTTTGACCATGAAAATTATTTTTTATATGAACAATGGCAATTTTAAGTGCATGTATCATGGCAATTTTAGTTTATGGTTCATGGCAAGTCTAGTTTCTTAATTCCCCATTTTATAATATGTCAAATTACTTTTAAATATAGAAAAAAATAGCTGAAACATATCATGGCAACTTCAGTGTAAACATCATGGCAATTCATGTGCAATAGACATGGCAACTTTTAGCTAAAAAAAAATTCATCGAAATATATTAATATGAGATCTAGTTTCGAAGATCTCGTCGCGAGGAATTTAATGATGAAAACGGATCTTCAATCGGATTTTTCATTTAAGAGATAAAATATTTTAAAAATTGAAAATCCAAAAAAAATTCCATATGCATGCATGTGGTGACGTGGCACAGTCTGTGTGTTATAAGGCATGTGGGAGGGTTTGGCTCACGGGCGTTAGCGTTGTCATCCCTACGTTTAGCAAAGGTCTTCTTTTCGGTCGCTCCTCGACCTCGGGGTGGAAATCGTAAAAGCTCTGGCCGAAGAGAAACCCCTTTCCTCCGCACCGATGTTCTCCGCTGTTCGATCCCGAGCCCTCGGCCGATGGCGCCCGCCGCCACACCTTCTTCCGCGCCTCCTCTCCTCCGCCGGCGCCTCGTCGGCTCGGCCGGCGGAGCTTATCGAGCTCTCGGAGGTGGAGAAGGTGCTGCACGACGTCCGGGCGGGGGACGTGCGTGTGTTCCCCGTCGGTGAGGGCGGGCTCCACGGCGGCGCTTGCGCGGACTACATGGTCGTCGCCACCGGCCGCTCCGACTGGCACGTCCGCAACATCGCACAGGCCATACTCTACAAGGCACCCCCCCCCCCCCCCCCCTCCACCCTGTTCTTTTAAATGTATGATTTGGGCCAATCTTTGCTACTTTGCTGATGTTGTGACTGGAATTCGCGAGGACGCACCATGATTGTTTTGCATTCCACGAATGATCTTGAAGTATTAGATAGCTAACTAACGGATTTTTAGCTCTAGGAATCCCCAAGGGTCCAATGATTTGTTTTCATAGAGCTAACCAATTTTACTTTTAGTGCTTTGGTGTTCTCGTCTGCTGATGATTCTTGAGAAAATGCGACTAATATGGATATAATAATATATGGGTGAGCTGCAAAGATGGTTTTGGTTCCGAGTGTACACCGGTTTCATGATGGGTGATTCGGATTGGACTGAAGCGGGTAGTTAACCCCTGAGGCAATTGCATGAACCGTGCTGCCACAGTGTAAGGGGATTGTAGAAAATTAATTATCAATGCCCCCCTCCATCACAAACTGGGGGCTGTTAAAGAGCTGGCTTAGTTCTGAGGTTCTCTGCCTCCTCAGTATATTTTTATTGTTTTCACAATTAATGTGGTTTAATGTATTTTAGGATAGATTATCCTGTGTCATATGAAGTTTACAAGCCTGCTTCAGTGACCATGTCATGTGATTTGAAGTTTGTGATCATGTACACTGGCTATACTAATATGGTACTGAAATTGTTCTTTTTCACCAGATAAAGCAGAAACAGAAGGGTTCTAATCGAATATTGATGCCGAGTGTAGAAGGCCAGCAAGCTGGAAAGTGGGTTGTCATTGATTCTGGTAACATCTAAACTTCATATGTATCCCTGCAATTTACTTTGTAAAATTTGTTTTAGCAATGGATAGACATAGACTACTGTCACGATGAAATTTAATTTTAGCAATTGAAGGAACCTTAACTGTCAAATCTAAACATACTAAAGGATCCTGTCTAAAGGATCTTATATAAACTTTAAAGAAAAAAGAAACTTAAGATAGAGGCTTATCTCTAGAGTATAGACCAGATTTACTCATTACGATTTGTGGCTCCCACACTACTGTCCTTCTTTTGCATGGTTTTGGGCTAGCTCTAGGAAATATTCGGTAACTTCCTTGTACAAGGCTTTATGCCGGGGTTCCACCATGGAAATTTGCTGGAAGTAATCTTGGATTAGCGGCACCTATAAAAGCCAAGTACTTAGCTGGTTAGCTTCCTTGAACTGTTGTTCGACAGCTGATCCGTTAGAGAGAGGAAGCCTTGTAATGGCTATTAGGGTGTCCCTTTCCCGACCAAGAGCGAGGGTTTCATCCGCTGTGCTCGTGCATGTTCACGAGAGGAATTTTGTGGGAAATTTTGTCTTGGATAAGAGAGCAGCAGCTAATGACACAATTGGATTCCATATTAAATGATTGGTGGGCACCCTTCTGGGTCATGTTTCAAGCAAACATGTGAAAAGCTTAGTAACTTTGTTCCTCCAAACTATGTGCTCCATCTGGGAACACTGGAATTACTGTGCTCAAGGGCGCTCGACCTTCAGACATCGGTTCAAGGTCTAGCAATCAAAATTAAGGGAAGGGGCACACTGTGGAGACAGGTAGGCTCTAGACAGTCATATTTGTTGCGGGGAATAGCAGCTGGCTTTTTTGTGCTTCTTTCTTTTCTGTTTTGATGCTGATGTCAGTTGTGTGTTAAGCCGATTGGCTTCTCTTGTAGAGCTGTTCTCTGTGTATGCATGAAAAGATACTCAAGGCTCAGGCACTGTTCTGGCCAAAGAAAATAAAATAAAGAAATGGGGTATCTCTAGTTTCTCTAGTTTGAGGTTTGAAATGGTAGTGCCTTATTTCTGACTAAGTTTGTTGAAGTCAGTATCTCATGGTCTCAAGTCTAGTTTCTTGTGTTTTAGCATTTTGTAATCGTGGTGTACCTGTCTTTGAAGTGGTTCCTATGTTAATCATTTATATTTTGCACTTGTTCTGAACAATTGACCTCAGGAAGTATCATCATCCATGCGCTTGAAGAAAGAGCAAGAGAGTACTATGATTTGGAAAGTATTTGGACAAAGGCGGTGTCCCCTAACATTTCCGTTCAGGTCAGCCAAACATATTACTTCTCTTTGTTGTTCTTTCGGTTTCCCATAAAAGTTGGTATCGGGTGTGTCTAATTACTGATAAGTGCAAACGCATTGTTGATATTTATGATTTGATAAATACCATATTACTGAAGTTACTGCACAACTGCATGTGCCTTTGTGTTGTGAAATTGACGTTTTAATATGGAAGATTTGTTGCCTTTGTAATCCTCTATGCTCTTAGCAATATATGCGTTAATGATGCATTATCTGAAGTGAGTACTTTATCCCAGTATAAGGGAATTGGCATTACCATTATGCTGGGATTGAATCGAAAATTATATGTCAGAAGTAAACACATGTGAAAAACTTTACCATGGACTTTAGTGACGACGATTCCAAAAGGTAGCCAGAGAATTGATGCCCTTTGTGAACGTTTTTTGAAGTAGTGAACTAAGCTCTCTTACGTGTGTATTAGATCTTCCAAAGTAGATTTACCTGTTCAATTAATTCAGTAATTGAACAGTCTAGAATGTTGAGAATCATAATAACAGATACTTGAGATAAGCTTTAGGTATTTAAGTTAACAGTCAACCTGAAGGGAATTACAATACTGTGCCATGTGAAATTGCAAATTGCGTGTCTTTTGCTCTGTAAGTGTTCAACTCCTAGGAGGCCTTGATCTTCCAATCATTTAGGGAGGATGGTTCTATCTGGTAGTTATATGGCTTATAAACCAGCAGCAACTGGACAGAAATTCTGATTTTCTCTGGGTTTTGGATATATGATGAATTTAGGATCCCATATTGTTTCAAGATCAAAGAAAAATATATTTTATTAAATGAAATACAAAGTGAAAATAAGGCCCCAGCGTTGCTCCCGACAGGCGACACTGGTGGCCAAACCCTAGCGCCGTCGCTGCTGGACTTTGTCTGGGCGACATGGCGGCAGCAGGTCTTGTCCATGCGGTGACACTATTCTTGAGCCCTAGCAGGCCCAGGCAGCGCTCTTGGCTAGCCGGCAGGCTCGGCAGATGGGCGGTGGCGGTGCTGCCTGAGCCGCCTGGATCTTGAGGATGGGCATGGTCTTCACTGTTTCTCTGATGCTCGATCAGGCGACAGCTTGGTGGCGCGCCGGCTGACGGGCACCCCCCTGCCATCGAGGTTCCCTCCTCCAACCTGCGTTCAACCTTTGGTCAGCAATGAGATAGTAAGGTACACAAATATTATCTCATTCCTGACCAGGTGAACCATTGGCTTTACTTTTGACCATTAGGTAGGGCTCCCAGCCACGGGTTGGTGAATGTGCATCAGTAACTGCAAATTAAAGATGCTTTAAATAATTAGAGGGACCAGGCAACACCTTATGTCGGTGGAAACTAATAGATTGAATAGTTGGGGCATCTCCAACGGCGTACATCAAAACGGACTCACAAAATGTCTGTGAACGCGAACACATCCGGACATTTTCGCGGACAGTGGATGGGGGCTGCCATCCAACCCGGTGCACCAAATGACCACCCCTTGTCCAATGGAGAGAGAAGGGAGGGAGAGAAAAAAGTGGGCTTGTGGTGGGGTCCAAGGCTTCTCCTTAGTGTGTCTGGACTCCTCCAAACCACTTCTACGTTTGCAACCGATTTGTGGGATTTAGAACATATTGTCCGTGGACGTTTGATGTACCCCATTGGATGGCAAAAAGTGCCCTCCGGTCCGGACATTTAGAAGCAATCTGGTGCCCTGTTGGGGATGCCCTTAGAGATGAGACTATTCACAACGCATCATTTGCTTGTCAATCTCTGCTGTTAGTGAAACAGTCTAATCTTTATTTTTCCAAGGTTAGAGTACATATGCAAATAAAAAATATTAAATTATACAGATAGATGTGCCGTGCACATTGTGCATTTTTTTTTTAGAATTCCCCATTGAAGAATTTGTTTGCAGTTGAATGAATCAGAGGCCCGACATAGTTCATGTTGTTTTAATTGGATAACGAGGATAAAGACCAATGGTTACCTTTTTCTCATGCCTGGTCTGAATTTCGAGATGTGCTAAAATGGTCCTTTTTAAAGCCGCAAGCAGGCGCACATTGTATTTTTGTTTTGGTTGTACTTCAACAGTTACTCATCTTACATTCTTTTTCCCGCAGGAGTTGGAGACCTCACTTGTGAAGACGCGCCGCAGGGACCTGTCGCAGAAACCCATGAAGAGCATTTGAGATAATGTGCTGTGGCCTGCAGTGGTCAGTTTTCCTACCCTGAAATCTTATTTGGATGTATTGTCCAATGAACTACATGGTCGCACCTAGGACCTCCACTAAGAAAGATGCATTTACGATTTTGTATGCAGGGTTTGTTAGGTTGGCAGCGTCAAGCTTGTTTGTGTCAAGAACCTTGAAGGATAGGTTTGAAGGTTGCTTGTGAATGAGACCGTCTGGATTCATGACAGCACGATGTCTCTCTGTCAAGTTTGCTTCAGTTATCTTTTATCATGTCTTCGTTTGCAAGTTCAAGCCAAGATTGTGGGCTTTTTTCGCTTCTTTCATTTTGTTATTCACCCCTTCGTTGGATAGTAATCATAATACTATACTATCTTGAAGCCAAGGTAACACGTTGGACAATTTAGGGTGCATTTGTTTGGGCTGCAACTTCTAAGTTGCAACGGCTCCCTCTGGAAGGAGGAGCTGTAGTTGTTAGGTTGGAGATGAGGTGCAGCCGTTTGGTAGTTTTGTTGTAGCAGGTGTGGTTGATGCTGAAATGTGCCGTCGTATTAGCAAATAAATGTATTCCTAAGCTTAATACATGGGTAATAAGAAGTTACAAATAAATAAAAAATTGGAGCCAGTTTCTTTGAAATCCAAGAAAGGTGCAAAAGATAGTGGGACTCCCACAGGTAATAAGAAGCAAAATAAAATAAAATGAAGCCCTTGTCTTTCAAATCCAACAATTGTAATGCCTATAAAAATAGAAAATGAAAGAGCCAAAGTAATGAGAAAATGACTTTCAACCCGTGCACTAGCTATCTCTCTAAACACATAATATACCACAATAATGGACCGAGTATAAACAACTCAACCTATTAATATACATGTGGTCTCTGGCTTAGCATGTAAGCAACAAAACCTACGAGATTCGTGAACGTTTCAGCTCATATTTTCTATAGGAGAGATTCTAGGGCGACATACATTTTCTCACAACTCAAGAGAGAAACCACTTATATAGTGTTGCTAATTCAGTTCCTTCCTCTCCTTTCTAGACCCGTTGAGAGTCGTCCGTCGCTTGAGAGTGCCCGGCCCGATCCCCAATCTCTCGGACGGCGTGGCCGGCCGGAGTAGAGGCGGGAGAGGTGCTTGGGATTCCTGTACATACTACTTTTATAGGTCTAGTTCAAGTAGTTCTCCTATGGTGTTTGGCGAGATACCGGTTGCTGGCGTGATGCCGATTGGAAGAACGCTGCCGGAGCATGCGAGCTGCTTCCGGTGGCCTGTGGCGGCTATCCTCCTGTCCAAGGCGCTCCAAAGGTTGGAGCCAGAGGTGGAGGGAGGGATCTTCGCTGCTTCTTCCCCAAATAAGCTCGTGGTTGGCTCCCTGATTTGGCGGAGAGGATTTGCCTCTTTCTCTGTGTGAGAGGTCGTCGTGGAGGCGGACAACAAGCAGAGGAAAGGAGGGGATCTGGATGCTGTTGAGGGGATTGGTGCTCAGCATCGACGGCGGACCCAGGAAGACGCTGGCGCCTGCTACGGCGGTCGAAGGCCGGTCTTCCTCAGCGAGCTGTCGATTCTTCTGGTCGAAAGGCGACCTCTCTTCTTCCTCCTGGCCAGAGTGCCTGATGGGAGGCAGTACGTCTACAGGATGGCGTCCGCGGCGGCTTGCTGTGGAGGTCTAGCCGGACCAAGTGGTCTCATCCCCGGCGCCGGCGAGATATCCGCTGTCTTGCAGATGAGGACCCGATTGCAGTTTCAATCAAAGATCTGGGGTCCTCTTTGCTATTTTCAGGGACTTGTTTGTAATTCAGGTTTACGTCAGGGTCCTGTTGTGCGTTACTTTGTAATCCGTCAGTTTATATCTAATAAAACATCCGGGTCCTTTGTGACCCTTTTCTGTTCCAAAAAAAAAAAGTGTTGCTAATTCTATGCATCCTCTGTTCCTAACTGCCAAAACGTCTTATATTTAGAAACATAGGTAGTATATAAGAATGCTTCCGGCTATATGTCTATGGGTACTTTCTCATTCTTCTAGCGCTACCCTAAAAAAACACATACACATTATTAAAGACCATGTGAAACGAAGTACAGCAAAATTCCTTTTCATTTAATGCGGAATTAAGATTCTTTCCTTCATTCACAAGAAAAAAAGATTTTTGTTAACAACACTGCGCATAGAAAGTCTTATGTCAGAGTTGCAAGTAATGCCATAATGTTTTATTTCAAGCATTAACATAGGCAAAAACTCTAGGCAGAAAAGGTAGCCCATAGCTTCTGATAATGGTGATGAAGTCAATAGCGCGAGGAGAAGATACGTAAAAAAATAAAGGCTTATTCTAACATAGTCTGGCTCCATAAAGTATATTATGAAATAACAGAAAATAATAGTGCATTTTTTCTAGATATTTTTGCAATCTCATTATGAATAGGAAAATTTTGAAAGACCAAATCATTTGTCATCACATAAATAAGATTTTCCCTCACCCATTGTAGCTAGGAAAAGCATCATCTTCCTAGTTAATTGTATTGAGTAGCCGAAAGGGCGTATTAAATGGACTTGAAAGTACATTTCCTCTTTGGCATGTTCACTTTGTTATCCTAGTTTTACCTAAGCAATAATTACCTCATGGAAATAACATAGGACTCAAATTGTCATAAATATCATCCAACCATCTTATAGAAGATTGCTCCAAAGTACATCTTTTTATTGAAGGTGAATATAAAGGAAAAAAAAGGTAAAATTTTATGTCAAGGATATATGAATCAATCTATAAGCCATTTTGCTAATAAATGTGTTGACAATTGGGCACATGAGGTAAGCATCATAGGGATAATCATGTGAGTCATGGATGAATGATCAATGTCATACACGTAGGAATCCACTTGGGGTTTGATATTACAAAGAGATGAATAGATGGTGATGATGGTGGCAATGGTTGATGCTGGAGTCTCCTTGATCGGGCTGATGGTGTGGCGGAACCCTTCTGTTGATTCTCCCTCTGGATCCCTTTCAGAGGCTAGGGTTCTTGATTCTGGTGTGTGTTCTGATCTCTCCGTGTCACCTCTCCGCAATCAGAAGGCACAGGGGTGAAGTAGTCGATCTGGGGGAGGTGGCACCGCTTAGTACGTGCCGGACGCCGTCTTCATTCCTGGACGCACCTGTGCGGCAACTCCTTCTCCTACCTGATTATTGTTTCTCATGGTTGGATTTTACCACGCTAATTAGCGTGATGTTCATATATATATTGATGTTTTCTTCTTTAATGCTTCGATTCTTTCCACCGTTAAGATCCTGGTGGAATAAGACAAAAGAAGGTGCGTGAACGCGATAAAATTCAAAGATCCTGCGATTATGATGCAAGACAAGAAGTAAAACATGATGCAAAATTAGACTCATCAACTCCCCCGGCACGGTTGGAGAAGAAAGAAAGAAAAACAAAAAGTACAACCAGCGTCATCCCCTCCCCGCTAACATGTCGAAAGGTTGGCATACAACTATGGCCCTAATTATAGCCACAAGTTCTGCCTCGTGCATTTATACTAGATTACGAAATGCATGCATGTGGCCCTAACTTGAGAATTTTCAGTTGCGGCCCCATTTAAAAACTTGCACTTACGATCTGACTTGAAAATCTGATGTTGCGATCTCATTAGAAAACTTGTACTTGCGACTCGACTTGCAAACTTGCAGTTGTGCCCCCAACTTAAAAACTTACAGTTGGGGCCCCATTTAAAACTTCCAATTACGACCCGGCTTGAATACTTGCAGTTGTGACTCAATTTAAAAACCAGCAGTTGCGAGCCAACTTGAAAATTTGATGTTGCGACCCCATTTGAAAACATGCAATTCCGACCCGACTTGAAAACTTGTGGCTGTGACCCGAATTGCAAACTTGCGACTCCATTTAAAAACTTGTGGTTGCAACTCAACTTGAAAACTTGTAGGTACGACCACATTTAAAATCTTGTAGATATGGGCCGACTTTGAAAAATTGTAGTTTCGATCCAACTTGAGAACCTGCAACTGCGACCCTTTCTAAAAACTTATAGTTGTGGCCTCCATTTGAAAACTTACAGTTGCGACCCGACTTGAATACTTGCAGTTGCACCCAATTTTAAAAATTTGCAGTTGTGATTTATCTTGAAAGTCCCTCTTCTGGCACAATTGCAGTCATGTTGTGGCCTTGTGGGTCGTGCAGTTGTAATCGGGTTACAACACTGGCGTTACACGCAGGTAGAAGCAAATTTAAGAAGAATAAGGAGTAAAACCAATTTCTCAGTACAACTTATAGAGAGAAAAAGAGGGGGAATATATATATATATATATATATATATATATATATATATATATATATATATATATATATATATATATATATATATATATATATAATAGAGATGCTCTCTCTGATCCAAAATAAGTGTTGTTTTAGTTCAAATGGAGTACCAAACTACATAAAACTCTAACATTTGAAAAAGAAAAAGGCTCACAAGAAAAGCTGCGCTGACAAAAGGGCCCCTCCATGACGTGCGCCTTCCTGCTAATGAACAAAAAAACGGCTCATGGTCAGCGCGCATACGACTCAGCATGGTCAGCGCGCATCACTTTGGATGCGAGCAAATCGGACGGTCCCCGTGCCGTGTGTGTGATTGAGACATAGCTGTTTCTCAGCCTGAGAAACATCAAACCGTGTATATATACATTTCCAATCAAGTCGCAGGTCAGAAATTTGACTAATTCTCCATCACCAGTATCTTGTACTTTAGCTCCCAGTAGCTTCGGAGTACGTAGCATGTCTAGCCTACAGGCGACAATTCACTGGGCCTCAAATTTTATACTCCACCAAATCCTATGCATGGATGCATGACCGATGCCCTATAAATACGTATGCGTATCTGCATATCTAGCACCCCACCCATGCAACTGCTGTATACGAGCTGCTAGAGTACAGGCGTACGTGTAGAGAAGACAACACATTACTTGCCGCTCGACGCCATGGACAAGCAAGCCTCCGCAGTGAAGCCCATGGCCATCAACTTCTCTAGCTCCCGCGGCGTCGCCTTCGAGATCAAGCCCTCGCCGGCAAGCCCCTACGCTCTAGACCCTGTTCCCGTCGCCTGTCCTTCCGACTCCAACGACGTGGAGATGGCCCTTCCCGCCGCGGATGCTGACGTTTCTGTCCTGCAGAGCGCCGGGGGGTCGAACGCGTCGGCGGCTAAGCCTGTGACCGCGGCGGCTGGGCACTCCAGGCTCGGCGTCATACTGCTCGACCAAGGCCTGTTCACCGTGTACAAGCGCCTCTTCGTGCTCTGCGTCGCGCTCAACGCGGCAGGGCTCGCCGCTGCGGCGACCGGCCGTTTTCCTTACGCCAAGGGCCACGCCGCCGTCTTCGCCGTCTGGAATATACTGGCGCTCACGCTGTGCCGCTCCGAGGCGGTGCTCCGGGCGGTCTTCTGGCTAGCCGTCAAGCTCCTCGGCCGGCCATGGGTGCCGGTCGCCGTCAAGACCGGCGTCACGGCTGTCCTCCAGTCCCTCGGCGGCGTCCACAGCGGCTGCGGCGTGTCGTCGCTGGCGTGGCTGGCGTACGCGCTCGTGCAGGCGCTCCAGCTACGCGACGTGACGCCCCCCGAGATCGTGGCCGTCGCGTCGGCAATACTCGGCCTGGTGGCGTTCTCGTGCCTCGCGGCGTTTCCGCTCGTGCGCCACCTCCATCACAACGTGTTCGAGTGTACGCACCGGTTCGCCGGCTGGAGCGCTCTGGGGCTGCTCTGGGCTTTCGTCGTGCTCACTGCTGGCTACGACCCGGCAACCAGATCTTACGGCAGGCTCACCGCCACCGCCCTGGCTAAGCGCCCTGAGCTATGGCTCGCGGCCGCCACCACCTTCTTCACCTTCCTCCCGTGGCTCGCCGTGCGCCGCGTGCCGGTCACGGTCACCGCGCCGTCTACCCACGCGTCCATCATAACGTTCCAAGGCGGCGTCAAGGCCGGCCTGCTGGGTCGCATCAGCCGCTCGCCGCTCTCCGAGTGGCACGCCTTCGGCATCATCTCCGACGACGGGGACACGCACGCCATGCTTGCCGGTGCGGTGGGAGACTTCACCCGAGGCCTCGTCTCCGACCAGCCCAGCCACCTCTGGGTGCGCACACTCCACTTCGCCGGGCTGCCCTACCTCATCAGCATGTACCGGAGAGTCACGATGGTCGCGACAGGCTCCGGCATATGCGTGTTCCTGTCGTTCCTGATGCAGCCGAGTTGTGCAGAGGTGTCTCTGGTGTGGGTGGCCAAGGGGATCGACGCCAACTACGGCGACGGGATGAGCGCGATGGTGGCGAGCAATGAGAACCTTGGAGGGCGTGTGATCGTGCACGACACGATGACCATGGGGCGTCCGGACGTCGCGGAGCTGGCCGTTAGCGCGGCACGACGGTGGAACGCGGAGGCGGTGGTGGTGACGAGCAACCCGGAGAGGAGCAGGGACGTCGTGACCGGGTGCAAGAAGGCCGGCATCCCGGCGTTTGGGCCTTTCTTTGATTCTTGATGTTAAGTACTCCCTCCGTCTCAAAATAAGTGACTCAAGTTTGTAGCACATATGAACATGAAGCTCCAAAAAGAAAGCAAATACATGTGGCCTCATATTAATGTAAAAAAATGTACAAAACTAAACACAACAGGTGTTGGAGTCAAAAAATTCCAATGAAGTGTTAATTATTAGAAAACCATCTAAAGATATGTTTATGTTAAACTTTTTCCTTTTGAGAAACACAAATTACAACGCAGATGCTTGTACACACACTCACATCATCACACACAACACAACGCCTTCTGAATAACGGGGAAGTTACGGAGCTTGATGTACTTGCATTTTAGGTATCTTGATCCAACTGATTGATTGGTACATTTTTTTGTATTGATGCAATGTTGAGCTAGCTAAATATCCACTATCCGCCTGTTTTGAACTCGTTGTGTATTCATCAGAATAAGGTTCATTCTCCATGCAGCTTATACAGAGATACACGCATGAAATGGCCAATACACACATGCATGGTTGCATCCCCACGGGGCGGACAAAGCCCGAACCCATTAACAGTTTGTCTAATTCACATCTAGATGTTTTCTAAGGATGTCACATCTAAGCTTCCATAAATAACGCAGCAACAAGGGACAAAAAAAAGCTAAGACAAAAAAAAAATAGACCACAAACATAGTGAACATCAGGTTAGATGTGACATAACTATGTCACATCTAGATGTGTCCTAGACAGATCCGAAGATTAACACTGGGGTAAAAAGTGTCGCACCCTCCGCTTCGTCTATGGTTGTGTGCATGCATCATAATGATGCAGAAACTATGAGGGGGAAATACCCTCGGCCTCTACATCATGTGATACACACGGCCATCCAGTAATTATTGCAACGTTTACACAATCTAATACAAGTAGAAATTTAAAACCAAGTTGCCACATTTCTCAGCCTAAGGGCCCTGGAACAAAAAGTACGTACAAATAAAATGATGCCTCATGCATCACATATCTTACTAGTAGGCTCCCATCCAAACTGGTTGAGTAAAACTTGAGCGGTCATCTCTCACTGGTTGCACCCAAGGACCCGCTAAGTAAAGTCCACGTATGAATCCAGATGATAGTCTTGAAGATAACCTGCAAAACGTTTTGGACTTTTGTTCAGTTAAAAATATCGTTACAACAATTTCAAATGGTCCAAATCAAAGCACAAACCCGCTCACGGATTTGAGACTTCAACTTAGCTTGAACCCCGACTAGCCAGCTACCAAACATATTTGTACTACTTGTTGGTGGAGGTAAATAAAAGGCTATATGGATATAGCGCAACAATAGTTTGGTAAGTGGTCACTGAAGCAATAGATGTTGAATCAACTCCTCGTTACCACACAAGAAATACGTTGTGCATCCCTACCAATTCCTTCTTTTCTAGGTTATTCCGTTAGGGTCACCTTTTAATCCAATTACCACATAAAGATATTAATATTCAACAACACTTTAAGTTTGCAAATATATTTATGTTGGAAAGGTCTGTCATATCGATCAGGCCCACATGCAAGGATTTGACTGCAAAGAGTCGAAAGCCTCCAACTTCAAACAAGATGTGTTTGTTTCCTCAATAAGGTTAGCCATCATTAACCTTGTTACAAGGTGTGTCAAGTCTGTCCATTTTTCACCGTTCAGTGCCCAATAAAATACAATATTCCACTGGACCTGACCCATTCCTGTGGCAACACAAACATCTTTCCACGTCATGAAAATGATAGACGCAGGTGTTACATAGATAGCGGCTCACCCCAACCACGGGTCCTCCAAAAATCTAGTGGGTAAGCCATTTCCTACCACAAAAGCTCCTGGACGAAGAAAAATATATTTCTTACCCCATCAACCCTTTTCAGAATAGCCAAATCGTTTAGTTTGGCCTAAACCCGAGAGAGGGTTACAGAGTGTTGAAATATCTTATTTGTTTCTCTCCACTAGTTTGGACGTTGGATGAACTGGCTGTAGCATGAATTCAATATTGATATCAGAACCAAATAATCTCCACGAAAGAAGACATATGTGAACAATATGATGGTATTAATTGTCTTACCTTGTATTTTTTGTATGCGCATCATTTTAATATTTAGAAAACATATTTATGTATATTTTCGTTTTTAGTCATTTTCAAAACTGTTCACCGATGATTGCTTCTCAAACCATTTATATGCTCAGGCAAGGAATGTATTCATACAACATTCATTGTATAATATTGAAGAAGAGAGAAACATGGCATACATTGTTGAAAAAAAAAATCTCCGTTTAAAGTTACATTTCGCAAACACTTGAATAAAATTCTACTCTCAGTTTCTGCTATTACATATTGTAGCTGCAGTCCTCGTCAGCAAAACCCAGCCCTGAGCGCACCGTGTCATACACCACCCTCTTGTTCTTCTGCTGGTAGTTCCCTATGATAGGCGTCTGGTCTTCGTACGGGAGGCCCGCCATCGCCAGGCACACCTGAGACCCATCCTTCTTGGCCATGAAGAGCATCCCGGCGGCCTCCACGGTCACGTCGGCGCCGCCCTCGAGCCGTAGCGTGAGCAGCGGCACGTTCACCTCGTCGTGCCCCGTCAGGTTGTAGCACGTGTCGAGGAGCGAGAACCCCGGCGCGGCGGGGTACCCCGCGGCGCTGAACTGGCGCGCGAACTCGGCGCGCACGGCGCGGTACACGGACGGCGCCAGCCGCGTGATCACCGTGCCCGAGTCGATGAGCACGTTGCTGGCGCCGAGCCCCGACGCGGTCACCGCGGCGCGGCCGACGGACGCGCCCGTGATGTTCATGAAGTAGTAAGGGGGCTGCGCCGGGTCTGCGATCATGCGGGTGTATGCCACGGGCGTCGTGTTGCGGTAGGAGGATGGGTCGCTCCCCAGGGAGAGGGACCCCGTGGAGTCGCCGGAGGTAGTCGCCGGCAAACAGTAGGAGAACACGCCGCCGAACCGGGATGCCGTCTGGGAGACCAGCGACAGCTCGGTCCGGCCGAGGCCCATGAGCCCCGCTGTGCCACCGAACAGGCCGTGGTTGCTGAGCCCGCAGCCAAACACGAAGCCGTTGAGGTTGGCGCCGCCGAGGCCGACCGTGTCCGTGGCCAGCACGCCGCGGCTGAACGACCCGTCGCCGTAGCCGAGCGCGTAGTAGCATCTCTCGCTGCCACCGCCGCCGCCGCCTCCCCTGGCGCAGAATCCGGGCGCGCCCGTGGCCTCCTTCAGCGAGGCCGCGCAGGCGGAGGCGTTGCATGGGACGGCGGCGTAGGTGGCGGAGCTAGCGGGGTCAAAGAGTGGGTCCTGCTGCGCGTAGCAGGTACGGCAGGGCTTGCACTGCACCCAGGTGAGGTCGCTGCCGGTGTCCACGATGACGTTGAGTTTGGAGGCGGCGCCGGAGGAGTCTTTGCCGAGCGCGATGGTGGTGACGTAGTTGAGTGTCTGGAAGCGAATGCCAGAGGTCAGCGGGACCTGGGCCGCCGCCTGGCGGGACTGTATGGACGCTGCCCTGGGGAGCTGCAACGAGGCAGCACGAGCAGCGTCGGCGGCGAGGAGGCGGCTAAGATATGCTTCGCTGCCGGCGGGCTGGTTGGAGATGGTGGCCGGAGAATGGTGCTTCAGCTCTAGCACTGTGGTTGCTCTGCTTGATCCCTCTGCTTTCCTGTGCTCTCCTGGAGAAGATGAGAAGACATGGACCAGTGACGAGTGTAAGTGCCCATCAGGCATCAGACCTGTAGATTCTACAAGTACCGTACTTACATGCATGCAATTTGTTTCTCTTATCAGATTTTGGAACTAGATAATGATTTGGATTCTAGATATGTATGGTATGGTTTCGCAGTGTCAGCAGCATTGAAGGGCCACCGAAAAAATACAAAAATGTAAAATTCCAAGTACGGCTGTCAGAGAATATAGATAATGTAAATTCATACGCATGCATCTTTGTAAGACTGAGCCCATGTTGACACTTACGTTTTACCATTCTGTTTTTTTTTTTGCAAGGACGTTTTATCATTCAGTTTGTCTAATTCACATCTAAATGTTTTCTAAGGATGTCACATCTAAGCTTCCACAAATAACACAGCAATAAGGAAAAAAAAACTGGAACAAAAAAAAAATAGACGACAAACATAGTGGACATCAGTTTAGATGTGACATAATTATGTCACATCTAGATGTGTCCTAGACAGACCCTTTATCATTCTGTTCATGGCTTCTCGTTTTTGTTCTTCAACGCCTCGAATTCTTATCGATCGGCAGTTGTACACATTTTTTGAGAGTTTTCCCTAGGAATAGTAGATTGTGAATGTGTGGTCTACATAAATAACTCTACCTCTCATAATGAAATTGCCGAGGAATGCTTCGACCATACTTTTAGATAAGTCTAATCTAAAGGTACAATTCGTACGTGGAAGCGAAGAAAACAAGTTGCTTACCTAGGATCTGAGCCTTGCTTTGTTGCGCGTAGCGGCCCTGGATCTTCCTCGCAGCAGCACCCCACTCCAACTCACGCAGCGACAGCGCCGCGCTCTTCTTCCCAACGACGACGATGCCGCTGCCGGCGGCGGCCGCATTGCCAGCGACGGCGAGAAGCGCGAGGAGGCGGAGAAGAAGGTGGCGCCCGCGAGCAGAGCTGGAAGAAGCGGCCGCCATTGGAGCTAGTGGAGTGGACCTCGCTCGCGGGAG
This sequence comes from Thinopyrum elongatum, assembly GCA_011799875.1. Classification (NCBI taxonomy): domain Eukaryota; kingdom Viridiplantae; phylum Streptophyta; class Magnoliopsida; order Poales; family Poaceae; genus Thinopyrum; species Thinopyrum elongatum. The sequence goes on along the minus strand of CM022301.1, from coordinate 464,901,814 downwards.
GGAGGGAAGCGAAGCTAGCGACCAAGCAGGAAGTGGGAAGCGCGCAACGGACAAGAGAATGTGAATGTGAGAGAAGGAGAGGGTACGTACATAGAGAATGTACATACGGCCGGGGAGATGGATGGGATCGGCAGGTATCCGCGTAGTTTTGGACAGAGATGCTCGAGGTCGAGGTCGCCCACAAGAGAACAAGGAGAAGGGGGAGGGAGGGAGAGATCAGAGAATACGCTGTCACTTTGTTGGATGCATGCATGCGTGTGTGTGAGAGAGAGAAAGCGAGGGGCGCATGCATGCATGAAGGCACGACGCGGGAGCACGGGAGTACTGTAATGTTGTAGCTTTGTGAGATGTTTAGAATCACGGGCGCAAACAGGAGAGAGAAGAAGACGTGCAATGGCGCCGGCGCTGGTGGCCTGCATCTCGTCAACTCCATCGACTCCTCGCGCGGGGATGCATTGCATGCGGCTACGCCGGACAATGCTACACCTACGTAAGGGATTTTACGTAATCTACGTAATTGGTTAAGAGGTAGCTTTTGATTGGATGAATCAGGGAAGGGGGACCCACCCAGTTAAAATCAGGGGGGGATTTATTGATTAGGGATGGAAAGATGCGTAACCTTGCGTAGGCCTTTACTGCGCTGGTTATCTTTCGGTGGTCGTCCAACGTAGTGCTGCGTCGGGGCCGGTGAAGCAAGCTCGGTACAGAATCATTCACTGCGCTGGTTCATATGTTTTAAGAGATACTCCCTTCATAAGACGTTTTTCGACTATAGTGTAGTGTCAAAAAATGTCTTATACTCCCTCCGTTCCTAAATATTTGTTTTTTAGAGATTTCAAATGGACTACCACATACGGATGTATATAGACATATTTTAGAGTGTAGATTCACTTATTTTGCTTCGTATGTAGTCACTTGTTGAAATCTCTGAAAAGACAAATATTTAGGAACGGAGGGAGTATTATGGGACGGAGGGAGTAATTTTTTTCCTTTCAAAAGAGAGGAAAAGTTCCTTCGGCTCCCCATCGACCAAACCCGTTGAATAAATCCTGAGCGACCATATCCTACTGGTTACATCCAAAGACCGCCGGTTACATCCCGGCGAAGTAAGGACCATGTATAAATCAACCTGATATTGATAGCTCTAAAGATACACAGGAAAAAAGATCCAGACTTCCATTCTATTAAAAATAAATTGTTATGACACTTTCAAATAGCCAAAGTAAAGCATAAACTCCCACTCAGATTTAGACTTCAACTTGAACCCCTACTAACCAGTTTCCAAATATATTCGTACTACTCGTCGGTGGAGGTAAATTAAAGGCTATACGGATATTCCACCACAAAAGTTTGGCAAGCGGATATTAAAGGAATAGATGTTGAATCGACTCCTTGGTACCAAAAAAGCAATACTTTGTGCTTCCCTGTCAGTTCCTTTTTTTCAGGTTATCTTTGGTTAGGATCACATTTAGATCCAGATACACATGAAGATTTTAATTTTCAACAACAATTTAAGTTTCGAAATATGTTTATGGTCGAAAGGTCTACCATCATTGATGAGGTTCATCTACATGGATTTGGCTGAAAAGCACTGGAAAGTGTGCAACTTCCAACGGAATGTGTTTGTTTCCTCACTAAGGTTAACTGTCATTAACCTTGTAACGAGGTGTATCCAGTCTTCCCATTTTCCTCCGATGAGTGTCCATCAAAATTCAATATTTAGCTGAACTTGGCCCATTACCGTGGCAACAGAAACATCCTTCCGCTCACGATATGAGAGAGACACAAGTATGACATAGCTAGAGGCTCATCCCTTAGCCATGTGTTCTTCCAAAATCTTGTGGTTAAGCCATTGACCACCAGGAAAGCTCCCTTGAAAAAACACTTATTTTTTACCCCAATAAACCCTTTTTAGAAAGGTGAGTCACTTGGTTTGGCTTGAGCCTAAGAGAGGGTTTTAGAGTGAGGGTACTTATTTTTTAGCACCACTTGTTAAACATTAGAGCCATTTTCTCAGCCAACACATACTTTCAATATCAAGATCATCCACCACCGGGCCTCCTTAGTTTTTTGAAAGAAAAATTGTATCCCAACTTGTGAGACGATATATGTGTTATGTTTGTCACATTGCCAGCAAAATCTAGATCTATAGCATTCCAATCTTTTCTGTACCCTTTTAGGTATTTCAAAGGAGAACAACATGAACATCGGTAGACTCATGATAACTGCATTGATTAGGCTTAGTCTTGACCCAATGGACATAAGATTTCTCATCCAACAACCTAGCTTGATCTCGAAAAGATCCTTGATACATTTACATTCCTTGTTGAGGAGTTTCCCAAACTACATTGGAATGACATGGTATATAAACAGTAAAGAGACAAACTCGCACTAGTAGAAAACAGGGCTTTGGTTCGGGCCAGCCCAGCCCATTAGTCCCGGTTCAGTCACGAACCGGGACCCATGGGGGGCATACGTCCCAGTTCATGCGCCCAGGGGGCCGGCCGGGGCCTCGTGGGCATTGGTCCTGGTTCGTCTGGACCCATTTGTCCCGGTTCCTGGCACGAACCGGGACCAATGGGCCTCGCTCCTGGCCCACATCCATTGGTCCCGGTTCGTGGCTTGAACCGGGACAGAAGGGAGGCCTTTAGTCCCGGTTCCACGCACGAACCGGGACCAATGAGGTGGCTATATATACCCCATCGCCGGCGAGCAGAGCACTCCACACTGCTCTGTTTTTTCTGGCCGGCGAGGGGAGAGCTTTGTGGTGCTCTACACATGAGGTGTTTGATGAAATGCCCGAGCCACACTAGTTAAGCTTTCTCCTCTCGAAGCTCGACCTTCAAGCTCCATTTTCCTCAAGATTTGTCTAGGTTTAGCGGTCCGTCACGTCCCGTCCCCGTCTTCACCGCCGTCGATCACCCGCGCCGATCTCGTTGCCGGCATAACCGTGGTGAGCCTCTTGTTCTTATCTTCTTTCTAAAAGAAAAAAATTCTTACTTGTATGATTTAGATAGATACTTGTCTAATTTTCTTACTTTTATTATTGTTTGTTATTATATAGTGCGATGGTTTTGGTATCCGCCCCCGTCGGCCCTCGTCCTGTCTATGATTCGGATGTGGTATATATTATATTTTATAACTATTTGGTTCATTTATTGTTTATGACAATTATGCCGACCAACGTGACATAGATTTTTTTATCTAGGAGGTATGTGAACCGGAAATTCCAACCGACCCTATTGTCGAGAGGTTAAATTTAGTTGAAGAAGAAAACAATTACTTGAAGGAAAAATTGAAAAAAATTGAGGAGGAGAAGATGATATTGGAGTTGCATGTTGCGGATGTCGTCGATGATCACAAGATCAAGATAGATGCAATGCGCTTCAAGATTAGAAAGTATAGAAAATATGTCATTCATACCGAGGCTTGGTATCATTATGCCGTTGGATCAATTGTTACCTTGGTTGCGATTATGGTCGCATTTGTTGTTGCATTGAAATGTTTTACATAGTTTCAATATATGGTTTAATTAGATGCTCTGGAGAGCTATATGTTGTTCAATGAGAACTATGTATGTACTTTGGTTTTAATGTGATGATGAACTTCTATTAATTTGGTCACTTATCTATTCATGATGTTTTGTAATGGTTTTTTACACACTTAATTATATATAATGCACGCAGATGAACTGGCAATGGATGTACGGTGACAGACGCACCTCCGAGTACATTAAGGGCGTGCATAATTTTCTCGAAGTGGCTGAGGCAAACAAGCAGAATGGTTTTATGTGTTGTCCATGCCCTATATGTGGGAATACGAAGTCTTACTCTGACCAGAAAATCCTTCACACCCACCTGCTTGAGAAGGGTTTCATGCCACATTATAATGTTTGGACCAGGCATGGAGAAATAGGGGTTATGATGGAAGACAGCGAAGAAGAAGAGGACGATGACAACTATGTGCCCCCTGAATACGGTGATGCTGCAACGGGGAAAGCTGAAGATCAAGAGGAACCAGACGATGTGCCCGATGATGATCTCCGCCGGGTCATTGTTGATGCAAGGAGACAGTGCGAAAGTGAAAAGAAGAAGCTGAAATTCGATCGCATGTTAGAAGATCACCAAAAAGGGTTGTACCCCAATTGCGAAGATGGCAACACAAAGCTCGGTACCGTACTGGAATTGCTGCAGTGGAAGGCAGAAAATGTTGTGCCTGACAAAGGATTTGAGAAGCTACTGAAAATATTGAAGAAGAAGCTTCCAAAGGATAACGAATTGCCCGACAATACGTACACAGCAAAGAAGGTCGTATGCCCTCTAGGATTGGAGGTGCAGAAGATACATGCATGCCCTAATGACTGCATCCTGTACCGCGGTGCGTACGAGGATTTGAACGCATGCCCGGTATGCGGTGCATTGCGGTATAAGATCAGACGAGATGACCCTAGTGATGTTGACGGCGAGCCCCCCAGGAAGAGGGTTCCTGCCAAGGTGATGTGGTATGCTCCTATAATACCACGGTTGAAACGTCTGTTCAGAAACAAAGAGCATGCCAAGTTGATGCGATGGCACAGAGAGGACCGTAAGAAAGACAGGAAGTTGAGAGCACCCGCTGACGGGTCGCAGTGGAGAAAAATCGAGAGAAAGTACTGGGCTGAGTTTGCAGGTGGCCCAAGGAACGTATGGTTTGGTTTAAGCGCGGATGGCATTAATCCTTTCGGGGAGTAGAGCAGCAATCACAGCACCTGGCCCGTGACTCTATGTATCTATAACCTTCCTCCTTGGCTGTGCATGAAGTGGAAGTTCATTATGATGCCAGTACTCACCCAAGGCCCTAAGCAACCCGGCAACGACATTGATGTGTACCTAAGGCCATTAGTTGAAGAACTTTTACAGCTGTGGAATGGAAACGGTGTACGTGTGTGGGATGAGCACAGACAGGAGGAATTTGACCTGCATGCGTTGCTGTTTGTAACCATCAATGATTGGCCTGCTCTCAGTAACCTTTCAGGACAGACAAACAAGGGATACCACGCATGCACGCACTGTTTAGCTGACACCAAAAGTATATACCTGGACAAATGCAGGAAGAATGTGTACCTGGGGCATCGTCGATTTCTTCCGACCAACCATCAATGTCGAAAGAAAGGCAAGCATTTCAAAGGCGAGGCAGATCACCGGAAGAAGCCCGCCATGCGTACCGGTGATCACGTACTTGCTATGGTCAATGATTTACACGTAATCTTTGGAAAGGGTCCCGGCGGACTATCTGTTTCGAATGACGCTGAGGGACGCGCTCCCATGTGGAAGAAGAAATCTATATTTTGGGACCTACCCTACTGGAAAGACCTAGAGGTCCGCTCTTCAATCGACGTGATGCATGTGACAAAGAACCTTTGCGTGAACCTGCTAGGCTTCTTGGGCGTGTATGGAAAGACAAAAGATACACCGGAGGCACGGGAGGACCTGCAACATTGGCACGAAAAAGACGGCATGCCTCCAAAGCAGTATGAAGGTCCTGCCAGCTACGCTCTTACCAAAGAAGAGAAGGAAATCTTCTTTGAATGCCTGCTCAGTATGAAGGTCCCGTCTGGCTTCTCGTCGAATATAAAGGGAATAATAAATATGGCAGAGAAAAAGTTCCAGAACCTAAAGTCTCATGACTGCCACGTGATTATGACGCAACTGCTTCCGGTTGCATTGAGGGGGCTTCTACCGGAAAACGTTCGATTAGCCATTGTGAAGCTATGTGCATTCCTCAATGCAATCTCTTAGAAGGTGATCGATCCAGAAATCATACCAAGGCTAAGGAGTGATGTGGCGCAATGTCTTGTCAGTTTCGAGCTGGTGTTCCCACCATCCTTCTTCAATATCATGACGCACGTCCTAGTTCATCTAGTCGACGAGATTGTCGTTCTGGGCCCCGTATTTCTACACAATATGTTCCCCTTTGAGAGGTTCATGGGAGTCCTAAAGAAATATGTCCGTAACCGTGCTAGGCCAGAAGGAAGCATCTCCATGGGCCATCAAACAGAGGATGTCATTGGGTTTTGTGTTGACTTCATTCCTGACCTTAAGAAGATTGGTCTCCCTCAATCGCGGTATGAGGGGAGACTGACTGGAAAAGGCACGCTAGGAGGGGACTCAATAATATGCAGGGACAGGCATTCTTGGTCTCAAGCACACTACACAGTTCTACAGAACTCTACCTTGGTGACCCCGTATGTCGATGAACACAAGAACATTCTGCGCTCCAAACACCCGGAGTAGTGTGACGACTGGATTACATGTGTACACATCAGGACTTTCGGCATTTGGTTGGAAACACGTCTCAGAGGTGACAACACTGTTTCTGATGAGCTGTACTCGTTGTCCAGGGGACCATCTTCGACTGTATTGACTTACAAAGGATACGAGATAAATGGGAATACATTTTACACGATCGCCCAAGATCAAAAGAGCACCAACCAAAACAGCGGTGTCCGCTTTGATGCAGCAACCAAGAGGGGAAAGGACACATATTATGGTTACATAGTGGACATATGGGAACTTGACTACGGACATGATTTTAAGGTCCCTTTGTTTAAGTGCAAATGGGTCAATATGTCAGGAGGGGGGTACAGGTAGACCCACAGTACGGAATGACAACAGTGGATCTGAACATTCTTGGCTACACAGACGAACCATTCGTCCTAGCCAATGATGTGGCACAGGTTTTCTATGTGAAGGACATGTCTACCAAACCGAGAAAAAGAAAAGATAAGGAAGCGAATACATCATACGATGAGCCAAAGCGCCACATAATTCTTTCAGGAAAAAGAGACATCGTGGGATTGGAGGGCAAGACAGACATGTCTGAAGATTATGAAAAGTTTTATGAAATTCCTCCCTTCAAAGTCAAGGCTGACCCAAGCACCCTGTTAAGAGATGAAGAATATCCATGGTTACGGCGCAATAAGCAAAGGACACAAGCGAAGAAAAAGTGAAGACTTTCTCTCCACAACTATTATGATGATGCCTTTGATCTAGAATATCACTGCAGTTACATGTGAAGAAATGAAATCCCTTTGTAACAGACGAGTTTCCGTATGAAACCCTGATACTTCAAAAGAGATTGTCCGTTTTGTACACGAACTGCATCCAGCTTTTGCTGTAACCCTCTCAACTTTTTAGCACATGCTATGTGGGTGAAATGATGATACCATGCCAACTTTCAACCTTTTCAGAGTTCATTTGAAGTGCTTTTCAATTTCAGGGTCATTTAGCGTAAAAAATCAGTAAATGCATGAAAAACAACAAATGAATTCAGAAAGGGCTGAAAATTGATGATGTGGCTTTGAATGGTGCATTTTGAACACACAAAAACTCTGGAGTTCAAATAAGTTCAAAAAAATGAAATCCCTTTGTAACAGACGAGTTTCCGTATGAAACCCTGATACTTCGAAAGAGATTGTCCGTTTTGTACATGAAGTGCATCCAGTTTTTGCCGTGACCCTCTCAACTTTTTAGCACATGCTATGTGGGTGAAATGATGATACCATGCCAACTTTCAACCTTTTCAGAGTTCATTTGAAGTGCTTTTCAATTTCAGGGTCATTTAGCGCAAAAAATCAGTAAATGCATGAAAAATAACAAATGAAGTCAGAAAGGGTTGAAAAACTGATGATGTGGCTTTGAATGGTGCATTTTGAACACACAAAAAGTCTGGAGTTCAAATAAGTTCAAAAAAATGAAATCCCTTTGTAACAGACGAGTTTCCGTATGAAACCTTAATACTTCGAAAGAGATTGTCCGTTTTGTAGACAAAGTGCATCCAGTTTTTGTCGTAACCCTCTCAACTTTTTAGCACATGCTATGTGGGTGAAATGATGATACCATGCCAACTTTCAACCTTTTCAGAGTTAATTTGAAGTGCTTTTCAATTTCAGGGTCATATAGCTCAAAAAATCAGTAAATGCATGAAAAATAACTAATGAAGTCAGAAAGGGTTGAAAATTGATGATGTGGCTTTGAATGGTGCATTTTGAACACACAAAAAGTCTGGAGTTCAAATAAGTTCAAAAAAATGTCTTCAGAATTTTTTTGTTCGAAACTTTAATAGCAAACTAAAATAATAAAATCTGTTTTTGATTAAAACAGACATTTCAAATAACCTAAAAATTACCAAATTGAATTTAATGAGAAAACACAGTAATATTAAATAGCAGGAAAAACAATCACTCAAAAATCTATTTTTATAGTAAAGTTATTCACAAACTATTGATTCACACAAATTTCAAAAAATTCAAATTTAAACTATTCAAATTGCAAAACTAATGGCACTAACAGAAAGTTTATAATTTTTATTACCTAAAAGCAAAAAGAATCACTGAAAAACAGTAAGTATTTTATTGTAAGTAGAACCAAAATAAAATAAATAAAGCAAAAAAGAAAACAAAAAAACTGGAAAAAAATAAAAAAAATGCCACCTACTGGGCCACCACAGCCTGAATACGACTAGGAACCCAACCATGGGCCAGGATTCAGGCCCGCAGCAGGCCCAGTAGGCCCACAGGCAAGGATTGATAGAGTAGGCCCGAAAGCCTGCAGTTGAGAGGAGCTCGAGAGGGTGGGCGCAGCAGCGCTTATAAACCACTCTCGAGCTCTCTCAACTAGCGAGGTGAGACTAAACATCCCACCGCACCGCGCCAGCGCAAGGCCTTTGGTCCCGGTTGGTAGCACCAACCGGGACAAAAGGGGTGCATTGGTCACCAACCGGGACCAATGCCCCCCTTTGGTCCCGGTTCGTGCCACCAACCGGAACCAAAGGTCTTTGTTTCCCGCCCTTTGGGCTGCTGAAAACTGACCTTTGGTCCCGGCTGGTGGCACGAACCGGGACCAAAGGTGGGTATTGGTCCCGGTTTATGCCACCAACCGGGACCAAAGGTTGTGGTATACAAGGCCACACTTAGAAATTTTTCCCCAAATCTCCCATTATCTCCCACGACGGCCGAACCATAGCACGACGCCGCCAGGCTGCTGCGCCGGAGATCGCCGTCGCCGTCGCCCTGCCCCGACACCGCGCCCTGCCCCGACCTCGCCGCGCCCTGCCCCGACCTCGCCGTCGCCCTGCCCCGACCTCGCCGTCGCCGAGCCCTGCCCCGACGCCGTCCCCGCTCCCCTGCAACACTGTGAGCCGCGCCTCGCCGTTCCCCTCCTCTCCTCCTCCCCCCCCGCGCCCCAATGCCGCCACCCACCCCGACGCCGATGCCACCCGCGCTCCGGCCGCTCCGACCACCGCCCCTGTTTTTTTTTCCTTTGTTCAAGTTGAATTATGTAATGGAGAATATTGGAGATTATGTGATGCTCTATATATGCTATGTATATGCTCTTTTTGAAATTTTAGGTATATGCTCTGTATATGCTCTTTTTTGCATTTTTAAAAAATATTGGAGATTATTAATGCTCACAAAAAAGTTCATTTTTTGTTCATAAGAATTTATGTATGTATGTTCATATGCAAAAGTTATATTTAAGAAAAAAAGAAAATGTATGTATTTTCATATGCAAAGAATATGCAAAAGTTAGAATTTTTTATGTTCATAGAATTTTTTTTGGTGATATTGTAGAATATGAACCTTTTGAATATGGATGGATGGATGGATGAACATTTTGTTAGATAATTTTTTCTGTAGTATATATATGAAAACTTGGTCAATTTTTTTGTAGTAGATGATGATGATGATATGAAAACTTGGTCAATTGTTTTTGTTCAGAGCATGTTTTTGTTCATGATGAGGGGGGTGGGGTCGATGTACATATGTATATATATGATGTAATTTTTTGTTCATATATATATTATATATATATAATGTATTTTTTCAAGTATATATGTATGTGGTAGCTATATATGCATGATGAGAGGGGGGGGGGGGTTGCGATATACCCCTCCCCGATAACTTCGACATGAGGGGGGGGGGTCGATATCCCCCCTCCCCGATAACTTCGACATGAGGGGGGGGGGTCGATATACCCCTCCCCGATAACTTCGACATGAGGGGGGGGGTGATATACCCCCGTCCCCGATAACTTCGACATGAGGGGGGGTCGATATACCCCCTCCCCGATAACTTCGCCGCGTGCTCCCCCGAGCTCGGCCTTGCTCTGCCACAGCTCCATGGTCGCCGCCCCCCGTCGCCCGAACAAGTCTATGTATTATTTTATATCGCGGTGGACATATATCAAAGTTTGATCATATGTCAAAGTTTGAATTTTGACATATGCAACATTTGATCATATATCAAAGTTTGATCATATGTCAAAGTTTGAATTTTGACATATGCAACATTTGATCATATGTCAAAGTTTGATCATATGTCAAAGTTTGAATTTTGACATATATAGATTTATCAAGAATGCCCCCATTATGGATGTGCACAAGTTGATCCAATTTTTTTCTGATCTCATCTATATATATATTCTTCTATATGTCACGTTGTCTGTCAAAGTATTGAAGAAATCCATGGCTTCATCATTAGTCGGAAGTAACAGTCGTATGATGCTACGAAGCTCTTCAAAGTTGTTTTGGAACGGAGTTCCTGATAGAATAATTCGCCTTTTGGTACGAATTTCAGCAAAGGCCTTCCAAATAGCGATATTCGGAAGGCTCTTGCTGAACTTTGTACCAAAAAGCGAATTATTCTATCGGGAACTCCGTTCCAAAACAACTTTGAAGAGCTTCATACCATTATACGCCTGTCATTTCCGGCTAATGATGAAGTCATGGTTTTCTTGAATTCTTTGACACTAGACAACGTGACATATAGAAGGGTAGATGAGATCAGGAAAAATATGGACCATTTTCTGCACATCCAGAATGGCGTCATTTTGTTAAATCCCTTGTCGGTCCGGACGTCGGACATTCATGAGTGAGGCGGTCCGACCCAAACCCTAGAAGCATTGTCGAGGCCACCCCAAACCCTAGAAGCGTTGCCTAGGCCACCCCAAACCCTAGAAGCGTTGTCGAGGCCACCCCAAATCGTAGAAGCGTCGAGCTAGCTAGGTCTACGTTTGCACTAATATATCCATCTGTCATGTTTGTATATTAATTGCCATGTTGTAATATTTGCAGAAACTATGGAGCACCGAGACATCGAAGCAGAACAGTTGTTGGGGGACATAATCCTCGGCGGAGGTGATGTCTTGTCATTTCTCAACGACACCGATGGTCTGGAAGGAGAGGGTGAAGCAGGCTCCGGTGATCAAACAAATGAGGTGGAAGGACATGATTATGATGGCTCCGGTGACGGAATGCCGGTGGAAGAAGGAGACCGTGATGACTGCTCCGATGAGCGAACGGAGGAAGGAGATGTTGCAAAGTCCGGCGAGGTATATATATTAATTAAGCCTGTGCTGACTAGCTAATTGATGCATTAATTGTTTTGGTATGTACACATATTAACTCTCTTCTTTCTCCTTTTCTAGCCCTCCGGATCGAGCCAAACTTCGGTAACGAGACGAGGCCTGAAGAAAAGGTTGCGCCAGGATGAAAGGTTCATGATCACAGCAATCAAGGGCGATGGCCAACCGATTGAACCCAGCCGGACCAAGGAAGTATTTTCTGCTCAGTGCGGGGTTCTTGTTAGGGACATGATCCCGATCAGCATCCACCAATGGAATAAGCCTAAGAGCGAAGACCCTCAAGTGTCTTTTGTCAACGATAGACAAAAAGATGATCTTTGGACCGCGCTGAAGGCAAATTTCACCCTACCGCCAGAGGAGGATCCGGATAAGCCAGTTATAGAGCCATTGGTCAAGGCTCATGCTCTTAAGAAGATGGCAGATCTATTCAAGAGGTGGAAGAATGAGTTGAAATCAATGTTTGTCGACAAAGGGAAGACTCCAGAATTCACCGGCCGATTTGAGAAGATAAGAGATCACTGGCCCGCATTTGTGGCCCACAAGACATCGGAGAAGAGTAAGAAGATGTCAGCGACAAACAAGAAAAATGCTGCAAAGAAGGAGTATCACCATCGCACGGGGTCAGGTGGCTACCTCAAAGCCCGGCCGTTGTGGGACAAGGCTGAGAAGGACCTGCTTGATAAAGGGGTCGAACCAGAGACATTGAATTGGCCAGACCGTTCAAGGACTTGGTTCTTCGGGGTTGGGGGAACCTTGGACCCTGAAACAGGGAAGTGCCATTGGACGAAGGAGCAACTTGAAATACCCGTCAAGAAGCTTCAGAAGTATATCGCCGCAGCGCAGCAAGGGACGTTCGTTCCCGACAGAGAGAACGACGAGCTCACACAGGCCCTCAGGAATCCTGAGCACCCAGGACGAACACGAGGCACGGCAGGCTCCGTTGCGTGGAAGGAAGGGTTTCCCAGCGCAGGCGGTTACAAAACCCGAGAGAGGAGGAGGAAAGTGGAGCAGACCGAACTGCAGAAGCTGAATGCAAGGGTACGAGCGCTAGAGGAACAAGCACTAGTTCAGAGGCAGCGACCTGCCGAAGCTACCCCAGAAGCTACCCCGCCATCTCAGCGGAGAAGCAGCGTGGCTTCCACCGAGCTCCTTCAGCAGCCTCACTTCACGGCTCCCAGCTACCCCGTGGATGCTATCACGGAGGCTCAAGACTGCCACCTTATGGCGCAATGGCAGCACCTCAAAGTCAAGGCGGCTGTCGGCTCTGTTGCACCTCCTCAACCCGGCGCAACTTTTCACTGCCTTCCGATTCCAGAAGGCCATGCTGTTGTGATGATCAATGAAATAACGGAGGGATTTGAGGAGCTCGAGCTTGACCACCCTACCGGTGAAGGGAAGACTCAGCTGGGTCTTGCTCTGAAGACTCCATGTCTATGGCGGAAGGAGCTCATCAACCTTCTGAACTGGACGCCTCCGCCTCCTCCTCCGGCGAGTCAGGGCACTCCGCCTCCTCCTCTGGCGAGTGATCAGGGCACTCCGCCTCCTTCTCCGGCTGCTCCGGCGCGTGGGGGCACTCCGCCTCCTTCTCCAACTGCTCCGGCGCGTGGCGGCACTCCGCCTCCTTCTCTGCCTGCGCCAGCGCGTCCGAGCAGCCCGCCTCCTTCTCCGCCTCGTCAACAACGGCGGAAGACAGCCGCCGCCGCTCCGGCTGCTCCGGCACGTCGTAGCACTCCGCCTCCTTCTCCGCCTCGTAAGCAACGAAGGAAGACAGCCGCAGCCGCTCCGGCTGCTCCGGCGTCTAGCAGTACAGCCAGAGGCGGGAGGCAATACAAATTCGGTCCATCTCTCAAGCCTCTAGAGAAGTTACCATACGAGATGACCGAGGAGGAAAACGCGGAGATCTGTCAAGCCCAAGTGAAGGACTTTTTTGCAAAGAAAAATCCACCTCCGGAGGAGAAGATGGATCCGGTGAAATTGAAGCGCACTTTGAAGAACCTGAAGCGACCACCACCGCCTCCACCGGATGACAACCATGTCCGCGCTCTGAAAAAGGCAGTGGAAGGAGCGCGCCGGTCGGGAACTACTTCAAGTGACAAAAGGTTACAAGAACGAAGAAGAGGGAACAAAATTCCCCAGCTCGGCGAACAGGCAAACCAATCGTGCCCCCCGCTCAAGGTGTCTAGCGATATCGTCGCAAATCTGCCGGGGATGCTGCCCGGTACCAATCCTGGTGATTACCTGCCCGACGATGCACATTTTGATATAATGGAGGTGGACGAACACAAATACCAGTACGGGAAGCCTCTCGTCAGACCTGGTGATCCTCCTCTAACAACGATGATGCGAAGATTTCATAAGTGGTACATGGACACCTGCAAGTCTAGGAAGGATATTTTGACGCTGAGAGTTAAAGAGGAGCACGACCTCGTTGGAATTGATCTGTTGTCTGTTCCATTTGAGAAGTTCTTCCAGTTTTTCAATCAAAAGGACCTCGATAAAATAATCATCACTTGCTACTGTCTGTAAGTACTATACTTCTGTAATTAAGTCTCTATATATAGCTCAGCTCTTTCATTGCATGTATATATAATTATCCTCACTATATTATGCAGATTGAAGATTGTCGAATGCAGAAATGCACAAATCTATGATATTGGGTTCATTAACACAAATCTCATAGATGAATGGACGGTTACATATCATGCGAAAGAAACCGAGGCCAACTTGCTACAATCGTTGCTTAAAAATCAAAACAAAGATAAAATACTCTTTCCTTACAACTTCAAGTGAGTGTTACTGTCTTCTGCATATTCGGTTTCCCTTATTACTCGAGGTTATAGTAATGTAATTGATGAGTTATGCATGCGTGCGCAGCTTCCACTTTATTCTTCTAGAGATTAAGCTTGAGCAGGGACTAGTAACCGTCTTAGACTCAAGACGAAAAGATCCCAAGGAGTATGCGGCCATGACTGAAATGCTCCAGAAGTAAGTTCAATCGATCATTATCGCACCATATCGACAACTTTGGTCATTTCCTGATATCAAGTAATTATTTTCTTTGTCTCGCAGGGTTTGGAAAGTGTTCACCACAGAAGCTCCGGGACTGCCGGGGGAGCTGCGATTTACACACCCGAAAGTAAGTACTACTAGCTAGTTCCGCGCATCTCCCATTGATTCTAGCTAGTTTCATCAATACCATTTACAATGCTTGATTATCAGTTTGATTGACCTTTATTTCTCGTAAAGTGGTTGTGGCAGGAAGGCGGGAATAATTTTTGTGGATACTACATTTGCGAGTACATCTACAACGCGACGACCTCTAAGCAGGGCTACTCTGAAAAACAATATAAAGTGCGTAAGCAATAATATTCACAATTTTATTTTATTACCATTATTTGTGTTGAGTTTTATTCATATATATGTATTGACCCCCTTCTTCAAATTAGATTTGGCAGATGCGGGATGAACTCCTACCACAAGATCGCATAAAAGCAATTCAAGAGGAATTGGCGGGATTCTTTCTTGGCCACGTCATCAATCCAGCCGGAGAATACCATGTGGAACTTGACATCAAATGTTAGGGATTGTAAGAGATCTTATATTGTATATATGTAGCTAGTAGCGTCGGATAGATATACGAAAACTTGTTGTTCGACCAATCTCTCGGAGAAGGAGGAGGTCGATCACTTCTCTCTGTATATGTTCATGACGATCTTGTGTACTTAATGGTTTCCTTCATTTGCTTACGAGCTAGCGTGTCGAGTCCTCTCTATACGTATAGTACGTAGCGTCGACCAAGCACGGAGATAACAGAGGACACTTCTCTCTAGCTATTAGCTAGCTAACACAATATATGAAATCCCTAAATTAACCCTACAAAACCCCCAAACCCCCAACCCCCCCCCCCCTTTCAAAACAAAAAAACAAAACCCCAGCTCCTGAGCTGCTGACACGTGGATGATCTTTGGTCCCGGTTGTGTGTTACCAACCGGGACTAAAGGCCCTCCTCTCTTTTTCCTTCGCCGCAGCGGCCACGTGGAGCCCCATCTGTCCCGGTTCGTATAAGAACCGGGACTAAAGGTGTTGGGCTTTAGTCCCGACCCTTTAGTCCCGGTTCCCGAACCGGGACAAATGGGCCTTATGAACCGGGACAAATGGGCCTTTTTCTACTAGTGTCGTGACCACAAATTTGCTTATACTGATCCTCTTCCCCTTTGTCCTTTCCAAAGGCAAAGAGATCGCTCTTGTGGAAGTTAATCTTAAGACCCGGTAACTGCTCAAGGATAAAGTTCCATAGTAAAGAGAAATATTATTTTCTTAGCTGCGTTTAGAGGCTAGTGCGGAAATATAACTTCTCTAGAAAGGCAACTAGGTGATACAATCCTATATGATGTGTTACAACAAACTAGCAAGCTACACAAAGCAACACAAAGTAATAACAACAATTAAAGCTAGGGTTCATAGACAACCGAAAGTAGTGGAGACGATGATGTAATCCGAAGTTCACATACTTGGGGTGTGCTAATCTCCGTTGGAGAGGGGGAACATCGAATGCTCCCACGACAATGAATGTCTCACCTTCTTCTCCGAGAACCTCAAGCAACGAATGCTTAGGTTCCCTACCATGAGGGATAGCTCTTGGGGCGAGCTCCAAACCCCCACAAATGAGCACGGTAACAAGCACATGATTTGGAAGCTCCCGAGAAACACCACCAGTCTAGGGCTCCCCACAAACCCAAGAGCCACTAGATTTGCTAAGATCTCGCGAATAATCGGCAAAATCGAGTTGTTCTTGGATGGATTGGTAGAATAGGTGATCCTCTTGCTCTCTCTAAAATATGGAGTTGATTGGATGGCTAGAGGGGGAGGAATCAAAGAATGAAACTTTTGGATCAATGGTGTGAGGGTAGTGGAGTCGTCCCCTTCTCAAGTAAGATCTCAAGGAAGAAGGGAGTGTATAAAGGTCAACCCAAAAATCTGCCTGTTGTGCATTGTCCAGTTATGTCGAATGTTCCGACAGGATGTACGACACAATGTCCGAGCCTGTCCAGTAGACTCTGGACAAAGCCACATATTGCCTCAAAATACATGATGTAACATCCCACCTATCGGATATTTTGTCACACAATCCGACCAAATGTCTGACACTGTTCATAAGCACAAAACATAGAGGATTCATGGCACTCTTTCTCACATAGGGTGTGGATGGTATTTGGCTTTATGTTAAGTGATTCCACACAAAATCCATGGTGCAACCCATCTTAACAGCACGACATATCTACGACTCAAAAAGGAGAAACCATCGACTAGAAAATTGGCATGTCATCTTCTTTTGTCCTTTTAGCTTAGGGGGCCGACCAACAATATGTTTCATTTCCATAGATGTGTAAACCAAAACATAGTTAGTCATCTAATCTCTATCACCATTAAACACCAAAACCATCATTAGGGACGGATTTTCTTTCAAAGGGCCAAATTTCTCTTTTACCACTTACGAACTACGCTCCCCTACGTCAATTCAAATAAGCATGTGGTGTCGTTTTTTAGCGACACTTAGGTTAAAGTGTAATTGTTCAACTGAGCAATATAGTAAAGGCATGCAAAATGGTTAATAAGCTGATTTCTTATGTATTTCACGTCATTTAGAGAAATCAATAAACATGTTATAGAATGAGTTATCTCATAATGTATCTCTAGCATTTAATGTTATGAGATCCTAAAATTATGAGCGATTAAAATTAAATCAGGAAAGTGTAAATAACAGAGACAAATGTCTTATCTTTCTTCCTAAGAGATCATCTCTTAACTACGAGAAGGCAGAACTTGGTTTTTCGTTTCTTTCTCTTCCACAACCACTTATTCTATGTGTCAGCTATATAGCGTCATTGTACACGTCCTAATAAGGTATATGACTAGGCACGGAGCCAAACCGCTGGGCTTAGTCAAAATAAGGAGAGTTGCTCCCGTGTCGTCCCACATTGGGCGACAAGGAGACAACCCTAGCCGATGGCAGCCTTGGCTCCTCCTTCGTTCCTCCCCCACGTTATCTTCCATGGTTGTCGACAGGCAAAGCCTGTGGGATACACGACATCGAGGGGACCTCTTCCCTTCGTGCCAGGGCGCATCTGCACTAGATGGATGGCGAGTGGGGTGAATGTGTGCTTGGAGACTGCCAGAATTGCAAGAGGAGGGGGGCTCGTGTGAGAGATGAATCGCCGCACGTGGGTCAGGTCTATGTTGTGGTGCATCGATCTAGGCCGGGGCGTGCATGGTTGTGGCTCGACTTTGCAATGGACATGCATCACAGCCGGTGGCAGCAACCATGTTGGCGTCGGCGTGATCATACTAATGGTGGCCGCGGTGGAGGACATTGAGATGGCGTCCTCGAGGATGTCATTGCCGGATCTATCAAAGGGCTACAATGACAACTAGATCTAAGTCATCACCTTACGTCTAAGTGTCCCTCCCTCTGTCATTGACGGACTCAAAGAAGGGGCCACAATGATTGGAAGTGATAATGCAGGCTACTGATGCTTTCTCTAGCAACATGGGTGGGGGTGGGGGCCATATCAGGGTGTGTCGAGCCCTTGTTAAAAGTGTTGCCTCGAAGCTCAGCTAGGGGACTAAAAATCCTAAGTTCAACTTTTGGTTGAACTTGTCAACATCAGTGCACATGCAACAATCCCTTCTTAAATGATCGTTGTTCGAGAACATGTCATAGGGTTTGTGATAAGATTGTGAAGATTGGATGGCCTTGGCTTTTTCAAGCCAATTTTGTTTGGCATCAATGATTGTGAAGATTGGATGGTCTTAGTTTTTCTTTAAGCTGATATTTGGCATCAACGATTGGCCTTACCTTACGTACATCACATGCCTAGGGTTATCCTGCTTTTCGAGAAAATGAGTTGTTGTCCAACTACCTTTGTGGTTAATCTATCATATCTGGTTACACTACTCTTATGTATGTGTATTCGATCTAGTTCAATTATTTATTTAATTATTTTTCTGCTTTGACATTAACTTTGATGCGGTAAAATTGCATAGGCTGCACAAAAACACCAAAAAAGATATTATGTCATACAACTAATAAGAGTATGTAAAGTTTCAAAATATGTATAATACCATTTTGTCATGCCCAGAGTGAAGTCTGATAGAACTCATATACAGACAAAAGAATCAACATATTCAGAATACAGCTTTCGACATGCATGCTTTCCTTGGTGAAATTCCAAAAAGCACTTTATGTGCCTTTGTTCTTCCAGGTCAGGCAGCAACCAATCACCATAGGCTGGAAATACCAGTACATGGGTCTTTCCAGGTTCTTATATAGAACACAAAACAGGTATACATCAGGTGAGAAACAACCCTTCAATTTTTCCCAGGTGTAATCCCAACTACGACGTTGCTGACCTGTGTCAAGTGAACAGAGGTCGCTAAGCACTCTAAAATCCAATCAGCATTGTAAAATACAACACGGTTCAATGGATTGTTGAGACATGAATAAACGGGGGCTTACCAGTTTACCCTTTTCGTCAACTGTCATAGGGTTCTCAACAACGACGGTTACATTCTGGGGTTGAGGTGGGGGCTGCAAGAAGATGAAAATATGAGATAAATCATTCTACTCTCCAGGAACAACTTATTAAAATACAATACATGTCTGTGGACATACAACAGAAGCTGATGAGGCACTATATGCAGATTCATTTGATGTAGGCCTTGGACATGGCGCGGGTGACATGGTATTTATCTGAAATTCATAGCACAGATGGTTTAAAATCAGTAAATTTTGCTGCTAAACAATTACATGCACTTGCATCACATGATGGTGTAGGGCAAGGGTTAACTTACTCCAGTATTTGTGATATTTGTGATATAATCGCAGATGGCACATTTGACAGAAGGTGCTCCATGTGGATACATCAAAGTTGTTCGGCACCGACCACAGTTCACATGGGCTATATTATTGACTGCATTATGAACAGAAGTGAAATAACTCACAAGTAAGAAAGGAGATCCATACATAATTGGAGCATAACATTTCGTACGGAGGCAGTATTTCGTACGGAGGCAGTATAACATATCCTACTAGGGAAAGCGCAAAGCACATTTTTAATTAACTAAACATTATGTTCTATTTAATTTCGGCATGCAATCTAGGCCGTACTAGAGAGTAACTAGACCAACAATGTAAACTCGACCTGGCTAGAACACACACTTCTCCATGTGAGGCTGCTATCATTCTAAACCATATCACATGCCACTCAGGTCTTGAATCAGTATTTGCGAAATTAATTATGGAAGACAATTGACCACATCTAAAGTTCCATGGATGACACATATTTGCCAATAGCAGATTAACAAAATTCCACATTCCACTGACAAATTAACATGCCTATGTACCAAAAGCATAAATGTGGAAAGCTCATAAGAAGAAATAACAGAATATGAAGCAGAATTGGCATTACCTGGTCTGACAAGATTGACAGTACTGCAACATGAGCATCTCACAGTGTCTGCATTACGGGTGTACATCAGCAAAGTTCGGCAACCACCACATATAAGCTGAGCCATTTCCACTGCTGCAATAGAGAATACGTAACTTGTGTAAGCATTTTTGTTACATATTAAATTTCTATAAGTATGTTCATATTGCTTGAACAAAGTATAAACCATAAACAGTAGCACCTTTGGAAATCATGGAAAACATAGGACAGAAAACTACTGACGCTCCGTTTGGATGTTTGCATTGGGAGCCTTAGTGATGTCGAGCACAGACGCTCTGAATTGGGCCAGGAGTTTTTGCGTTAGGGACGGGTTGCTTAATATCGAGCCCGAATGCCACAGCTGAGTGCTAAGTTCAACCAAATAGTTGTATTCGGGATATTCGGCCCAGACAAATGCCAATACCCAATACAAGGCCTGAATGCAAACATCCAAACGGTGCAAGAATTGACACTTTCAATGGCAAACAATCAATAAAATCAGCACTGCACGAGATACATGTGGTAAAAAATATGACGGGCGAGCAAGGTATGGTGGCAAGCGAAAAGCAACGAAATATGTCTCAAGCATAGAATACACAACTGATGACCTGTGAAGAAGATGAAGACCTACTTCCCTGAAGCTTTTACTGATGCAACTAGTTGTTAATCCTTCGGAAGTCTATGCCACTTGTATAGCATGGTAAGATTTTTATTGCAGCCTCAAGGGAAGAACATTTTAAGTGAGGATACTGAAGGTTTTCTACTTATCACCATATAACAGAGGCAGAAAAGGAAGATAGCCAACGGATCTCATGTGAGTATGGTTGCCTGGTTGGTGTAAAACGTAGCAAAGACATTCATTTTTAATTGGGCCTCTTTGGAACTCAGGAACAGAAAATAATGCAAGACAATGAATGCCATCGAACTATGAATCCTGCAGTATTTCAAGACACATGAATATTATAGATGGCGCATTTGGATGATTTACAATAAAAAAACTTAAGAGGAGCAGTAGATAAAGAGAGAATGCATTGGATTGGACTTCTCAAAGGAAAAATCATATCAGGTTTGAGCACATATTGATTTCCGTAAGGGGCACGGAGATGCATTATGTAGGAATTCAACAACTCCATTCCTATTTTTTGAATGGAACTTCTAAGAAAAAAACAAAGTATGATGATCCAAGATTCTTGTGAAAATCCGACAATCTAAACAGCACTTTGGTACATTGGTAAGCAGGAGGTAGCAGAGGTTTGACAGTTGGGATACTCCCTCCGTTTCAATTTACTTCGCATACTACTTTGACAAAGTTTATAGAAAAAATTATCAACATCTACAATACCATTAGATTTACCACTGAATATATTTTCATATCATATATTTGCCATTGTAAATGTTCATATTTTTTCCTATAAACTTGGTCAAACTTATAAAGTTTGACTTAGGCAAAATCAAATATGCGAAGTAAATTGAATCGGAAGGAGCACAAGAATAACAAATGGAAGATTGTATTTAAGTGAAAAGGACCAAGAAACCACAATTTAGTCAGTGGATGGAAGGAGGTACAATTCGGGGTTCTTGCTACAAGCATAGAGTTGCCAAATATCAACAGAGTAGTTATAATTCAAACGGTACATAAAGCTAACCACTAACCCAGTGCAAATAATTGCATGTACAGATCCAAAAAATAAATGTATCCACTATTCAGCTGCGAATGTACAGATTTGTGTTTTAAGAAAATAGTGTATATAAAGATCCAACCCAAATAAACTTTAAACGATTTTGTTATTTCCTGTGAATTTACAATACTTCTCTATGCTTTTTGCAGAAAACCACTTGGCCTTTTGAGAACAAATGACAGGGTGCAACATAAATTTATCCATCACGCTGATATTATCAGCCATGGAGTAGGTATCCTACAAGCAGCAGATAGTGAAACTAGGCGCACAGAAGCTTGAACTGAAGTAAACGTAAAAAATAATCTGACCATACTAAACATGCATGTGGTAAGAATGAAATTTAAACCCCATGGTAACTCTTTGGCTAGCATGTGGGAAGAATGAAATTTACAATAGTTTTTATAACATTTGTCATACAATGTAAAACTCCATCCTACTTCCAAAGCAACATTCCCAGAGTTGAACCTCAGGATGGTATGTACACGTTGTGAGGCGATGCCAACGCGAAAAGAGCAACCGAAAGGAAATCACGCTGCAATCCAGTACCTGGCGCCGGGGGTGGCACGGCGGTGATGGCTCGGCACATGGCGCAGCACACGCTGGGCGCCCCTGACGGGTAGGCCAGCACCCTCCGGCAGCGGTGGCACACGATCTGGCTCTGCATACCTGCAATCGAAGCAGATAAGAAAAGAGGAGCAACGGCGCAAGGGGCAAGGCATTCGAGGTTGCGTCAATACGGTACCAGCAATCATCAACGAAATCTACCAAAACTAAATCTGATCGTCCGACCGATGACCCCGACGAGGTCGAGAGAGCAAGATTGGGGAAAGCGCGACCTACCCTGCGAGCGCACGCCAGCTGCTCCCGCGGATCTGAGCTCGCTCGAGATCTCGATCGTGAAGCGGCAGGTGGGGTGGGCGGGGTAGGGAGGATGCTTACCGGCTCTGGACGAGACTGGCCGCCCGTCCCCGCCCTCCGGTGGCTCCGGGAAGAGGTCCGCCCGTGAAGGAGGGCTCCTAGGTCGTAGCGACGGGCGCGACGGCGATTCCCGCCGGCGGAGGCGGCAGGGAAGGGGGAGGAAGAGGATCGGAGGGAGAGAAGTTGATTCCGGATGGGATTTTGTCTGGGAGGAGACGCGGTGAAGGAAGGGAAGGAAGGAGAGTGGTAGCGTCGTCGTCGGTTTCAGCAGGCAGGCAGCCAAAGGGGAAAACCGCGGAATACTTCCGATTATTCACGCGGTGGCATTCTTTTCTCTACTCGAGCAGTTGAGCGGTTGGTAGTCTCCGCCGGTCAATTTTCGTCCCATCTGAGACGGTTTATTTTCGTCCTCAATCCCACCTCACCCACCACCTACCACTTTCGTTTGTTTTTTTTCGTCCTCGTCCCACCTCTCACTCTACGTCCCGCTCGCTCGAAAAAAAAAACGGGCGAAGACAGCCGTACGAACGGAAAACACCGTACGAAGCGGGAGCGAGCCCCCTCGTAGGAACCAGAGATCCATGCCCGCCGCCGCCGCCGATGCCTCCTCCTCCACCTCCATTCCCAAGCGACGGCGTCTTCATGCCGATGCCTCCTCCTCCTCCTCAGTCATTCATGGCGACGACGTCGAGCCGGGATCCCTCCTCCCCAAGATCCATTAATCCATGGTCAGATCTCAAGGAGGAGGCGCAGATGGCGGCTCCATGACGACGATAAGTTCGACCGCGGAAGAGTGGTCGAAGATTCACCTCCAGGACTCGCCTCCCGCCGTGGCCATGGCCGCCGACGAGCCCAAGCATGAAATTTTAGTCCGTGCATTGGTGTACCACCGCTGATCCAACTCCTCTCTTGATCCAATCCTTCCTCAATCTTTTGTGTCGCCGTACGCATCTGCGCTCCCATGGCTGGAGTCGCTCCACCGTCGCCCGTGCCCGCGCTCCCAGCGGCTGCGCTCGGCTCCACCGTCGCAGGCGTCCGCTCGTGCTCGTACAGTGCCACAAAACCAATGGCGACCGCACAACGTCGACCTCTTGAACGGGGTGAGGTCCTGGGAAGCGGGAAGAGGAGGCGCGCCTCGACTCCAGTGCTGGTTCATGCACGTAATGGTAAATCTCATCACCCCCTCGGTTAACGGCGGCATGCCGGACTCTCTCGCGCCACTGTCAGTGAGATTCAGTTCCCCCCAACTTGATGGGCACTACGGCGATATTCAGGTACGAGGACTGGATGTATTTCTAAGACCTACTGAGGCTTCAGTTCTCCCCAACTTGATGGCCACTCCGTGCTTTGATTCAATGATTACAAACAGGGATTTCTGCTTGCAGATCAATATTCAATCATGGCAAGTATGTATTGTGCTATTTCCTTTTGTTGATCCATGGTCAGATCTCAAGGAGGAGGGGCGTGCGGCGATTGCCACCGTCGGTGCCTGCACTGGAAGGTCTCCGGCGCCTGCTCCAACCAGATCCAGCCGGACTGCCATCCCATTGCGGTAATAAATCTCAAGCCATGTCCTTTTCATTGAGTTGAACTACAAAACGCATGTTGTGTTTATGTGTTAGATCTTGCTGAATGTCTTGCCAGATATGTGTGCTGCTCCTGTTGTGCATTTGCTGGTTAAGCCGCTGCTTGTGCAAAATATGCTTACTGCTACCCGAGCTCACATGACCCAGAGGAGAAAGGAGCTGCGCAAGGAATCACTGCCAGAAGACTCAATACGAGTGTCTTGGACTCTAGGCCAAGTTCGGCAAGGAAGCAGCAATGCGAGCTAGCCGAGGGTTCAGACTGATGTGCGCTTTGATTCTCGCTGATTTATGATTTTGACCAAACCAAGCTGCTTTGGTTATCACGGAGGAGAACCCGCTGTTCCTAGAGGCCTGACGCGTGGTCGATCACAAGTCCTCCAAAGGGTGGAGCTGTTTCAGGTACCACGAGCACCTTCCACGACAAGCAGGTTCCAGTTGTGCCAATGTAACACCCCCTGTATTAAGCTACAGAGATCACCCTTTTGATGAGGCCATGTCATCATGATTAATAGTGCATAATCATCGTTAGCATCATATTGCATTTCAACTCCTAAGTCAAATTCAAATTTAAATGAAAGTGGAATATAAAAGTTGTCCAACATAGAAACTAAAATGTCAGATAAATAACAAATATTCCAGAGGCTATTCTAAAATTGAAACCAACATCATTGGAATTGGATAAGTGACTCGAACAACCTCAAACAGTGGATGAAGATAATATTTAATGACCATTTATTAAATCTGAAATAAATATGGAATTATGTTTTGTCCAAACTAATTTTAGGTGTTGAGGAATAATGCAATGGTATTTATGAAATAGGTCACACTTTTTACAAAAACCATTTGGGGCCTAAACATTTAACAGTAGAGAAAAGAGAATAAAGAAAAGGCCCCCCTGGCCAACTGGGCCAGGCGGCCCAGCTGGCCGACCCACCTGGCCCAACTGGCCGGCCCAGCCCCATCCCCTGCCTTATCCCCATGGGGGGGGGAAACCCTAACCAGCCACCCCCCCACTTCCCCCCCTCTCCCGATATATCCCCCCCTCTCCCCCGATTGGATCGGGATCGAGAGGTGGAGGTCGCCGCGACGCCCCGACCCTGCCGCCCGACGCCGCCCCGTTGCCATTGCCGTTGGACGCCGTCGCCGGAGCGCTCCCCCGCCGGCCTGCTTCTCCTCTCCGCCGTCGTCCCCGTCTTCCTCCTCGCGCTCCACTGCCCCGTCCCTACGCTCCCTCGGTGAGGCCCCCGGTCCTCCTCTCTCGCTCGCCTGCCGCGCTCCCGCCGCGCCCACCGTTGCTCCGCTCCGGCCGTGACCACGCCTCGCGCGCTCCGGCCCCGCGCTCACCGCGGTCGGGCCGTGCCCTGGCCATGCGCCGCGCCGTCCGGCCGTGCCCGTCGCCCAGCGGTCACCGCGCCCAGCGCCTCGCCCCGCTGAGGCCTCTCTGCCTCGCCGGCCCCTACTCACTACCCCGCGCGCTGCCTGCGCCTCACCCTCGCCTACCTCTGCCGCCAGTCCCACCTCGCCCCTCTACGCCGCCTCCGGCCACCGGTCCTCCCCCCCCCCGCGGCTCCAGCCGCGCCGTGGCCGCCGGCCGCGCACCCTCGCGGCCATCTCCCGCGACCGGCGATGGCGCCCTGGCGCGCCCCATCGCCCGTGCCCGTTCGAGCGGGTTCGCCCGCCCGTTACCCGTACCCAGCGCCCGTTAAGTCCCCCTGGCCCATTGACATGTGGGGCCCAGCCCCAGAACGTTTTAATAAAAAGGAAATAAAAATAAAAATAAAAATAATAAAAATAATTAATTAATTAGTTAATTAATCCTGATTAGGTTAATTTAATTAACTAATTAGTGTTAATTAAACAGTAATCAGTAATTAAATTAATTAAACCTAATTAACCTAACAGCCTATGACAGGTGGGACCCACCCTGTCAGGTGACTGCTGACGTCAGCATGATGTCATGCTGACGTCATCAATTACTGTTTCGGATAATGTTGAATTAAATAATTAATTAAAATTTCAGAAATTAATAAAAACTTTAGAAAATCATATCTTTTAAACCGTAACTCCGATGAAAATATTTTATACATGAAACTTGCTCAGAACGACGATACGAACCCGGATACGCCCTCGGTATCTCCGTCAGACGCCCGCAGCTATGAGAACGTTGAACAATTAGACCGATTTCGATAAATGAATAGTGTCCAACTTTAATTAAATAAATCCGAATAAATTCCTAAATTAACTAAATCGCTTAGTTAGGCTGTATATCACCCTGGCCCTGCGTTTAGACATGTCATGCATCCCTGTTGCATTATTGCCGTGTGTTTACTGTTTCTTCCCCCTCTTCTCTTCGGTAGACTACGAGACCGACGCAGCTGCTGGTGCCTCGACCGACTACGTTGTTGACGACCCCTACTTGCCAGGGCAACCAGGCAAGCCCCCCCCTTGATCACCAGATATCGCATATTCTCCTCTATACTGCTTGCATTAGAGTAGTGTAGCATGATACTGCTTTCGGTTAATCCTATTCTGCTGCATAGCCTGTCACTGTTGCTACATCTGTTGATACCTTACCTGCAATCCTAAATGCCTAGTGTAGGATGCTAGTTTATCATCATTGGCCCTGCATTCTTGTCAGTCTGCCTTGCTATACTATCGGGCCGTGATCACTCGGGAGGTGATCACGGGTTATACTATACGTATATACATACTATACAAATGGTGACTAAAGTCGGGTCGGCTCGAAGAGTACCCGCGAGTGATTCACGGATTGGGGGCTGAAAGGACCTTTGTCCCAACGGCCCTTTGAGTGGATCTTTGTGGCGGAGCGACAGGGCAGGTTGTGACCACCTAGGAGACAGGTGGGCCAGGCCCTGGTCGGCGTTCGCGTTTACTTCATAATAACCCGCTTAACGAGATTGGATATTTGATCTGAGTCTGGCCACTGGCCTATACGCACTAACCAACTACGCGGGAGTAGTTATGGGTATCCCGGCGTCGTGGTATCAGCTGAAGCCTTCTTGACGTCAGCGACCGAGCGGCGCGCGCCGTGTTGGACCGCGCTAACGTAACCGCCGTGATCGTGTGGGTTGCTAGGTCTGCTCGCGGCCGCGTACGCAACGTGCAGGAGCGCGCTGGGCGATGGGCCCAGACCCCAGAGTGCCTAGGATTAGTCCGGCGTGCTGACCTCTCTGTTGAGCCTAGGTGGGGCTGCGACGTGTGGATCTTCCGAGGCCGGGCATGACCCAGGAAAGTGTGTCCGGCCAAAGGGGATCGAGCGTGTTGGGGAATATGTGGTGCACCCCTGCAGGGAAGTTTATCTATTCGAATAGCCGTGTCCCTCGGAAAAAGGACGACCCGGAGTTGTATTCCGACCTCATGACAACTAGAAATGGATACTTAATAAAACACACCCTTACAAGTGACAGATATAACCCGGTGGTCGCTCTCTCGCATGGTGGCGACGAGAGGATCGACGGGTAGGATTATGCTATACGTTGTTGTTTGGTTAACTTCCAACTAATCTCTTCTATTGCTTCAAGATGGAGGCTGCCAGAAGCGTAGTCTTCGACAGGACTAGCTATCCCCCTCTTATTCTGGCATTCTGCAGTTCAGTCCACCGATATTGCCTCTTTACACATATACCATGCATATGTAGTATAGATCCTTGCTTGCGAGTACTTTGGATGAGTACTCACGGTTGCTTTCCCCCTCCTTTCCCCTTTTCCCTTCTTGCTGGTTGTCGCAACCAGATGTTGGAGCCCAGGAGCCAGACGCCACCTTCGACGACTACTACCACCAGGGCGGAGCCTACTACTACGTCCAGGACGCCGACGACCAGGAGTAGTTAGGAGGATCCCAGGCAGGAGGCCCTGCGCCTGTTCGATCTGTTGTATCCCTGTTTGTGCTAGCCATCTTATGGCACCTTGTTTAACCTATGTCTGTACTCAGATATTGTTGCTTCCGCTGACTCGTCTATGATCGAGCATTTGTATTCGAGCCCTCGTGGCCCCTGGCTTGTATTATGATGCTTGTATGACTTATTTATGTTTTAGAGTTGTGTTGTGATATCTTCCCGTGAGTCCCTGATCTTGATCGTACACGTTTGCGTGCATGATTAGTGTACGATCGAGCCGGGGGCGCCACAGCCAAGTCTACCTGCTACTGCTATTCGTACTGTCCCCCTAGCAAAATAAGTTTATCTGATGCCTCAACGGCTCATATTTCTGCAAGTCACCCATTTATTTAGTGTTGGTCTGGGGAATTTTTTAAGTTGTTGTCTATACCTTCATGCCTCACCTGTAGTTTAAGTTAGAATCCATTCTGAAGCAAACTGAGTTACTAGCAGTTTACATGCCTTCTGGGCAAGCTAAGCTTCTTGAGGAAACTTAAAGTTTCCAGAAGATGTTATACACCTGACTGACGAAGATCTTTTCAGTTTTCATAAAGAAATTGATATGTATTTTTTTATGTCCACAAGGCATTTCATGACGATCCAAGCAGGTTGCTGATCAAATAGAAAATATGTAATTTTCTGTTTTGGTAATAAACGTGCAATTCAACATATAGCTGGGGCAGCCTGATTTCCTCTTACACACGTCCGCTAGCAGCAACAGTTACAACCAGGCGGTTGCGGCCTGACTTGGCGGCTCTTCCTTTTTCTTTTGTGTTTGAATCAAATTTGGTGGTCTCTGATTTTACAGGCATGTGTTGATTTTGGTCTTGTTCTGTATGCAGGTAGGGTACACTTGATATTTCAAGTTTGGTGAAAGAAAAAGAGCTTCCTATGTTGATTTCGGGCAAGACATACATTCTGCCATGCATTAGTAGATCAATTGCTTCTCTGTGCAGGTGAACAATTAGTGATTGAATCTCTCTGTCACGTTTCTTGATTATCCAATTAATTTACCCCCATCTATGCATAAATTGGTCCGATTGAGATATGCCATTTTTTTATGTAATAATCTATATTGGTTCTATATATGACTAGAACAATATGATACGATGCACATCGGTCCGCTTTACTGGCAATCTATCTACCTAGATGGAGGGGAGGCACTCGTGTGGAGCTGCTCAATGTTCGAGGAGATACAGCTGATTAAACAAGGTTATTTTAAAGTTCTTTGTGGTTCATGTTAGCTAGCTATCAGTAATAGTACAATCTTGATTTTTATGTCGTTCAGGTTTACCTAACCATCAGTAACATTACTTTCTATTGGAGACTTCTTACAGGAGGTGCTTATAAAATGATAGTTCAACAGGTACAGATTTTGGATTGCGGTCATCTATTTACCAGGGCATCAGTTAACTCAAGGCATCGATCAAAATTTAGCATTCTTTGTTGTGTGCAGCAAGGGAAAGACAGAGATTGTTTGATATATGCGATAGCGCAATATAATTTTCTCTTGCATATTTATAATCTGCCATTTGAATGATGTTTTCTGTGTTGTAGTCCAATCAAGACAATTTGCAACTTTGGTGTTGTGATGTTGGAGGCCGTGCTCAACAGCAATGGGGGACTGTCGTTGATGCCTGACCCATGATGCCGTACTGCGGTGGATCAAACCAATCGAGCCACCGTGGCGGGGAGGTGGGGATGCAGGTGAAGTCGTCGAGGGAAGGTAGGACAGGCTCGGCGTGCGACATGGAGGAGAGATGGCGGGGATAGGGGGACAGTCGGCGCCGTGGAGGCGAGTGGAGGATGCGGGACGTCGTCAATTGACGGGAGGCGGCGCAGACATGAGTAAGCTTGAGAGAGTGAGAGGAATTGTACGGTGCCACTGTGCTGTGAGGATAAGGATGTATATTAGGTGGAAAAGAAAACACCTCCGAATTGTAGCAAGCTCGAGCTTAGCCTGTCTTCTTGACGTACCCATAACTACGAATTATTATTTGCGCTGGCCACAAGGTGCTTAAAGAGTTTTCAGCGTGGGTGGACGCCTCGGGTTGGCTAAAAAAACTAATTAGGAGTACTCAGTGTTTTTTCGAATAAAAACATCTGTGTTAGTCTCACTTTTATTTTAATATATTATATATGTTTATATAATACGGTATAAAATATTTTTTTATTTTTATATGTTTTATTTTTGTCCATCAGAGATAAGAAGTGATGGATTCTAAGGAGGCTTTAAAAATATCAACGGGCTTAAGGCATTGATGTAACGATGACGGACTGAAATATCATGAGAAGAGGTGCGTACAAATAATCCTTATTTATACGTATGTTATACATGATAATACGAAATGTCCAATTTTATATGATTATTTTTGTAGCATATGAGAGAGAGATGTATTCTAGCGACATTCAAAACGAATCCATTCAACGAGGGTTCCGAGGCGACATCGCTGGAAGGGGCCAAAAGTTTATACAACTTTTTCACAACATAAAAAACCAAAAAAACAAATATAAAATTGTGCTCTAGATTATGCTCTGGTGGAACAGTTAAAAATTGGTTCGTCTGGTTTGCACGGTAAGCTCCGTTGCATATTCTTAGGTCTTCCATGTAAAATATTCGTACTAATTACGTATATTGCTTATGCACAATGGTTAAGAGTTGTGGAAGTAGTTCTATTATACATGCTTAAATATCGTGTGAATGCAGCTAAAAATAACATTTTTTATATTGTGCAAGAATATCATAAGCGCATCAAGTAGATTTTAATTTGTAACAGATTATTAATTGGATCATCGCTCTGTATGCGTGAAATTGCCTTTTTTTTATCATTTACATTGCAAATGAAGTTGACTTCAACAATTATAGATTATCTTTTGTATAAATGTGAAAGTTAATATGCATTATGTTTATATATAACTTCAGTCAAATATTTCAAAAGCCTGTAGCAACGCACGGGCATTCTACTAGTGTTTTTAGTCTCAAACTCGCCTCATGCGCCCGGGCGGGTCGCCAGGTCACTCACTGGTCACGTTTTTTCGATCAGACGGACGCCTCAAACGAGCCTTAAACGTCCGGGCGGATACGGGGCGCCTGTGCACGCCCGTCACGTCGGATCCGGCCCACGCTGACCCACCCGACCCCACATATATTTGTCCCCATCCGCTCGCCGGAGCAAACCCTAGTCACTTCACTCCACTCCCCTCCGCCATCCGAGCTCACTTCCGGCGGTTTTCAGCCTTCTCCGCCATGGCAGGCAGCGGATCGGACTCCGACCAGTCCGGATTCGTCGACTAGGGTGTCATCACGTGTGGGTTCGAGGAGGCAATGGCAGTCCACATTTCACTTTGCCGGTCCTGGGAGGACAGCGCCCGTCCGACGGACGGATCCATCCGCCGCGATGCCATAGCGTCGGCTCACCGGGCGCTCGGGTCCTCTGGTGCTGGATCCTCGCGGCCCCGGCAGCCGGAACACCTCTCCTTCCCCATCACCGGTCGAGCAGAGTATGGGTCCCACCGGGAACGGGCCGCCCGCAGTGGGAAGGAGAGGATAAGGGCCGCCGAGGCCCGTATCGAGGCGGAGGCGGCTGATGCGGCGGCGCGGGCGGCCGCAGAGGAGGAAGCCATCCGCGCCCGCATTATGAAGAAACGGCAGCGGAGGAACACGCGCGCCTTCGCCCGAGAGCAAAATCGGGCGGTCCGTGCCATGGCTGGACTGCCACCGAAGGAGAAGAAGGAGGACAGCGACGGCGAGGATAGCTCCGGCGACGAGCAGATCTGGCTCGATCCGTACTGCGTCTTCGACCGGTACTTCCATGAGAAGGACGGCAAGGGCGTCGGGAAGGGCAAGGGCAACCGTGGATGAACTCCACCATAGCCAAACATGCCAAATTTTGGTAGTCCGATGGCATGTTTAGTAGTAGTGTTGGAGTAGCCGGACGATGTGTGTGCATCGAGGTAGTTGCATGAGTTTGTATGGATTTGAGATATGATTATTGAGGTGTCCGGATGTGGATTACATTATTTGAGGGGTGCCTGGTCAGTTCCCGCCATGGGCGTTTGAGGGCCCGGATTTGCTAAGTCCGGCTGTAGATGCTCTTACACACGAGCCCCTCATAAATACTCCCTCCGTCCGGTGAGAAGTGTACGGGCTTTAAATTTTGTCCACAAAATAGTGTACTTCTATCTTCTCTGTGAATGCACGCACGCAGAAGGGAAAATATCTTGTGCTACCAAGGCTTAGGTGCTACCGTGATATGGGCTCTGGACCATCGGATTCTCAGATCGGACAGTATTTAGGAGTTGTTGGATCTGTTGGACCTATGCATAATTTTGAACTCCTAGGAGGCTTTTTTTGCAAATGTTGCAGAGTCCCTAGGAGCTGTCCGATCTAAGAATTCGACGGTCTAGAGCCGTATCACGGTAGCACTTGGGTCTAGGTAGCACCACATATTCTCCCAAAGACAATGGTAGTAGATAGGTTGGGTGGCCAAGGTTGTGTGGTTTCGGTTTTATTACCATTGAAGAAGAGTAGTGCTCCATGAGGTTAATTTCACAGGATGACAAACTAGCATGAGAATATAGTGTTGAGATGGTGCGACGAGACTACACAACAATACCGCTGATCACGTTAATAAATAAAAAGAGCGATGAATCGATGACGAAGGGCCGATTGACAAGGAGGATAAAAACATGAAATAATGAAACTAAAATATGCTTTTGCTTGGTTGTTTGATTAAGATACAAAATGATGCATGTATGTGTTTCTTACAAAATAATAAAAGTGGACCTTTAATCTTACCGCAAGAATGCAATTTATGTATTAAGATGGTAGTATTTCAATATTTCTCCTTTTCATTGTCCTATTCTGCCGGATCAAGATGCAGTTTGTGTTGCTATTTTTTTCTTGGAATGTCTTTGAAAGTATGATACTCCCTCTGTTCAATATGTTCCTATATTTTGGGTTAAACTATAATTTTAAATTTAATTTATAAAAATAATAATTAAAAATACTTTCAAATATGAATTCATTTGTGTATTTTAGCATATATAACTAAATAATTTAAATTTCACATACCCTTTTTTTTTTAAATCTTGCTACCTGGTGTATCTATCATAGTATCAACAACACATGGATTCTGGAACCACTAGTCTCATGGCCTCACGGCTTCTGTTTTTGCGAAATTGTAATTTTGTTACTCAGCCAGGACCAACATGGTCATAGTTACAAAAGTTCAGATGTACTTCTGGAGCATACTAGGCCATTGTATCAGTAGCAAAGTTCTGGTTACATTTGGTATGAGTAATACGAATTAGACATTAATCATATAAAAAGCCATGGTTGTACTACATTGGCAGTTGGTAAATAGATTGAACGTTTTTCCCATAAAGAAGGCATGGATCTCTCTCAAAACGAATCATACTGTGGTCTATATTCACTTGCTCTCTGAATAAGGGGTACTGATTCCAAACTACCAGATTCAGCAATGACCGGCAACTGGCTTCAAACTAGTGCCCCTTGATCATCAGCGGGAAAGTATCAGGTGATGCCAACCCTCAAATGCTCACATGCTACCAATTTTTCTAAAAATTAAAACATTTCAAAAATATCTAAAAAAGTCATGGATGTTCACAACACATGCATAGACAATCCCTAAAAAATTCATCATAAATAGTGTCAAAAGAAGAAAAAACAACACTATTCACATCTGAATTTGTCTTTTTGTCTCTCCATGTGTATTTTGAATTCTGATCTAAATTTTTAGGGGTTGTTGACACATGCTTGTGAACATCCATGATTTTTTCAGGATTTTTTGAAATATTTAAATTTAAATTTGGTAAGTTAGTACCATGGGAGCATATGAGGGCTGGTATCACTGGATATTTTCCCGATCGTCAGAAGTTCAAATTCTTGCTCATGGCATCACGGCTGGTGGCATTATCCCAAAAATCTACTCATCGTTTCTAAATAGAAAAAAGTCCATTTTACTCCCCTGAACAAAGTGGGTTGTTCGCTTTACCCCCTGATCTATTTTTTGGTTCCTTCTAGACCCCAAACAAAACCAAACCGGACAAAACACCCCCCCGGCCGGTTTGTCTCCATTCGATGCTGATGTGGCACAGTCAACGGCGTTTTGACCGGGGTGGGGCCTACTTGTCAGGTTGGACTGTTAAACGCTGCCGTTCCCCGTTGCGTTCTCGATCAGAAATCCCTTTTCTTCTTCTCCCCCCTGTCGCCGTCGATGGCTTCCTCGAGGCAGCGCTGAACTCCGGGCAGCAACGGTGGTCGGAGTGTTCGTGGCGGCGGCGGCGGCGGTGCAACCCGTGAATCTTCCCCGACTTGTTCCTTCTCCCACGGCCGCTGTCCTCCCCCATCCTCAAACCCTAGGTCGACGGCTCTGTCGATGCGGCGGCGGCGGCTGCGGTCTGTCTGATTTCGCGGCGGTGCAGACGAACTGAGGTGAGTCCCATCCCTCCCATCCCCTTCCCTTGGTGTACTTGCTCTGCTCTAGTTAGCTGATGTATGTAGGTTCTAATTGACGATTGTTGAATGATGTTTTAATCTGTAGGTTAAGCAATGGATAATCTAGATTGGTTAGGCATCCGTTTCTTTTACAATGGCCAATTTGAGAAGTCAAACAAGCAATTGTCATATGTTGGTGGTAATATACAGCTCACATCTGTTGAGAGGTACAATTTATCCTTAGCTACTGTCAGGGAGCAGTTAGCAGATATAAAGATGGCCTACCATGGTGAAGACCTAACAGAGAAGCACAGGCTGTACTGGTTGTTTCCTGGAAAAAATGTTAGAGATGGGCAGAGACGACTGGACACTGATAGAAGTGTGTTGTTCATGGATAGGTGTATTACAGATTGTGGGGTTGTGGATGTGTATGTGAATTATGAAGATGATGTTGATGAAGATGGACAGAACAGTTTGTCTGATATTGGAGAGAAAGAGGAAGAGGAAACTAATGCTGCAATTGAAGAAGAGAAGTCAGAAGAGAAGAGTGACAGTGATTGGGAAGATGAGCATGACAATTGCTCTGCTGAGGATGACCTGGAGCACAGTTCAGAGGAAGATGGGGATGAGCCTGACAAGACTGAGTATGTTGTACAAGATGAATTGGAACCTGAAACTGGAAATGTTCCTTCAGTAGATGTTGCACCAGATGAAATAAGTGATGAATGTGAAGATCTTGATTGGTGCCCTAAAGATGAAGACAGTTCAGATGAAGATGATGAGGCAGAGGAGCTCAGAAAGCATGCTAAGGAAGTGCTCAGAAAGATTAGAATGAAGTTGCCACTTGATGAAGAGAAGGACGTGAAAGAAAGTACAGCACAGTTAATTCCTTTTGATGAAATGGATGAAGGAAATGACACTCCATACATGGATTCCACTGAGGAATACAGTTATGATGAGGATGAGCATGGAAATTCAGTTAGGATGAAATCAAGATTTCCAAGATTTGATAGCAAGGCTGCAATTCTAATATTCAGTTTGGGCATGTCATTTAGGGGAAGAAGTCAGTTGAAGAGGGCACTGGTGAAGTATGGCCTTGCTATGAAGAGGCATATTTCCTTTGTAAAAGATGAGGCT
Organism: Thinopyrum elongatum; assembly: GCA_011799875.1. Taxonomy (NCBI): domain Eukaryota; kingdom Viridiplantae; phylum Streptophyta; class Magnoliopsida; order Poales; family Poaceae; genus Thinopyrum; species Thinopyrum elongatum. Next base: position 464,866,251 of record CM022301.1, on the reverse strand, counting down.
GGTAGGATTAGGGCAAAGTGTTCTTGGCCTAATTGTCCTTGGTTGATTTATGGTGCAAAGAGGAGCTCAAATGATTGGTTTCAAGTCATAACACTTGTTGACAACCACATATGCCCACAGAGGAGAGACAACAGATTGGTTACTGCAACTAGAATTGCAGACAAGTATGAGAGAATTATGAAGGCAAATCCAGGATGGAAAGTGAAATCTAAGGCCACTGTCAGATTAGAGATGTTTGCAGATGTGCATGTTTCCAAGATAAAGAAAGCAAAAGCAATAGTCAGAAAGAGAGTTAGAGAAGCAATGCATGAAGAATATGCCAGGGTGTTTGATTATCAGCTCGAAATATTGAGGAGCAATCCAGGAAGCACTGTGGCAGTTGTGCTTAATCCAAAAGAAACTGCACCAGTTTTTCAGAGATTGTATGTGTGCTTTCAGGCTTGCAAGAGAGGTTTCATAGAAGGGTGCAGGAAAGTAGTGGGTTTGGATGGCTGCTTCTTTAAGGGGGCTCAAAGTGGAGAGCTACTCTGTGCTCTTGGAAGAGATGCAAATGGGAAAATGTATCCCATTGCTTGGGCAGCAGTTGAGGTGGAAAATAAGGACTCCTGGTTCTGGTTTATGACATTGTTAAATAAAGACTTGGAGATTTCAAATCAAGGTGAAGGCTGGGTGTTTATATCAGATCAGCAGAAAGGTCTAATCAATGCAATTTCAAAGGTTGTACCAAAAGCTAAACACAGAAATTGTGCTAGGCACATTTATGCTAACTGGAAGAAAAAACATAGGGACCAGAAATACCAGAAGAGATTTTGGGCTTGTGCAAAATCTTCTAACAGAGTTCAGTTCAATTTAAACAGGGCAAAGCTTGCTCAGCTCACACCAGAAGGAGCAAGAGACATGATGCAGTCTGGGCCAGAACATTGGTGTAGAGCATGGTTCAAAGAAGGATCATTCTGTGATTCAGTCGACAACAATATGTGTGAAAGTTTTAACAATTGGATAGTGGAATATAGAGGTCTTCCTATTATCAGTATGTTTGAAGCAATCAGAGCAAAGGTGACAGTAAGGATTCAAGTTAATAGAGTTATGCCTGCCAATTGGAATGGAACAATTTGTCCCAAAATCCTCAAAAAGGTGAACAAGTTGATACAACTTACTGAGAAGTGTGAGACAATATGGAATGGAAAAGATGGATATGAGGTGAAGTTAGGACAACATGGATTCAAAGTTGACTTGCAAGCAGGAACATGTTCTTGTAGATACTGGCAATTGTCAGGAATTCCATGTGTTCATGCTCTAGCAGCTTCACAGTGTGGCCCTGATGACATTGATTCACTTATTGCACCTTGCTACAGAATTGAGGCTTACAACAGGACATATGAACATGTCATGATGCCAATGGAGGGCATGCCCAGCTGGCCAATATCTGACAGACCTAGACCATTAGTTCCAAGCTATGTGCAAATGCCTGGGAGGCCCAGGACAGAGAGAATAAGAGGTGGAGATGAGCCTCCTAAGCATGCACACAAACTCTCCAAGATTGGAACTAAGATCAAGTGTAGTTTATGTGGAAATCCTGGGCACAACATGAGGAAATGCAATACTAACCCCAACAAGGGAAAGTACAAGAATAGGAAGAGGAAAAAAGAAACAAAAGTGTGTAATGATTTTTACATGAGTTTGATTTCTATATGTTTTGTACTAGAGAAATTTCAGCAATGTGAAACACCTAACAATTGTTTCTTCTGTGTGTTATGTAGGAAAATCCTCCAAGGACATCTCAAAGAGTAGCAAATGAAACTGCTACAGCCCAGCAGGCATCTCAAACATCACAGCAAGCTACAGGAGGGAGAGCCCAGTCTTCACAGCAAGCTACAGGAGGGAGAGGCCAGTCTTCACAGCAAGCTACAGGAGGGACAGCACAGCCTAGAAGGGGAAGGCCTCCAAAACAAGCAAACAGAACACCTGGTGCTTGTTCTAGTCAGAGAAGGAGATCTACAAGGGTTAGCATGTTTGATGAACTGAGGGGTTAACCAGGAAACTTTCTGTTGTTTAGAGCCTTCAAATTGTTAGTAGGTTGTTGGTGTTGTGCTAGTTTCATGAACTTGTGTTTGATGAACTTGTGTTTGTTACTGTTAAGCTGCAGAATGTGTGTTAAGTTGCAAAATGCTACTGTTTACTATGTTCTCTTTTGAAAGAAATTTCCTTTTGATAGAAGCTTGGCAAAATAATGTTCTCTTTTGGCACAAACAAAGAAGCTCACAATTGTACCATTTCACAACACAACATAGTACCAGCACATTACACAATTTCTTACACAAATATTTGGCACAGTTTTGGCACAAATTTAGGACACAGCAAGCAGTACAGTTGCTTCACCACAACAACCAGCACAAAGTAGAACTTAACACACAGTACAACACTACAGATTCTTAACACATAGTACAACAAACCAAGTGCCAAAGTGCCAAATAACAGGATACAAACTCAAACTCCTTCAGCACCGTCAGTGCCATCGATCTTGCCCAGCACAGTCTTGAAGATATGCTTGCGAGTCAGGTCCTCGCCTTCTCCTGGCAGCCACTCATCAGGCAGTCCTTCAGCAAGCAGAGGACCACGATCGACAACCTCCTTCATGTGGCAAATGACAGGATACAGTAAGCTGTTCTTCTTCCTCGGCGACGACGGTCCGTAGTCACCCAATTCAAATTGCATTGCTTCATACTCATCCATGGACTCGGGTGGCTTGTTTGTCAGCTTCGGCTCAGGTATCTCCACTGTCACCACCTTGCCAACAAAGAAAGGGTCACGAAGCCAAGCCATTACCTCGAGCTCGCGGTGGCTTGCCGGCGGCAGGATCTCGATCAGCTCGCCACCCAGCTGCTTGAGAACATCTTTCACGGACGCCGTCGTCCAGGCCTGGTTAGGGAGGCCTTCGAAGCCGAGCTTGCTCTTGTACTCCAGAGCACCTGGCTGAGCACGAACCATTCTGCACCAACGCGAAAACTGAATCCAATGCCGGCAACACTTGATCTTCATTGACGAAAGGAGCACCTCAGAGCACTTCTCCTCCGTCGAGAAGGTCAGCCACAGGTCGTGTGGTGGGCACGCGACCTCGATGACCACCTCGGACGGCACCACCCCGCAACGCTGCTGCAAGGTCGCCAGCATGGCTGCCGGCGTCACTGTCTGCTCGCCATCTCCGACCGCAGTCGCCAGAAGCACGTACCGCCCGAAGCGCAGCTCCAGCGCATCCATGGCCGGAGTGCGCGAGATCAGGACATGGCTCGCCTCTCGACGGAGCTCCGGCTCTCCCCGCTGCCACACCTCCTGCGGGAACCGCCGGTCCAGCAAGCTACGGCTCGCCTGGGCTGCTGCGACGACCGGGGCCGCGCCTCCATCGCCGGCGGCGCTCACGACGTCCGGCGACATGGTGCTGGAGCTCACGCTGCCGCCGCCCATGGAGAATAGGGTTAGGGATTTGTACTGGGAAGAAAGGGGATTTCTGATCGAGAACACAACGGGGAACGGCAGCGTTTAACAGTCCAACCTGACAAGTAGGCCCCACCCCGGTCAAAACCGCCGTTGACTGTGCCACATCAGCATCGAATGGAGACAAACCGCCCGGAGGGGTGTTTTGTCCGGTTTGGTTTTGTTTGGGGTCTAGAAGAAACCAAAAAATAGATCAGGGGGTAAAGCGAACAACTCACTTTGTTCAGGGGAGTAAAATTGACTTTTTTCTTCTAAATATTTGTCTTTTTAGATATTTCAAATGGACTACCACATACGGATGTATATAATCATATTTTAGAGTGTATATTCACTCATTTTGCTCCGTATGTAGTTATTTATTGAAATCTCTAGAAAGATAAATATTTAGAAACGGAGGGAGTAACTCCTTGTTAGAATGGATCAACAGTTTGTTTTCTAATACGCTCGTTGATGATTCATACACGTTTCCTGGGCCAAGATGCGCGACGCTTCTTCCACATTTTCATTTGTTTATTAAAGCCTATATGCACCACCTTAGTCGTATGCTTAGGCAGTAAGAAATGTGGACACGCTTTTCCTAGAAGTACACAAATACGAGTAATCCGCACGAACATAGACTTTTAACGCGGCGACTTCTTCTTTTTTTTTTAACGCGGCGACTTCTTGTAAGCACTCAACTCAGGTTTAGGTGTACCCGTGCACTACGCCTTTCCACATTTGTAAACAAAAATAAGAAAATGTTTAACCTTGGACATGGATTATCTACTTCCAATCTCAAATACACCTGCATGAACAATAAATTGCGAAGAAATAGCAAAAAAAAAAAAAATTCTAATTTTTTGCGTGAATTGAAAATAAACAAATGTTCTACTCCCATTGTCTTAAAATATAAGACCTTTTCTGGCATAGTGTTAAGAAATGTCTTATATTTTTGATACAGAGGGAGTAACATCCTACAAATTTACCATGAAAAGACATCCGTGGAGTCCTATACAAAAAAATCACAAATTTTAGGACTCAAAAAGACGTATTTTGGAGCAATGAATTTTGTTTTTTTGGTTGCTCCTCTAACAGATGTCTTTTCATGGCGGATTTTTGCAGAATATTAGAACACTTGTTGATGTTCATCCACAAAAAATATATCATTTTTTTAATTTACTGTCCATGTGGTCGCATTTGCGCTCAGGGTTAGTGTAACAAGTTCGAGTGTTCACATCGTACATTTTTTTCGGACAATTACCTCTGTGTCCTTAGTTTTGCAAGCATGTGGGTTTTGCCCATTGTTTTCAACTCTGCTCAATTTTTGCCCTAAAAGATCATTTTAGGTCACCGATGCCCTTTGACCTGGTCAAAGCCATTTGACCGTTGCTTTGAACATTCATAATAACATATAAACTCAAAAGAATGAAAATGAGTTATCTTATTTGAGTTTTTCACAGCTCATTTGAATTTATTATGAATTTTTAAAATAATGTTCAAACAGTCAAAGGGTATTTGTGAGACCTAAAATGCTTTTTTAGAGGTGAAACTGAGCAGAGTCGACAATTAAGGCAAAACCCACTAGTAGGAACCAACTAAGGGCAAGAATGGAATTGTCCCTTCTTCTGCCTTACAAAAAACATATCCAAATTTATTATAAAATTCACTAGAAATACAAACCATCCCAAACATAATAAAATTTAGATCAAGGTCCTAGGAGGATTAAAACCCGAACTTATCTACTAGTCGAAGCAAGACATCAGGATTCCCCTCTCCGCCAGTGGTCTGCAGAGCAACAAGCATTTGACATTTGATGGGAGGTCAATCCACAAGCTCATCGGCGGAGAACGAGGGGGGAGGCTTTGCCCTAGTCTGCCTGTGAGATGGGAAAGAAAGAGTCACGAGTCGATTATGGATGAGAAGTTGTGTCATACATTCGTGGGTCAAGTGTTTACCAGCGTGTTAACTAACAAAAAAGACAAAATCAAATGTAATTATTAATAATAAAAATTGTTGCAAAAATATCCATTTTATTATAAAAGTTCACAAGTACAAAGCACCCCAAACATAATAAAATTACATCAGGCTCCCTAGACAATCCATTGACCACTATCGGCACCCTAACGAGCCGTCGACGCGTCGGTTTCGTTAGTCTCAAACTAGAGCCATCCTGACATTGTCGATGACGGCCAGGAAGTCTTTGTGCACGTGCCCCTAAAACCAGTGTCTTGAAGATATAAACGTTGCCGTTGAACTCTTAAATCAATCTGAAGAGCCTGACACTAGACATCGGCAGACCCACAAGGGTATGTAAACCCATTAATTCCAGTAAAAAAGCATAAATTAAGTATATAAAATACATCTCCATTGGAAAATAATTGGAGAATTTGAAATATATTGAACTGTGTACACCCATTATGGTAAACCCGGCTCCGCCACTAACACTATATCTCGTCGTCGCGTACACACGATGATAAATCCTAACCTCACCACCTCAAGAAGACAACGTGAATGTACATAGAGCTCCGTCGATGGATTCGAGAAGGATCAAACCCCTGAAGACCAACTCAAAGATGAAGCGCCACCATCGGCCTAAGCGCGACCCCTACAAGGACTGGAAACATAACCTAAACTAGCCAGACCCGAGGCACCGAGATTCCCCTTCCTGCCACCAGCTGCTGGAGCGGCAGGAAGAGGAGGTGAATCCAGGGGCTGACCGCTGGAGCTTTGAGGGGAGGGAAACTTTTCCCTGACGACGTACGCACCATGGGCAGGAAAAAATGTGTCACATGACAACTTGTAAATAGTACTGCTAAAAGCACATGAGTACAGTTTACTTGTATTTGTCACTAATCAAAGCCAAAAATATATATTTCTTTGCTGTCAGATTTGTCGATAGAACTGAACTACGACCAAAATTCTACAAGATGTATGTTCTACAAATATTGTCTTTTCTTCAATTATTTTACAACATATTTTTAGAATGAAATCTTGGAACTAAGAAAATATCTACATTTACCACTGGCCCCTAGAGCATCTACAAAGATAGAGTCGATGGTTGTCTCTTCCTCTCCACGTCGCAATTAGACGCAATTAGGCGTTTCGTATACAATTGTACGGAGACAGGCAACAAAGAGCGGTTTGCTGTCTAAAATAGTGCTAGAATGTAAATTGAAGTATAATTATAACCTTGTGCTCTCTCCTACAAACTATAACATAGCAGTAGGCCAGCAGCATTAGCACAATTGCACAAGCAATAGAAGTAGCAACAGCTACTAGCACTGCTAGCAGTAACTACTAAGTACTAACTAGTAGCAGCCAATAGCTAGCAGCAGCGAAACTAACACTGCAGTAGCAAAACAGCAGTAGTACAGGCTACAACTAGAGCATCAACAACAACAGTACATCTACATCTAGACACTAGAGAGCATCAACAGCAGCAGTACATCTACATCTAGACTCTAGAGAGCATCAACAACAACAGTACATCTACATCTAGACTCTAAAGAGGATCAACAGCGCCAACACTTTCACCCACCAACAGCACCAAACGCTTTTCCTGGCGCATAGGGGCAAAGCGAGGGAGCACCCAGGCGTGCCTTCTTGAACTTTGAGAGCCGGCGATAAAAAAACTCATACAGATAAGTGTGTCATAAACTAACACTATTAAGTGTGACTCTCAATCGGGTTTTTTGTGGTAGATGATTCAGCTTTAATTATTCAATATTAAAGGAGATCAGATCGAACAAACTAAAATTAAAACGAATAACTTGATTTGTTATCAAACTATTAGTCAGTCAATGTTATTCGAAAATCATCTTCTTTAGTTTCACCTTTTGCATCTCTTGTTTCCAACATAACCCGGGTCTCGGGGTAAAGGAGCAAAACAAAGCAAACTAACCTCTCAAGTTTTAAAGAACCGAGCCCATCCACATCGATGAGAACCTAATTAAGATCACTCGAGGTAGTGTTGCCAAAGACAGATCTTTTGCAATGAAAACTATTGAACTCTACTTCGTCATCCCACCGTCGGTAGAGAATACATGGGGCACAAAATATCGAAACAAGAGAATCATTAACCAAAACACACACCTAACTGATTGACCCTATCTTCATTGTGCGGTCATCAGTCGACGAGACCAAAGCACTATAAGCTCTTTGGCGTGGACCGCTGGCCAGACGACTGGCCACATTGGGAATAGAGTCATGAGACTTTTTGTCAAAATGGTGTATCCACCACCGAGATGTTTGCACAAAGAACACAAGAACACAAGACCTTTTTAGATGTTACTTTGAGTTTTGTTAGGGTATGCGTCCTGCTCTGCTCAAGAAGGCGAGACGACATCAACCTCTTGAAGATGGAATAAGGTGCTCCCCGCCTAGCCCTCGTTTCGATGGTGCGTCTAACATCGTCGGTGGGCGTGTGGAGGTGTGTCTCCGGCGGATCTATCTCTTTTCTGGATCTGCTTGGATATGTTTGTCATTCGTCTACGTTCGTGTGTCTTCAGGTTGGATCCTTCCGATCTACGCTACTCTTCATCGCCGGCGGTTGCTGTTCTGGTGCGCTGGTCCTATGAGGCCTTAGCACGACGACTTCCCGATTGTCTATTACAACAAGTTTTGCCCGACTCCGGCGAGGGAGGGCGATGACAGTGGCGCGCCTTCGGCTCGCTTCAGTGCTTATAGTTGTCGCTAGGTGGACTATCAATCTGGATGTAATTTTTATTATTTCTGATTTGTACTGCTATGATTGAAGATAAATAAATCTGAAGTTTTCTAAAAAAAAAACTAAGGCCTCCTTTGGTTTACATGAATTTTGTAAGAATTCTGTATGATAGGGCTTCTGTTGGAAATTTCCTTTAGTCCTTTGGTTTATAGAAATAGAGTCACATTTCCATACAGGATTGACTCACATCCTTCATAATTCAAAAGAAAAAAAGGAACATTATCTTGGACTCAAGCAAAAAAAATCTTATCATATGAATCATTTAAGATACATGCCATTTTATTTTCATGTTCATAAATTTAAGATACATGCCATTTCATTTTCTATAGCTTTCCTATTCTTAGGATGTTCCTATCCTATTGTCATCTATACCAATATAAAAAGACCCAAAGGGACAAATTCAATTAATCTCGGCCATCAAATCATGTCTATCCAATGACCTAGACTGCTTCAATGTCGAGCGCTCAACATGTTTAGCGTGCAGTTAATTTCATGCCAAATATAGTGCTAATCACATAATAACACGTAAATAATACCCTACTTAATATTCGCATACACTTAATATACTTCCAAATTAACATGCATTGCACGTACACATTGACTAGTGAACCAAAAGGCCTAAACCCACTGTGTCGCTGCACGAATCTAGACGCGATCGATCCGCCGCTCTAAACCCTCGCTGTCTGAGCTTCTTGAAGCACTTCTCCCCCTTCACTCCACCCCGACAAATCGAGCACTCGGCGCCGTGGACCTCAGCCGCCACGCAACCAATGGCCACAGCCGCCGCCGCCGCCGCCGCACGTCTCACCCCCGCCATCCTGCCCCGCCCCCGCAGGAGGGTCCCCGCGCCGTGCGCCTCAGCGAGCAGCGCCTCCGGACGCGGCAACCGCCGGCTGCGCTGTGAGTTCGTTGCCAGCGTCGGGAACGGCGCGCTCTCCGGCGAGGACGACCCTCGACTGATAGACCGCGTAAGAAGCTTCCCCGTCCCTTATTTCTTGTTCTTTCCCTTCCATTTTTCGTTTCTTCTGGCCATTCGGCCGAACAAGTGATGCCTCATCCGGGTAAGGCGCGGTGCGTTCCCCTGGCGCTGAGAACCTGGAGTGTGGCGCCGCGGTGAGGTGGAGCTTTGAAGCAAGAACAATTGTAGCCTTTTCTGCTGCTGCTTATGTTGCTTTTCTTGGGCTGTGCATTGTGTCGAATACCTAGCGTGCAAAGTGGCATGGCAATGACGGGAGTTTACTTCTGATACTTCAGGAGATTGTTGTCTTATAATTTAGCATATTCTTGCCATCTTACTGGTCTCTCTTATTGACTGCTGTGGTTATGCTAAGTTTGACTTGGACAGGAATAATGACAGTGAAGTTCAAAAGACAACCCTCTGCTGCGCAATGTACTGGAGTCAAAACTTTATACAATGTTTTAGTTCTGTACTGTAATTCAGATGTATTATTCTCAGTATAGATGTTGCCTTAAGAGAGGCACCCTGTCTCAACTTTATATAGGCATGTCAAAAAAATTCCCTACAAGGCTGTGGCATTCTTTGTGAAATAGCTATGCTATTTTTTCCCAAGTTGATGCAGATAACTAGTTAATTATTGCTTCTTATTAAGACAAATGACATACTCTTTACAATTCCATCTACAGCAAAAAGCTCTTGATGCAGCAATGACTGACATAAACAATTCTTTTGGAAAAGGAAGCGTTACAAGATTAGGCAGTGCTGGTGGTGCTTTTGTGTATGTTCTTAATTGCTTAAATGTATCGGAATTCCCTTATAAGTTCCATGCATGCTATTCATACTTACTGTTACCTTGTCTATCCAGTGAGACTTTCCCGAGTGGTTGCTTAACACTAGATTTTGCTTTGGGCGGTGGCCTTCCAAAAGGAAGAATAGTAGAGGTAACTTACTATAGTTTATTCTTCTTTCATTGTGGCACCTTCGGATCACCATTTGCTCTGATTTTTGCAACGTTACTATAAATTGAAGGTGTATGGTCCTGAAAGCAGTGGAAAGACCACTCTAGCTCTGCATGCCATTGCTGAAATACAGGTTTTTTTTCTTCCTGTATTAGTTTATGACGCCATTGTATATTTCATGATTCCCGTAGAACTTAACGATACTTAAAACTCCCAACATCCTATATGCAGAAGCTAGGAGGAAATGCCATGCTTGTTGATGCAGAGCATGCTTTTGATCCAGCTTATTCAAAAGCACTTGGGGTAGATATTGAAAATCTGATTGTCTGCCAGCCTGACAATGGAGAGATGGCACTAGAAAGTAATACATTCTCTACTTATGAGGGTTCAGTACCTTTTGTTTGAATAATCTTGCATCTGTTGTAATATTGTTGTACCTGTAAACAGGGTTACATAGTGAGTAAGTGACTAACTTGGATTTTTAGCATACTAGTGACTATTTTGTATTTTTCGAACACAAAGTTTCTCTTGCAGTAGAGGGCATTTTGCATGACATTTTATCTTTTACCATCTGATTGGCATGTAACAATAATTAATGACACTTCAACTTTATAATTTTACCCAAAAAAAAATCATTTAACCCTTCTGAAGTTAACTATTATTCATAGACGTATTTTGATTTGATGACCAGAAATTCTGGGATTGTAACTTTAATGTGTGCATACATATCTATTTTTATTTTGGTAAATATACTATTTCAACCACCTGCTACGGTTGAAGGTATAGTTGGTTATTGTGTGCAAACAGGATTATCAGAATCCACCCGTGATGCCAAACACAGCCTAGAGGTTGCGAGGCTTCTGTTTTCGGGATTTGACTAATATGTCTCTTTCTCTACCAGTTGCGGACCGCATGTGCAGATCTGGAGCAATAGATCTCATCTGTATTGATTCAGTATCAGCCCTCACTCCACGTGCGGAAATTGAAGTATGATTTTCTTTCCTTTTTGTTTTTATCATAGATTTATATTCAATATGATGCATGAAAAATATGATTCAGTTATTTGCTAGGGTGAGATAGGGATGCAGCAGATGGGTTTACAAGCTCGTCTGATGAGTCAAGCATTGAGAAAGATGTCAGGCAATGCCTCAAAGGCTGGTTGTACTCTAATGTTCTTGAATCAAATAAGATACAAGGTGTTCTACATTAGCTTTCAGCTGACTGTTCATTTCCATCTTATTCCGTCATGTGATAAATTTCGTTTTTTCTAGATTGGGGTATTCTATGGGAACCCTGAAGTCACTAGTGGAGGGATAGCTTTGAAGTTCTTCGCATCAGTTCGCCTAGAGATACGGCACATTGGGAAGATAAAATCTGTAAGATAAACAAAATATTTCACCTTCCGTAAGACATGACTTAAGAAAATTTATCTTATTTTGCCAAGGCCAAGGGAGATGAAGATATTGGTGTCAAGGTCCGTGTCAGAGTGCAGAAGAGTAAAGTATGTCGTGAAGATGTCTAGTTCTTGTTTTGTATTTTGCTCCACACTTTGTACATTGGGCATGAGTGTCTTTTCTTTTGTTCTTTGCAAGGTCTCCAGGCCCTACAAGCAAGCTGAATTCGAGATCATGTTTGGGGAGGGCGTTAGTAAATTGGTTGGTGTACAAAGTTTTCAGCTATTCTCATTGGATCTCACTAGATCTTTTGCTAAAGAGAGAATTCATACAGGGTTGCATTCTTGATTGTGCTGAGCTGATGGAAGTTGTTGCAAAAAAGGGTTCATGGTATAGTTACAAAGATATAAGGTATGCCAGTAGCTTTAGAAGAATTTCATTATGGCTTGTGAATGTATTAGCAAAACACAACCTTCTAGCAGCTATCCTTTCATGCCATTCTCCCCAGTCCTATTACCATGTGAACTTCATTTGTTTCGGCTGGCTATATGTGCCCTTTGATTCTGGAGAACCATCATATCATATGTACTGATTTCCTGTTCCTCTTTTTGTGGAACTTCAGTAACTTTATGTAGCGTATACTGTCTGAATTCTACTTCATGTTCATTTGCTTAAATTTGAGAATTATGAGAATATGAACGTCTGTTACATATATCCGTACAGGAAACTAGCCAGAAAACTCCAAGGTGGTCAATCGTAGTTATGTTATTATGTAACTTCATTCGAATTAAAATAACAATGAGTATATTTCATTTTTATTTTGCTGAACTGTAAATTTGCAGCTTTCATGTGTTCCTCTTTTTGTGTGCAGACTGGGTCAAGGTAGAGAAAAGGCACTGCAGTATCTCCGAGAGAATCCGACCGTCTGCGATGAGATAGAAAAGGTTTGTTTGATTGTACACCTGGGCTGTTTAGACATTAGTCTGCTAGAACAACTGCGAGTATTTACCTCAGCACTACCTGATCTGAAACATTTCATACCATATTATTTACCTTCTCCCAAGTCATATACGCATCATAAGTCGAAGCCGTCACCTGTGACTCGGACATTTGGACATGCCTGCTATATTGGCTAGCCATTTAAACAAAAAAAAAGTACTTCATGCAACAAAGAAAATATTATCTCATGAACAATTGGCCATATCGTTTTCTAAGTACTAGCGTCACATCATTTTCCTTATGACTATGCTTGGTACACTTGCAGGTAGTCCGAGCCATGATACCAGAAGGAACCAGGCATATGGCCATGCTAGCTTTCGGGCAGTCGTCGTCGCAACCCGAGGAGGAAGAAGTATATGATGACTGACGACCAACATCAAGCCCCGAAGACGAACCGCTAACCTGTCCATCTAGCACCGCAATTCCAGGCATTTTGACCCCATAGCGTCTAGCAGCAGAATTCTAGCAGCTAAAGTGGCCCTTCTTCGCCGAACCTAACGAACGTTCCAGTGGTACACCCTGTGTTCTTAGCATTTTGATATGTTGGTTGTTTGCTGTAACAACAACAACAATGTACCACCATCCACCAGTACTAAAAGTAAAAAGGGCTTGACAAGTTAATCATGGGAAAAGACAATTTATCTCATATGAAAATTCAATCAAAACAATAAGCTTGAAGCACTAGAAATTGACCAGAAGTAGATATAAAAAATCAGGACAGTAATAGGGTGCTAAATAGAACACAATGCAAAAAGAATGACACGCAGGGGAGCAACCAGGGCTTGGCGTGCCCAGGCTGGGCGGGCCGCTCCGAGCAGACAAGATATGAAATTATACCTAGTCAATTTCAGAAAATTCCCCTAAAACCATAATGAAGACTAAGCATGGCACCTTATTGTACTAAAAGTAAACTGCAGAAAGATAAACTATATTACAAGTGCTTTTGTTTAAAGCCTAAATCAAGGCTTTGTTACCTCTATCCATTGTTGAAAGCTTATGAAAGGTCACTTAAATTGACCTTTCCCACTTGTACGCTTGAACTTCTTTTTAGGGAAGTGGCCATAAGCTTGATTTTGTGGCAACTTGAATTTGTAAGTGCCTTCCTTCATGTGAATTGGGCCTGCTGTTTTTTTTTTGCGCGAAAATGATCAGATCTATTATAAAAGTTCACTGGAAGTACATAGCATCTCAAACATAATAAAAATTACAGCCATATTCCAAGACTACCAAACGACCACTACTGCCGCCAGAACGAGCCGCCGACGCGCCACTGTCGCCGCTACCCTACCGGAGCCGGCTTGACCTTGTCGATGACAGCCGGAAAGTCTTCGTGCACGTGCCCCTAAGGACCAGTGCCCTGGAGCTGCAGTCGTCACCGTTGAATCCTTGCATAGATTTGAAGCACCTAACACCAAATCTCACCATATAACGAGAAACCCTAACATCACGCCCCATGTAGACAGCGGGAATCTATGCCGGAGCTTCGTCGACTACGTCCAGACGGACGAACTCAAGGAAGATCGGAGCCTGGAAGACAAACTCAAAGAAGAAGTGTCGCCATCTGCCTAAGCGCCGCACCTGCGAGGACTAAAAAACCCCGACCTAAACTACTAACCGCAACGGAGGCACCAGAATTCCCCTTCCCGCCATCGATCGACAGAGCGGCAGGCAGAGGGAAGGCGAGTCCATGGGCTCGCCATTGAAGTCTGGAGGGGAGAGTTTATCCTAACCGCCTAGGTTAGGGGAGAAAAACGTGGCACTGCAGTTCTTAGAAAAGGTCTACCCAAAATAATAGGTCAAGTAGAATCACACTTCATATCAAGTATAATAAAATCAGTGGGAATAATATTCAGTTGCACTTCAACCTTAGCATCATCTTTTCTTCCTAGAGCTTTCTTACTAGATGAATCGACAAGGTTAATGGTCAAATTGCTAGGTTCCATATTTCCAAGATCAAGCATATAAAAAAGTATGTTAGGCATAGTAGAAGTACTAGCGCCCAAATCACATAAAGCATTACAATAGTATGGACCTATGCAAATTTTAATATTGGTTCCCAAGCATCTTCGAGTTTTCTAGGAATATAAGCCTCTATGTTAAATTTAGGATACTTACTAAATTCAAGAGAATGCATTAAGAAAAGAGAATGCATTAATCATCTCTACCAGTACATTGTGATATTTTCATATTCAATTCAAGAAGGTCCAACATTCAAGTAGACACATTAGGCAAGTAAGACTTCTAGTGCCCATTTGCCAGTGACTCTAAGAACACGGGAACCTATGTAATATAAGAGCAGAAATCACGTTCAAGTCGCCATATAAAATGCCGCTTCTTCTGATCCATAAGAATCTATAGCATAGTTTTCTCAGCATGCCTAGGACGATGCCGGTAATTAACTTATGTGGGCTAGCAGCTGTTGTCTCGTCAGAATGGTGCTTTTGTCCACCGAGAGCTTGTTGATGTCTGGAGAGCCAATACAAGCCAATGGATCCTTTTCAATCTGCAACAAACATAAAATTAGGTCAATATTGTTTTTTTAGCTATTTGGTAAATTGAGGGGAGGAGAAAGTTCTACATTTTTGTTTCATAAGTTAACGATGTGGATTCATTGGATCTAACAAATTGCAAAATTACTTGGTTGTAACTCACAGTGTCTACAATTGTCTGTCCAGAAATTGATCTGGCCACGGCAGAGTTATTTGCTTCAGTCTCCTTCTCCCTTTCCACAAAACTGCTGTCCACGTATGAATGGCGTTGGCGCCAGCTGAAAAGTGGACTATCTTGATGCTGATCACTGAACAGATGCTCAGCTATGAAGTGCTTTTTAACAGCTTTAACCAATGATTTTTCATTGCTATGCTTAGCAAGTATTCTGTAAATGAAAAAAATATTAATATAAAATATCTTTGACTGGCAATGAAAATAAATAAAGCATCATTAGTTAATGATCCACACATGTTAACTAGCTCCATCTTCACGCGTTCTTCAAAATATTTATAGCACATCCATAAAAGCACTGATAATATGTCAACTTCCCGAGCACACAAGCACCGCCTGGTAATACATTGGTTCATAAAATTAGCACTTATAGTGAAAAAGAGGGATGGCGTTTCTAAAGTTTCTGTCCAAACTTCATGCCCCTGAATCCGTTTTCCTTTTGACAAACTAGGGAGGGACAAAGTAGCAGATGTAAATCAAATCCAAAATTTGAAAGCCCATCTACTTGCGAGTGTATCTAACAATGTGATTTGATACTTTTCAAGCCTAAATGCTTATAGGTAGTAACAACAGGATTTGTATGAACAAAATGTGCATGAACAGATTTATTCTTAGGAGTAGCCAATCTGCCCCATTCCAAATTTGAATATTATGCGTATCAATGGTCAACCCTCTTAATTAATCATTAGACATAATTAATAAACAAGAAAGGGTTGATAAATGATCAAGAAAAACTTTCATATTTTTCATTTTGAAATGTTCCTTTTATTATAATAAAGAGTAGGTGAATCAAATTAAATTAAAATACTCTCTTCATATTTAGAGATTTCAGCAAGACAGAAACAGGTTAAGAAGGCATGAGATTTACCAGCAGAGTATACCAACGTCAGCAATCTATGCGGAGGTGGAAGAGCAACCAATTTATGTGCTGCATAAAAGAGTATAAGTAAGCATCTAGCAACAAATTCAACAATGATTAGCTTTGCAGGTTTCCAACGTTGATACTCCTCATTGTGAATACCCATATTCCAAATGGGTTACTAGTAAATTCGTCTTACATTTCCAATCTGAATAATAGGTGCAATTCTGAATAACTTACCAACCTGGCAAATAAAAACTACTAGTAATTTTTTACAATCTTTATCTAATTTTACAGATATCTTAACTTATATCTTTGCTGGAACATACTCCCGCGTCCCTCTGTCCCATAATATAAGACGTTTTGCAAGCTAACATAACTTGCAAAAATGTCTTATATTGTGGGGCGGAGGGAGTATAACTTGGACCACTGGTTGGAATGAAAGGTTTCCTCGTCGAGAATAGAATTCCATTTAGAGTTGTAGCTCACAAATAACTGTATCCATCATCGCGTACTAGGTTGAAGGGCAATTCGCATCTGATGATCATAGATGGAGGTCGAGGCACCTTTATTTATGGCAAAACAGAGAGGAAGAGTGAAGAACGTAGAGGTCGCGGCGTAGCCCACGTCCGCGGCGGTGCTGAATTTCCGCAGCGTGGCCTCCTCCGCCTGTGTGAGCGGACCCTGCAAAGGGAAGCAAGAAACCACCAGTCCAGCACCAGTCCAGCACCAGTCCAGTTCCAGTAGCAGCAACAAGTGAAAACAGGAGCGAAACCTTGGCCCGCAGGGAGATCTCCAGATCCTGAATCGCCTCCCCACGCTCCTGCATCACATCAGCGGCAGAAAATCAGTCCCTTGCATGAGCATGACGACGGAGGAGGAATCGGAGGCGCCTCCATCTAACCTTTCCGAGGAAAAGCCCGAAGAGCTCCTTGGGATTCATGGCCGGCAGCTCCTGTGTCGCGGCAGGGAGAAATTGCAGCAATTTGGGTGGGTGAGAAGCAGAGTCGCCGCCACTGGCTGGGTTTCCGGCGCGATGGGGATTGGGGAATGCATCGCTTGATGTGGGTTCAAGTTGTTAGAGTATAGTTGGCTTGAGCTATTCTCAAGGAGATGAACCGGGAACGGCCTTATCTCCTATGCATGCGCCATGCACTACACCGCCACACTCAGTAGAGATAGGATACGTGATTAGGTTGTTAACTTGTTATGCGCGTGAGTCGTCCTCCTCTCTCTCTCCCCCCGATGTACTCTACTTAATTACCCCAAGAGGATGGATAGCATGATGCATCTCTACTCATACTCACTTTATGTTAGTCATCTATAAACACTCTTATATTTCTTTATGGAGGGAGTATCAGTTTTTTGATCCATCCCTTCTGCTATGGCCTCTGAGCCCACCGCCGATGTGGCCTCCTTGCCGGCGTCCACTCCCTCCTTCCCCATGGCCTTTGCGCCTCTTCCCACCCCCTATCTTCCCCGGCCTTGCCACCCTTGGCGGTGGTCACCACTCCTCTTCCCCTCCAGACCGCGCCACTGGTCCGAAGTCTCTTCCGTTCGCCGGCCCGCGCCCATGCCATCCACGTCGAGGGAGCCAACATTCACAATCATGTGCGTGTTCATGTGAACATGAAAGGAGCAAACTACTCGGTCTGGCGCGGCGTCATGTTGGAGACAATAGATCAGTACGACGTCACCGTCCGCATCTGTCCCGACTTCAATAACCACGCCGGTGACACGGCATGGAAGATCACCAGATCACCAACAAGGCTGTTAAAAATGGTTCTACGAGACCATGAGCATGAGCTCGTCGGTTCCGTCATCAATCGGGAGGCCACCGCCTTTGAGATTTGGTCGGCGATTGAGGCCTTGTTCCCCAACCATCGCCGCTCTCGGCAATTCTAAGTCCGAGCTCCGCGGGATCCGCCAGGGCGAATCTTCCGTCTCCACCTTCTGCGCCCGACTCAAGTCTGTCGTGGATGAGCTGCGAAACTTTGGCAAACCGCTGGACGAGTCGTTTGACGTCGTTGTGGGCATGTTCCTCCAGTAGCGACTTCTCTGGCTCCAACAGTGCCCTCGCCGCCCACACCAGGCCGCCTGTTCCCAGCCCGTCCTCTGGTGGTTCTTCGGGTAGGAACACCAAGCCGCCTGGTGCGGGCTCCAGTGGCAGCAAGCCCGACACTCCATTGCTGAACCAGGGAAACAACAAGCACCGCCGTTTCACCAACAACTGCGGCTATAAGTGCGCCGCCAACTCGCTGAATCCATGGACTGGGCACGTCTACGTCTACCCCATCGCACTCCCTCCTCCGCCACGCACGCCTCCGGCGCCAAGGATGTTGGGGAACGTTGCATGGGAAACAAAAAATTTCCTACGCTCACCAAGATCAATCTAGGAGATGAACATCCACGAGAGGAGAGATTGCATCTACATACCCTTGTAGATCGCTAAGCGGAAGCGCTAAGAAACACGGTTGATGTAGTCGAACGTCCTCGTGATCCAATCATGATCCGTCCCGCGAACTCCTGATCCAAGTGCCGAACGGACGGCACCTCCGCGTTCAACACACGTACGACTTGATGACGCTTTCACCTCCTCGATCCAGCGAGCGATGGTGAAGTAGTAGCTCGAGTCCTCCGGCAGCATGACGGCGTGGTGGCGGTGGTGGAATCTCAGTAGTGCTTCGCTAAGCGCTACGGAGAGGAAGAAGGCTACGAGGGAGAGAAGGGGCAGCGCCGTGGCGTATCAGGGTGCCGCTACCCTCTCTCTACCTCTCTATATATAGGGGGAAGGGGGGAGGAGGGGGCGCCCTAGGGTTTCCCTAGGGGGGCCGGCGGCCACAAGGGGGAAACCCTAGATGGGTTTTGGCCCCCCACCCGTTAGGAGCCTTGGCCCCCAAGGCAAAGGGGGCGGCTGCCCTAGGGAGGGCGCCCCACCTCGCCTGGTTACGTGAGAAGGGGTGAGAGGGGCGCACAGCCCCTTAGTGGGCTGGTGTGCCCCCTCCCCTTGGCCCATGAGGCCCCCCAACACTTGTTGGGGCCCCCCGAAACCCCTTTCGGTCATCCTGGCCATAACCCGGTGCCCCTGGAACACTTCCGGACTCCGATACCCTTCGTCCAATATATCAATCTTCACCTCCGGACCATTTCGGAGTTCCTCGTTACGTCTGAGATCTCATCTGGGACTCCGAACAACCTTCGGTAACCACCAGAATGACTCAACTATACTTATATCGTCACCAAACGTTAAGTGTGTAGACCCTGCGGGTTCGAGAACTATGCAGACATGACCGAGACAACTCCACGGTCAATAACCAATAGCGGGACCTGGATGCCCATATTAGTTCCTACATATTCTACGAAGATCTTTATCGGTCGAACCTCGATGTCAAGGATTCACCCAATCCCGTATGTAGTTCCCTTTGTCTATCGGTATGTTACTTGCCCGAGATTCGATCGTCGGTATCTCCATACCTAGTTCAATCTCGTTACCGGCAAGTCTCTTTACTCGTTCCGTAATACATGATCCCGTGGCTAACTCTTTAGTCACATTGCTTGCAAGCTTATTGTGATGTTGTATTACCGAGTGGGCCCTGAGATACCTCTCCGTCATACGGAGTAACAAATCCCAGTCTTGATCCATGCCAACTCAACAAACACCCTCGGAGATGCCTATAGAGCACCTTTATAGTCACCCAGTTACGTTGCGACGTTTGGTACACACAAGGTATTCCTCCAGTGTCAGTGAGTTGCATGATCTCATGGTCATAGGAACATATACTTGACATGCAAAAAATGATAGCAATAAACTTGACACGATCATATGCTACGTTCATAGTTTGGGTCTTGTCCATCACATCATTCTTCTAATGATGTGATCCCGTTATCAAATGACAACTCATGTATATGGCTAGGAAACCATAGCCATCTTTGATCAACGAGCTAGTCCGGTAGAGGCTCACTAGGGACATGTTGTTGTCTATGTATTCACGCATGCATTTGAGTTTCCTGTCAATACAATTATAGCATGGATAATAAACGGTTATCATGAACAAGGAAATATAATAATAACCACTTTATTATTGCCTCTAGGGCATATTTCCAACAGTCTCCCACTTGCACTAGAGTCACTAATCTAGTATTACATGGTAATGAATCTAACACCCATAGAGTTCTGATGTTGATCATGTTTTGCCCGTGGAAGAGGTTTAGTCAACGGATCTGCAACATTCAGATCCGTATGTACTTTGCAAATGTTTATGTCCTCCTCCTTGACCCAGTCGCGGATGGAATTGAAGCGTCGCTTTATGTGTCTGGTCCTCTTGTGAAACCTTGGTTCCTTGGCCAGAGCAATGGCACCAGTGTTGTCACAGAGCAGAGTCATTGGGTCTAGTGCACTAGGCACAACTCAAAGATCTGTCATGAACTGCTTCATCCAGACACCTTCCTTTGCTGCCTCCGAGGCAACTATGTACTCCGCTTCGCATGTAGAATCAGCTACCACGCTTTGCTTGGAACTGCACCAGCTTACCGCTCCCCCATTTAGAATATATACATATCCGGTTTGAGACTTAGAGACATCCGGATCAGTGTCAAAGCTTGCATCGACGTAACCCTTTACGACGAGCTCTTGATCACCTCCATAAACGAGAAACATTTCCTTAGTCCTTTTTAGGTACTTAAGGATATTCTTCACCGCTGTCCAGTGATCCATTCCTGGATTACTTTGAAACCTTCCGGCCATACTTATGGCAAGGATGACATCCGGTCTTGTGCACAGCATCACATACATGATAGAGCCTATGGCAGAAGCATAGGGGATGACACTCATCTTTTCTCTATCCTCTGTAGTCGCTGGGCATTGAGTCTGACTCAACATCACACCTTGTAAAACAGGCAAGGACCCCTTCTTGGACTGATCCATTTTGAACTTCTTCAAAATCTTATCAAGGTATGTGCTTTGTGAAAGTCCTATCAAGCGTCTCGATCTATCTCTATAGATCTTGATGCCTAATATGAAAGCAGCTTCTCCTAGGTCCTTCATTGAAAAACTCTTGTTCAAATATTCCTTCACGTTTTCCAAAAGATCTATATTGTTTCCAATCAGCAATATGTCATCCACATATAATATTAGAAATGCTATAGAGCTCCCACTCACTTTCTTGTAAATACAAGATTCTCCAAAAACTTGTATAAACCCGAACGCTTTGATCACCTCATCAAAGCGAAGATTCCAATTTCGAGATGCTTGCACCAGTCCATAAATGGATCGCTGGAGTTTGCACACTTTGTCAGCATTCTCTGGATCGACAAAACCTTCCGGTTGCATCATATACAACTCTTCCTTAAGGAAATCGTTAAGGAACGCTGTTTTGACATCCATCTGCCAGATTTCATAATAAAAAAATACAGCTATTGCTAACATGATTCTGACGGACTTAAGCATCGCTACGGGTGAGAAAGTCTCATCGTAGTCAACTCCTTGAACTTGTGAAAACCCCTTTGCCACAAGTCGAGCTTTATAGACGGTGGCATTACCGTCCGCGTCCGTCTTCTTCTTGAAGATCCATTTATTCTGAATGGCCTTTTGCCCTTCAGGTAATACTTCCAAAGTCCATACTTTGTTTTCATACATGGATCCCATCTCGGATTTCATGGCCTCTAACCATTTGTCGGAATCCGAGCCCACCATCGCTTCTCCATAGCTTGTAGGTTCACCGTTGTCCAACAACATGACCTCTAAGACAGGGTTACCGTACCACTCAGGAGCTGTACGTACCCTTGTCGACCTACGAGGTTCGATAGTAACTTGATCCAAAGCTTCATGATCATCATCATTAGCTTCCCCTTCAACTGACGTAGGTGCCACAGAAACATCTTTCTGTGACGCGCTACTCTCAGGTTGAAGTAAAGGTTCAACAACCTCATCAAGTTCTATTTCCTCCCACTCAATTCTTTCGAGAGAAACTCTTTCTCGAGAAAGGACCCGTTCTTAGCGACAAACACTTTGCCTTCGGATCTGAGATAGAAGGTATACCCAACCATCTCTTTTGGGTATCCTATGAAGACATATTTGTCCGCTTTGGGTTCGAGCTTTTCCGGCTGAAGCCTTTTGACATAAGCATCGCAGCCCCAAACCTTAAGAAACGACAACTTAGGTTTCTTGCCAAACCACAGTTCATACGGTGTCGTCTCCACGGACTTAGATGGTGCCCTATTTAAAGTGAATGCAACTGTCTCTAACGCATAATCCCAAAATGAAAGTGGCAGATCGGCAAGAGACATCATAGAACGTACCATATCCAATAAGCTACAATTACGACATTCGGACACACCATTACGCTGTGGTGTTCCAGCTGGCGTCAACTGTGAAACAATTCCACATTGTCTTAAGTGATTGCCAAACTCATAACTCAGATACTCTCCTCCTCGATTAGATCGTAGGAATTTGATCTTCTTGTTACGATGATTCTCAACTTCACTCTGAAATTGCTTGAACTTTTCAAACGTCTCAGACTTATGCTTCATTAAGTAAATATACCCATATCTACTCAAGTCATCGGTGAAGGTGAGAAAGTTGTCGTGGTGGGCGCACGACAGATGCCAAAGGATGGCTAAAGAGAGGGACATGCTCGAGGGCACCGATGGGCTCCAGAGGCAAGGTCGGCATGAGCGAGCGAGGGACGCAAGACATACCCAGGTTCGGGGCTCTCCGGAGAGATAACACCCCTAGTCCTACCGAGTGTGGTTTATATGTGGAGGATACAAGCTTGCTCCTGGAGCTGTTTCGGGGAGGAAGGAAGACAGGCCAAAGCATAGGCTGCTCCTTCTCCTTGTGTGTGTTCTACTGATGATCTCTCTCTCTGGTGTTCATGTCCGCCTTCGCCCGTGTACATGGAGGGCTCCTGGGGGGTTTTATAGGTCAACCCCCCAGGGTTACAATGGTAAAGTTACATGGCCATGGGGCCGGGATGTCAGCGTCTAGGAAGCCGGCGCTGGGGCTCGCCGGGTACCAGGGTACGTCGGGTTCTCGGGCGCGGGCCCTGTGCGCCAGAGGGCACTGTTTCCCATCTTATCGTGCGTCACGGAGTGGTTGGGCCAGCTCGGCTACAGTGGCGCGTCGCCTGGTCGCCATCGGCTTGCGTCAGCAGGACGAGGGATGTACTGTAGCCATGCCGGCCCCGGTCAGCGGAGTAGGTGGGCCACTATTGCCACGCTCCTGCCGGTCAGCGGGGTTGGTGGGCCACTCTGGCCATGCTCATTCCTTCATGGGGACTTGTTCCATCGTACGCCTTGGATGGGACGGGAGCTGACCCTCGGCCGGGTTGAGGGGCGCACCGTGGTGGCGCTTGCTTGTTGAAGAAGTCTTTGACTTGCCGAGTCCGGCCGGCATGCGCCAGCGGGTCTGGCCGGGTTGCAGGACGTGGCCGGGTTGAGGAACCCGGCCAAGGGCAAGCCGGATTGCGGGGCGTTGCTAGCCCTGAAGTTTTTGAAAAGGATCCGGGTTCCGTTGCCTGCCCGAGGTTCATCCCCCCGACAGTAGTCCCCGAAGCTATGAAGGCTCGCCGGCTTCGACCAGGGGGGCCTTCGCAGTTTCATCCCCTGAGGAGGCGGCTGATGTTGATGAAGCTTGTGACCGCCGGGTTCGGCAACACCCACTGTGTGCCTGCTTCCAGAAGCTGGATCGTGGCATCCCGGCATGGGCGGGAAACCGAAGAGTCCGCCGAATCTTGGAGGGGAAGGGATGCGACCCCTTGGTTTCGGCGCGGGCGCCACGTGGTGATTAGTAGCTGAAGAGGCCCTGACAGGCCACGCGCGTGACGGGACGCGACAGCGGGCTGGGGCCCGCCATTCTGCGCCCTTGGCCCTCGCGCAGGGATTTAATGTGGCGGCCACGGATGGTTGCCCTTCTCGATGCAGTTAATTCGCGCGCAGATCGCGCCCACTCGATGCGGGGAAGTGGGAGGGGTGGGCGCAACGGATCCCACTTCCCCACGTTCCGCCCGTGGTTATAAATCAGTGGGAGGGGGTGGCGGAAATCATTCATGCACGCGCCCCCCACCCCCTTCTTCTTCCTTCGCCCAGTTCCTGAGCTCACCGCCCAACGGAGAACTAGGCGCCGCTCGAGTCGCCCGCCTGCCGCGCTAGCTCCTTCTTGCCAATGCGCCCCGCACCCACGCCGAGCACCGTGGATGGCACTACCGAAAGGCTCATGGGAGGGATCCAACGTCACTGATGACGATATCTAGTATCTTCGCGACACCCGACGCCTGCCGCCGGCGGCAGAGGTGGCCGCATGCGCGCCCGGAGGGGAGGTGGAGCCGCAGCCGCAGGACGGTGAGTGCGTGGTTTTCTATAGTCACTTCAAGCGCGAGCTCGGCCTTCCTGCCAGTGCCTTCTTCCGCGCCTTCCTCTCCTTCTTCGGGCTGCAGCCGCACCACCTAGGCGCCAATGCCGTGCTGCAGCTCTCGGGCTTCGTCACCCTTTACGAGGTGTATCTGGGGGTGGAGCCAGATGTGGAGCTCTGGAGCCGCCTCTTCTTCCTCAAGCAGTAGGGGCCGGAGGCCGGGGTTATGTCGGACTGCGGGGCTGTCGTTGTCTCGGTCCGGCTGAATGGGGTGTTCCCCAAGATGCCCATCAAGGAGTCTGCCAAGAAGTGGCAGAATACATTTTTCTATGTTCGCCGCGTTGGCGGAGGAGGCGACGCCATCAACTTGCCCCCGTTCATCAACGAGCAGCCGCTCGCCAAGATGAACTGGGGCTACATGCCCAAGAACCCGCCACAGGGGATGCTGAATCTGTGCGACCGGATTCGGGAGATGACGGCGCGGGAGGGCCTTAAGGGGACAGACCTCTTCGTCGCCTTCGTCGCGCGCCGGGTTCTGCCG
This sequence comes from Thinopyrum elongatum, assembly GCA_011799875.1. NCBI lineage: Eukaryota > Viridiplantae > Streptophyta > Magnoliopsida > Poales > Poaceae > Thinopyrum > Thinopyrum elongatum. Next base: position 464,841,276 of record CM022301.1, on the reverse strand, counting down.
CTGCAGCATCGGGCGCACATCATCGGCCTGATGGGTGACCGCCAGGACCCTACCCGGATGTCGTCCGGCAGGCTGGACCCAGAGCAGGTCGCCGAGCGGGTGAATGCCATCTCCAAGGCCGGGTTGGCTCCGGATTGGCGCTTCGGCAAGGCGTCCTACAATGCCGAGTACCCGACACCCGTGGTGAGTCCTTGGTCCCCATATTTTGCTATGTGCCATCTCCTTGTTTGTTCGGATGCGACGCGGGAGGTGCTGCTTAACGCAATCTGGCCAACGTGTGACTGGACGAGGGCGCAGGTACCTGCTGTTGAGTGGGCCCGATCGGCGTGAGAAGAGTCTTATGCCGAGAACCCGGAGCCGGTCGACGCTACGGCCGACGCAACCCGCCGAGCGGGTAAGTCTTCTCGCCCAGATCTCTTGCGAGACTGGTTGGATGACGACGACGTGGAGATTCTGGCGCAAGCTGGTGGTGCAGCGCCATCGAGGGGCGTAGACAGCAACGTCGCCCCCCAAGATGACCAAAGAACAAGGCCGAGGCCGGGTCATCCCGCGTACCGGCCGCGGCTAGCCGGTCGCACGGGAAGGCGGACGTGGCGCCAAGGAAGCTGGCCGCGAAGCGCTCGGCGGACCCGGCCACAGGCGGCAAGCCGGCCGCCAAGAAGAGGCGTCGCGCTACCCCGGCGGCGCCGGCAAGACCGACCATCCCGACGGCGATCGGGTACACTTTCTTGCTGACACCGGTGAACCGCCGAGCCGTTCTTTTCTCATGCTATTGTTGTTGTGATCCAGGTCGCTGTTGGCGTTGGCGACGACGGACGCCGCGTCCGGGGGCGGCTTCTCATTCCGGCGGACCCGGAGTAGCGCCGTCGACTGGGATGAGGAGGCGCCCGAGGAGGACCTTGTCCTGGACCTGGAGGACGCCGAGGGCATGGCCTGGCGGGACCGGAACATGGCCATGGAGGAGATGGAGGCGGCGTCGACCCAGGCCAGGGCCAGGGCCATGGAGGCGAGGGAGCGGGCCGTCAGGGAGCCGACTTGGCCGGAGATGCCGTCGGGCTTGGAGCCGGCGGGGGCGGTTTTCGTGCCGCCAACGAAGGAGGGGCGCAACCCGGACGGCCGGGTGGAGGTGGTAGTGGGCGACCGGGAGGTCGTGGAGATCGATGACGACACCCCGCCGCGGGACAACATGGTCGAGTGGGTGGAGGTCGGAGGAGGCGGCGGGGGATCCGCCCCGGAAGGGGTGCCGCGGGCGACGGCGGACGGGGCGCCGCGGGCAACGATGGAGGGGGGCAAGCATGCCTTGGTGATCAGGCAGCCGCCAGTGGCGCCGAGAGGCCGCCCCGCAGCCGGGCCGCAATTGGTGCAGGCCGGGTCCAGCCGGGCCGTCATCGGGCTATTGACGCAGGAGGAGGCGTCGATGGACGCCGTGCGCCGGCATCTCCGCGGGCGCGCGCAGCGGGTTCAGGCCTTTGCTCAGGCCGAGACGGAGTGGGCGCGGGAGCTGGAGCACTCCGTGTTTGTGAGTCTTCCTTCCTCTAGCTTTTTCTTTGTAGCCGGTTAGTGGGGGCGCGCCAGCGCACCCACTGGGTGTAGCCCCCGAGATTCAGGCCAACTACGTAGTAGTTGGGTCGAATCTTCAGTAAGTGTCTTGTGTTGATTCTTACTTTTTCGCAGCAACTGGATGCCTTCTGGGTCGGCGTCTACAACCGGCTTCTGGAGAAGCACCAGCGGATCACGGCGCGGCTCGCAGCCAAGGAGGAGGTGCTCCGCCTCACCGAAGGTACGTTTCGCGTGCTCTTAGTGGGGGCGCGCTAGCGCACCCACTGGGTGTAGCCCCCGAGATTCGGGTCAACCGCGTAGCGGTTGGGTTGAATCTTAAAGTGTTTTGTCTTTTCCTTTTCTTCCGTCATCCTACTTCGAGTCTTTGCCGCGCAGCCGCCGCGGCTGAGGTGCCTGATAACCCACAAGTATATGGGATCAACTGTAGCCTTTTCGATAAGTAAGAGTGTCGAACCCAACGAGGAGCAGAAGGAAAAGACAAGTGGTTTTCAGCAAGGTAATGTCTGCAAGTACTGAAATTGTAAGTAGCAGAGTAGTTTGATAGCAAGATAATTTGTAACGAGCAAGTAACGGTAGTAGTAATAAAAGTGCAGCAAGGTAGCCCAATCCTTTTGAGGCAAAGGACAGGCCAAAACAGTCTCTTATAATAAGCAAAACGTTCTTGAGGGTACACGGGAATTTCATCTAGTCACTTTCATCATGTTGGTTCGATTCGTGTTCGCTACTTTGATAATTTGATATGTGGGTGGACCGGTGCTTAGGTGCTGTTCTTACTTGAAAAAACCTCCTACTTATGATTAACCCCCTCGCAAGCATCCGAAACTATGAGAAAAGTATTAAGAATAAATTCTGACCATAGCATTAAACTTTCGGATCCAATCGGTCCCTTACGGAATAGCGCATAAACTAGGGTTTAAGCTTCTGTCACTCTCACAACCCATCATCTAATAACTACTCCACAATGCATTCCCTTAGGCCCAAATATGGTGAAGTGTCATGTAGTCGACGTTCACATGACACCACTAAGGGAATCACAACACACATACTATCAAAATATCGAACACATATCAAGTTCACATGATTACTTGCAACATGATTTCTCCCGTGACCTCAAGAACAAAAGTAACTACTCAAAAATGATAATCATGCTCAAGATCAGAGGGGTATTAAATAGCATATTGGATCTGAACATATAATCTTCCACCAAATAAACCATATAGTAATCAACTACAAGATGTAATCAACACTACTAGTCACCCACAAGCACCAATCTATAGTTCCGGTACAAAGATTGAACACAAGAGATGAACTAGGGTTTGAGAGGAGATGGTGCTGTTGAAGATATTGATGGAGATTACCCTCCCCAAGATGGGAGAGTTGTTGGTGATGATGATGACGATGATTTCCCCCTCCGGGAGGGAAGTTCCCCCGGCGGAATTGCTCCGCCGGAGGGCAAAAGTGCTCCTGCCCAAATTCCGCCTCGAGACGGCGGCGCTCCATCCCGAAAGTCCTCTCCTGATTTTTTCTAGGTCAAAATGACTTATATACCCGAAGATGGGCACCGGAGGTGGGCCGAGGGGAGCACAACCCACCAGGGCGCGCCTGGGCTCCCTGGCGCGCCTAGGTGGGTTGTGCCCACCTGGTGGGCCCCCTCTGGTACTTATTGGCTCCAATATTCCTCATTTATTCCATAAAAAATGTCCGTGAAGTTTCAGCTCATTTGAAGTTGTGCAGAATAGGTAGCCTGACATAGCTTTTTCAGGTCCAGATTTTCAGCTGCCGGAATTCTCCCTCTTTGTGTATACCTTGCATATTATGAGAGAAAAGGCATTAGAATTACTCCAAAAAGCATTATTATGCATAAAAACATCATAAATAACAGTAGGAAAACATGATGCAAAATGGACGTATCAACTCCCCCAAGCTTAGACCTCGCTTGTCCTCAAGCGAAAACCGAAATCGAAAAACATGTCCACATGCTTAGAGAGAGAGGTGTCGATAAAAACAAAATACGGACATAGAGGCATGATGTGCATTATTGTAACAACAACAAACTTTAACATAAAACTTTTATCATAGAACTTTTATCATAGAATTCTCATGAATAAGTAACAATTCACCACACTATCGAAGTATAAAGCATAAACTCTATTAGAAACCAACAAACTATGTTCTCAGTCAACTTTGCAACTACAATTCATCATCCTTTTAGGAAGGGTCACGTATCGGAGCCTTTAGGCAAGTCCACATACTCAATCATCATATAGTCTTCTATGATTGCTAACACTCACCGCATACACATGAGCAAAACGTTTCAACCGGGCACATAGAAAGATAGGGGCTTTATAGTTTCGCCTCCCAACGTATTCACCTCAAGGGTGATGTCAACAATAATAACTCATGCTACCCATATTCAATTGGACATATGTGCCTAGATCTTTCCTCACCACATGATGCTTGCCAAAGGAGAAAAATAAAAGGAAAAGAGAGAAGAACTTTGACTCTTGCATAAAAATAAATACATAAAAGTAAAAGACAGGCCCTTCGCAGAGGGAAGCAGAGGTTGCCATGCGCTTATTTGTTTGTATGTTCAACCCCTTAGTGCAAGAGAACGTCACGTTATATTGCCCCTTGTGATGGCAACCTTTATTATGTAGTTTGTCGCTTTTATTTCTTCACCATCACAAGTTCGTACAACACTCAATTTTCTCTTACACTAAATGATCTTACACTTTTAGAAGAAATTTTTATTGCATTATTGCACCGATGACAACTTACTTGAAGGATCTTACTCAATCCATAGGTAGGTATGGTGGACTCTTGGAAATAAGATTTGGGTTTAAGGATTTTTGGATGCACAAGTAGTATCTCCACTTAGTGCAGAATTTTTGGCTAGCAAAGATGGGGGCAAGCACCACATGTTGAAGGATCTATGACAATATAACTTCTATGTGAATATGAACAAACATAAATCATTAAGTTGTCTTCCTTGTCCAACGTCAACAATTTTGGCATATAATATTTTGATGGGCGCTCACAATCACAAAAGATTTCTATGATAGTGTATTTATATGTGAATATTCTTTTCCCTTATTAATTCTTTCATGAGTTGCATCATTGACTAATGCTATGTTTGTCAGTCTCTAATAAAATTTTCTACTTATACTTTTCCTTATGTGGTGTTATCACCTACCATAGGATTAGCATATGATCTTTTCATTTATTTCTTTTCTTTTTATTGCAACAAGAAAGTAAAGAAAGCAAAAACTCAAACTAAACTTTATTTTATATCTCGCACACGATTACAAGGATAGATCACTAAGCAAGCTCTCAAGAAGAAAGGATCAAACTAAACTTTTATTCATCTAAAGCAAAAGATTGAAGTAAGAAAAGTAAAGGCAAAAGGTAGTGGAGGTGATACGATACCGGGGCACCTCCCCCAAGCTTGGCGGAAGCCAAGGGGAGTGCCCATACCCGATACTCAATTTTCTTTTGGTGATGAAGAAGGAGGTGGTGGTGGTGATGAAGTAGAAGGTTTGTCTGCCTTTTTCACCAACTTATTTCAAAGGTAAAAATTATCTATCCTTAACTCTTCATTCTCCATATCAAGCTTTATTATCCTCTTGCATAACGCCTCCATGCTTTCATGCTTGAAACGAGGAGGGACTGGTTCATCTTCATCTTCTTCATCAGAGAGCCATATATAGGGATAGGTATCCTTGAAGATATTTTTATCTAAAGGCTGATAAGAAACTGGGCACTTCTCCTCAGAATCTTGAGATGACATATTTTCAGATCTGTCAGGAAAACAGCAAGAAAAGAAGAACAGAAGATTTCTCCGCGATACGGTGGTCAATAGGTTCGGGGGGTATATAAAGATTTTTTATCTTGGAAAACAAGCGAACGGAAGAAAAACGGAGTCCGGAAGGTACCTGAGGTGGGCACAACCCACCTGGGCGCGTCTTGTGCCCACCAGGGGTGCCTTCCTGGTTGCTTCTTATTTTCCTAATTTTCTAAATATTCCAAAACTGACAAAAAATATTTTTGCGGATTTTTCGGAGTCCGTTTAATTACCGTATCACGTACCTCCTCTTTTTCACGATTCTGGAGTGTTCCGGAAGGACTATTTTATGTGTTCTTCCGGTGTCATAGTTTGGATAATATTACTTTCAACATTAATGGGCGTACCTGAGATATAATGTTTTATTCGTTGCCCATTAACAACCTTCGGGTTAGTACCTTCGGCATTATTTATTTTGATAGCTCCAGACCGATAAACCTCCTCGATAACATAGGGTCCTTCCCATTTGGAGAGGAGTTTTCCTGCAATGAATCTGAAACGAGAGTTGTACAAAAGAACATATTCTCCAACTTTGAACTCACGCTTTTGGATTCTTTTATCATGCCATCTTTTAACTTTTTCTTTAAACAATTTGGCATTTTCATAAGCTTGGGTTCTCCATTCATCGAATGAGCTAACATCAAATAACCTCTTTTCACCGGCAAGTTTGAAATCATAGTTGAGTTCTTTAATTGCCTAGTATGCTTTATGTTCTAACTCAAGAGGCAAATGACAAGCTTTCCCATAAACCATTTTATAAGAAGACATACCCATAGGATTTTTATATGCTGTTCTATAAGCCCAAAGTGCATCATCTAATTTCTTAGACCAATTCTTCTAGGACCTATTGACAGTCTTTTGCAAAATTAATTTTATTTCTCTATTGCTAAGTTTAACTTGACCACTAGACTGAGGATGATAGGGTGATGCAATTCTATGGTTAACATCATACTTGGCAAGCATTTTACGGAAAGCACCATGAATAAAGTGTGAACCACCATCAGTCATCAGGTATCTAGGGACTCCAAACCTTGGGAAAATAACTTCCTTAAGCATTTTAATAGAGGTGTTCTGATTAGCACTACTAGTTGGAATAGATTCTACCCACTTAGTAACATAATCAACAGCAACCAAAATATGTGTATACCCATTAGAGGAAGGAAAAGGTCCCATGTAATCAAAACCCCAAACATCAAATGGTTCAATAGCAAGTGAATAATTCATAGGCATTTCTTGACGCTTACCGATATTACCTATTCTTTGGCATTCATCACAAGATGAGACAAACTTACGAGCATCCTTGAAGAGAGTAGGCCAATAAAATCTAGATTGCAATACCTTGTGAGCAGTTCTGTCTCCCGCATGATGTCCTCCATAAGCTTCGGAGTGACATTTCTGTAGGATTTGTCCCTGTTCATGCTCAGGTACACAACGTCTAATAATACCATCTACTCCTTCTTTATAAAGATGTGGGTCATCCCAGAAGTAATGTCTTAAATCATAAAAGAATTTTTTCTTTTGTTGGTAGGTAAAGCTAGGTAGTAAATATTTAGTAACAATGTAATTAGCATAATCAGCATACCAAGGAGTGTTATTAGAAACATTTATTGCAGCTAATTGCTCATCAGGAAAACTATCATCAATATGTAGTGGGTCATCAAGGACATTTTCAAGCCTAGACAAGTTATCTGCTACAGGGTTCTCAGCTCCCTTTCTATCAATAATATGCAAATCAAATTCTTGTAGCAAGAGAACCCACCTAATGAGTCTAGGTTTAGCATCTTTCTTTTCCATAAGATATTTTATAGCAGCATGACCAGTGTGAACAGTCACTTTAGAATCAACAATGTAGGATCTAAATTTATCACAAGCAAACACAACTGCTAAGAATTCTTTTTCAGTAGTAGCATAAGTTTGTTGGGCACTGTCTAGAGTTTTACTAGCATAATGGATAACATTTAGTTTCTTATCAACTCTTTATTCTAGAACAACACCAACAGCATAATCACTAGCATCACACATAATTTCAAAAGGCAAGTTCCAGTCAGGTGGTTGAATAATAGGTGCAGAAATTAAGGCTTTCTTGAGTGTTTCGAAGGCTTCTAAACAATCATCATCAAAAACAAAAGGAGTATCCTTTTGCAAAAGGTTCGTAAGAGGCCTAGAAATTTTAGAAAAGTCTTTGATAAATCTCCTATAGAAACCAGCATGACCTAAGAAACTACGAATACATTTGATATCTTTAGGACATGGCATTTTCTCAATTGCATCAACCTTAGCTTTGTCCACTTCAATACCTCTTTCAGAGATTTTATGGCCCAGAACAATACCTTCATTAACCATAAAGTGGAACTTCTCCCAATTCAAGACAAGATTTGTTTGCTCACATCTCTGCAAAACTCGATCAAGATTGCTTAAACAATCATCAAAAGACTTCCCATACACAGAAAAGTCATCCATGAAAACCTCAACAATCTTTTCACAAAAGTCAGAGAATATAGCAGTCATACATCTTTGAAAGGTAGCAGGTGCATTGCATAAACCAAAAGGCATGCATCTATAAGCATAAGTTCCAAAGGGACAAGTGAAATTGGTCTTTTCTTGATCAGGTTGAGAAACAAGTATTTGTGAAAAACCAGAATATCCATCAAGGAAACAAAAATGTGTGTGCTTTGACAATCTTTCTAGCATTTGATCAATAAAGGGCAGAGGGTAATGATCTTTTCTAGTTGCTTTGTTTAATTTTCTAAAATCAATTACCATTCTATAGCCAGTAACAATTCTTTGTGGAATAAGTTCATTCTTATCATTTGGAACAACAGTAATACCTCCCTTCTTAGGGACACAATGAACAAGACTTACCCATCTACTATATATCAGCTATAGGATAGATTATACCTGCTTCCAGAAGTTTTAATATTTCTGTCCTTACCACTTCTTTCATCTTCGGATTTAACTGGCATTGGTGATCAACAACGGGTTAGCTTCAGGTTCCATATTAATTTTGTGCTGACATAGAGTGGGACTAATGCCCTTAAGATCATCAAGAGTATATCCAATAGCAGCTCGGTGCTTCCTTAGAACTTTCAATAGTCTTTCTTCTTCATGTTCTGAAAAGTTAGCACTAATAATAATAGGATATATCTTTTTCTCATCAAGATAAGCATATTTCAAAGTGTCTGGCAATTGTTTTAATTCAAACACAGGATCACCTTTGGGTGGAGGAGGACCTCCTAGAGTTTCAATAGGCAAATTGTGTTTAAGCAGGGGACGTTGTTCAAAGAAAATATCATCTATTTCATTTCTTTCATGCACATGTAAATCATTTTCATGGTTTAGCAGATATTGTTCTAAAGGATTAGTAGGAGGCACAGCAATAGAAGCAAGACCAATTATTTCATCCTTACTAGGCAATTCTTTTTTATGAGGTTTTCTACTAAACTTGGAAAAGTTAAACTCATGAGACTTATCACCAAAACTGACACCGACAATTTGTTTCTTACAATCTATTCTAGCATTAACAGTGTTCAAGAAGGGTCTACCAAAGATAATGGGACAAAAATCATCTTGCGGGGAACCAAGAACAAGAAAATTAGTAGGATATTTTATTTTCTGACACAAGAGTTCAACATCTCTAACAATCCCGATTGGTGATATGGTATCTCTATTAGCAAGCTTAATAGTAACATCTATGTCTTCTATCTCTGTGGGTGCTATGTCATTCATAATTTCTTGATATAAGGTAAAGGGAATAGCACTCATGCTAGCACCTATGTCACATAAACCATGATAACAGTGATCTCCTATTTTAACTGAGACAACGGGCATACCAACAACGGGTCTATGATTATCTGTTTTATTAGGTTTGACAATTCTAGTAGCTTCATTACAGAAGTAGATAACATGCCCATCTATATTTTCTTCCAGGAGATCTTTAACCATAGCAACACTAGGTTCTACTTTGATTTGTTCATCAGGTTTAGGTGTTCTAATATAACTCTTGTTGACCACAGTTGAAACTTTAGCATGTTCCTTTATCCTAACAGGGAAAGGTGGTTTCTCAATATAAGCAGTAGGAATAACTGGATTAACATTATAAACAATAGTTTCCTCTTTAGCTCATACCGGTTCTTTAACTTCCTTTTTAATAGGTGGGTGATATTTAAACCACTTCTCCTTAGGGAGATCAACATGAGTAGCAAATGATTCACAGAAGGAGGCTACTATCTCAGAGTCAAGTCCATATTTAGTGCTAAACTTTTGAAAAGCATCGGTATCCATAAAAGATTTAACACAATCATACTTAAGCTTAATACCTGACTCTTTACCTTAGTCGAGTTCCCAATCTTCAGAGTTGCATTTAATTCTTTCCAAAAGATCCCACCTGAATTCAATGGTCTTCTTCATAAAGGAACCAGTACAAGAAGTATCAAGCATGGATTGATCATCACGAGAAAGCCGAGCATAAAAATTCTGAATAATGATTTCTCTTGAGAGCTCATGATTGGGGCATGAATATAACATTGACTTAAGCCTCCCCCAAGCTAGAGCAATACTTTCTCCTTCATGAGGCCAAAAATTATATATATAATTCCGATCACGATGAACTAGATGCATAGGATAAATTTTTTGGTGAAACTCCAATTTCAATCGATTCCAATTCCAAGATCCAATATCATCGCATAGCCTATACCATGCCAATGCCTTTCCCTTCAAAGATAAAGGGAAAACCTTCTTCTTAACTTCATCTCCGGGTAAACCTGCAAGCTTAAACAATCCACAAATTTCTTCCACATATATCAAGTGCATATCAGGATGTTCGGTTCCATCTCCTGCATAAGGATTAGCTAGCAGTTGTTCTATCATACCCGAAGGAATTTCATATTCAATATTTTCAGTAGGTGCAGTAGGTTGAGGGGTAATTAATTGTGGTTCCGGTCGAGGTGAAGATACCCCGAACAAACCCCTCAAAGGATTGTTTTCCATAGTAACAAGTGACAATAAATTTCAGCATGTAGTAATAATTTTTCCTTACCAATTTCCGCTTACCAAGAGCGCTTCACTCCCCGGCAATGGTGCCAAAGAATAGCCTTGATGACCCACAAGTATATGGGATCAATTGTAGCCTTTTCTATAAGTAGGAGTGTCGAACCCAACGAGGAGCAGAAGGAAAAGACAAGTGGTTTTCAACAAGGTAATGTCTGCAAGTACTGAAATTGTAAGTAGCAGAGTAGTTTGATAGCAAGATAATTTGTAACGAGCAAGTAACGGTAGTAGTAATAAAAGTGCAGCAAGGTAGCCCAATCCTTTTGAGGCAAAGGACAGGCCAAAACAGTCTCTTATAATAAGCAAAACATTCTTGAGGGTACACGGGAATTTCATCTAGTCACTTTCATCATGTTGGTTCGATTCGTGTTCGCTACTTTGATAATTTGATATGTGGGTGGACCGGTGCTTAGGTGCTGTTCTTACTTGAATAAACCTCCAACTTATGATTAACCCCCTCGCAAGCATCCACAACTACGAGAAAAGTATTAAGAATAAATTCTAACCCTAGCATTAAACTTTTGGATCCAATCGGTCCCTTACGGAATAGCGCATAAACTAGGGTTTAAGCTTCTGTCACTCTCACAACCCATCATCTAATAACTACTCCACAATGCATTCCCTTAGGCCCAAATATGGTGAAGTGTCATGTAGTCGACGTTCACATGACACCACTAAGGGAATCACAACACACATACTATCAAAATATCGAACACATATCAAGTTCACATGATTACTTGCAACATGATTTCTCCCGTGACCTCAAGAACAAAAGTAACTACTCACAAATGATAATCATGCGCAAGATCAGAGGGGTATTAAATAGCATATTGGATCTGAACATATAATCTTCCACCAAATAAACCATATAGTAATCAACTACAAGATGTAATCAACACTACTAGTCACCCACAAGCACCAATCTATAGTTCCGATACAAAGATTGAACACAAGAGATTAACTAGGGTTTGAGAGGAGATGGTGCTGTTGAAGATGTTGATGGAGATTACCCTCCCCAAAATGGGAGAGTTGTTGCTGATGATGATGACGATGATTTCCCCCTCCGGGAGGGAAGTTCCCCCGGCGGAATCGCTCTGCCGGAGGGTAAAAGTGCTCCTGCCCAAGTTCCGCCTCGAGACGGCGGCGCTCCGTCCCGAAAGTCCTCTCCTAATTTTTTCTAGGTCAAAATGACTTATATACCAGAAGATGGGCACCGGAGGTAGGCCGAGGGGAGCACAACCCACCAGGGCGCGCCTGGGCTCCCTGGCACCCAGGTGGGTTGTGCCCACCTAGTGGGCCCCCTCTGGTACTATTGGCTCCAATATTCCTCATTTATTCCATAAAAAATCTCCGTGAAGTTTCAACTCATTTTGAGTTGTGCAGAATAGGTAGCCTGACATAGCTTTTTCAGGTCCAGATTTCCAGCTGCTGGAATTCTCCCTCTTTGTGTATACCTTGCATATTATGAGAGAAAAGGCATTAGAATTACTCCAAAAAGCATTATTATGCATAAAAACATCATAAATAATAGTAGGAAAACATGATGCAAAATGGACGTATCAGTGCCGGACCTGCGAACCCGGCTTGCCAGAGCCGGCCAGCAGCATGATTTGGCGATCGCCGATGCCGGCCGGCTCCGGGACGAGATGGGACAGCTGAAGGCGGAGGCCGCCAAAGTGGCGGAGGCCCAGCGGGCGCTCGCCGAAGCCGGCCAGCAGCGTGATCAGCTGGTTGGTGACAAGAGCCAGCTCCAGGCTGAGGTGGAGCGCCTGAAGGCGGAGGCCGTCAAAGCGGTGGAGGCCCACCAGGAAGAGGTGGAGCACCTGAAGGCGGAGGCTGTCAAGGCGGCGGAGGCCCACCAGGCAGAGGTGGAGCACCTGAAGGCGGAGGCCCACCAGGCGGAGCTCCTCCGCCTCAAGGGGGAACACGGGGAGGCGGCCGCTGCTAAGGACAGCGAGCTGAAGGCGGTTGTCGACAAGCGCGCTGAGCTGGAGAAGGCGCTGGAAGCGCGCGACCGTGACGGGGACTTGGAGCGGCATGCTACGTTGCTCGAAGCGCAGCACCTGGATGAGGCCTTCGCCAGTAAGTATTTCTTTGTTGGTTTCGCCGGGTCGCGAGCTGGCTGAGTTTTCATGTAGCTGATCGTTTTCCTTGCTTGCTTGCCAGACTACTTCCCGGAGACGCAGGGCAGGGTGGAGGCGGCCGTGCTCGCTGACCGGGCAGCCCAAGGGGACGCGGGCGCCGACGTCGATCCGCATGCTGCCTGGTCCTTCCCGGAGATCATGCGCGCCGCGGAGGCCTGCCTGCAGGCCCTAGACGAGCAAACGGTGCGGTTGTCTGAGGCCGGGTTGGGGATGGCAGCGGCCCTTTGTCCCGGAGCCGTTGCGCCTCCCAGCTTCTCGCGGCTGGCGCGCTGGCTGGAGGCTGGGCCGGCGCAGCTCCACGCCTGGCGTGTCTCCGTGGCTCGAGCCGGCGCCGAGTTGGCGCTGCGGTTCGTCATGTCGTGGTATCCAGATCCAGCTGCGGGCGGAGGCGGGCTGGATCGCCGCCCAGGCCAGCTACCTGGCCTCGTTCGCGCTGCACGATGAGTTTCAGCTGGAGCAAACCGAAGACGGCGGGGTAGTCTCGCCCGACGACTTCGGCCTGGCGCTCGATGACCCGGCGGGCAGCGCCCAGGAGCCGGGCCCCTACGCGGACGACGAGGCCGGGTTGTAGGATACCGGCGCCTCGGTGGACCCGGGGGCCACTGCGGAGACGCCGGCAGCTGCGCAACCCAGCGCGAGAGACGCCTGAAGCCGCCCTGCTTATCTTTCTTGTGGTTTTGTTAAGTGGCAGGTCCACCCACCCACTGGGGTGTATTGGTGAATGTAATGAACTCTGGCCTTGGGCCCATATTTCTGTAATGTAAATATTTTCGTGAATGTTTGCGCTTTTACTCTTTGTTTTCTAAGCCTTTTTCCTTGCTTGCTCCTTCTTTGGGCCTCCTCCCCCGCGAGTCGAACAACCGGATTCTGGTCTGTGACAAGGAGTTCGGTCCTTGGAAAGAGCGTGTAGTACTTAGGCCCTTCGAACGTTGAGCGTGAGCGAAACACCCACTGGGCTGGCTGGCGGTAGCCGGCAAAGCCGGCTGGCGAGCAGCCGGTCGTGCGGCAACTTAGTGCGGTGAGGCCGGGTTGGCCAATCCGGCAGATCCAATTTAGTGTTTTGCGGCGTGTAGGTGATTTGGCCCATAGTTCTTTCCGGCCAACAGCCGAAGCCGGACTGTGGCGTAGGGCGAAGTGGAGGGCCTTAGCTACCCGATCACGCCGGGATGTGCTAAGAAGGATGGTGGGTTGTGGCCAAGCCGGCCAGCTCCCGAGCCCCCGGGTTGATCGCATCAACCTGGCGGTGGAGGTTTTAAGAAAATTCACAGGGGTGTGTGAAACACAATAACTTGATAGGAAAGGGTAGCCCCCGAGTGTCGTTCGGGGGTCCCATTGTCTTTCATAGAATTACGAAAGGTTGCGATACATACGTGCATACAGTTAACTGTAAAATGGGCGGAGGAGCTCTGCATTCCAGGGCCGGCTTGTCTCTTCGCCGGCGGTATCTCTCTTGCGCTTGTTAGGCTTGCGGGCGTCGATGAGGTAGTTGAAGGAAATATGCCCTAGAGGCAATAATAAAGTTGTTATTTTATATTTCCTTATTCGTGATAAAGGTTTATTATTCATGCTATAATTGTATTGATCGGAAACTTAAATACATGTGTGAATACATAAACAAACACCGTGTCCTTAGTGAGCCTCTACTAGACTAGCTCGTTGATGAAAGATGGTTAAGGTTTCCTAACCATGGACATGAGTTGTCATTTGATAACGGGATCACATCATTAGGATAATGATGTGATGGACAAGACCCATCCGTTAGCTTAGCATAATGATCGTTCAGTTTTATTGCTATTGCTTTCTTCATGTCAAATACATATTCCTTTGACTATGAGATTATGCAACTCCCGGATACTGGAGGAATGCCTTGTGTGCTATCAAAGGTCACAATGTAACTGGGTGATTATAAAGATGCTCTACAGGTATCTCCGAAGGTGTCTGTTTAGTTGGCATAGATCGAGATTAGGATTTGTCACTCCGAGTATCGTAGAGGTATCTCTGGGCCCTCTCGGTAATACACATCATAAGAAGCCTTGCAAGCAAAGTGACTAATGAGTTAGTTACAGGATGATGTATTACGGAACGAGTAAAGAGACTTGCCGGTAATGAGATTGAACTAGGTATAGAGATATCGACGATCGAATCTCGGGCAAGTAACATACCGATGGACAAAGGGAATTACGTATGTTGTCATAAGGTTCGACCGATAAAGATCTTCGTAGAATATGTAGGAGACAATATGGGCATCCAGGTTCCGCTATTGGTTATTGACCAAAGAGGTGTCTCGGTCATGTCTACATAGTTCTCGAACCCGTAGGGTTCGCACGCTTAATGTTCGTTGACGATATAGTATTATATGAGTTATGTATGTTGGTGACCGAATGTTGTTCGGAGTCCCGGATGAGATCACAGACATGACGAGGAACTCCAAAATGGTCCGAAGGTAAAGATTGATATATGGGATAATAGTGTTTGGTCTCCGGAAGGGTTCCAGAGTTCACCGGAAGGGGTTCCGGATGTTTCCCGAAATGTTTGGGTACGAGAACACTTTATTTGGGCCAAAGGGGAAAGCACACGAGGCTTTTGGAAAGTGCAAAAGGGAGTTTTGCGGAGACCAGAGGCTAGGCGCCAGGAACCCTGGCGTCTAGGGGGTAGATGCCAGGGTTTGCCCTGGAGTCCGAGAAGGACTCTTGCCTTTCGGGCAAAACCGACTTTGAGAAGGCTTTTACTCCTAGTTTCGACCCAGGGCTCAACATATAAATAGAGAGGCAGGGCTAGCACCCAAGAGACATCAAGATTCACCAAGCCATGTGTCGGCAACCCCGTCCCCTCTAGTTTATCCTCCATCATAGTTTCCGTTGTGCTTGGCGAAGCCCTGCAGAGATTATTCTTCACCAACACCGTCACCACGCCGTCGTGCTACCGGAACTCATCTACTACTTCACCACTCTTGCTGGATCAAGAATGCGAGGACGTCAGCGAGCTGAACATGTGCTGAACACGGAGGTGCCGTACGTTCGGCACTTGATCGGGACGGATCATGAAGGTGTACGACTACATCAACCACGTTGTCAAACGCTTCCGCTTTTGGTCTACGAGGGTACGTAGACATACTCTCCCCCTCTCGTTGCTATGCATCTCCATGGATAGATCTTGCGTGAGCGTAGGAAATTTTTAAAATTACATGCTACGTTTCCCAACAGTGGCATCCGAGCCAGGTCTATGCGTAGATGATATGCACGAGCAGAACACAAAGGGTTGTGGGCGGTGATCGTCATACTGCTTACCACCAATGTATTATTTTGATTCGGCGGTATTGTTGGATGAAGCGGCCCGGACCAACCTTACATGACCATGTTCATGAGACCGGTTCCACCGACAGACATGCAACTAGTTTTGCATAAAGGTGGCTGGCGGGTGTCTGTTTCTCCTACTTTAGTTGAATCGAATTTGACTACGGCCGGTCCTTGTTTAAGGTTAAAACAACAAACTTGATAAATCACCATTGTGGTTTTGATGCGTAGGTAAGAACGGTTCTTGCTAGAAGCCCGTAGCAGCCATGTAAAACTTGCAACAACAAAGTAGAGGACGTCTAACTTGTTTTTGCAGGGCATGTTGTGATGTGATATGGTCAAGACATGATGAGATATACATTGTTGTATGAGATGATCATGTTTTGTAAAAGTTATCGGCAACTGGAAGGAGCCTTATGGTTGTCGCTTTATTGTATGAAATGCAAATGCCATGTAATTGCTTTACTTTATCACTATGTGTTAGCGATAGTTGTAGAAGAAATAGTTGGCGAGACGACCACGACGCAATGATGGAGATCAAGGTGTCGAGCCGGTGATGATGGAGATCATGACGATGCTTTGGAGATGGAGATCAAAAGCATAAGATGATGATGGCCATATCATGTCACATATTTTGATTGCATGTGATGTTTATCTTTTATGCATCTTATTTTGCTTAGTATGGCGGTAGCATTATAAGATGATCCCTTATCTAAATTTCAAGGTATAAGTATTCTCCCTGAGTATGCACCGTTGCGACAGTTCGTCGTGTTGAGACACCACGTGATGATCGGGTGTGATAGACTCTACGTTCAAATACAACGGCTGCAAGACAGTTTTGCACATGCGGAATACTCGGGTTAAACTTGATGAGCCTAGCATGTACAGACATGGCCTCGGAACACTGGAGACCGAAAGGTCGAACGTGAATCATATAGTAGATATGATCAACATAGAGATGTTCACCATTGATGACTACTCCATCTCACGTGATGATCGGACATGGTTTAGTTGGTTTGGATCACGTATCATTTAGATGACTTGAGGGATGTCTATCTAAGTGGGAGTTCTTAAGTAATTTGATTAATTGAACTTAATTTATCATGAACTTAGTCCTGATAGTTTTTGTAAATTATGTTGTAGATCAATAGCTCGCGTTGTTGCTCCCCTATGTTTTTTGATATGTTCCTAGAGAAAACTAAGTTGAAAGATGATAGTAGCAATGATGCAGACTGAGTCCGTGATCTAAGGATTATCCTCATTGCTGCATAGAAGAATTATGTCCTTGATGCACCGCTAGGTGACAGACCTATTGCAGGAGCAGATGCAGATGTTATGAACGTTTGGCAAGCTCGATATGATGACTACTTAATAGTTTAGTGCGCCATGCTTTACGGCTTAGAACCGGGACTTCAAAAACATTTGAACGCCACGGAGCATATGAGATGTTCCAAGAGCTGAAATTGGTATTTCAGACTCATGCCCGTGTCGAGAGGTATGAGACCTCTGACAAGTACTTTGCCTACAAGATGGAGGAGAATAGCTCGGCCAGTGAGCATGTGCTCAGAATGTCTGAGTACTACAATCGCTTGAATCAAGTGGGAGTTAATCTTCCAGATAAGATAGTGATTGATAGAGTTCTCTAGTCACTATCACCAAGCTACTAGAACTTCGTGATGAACTATAATATGCAAGTGATGACGAAAAAGATTCCTGAGCTCTTCGCGATGCTGGAATCGGCGAAGGTAGAAATCAAGTTAGAGCATCAAGTGTTGATGGTTAACAAGACCACTGGTTTCAATAAAAAGGGCAAGGGAAAGAAGGGGAACTTCAAGAAGAATGGCAAGCAAGTTGCCACTCCCGGGAAGAAGCACAAAGCTGGACCCAAGCCAAAAACTGAGTGCTTCTACTGCAAAGGGACTGGTCACTGGAAGCGGAACTACCCCAAGTATTTGGCGGATAAGAAGGATGACAAAGTGAACAAAGGTATATTTGATATACATGTTATTGATGTGTACTTTACTAGTGTTCATAGTAGCCCCTGGGTATTTGATACTGGTTCAGTTGCTAAGATTTGTAACTCGAAACAGGAGTTGCAAAATGAACAGAGACTAGTTAAGGGCAAGGTGACAATGTGTGTTGGAAGTGATTCCAAGGTTGATAAGATCACCATCGCAGACTCCCTTTACCTTCGGGATTAATATTGAGCCTAAATAAATGTTATTTGGTGTTTGCGTTGAGCATGAATATGATTGGATCATGTTTATTGCAATACGGTTATTCATTTAAGTCAAAGAATAATTGTTGTTCTATTTACATGAATAAAACCTTCTATGGTCTTACACTCAATATAAATGGTTTATTGAATCTCGATCGTAGTGATACACATATTCATAATATTGATGCCAAAAGATGCAAAGTTGATAATGATAGTGTAACATGTTTGTGGCACTGCCGTTTAAGTCATAATGGTGTAAAGCGCATGAAGAAACTCCATACAGATGGAATTTTGGAATCACTTGATTATGAATCATTTGATACTTGCGAACCATGCCACATGGGCAAGATGACTAAAACTACGTTCTATGGAACAATGGAGCTAGCCAATGACTTATTGGAAATAATACATACCGATGTATGCGGTCCGATGAGTGTTGAGGCACGCGGCGGGTATCATTATTTTCTGACCTTCACAGATGATTTGAGCAGATATGGGTATAACTACTTAACGAAACACAAGTCTGAAACATTTGAAAAGTTCAAAGAATTTCAGAGTGAGGTGGAGAATCATCGTAACAAGAAAATAAAGTTTCTACGATCTGATCATGGAGGTGAATATTTGAGTTACGAGTTTGGACTTCATTTAAAACAATGTAGAATAGTTTCACAACTCACGCCAGCTGGAACACCACAGCGTAATGGTGTGTCCGAACGTCGTAACCGTACTTTATTAGATATGGTGTGATCTATGATGTCTCTTACCGATTTACCACTATTGTTTTGGGGTTATGCTTTAGAGACAGTTGCATTCACGTTAAATAGGGCACCATCTAAATCCGTTGAGACGACATCGTATGAACTATGATTTGGCAAGAAACCTAAGCTGTCGTTTCTTAGAGTTTGGGGTTGTGACACTTATGTCAAAAGGCTTCAGCCTGATAAGCTCGAACCCAAATCGGAGAAGTGCGTCTTCATAGGATACCCTAAGGAAACAATTGGGTACACCTTCTACCACAGATCCGAAGGCAAGATCTTTGTTGCCAAGAATGGAACCTTTCTGGAGAAGGAGTTTCTCTCGAAAGAAGTGAGTGGGAGGAAAGTAGAACTTGGTGAGGTAATTGTACCTTCTCTCGAATTGGAAAGTAGCTCATTACAGAAAACCGTTCCCGTGATGCCTACACCAGCTAGAGAGGAAGCTAATGATTATGATCATGAAACTTCAGATCAAGTTACTACAGAACCTCGTAGGTCAACCAGAACACGATCCGCACCAGAGTGGTATGGGAATCCTGTACTGGAAGTCATGTTACTAGACCAAGGCGAACCTACGAACTATGAAGAAGCTATGATGAGCCCAGATTCCGACAGATGGCTTGAGGCCATGAAATCTGAGATAGGATCCATGTATGAGAACAAAGTGTGGACTTTGGTGGACTTGCCCGATGATCAGCGAGCCATAGAGAATAAATGTATCTTCAAGAAGAAGACTAACGCCGATGGTAATGTTACTATCTACAAAGCTTGACTTGCCGCAAAAGGTTTTCGACAAGTTCAAGGAGTTGACTACGATGAGACTTTCTCACCCGTAATGATGCTTAAGTCCGTCCAAATCATGTTAGCAATTGCCGCATTTTATGATTATGAAATCTGGCAAATGGACGTCAAAACTGCATTCCCTAATGGATTTCTTAAAGAAGAGTTGTATATGATGCAACCAGAAGGTTTTTTCGATCCTAAAGGTGCTAACAAAGTGTGCAAGCTCCAGCGATCCATCTATGGACTGGTGCAAGCATCTCAGAGTTGGAATATACGCTTTGATGAGGTGATCAAAGCATATGGTTTTATACAGACTTTCAGAGAAGCCTGTATTTACAAGAAAGTGAGTGAGAGCTCTGTAGCATTTCTAATATTATATGTGGATGACATATTGTTGATTGGAAATGATATAGAATTTCTGGATAGCATAAAAGGATACTTGAATAAGAGTTTTTCAATGAAAGACCTCCGTGAAGCTGCTTATATATTGGGCATCAAGATCTATAGGGATAGATCGAGACGCTTAATAGGACTTTCACAAAGCACATACCTTGACAAAGTTTTGAAGAAGTTCAAAATGGATCAGTCAAAGAAAGGGTTCTTGCCTGTGTTGCAAGGTGTGAAGTTGAGTAAGACTTAGTGCCCGACCACTGCAGAAGATAGAGAGAAAATGAAAGTCATTCCCTATGCTTCAGCCATAGGTTCTATCATGTATGCTATGCGGTGTACCAGACCTGATGTGTGCCTTGCCATAAGTCTGGCAGGGAGGTACCAAAGTAATCCAGGAGTGGATCACTGGATAGTGGTCAAGAACATCCTGAAGTACCTGAAAAGGACTAAGGAAATATTTCTCGGTTATGGAGGTGATAAAGAGTTCGTCGTAAAGGGTTATGTCAATGCAAGCTTTAACACCGATCCGGATGACTCTGAGTCTCAATCTGGATACATATTGAAAATGGGTAGCAATTAGCTATAGTAGCACCATGCAAAGCATTGTAGACATAGAAATTTGCAAATATACATACGAATCTGAATGTGACAGACCTTAAGTACTCTTTGGATGTTAATCACATGGCGATGTGAACTAGATTAATGACTCTAGTAAACCCTTTGGGTGTTGGTCACATGGCGATGTGAACTATGGGTGTTAATCACATGACGATGTGAACTATAGGTGTTAAATCACATGGCGATGTGAACTAGATTATTGACTCTAGTGCAAGTGGGAGACTGAAGGAAATATGCCCTAGAGGCAATAATAAAGTTGTTATTTTATATTTCCTTATTCATGATAAAGGTTTATTATTCATGCTATAATTGTATTGATCGGAAACTTAAATACATGTGTGAATACATAAACAAACACAATGCCCCTAGTGAGCCTCTACTAGACTAGCTAGTTGATCAAAGATGGTTAAGGTTTCCTAACCATGGACATGAGTTGTCATTTGATAACGGGATCACATCATTAGGATAATGATGTGATGGACAAGACCCATCCGTTAGCTTAGCATAATGATCGTTCAGTTTTATTGCTATTGCTTTCTTCAGGTCAAATACTTCCTTCGACTATGAGAA
Source organism: Thinopyrum elongatum (assembly GCA_011799875.1). Taxonomy (NCBI): domain Eukaryota; kingdom Viridiplantae; phylum Streptophyta; class Magnoliopsida; order Poales; family Poaceae; genus Thinopyrum; species Thinopyrum elongatum. The sequence continues at coordinate 464,820,058 of CM022301.1, read as the reverse complement.
TATGCAACTCCCGGATACCGGAGGAATGCCTTGTGTGCAATCAAACGTCACAACATAACTGGGTGATTATAAATATGCTCTACAGGTATCTCCGAAGGTGTCTGTTGAGTTGGCATAGATTGAGATTAGGATTTGTCACTCCGAGTATCGGAGAGGTATCTCTGGGCCCTCTCGGTAATACACATCATAAGAAGCCTTGCAAGCAAAGTGACTAATGAGTTAGTTACATGATGATGTATTACGGAACGAGTAAAGAGACTTGCCGGTAACGAGATTGAACTAGGTATAGAGATACCGACGATCGAATCTCGGGCAAGTAACATACCGATGGACAAAGGGAATTACGTATGTTGTCATAAGGTTCGACCGATAAAGATCTTCGTAGAATATGTAGGAGCCAATATGGGCATCCGGGTTCCGCTATTGGTTATTGACCAGAGAGGTGTCTCGGTCATGTCTACATAGTTCTCGAACCCGTAGGGTCCGCACGCTTAACGTTCGTTGATGATATAGTATTATATGAGTTATGTATGTTGGTGACCGAATATTGTTCGGAGTCTCGGATGAGATCATGAACATGACAAGGAACTCCGGAATGGTCCGGAGGTAAAGATTGATATATGGGATAATAGTGTTTGGTCTCTGGAAGGGTTCCGGAGTTCACCGGAAGGGGTTCCGGATGTTTCCCGAAATGTTTGGGTACGAGAACACTTTATTTGGGCCAAAGGGGAAAGCCCACGAGGCTTTTGGAAAGTGCAAAAGGGAGTTTTGCGGAGACCAGAGGCTAGACGCCAGGAACCCTGGCGTCTAGGGGGTAGACGCTAGGGTTTGCCCTCGAGTCCGAGAAGGACTCTTGCCTTTCGGGCAATACCGACTTTGAGGAGGCTTTTACTGCAAGTTTCAACCCCAGGGCTCAACATATAAATAGAGAGGCAGGGCTAGCACCCAAGAGACATCAAGATTCATCAAGCCGTGTGCCGGCAACCCCGTCCCCTCTAGTTTATCCTCCATCATAGTTACCGTTGTGCTTGGCGAAGCCCTGCAGAGATTGTTCTTCACCAACACCGTCACCACGCCGTCGTGCTGCCGGAACTCATCTACTACTTCGCCTCTCTTGCTGGATCAAGAATGCGAGGACGTCATTGAGCTGAACATGTGCTGAACACGGAGGTGCCGTATGTTCGGTACTTGATCGGGACGAATCGTGAAGGTGTACGACTACATCAACCGCATTGTCAAACGCTTTCGCTTTCGGTCTACAAGGGTACATAGACATACTCTCCCCTCTCGTTGCTATGCATCTCCATGGACAGATATTGCGTGAGCGTAGGAAATTTTTGAAATTACATGCTATGTTTCCCAACAGTAGTAGGCGTTGCAGTCACACTGGGCTTTGCTGACGATGAAGGGGCCCTCCCATGGGAAGGCCAACTTGTGCTGGCCGGCTTGCTGCTGGACAAGCCGGAGGACGAGGTCTCCCGCGCGAAACACGAGGGGCTTGATCTTTTTGCTGTGGTAATGCCTCAGGCCTTGCTGGTAGATGGTGGATCGGCTAAGGGCCAAGAGGCGTGCTTCCTCGAGTAAGTCGATGCCAGCTTCGCGGGCTTCCTTGGCTTGAGCTTCTGTGTACATCATGACTCGTGGCGAGTCGAACTCGACGTCGGTCGGGATGACGGCTTCTGCTCCATAGACAAGGAAGAACGGGGTGAACCCGGTCGATCGGTTCGGCGTTGTCCGGAGACTCTAGAGGATGGCCGGCAGCTCGTCAAGCCAGCTGCCGGGTGAACGGATGAGGGGCTCGATGAGCCGTGACTTGATGCCGGATAAGATGAGGCCGTTGGCCCACTCGACCTGGCCGTTGGATTGAGGATGAGCCACGGAGGCCAGGTCAAGCCGGATGCCAGAGACGGAGCAGTATTGCGCCAGAGCGCCCTTGGCAAAGTTGGTGCCGTTATCGGTGATGATGTTGTGCGGGACGCTGTAGCGTACCGCGATGTCTTTGACGAACCGGACGGCCATTGGCCCGTCCAGCTTCTTGATCGGCCGCGCCTCGATCCACTTGGTGAACTTGTCGACCGCCACCAGCAAATGCGTCATGCTGCCCCGAGTGGTCTTGAAGGGGCCTACCATGTCGAGCCCCCAGACCGCGAAGGGCCAGGTGATTGGGATGGTCTGCAGGGCCGAAGCCGGCTGGTGGCTGCGCTTGCTGAAGCGTTGGCAACCCTCGCACTTGAGCACGAGTGACTCAGCGTCTTTGAGGGCTGTGGGCCAGTAGAAACCATGGTGAAAAGCCTTGGCAACCAGGGACCTGGAGGCGGCGTGGTGCCCGCACTCGCCCTGATGTATGTCGAGGAGGATCTCTATGCCCTTGTCTTGCTCGACGCAGCGCTGGAACACGCCTGTCGCGCTGCACTTGATGAGCTCGTTGTTGATGATGCTGTAGGCGGACGCCCGGCGTTGCACTTGCCGGGCCTCGGTCTCGTCCATGAGGAGTACTCTGCTCTCCAGGAACGCTAAGATCGGCTGGGCCCAAGACGGAGCCGTTACCATGGTGAAGACGGCCACCAAGACGGGTTCTGGGGCGGCAGCCCCCGAGCTGGAGGCAGTAGCATCCGGGTTGGAGACGGCGGCGGCTGGATTGACGGCGAAAGCCCCCGAGCCGGTTTGGGCAGCCCCCGGGTTGGGTTCGTTGGTCGCCGGGTTGGAGAAGGCAGTCCCCGGGCCGGGATCAGCAGCCCCCGGGTCGGGATTGGGAAGGGGTGCTGCAGGGTCGTCCGTGATGGAGATGGACTCAGAATTCGGAGATGGCTTGACAGACGGCTTGCGCAAGTGCTTGAGGGAGACGCTGGACGGTATAGCCTGCCGGGATGAGCCAATCTTGGCTAATGTATCGGCAGCTTCGTTTTCCGTGCACGGGACGTGGAGGAACTCGCAGCCATCAAAGTTGCCGAAGAGCTGCTGGACCAGGAAACGGTAGCTGGCCATGTTGGCACCCCGGGCGTCCCATTCGCCAGAACACTGCTGCACCACCAGATCCGAGTCGCCATAGCATAGGATGCGCCGGATGCCGAGTTCCTTGGCAAGCCGGAGGCCATGCACAAGGGCTTCGTACTCATCGATGTTGTTGGAGGCGGCGAAGTGGATCTGGAGTGCACACCGTAGCCGGTCGCCCTTAGGGGAAGACAACACGATGCCGGCTCCCAAGCCAGAGCGCATCTTGGAGCCGTCAAAGTGCATGCGCCAATGCGTTGAATCTGGCGGCGATGGCAGGTACTGGGTCTCTGTCCAGTCGACGAGGAAGTCGGCCAGGGCCTGGGACTTGATCATGGTGCGGGGCTCGTAGAGGATGGTGTGGCTGGCCAGCTCGATGGCCCATTTGGCAACCCGGCCAGAGGCATCCCGACAGCACATGATCTCGCCGATGGGGGCCATGCTGACTACGATGATGACATGTTCTTGGAAATACTGCTTCAGCTTCTTGGCGGTGAAGTACACGCCATAGCACATCTTCTGGTAGTGCGGGTAGTTCTGCTTGGAGGCGGAGAGCACCTCGCTTAGGTCGTAGACCGGGCGCTGGACAGACTGGATCTTGCCCTTCCCTGGTCGCTCGACCACCAGCATCGTGCTGACCGACCGTGAGGTGGCGGCATTGTACAGCAACAGCGGCTCCTTATCGGCCGGCGCGGCCAGGACAGGCGCGGTGGAGAGCATGCGCTTGAGATCCCGGAACACTTCGTCCGCCTGGTCGTTCCACTTGAATGGCGACGTCTTCTTCATCAGCTGATATAGGGGCAAGGCCCTCTCGCCCAGCCGGCTGAGAAACCGGCTGACCGAGGCCAAGCAGCCGGTGAACTTCTGGACATCTCGCAGCCGGGTTGGCTTGCGCATGTGCTCGAAGGCCTTGATCTTCTCTGGGTTTGCCTCAATGCCGCGCTTCGAGACGAGAAAACCGAGCAGCTTCCCGGCCGGCACGCCGAAGATGCACTTCTCCGGGTTGAGCTTGATCTGGTACTCACACAGATTGGCAAAGGTCTCCTTCAGGTCATCGAGGTGCGTGAGGTGCTGCTTGGTCTTCACCACGATGTCGTCGACGTAGACATGGATGTTGCGGCCGAGTTGCGTCAGCAAGTATTTCTGCATGCAGCGCTGGAAGGTGGCACCGGCATTCTTTAAGTCGAACGACATGGTGATGTAGCAGTATGCCCCGAAGGGCATGATGAAGGACGTCTTTAGGGCGTCGGCTGGGTCCAGTTGATCTGAGTAAGCATCCAGGAAGGACAGGAGCTCACAGCCGGCGGTGGAGTCGATCACTTGATCTATCCGCGGGAGAGTGAAAGGATCCTTGGGGCAGGCCTTGTTCAGGCTGGTGTAGTCTATACACATGCGCCAGGTGTTGTTCTTCTTCAGGACGAGGACCGGGTTGGCCAGCCACTCGGGGTGAAACACCTCCATGATGAAGCCGGCCGCGAGTAGCTTGGCGACCTCTTCACCGATGGTTCTTCTCTTCTCTTCAGAAAAGCGACGTAAGGTTTGACAGATAGGCTTGGCGACCTTGTGAACGTGTAGTTTGTGCTCGGCGTACGTCCTCAGAATTCCCGGCATGTCCTTTGGGGTCCATGCAAAGATATCATGATTCTCACAGAGGAAGTCGACGAGCTCACCTTCCTATTTGCTATCGAGGCGGGTGCCCACGATGACATACTTGCTGTAGCTGGGGTCTTCCGGGTTCAGCTTGATCTTCTTGGTCTCCTTAGAAGGTTGGAACGAGGCCTCGCCAGCCGACTCCTTGGCTGAAGCCGGCACAACCGGCGTCTCGTTGGCTAGCGTGACGATCCGATCGAGCTGGCGCCGCTCCTTGGCTATGCCCAGCGACTCGGCCAATCTGGCACTGGCTTGAGCGCACTCTAGGGATTTTTGGTAGTCGCCGACGATGGTGATGAGGCCCTTGGGTCCCGGCAGCTTCATCTTCAGGTAGGCGTAGTGGGGGACCGCCATGAACTTGGCGAGCACAGGCCGGCCTAGCAGCGCGTCGTACGCGCTGGATAGGTCCACCACCTCGAACCAGATCGGCTCGCGCCGAAAATGATCGCTCGTGCCGAAGAGGACGTCGAGCCGAATCCGACCAGTGGGGGAGCAGGAGAGACCCGGTACGATGCCATGGAACACCGTCCGGGATGGCTCCAGGTCCTTGGCCTCGAGGTCGAGCTTGGTCATGGTGTCGCGGTAGAGGATGTTGATGTTGCTGCCGCCGTCAATGAGGACTCGCGAGAACTTGCAGGTGCGCCTCGCAGCGACTATGGTAGTGTCGAGGACGAGGGCGTAGCCACCCAGGTTGGGCGTGACGGCCGGGTGGTCCTCCCGGGTCCAGCTAATCGGGCGCTCCGACCAGTGCATGTATTCTGGCACGGCCGGGACGGCGGTGTTCACTTCCTGCTGGAGCAGGCGCTCGCTACGCTTGTTGTCATCGAGGCTGGTGAAGACGACGTATCTCGTATTCTGGTTGGGGAAGACATCATCACGCATCGTGCCGTTTGCCAGGGGAGGGGGAGGAGGCGGAGGCGGCTGCCCCGCACCCGGAGCCGGAGCCGGAGGCGGCGGGATGTCGCCCCTCATAATGCGCTTGGTGATGGCGCACTGCCGGAGCGTGTGCATGGACGGCCTCGCGCCGCTGTGGTGCTTGCAGGGAGCGTCGAGCATCTCCTCGAAGCTCATGGCGGGTTGCCATGCCGTCTTGTCGGTTTGCCGGCGCTTGCCGGCCGGCTCGTCCGCAGGCGCCTGCTCGGCGGCCGCGACAAGGCGGCTGTCGTAGCGGGGCGGCTACTGGTCGGCCTTGCGTCTGTTGTTCTGCTGGAAGCTGCTCTCGCCAGCCGGCTTGAAGGGGGATGCCGACAACGCTTTGCCGGCTTCATCTAGCACCACCTGGATCTTCATGGCGGAGTCGGCGTTGGAGTACTTGTCCGCGATGACCATGAGTGCGGCCATGGTGGTTGGCTCGGAGCGTAGGAGCTTGTGCTTGAGGAGGGTGCCATCCCGGCAGCCGCTCACGAAGTACTGATTGGCATGGACCTCGTGGACACCCTCGTAGCTGTTCCGGAGCTCAGTCCAGCGTGCGAGGTACTCGCGGCCGGTTTCAGCCGGCCCCTGCACGCACATGGCGAGCTGGCTGGGATGGCCGGGACGCTTGTAGGTGCCGGTGAAGTTGCGCACGAAGGCCTGCTCGAAGTCAACCCACGCGTTGATGCTGCCGGCTGGCAGACTATTGATCCACGTCCGGGCCGAACCCAGGAGCATGAGCGGGGCGTAGCGCGGGGCAAGGCGGCGATTGCCGCCCGCGATGCCGATGGCGGTGGTGTAGTCGATGAGCCAGTCCTCCGGCTTGACGGTGCCGTTGTACTTGGGGGTGTCGCGGGGGAGCGTGAACCCTTTGTGGAAGGGCTCATCCCGGATGCGTGGCCCGAAGCAAGCCCAGCTCGGCAGCGTTGTCTTTCTCCAGCTCGAGGGAGAGGGCGAGCTGATCAAGGCGGTGGCGAGCGTCGGTGTCGTCGATGGCGCGCGGACCCAGCTGGCCTGCGACTGGGCCTCGGGGGGCCGGGTTGGCCGAAGCCGGGTTGCCACGCCGGTCGGATGGCGGGGGAGGGTCTTGCTGGCGCCGGTCTCCGACGGCCGGCTCGTTGCCCAAGCCGTCACCGGCCGTCGCGGCGCGGTTGCGCCGGGTTCTCGTCTGGCCGGAGTGGGCCTCGGTCGGGCGCGGGGAAGACGCTGTGTTCCGCTGCTCGGGGTCCTTGGAGCGGCGTGAGCCGCACGCGGCGGGATGGTCGAGGCGGTCTTGCTGCGTGTTAGCAGCGTTGAGAAGCTCGTTCATGCGCCGCAGGCGCTCCTGCAGCTCCTCACCCTGCAGCTGCTCCATGCCAACGGCGGCCGCCTGCACGGCGCGCATGTTCTTGACGGGAGTGTCATAGACAGGTGGGACCGCCCCCAGCACGCGGCCGATGGCGGCGCCGCGGTTCCGCACTTCGGCAACTCGGCTGGGTTCAGCCGCGGCCGGTGTGAAGTCGTACGCGGCCTCGTGCTCCCGCTGGGCGGACTCCAACCGGTGCTGCATAGCAGCGAGCGCCGCAGCCTCGTCCAGTAGGCGCTTACGTTCCTCCTCGAGCCGGGCCCATGCCTCTGCGGCGTTGGCGGCGTTGATGTCGGTGGCGATGGGGACGTTGAGGTTCTGCACCATGGTGCGCATGGGTCGGACCCGCCGGCGCGCGCAGCTGCGGCCTGGGCAGCCTTCCGCGCGGCGCTGGACGAGCCGGAGTCGGAGCCGGTGACGAGCACCTCTGCCCTGGTGCAGAGATCCGCCACCCCGACGGAGAAGTTGTTGCCGAGGGGAACGGGCGAGTCGGTGACGTCGAGCACCCCGCTGGGGTACTCATCAGCCGCGGACACGTCGGAGATGCGCAGCGCGGTGAAGGAGGTGGTGAGCAGGTTGATGACGTCGGCCATCGGCGCACCGGGCGCGGGGAACACGCAGTGCGTGATGGGCTCATCAGAGTCGATGAAGGGCACCGTTTGGAACATGTCTCCGGCCGAGACCTCGAGCTGCCCCATGGTGGGCGCCAACTGTCGTGGTGGGCGCACGGCAGATGCCAAAGGATGGCTAAAGAGGGGGATAGGCTCGAGGGCATCGGTGGGCTCCAGAGGCGAGGTCGGCATGAGCGAGCAAGGGACACAAGACATACCCAGGTTCGGGGCTCTTCGGAGAGATAACACCCCTAGTCTTGCCGAGTGTGGTTTATATGTGGAGGATACAAGCTTGCTCCTGGAGCTGTTTCGGGGAGGAAGGAAGACAGGCCAAAGCATAGGCTACTCCTTGTCCTTGTGTGTGTTCTACTGATGATCTCTCTCTCTGGTGTTCGCGTTCGCCTTCGCCCATGTTCATGGAGGGCTCCTGGGGGGGGGGGGTTTATAGGTCAACCCCCAGAGTTACAATGGTAAAGTTACATGGCCGTGGGGCCGGGATGTCAGCGTCTGGGAAGCCGGCGCTGGGGCCCGTCGGGTACCAGGGTACGTCGAGTTCTTTGGGCGCGGGCCCCGTGCGCCAGAGGGCACTGTTTCCCATCTTGTCGTGCGTCACGGAGTGGTTGGGCCGGCTCGGCTACAGTGGTGCATCGCCTGGTCGCCATCGGCTTGTGTCAGCATGACGAGGGATGTACTGTAGCCATGTCGGCTCCGGTCAAGGGAGTAGGTGGGCCAATGTTGCCACGCTCCTGCCGGTCAGCGGGGTTGGTGGGCCACTCTGGCCATGCTCATCCCTTCATGGGGACTTGTTCCGTCTTACGCCCTGGCTGGGACGGGAGCTGACCCGCGGCCGGGTTGAGGGGTGCACCGTGGTGCTTGTTTGTTGAAGTCTTTGACTTGCCGGGTCCGGCCGGCATGCGCCAGCGGGTCTGGCTGGGTTGCGGGACTTGGCCGGGTTGAATAACTCGGCCAAGGGCAAGCCAGATTGAGGGGCGTTGCTAGACCTGAAGTTTTTGAAAAGGATCCGGGTTCCATTGCCTACCCAGGGTTCATCCCCCCGACAAAAGTAACGATATCCACCGCGCGCGTCAACGCTCATCGGACCGCACACATCAGTATGTATGATTTCCAACAAGTCACTTTCCCGTTCCATTGTTCCGGAAAATGGGGTTTTGGTCATCTTACCCATGAGGCATGGTTCGCATGTGTCAAGCGATTCAAAATCAAGCGACTCCAAAAGTCCATCAGCATGGAGTTTCTTCATGCGTTTTACACCAATATGACCTAAGCGGCAGTGCCACAAGAAAGTGGTACTATCATTATCAACTCTACATCTTTTGGCATCAATGTTATGAACATGTGTATCATCACTATCGAGATTCAATAAGAATAAACCCCTCACAATGGGTGCATGACCATAAAAGATATTACCATATAAATAGAACAACCATATTCTCTGATTTAAATGAGTAACCGTCTCGCATTAAACAAGATCCAGATATAATGTTCATGCTCAACGCAGGCACTAAATAACAATTATTCAGGTTCATCACTAATCCCGATGGTAATCGAAGAGCGAGCGTGCCGACGGTGATCACATCAACCTTGGAACCATTTCCCACGCGGATCGTCACTTCATCCTTTGCCAGCCTCCGTCTATTCCATAGTTCCTGCTTTGAGTTGCAAATGTGAGCAACCGAACCGGTATCAAATAGCCAGACACTACAATGAGAGTTGGTAAGGTACACATCAATAACATGTATATCATATATACCTTTGTTGACGTTGGCCCCCTTCTTATCGGCTAGATACTTGGGGCAGTTCCGCTTCCAGTGGCCAGTTCCCTTGCAATAGAAGCACTCAGTTTCCGGCTTGGGTCCAGCCTTGGGTTTCTTCATGGGAGGAGCAACTGCTTTGCCACCCTTCTTGAAGTTTCCGTTCTTTCCCTTGATCTTCTTGAAACTAGTGGTTTTATTCACCATCAACACTTGATGCTCCTTCTGGATGTCTGACTCAGTGACTTTCAGCATCGCGAATAGCTTGGAGACTGACTTGTTCATCCCTTGCATGTTATAGTTCAACACAAAGCTCTTGTAGCTAGGTGGTAGCGATTGAAGAACTCTGTCGGTGATAGCCTCTGGCGGGAGCTCAACTCCCAACTCAGCCAGACGGTTGTAGTACCCAGACATTCTGAGTATGTGCTCACTTACAGACCCGTTCTCCTCCATCGTGCAGGCATAGAACTTATCGGAGGTCTCATACCTCTCGATCCGGGCATTCTTCTCAAAGATAAACTTCAACTCCTAGAACATCTCATATGCTCCATGACATTCAAAACGCCTTTGAAGTCCCGGCTCTAAGCTATACAGCATGGCGCACTGAACTATTGAGTAGTCATCAATACGCGACTACCAGGCGTTCACAACGTCCACAGTCGCTGGAGGGGGTGGCGCACCAAGCGGTGCATCAAGGACATAAGCCTTTTGGGCAGCCATGAGGATAATCCTCAGATTACGGGCCCAGTCCACAAAGTTATTTCCATCATCTTTCAGCTTAACTTTCTCAAGGAACACATTGAAATTTAGGGGAGCTACTGTGCGAGCCATTGATCTACAACATAAAATTGCAAAGGCAACGTTAGACTATTGTTCATGACAATGAGTTCAGTTAATCATATTACTGAAGAACTCCCACTCAAATCAACATCCCTCCGGTTGTTAGAGTGTAACACGATCCAAATTCACCAACCCAAGTCCGATCATCACGTGAGCTGAGGTGGTTTCAATGGTGAACATCTCTATGTTGATCATATCTACTATATGACTCGTGTTCGACATTTCGGTCTCTTGTGTTCCGAGGCCATGTCTGTACATGCTAGGCTCGTCAAGTTTAACCCAAGTGTTCTGCATGTGCAAAACTGGCTTGCACCCGTTGTATGCAAACGTAGAGTCTATCACACCCGATCATCACGTGGTGCTTCAAAACGATGAACTTTTGCAACGATGCACACTTGGGGAGAACACAATTTTATCTTGAAATTTTAGTGAGGGATCACCTTATAATGCTACCGTCGTCCTAAGCAAAATAAGATGCATAAAAGGATTAACATCACATGCAAATCATAAGTGACATGATATGGCCACCAACTTGTGCTTTTGATCTCCATCTCCAAAGCACCCGCATGATCTCCATCATCATCGGCATCACACCATGATCTCCATCATCGTGCCACCATCGGGGTTCTCATGCCAACCATGCTTCTACTACTATTGCTACCGCTTAGCGATAAAGTAAAGCATTACGTAGCGCTTAATGATTGACACGCATGTCATACAATAATTGAAGACAACCCTATGGCTCCTGCCGGTTGCCGTTTTCATCGACATGCAAGTCATGATAAACTATTACAAAACATGATCATCTCATACATCAAATATATTTCATCATGTCCTTGGCCATATCATATCACAACAAACCCTGCAAAAACAAGTTAGACGCCCTTTAATTGTTGTTGCATGTTTTACGTGGCTGCTATGGGTATCTAGCAAGAATGATTCTTACCTACGCAAAGCCACAACGGTGATATGCAAGTTGCTATATAACCTCCTACAAGGACCGCCTTTGTCAAATCTGATTCAACTAAGGTGGGAGAGACAGACACCCGCCAGCCATCTTTATGCAACAAAGTCACATGTCTGTCGATGGAACCGGCCTCATGTACGTGGACATGTAAAGTTGGTCAGGACCGCTTCATCCCACAATACCGCCGAATCAAGAAAAGACCAAGGAAGGAAGCAATCTGAATATCAACACCCACAAACTCCTTTGTGTTCTACTCGTGATGTCATCTACGCATAAACCTAGCTCTGATACCACTGTTGGGAAACGTTGCATGGAAAACAAAAAATTTCCTACGCTCACCAAGATCAATCTAGGAGATGAACATATATGAGAGGAGAGATCACATCTACATACCCCTGTAGATCGCTAAGCGGAAGCATTAAGAAACGCAGTTGATGTAGTCGAACGTCTTCGCGATCCAATCACGATCCGTCCCATGAACTCCTGATCCAAGTGCCGAACGGACGGCACCTCCGCGTTCAACACATGTATGGCTTGATGACGCCTTCACCTCCTCGATCCAGCGAGCGATGGTGAAGTAGTAGCTCGAGTCCTCCAGCAGCACGACGGCGTGGTGGCGGTGGTGGAATCTCAGCAGAGCTTCGCTAAGCGCTACAGAGAGGAAGAAGGCTACGAGGGAGAGGAGGGGCAGCGCCGTGGCATATCAGGGTGCCGCTGCCCTCTCTCTACCTGTCTATATATAGGGGGAAGGGGGGAGGGGGCGCCCTAGGGTTTCCCCAGGGGGGCGGCGGCCACAAGGGGGATACCCTAGATGGGTTTTGCCCCCCCACCGCTTAGAAGCCTTGGCCCCCAAGGCAAAGGGGGCGTCTGCCCTAGGAAGGGCGCCCCACCTCTCCTAGTTACATGAGAAGGGGTGAGAGGGGCGCACAACCCCTTAGTGGGCCGGTGTGCCCCCTCCCATTGGCCCATGAGCCCCCCCAACACTTGTCGGGGTCCCCCGAAACACCTTTCGGTCATCCTGGCCATAACCAGGTGCCCCTGGAACACGTCCGGACTCCGATACCCTTCGCCCAATATATCAATCTTCACCTCTGGACCATTCCGGAGTTCCTCGTTATGTCCGGGATCTTATCCGGGACTCTGAACAACCTTCGGTAACCACCAGAATGACTCAACTATACTTATATCGTCACCAAATGTTAAGTGTGTAGACCCTACGGGTTCGAGAACTATGCAGACATGACCGAGACACCTCCACGGTCAATAACCAATAGCGGGACCTGGATGCCCATATTGGTTCCTACATATTCTACGAAGATCTTTATCGGTTGAACCTCGATGTCAAGGATTCACCCAATCCCGTATGTAGTTCCCTTTTGTCTATCGGTATGTTACTTGCCCGAGATTCGATCGTTGGTATCTCCATACCTAGTTCAATCTCGTTACCGGCAAGTCTCTTTACTCATTCCGTAATACAAGATCCCGTGGCTAACTCTTTAGTCACATTGCTTGCAAGCTTATTGTGATGTTGTATTACCGAGTGGGCCCTGAGATACCTCTCCGTCATATGGAGTGACAAATCTCAGTCTTGATCCATGCCAACTCAACAGACACCCTCGGAGATGCCTGTAGAGCACCTTTATAGTCACTCAGTTACATTGCGACGTTTGGTACACACAAGGTATTCCTGCAGTGTCAGTGAGTTGCATGATCTCATGGTCATAGGAACATATACTTGACATGCAAAAAATGATAGCAATAAACTTGACACGATCATATGCTACGTTCATAGTTTGGGTCTTGTCCATCACATCATTCTCCTAATGATGTGATCCCGTTATCAAATGACAACTCATGTCTATGGCTAGGAAACCATACCCATCTTTGATCAACGAGCTAGTCCGGTAGAGGCTCACTAGGGACATGTTGTTGTCTATGTATCCACACATGCATTTGAGTTTTCGTTCAATACAATTATAGCATGGATAATAAACGATTATCATGAACAAGGAAATATAATAATAACCACTTTATTATTGACTCTAGGGCATATTTCCAACAAAGGATCCTCGGGTCGCATCCAGCACATGCCTACATCGCCTAGGCGCCTCTCCACTACACAACGCCAGGCTACGGTGGGGTGCAGTACCTGCTTGCACCCTCGACGTTACAGCAGCCCCACTCCACCCCTGCACCTCACGCCACTGGAGTGAATCACGCCATGCTCATGGGCGCCCTGCACAACCTGACACTGCAGAACTCCGCCAACGGCTGGATCGCAGACTCTAGTACCTCCACACACCTCGCCGCTGATCCAGATATGCTCTCGCCGGTCTCCTTATGTATACGTTGCAGGCCTCGTCGCAGGCGTTGTTGTGTATTATCCCCATGTATACGTTGGTAATGGACAATCCATGCGCATCACCCATGTTGGCTCGGCTTCCCTCTCGAATCCCACTCGGCCTTTGTATCTCCAGAGCATTTTAGTCACGCCTCAAATTGTTCAACATATCTTATTCGTGCGCCGTCTTACCGCTGATAATAATCTTGCGATTGAGTTTGATCTCTTTGGATTAACTGTGAAGAACTTCATCACCAAGGCAGACCTTCATCGATGCATCAGTGAAGGCGACTTGTACATGCGTACCACATCTTCTCCAACAGTGCTCCCGCCGTAAACTCTGTCGCCTGGACCGCCACCATCTCTCTTCTCACGGACATTTGGCATCGCCGCCTTGTCCACCCGATGCTGCCACATACTCCAATAAAGGTTTTCCCACATGTAATAAAGATTTAGCTTGTGGTAATCCTTGTCATGCCTGTCAACTCGGCAAGTGTGTCTGTTTGCCTTTTTCTCCCTCCCATAGTTCGACTAATGCTGCGTTTGAGCTCATGCATTATGATCTTTGGACCGTCCCCATATCTAGTGTTTCCGGCAATAAATACTATCTTTTGTTTATTGACGATTACACTAAGTACTGGTGGACATTCCCGCTTACACTTAAATCCGATGTGCATGCAGTTTTTTGTTCATTTCATGCCTTCCTTCACACCCATTTTCATTGTACCATCTACATGTTCCAATGCGACAATGGCAGGGAATTCGACAATGCTAGCAACCATGACTTTTTCCTCACTTTTGGCATGATCATGCACTTTTATTTCCCCTACATGTCCCCACAAAATGGCACCGCTGAGCGTGCCATCCGCTCAACTAATGACGTCTTGAGAACTCTTCTTATTCAGGCGTGTATGCCGCAAAGGTACTGGGCTGATGCCCTTGTCGTCGCTACACATCTTCTCAACCTACGCCCAACCAAATCTCTCTTACAATCTACCCCTACAAGGCTCTCTTCTCCGAACCTCCCTCGTATGATCACCTTAGCGTTCCAGGGTGTCTTCGTTTTCCCAACTCATCCGCTATTGCGCCTCACAAACTTGCGGTGTGGTCTATGGCGTGCCTTTTTCTAGGGTATCCCAGCGCTCGCAAAGGCTATTGTGGCCTTGATCTCTCATCTCGGCATGTAATCTTTGATCTTGCGGCATACATGCCTGAATAAGAAGAGTTCTCAAGACGTCATTAGTTGAGCGGATGGCACGCTCAGCGGTGCCATTTTGCGGGGACGTGTAGGGGAAATAAAAGTGCATGATCATGCCAAAAGTGAGGAAAAAGTCACGGTTGCTAGCATTGTCGAATTCCCTGCCATTGTCGCATTGGAACATGGAGATGGTACAATGAAAATGGGTGTGAAGGAAGGCATGAAATGAACGAAAAACTGCATGCACGTCGGATTTAAGTGTAAGCGGGAATGTCCACCAGTACTTAGTGTAATCGTCAATAAACAAAAGATAGTATTTATTGCCGGAAACACTAGATATGGGGGCGGTCCAAAGATCACAATGCATGAGCTCAAACGCAGCATTAGTCGAACTATGGGAGGGAGAAAAAGGCAAACAGACACACTTGCCGAGTTGACAGGCATAACAAGGATTACCACAAGCTAAATCTTTATTACATGTGGGAAAGCCTTTATTGGAGTATGTGGCAGCGTCGGGTGGCCAAGGCGGCGATGCCAAATGTCCGTGAGAAGAGAGACGGTGGTGGTGCAGGTGACAGAGTTTACGGCAGGAGCACTGTTGGAGAAGATGCGGTACGCGTGTACAAGTTGCCTTCACTGATGCATCGATGAAGGTCTGCCTTGGTGATGAAGTTCTTCACAGTTAAGTCAAAGAGATCAAACTCAATCGCAAGATTATTATCAGCGGTAAGACAGCGCACGAATAAGATATGTTGAACAATTTGAGGCGTGACTAAAATGTTCTGGAGATACAAAGGCCGAGTGGGATTCGAGAGGGAAGCCGAGCCAACGTGAGTGACGCGCATGGATTGTCCATTACCAACGTATACATGGGGATAATACGCAACAACGCCTGCGACGAGGCCTGCAACGTATACATAAGGAGACCGGCGAGAGCATACCTGGATCAACGGCGAGGTGCGTGGAGGTACTAGAGTCTGCGATCCAGCCGTTGGCGGAGTTCTGCAGTGTCAGGTTGTGCAGGGTGCCCATGAGCATGGCGTGATTCACTCCAGTGGTGTTAGGTGCAGGGGTGGAGTGGGGCTGCTGCAACGCCGAGGGTGCAGGCAGGTACTGCACCCCACCGTAGCCTGGCGTTGTGTAGTGGAGAGGCGCCAAGACGGTGTAGGCATGTGCTGGATGCGACCCAAGGATCCTTTGTTGGAAATATGCCCTAGAGGCAATAATAAAGTGGTTATTATTATATTTCCTTGTTCATGATAATCGTTTATTATCCATGCTATAATTGTATTGAACGAAAACTCAAATGCATGTGTGGATACATAGACAACAACATGTCCCTAGTGAGCCTCTACCGGACTAGCTCGTTGATCAAAGATGGGTATGGTTTCCTAGCCATAGACATGAGTTGTCATTTGATAACGGGATCACATCATTAGGAGAATGATGTGATGGACAAGACCCAAACTACGAACGTAGCATATGATCGTGTCAAGTTTATTGCTATCATTTTTTGCATGTCAAGTATATGTTCCTATGACCATGAGATCATGCAACTCACTGACACGGGAGGAATACCTTGTGTGTACCAAACGTCGCAACGTAACTGAGTGACTATAAAGGTGCTCTATAGGCATCTCCGAGGGTGTCTGTTGAGTTGGCATGGATTAAGACTGGGATTTGTCACTCCGTATGACGGAGAGGTATCTCAGGGCCCACTCGGTAATACAACATCACAATAAGCTTGCAAGCAATGTGACTAAAGAGTTAGCCACGGGATCTTGTATTACGGAATGAGTAAAGAGACTTAACGGTAACGAGATTCAACTAGGTATGGAGATACCGACGATCGAATCTCGGGCAAGTAACATACCGATAGACAAAAGGGAACTACATACGGGATTGGGTGAATCCTTGACATCGAGGTTCAACCGATAAAGATCTTCGTAGAATATGTAGGAACCAATATGGGCATCCAGGTCCCGCTATTGGTTATTGACCGTGGAGGTGTCTCGGTCATGTTTGCATAGTTCTCGAACCCGCAGGGTCTACACACTTAACGTTTGGTGACGATATAGTATAGTTGAGTCATTCTGGTGGTTACCGAAGGTTGTTCGGAGTCCCGGATAAAATTCTGGACATAACGAGGAACTCCGGAATGGTCCAGAGGTGAAGATTGATATATTGGGCGAAGGGTATCAGAGTCCAGACGTGTTCCAGGGGCACCGGGTTATGGCCAGGATGACCGAAAGGGGTTTCGGGGGGCCCCGGCAAGTGTTGGGGGGCCTCATGGGCCAAGGGGAGGGGGCACACCAGCCCACTAAGGGGTTGTGCGCCCCTCTCACCCCTTCTCACATAACCAGGAGAGGTGGGGTGCCCTCCCTAGGGCAGCCCCCCCCCCCTTTGCCTTGGGGGCCAAGGCTTCTAAGGGGTGGGGGGGCAAAACCCATCTAGGGTTTCCCCCTTGTGGCCGCCGGCCCCCCGAGCCCACTACACCCGCTGCCTCGCCCGCCACTCGCGCCTTACCAGCTACCTCGCCCGCCTCTCATACCCCACCAGCTGCCTTGCCAGCCGCTCGTGCCTCCCCAGCTGTTTCGCTTGCTGCGACACCCTCCCCTAACATCATCTCACCTTCTCACGCCGGTGGGCCAGCCACATCTCCCGTTCCGATGGCAACCGGATCCGGTTCCTCTAGCCCGAGCACGCCTCCGCGATCACTACCTCCCCATGTTGTCGTTGTTCAACCTCCTAACAACCAACACACTATGCGTACTTGCACCAAAGCCGGTTTTCATCTACCCTCCCGTAAGCTTAATTTTCTTGTCAATGGTCCCACCATGTCCCCTCTTCCGTGTACCTACCGCGCTTCCCTCGCTGATCCTAATTAACTGGGTTGGTGCCATGACGAGTATGAGGCACTCCTTCGGGACGACACTTGGTCGCTTGTCCCACGTCCTGCCAACGCTCATGTGGTTAGCGCAAGTGGGTTTTCCATGTCAAGTATATTATTCTGATGGAACCCTAGCTCGCTATAAAGCGCGGTGGGCTATCCTTGGTTTTTCTCAAACCGATGGTATCGACTATGATACTTTCTCACCCGTTGTTAAACCCATCACTATTTAAGTCGTTCTTTCTCTCGCCGGCTGTGCCTCGTGGCCAATTCATAAGCTAGACGTCAAAAACGTCTTTCTTCATGGGAATTTAGCCGAGGCTGTCTACTGTCAGCAGCCTCTTGGGTTCGACGATCCTGCAGCTTCCCATGTTTGTCTTCTCCCTAAAACTCTCTATGGCCTCAAACAGGCTCTCGTGCTGGGTTTACAGGCTTTGCCACATTCATCACGACTATTTGGTTCATGGCTTCTAAGTGCGACACCTCATTGTTTGTTTACAAATCCTCTGGGCACACTGCCTATCTTCTTTTGTATGTTGATGACACCATTCTGACCATGACCACTCCCGGCTTCCTTCAATACATTATTTCTCTTCTTTGGCTAGAGTTTGCCATGACTAATCTTGGCTCTCTCTCGCACTTCCTCAAGGTTTCTGTTACATGTTCCTCTTCTTCCTTTTTTCTCTCAGCGGCAGTACGCACTTGACATTATCTAGCGTGCCGGCATGTATGACTACTGTAGAAGGATAGATAGGGATTTAGTGGAATTGTCGATGTATTATTGAGCCTCACGGGAGAGTATATATTGTAGCACAAACTTGTAGGGCAAGAAGCCTCTCCTAGAGATAAGGTAGAAAACGAATTACAAATCCTAAACTACAAAATACATGTAAACCAAAAATACCGCGTCACGCGGTTCACGCCGCCGCCCCAAGCCGTCCCCGCGGCTGCACCGACCCGCGCGCCGCCACTGCATCGCCCCTTCGGGCCGTTGTCCCGAGGTCGTCCTCGCGGCTAAACCGACCCGCGCACTGCCCCTATGTCGCACCTTCAGGCCATAGCGTCGCGGCACGCAGTCGACGCCGTCGCCTCGTGGGTGTCCCGTGGCTGCACCAACCTTCGCGCTGCCGCTGCGTTGCCTCTTTGGGCCGTAGCACACGCGACCACATGGTCCCTGCCACCGCCCCGAGATCTTCCGCGCCATCGCCCCGGCGTGCATTATGCCATCGTGTCGCCCCTCGGAGTCGTAGTGCCGCAGCACGCGGTCCACTTTGATGTCCACGCGCGTCGACTTCTATGTGGTATGCGTCGTGCCGCCTCCCTAGGCGCGGGAACGCCGCCGTCTGCGCCGGTCTTCGTCACGCTGTCGAGTTCTTCCTTGCCTACTTCGAGCACCGTCGCCGCGCTCCTAACTTAGCCGCCGCCTCCTCCTCAGATCGCTGTCGTCACTCTTCTTCCTAGCGCCGCTGCCACTCACTCACCAGAGCCGCACCGTCATGCCCGATGCTGGCAACAACGACGTATGTCTTTGTCCATGATGTGTCCCCTACCCTGGTAAGCCTGGG
The DNA here is from genome assembly GCA_011799875.1 of Thinopyrum elongatum. Lineage (NCBI taxonomy): Eukaryota > Viridiplantae > Streptophyta > Magnoliopsida > Poales > Poaceae > Thinopyrum > Thinopyrum elongatum. Next base: position 464,800,976 of record CM022301.1, on the reverse strand, counting down.
GTGGTGCCTTGTCAACATCGACTTCATCCGCGAACGAATGCTCGGTGCTGGCAACACCGACGCGTGCCTTCGTCCACGATGTGTCCATGTGCTTAGCAAACCCGGCGAGATGCCTCGTCAACACCGTCTCCTTCCCGGCGCACCACTGATACGTATCCAACGTATCTACTTTTCCTAACGCTTTTCCTCTTGTTTTGGACTCTAATTTGCGTGATTTGAATGAAACTAACCCCGGACTGACGCTGTTTTCAGCAGAACTACCATGGTGTTGTTTTTGTGCAGAAATAAAAGTTCTCGGAATGGAACGAAACTTTGCGAGGAATTTTTATACAAAATAAGAGAATTTCTGGAGCCAAGAGCCACCTGAGGGGGGCACCTGGGTGGGTACAACCCACCAGGGCGCGCCTGCCGCCCCCCCCCCAGGCGCGCCCAGGTGGGTTGTCCCCACCTGGTGGCCCCGCAGACCCTGAAACCGACGCTATAAAATCCTATTTTTCCAGAAAAAAATTAGGGAGAAAGAATTATCGCATTTCGTGAGACGGAGCCACCGCCGTCTCCTATTCTTCATCGGGAGGCCAGATCTGGAGTCCGTTTGGGGCTCCGGAGAGGGGGATCTTCGATCTTCGTCATCACCAACCCTTCTCCATCGCCAATTCCATGATGCTCCCCACCGGGAGTGAGTAATTCCTTCATAGGCTCGCTGGTCGGTGAGGAGTTGGATGAGATTCATCATGTAATCGAGTTAGTTTTGTTAGGGCTTGATCCCTAGTATCCATTATGTTCTGAGATTGATGTTGCTATGACTTTGCCATGCTTAATGCTTGTCACTTTGGGCCCGGGTGCCATGATTTCAGATCTGAACCGTTTATGTTATCACCATTATATCTATGTTCTAGATCCAATCTTGCAAGTTATAGTCACCTACTACGTGTTATGATCCGGCAACCCCGGAGTGACAATAGTCGGGACCACTCCTGGTGATGGCCGTAGTTTGAGGAGTTCTTGTATTCACCATGTGTTAATGATTTGTTCCGGTTCTCTATTAAAAGGAGGCCTTAATATCCCTTAGTTTCCAATATGGACCCCGCTGCCACGGGAGGGTAGGACAAAAGATGTCATGCAAGTTCTTTCCATAAGCACGTATGACTATTTACGGAATACATGCCTACATTATATTTATGAACTGGAGCTAGTGCCGTATCGCCCTAGGTTATAAATGTCTCATGATGAATATCATCCAACAAATTACCAATCCAATGCCTACGAATTTGTCTTATATTGTTTCTGCTAAGTTACTACTGCTGTCACTGTTGCACTTGCTACAATATCACTGCTATCACTGTTACAGTTACTATTGCTACTGCTACTATTATCAAAACTATCATACTACTTTGCTACTGATCATTTTGCTACAGATAATTAATCTCCAGGTGTGGTTTAATTGACAACTCAGCTGCTAATACTTACAAATATTCTTTGGCTCCCCTTGTGTCGAATCTATAAATTTGGGTTGAATACTCTACCCTCGAAAACTGCTGCGATCCCCTATACTTGTGGGTTATCAAGACCTTTTTCTGGCGCCGTTGCCGGGGAGCATAGCTATATTTGTTGAGTCACTTGGGATTATTATCAAATTATCACTATGAAGAATCTGAAGAATGCTAAGACTAAGATTTTTTCCTCTAAGACGAGGGGAGGTAAGGAACTGCCATCCAGCTCCGCCTTAGATTCACCTTCTGTTATAAGTAAACTTGCAACACCACCACATGCTATTAATTCTGATATGTCGCAAGTTATTAATGATGCTACTTCTGCTATGAATGCTTATGATGATGCTAGTACCTTGCTTGATGATGATGTGCCATTAGGTGAATTTCTTGATGAACAAATTGCTAGAGTAAGACAACATGATGTTGTTGAATCTGATGATGAGCTTGAAACTAAAAATATTGAAACACCTACTAGAACTAGCCCTTCTAGATATGAATTGCCTAAGGTACCGGAAGGTTATGTTATGAATGAGGAGACAACTAGAGATATTCTTGCTTGTAAGGATAGAGATGATCTAGAGAAATTATTATGCAAGTATAAAGAAAAATCTCTGAATGCTAGAATGCAATATGATCCTAAGTTTGCTACCTCACCTATCTTTATTGATGATAAGGATTATGAATTCTCTGTCGACCCAGAGTTGATTACTTTGGTTGAATCTGATCCTTTCCATGGTTATGAAACTGAGACTGTTGTGGCACATCTTACTAAGTTGAATGACATAGCCACTCTTTTTACTCATGATGAGAAAACCCGCAATTATTATATTCTCAAATTATTTCCTTTCCCATTAAAGGGTGATGCTAAAGCTTGGTACAACACTCTTGCTCTTGGTTGTGTGCGTAGTCCCCAGGACATGATTTATTACTTCTCTGAAAAATATTTCTCTGCTCATAAGAAACAAGCTGCCTTGCAGGAAATATTTAACTTTGTGCAAATTGAAGAAGAGAGTATCCCACAAGCTTGGGGGAGGCTTCTCCGTTTGCTTAATGCTTTGCCTGATCATCTTCTTAAGAAAAATGAAATACTTGATATCTTCTATAATGGACTAACCGATGCTTCTAGGGATTTCCTAGATAGTTGTGCTGGTTGTGTTTTCAGGGAATGAACTATTGGGCAAGCTGAATAATTATTGAATAACATATTGAAAAATTATGATGATTGGACTCTTCCTGAAACACCATCTAAACCCACTCCGAAGAAGAGGGGTATTTTATATCTCAGTCCCGAAAATATGCAAGAGGCAAAGAAATCTATGAAGGAAAAAGGTATTAAAGCTGAGGATGTCAAAAACTTACCTCCTATTGAAGAAATACATGGGCTTGATACACCACCACCTGCGGTGGTAGAGGTAAATTATCTAATGAAATTCAATGATAATGATAATCCTCACAATATGCACCCTAGCAAAAGCCTTTATGAGTTTGAAAACTATATTAGAAAACAAGATCACTTCAATGCAAATGTTATGAAACAGTTGAAATATAATTCTGATATGATTGCTTGCTTGAGTGACTTGTTATTTAGAATCTCAAATGATGTTAGAGGTGTAGGGAAGCATGCTTCTATGGTTCAAACTCAGTTAGAACAAGTTGCTAAATCTCAAAGAGAATTGTTAGATGAAATGAACAATAATATCAATGATCATGCTGGTAGAGTAATGACTAGAGGAGGTAAAATGACTCAGGAACCACTTTATCCTGAGGGACACCCAAAAAAGAATTGAACAAGACTCTCAAAGAGTTGACACTGATGCACGTAGCCCTTTTAAAAAGAAAAAGAAGAAGAAAAATGGTAGGACTTTGCATGCCTCTAGTGAACCTGAAGTAGAAAAACCTCCCGATAATGATAATGAAGTTTCTATCTCTGATGCTGAAACTCAATCTGGTAGTGAACACTCACCTTCTGATAATGAAAAAGATAATGATGAGGTTCATGAAGAAACTCAAACAAATAATAAAGAACCAGACAATGATGTTGAGATAGAACCAGCAGTTGATCTTGATAACCCACAACCTAAGAATAAAAGATATGATAAAAGAGACTTTGTTGCTAGAAAACACGGTAAGGAAAGAGAACCATGGGTTCAAAAACCTAGGCCCTTTCCACCTAAGACAACTAAAAAGAAAGATGATGAAGAATTTGAACACTTTGCTGAAATGTTGAGGCCAGTCTTTCTGCGTACTCGCTTGACTGATATCTTGAAAATGCCTCCTTATGCAAAGTACTAATAAGAGAAAAATACCAGAAGCTGAAATCTCCACCATGCTTGCTAATTACACTTTTAAGGATGGAGTACCTAAAAAACTTGGAGATCCGGGAATACCAGCTATACCTTGCTCCATCAAAAAGAATTATGTGAAAACTGCTTTATGTGATTTGGGAGCTGGTGTTAGTGTTATGCCTTTCTCTTTATATATAAGACTTGATTTGAATAAACTCACACCTACTGAAATATCTTTGCAAATGGCTGACAAATCAACTGCCATACCTATCGGTATTTGTGAGGATGTGCCCGTTGTTGTTGCTAATGTTACTATTTTGACTGACTTTGTTATACTTGAGATGCCCGAGGACGACAACATGTCGATTATCCTTGGTAGACCCTTCTTGAATACTGCAGGGGCTGTTATTGATTGCAATAAAAGCAAGGTCACTTTTTATATCAATGGTAATGAGCATACGGTGCACTTTCCGAAGAAACAATTCCAAGTGAATGGTATTAATGTTATTGAAAAATCTCCGACAATCACTATTGGAAGTTTTTAACTACCTCTACCTACTACCAAAAAGAAATATGAAATGCTTATTGTTGGGGACATTCATATCCCCATTGAGGTAACTTAGTGATCTACGAAAGTTCTTCGGTTTCATGCTAATCGAAAGTGGTTGTTAATAAGACTTGATCAACCTTATTAATGGATCATTTTTGAGAGGTATGAAGTTGATGAATTTAGTGAGCACTACCTTCTATCCCTACCTTTTATTTTCTGTTCCTATTAGTTAAATAAAATAAAATGCCATGTTTTGTCTGTTTTCTGATTTTTCCCGTGCAATAAAAAATGACCCAAAAATAAAAGTTCTCAGAATGCCCTGAAAATTTAATATGATTTTTTTCTGAATATTTAAGAATTTCTGGTGCAAATAATATCAGAGGGAGGTGCACCAGGTGGGCACAACCCACCTGGGTGCGCCAGGACCCCCAGGCGCGCCCTGGTGGGTTATGGTCCCTACGTGGGCCCCCTCACTTATCTCTTCATCCCACATCTTCACTTACCTCCAGAAAAAAATCTCCATTGCTCTCTCTCTCTCGTGTTCTTGCTCCCGAAACCGCAGATTTCGATCTCTTTGCTCGAAGCTCCATTTCCAAAACTGTTTCGGGGAATTGTTGCTTGGTATGTGACTCCTCCGTTTGTCCAATTAGTTTTTGTTTTAGTGGTTTATATTTTGAATAATTAGCTGCTCTTGGTGCTGCTGTAGATGAGCTTACATGTTGAATTCTTAGAGTTTTAAGTAGTTTGAATGCTTGCTATGGCCTCTATGCTTCCCTATGAGTAGTTGCTATCAATCTTGTTAAGTTTTGTTGAGAAAAATTTTGTGGACTAAAATTTCAGAATTTTGCTCATAGGAAAAACATGAGTATCTTTAGGAAGTTTGCTTCCAAGAAGAACTCCAAGGGAGTAATTGGGGAGTCATCTGACAGTGATCTCCGCACCCGGAAGTTGGCGGAGTTATGGCCGTGCGAATGGCCGCATACCCCGTTCATGGAAGGGGTCAGAATCCTCCAAGAGTTTGCACAATATGCTGCTAATGCCAGCCTCACCGACTTCATCACAGCTGAATGCGAACAGTATCATCTCCTCACAAATTTCTTTGTGCAAAGTTTTACTTTCCTTCCTAAGAATAATCCCCTTGAAGTGCAGTTTAATTTATACGCTGAACCCCATCAGATACTGCTTACTGAATTTTGTGAAATATGCTTGCTTCCTTCTGATGGTGGGTTGGTAGAGCCTAGGCATGCAGAGTTTGAAGGTTTTTACCGTATTCTGTCCGTGGGGGACGAGAGAGGAGTGTCGAGTGTCACCGCCACTAGCTTGCAATTTCCTGCTGTTCATTATTTTGCTCTTTTCATTGCAAAGTGCTTGCTTGCTAGAGAGAAGGTGGGTGCACTCAGTGCCCCAGACCTTGCTGTTTTACGTCGTGCACTGGAAGGCGACAACACTTATAGCTTGGGAGCTATTGTGGCACGCCGCCTCCACATTAATAAATCCAAGGGTAAAATACATGGTGGTATTTACGCTACTCGCCTGGCAGCTCACTTTAATGTTCAGATACGCCAGCATGATTACCCTTTGCCCAAGGTTCACCTAGATCGTGCTGCTATGGAATACCATCAGTTTATTGCTGCCGATTATCCTGACATTCCTCTTCTTTATAATCTAGTTTTTAGTGTGAAAACTCGTGATATTATTCCACTACCTGCACCTACTTTGTTTGATCCCATTGCCAGGGGTGGATACAGGATTATGCCTGCGGGTATCATCGCTTACCGGAACAACCAGGCTGCGGCACAGGAGGAGCCTCAGCAGTGGGACCCTCAGGTGCCCGCACCTCAGCACTTCAACATAGGACCTCCTGGCTTCTACGACTGGTGATTACCAAGTTAGGCCAAAAGCCTAAGCTTGGGGGAGTACGTATTTCCACCGACATTACATTCATGTTTACACATTTCATTTCAGTTGTCGGCGTCCACACTTCTTCATTGTATTATCCATGTTAGAATTATTTTCTTGCTTTCTTCTTGTGTGTTTGAAAAACTTTGAGAAAATCCAAAAATATATTTCTTGCTTCTTTTTGATTTTTCTTCCTAGTTTAAATTGTTGTAGTACTAAAAAGAAAACTCAAAAAGATTTCCTTGTTCTTCTTTTGCTTGTTGGGAGCTTTCCCGTGTAAATAGTTTTCTCATTTTTTCCATTTTTATTTGCTTTCTTTCAGAAAACCAAAAACTCCAAAAATATTTCAGTGTGTTTTTCTGAACTTCTTTTCTTTTATTGAGTCATACCGAGGAGAAGATCATGATGAAAATGTTGAGTGGCTCTCATATGCATTATTGTTAATCTAACAAAGAGCCCATTTTACCTTGTCTTCTCCTGTTGAATAAATGTTTGTAGATTCCAGCTTAGTCCACAGCACTCTTGCACTATTATCATTTTCATATCGTTCGCTCGTGCAAGTGAAAGGCAATAATGACGATATTCGATGAGCTGGCCGTGGCAGAGAGAAACGGGTATGAACTCGACTTGTTATGTTTTTGTAAATATGTTTAACCTAGTATCCATGATTCAGCCCATTATGATTAAACATGTTTGCAATGACAATTAGAGATTATAGTTTCTCATGCCATGCATAAGTAGCTGGGAGTGAATAATGATTTATCTTGGATATCAACATTGCGTTAAGATGATTGTGATGTAGTATGATGATATGGTATCCTCCTTTGAACGTTCGGGTGGCTTGACTTGGCACATGTTCATGCATGTAGTTGAATCAAAACCAACATAGCCTCTATGATATTTATGTTCATGGTGTTCATATCCTACTCATGCTAGTGTCCAATGTTACTTATGCATAATGCATGTTCATGACCGTTGTTGCTCTCTAGCTGGCCGCTTCTCAACCTATTTACTAGCCTTCACCTGTACTAAGTGGGAATTCTGCTTGTACATCAAAAACCTTGAACCCAAGTTATTCCAGATGAGTCCACCATACCTACCTATATGCGGTATTACCCTGCCGTCCTAAGTAAATTTGCATGTGCCATCTCTAATTTTCAAAATAAATTTCTCTTTTGTGTGCTCGTACCGCTCGCGAGGCGGTGAGGGGTGGCCGATATATTTTCATGCTAGATGTGTTATTCTCATGATGAGTGTTTATTCACTTGTCATTGCACGAGAGTACGGCAAAGGTATTAGGGATGCCTAGTCCCGAAATGAAAAATGAATTTACTTTATGTTGTCAAATAATAAATTCCTTGGAAAGTGTTGGTATGGAGGGCACCCGTGGATACGGTTAGCCATGGAAAGTGAAAGTATGGTGGAAAAAGGAATAAACTTTAATTTTTGTTTGGGAATCGCCTATGATATATCTAGCATGGAAAGTATTGGAAACTCTAAGTCGTTTTCGTTGGTGGGAAAAGTATGCCTCTCAAAATGTTTTTATCTCTCAATTTAAGCTTTGAGCTCTGGCACCTCTGCAAATCGCTGCTTCCCTCTGCGAAGGGACTATCTATTTACTTTTATGTTGTGTCATCACCTTCTTAAATAAGCGCCAGAACCTGAGAGCACTGCTGTCATGCTTATGCATTGTGTGTAGCTAATATTGGGTGCATCATGACTGGATCTTTTCTACCATGAATTACAATGTTTAGTCGCTGCTTGAACTTTGGAGGTGCTCTGCATTTATGTTTTGCGGTCTCAGAAAGGGCTAGCGAGATACCACTATTGTCATATTATATCATGGTTGTTTTGATAACGTGTTGCCATTTGAGATATCTTATTATTGCTCGCTAGCTGATTATGTCATTGATATGAGTTAATATAATTTTTAAGATTTATTGTCGACATGGTTAGTTATAATTTTGGCTGAAAACCTGGGTGCTGTTTAAGCTTATTTATGCAAACAAGAGCAAAAGAGTTCGTAAAAGTTTTTGTTTTTCACTTTCAGTTTATCAACTGAATTGCTTGAGGACAAGCAAAGGTTTAAGCTTGGGGGAGTTGATACGTCTCCAACGTATCTACTTTTCCTAACGCTTTTCCTCTTGTTTTGGACTCTAATTTGCATGATTTGAATGAAACTAACCCCGGACTGACGCTGTTTTCAGCAGAACTACCATGGTGTTGTTTTTGTGCAGAAATAAAAGTTCTCGGAATGCACTACAAGAAATATGTCAACTTGCGACCATCACTATTGGTCGCTGAAAGGTCGTTGTTTTTCATTTGCGACCTTTTTATGACCAAAAACAATTGGTCAAAAGCTGACCGTCTTTAATGAAAATTAACGACCTTCTTCGGGATAAGGTCATGGAAGGCAACGACCAAAACAAAAGGTCGTTGAACCAACGACCTTTTGTTTTGGTCGCTGGCTATCTGCCCAGGCCACGTCAGATCCGACGTGGCAATCTAACGTGGCAAAATTGCGACCAATTCAAAAGGTCGTTGATAAGATTTAGCCCGGTCCAATCCGACGCTTAACATGGGCCGAGCCCACAAATACAGCCTTTTTACTATATATTTTTTCTATTAATTTTCTCTAGCTACATGGGCCTGGCCCAACAATTTGGCCTTTTTATTTTCTAGGGCATGGCCTTTTGCGGTCCATTTCTTTTTAATTTTCAGTTTTTTTGTCAGCTCCAGTTTTTAGATGGGTCCCAATTGTCAGATTTTTCCTGGCAGTGATTCCAAATCGCTTTTTCATAGCTTATTAATAAGCAGTATATATCAAACAGAAAAAAGAGAGAAGCATATGAAAATCTTCAAATAACAACCAAAATAGGTTTATTACATAATATTCTGTACAGAACAGAACATGTGAAACTCCATACACTCGTTCACATCACAACAACCAGTTTAACCGTCAAATATTGCATGCCCAGGAACTTCAAACTTCACGTAGATAACCATACAATATTCCACACAATCACAAATATCGTGATCAACAAATAAAACGCTCTGCCAGTGTACAGCTAGCTACTCTTGGATACCACAGAACATGCTCTTCAACATAGGAAGAAGTCATCAACGGAGTTCTACCAACAACACAAGCTCCATTCACCTACAAGAACTGAATGGAATATCAAGCACTTGGATCGTTCAAGTAGATTACAACCAACATATATATGTAGAAGTACATCAGGAAATATGATGGAGCAAATCGGACAACAGATACATTTATACAGCCCAACAAATGGGTGATGACGACAAGCAAAAAATATACTCCCAGGTTTGGACATAAATAGTGTCAGATCAAGCAGAAGATAATAAGGCAGTAAACATGTTGTCATATCCTCTTTGACCCTCTTCAGATCAAGTAATCTACATAGCTTCAATTTTCTTTGTGCTTTACAGCAAAGAGCAAAACTAAGGAGAGCAAAGCATAGTTGATGATGGAGTGGTGAATTACCTCGATGGCGTACTTGATGGTAATGTCGGTCCTTCTCGAGCTAGTAGTGTTCATCCACAGACATAAGCATAGAAAAGAAAACATGATTTCAGCGGAACTAAAACTATCAATGAAAGTTGAATAACAATGCAGCAGATTATCTCTTAGCATGGTGGAACATCACCAAATTAAACAAGATGGTTTTTCAAGTTTCTATATGAGTATTCATGATTTCAGTTTGTCATCGCTGTTTAAATAGCTTGGCAAACATTGACAGCAAAGAAACAACAATTTTAAGTCAATAGCTTTGTGAGCATGTAGTAGATTGTTCACATCCTAATGAAATACATGGCAAAGAAGCTTTACAAAAAAACTACTATTGTAGATTGCAGTGAAATCAAAGTACCACTACTACTGTAGATTGCAAATAATATGAGCAAATCAAACAAAAATATTATTGCAAAATATATGGATTTATAGCTAGGATCAATAAGCTAAGATCAAATGTCATACTAATATGTTCTAATCATGTTCTTGTTTGCTGCAATCTAAAGAACATCACCACACAGACTACACATGCTAGGACTAGCATTGGTTAAAAATAACTAATAATCACATGAAGTACTACAATGAAGTAGGACCAGGACAGGTACTCCTCCTTATTAGAGAAGTTCAGAGAGAGATTTGAGAAATCTAGATTAGAGAAAACTTCAGTTCTTCTGCTCTCTCATTGGGATGATTGGATGCCCTAATTTGCTCATTGGACAACTCTCTCTAGCTGCGAGATAGTATATTTTTTGCTTCTCTACTCTACTATGCATGCAGTGCAGGTATGGTAGGTCAGGGCCACCCAGCTAGCTAAATTCATGGAAGCATATCATCCTTTCAGTCCCTCAACCATATCCCCTAGCACTATTACATAATGCTTGGTGAGTGATCTAGCAATGTATTGTACCTAGCTGTTGGCAGCTCACGCAGGACGATGTCAAGAACCTGCAGGGCCTCCTATGGAGCCTCTGCCTGCCTCCCGGCGATGTACTGCTCAAGGCGGCGCAGATCCGCCCTCGCCGCGTACCTGATCACCACCTTGAAGGTCCTCTCACGCCTAGATCGTCACAGCAAGAACACAGTCAGAAATGGAATGCCATCATAAAAAAATAGAGGATTTGCCATGGTGGTGGTAGACAGGTGGTGATGGTGAGAAGGAGCAGGGCTGCTCACCTCTCCTAGCCAGAGATGGGGAAGCATTTCTAACTTGCCGTGTTGTAGCTTGTAGACAGAGATGGGGAAGCCATTCTCTACAATGTTGAGGGCAAGGTTCTGCCCCATGACGGCGAGGCCAGCAAGACCAATTCTGCTAAGAGGCATCTCGTACATGAAAAGAGATGCACCAAACACATCATGTACATAACAGTGTCAGGTAATTTATGCATGTCTGACTCAAAAGGTTAAAAGTCTGCCTTCACAAAAAAATGATCATGCATATGAACTAGATAGAAGAACAATCTTCATCCTAATCAATTGTTTGCAGCGAACAGAAGGTTCAGAAAACTTATCCGGAAAGTGAGCAGTGTCTCGGTGACCTTGGAGGGCCGCGCCACGACCAGCTTGCTCTTAACAACAGACCCTATAGTCTTACTCCTATAGTTGCTGCATGTAATCTAGTTAAACTCTCTAAGCTGCTGCAACAAAGCACTACCTGATGCTTACTAGTATGCAAAATCATGAGTGCAGTAAGTGCTATTCCGAAACTGTGAATCAAGAACTTGGGCTATTAGCCTACTTGTTTTTCGCAACTAATGCAAGTGATCAATTGGATACCGTATCAGATGAATAAGATAATACTAGTAATGTTAACAAACAAGGCATGCAGTACAAATCGGTGCCAATGTCACTATAACCAACAAGAGTACTGATTGTTCCCAGGCCAGGAATTTGTAAGCCTCATCAACTCTGTAGGGACTAAAGCAAATCAGCCAGTAGCAACTCTGGAGGAGGGAATGCAACAGAGGGGTTGGGGGGTAAATTGTGTTGTATGAAGTGTGCCCAATCCTAGAACAGAACGCACAGCACAAACCTAACCTAAATCTCTCCAACCATAGAACGCACAGCACATGGAACAAACCTTTCTTTCTATGCTTCCCCTAGTTTCACACTAAAAGAGAAGGGAAGGAATGCAGGGGCAGGGGTGGTCCTGGTCCGGCGATGGTCGCCGGCGGCAGCGACTCCGGCCGGCTGGCGAGGCGACGGAGTAGGACGAGGACGGGAGCACGGGCAGAGCTGCTGCCCGCGGGGCTGTGCGGCTGCGGCTGCGGGCTCCTGCTCCTGTTGTCGCGCGGACGATCCCCAGCACCACCTTCTCCCTGCCAATCAGCACCCGCGGACGGACGGACGGATCTCGGGTCAGATCCACAATGGAATTCGCCAAAATAGAAGCCAAGAGCAGTGACAACAGAGGGGATCGAAGAACTTACAGGATGGAGGCGAGAAGGGCGGGGTGGTGGATCGCGAGGCGGCACGCGTCATTGAGGGATCCGTGGGGATGACTCCTCTCAATCCCTGGAGTCGAGCCCGGCGACGAGGCCGGCAGCGCGGGCTTTGGGGGAGCGGGCGACGGCGGGCGCCGTGGAGAGCAGCTTGGCAGTCTTCTTGGGGCGCTAGTCCACCACGGCGACCGGCAGCGCGTTGTCCAGTGCGTAGAGGTCCATGGTTGGGACGCTGAGATTGAGAAGGAGGACAAGAGATTTGGAGGGCGAGAGATTTGGGCGCTGCGGCATGTGGATCGGAGGCGGCGGGGAGGGGGAGAGGTGGGATGGATCTAGATCGGGGAGAGAAGCGGAGGCTAGGGTAGGATCTGGATCGGGGAGGGGCTGCAGTGGGTTGGATGGACGGTGGATGGCTGTATGGATGGACGGATCTCCGCCATGTCATCGATCCATGCCATAGCTGATTCCACCAATCAGAATTACGGTTGTGTAATTTTTTTTTGTTTTTCTTATAGTTTTTATCCTCTTATTCAGGGCAAACATTCAACATATTAACCACTTATAGTTTGTTAAAATGAATCAATATTGTGCACATGTGTGTATCTTGGGATGACAAATAATGTTGATTTGGGGGGTTTCATTTTCATTGCACAAAGAGCCATTTTCTATTTTTCGAGTGCCCAAAATGGGTTTTTTTGTGAATAGCCTACCATATATTTGTTGCAAAATTGTACCGCATAATTTTTAGAAAATATTAGGCCATATTTAATGCATAATTGACCAAATATTTGTGTCTCAAAAGTTTCGATCCACCTCTCATGAAAAAGACAAATTTCTGCCGATTCAATTGGAAGCGGGTCAAATTTGAACTGCAGCTGCCTCATAGTTTGCTCATGATTTTTTCCAAAAATCATTTTTAGGTAAAAAATAGCTATTTTATTAGAGAAGCACCAAAAGTTTTCCAAGATTCAACCACTAGCTAGGAACGGTCATGCCCGCCGTTTTGACCGCATTTTGAAACGGGCATGAAAAATTCAAAAAAAAACAAAAAATTGGAAAACCTTTGCATTGTGTCATTATATGTTGCCAAGTTACTAGGAAAAATAATAAACTTGTAATACGATAAATATTTTAAAAAAGTGTTCTCAGAAACGAGCTATCATGTGTGGAGATCAATGGCTTTCAAGCCAAATGATCAATCTTATGGCCACATTCATGGCATAGTTTGTTCAAATGATCTCATATTGTGCACAAGGGTGCATATTGGAATGGCAAACAATGTTGCCTAAGGAAGTTTTTATTTTCTTTGGACGAAAAAATTATTTTTCATTTTTTGAGTGCCCTAAATGAGGTTTTTTTGTGAAGAACCTACCAAATAATTGTTGCAAAATTGGACCAAATCAATTTTATAAAATACTAGGCCATATTTAATGCACAATTTACCAAATGGTTGGGTGTCAAAAGCTTTGATCCATCTCTCGTGAAAAAAGACAAATTTCTGTCGATTCAGTTGGAAGCGGGTCAAATTTGAACTGCAGCTGCCTCATAGTTTGCTCTTTATTTTTCCCAAAAATCATTTTTAGGTACAAAAATATCTATTTAATCAAAGAAACACCAAAAGTTTTCCAAGATTCAACCACTAGCTAGGAACGGTCATGCCCGCCGTTTTGACCGCATTTTGAAACGGGCATGAAAAATTCAAAAAAAAACAAAAAAAATGGAAAACCTTCGCATTGTGTCATTATATGTGGCCAAGTTACGAGGAAAAATAATAAACTTGTAATATGATAATTATTTTTAAAAAGTGTTCTCGGAAACGAGCTATCATGTGTGGAGATCAATGGCTTTCAAGCCAAATGATCAATCTTATGGCCACATTCATGGCATAGTTTGTTCAAATGATCTCATATTGTGCACAAGGGTGCATATTGGAATGGCAAACAATGTTGTCTAAGAAAGTTTTCATTTTCTTTGGACGAAAAAATCATTTTCCATTTTTTTGAGTGCCCTAAATGAGGTTTTTTTGTGAAGGACCTACCATATATTTGTTGAAAAATTGTACCAATCAGTTTTATTAAATACTAGGACATATTTAATGCACAATTGACAAAATGGTTGGGTGTCCAAAGCTTTTATCCACCTCTCGTGAAAAAGACAAATTTCCGCCGATTTAGTAGGAAACGGGTCAAATTTGAACTGCAGCTGCCTTATAGTTTGCTCTTTATTTTTTCCAAAAATTATTTCTAGTTACATAAGTATCTATTTAAGCAGAAATACATGGTTTGGTGGCGATACGTCGAGGTTTGGACGGTGGCCCAGGGCCCCAACTCAAAAGCGCGTAAACTCGCATGCCCGCTGCGTGGTCACCGCGTGACCGTGGCGTTGCCATGCGTTCTGGGTGGCCTAGGCATGTCTAGTGGGTTGGGCACTTCCCAGGTAGGTGCTAGGAAGAAGGCGGCAATTGAAGAATCTCACGAGTAGACTGAACTGAGCTCAAACATGAATTAGCAGCCAAGTGTTTGATTAGTGGTGTGGAAAATGCACATGGCCAATTGGCCTGAGTTTTGGCCGAGGATGATCATCTACTAAGGACACTGTCTTGGAAAATTTGCAGCTCAAATGTAGGAGCCTAGGTGTCACTTGCTTTGCAAAGTACCACACTGGACAGAAATATGAATGTTGAAGCTGGACTCAAATGAATGGATGGATTGATCTGAAATTTGGAGGAGGATGATAATTTGGGTATATGAAGGCACTGTAAAATTTTCATACCATTTGGATAAATAAAAATGGTACTTCCTTCATGGTGCTCTCCACCGAACAGAAAATTGGGAAAAATGCTCAGGGAAATTCGCTAGATTAAATGAGCTAAAATTTGGTGGAGGGAGGTTCTATGGGCAGGGTCATGTTCTGATAAATTTTCAGTAATTATAAATTAACATAAAATATAGTTGCTTCACATACTAAAAATATTACCATAAAAAAAGATTAGATGGTGAGCTCACATGGATTGTTAGATGGGGCTAAAATTTTCTGGAGAGCTATGATTTGGGAATATAGAAGATGTGGCAAAAATTCAGCTCATTAGGATATGCCTAGCTAGTACTTCCTTCACAACGGTTCTAGCTGAACAGAAACTTTGGAAATTTGCCGAGGAAGATTTACCAGGCAAATGGAGCTGAATATTGTCACGAGGCAATGATTTGGATAGTAAAGAATGCCCATTTTTTTTGGGAATTTTGGGAATGACAGAAATATAGGCTGCTTCATAACCTAGGGCAAAAATTGACACAGACATGACACATAGGCAAAACTAATGAGGTGGCGCCTAGTCATAGCAATGCACCAGAATTTACAAGGCTATGACCATCTATATTGGTCGTTATCAGCTAGAAATAAGGCATCGGACCAGTGTTGTTTGCTTTACGACCATTTCGTGTAAGGAAATTATGACCTTTCTGACCAAAATGGTCGTTATGGTTTAGGGTTTGGAGCCCCCCGAACAGCTTTTGACCAATTGGTCTCAAATGCTCGTAGATTTATGACCAATTCTTCCAGGGTCACTGACAGAAGGTCACAAGTTGACATATTTCTTGTAGTGATGGAACGAAACTTTGCGAGGAATTTTTATACAAAATAAGAGATTTTCTGGAGCCAAGAGCCACCTGAGGGGGGGCACCTGGGTGAGTACAACCCACCAGGGCGCGCCTGCCCCCCCAGGCGCGCCCAGGTGGGTTGTCCCCACCTGGTGGCCCCGCAGACCCTGAAACCGACGCTATAAAATCCTATTTTTCCAGAAAAAAATCAGGGAGAAAGAACTATCGCGTTTTGCGAGACGGAGTCGGAGGCCAGATCTGGAGTCCGTTTGGGGCTCCGGAGAGGGGGATCTTTGATCTTCGTCATCACCAACCCTTCTCCATCGCCAATTCCATGATGCTCCCCACCGGGAGTGAGTAATTCCTTCATAGGCTCGCTGGTTGGTGAGGAGTTGGATGAGATTCATCATGTAATCGAGTTAGTTTTGTTAGGGCTTGATCCCTAGCATCCATTATGTTCTGAGATTGATGTTGCTATGACTTTGCCATGCTTAATGCTTGTCACTTTGGGCCCGGGTGCCATCATTTCAGATCGGAACCGTTTATGTTATCACCATTATATCTATGTTCTAGATCCGATCTTGCAAGTTATAGTCACCTACTACGTGTTATGATCCGGCAACCCCGGAGTGACAATAGTCGGGACCACTCCCGGTGATGACCGTAGTTTGAGGAGTTCATGTATTCACCGTGTGTTAATGCTTTGTTCCGGTTCTCTATTAAAAGGAGGCCTTAATATCCCTTAGTTTCCAATATGGACCCCGCTGCCACGGGAGGGTAGGACAAAAGTTGTCATGCAAGTTCTTTCCATAAGCACGTATGACTATTTACGGAATACATGCCTACATTATATTTATGAACTGGAGCTAGTGCCGTATCGCCCTAGGTTATAACTGTCTCATGATGAATATCATCCAAGAAATTACCAATCCAATGCCTACGAATTTATCTTATATTGTTTCTGCTAAGTTACTACTGATGTCACTGTTGCAATTGCTACAATATCACTGCTATCACTGTTACCGTTACTATTGCTGCTGCTACTATTATCAAAATTACCATACTACTATGCTACTGATCACTTTGCTGCAGATAATTAATCTCCAGGTGTGGTTGAATTGACAACTCAGCTGCTAATACTTACAAATATGCTTTGGCTCCCCTTGTGTCGAATCTATAAATTTGGGTTGAATATTCTACTCTCGAAAACTGTTGCGATCCCCTATACTTGTGGGTTATCAACCACTACCTCGACCAGGGCGTCCCTCGCGCGGCTACCTCGACATCGGCACAAAGGGCTATCACCTCGCTTGAGCAACTCGTCGGCTTCCTCTACAGTCAACGCGTCCGCAACGCGACACTGCCTATGACGCTCCCGATACGACCGCATGGGGATGTCAGCCTGTCAGCTGCTATTCTCTCTAGTTTGACCGTCCGCAACGCTCCTATTGTTCGCAATGCTACCGCTATGACTACGGGGGGATGTTAGAGATATATTTGGTTTATATGTAATTGGTAGTTTAGGATTTGTAATCCGTTTACTACCTTATCTCTAGGAGAGGCTTTTTGCCCTACCAAGTCTGTACTTCAATATATACTCGCCCGTGAAGCCAAGAATACATCAACAATTCCACTAAATCCCTATCTATCCTTCTACAACTACCATACCTTTTGCACCCCCATCGATTCCGGGTCCAAGCTCTCTGCTAACAGTGGGGATCTTCTCGACGACGCTACTACCTATCGCTCATGGGTGCCCTGCTGTACCTTACAATAACCCGCCATGGCGTCTCCTACGCCGTCCAATGGGCCTACTTGTTCATGTACGAACCTCACACATGTCACCTTAATCATGTCAAACACATAATAAGATATGTTAAGGGCACTCTTGATTTCGGTATGCATATTACTCCTTCCACCTCAACCGCCCTTGTTGTGTACTCCAATGCCAATTGGACCGGATGTCCCGATACACGTCGCTCCACGTCCGGTTACTGCATATATTTTGGGGATAATTTGATTTCGTGTTCGTCCAAGCGACAACTAACCATGTCTAGGTCCAGTGCAGAGGCTGAATATCGCGTCGTTGCCCATGCTGTTTTGCCGAAACTTTGTGGCTTCGTCAACTTTTCCAGGAGCTTCATCAACCGATTGACAGATCCATTGTTATCTACTGTGATAATGTGTCTGTTGTCTACATGTTTGTTAACCTTCTACAGCATCGTCGTATGAAGTATATCGAGATCGATATTCATTTTGTGCGCGGCAAGGTCTTGCTTGGCGAGGTTCGGGTTTTGCATGTCCCTACCTCTTTGCTGACATTTTCACGAAGGGGATGCCGACCGTGCTCTTCGCTGAATTCCGGTCCAGTCTCAACGTTCAGCAAGCCCACGTTGACACTGCAGGGGCTGTTAGAATATAGTTAGCTTGAGCTATTTTCAAGGAGATGAACTGGTCACAACCTTATCTCCTATGCATACGCCATGCACTACACCGCCACACTCTGTTTTGCTCTCTATTTAATTACCCCAACAGCGTGTTTGGTTCATGGGAATTAGAGATGGAGAATGGGAGTTGAAGGGTGAGGAGATTAAAAGTTCACTGATTGATTAGAGGGCAATGCGAGTTAAGTGGGAAAGGGAATGAGAATTGAGAAAGCCAATTCCCACTGTTTTCTTCCCACATATATCTTGTTAATTCGTGGACAGAGTTTCATCTCACACTAATT
Source organism: Thinopyrum elongatum (assembly GCA_011799875.1). NCBI lineage: Eukaryota > Viridiplantae > Streptophyta > Magnoliopsida > Poales > Poaceae > Thinopyrum > Thinopyrum elongatum. The sequence continues at coordinate 464,782,458 of CM022301.1, read as the reverse complement.
CCCATCATATACCAAACAAGGGAATGGGAGTAAACATCTATTTCCCATGCTTAATCCCTTCATAAACTCCTTTGTGCAAACTTCCATTACTCTGCCCAAGAGGAAGAATACAAGCATGATGCATCTCTATTCATACTCACTTTCTATCTCGCAAGTTGTGGGCTGTACTCCGGGCGTTTTGTGGAGAGCGTTTGTGCTGCGAGTGTGGGAGTTGTTGCCAGGAATTCGGCCGGAGACGTTGCCATTTCCTCTTGGGATTATATTGGTTCATGTACTAGTGTTGATGAAGCGTAACTCCGGACGTGTCTAGCGGGACTATATATCGGTATCACTCTCCATAAGCCTGTTATTTTGGAAACAGACTGCTCGTTTGTGGTTTCTCTTCTTGCACATGATAACCTTGATAGATCGTCTCTGGTGGATCTCAAGAAGGAAGCCTTATCCCTTACCAAGCTTCTTCCAAATTTTAAGCTGGCGAAGATCAAAAGACAAGCAAACGAGGTGGCTCATCAGATAGCTAAGTTTAGTTTTGATAATAGGTCGGATGGCCTTCTACTCCCTCCGTCCCAAAATAAGTGACTCAACTTTGTACTAGATTTAGTACAAAGTTAGTACAAAGTCGAGTCACTTACAAAGTTAGTACAAAGTTGAGTCACTTATTTTGGGACGGAGGGAGTATGTAATAGTTTTCCGCCCTGCATGGCGAATGCTGTAATGAACGATTGTATTCGACTTTTTAATTAATTAATACATGGGGTTTTTTTCAAACAAAAAAAGTTGTCGGCTGTACGGCTTAAGAAGGTTGGATTTTTCCTTTTTCCCGAAAAATATGCTATGCGATATTTCTCATATACATAGACCGAAATTCATAAAACAAAAATGAAATATTTTATTAAAGAAACCAATTATATTCCCAGTTGCAACGCATGGATATTTTTGCTAGTATTTAATTAATGGACTTCTGAAGTCCACTGATTGCACAACATGGAAAATAAGAAAACTTACAAACAGACTCTTTAATAGATGCAGGGAAACCTTGTAGTGGTACACAAATTCTACTTGCAAATATTTAATGGACTTAGAATGCTTGTGGTACATCTGAGCTGAAGAGAGGAAATTCCTAGCCCTTCCCTCTGTAAACTGTATTATATTATATGTTTACAGAGGGAGTAAGCCGTTGTTAGAATAGCCTAGGCTGAACTGGCTGAGAGGCTCAGGACTATGCTTCCGATATTCTTGGATGCTTTGACAGGTCAAGTTGAGCTCACGATTGGGACTAAACCACTGCTGAAGGCTGTGTGCTCTCCTCCAAAGCTCAAGGCCGGTGATGTGCTCTCCCCCTTGGACAATGGCGGAGCTGTCACACATGATCGCCGACGGCAGTTTCATGACCCACTTGTCCAACTTGGTCGGCTTCTCCAAGCAAGGAATGATCCGGCGGCAAAAGAAGAAGTCTCTTTGGTGCACGTACAGCACCGGCGTCCACATGGACAGCTTCGACGATTGCGTGGCCTTGGATGGGATCAGTGGTCCAATGAGCTTCTTTACGCCGTTGGGAAACCAGCCAAGTATGGCCACCGGTGGGTTGAAGGCCAAAGTCCGGAGTTTGATCCCCTTCTTGAGCACCATATGAGTCCCCACCTGCAGCGCGAGGGATGCGCCGGCAGAGTGCCCGGTGAGCCAAACGGGGCGACCTGGATTATCCAGTGTGAGGTGGTTGAGCTTTTGGTAGGCGAGCTTGAAGCGACGGGCGTACTTGACGACGTCTACAGTAATTAGGCAGTTGAACCAGACGTCACTGACCGCCCTCCATTTCAAGCACAGGTCGGTGCCTCGGAAGGCGACGATCAAGTGTGGAGCAGACTTGTCCTCACGGCCTTCGCCCACGTACTCGAAGATGGCAGCATAGACGTCCCCATGGTACTTGAGCGGCTCCCCGTGGAGGCGGAAGCCTGTGTCAAAACTTAGGGGGATGGCTTTCTTCTTCATGGAGTAAACATGACAGACAATGCGGGCCAGACAAACACGGCGATGCTCCTCAATCGTCCTACAAGAAAGATCATACCCATATTGACATTGATATTGTATGTATTTTGGTTCGAATTAATTCGAACTAGTAGACTAGAAACAAAGTCAAAACCATGCATGCATCGTGATTCCAAAAAACAGGTAGGGCATGCCATATTGCATGGAGGTAAGGTAATTAATGTTCTTACCAGTTGATCGCCCGGCAGTTGATCAAATCCGGTGATTGGGAGGTGGTGCTGGTACTAGGAATAGGTTGGTCTATTTCGATAGCATCACCGTGAGACAAATCCAATTCCAGGCCGGTGGCCTGCTCGAGCTCGCTGGTGCAGTTACGACAAGTATCCGGGTCGATGTCGATGTCCATAACATTGAACAGATCGTTGATCCGGGGCGCCTGCTACACGCAGCCATAATTATTAAGCAAGTGCTAAGTTAATAGTCATGCTGCATGCTACTACAGATCAAGTACAGATACGATACCTCATTTTCGCCGGTGACTGAATCGTTGCCGACGGCGGATTTGATGCCGCACTTGTCTTGATAGGCCTGTGCAGCGGCCAACACCGAGACGCAAAGCAAGAGAAAGAGGAGGAGCCGCGGCATTTTGTTATAGGTCAACAACTTTCCGCGCCGATCAGCTCCCTCTAGGCGAGCATATATATGATTGATTCATTCAGAGCGCCTGCCGCTGATCAAGACCTGTTTGTATTTTGTATGTTTTATTTTTTTTCTGAAGCGTTGTATTTTGTATTTTGTATGTTTGGTGGGCTTTGGGGATAACCTATTTATATTTGTATATGTTTGTTGAATATATAGGTTGGCGCCGTGTTGCCACATTGTCCGTCCGTTCTCTCAATGTATGTCCACCAACGAGGTGTTGGCCAAAATAATCGTTGCAGTCATGAAGATCAAGTCTTTGGTCTCCGCCGTTCACATTAGTATCTTACGGACATTTTTCTTTCGGTAATGCACAATAAAACCTTCGATGTATCTGCAAGAGCTAATGCAATAGGGATGGCACCCGGCCGGGTCGGGTATTGGTTTGCCATTACCAAACCCGTACCCGCCCCTTGCACCATAAACCGTTACCCGCATCCGTACCCTGTGGCAGGTAATTTTTTTTACCGATTACATATATGCCCGTGGGTATTTTTCTTTACCAAACACATACTCCCTTCGTTCCACGATGTAGTGCGGCCGCGTTTCCCGAGATCCAACTTTGACCGTAAATTTAACCAACGAGACCGACTGCGGCGGGAGCAAAATAAATTTTTGCTCCCGCCGCAGTCGGTCTCGTTGGTTAAATTTACGGTCAAAGTTGGATCTCGGGAAACGCGGCCGCACTCCATCGTGGAATGGAGGGAGTACCTTTTAGCAGGTAAAACCCACCGGGTAAACAAGTTGCGGGTACTCGTTGCCATGCATCCTGACTGTTGACTTGTATTTTGTGTTGCATGTATATTGGAGTTGTGGTCCACCTCCTAGTCTTGTTTAGTTGAGATAGAGGCCTTCCTTTGTAATTATATATACGTGCACCAGCACTCCATCAATACAACGATCTATTGTATTGCAAACTATCCCTTCTACATGGTATCAACTTCCCGGGTTAAACCCTAGCTTCCGCCCCGCCGCCGCCGTCGCCGCCTGCGCGTCTAACGCGCTCGCCGCCGCCGCCGCTCCCCCTCTCTCTCCCTGCCGCCGCGCTCCCCCTCCCCTACCCACGCCGCCGCCTACACTTCTCCTGCCGCCGCGCCACCCGCACCCGAGCGTCGCCGCACTCCTAGCCGCCGCTTCCCTAGCCGCTGCCGCCACCGCCGCCGCCGCGCCCTCCTCGCGCGCGCCGCCTCCGCCGCGCTGCACCCCACCACCGCCGCACCACGCCGCCGCCGCGCCCTCCCGCTTGCGCCGCCGCCGCCCGTCGCGCTGCCTCCGCCCCGTTGCCTCCCTCCCGCAGCACCGCACCCCCGCAGCCGCCGCTCTCCACGCCGCCGTTGCCTCTCCCAATCCTAACCCGTCCCGCAGCCGCCACCTCTCACCGTTGCCGCCACACGCGCCGCCATGTCTTCGCCCGGTTCCTCCATGACCCGCTCGTCGTACTATCCGTCTCGCGGCGGCCCTGCTCCTCCAGTCGCGCCCACCAGCTACTACCCGTTGCCGCCCGCACCGCCCGCGCCCCCCGTGCCTCCCCAGCAGCCGCCGTGGGCCGCCGGGCAAAACCCGTGGACGGGCGTCGTCCACACCTATCACATGCCCGTCCCGCGGGCTCCTGCACCGGGTCTCCTTGGTCCCCGCCCCGCGGGCCACCAGGCGCTCATCGACGCCCCCTACCAGCCCTACGGTGCTCTGCTCGCGCCGCCACCCCTCGGTGGCTACGGCGCGCCCGCCCAGGCGCCGTCTTATGGAGGCCAGCCGCCGCCGTCGGTACCTGCACCATGGGACCCCGCCCTCCTGGCCGCCCTACACTCGGCGCCGTCGCCGAGTAACTATGGCGGTGGAGGCGATTGGTACATGGACTCGGGTGCTACTGCGCACATGAAAGCTCATCCCGGTAACCTATCCTCTTCCACTCCAGTTAACACACCCGCTCGTATCACCGTTGGCAACGGTTCTTCTTTACCTATCACTCATGTCGGTAGCACTAGTTTTCCTTCTAATTCCACACCTATCACTATGTATAATATCCTTGTCTCACCTGACTTAGTCACTAGTTTAGTTTTCGTTCGTCGTCTTACTCGTGAAAATCCACTTACTATTGAATTCGACGGTGTTGGCTTTTCTATGAAGGACACCCGTACCCGGATGGTGCTTCACCGATGTGATAGCCCTGATAAGCTTTATCCCGTGCACGCCGGCGCCTCCACCTCCACACCCGTCGCCCTCGCCGCCGGCGTCGACCTTTGGCACGCTCGCTTGGGTCACCCCAACCCCGCCGCTTTGCGTCAGATTCTTAGGAGTTTTTCTTTCTCATGTAATAAGCTCGACGAGCATATCTGTGAGGCTTGTCGCTTGGGCAAGCACGTTCGTCTTCCCTTTAGTGCGTCTACTTCAGTTTCCACTTTTCCGTTTCAATTACTTCATAGTGATGTTTGGACGTCTCCCGTTGCGAGTAACACGGGCTATCTATACTACTTGGTGATTTTAGATGATTATTCTCATTATGTGTGGACTTTTCCTCTTCGTCGTAAATCCGATGCTTTAGCCACACTCATCGCCTTTTATTCCTACGTCACCACCCAGTTCGGTCGCCCCATACTCGCACTCCAGACTGATAACGGAAAAGAGTTTGACAACGTCGCTCTCCGCACACTTCTCGCCTCTCACGGCACCACCTTTCGTCTGACTTGTCCTTACACTTCACAGCAGAACGGCCGCGCCAAGCGCATTCTCCGCACTCTTAATGACTGCGTTCGCACGTTACTCTTTCACTCTAACGTGCCCGCTCGGTTTTGGCCCGATGCTCTCGCCACCGCCACCCTTTTAGTTAACATTCGTCCGTGTCGTCCTCGATGGAACTACGCCCCTCACCACCTTCTCTTCGGTACACCATCGTCCTATGACGGTCTCCGCATCTTTGGGTGTCTCTGTTATCCTAGCACCGCATCCACCACGCCACACAAACTCGCACCATGTTCCGTCCCATGCATCTTCCTTGGCTACCCTCCTAACACCAAAGGTTACCGGTGTTATGATCCTGTCACTCATTGTGTGTACACCTCGAGGCATGTGTACTTTGTCGAGACGGTGTTCCCTTTTTTTCAGGTTCCTCCGGCTTCGGCTCCTTCGGCGCCGACTCCCGCGCCCCCTTCTTGGAGCGATGAGCGGCGGCGCCCCCCGGAGGCCCCCCCGGCACAGCGCCTTCTGCCGCCACCGCCCGGTTTTTCGACTCCCTCCCTAGAGGTCGAGTCTGACCGAGCCCCCGAGTCCCCGTCTCCCTCCTACGAGGTTGAGCCGGTGGGTACTCCGCCCGCCACCCCGGCGACGGGCTCGACATCCTCCTCGCCCGTCGCCCCCTCGGCCGCCGGCTCGGCTGGCGTCGCTGCCGCCGCGGCCCCCGCTGCCGCCGCCGCGGGTGCCCCCGCCGCTATCGCCGGCCCTGCTGTCCCGCCTCTTGGCGTGACTACCCGTGCCCGAGCAGGAGTGCTTCGGCCGAGCACGCGCTACTCCTCCGACGAGTATGTGTGCGCCGCCTCGACGTCGATGCCATCACCCGTCCCCACCTCCGCTCGTGCTGCCCTTCGGGATCCCCATTGGCTAGCTGCGATGCAGGAGGAGTTCGACGCCCTACAGCGCAACCGCACATGGCAACTTGTTCCGCGACCCCCTCGTGCCAATATCATCACTGGCAAGTGGGTGTTTCGCCACAAGACTCGTCCGGACGGTTCTCTCGAGCGCTACAAGGCTCGGTGGGTGGTTCGTGGATTTCGGCAGCGCGCGGGCGTGGACTTCACCGACACCTTCGCCCCGGTTGTTAAACCGGGCATGATCCGCGCCGTGCTCCAGTTGGCGGTCTCGCGCACCTGGCCTGTGCACCAGTTGGATGTCTCCAACGCCTTCTTGCACGGCCATCTTGCCGAGCAGGTGTACTGTGAGCAGCCCACTGGCTTCGTCGACACCGAGCACCCAGACTTTGTGTGCTTACTCTCCCGTTCTCTTTACGGGTTGAAGCAGGCGCCTCGGGCTTGGTACCAGCGTATCGCAGCCTTCCTGCAGTCTCTGGGATTTCGGTCCACTCGCTCCGATGTCTCACTCTTCGTGTCTCATCAGGGAGCTGACACTGCATATCTGCTGCTCTTCGTCGACGACATCATCCTCACGGCGTCCGCTCCCGATCTCCTTCAGCGGCTGACTGCTCGTCTTCGTGATGAGTTCGCCCTCAAGGACTTGGGGCTCCTGCACTACTTCCTCGGCATCGAGGTGGCCGCCGAGCTGACGGCTTCTTCCTGCATCAGCAGAAGTACGCCCACGAGCTCCTGGAGCATGCCGGTATGCTTAACTGCAAGCCGGCGCCCACCCCCGTCGACACGAAGGCGAAGGTCTCTGCTCTGGAAGGGTCTCTCGCGTCCGATGGAGCGTTTTATCGCTCCATTGTTGGTGCTTTACAGTACCTGACGCTGACTCAACCCGACCTGCGGTACGCTATTCAGTAGGTGTGCCTGCACATGCACGCTCCGCATGACTCCCACTGGACCTTGGTGAAGCGTATTCTCCGTTATATACGCGGCACCATGTCTTTGGGACTCACCCTGACGGCCTCCGCCTCCACCGACCTCGTGGCCTACTCGGATGCCGACTGGGTTGGCTGCCCCGACACTCGACGCTCCACGTCAGGCTACTGCGTCTACCTTGGGCCCTCGTTGATCTCTTGGTCATCGAAGTGGTAGCCCACGGTCTCCCGCTCCAGCGCCGAGGTAGAGTATCGCGCCGTGGCTAATGCCGTGGCCGAGTGCTCTTGGCTCCGTCAGCTGCTCCAGGAATTGCTTTGTGATGTTCATAAGGCCACTCTTGTCTACTGCGATAACGTCAGCGCGGTCTACCTTTCCGCCAACCCGGTGCACCATCGACGTACGAAGCATATTGAGCTCGATATTCACTTCTTGCGCGAGCAGGTTGCCCTTGGCCGTGTTCGAGTTCTTCACGTGCCGACGTCGCAACAGTTTGCTGGTGTGATGACTAAGGGATTGCCTACTTCCGTCTTCGAGGAGTTTCGGTCCAATCTCTGTGTCTCTGGCGACGCTTCGACTGCGCGGGGGGGGGGGGGGGGGGGTGGGGGTGTTGAGTTGTATTTTGTGTTGCATGTATATTGGAGTTGTGGCCCACCTCCTAGTCTTGTATAGTTGAGGTAGAGGTCTTCCCTTGTAATTATATATATGTGCACCAGCACCCCATCAATACAACGTCTATTGTATTGCAAACTATCCCTTCTACACTGACGTCACACTGCCATGGACCCACCAGGAAATGTCGCCGATATGATTCATCTATGAAGAATCTGGTCTGGAAGGCATTATGGGAATTAAAGACGCCAGCAAAAGTGAAAATTCATTGTTGGCGATCACTGTATGAGGCAATCCCTTGTTATGGCGTTCTGGCAAACCGCCATATTCTCAATGCCCTATATGCTCCATTGATTGTGAAATAAACCATATGTTCTTCACATGCCCAAGGGTAAAAGAGATCTGGACGTTCCTGGGAATGACGGATACCATTGACGAAGCTTACTTTGCGGTGGTCGACGGGAACGGGCCCCTAGAAAGGCCGCTACTAGATACAAATAGTGTACCAGCTCTGGCAGGTGTTCGACGGTGCGATGTAGTACACATGGTGGGAACGAAGAAAGTTTACTCGTGGAGAGTCTTTGCAAGCATTCGTCCGGTCCGCTCAAGCAATTTCGGTGTTGGCATTGAATTACTCCAGAGTGGAAAAATTGAGAATGACGCAGATCACTAGACATGGTTGGAACAAACCACAAGAGGGCTTTGCCAAGTTGAATGTGGATGCGGCATTTGATGTGGTCACAGGTTCGGAGAGGACGGGTGCTATTATTCGTGACTGTACGGAAACTCCAATTGCAGGTGGTAGTTGGAGCATCCCTACAATCGATACACCGTCAACTGCTGAAGCGTGTGCACTCCGTGATGGTTTGTTCATTGCAGGAAACGTCGGATGTAACAAGATCCTAGTCGAGAGTGATTGTATGGAAATGGTGGAAGTCATGCAGAATGGCACTAACTCACTAGGAGTGGCGGCAACTATCTCTGAGGAGTGCACTTTCCTTTGTCGCAATTTTACTCGTGTAATTTTTTCGCATTGTCCTAGGGAGGCTAATAGGGCAGCCCATATGTTAGCTCAATTTAGTACAGGGACCAAATGTGGCAGGAACCCCTAGATTTTATTCGTGCTGCTCTAGCGGATGATGTAACTCTTATCCCAGATCAATAAAAACCACCATGATGGTTTTCCTAAAAAAAAGGTTGTCGCCATGAGTAGGCACCGACTGATAGAGTAGCTCGATTAATAAGATAAAAGGGGACCCACGAAAACACTAAACAACAGCTCAGTTGAAACTTCCATTGCACCTAACCGCACCCCATGTGCGTACTGGTCTTTGGTCTTCGGTGCTCCCTCGTCCCTCACGGTCACCCCACAGGGAAACATCAGTTTTCTTGCACTATTCTCAAAACTAAGCAGTAGGGAATACATGTTAAGTGCTGAAGGATAGCGAAAGTAACAAGTCAAGTCTAATTTTAAAGACTATCTTCATACTTGCATCAAGTCATTGGATTTATCTACTTTTGTATTTTTGTGAGTATTCTAAAGCAATTGCAAGTCGAGGGGCAATGGAAAGGCTCAAATAACTGATATGTTTCTTGGGGTCACTTAAGAGCTAGACAAAGATATAATTGTTGTAATCATGAAGACGAAGTCTTGGGTCTCCGCCGTTCACATTGACATCACAGAGGTATCTGCGAGAAAAATAATGGGTGACTATGATATACTTGTTGGAAAATTAGGCAAGTTCATGATTAATTCCAGTAAATAATTCATGACGAGAACAGATACTAGCATGCAACAATCTAGCAAACTAGAAGAACAACAAGACATACATAACAGCAGCGAACACGAAACAATAGCTGTAGAGACAGACATGAACAGATGATGTTGGACGTACTGTTCGTTAGCTATTGTGGGTGCGACGGTGTTGATGACGATGTTGGCGACGATCTGTTGCTGACGGCGATGAAGACGACGATAAGTAGCACCGCCCGACTTGGACGGAAAACGACCCGTGATGACGAATTTGAGCAGTCGCGCAGAGCGCTTCCCAAAAACCTAATTCATCCTCTCCCGGTGCAGGATCGCAAGGACAAACGGTTCCGGAGACCTGCTCTCCCACGCGCCGATGCACGCCGGCGTTTGGGATGAAGTAGACTACGACGGCGGCGCAAGTTGCGAGATGAGGCAAAACCCTAGGTGTTTTTCGGTGTGTTTTTGGCCGCAGCCGGTAGCTGTATATATATTAGGACCAGAGGCGGTATTGTGTCGCGATCACAATCCCAAACCGAGTCGATTTCTAATTCGTATACTTACCGGACAAGAAATCAAAAACTTGTCTGTCAAGACATAAAAAAATAAAACGGCAAAAGGAAGCTGCGCCCCTACAAGAAGACGGATCGGATTTCGACGGACCATTCACGCGCATGTCGCACGTACGCGCCGCCTCACCACGGCCCGGCCAGGCGAGGCGAGCGAGCACGCGCGTGTGGTTTTTCTTTTCTCTTCTCACACACCACTTAGAGTGGTGGAGAGAACCCACTATATAAAGAGGTCCAACTCTTCTTCAACTTCCGGGGTGGGACTAAACTTTAGCACCACCACTTGCCATTTTACACATGGGCTTTGAGATTTCAGAAATTGTTATGGGCCTAGCCCATTAATTCTAACAATCCCCCACCAGATCTCAAATACCCATTTAGATATTTGTCTTCTCTCATCACTTGTTTAATATACCAGTGTTTCAGCAGAGACTGTTAAGTTGTACTTCTGCCTAGAACTTTAAGCTACATCCATTCACAACTTGACAATGGACTATGCCTTGAATTGCTAGTTTTGTGTGAACAGGTTTCACTCAAAGTCTTAACCAGTACCTGACCGCCAGTAGGCTACCCCGCGGTTTGGAGCTTATACGTCATACTCCCTGGTCTCTTCGTGAGCTTACTAGAGATCACCCAAATCTCATAGATTGCAACGTTTACAGTCTGAACTCATATAGGTGTGTTCTTTCAAGACTGCTCTGTAGGACAGCATCTTTGCTAATTATAGCCAATAGAACCACATTAAGGCATGTTGCCAACCTGCCTTACAGCTCTGAGCCTTACAGCTCTGAGAGTTTTGCATCTTCACTTAGAGACGGTCATTAGTTATTACTCTCCTCAGTTAACCAATAGCTTGTTCTTCCCAGATTCTAATTCACGGGATCTCCGATCACAAAGGTTGGGTTACTACTATGGTGTAACATCTATAGGTCTCATACCCATCTCCCTCGATGCAATATCTATCATATTTCGTGATAGTCCCTTTGTAAAGGGATCTGCCAGGGTTTTTTCTGTTTGAATATACATAACAGTTATTACTCCGGAGTTTCTCAACTTCCTGACAGACTTCAAACGTCTCTTCACGTGTCTTGATGACTTCGCATTATCTTTAAAATTGTTTACTTTAGCGATAACCGTTTGGTTGTCACAATTCATAAGAATAGCCGGTACAGGTTTTTCAACCACAGGCAAGTCCATCAAGAGCTCACGCAGCCATTCTGCCTCAACAGTAGCTGTGTCTAAAGCAGTTAATTCTGCTTCCATAGTTGACCTCGTCAATATGGTTTGCTTGCAAGACCTCCATGACACTGCGCCACCTCCATGAGTAAATACATACCCACTTGTTGCGTAGAGTACATCAACATCGGAGATCCAGTTTGAATCACTATATCCTTCTAGCACAGCAGGATGCCCTGAATAAGTAATTCCGAAACTCATAGTACCTCTCAGATAGCGCAAGACCCTTTCTAGTGCATGCCAATGATCATCACCCGGGTTGGACATGAACCTACTCAGTTTGCTCACAGCAAAAGATATATTTGGTCTTGTAGCGCTAGCTAAGTACATGAGTGAACCGATAATTTGAGAGTATCTTAATTGATCTCTTGTTTCTTTCTTATTCTTTCTGAGTGTCACACTGGGATCATAAGGTGTTGGAGAAGGCTTGCTATCCATAAATCCGAACCGGCTCAAGACCTTCTCAACATAGTGAGATTGCGTTAGAGTAATCCCACTCTCATCCTTAATAAGTTTGATGTTTAGAATTACATCGGCTTCTCCCAGATCTTTCATGTCAAAACTTTTTGATAGAAAAGACTTGACCTCATTGATCGCATTAATGTTTGTACCAAAGATCAGTATTTCATCCACATACAAACATAATATGACACTATTGCCCCCACCATGGCGATAGTAAACACACCTATCAGTCTCGTTAATGACAAATCCTGCAGAAGTCAGAGTTCTTTCAAACTTCTCATGCCATTGCTTAGGTGCCTGTTTCAGGCCATACAAAGATTTTAACAACTTGCACACTTTTCTCTCTTCACCCTTTACCACAAACCCGTCAGGCTGATCCATATAGATTTCCTCTTCCAACTCTCCATTGAGGAAAGCTGTCTTTACATCCATTTGATGAATGATAAGACCATAAGAGGCAGCCAAGGAAAGTAACACTCGAATGGTGGTCATTCTAGCAACGGGTGAATAGGTGTCAAAGTAATCTTCGCCTTCTTTCTGAGTGTAGCCCTTGGCCACTAGCCGCGCCTTGTACTTATCAATAGTACCATCAGGCTTTAGCTTCTTTTTGAACACCCACTTACAGCCCACAGGTTTACAACCATATGGTCTATCAGTTAGTTCCCAAGTTCCATTAGAAAGAATTGAGTCCATCTCATTATGAACAACTTCTTTCCAATCATCTACATCCATAGATGCATATGCCTCTGCAATCGTCTTGGGTGTGTCGTCCACAAGGTATACAATGAAATCATCACCAAAGGATTTTGCAATCATTTGTCTCTTGTTCCTTATAGGAACTTCATTGTTATCCTTCTCAAGGACTTCCTCATGTGATTGTTCGAAATATTCATCAGTTGTACTAGATTCAGGAATTATCTCAGAAGAAAATCTAGCAATGCTATGCATATTTTTCATAGAAAATATGTTCTCAAAAAATGTTGCATCACGAGATTCCATTATAGTATCAACATGCATATCAGGTACTTCAGATTTTACCACTAAAAATCTATAAGCAATGCTCCGTTGAGGATACCCTAGAAAGACACAATCCACTGTCTTTGGTCCAAGTTTGTGTTTCTTAGGAATAGGAATATTGACCTTTGCCAAACATCCCCAAGTGCGCAAATAAGAAAATGATGGTTTTCTTCCAACCCAATCCTCATAAGGGGTTTTCTCCTTATTATTGTTAGGAATTCTATTCAGGACAAGACATGAAGTCAATAGAGCCTCCCCCCACCTTGCCTTAGATAAACCAGCAGTGTCTAACATGGCATTCACCAAGTCAGTCAATGTGCGGTTTTTCCTCTCGGCAACTCCATTTGATTGAGGTGAATAGGGAGGCGTCCTCTCATGAATAATACCATGTTCCTCACAAAATTCATCAAATACTTTGGGAAAATACTCTCCACCACGATCGGACCTAAGACGCTTGATCTTTCTCTCTAGTTGATTTTCAACTTCAGATTTATAGATTTTAAAGTAGTCTAATGCTTCATCTTTAGTTTGCAACAAATAAACAAAGCAAAATCTAGTCGCATCATCAATCAAAGTCATGAAATATCTCTTTCCACCTTTTGTCAACACACCATTCATCTCACAAAGATCAGAATGTATGAGTTCTAGAGGTGCCAAGTTTCTCTCCTCGGCAGCCTTATGAGGCTTTCGAGGTTGCTTCGATTGCACACAACTATGGCACTTAGAACCTTTGGCAACAGTGAAATTCGGAATTAAACTCATACTGGATAGCCGAGACATTAAACCAAAATTAATATGACATAAACGAGAGTGCCAAATACTTGCATCATCATTAACACTAGCACAAATTTGGTTTACTGACTTATTGCAAAAATCTGAAAGGGAAAAGCGGAACAAGCCTCCGCACTCATAGCCTTTGCCTATAAATTGTCCAAATCTTGACACGATTACTTTATTCGACTCTAAAACTACCTTAAACCCATCTCGACATAGAAGGGAGCCGCTAACTAGATTCTTGTTCATAGTAGGGACATGCTGCACGTTCCTTAATTGCACGATATTTCCCGAAGTAAACTTCAGATCCACCGTGTCAATGCCACGAACAGAAGCATGTGACCCATTCCCCATTCGGACGGAAGAATCCCTTACGACCTGATAAGAAGTAAACAGGGAGACATCAGCACACACATGAACGTTAGCACCCGAATCAATCCACCATGAAGATGATTGAAATACTGAAAGCACAATAGGTAAATTACCATACCCATCAGTATTGCTAGCGGTCACCATGTTGACAGTCTTGGAGCTCGTTTTCCCTCTGCGGTCTGCACGTTCAGGGCATTCCTTGGAAAAGTGTCCGGGCTTCCCACAGGCGTAGCACTCTAGCTCAGCCTTGTTGAACTTCTTCTTCTTGAAGGTAGTAGTCTTGGTAGGCTTGTTGAAAACAGGTTTGTTTTTTCCTTTGTTCTTGTTTTGTGGGTACCTCTGCACCATATTGGCGGTAGGCTGAACCTCACCTCCTTTCTCAGTAGTGTCTTTAGCCCGAGCTTTTTCTTCAACATCAAGAGATGCAATCAGATTTTCAACTGATATCTCCTGTCTCTTATGTTTCAGAGTTGTGGCAAAATTCCTCCATGAAGGAGGCAACTTTGCAATCATGCACCCAGCCACGAATTTGTCGGGTAGAACACACTTAAGGAGTTCAAGTTCTTTCACAATGCACTGTATCTCATGAGCTTGTTCAACCACAGAACGGTTATTCACCATCTTGTAGTCATGAAAACTCTCCATGACGTACAGTTCACTGTCTGCATCTGTTGCACCGAATTTTGCATTCAGTGCATCCCACAGAGTCTTTCCGTCATCTATGTGCATATACACATCACACAGACGGTCAGCAAGAACACTCAGAATGCATCCCACAAACATAGTATTGGCTTCCTGGAATTTTCTCTGATCTTCGTCAGACATTCCCTCTGGAGCACCAACACTAACGTGGAAAACTTTCAGAGCAGTAAGCCAGAGCGTGGTCTTCACCTGCCACCTCTTAAAGTGCACACCGGTAAATTTATCCGGGCTCAGTGCATCAGCGAATCCAGCCATAGTTAACTCAGGAAATTGCCTACAATTAGGTTTTTGGATTGTTGGAAAATTAGGCAAGTTCATAATTAATTCCAGTAAATAATTCATGACAAGAACAGATACTAGCATGCAATAATCTAGCAAACTAGATGTGACGACCCCGGCTTAATCGTGCACTAATCATACACGCAAATGCGCACGATCAAGCCTAAGGACTCACTTGAAGATATCACAACACAACTCTAAAACATAAAATAAAGTCATACAAGCTTAATATTACAAGCCAGGGCCTCGAGGGCTCGAATACAAGCTCGATGGCATACAAGCGTCAGCGGAAGCATTAGATATCTGAGTACAGATATATTACAGAGAGAGAGATAAGCCTTCACAGAGGCGGGGTAAAAATAAAAACTACGATCGAAAGGCGTAGGCCTCCTGCCCTGGACCCTCCGATCCTACTCCTGGTCGTCGAACGGCTCCTCGTAGTAGTAGTACTCGCCAGGCGGATAGTAGTACTGGTCGGCGGCTGGGGCTTCTGGCTCAGGGGCTCCGTCGTCTGGTGGCATCAAATGGAAAAATGGGGGAAAAAGAAAATAAAGCAAACGTGAGTACTCATCCGAAGTACTCAGCAAGCAAGGATCTACACTACATATGCATCATTGTCAAAGGAATGGCTGTATATGTGGACTGGGCTGCAGAAATGCCAGAGTAGAGGGGGAAAGCCTAGTCCTATCGAAGACTAGCATCTTCAACAATCTTCGACAGTCTTGCAGCATCAGGACATCAGGCTTTAGCTTCTTTTTGAACACCCACTTACAGCCCACAGGTTTACAACCATATGGTCTATCAGTTAGTTCCCAAGTTCCATTAGAAAGAATTGAGTCCATCTCATTATGAACAGCTTCTTTCCAATCATCTACATCCGGAGATGCATATGCCTCTGCAATCGTCTTGGGTGTGTCGTCCACAAGGTATACAATGAAATCATCACCAAAGGATTTTGCAATCCTTTGTCTCTTGTTCCTTATAGGAACTTCATTGTTATCCTTCTCAAGGACTTCCTCATGTGATTGTTCGAAATATTCATCAGTTGTACTAGATTCAAGAATTATCTCAGAAGAAAATCTAGCAATGCTATGCATATCTTTCATAGAAAATATGTTCTCAAAAAATGTTGCATCACGAGATTCCATTATAGTATCAACATGCATATCAGGTACTTCAGATTTTACCACTAAAAATCTATAAGCAATGCTCCGTTGAGCATACCCTAGAAAGACACAATCCACTGTCTTTGGTCCAAGTTTGTGTTTCTTAGGAATAGGAATATTGACCTTCGCCAAACATCCCCAAGTGCGCAAATAAGAAAGTGATGGTTTTCTCCCAACCCACTCCTCATAAGGGGTTTTCTCCTTATTATTGTTAGGAACTCTATTCAGGACATGACATGAAGTCAATAGAGCCTCCCCCCACCATGCCTTAGATAAATCAGCAGTGTCTAACATGGCATTCACCAAGTCAGTCAATGTGCGGTTTTTCCTCTCGGCAACTCCATTTGATTGAGGTGAATAGGGAGGCGTCCTCTCATGAATAATACCATGTTCCTCACAAAATTCATCAAATACTTTGGGAAAATACTCTCCACCACGATCGGACCTAAGACGCTTGATCTTTCTCTCTAGTTGATTTTCAACTTCAGCTTTATAGATTTTAAAGTAGTCTAATGCTTCATCTTTAGTTTGCAACAAATAAACATAGCAAAATCTAGTCGCATCATCAATCAAAGTCATGAAATATCTCTTTCCACCTTTTGTCAACACACCATTCATCTCACAAAGATCAGAATGTATGAGTTCTAGAGGTGCCACGTATTCTCTCCTCGGCGCAAGCTTATGAGGCTTTCGAGGTTGCTTCGATTGCACACAACTATGGCACTTAGGAACCTTTGGCAACAGTGAAATTCGGAATTAAACTCACTATGATGAGTAGCCGAGCACATTAACAACAAAATTTTAATAGACATCAAACGAGGTGCCAAATACTTGCATTCATCTTACACTAGCACAAATTTGGTTTACTGAATTATTGCAAAATCTGAAAAGGGAAAAGCGGAACAAGTCTCCGCACTCATAGCCTTTGCCTATAATTGTCCAAATCTTGACACGATTACTTATTCGACTCTAAAACTACCTTAAACCCATCTCGACATAGAAGGGAGCCGCTAACTAGATTCTTGTTCTAGTAGGGACATGCTGCACGTTCCTTAATTGCACGATATTCCCGAAGAAACTTCAGATCACGTGCCATGCCACGACCGAACAGTGACCCATTCCCCATTCGGCACCCGGACACGAATCCCTATCGACACGGACCCTGATACACGGAAGTAAACAGGTGAGACATCAGCACACACATGAACGTTAGCACCCGATCAATCCACCATGAAGATGATTGAATACATGAAAAAAGCAAAATAGGTATAATTACCATACCCATCCGTATGCTAGGCGGTCACCATGTGTGACAGTCTTGGAGCTCGTTTTCCCCTGCGGTCTGCACGTTCAGGGCATTCCTTGGAAAAAGTGTCCGGGCTTCCCACAGGCGTAGCAATCTAGCTTCAGCTTGTTGAACTTCTTCTTCTGAAGGTAGTTAGTCTTGGTAGGTTGTTGAAAACAGGTTTTGTTTTTTCCTTTGTTCTTGTTTGTGAGGTACCTCGCACCATATGGCGGTAGGCTGAACCTCACCTCCTTTCTCAGTAGTGGTCTTTAGCCCGAGTCTTTTCTTCAACATCAAGAGATGCAATCAGATTTTAACTGATATCCCTGTCTCTTATGGTCAGAGTTGTGGCAAATTCCTCCAGAAGGAGGGCAACTTTGCTACATGCAACCAGCCACGAATTTGTCGGGTAGAAACACACTTAAGAGTTCAAGGTTCTTTCAAACAATGCACTGTATCTCATGAGCTTGTTCAACCACAGAACGGTTATTCCACATCTTGTAGTCATGAAAACTTTCCATGACGTACAGTTCACTGTCTGCATCTGTTGCCACCGAATTTTGCATTCAGTGCATCCACAGAGTCTTTCCGTCATCTATGTGCATATACAACATCACACAGAACGGTCAGCACAGAGAACACTCAGAATGCATCCCACAAACATAGTATGGATTCTGAATTTTCTCTGATTTCGTCAGACATTCCCTCTGAGCACCAACACTAACGTGGAAAACTTTCAGAGCAGTAAGCCAGAGCGTTGGTCTTCACCTGCCACTCTTTAAAGTGGCACACCGGAATTTATCGGGCTCAGTGCGAACATCAGCGAATCAGCCATAGTTAACTCAGGAAATTGCCTCTACATTAGGTTTTTTGGATGTTGAAAATTAGGCAAGTTCATAATTAATTCCAGTAATAATATGACAAGAACAGATACTAGCAAGCAATAATCTAGCAAACTAGATGTGAGACCCGGCTTAATCGTGCACAATCATACACGCAAATGCGCCACGATCAAGCCTAAGGACTCCCACTTGAGATATCACAACACAACTCTAAAACATAAAATAAAGTCATACAAAGCTTAATATTACAAGCCAGGGCCTCGAGGGCTCGGAATACAAGCTCGATGGCATACAAGCGTCAGCGGAAGCATTAGAACATGCTGAGACAGATATATTACAGAGAGAGAGATAAAGTCCTTCACAGAGGCGGGGTTGTTAAAAATAAAAAAACTCGATCGAAAGCGTAGGCCTCCTGCCCTGGACCCTCCGATCCTACTCCTGGTCGTCGAACGGCTCCCGTAGTAGTAGTTACTCGCCAGGCGGATAGTAGTACTGGTCGGCGGCTGGGGCTTCTGGTCAGGGGCTCCGTCGTCTGGTGGCATCAAATGAAAAATGGGGGAGGGAAAAGCAAAATAAAGCAAATGAGTACTCATCCGAAGTACTCAGCAAGCAAGGATTTACACTACATATGCATCTTGTCAAAGGAATGGCTGTTTGTATATGTGGCACTGGGTGCAGAAATGCCAGAGTAGAAGGGGGAAAGCCTGTCCTATCGAAGCTAGCATCTTCTCAAAACCTTCGACAGTCTTGCAGCATCAGGAGAGAGCAGAATGAACATAATGTAAAGTAGTAGTTAGGAATATCATCAAACCTCGACCTGAGATCCTTTCTCGACTCCTGCGAGAAGAAGCATCCCAGAGCCGTTACTATCCAGAGTTCCTCACCAAACCTGTTATAGTTGTTGACCGATGGGATCAACATCCGAGTGTCCGTTACCGTAGGAACAGGCTATCGATTAGAGTTCTTCCCTGCCGAGGGGTTGCACAACTTACCACCACGCTCACTTAACTCTGGCCGACACACTTCTGGGTCATGCACCGGCGCCTCGGCTAAAGGCAAAACACGACGAACCCGACTAGGCTTATATAGAGAGGTCAGGCCACGCGGACATAACCTATGCCCCCAGGGTCTTGGCCATCGCCCGGGAAACTCCTGGCACGTTACGTGGGCCACCGAAGAGCAAGCATCTAGCACCCTTATACAAGCGCGGGTTGCACGGTTACAGTCCAAATCGGCGTTGCGCCGCTACTTCCTGAGTTCAAACAAGCTTCGGCTCGATGTGTAGACGCAGAACGCCCATCTATGCCACTGTGATGGTTAGTGCTATGGGCCCAGAGGCCCCCTCGATCAAATATCCAAACCGTAGTGGGATTAGGAAGCCGCGGGGAAACGAGCAGCAGAGGATCCGATCGATGTTGTGAACCCCGTCGGCGCCCGTCTCGAGGATTGTGGGCAGGGCAAGAATGCCCGGCCACGCTCGTTAGTATCTCGCGGGCACCATCCAGGTCAACCCGACTCCACATCACTTCGCGTTAAGCTCGCGCGGGTACCCCTCAGGGCCGACCCGTCTTTAGTATCATAGTTTAGTGCAAGTCATAATATCCAAGGTAACTGTGTGTCTGACACCGAAGGGAACCCTGAGGAATCACCCTCGATGGAATTCCCGCTCGATGTTATCATCAAGGTGAACGAAGGAGGAATCACCCTCGAGGTCCACCTTGAGGAGTTGCGCGACGACGTCGTGATCGGGGGTGGTGTAGAAGGAATCACCCTCGCTTACCACGACCGAGTAACTAACCTACAAGGTTAACATCAGAAGTGCTGACGAGATATCACCCTCGGCACTCGACGATAACCCAGTAGCGTCGGCAACTAAGGGGGAAGTGATGTGTCGTGTCAGGGTCTGGTCTTCATTCCCGGTGATCGGGTCTTCTGATGTCCAGCAGGGCAGTCGGGATCAAGTGGGGGTCTCGGTCGTGTCTCTACCCACCTTATACTAAGCAGTCTAGGATAACCAGTAAGGTAGCAAGGCAGGTTACAATAAACAGGCTATGCAGCAGATATAGGAAAACAGTAGCAGTAGCAGTTCTAATGCAAGCATAAGAGAGAAGAGAGTAGGCGATATAGGCATGCTCAAAATGGGGGTGCTTGCCTGTTTGCTCTGGGGCAAGGGCAAGGTCTTCAGTAGTATCGTCGGGGACGTAGTCGTACTCCTGTGCGGCGTCTGCCTCGGGAGCTACGTCAACGTCGGGGGCTACCGAGAGAGAAGAGGGGGAAGAAACAGGTAAACATAATGCAAACAAATGCAACACGGTGCGTGTGATGCTATGATGCAGTGCAGGGTTGCCTGAATATGCATCTAAGTCATTTTAGTTATTTTTAGAATTATTCTGGGATTTAATATCCGACGTGTGTGCACTATTCATCTGCCGGATTCGGGTCCGGAGTTACGAGTTCTTCTACGTAGGAGGTTCCGATGGAGAAACAGACGGCACGATTAGACTCGTCTCGTCGTTCTGAGCAACTTTCATGTTTTAACTTTTTCGATCCGAGCTACGGTTTAAAAGTTATTAATTTTTAAAGATTATTTGAATTTCTGGAATTATTTTATTTAACAGAAAATGAATTATGACGTCAGCATGGCGTGCTGCTGACGTCAGCAAGTCAACAGGACGGTTGACCAGTCAAACCTGACATGTGGGTCCAGTGGGACCCACATGTCAGCCTCTATTTCTTTAATCAGTGATTCAGTTTAATTACCAGGATTAATTAGGGGGTGGACCCCACATGTCAGTGAGACATTAGGTTAATTAGTTTATTTTTATTTCTAATTTGTTTTAACTAATTAATCAGGGAGGTGGGGCCCACGTGTCAGCGACTGGGCCGGTCCAGTCAGCAGGGCTGACCGGTCAGCTGGCCGGTCGGGCCCCTGGGGCCCACGGGTCAGTGACCCAGGGGTGGGCCCCGCCTGTGCCACGTCAGCGGGGCCGGCGGCTGGTCGCCGGCGACCAAATCGCACGGCGGCGCGTCGCCGGAGTTGGCCGGAATCGAGCTATAGGGCTCGGTTCGAGTCGGGCTTGGGTGCGTTCGAAAGCCAGGGGACTCGCCCGTCGCGTGGGAGTGGTCTCGTCGCCGGAATCTACCGGAGTCGTCGACGGTGAGCTCGCGGGCGGCGCCGGAGTTCGGGGTCTGGACGGGATCGCGGCTGCGCGGCTCGAGGGGGTACGTGCGAGTGCGCGTTCGACTCCCGGGGTTGCCAGGAGCACAGCGCGGTGCTTAGCCAAGCACGGAAGCGGCCATGGCCACAAGCACGAGCTCGTCGGCGGCGGCCAAAGCACGACCACGGTGGCGGCTAGCTACGGCGGTTCCTATGGCGCAGCGAGAGAGAGGAGGGGAGAAGCTCACCGTGCAGGCTCACACGTAGGCCCGGCGAGTGGTTTAGTAGCTGCTGCGCCGGGAATCGACGGAGAGGCGCCGGCGACCGAAGCAAAGGGGCCGGAGAAAAACGACGCCTGTGGAGCTCCCCTGCTCCACCAGAGAGCTTCAGGCGACGCGGTCGACCACGGCGGAGGCGAGGGACATCTCGACGAGGCGATGCGAGGCCGGTAGCCGCGAGCACGGCGTCGAGCGGCGGCGGCCGCGTCCGGCTGCTCCCGGATCTGAGGGGGAAGACGGGCGGAGCAAGAGAGAGGAGAGGGGAAAGTGGCGAGGAGAGCCAGGGGAGACGCACGGCCTCTCCCTTATCTCCTCGCGGCTGTCGGTGGCGCCGGTGCCGTCGCCGTGTCGTCGCCCGGCTGGCGCGCGCGCGCGCGACCAGGGCGCGGCCGACACGGGGAGGAGGGAGGAGAAGCTGGGCCAGTTGGGCCGCGACTCGGGGCACTGTGCACTAAGGCCCAGTGCACAGTGTCCCGCTTTTGTTTTTCTGTTTTAGCTTCTCCATTTTCTTTTATCCTTTTCTGTTTCAAAATGTTTAGGGCACTTGTGCACTTTTGAAAAATGTGGGAGTTGGCCCAAATATTGCAATGCAATATTATCTCTCACCAAAAAGTGGTTTGGACAAATTTGGATTCCATTTGAGTTTGATATTAATTTAATAGATGTAAATAGTCTGTTTTGAGTGCTGTTTCAGGTTGTTTCACTCACTTAGCTAACTCCAAAAATAATGATTATGATTTTGCCATGACCACTGGATTATTTGCTAATTAAATAACATTTCTCCAGCAGAGTTTGATCAACTTCAATTTGCACTTTGGAATTTAATTTGATTTTCAGATTTTGAATTTGAATTGGATTATTAACCCAAATGATTTGGCACTGCAAATGATGATGACATGGCATTATTAACAGCTGATCACTGTGGCCATTACAAGGGGGTGTTACAGTATCACTCTTGTGTTTGATGATTGGGATCCCTCGGCATGTGAGCCCTGGAACTCAAAAGTATTGCCAGAAACATGCCTGACAGGAATGCTTCCTTGATGCGCTACTGGGACACCTTTAGTGGCACTAGTCCCTGGTGGTGAAGAAAACATTTCTGCTTCTTTCCCCTCATCTTTTTCCTTTCTTGCTTTCTTTATCTGCCTCTTTTTTAGCGCATCCATGTCGTCTCTGAAAGCATCAATGTGTTTCCTTGCCAATGCCATCCCTTCATCAGTAGTGCAATCGTCTTTTGCTTGTTCCTTGAAATCATTCAGAATAGATGTATATCTCATGATATTTTTCCCTTCCTCTGTCATACCCTTCTTAACTGTTGGCTGTTGGTAATCAGGCTCAACAAGATCCTCCTCTGGATCCCATGTCCACCTCTCCAGGATATACCTCCTGGGTATCTCGTAGACTCCAATCTGTTCCATTACTCGTAGTATGTGCGCGCACAATAGCCCATCGCGATCAAACTTGCAGCAAGTGCATGAGTATACCCCTTCATCCTTGTTCGCCTACACATGGTAGTCCCTATCCTCATACTTTGGTAGTATCCCTCGAAGCGACGACACCCTGAAGGTTCCATCTTGCAAAGTGTCGCATCTGTAAGCAGTCTTTAGCTTCATCTCTACCTGGAACTTGGAGAACAGATTTTGCGTGTATATCCCTCGCATCTGCAACTCGATTGGGTTCAGTGAATACATGTCTGCCTCTTTGTAAATTGTGTCCACTTGCTCTTTCGCCACAGCCACCATTACTTTCTCCTGGATTGCAGTGTATTGAGTTGCGAATTCAATCAATGAGTTGTTGGGGTTCACGTACTTCTTGAACACAGCATTGAATCCCTCGCTCCTTGTAGTTGTCTGCAAGAATGGAAAGAAATGCTTCATATAGTACACCGGGGCCCAACATTTCCTATTTTCCCACAGCCAGTGAAAATGTTCGTTGTCGGTCTGGCCATAGCCATCCATCATTGCCCACCATTTGTTTTCAAACTCTTCCTCTGTGTACACAAAACATGAGACGATTACAACATCATCCACAATCAAAGGTAACTAAAGTACAAGTATGCTGGTAACTTTTCTTAGTTATTAGGTGGTAGCATCATGGAACCAATTTTCCAGACCATTTTTGTTCTTTTTCATATGTGAAAGTTTTTTTTTTTTTTTGTCTTACACCTAGGCTGGTAACTTTCTAAATCAATAGTTGGTATCAACATATGTAGTTTTTCTGGTACAAAATAACCAGACCCGTTTTTGCTAATATCAAATGTAAATGTTTTTGTTATTTTTCTTTTGTACCCAGATGGTGATTACATGTCCACACATTTTTTCCCATTGTAATTTGATGTTTTCCCAGTGAAACTGCCCCCGGTAATATAACCTACAAGATCATGGTAACTTGTGTAGACCTACACATGGTAACCTAAACATGGTAACTTGTCCTCACACATTTTCATATGGCTTCTCAAGTTTGCTGCATGGTAATTAAAATGGGTCATCAGAGTAGGTACGTACCAGTCAAGCTATTATCGACACAGTCTTTCAACGCTTTATTTAGTGGTTTATCATCAGCCATAAGCTTTCCAAGTTTCTTCTGCGCCTTCTTCATTATATGCCAGCGGCAATTTCTGTGCATTATGTTCAAGAAGACCTCGTCGATCGCACTCCTCATTGCAAAGTACTGATCTATGATGGTTTTTTTGGGGGCAACACCACCCATTGCATGGAGGAAGGTGTTAAACAGCCACACAAAATTCTCCTTTAGTTCGTTTCGAACGAAGCCACACTCAAACTGGATGGATTGACCATGGTTATTAATTCCAATGAATGGTGCACACGGCATCTTGTACATGTTTGTCATGTATGTCGTGTCGAACGACAAACAGTCATTATACTTTGTATATGCCCTGCGTGATGCGCCATCAATCCAGAACAAGTTCTCAACCCTGTCCTCATCATCAAGCTTGATTCTCCAGTAGAAATATGAATCTTTGGCCCTCATCTGTAACACCCCCTTGTAATGGCCACAGTGATCAGCTGTTAATAATGCCATGTCATCATCATTTGCAGTGCCAAATCATTTGGGTTAATAATCCAATTCAAATTCAAAATCTGA
This sequence comes from Thinopyrum elongatum, assembly GCA_011799875.1. NCBI lineage: Eukaryota > Viridiplantae > Streptophyta > Magnoliopsida > Poales > Poaceae > Thinopyrum > Thinopyrum elongatum. The sequence continues at coordinate 464,757,662 of CM022301.1, read as the reverse complement.
AAATCAAATTAAATTCCAAAGTGCAAATTGAAGTTGATCAAACTCTGCTGGAGAAATGTTATTTAATTAGCAAATAATCCAGTGGTCATGGCAAAATCATAATCATTATTTTTGGAGTTAGCTAAGTGAGTGAAACAACCTGAAACAGCACTCAAAACAGACTATTTACATCTATTAAATTAATATCAAACTCAAATGGAATCCAAATTTGTCCAAACCACTTTTTGGTGAGAGATAATATTGCATTGCAATATTTGGGCCAACTCCCACATTTTTCAAAAGTGCACAAGTGCCCTAAACATTTTGAAACAGAAAAGGATAAAAGAAAATGGAGAAGCTAAAACAGAAAATCAAAAGCGGGACACTGTGCACTGGGCCTTAGTGCACAGTGCCCCGAGTCGCGGCCCAGCAGGCCCACCTCGTCTCCCTCCTCCCCGTGTCGTCCCCGCCGTGGCCGCGCGCGCGCGCGCCAGTCGGCCGGCGACACCGCGGCGCCACCGACGCTACAGGGAGGAGGAGGAGATAAGGCCGGAGCCACTCGACCCCCCTGGCTTCCCCTGGCATTCCCTATCTCTCTCCCTCACTCGCTCCGCCCGTCTTCCCCCTCAGATCCGGGAGCAGCCGGACGCGGCCGCCGCCGCTCGACGCCGTGCTCGCGGCTACCGGCCTCGCATCGCCTCGTCGAGATGTCCCTCGCCTCCGCCGTGGTCGACCGCGTCGCCTGAAGCTCTCTGGTGGAGCAGGGGAGCTCCACAGGCGTCGTTTTTCTCCGCCCCCTTTGCTTCGGTCGCCGGCGCCTCTCCGTCGATTCCCGGCGCAGCAGCTACTAAACCACTCGCCGGGCCTACGTGTGAGCCTGCACGGTGAGCTTCTCCCCTCCTCTCTCTCGCTGCGCCATAGGAACCGCCGTAGCTAGCCGCCACCGTGGTCGTGCTTTGGCCGCCGCCGACGAGCTCGTGCTCGTGACCATGGCCGCTTCCGTGCTTGGCTAAGCACCGCGCTGTGCTCCTGGCAACCCCGGGAGTCGAACGCGCACTCGCACGTACCCCCTCGAGCCGCGCAGCCGCGATCCCGTCCAGACCCCGAACTCCGGCGCCGCCCGCGAGCTCACCGTCGACGGTTCCGGTAGATTCCGGCGACGAGACCACTCCCACGCGACGGGCGAGTCCCCTGGCTTTCGAACGCACCCAAGCCCGGCTCGAACCGAGCCCTATAGCTCGATTCCGGCCAACTCCGGCGACGCGCCGCCGTGCGATTTGGTCGCCGGCGACCAGCCGCCGGCCCCGCTGACGTGGCACAGGCGGGGCCCACCCCTGGGTCACTGACCCGTGGGCCCCAGGGGCCCGACCGGCCAGCTGACCGGTCAGCCCTGCTGACTGGACCGGCCCAGTCGCTGACACGTGGGCCCCACCTCCCTGATTAATTAGTTAAAACAAATTAGAAATAAAAATAAACTAATTAACCTAATGTCTCACTGACATGTGGGGTCCACCCCCTAATTAACCCTGGTAATTAAATTAATCCACTGATTAGCCTAAACAGAGGCTGACATGTGGGTCCCACTGGACCCACATGTCAGGTTTGACTGGTCAACCGTCCTGTTGACTTGCTGACGTCAGCAGCACGCCATGCTGACGTCATAATTCATTTCTGTTAAATGAAATAATTCCAGAAATTCAAATAATCTTTAAAAATTAATAACTTTTAAACCGTAGCTCGGATCGAAAAAGTTAAAACATGAAAGTTGCTCAGAACGACGAGACGAGTCTGATCGTGCCGTCTGTTTCTCCATCGGAACCTCCTACGTAGAAGAACTCGTAACTCCGGACCCGAATCCGGCAGATGAATAGTGCACACACGTCGGATATTAAATCCCAGAATAATTCTAAAAATAACTAAATTGACTTAGATGCATATTCAGGCAACCCTGCACTGCATCATAGCATAGCACGCACTGTGTGGCATATGATTGCATATTGTTTACCTATTTCCTCCCCCTCTTCTCTCTCGATAGACCCCGACGCAGACGTAGCTCCAGACGCAGACGCAGCTCCGGAGTACGACTACGTTCCCGACGATACTACTGAAGACCTTGCCCTTGCCCCCGAGCAAACAGGCAAGCACCCCCATTTTGAGCATGCCTATATCGCCTACTCTCTTCTCTCTTATGCTTGCATTAGAACTGCTACTGCTACTGTTTTCCTATATCTGCTGCATAGCCTGATTATTGTACCCTGCTTTGTTACCTTACTGGTTATCCTAGACTGATTATTATAGGCTGGGTAGAGACACGACAGAGACCTCCACTTGATCCCGACTGCCCTGCTGGATATCAGAAGACCCGATCATCGGGATTGAGGACCAGACCCTGGCACCGCACCTCACTACCCCTTAGTTGCCGACACTGCTGGGTTACCGTCGAGTGCCGAGGGTGATACCTCGTTAGCACTTCTGATGTTAACCTTGTAGGTTAGTTACTCGGTCGTGGTAAGCGAGGGTGATTCCTCCTACACCACCCCCGATAACGACATCGTCGCGCAACCTCTCAAGTGTGGACCTCGAGGGTGATTCCTCCTTCGTTCACCTTGATGATAACATCGAGCGGGAATTCCATCGAGGGTGATTCCTCAGGGTTCCCTTCGGTGTCAGACACACAGTTACCTTGGATATTATGACTTGCACTAAACTATGATACTAAAGACGGGTCGGCCCTGAGGGGTACCCGCGCGAGCTTAACGCGAAGTGATGTGGAGTCGGGTTGACCTGGATGGTGCCCGCGAGATAACTACGAGGCGTGGCCGGGCATTCTTAGCCCTTGCCGCAAGTCCTCGAGACGGGGCGACGGGCTCACATCGATCGTGAGTCTCTGCTCGTTTCCGCGCGCTTCTAATCCACTACGGTTTGGATATTTGATCCGAGGGGCCTCTGGCCCGATAGCACTAACCATCACGTGGGCATAGTATGGGCGTTCTGCGTCGTACACATCAGCCGAAGCTTGTTTGACGTCAGTAAGGAGCGGCGCACGCTGAGTTGGACTGGTAACGCAACCGCGCTTGTATAAGGGGTTGCTAGGTCTGCTCTCGGTGGCCCCGTAACGTGCAGGAGTTCCCGGGGCGATGGCCCAAGACCCCTGGGGGCATAGGTTTAGTCCGGCGTGCTGACCTCTCTTATAAGCCTAGGTCAGGTTGCGGCGTGTTGCTTAGCCGAGGCCGGGCATGACCCAGAAAAGTGTGTCCGGCCAGAGTTAAGTGAGCGTGGTGGGTAAGTTGGTGCACCCCTGCAGGGAAGAAACTTCTATCGATAGCCTGTCCTACGGTAACGGACACTCGGAGTTGTATCCCGATCGGTACAACTAGAACATGTGATGAGAATTGAATAGTACGGCTCTGGGATTGCTTTCTCGCAGGGAGTCGAGAAAGGATCTCAGGTCGAGGTTGATGATATTACTACTACTACTTTACATTATGTTCATCTGCTCTCTCCTGATGCTGCAAGACTGTCGAAGATTGTTGAAGATGCTAGTCTTCGATAGGACTAGGCTTTCCCCCTCTACTCTGGCATTTCTGCAGCCCAGTCCACATATACAGCCATTCCTTTGACAATGATGCATATGTAGTGTAGATCCTTGCTTGCTGAGTACTTCGGATGAGTACTCACGTTTGCTTTATTTTCTTTTTCCCCCATTTTCCATTTGATGCCACCAGACGACGGAGCCCCTGAGCCAGAAGCCCCAGCCGACGACCAGTACTACTATCCGCCTGGCGAGTACTACTACTACGAGGAGCCGTTCGACGACCAGGAGTAGGATCGGAGGGTCCAGGGTACCAACCTGTGACGACCCCGGCTTAATCGTGCACTAATCATACACGCAAATGCGCACGATCAAGCCTAAGGACTCACTTGAAGATATCACAACACAACTCTAAAACATAAAATAAAGTCATACAAGCTTAATATTACAAGCCAGGGCCTCGAGGGCTCGAATACAAGCTCGATGGCATACAAGCGTCAGCGGGAGCATTAAATATCTGAGTACAGATATATTACAGAGAGAGAGATAAGCCTTCACAGAGGCGGGGTAAAAATAAAAACTACGATCGAAAGGCGTAGGCCTCCTGCCCTGGACCCTCCGATCCTACTCCTGGTCGTCGAACGGCTCTTCGTAGTAGTAGTACTCGCCAGGCGGATAGTAGTACTGGTCGTCGGCTGGGGCTTCTGGCTTAGGGGCTCCGTCGTCTGGTGGCATCAAATGGAAAATGGGGGAAAAAGAAAATAAAGCAAACGTGAGTACTCATCCGAAGTACTCAGCAAGCAAGGATCTACACTACATATGCATCATTGTCAAAGGAATGGCTGTATATGTGGACTGGGCTGCAGAAATGCCAGAGTAGAGGGGGAAAGCCTAGTCCTATCGAAGACTAGCATCTTCAACAATCTTCGACAGTCTTGCAGCATCAGGAGAGAGCAGATGAACATAATGTAAAGTAGTAGTAGTAATATCATCAACCTCGACCTGAGACCCTTTCTCGACTCCCTGCGAGAAAGCAATCCCAGAGCCGTACTATCCAATTCTCATCACATGTTCTAGTTGTACCGATCGGGATACAACTCCGAGTGTCCGTTACCGTAGGACAGGCTATCGATAGAAGTTTCTTCCCTGCAGGGGTGCACCAACTTACCCACCACGCTCACTAAACTCTGGCCGGACACACTTTTCTGGGTCATGCCCGGCCTCGGCTAAGCAACACGCCGCAACCCGACCTAGGCTTATAAGAGAGGTCAGCACGCCGGACTAAACCTATGCCCCCAGGGGTCTTGGGCCATCGCCCCGGGAACTCCTGCACGTTACGGGGCCACCGAGAGCAGACCTAGCAACCCCTTATACAAGCGCGGTTGCATTACCAGTCCAACTCGGCGTGCGCCGCTCCTTACTGACGTCAAACAAGCTTCGGCTGATGTGTACGACGCAGAACGCCCATACTATGCCCACGTGATGGTTAGTGCTATCGGGCCAGAGGCCCCTCGGATCAAATATCCAAACCGTAGTGGATTAGGAGCGCGCGGAAACGAGCAGAGACTCACGATCGATGTGACCCCGTCGCCCCGTCTCGAGGACTTGCGGCAAGGGCTAAGAATGCCCGGCCACGCCTCGTAGTTATCTCGCGGGCACCATCCAGGTCCACCCGACTCCACATCACTTCGTGTTAAGCTCGCGCGGGTACCCCTCAGGGCCGACCCGTCTTTAGTATCATAGTTTAGTGCAAGTCATAATATCCAAGGTAACTGTGTGTCTGACACCGAAGGGAACCCTGAGGAATCACCCTCGATGGAATTCCCGCTCGATGTTGTCATCAAGGTGAACGAAGGAGGCATCACCCTCGAGGTCCACACTTGAGAGGTTGCGCGACGATGTCGTTATCGGGGGTGGTGTAGGAGGAATCACCCTCGCTTACCACGACCGAGTAACTAACCTACAAGGTTAACATCAGAAGTGCTAACGAGGTATCACCCTCGGCACCCGATGGCGACCCAGTAGTGTCGAGCACTTAAGGGGGGGAAAGTGATGTGCGGTGCCCTGGACTGATCTTCAATCCCGTAAAACGGGTCTTCCGAGTATTCAGCGGGGCGGTCGGGACAAGTGGGTCTCTGATATGGCTCTACCCATCCTATGCTAAACAGTTTAGGATAACAGGTATGTATCAAAAGTAGGTTACAAGTAAACAGGCTATGCAACAGAGTAGGATAGTAACAGCAGCAGTATCATCTAATGCAAGCATAAGAGGGGAGAGAATAGGCGATATCGGAATGCTCAAAATGGGGGTGCTTGCCTGTTTGCTCGGGGGCAAGGGCAAGGTCTTCAGTAGTATCGTCGGGGACGTAGTCGTACTCCTGTGCGGCGTCTGCCTCGGGAGCTACGTCAACGTCGGGGGCTACCGAGAGAGAAGAGGGGGAAGAAACAGGTAAACATAATGCAAACAAATGCAACACGGTGCGTGTGATGCTATGATGCAGTGCAGGGTTGCCTGAATATGCATCTAAGTCATTTTAGTTATTTTTAGAATTATTCTGGGATTTAATATCCGACGTGTGTGCACTATTCATCTGCCGGATTCGGGTCCGGAGTTACGAGTTCTTCTACGTAGGAGGTTCCGATGGAGAAACAGACGGCACGATCAGACTCGGCTCGTCGTTCTGAGCAACTTTCATGTATAAACTTTTTCAATCTGAGCTACGGTTTAAAAGTTATGAATTTATAAGGATTTAAACAAATTTTTGAAATTTTTGGATCTATTTAAAATTCGAATTTGTACAGCAACAGGAAACGCTGGGTGCACCCGGTGCAGTGCACCCAGAGTGGACCAGAGGGGCTGACCAGCGGGACCCAGCAGCTGAGTCAGCAGGTCAAACGCTGACCAGCTGACCGGTCAACGGGGCCAACCGGGTCCCACCTGTCTGTGACTGGGCACTGCCCAGTCAGCAGGTTTGACCTGGTCTAATGACCAGTGGGGCCCCCTTGTCAGCGTCTCAGGGTGGCCCATCGGCAGGGCCACGTCGGCGGGGTGCCGGAGAAAGCTCCGGCGAACCTCTCCCGCGGCGGCGCTCTCGCCGGAGTTGTTCGGAATTCGCCCACGGTGGCTCAAATCGTGCGCAAGTGGGTGCATCTGAACGGGCGGTGCTTCGCGTATCCAGCCGTGGCGGTCTCCAGGCCAGAGGTGGCCGGAAACGACGGCGACGGCAGCCGTGGCGGACGGCCGGAGTCGGGAGCTAGGGAAGAACGACGACGCGAGCGCGCTCGAGTTGAATGAATGGGCCAGGGGCACCTTTGCGCGCGTGCGAGTGCAACGGACTCGGACGCGGGACCATATGGTCGCCGGATGGTCGCCGGCGACGAGCTCGAGCGGCAAGGGGTTTAGGCACCGTCGGCGAGCGACGCTAAGCACGGCAGAACGGAGAGAAAACGACGGGGTTCGCGTCGAGGCTCACCTAGCGGCACATGAAAGGCCTTTGGAGGTTTAGTAGCAGCAGAGGGCGTCGGGGAGTCGCCGGAGTTCGTCGTAGAAGAAACAACGGCCGGGGACGAAGTAGAGCTTGATTCCTTCTCTGTAGATCGTCCCGGCTTCAACCGACAGTCGAGGAAGAAGAGGCAATGGCTGGCGCACCTCCCAGACAAGATCCCGGGGCGCGGGGGCGCCGGTGGCCGCGGCTTAGAGCAGCGCACGGTGGTGGCTGCGTTCGGGAGGAGGGGATCTAGAGGGGGAAGAGGATGCGCGAGCGAGAGTGAGAGGGAGGGGTGGTGAGGCGTCCAGGGGAGAAGGCACGGCGTGGCCTTATCCCCTCGCGTTCCTGCTCCCCGTCGCGGTGGCGCGCTGCGACTGACGGAGCGCCGTCGTCCATGGAGACGACGACAGCGAGGCGAAGCAGGTGGGGGAAGGCCTGCTGGGCTGCCTGGGCCGCACTGTGGCTTCAGCCCGGTGCCAGGTAAGTGGGCTTCTGCCCTTTTTCCTTTCTGTGTTTTCTGTTTTAGCTTTATTTAATACCAGAGAGATAAAAGGAATTATTAGAGCAACTAGTTCACTTAGGAAAAATATGGGAGGTGTCCCAATAAATCCCTGGTGATTTTTTAGACACTGCCACAAAAATTTGGAGGCCAAATGAATAGGTTAGATATTTTTTAGAAATTGAAAAGGACAGATTAAGTGCTGCTGGACTACTGTTAAAATGTCCAGGGGCATTTTGGGAATTTATATGAAGTTGGTTTCAGTTTTATAAATGCCTTGGGAATATTTGCAACATTATGGACATTTTAATTTTGCCATTTGAAGAAATGAATATTTGACTTGCATTTGGAATTGGAATTTGAAGTTGAATATTTTCTAATGCAAATTTATTATAATGATCATGGTGACATGGCAGGTTAAGTAGCTTAGCCAAAGTGATGTAACATGGGGATGTTACAAGTCTCCTCCACTACAAGAAATCTCGTCCCGAGATTTAAGTAGGGAAGTAAAGAGTGACTTCGGGGAACTGACCTTTGCAAGGTCGAACATCTGATGGTTAATTCCGGGGATGTGGTGGAAAGTATCTCTCGTATTTGAATTCCAGGGAAATCATCGAGAGTAAAGTATAAAGGTACGATAGGAAGTTTCAGGCGAAAGGACATTTGATCGATACCTGAACGAAGTGTGAACGGTGTTCAGGGTATCAGGAGATCAACTCTGAAGGGTGGCTCGTGACAAAACACAAAGCCAAGCGCAAAGGATATTTCAGAATCGGGGATATTCAGGTGAGTCAGGTTCCGATCCTGTGAAACTGTGAGGGTTATGGGCCCACCAAGTGGGCTAAAGTAGGAAGGACGGTGAGATTTTACCAGTCACATCAACAAGGTATGTCAGGAGGTAGCTTGTCAGCTATGCCGTTAACATTGTCGGTACCAAGGGCGAGGGACGAAGAGAACCATTCTCCTGCTCGTTAAAACGAGGCGGACCAAAAGGCAAGGTTCTCGTCCATCTGTGGTTACCGGAATATCATCAACAATAGTAACAGGGTCTCACTGACTGAGTTGTAGACCGAGATGTTTTCATAAGCAGAGAACTTATCTCTGTCCAGACAATTTAGATTACAGGAAAGGTTAAACAAAACAATGGAAAGGAAAATGTGTTTGCACACATGAAATAGGGGTATCTCATTTCCCATAGATTATCGGAGCTTGGTACTCCTGATTGATCAGCAAGTTCAAAAGCACTAAGACAAAGGGGCGAGAAAAGAATCATGATGTTTACCCGAACAACGGTGTTTGGGATAATCGATCAAGAAGCATTTGGCAATGTGCCTGCAATGTTCTTGTTGTTAATCGGAAGTCCACAGTTGTGTTTCGTTGCAGCAATGATGTGGTGTCAATTAATAGATTGGGTTCGAAGATATAAAGAGGTACTGAGAAACAGTTACAAGGGTATCTCGGGACGTAAGAAGTTACCAAGCTCAACCAGGTTTGTGTGGGCAGAAAGTCAAGGATGTCATCGAGGATATCACAAATCATCGAGGGTCAGAGATGATATTTCTAGCCACGAATTCGATAGGCATCTCCGATGAAGTCAAAGTGTTGACGGTGATCACTACAAATTTGTCGAGAGGTTTCTATGAAGATGCCATCAAGCAGCGATGACATCAAGCAAAAGAATTGATGTAATGAAAGATTATTGGAATCACGGGTACGACACAAGCATCGAAATCCAGCTTGTTGTTCGAAGTGAAAGAATAAGATGAAGAAGACCGACGTAAGCTTAGCTCATCGTCGGAAGTTGTGCTCCGGGCATAAGGACCAGGTAACACAGTTAGAAGTTGGCACTATAAAGATATAGCCGGGCATAAGGACCAGGTAACACAGTTAGAAGTTGGCACTATCGAGGGTGCAGGATCGCAAGGACGAACGGTTCCGGAGACCTGCTCTCCCACGCGCCGATGCACGCCGGCGTTTGGGATGAAGTAGACTACGACGGCGGCGCAAGTTACGAGATAAGGCAAAACCCTAGGTGTTTTTCGGTGTGTCTTTGGCCGCAGCCGGTAGCTGTATATACCCAAACCGAGTCGGTTTCTAATTCGTATACTTACCGGACAAGAAATCAAAAACTTGTCTGCCAAGACATAAAAAATAAAACGGCAAAAGGAAGCTGCGCCCCTGCAAGGAGACGGATCGGATTTCGGCGGACCATTCACGCGCATGTCGCACGTACGGGCCGCCTCGCCTCGCCACGCGAGGCGAGCGAGCGCGCGCGTGTGGTCTTTCCTTTCTCTTCTCACACACCACCTAGAGTGGTGGAGAGAACCCACTATATAAAGAGGTCTAACTCTTTTTCAACTTCCGGGGTGGGACTAAACTTTAGCACCACCACTTGCCATTTTACACATGGGCATTGAGATTTCAGAAATTGCTATGGGCCTAGCCCATTAATTCTAACAATACTCCCTCTGTAAACGAATATAAGATGGTTTATATCACCATTGACAGAGGGAGTAGATAGTTAGACCGATGTTGCAAGCGTTAGTTTGGTTTATCTTTCTTTGATGATTATTTTCTTATTTCTGTGATTTATTTTCATGTACTCCCTCCTTCCATCTATATAGGGCCTAATGCGTTTTTCGAAGCTAACTTTGACCAAATGTTAAAGCAATAATATATGACATGCAACTTACACAAAGCACACCATCAAATTCGTATGTAAAAGGAGCTTTCAATGATATAATTTTCACATTATGCATATCATGTATTATTAATCTTGTCAATAGTCAAAGGCGGTCTTGAAAAACACATTAGGCCCTATATAGATGGAAAGAGGGAGTATTCGTGAGCATGTTATATTTATTTACTTATTTTTGGTGTTTATATATTTTGCGGCCTGAGGTAAAGTCCGGGTGCAAATGGCTGATCCTCTGCATGCATGTGCGTTCGGATAATTTTGGTCCGGCAGTATGTATCCCCGTCACATCGCTCTCCCCGTCTCCCACTTGCCAGGTACACAAACTTCTCCTAACAAAAAACCAGCAATGAGTTGGCAGGGATGGCTCGACAGCTGGAAACAAATGATTAAAGGAGTTGCAGGATTAAACAATACTCCCTCCGTCCCATAATATAAGTGAGACGGGGAGAGTATAAGGCAGCGGATGAGCGGAAATAAATGCAACTAAACAAGATCAAGATGACCCATAATTTAATGTGACTGAGACCAGCGTGTCATGGACTATTAAAAAACTTTTAAGGTTCTCGATGTTAGAATGGGATAACTGCACGGCGGTTACTAATCAACTTTTTGACATTAGCCCAATGCCAAGAGACATGGCACAGTGCAAATATATTTATGTGCAACATTTTTTATGTTCAAGAAGTGCTTAATTGCATGTTTGCAACATGTCTTTCTAACAGCGAATTATTGTGCATCAAATTAAAGGGTTTTTAAATGGTTGTGGGCCTTTCATTGGTCTGGATGGCTGTTTTGTGATGCTTGCAAATGGTGTGCAAGTGCTTGTTGCATCTACAAGTATGGGAACAACATGTTCCCATTGGCCTTTGCAGTTCTGAACATCGAAGATCTTTCTACTTGGACATGGTTTCTGAGACAACTTGAGGCTGCAATAGGACAGGGAGAGGCATGGAGGATGGACACTTATGTCTGATAGGCAAAAGGAACTTGTGGGTGGCATCAGAGAATTTTTCCCAATAGCACAACATAGGTACTACAAAAGACATGTTCTAGCCAATTTCTTATATGTTGAATTCAAGGGAGTGGTCTCCAAAGTTTACTTTGACAAGATTGTATATGCTAGCACAGTTAATGAGTAGAATTTTTCTCAATAGCACAACATAGGTACTGCAAGAAGTATAACAAGGATGCATGGCCTTGGGTCAGGTATATTCCTAATCAAAAAATCAGCCGGCATGCTAAGTCCAAGGTCTAAAACGGATCTGGTTGTCAACAATTCATCTAATGTGTTCAACAAGTATATCTTGGATTACATGGACAAGCCTATTATTACAATTATAGAAATCATTAGGACCAGAATCATGACAAGAATGGCTCTAAAACAAAGTGGAGTAGAAAGTGCAGGCTGGGAGATTACTCCAGTCATGAGTAAGAAGTTGGAGAGAGCAAAGGCTAGAGTGAAATACTACACACCATATACATCCAAAGTTGGTGTTTATCAGGTGATGGGTGACCAAGAAAGTTGTGAAGTCAACTTGATCAATAGGACATGTAGATGTGGGCAATGGAAGTTGAGTGGAGTCCCTAGTTGCCATGCTTGTGTTGCAACATGGAAGGTGAATCACCGCTAGCCCTGATGACCTGCAAGACACACATGGTAGTGTAGCACCTTCGGGGAAGTATCCCAAATAACTATCGTCACAATGAAGAGCAGAGGAAAGTATATATTTATGAGTAACGTCTCTGTCACACACAAGTTGTCACAACTCTTATATGAAGTAACTGCTTCTGATTCTGCAGAAGCTATTAGTGTTCTAAGGGTCAAATAAACCAGAGTAGTTAATATGATGAGATGGTTGCAGCGAGAATAATAACGACTTGGAAGTAAAGAACATAAAACAAAAGACTAAAAATAGAAGTATTTTCTTGCAATAGAGAGATTAGGCGCGGAGAAACTTCGGATCATGGCATACGTCAAGTGTGGCAGTGCGACGGTAATTCTAGTTACCTTGTATCGTGAGTTTAGTATTTGATTTGCTCATTCTGTAGTCGGATCACCCTAGAGTTATGGAACTCCTCCTCGCGGGATTATATTTCACACTATGGTCCTCCTTCGACGTTGCCACAGCGTAGTCGTCTCCACAATTAAGGTCGTTAAACTGAAATCATGCATTAGGTTTGGTGGATCACCGTTATTCGTATTGTCTTCGGTCCTCATAGATGTCTCCGCCTGTCACGTCAGAGGTCGCAGATTTCCTAAACAATATGTGTGACCTGTGTAGGTCTTGTGATCATGTTGCATGGGCCCTTAAATTGAACAACAACATAGCGTTCACCATAGTATAACAACTTACTTGACAAATCATAAGACTATGAATATGAATGACAACATATAGAATAGGCACAAATGAATGTTACCATTCACCTACATCTCCCACGCCTAGGCGAAATTACTCACACATCGAAAGAGAATAATCAATTATCATAGAGAATAAATCCATGAAATCCATATCAATAATACCGTGAAGTTTCACAATAAGATGAATGATTCAACAAGTCTTAATCTCCAGATGAGTATGAATATAGTTATTCAAGTCTTAATCTCCATATGAGTATGAATATAGTTATTCACCCTGATCTTACAACTTGGAATGCCTCTTACAGCGGTGATGATGAAATGAAATGAGTATGAAGGGGGAAGAACAAAACTAGAAGGATCTCCGGTGGTTCTTCTCCAGATCTCTTCTCTCTCGTTTTTGGATGGCGTGGCGGCGGCTAGGGTTCTCTGATGCGTTCTTGTCCTTCACGAAAGTTGCTCCTTTAGATGAGAAGAAGCTCCTGGTGCTTGGTACGACCACCCATACAGGCCCAGCCGCCGGGAGGGGGGGGGTGGGGGCCGCCCCAGGCCCCCGAAATCAAGGGGCCCCCACCTGGGCTTGTGCTGCTTCGTCCAACTGTCCAAGGCAACGCGTACGCGACTCAGAGATTGATCAATTCCAGCGACGCGGTGGAGGATTTGGGATTCCTCCGTGCAAACCCTGGAAGAGCTTATGGCCCGCGCCGCCGATGATGCACTTCGATCCATGGGAAGTTCATCGACAGTTCGTGCATCTCTTCCGCACAGATCAAGTAGTACGCAGCGACCCTTTCTTCCTTCCTGATTCCCACACGCATACCCATCTTGATGGCTTGATTCCTCCTACCCACAATCTATAGTTCATTATCGGTTGCCCATATATACTTGTTATGTGATAAAGATGGAAAAGCTTGAGATCATTTTTGCTCTCATGACTCGATCGTGACCATATACTGATAATGAAGTTTCAGGAAACGCACATGTTGAGCAGCAGCAAAACCAAACAATGGATGGGGCAGGATGCAACAGTAGTTTGTTTTTGTTCTGGATTTGATTCAAGAATGTTACAACTGAGAGTTGGATACATGGACATTTGACTGAATTCTGAAAGACGTGTAAGGTACCTTTAGATCTTTAACCACAAATTTGATTTGGAGTAATCATCCTTGATTCCCTTCCATAAATGATTTTTTCTGCCAAATAATAAAAAACGAGTTTTCTTCTCTCTTGAAATATTAGCGTTAGAAATAATTGAAACCCGATGGAAACCAAGTCAAATCCCTTTATAAAAAAAGTCACAAATTCTCGAGCCATCAGGCCCCAATGATTATGTGGATGATTTTTTTCAAAAAAATAAAAACATACATAAGTCGCTAATTATGCAACTGCTATCTACCCAGTACCACATGAGACCGAATGGGTGAAAACAAGGAGATATATTGATGCACTGTTGTTCACTGCCCAGCGAGGAAGCCCCAAGAAGAACATGGTTAAGGGGACAGATGACCCTGGCTATTTCAGAGCAAGGAAGACGACAATGAGTCAGTGACATGTAGGAACTACAAGTGCAATGGACATGACATCATAAAAGTGTAGAATACCATTGAAGCCTTACCTTGCATTGAGGAGGAATACACATTTGTAAGTTCCATCAGCCTTACTTTTTACCGCTGAAGCCTTACCTTCACTTACTGATGGTTTTCTTCGTTGTAGGCACCAAGTGAACCAGGGCCAGACAAGAGGGGCCGTCCAAGGTCTGCACGACCACAACCAGCACCACAACTAATGTCTCAGCCATCAGATGCATCAACTTGTACAAGGAACAATGCTGGGGGAGTTTTCTGTCAGACTGCAAGTGGTGGTAGGTTGGCTTGTTACTTCACTGTTGCAAGGGATGCTACTGCTAGAGACAAAGCTGCAGCTGACAAACAGAACAACTTAATATATTATGTTCAACAATTTTTTGAACCTGTTGTTGGTAGGTTGGCATGTAATATAGAAAACAAAGTAATGGGCTGCGATTTGAACCTGATATTGACAGGTTGCATGTAAGACAGACAAACTAATGGGGTTCCATTTGGCATTATTTTTGAAGCTGCTATTGGTAGGGTGGCATGTAATATCGACAAAATAAGTTGGTGGCAGTTTTTTGAATCTGCTATTGGCAGGTTGGCATGTAATATAGACAAAATAATTTGGTGGCTTTCTGTTTGGGCATGAGCATATATATACATGGTTAAATTGACTATATTGTGACTGAATGTATCTTGTGACAAACTGAATGACATTGTTAAATTGAATGGCATTGTCATAATTGGCTCAGTATTATTATTAAACTGAATGGCAGTATTTGAATGGTATGTTAGAAGCTTGTGTCTTGTTTAAATTTGGCTCAGTGAATACATACGAGTGCTCAATAGATATGGCATGATGAAAAACTGAATGGCATTGCCACACTTTGTTAAACTGAATGACATTGCCACACATTGTCGTGTGGCTAGGAGCAGAATTGTTTGACGTATTTCTATCAACGCATTAGGCTAGAGAGCACGGATATGGTATTTTCGTATTCTGCCCTGTACGCCACACGTATATTATGCTTCGGCGTCAAGGAATATCCCTACAATGTTCCCACATCATGTATGTTAACCAATTCAGTTACCGAGTTCGGGTTCAAAACAACATGAAGATACGGATAAAACAGTCCTATGGTTGCTCCACCTTTAGATCTGATTATGATCTTCTTAGAGCAACTCTAACAGATGATGTATTATAGGGCACCTAAAACAGGTGATGTAAAAATTATACATCACCAAAAAGGGGGTTTTACATCACCTGTGCAGTTTTTGCTTTTCCAGGTGATGTATTTTAGGGCACCTGTGCCATAGCAGGTGATGTATAATAGGGCACGGCCGCCACACAACCACCTCCACAATTGCTTGCATATATGTGAAACAAATACTACGAAACTTCACAATACAAATAGTACTTAATTATTACATCACAACACAAATAGTTCATCAAATGGTTCATCAAGTAGCACATGAATCAACACACAAACAACATAGAGTTCGCACATACAACAACATGAGAGATAGAGATAAATCTACCGGGTTTGTTCGCCATTCCACCTCCACCACTCCTCGATGAGATCCGTCTGAAGATCCTCGTGCACATTCGAATATCGAATGTTATGGTACGCCTCGACAAAGCGCTGCACTCGATCTCCACCCCTACGTGGCTGCACCGGTTGACCCATCAAGTCATAGACACCATACACCTCATTCTTCCCACGCTCATTCTCAATGATCATGTTATGCATGATCACGCACGCTTGCATATGTACCAAAGGATCTTTTGATCCCAAAACCTCGCCGGTCCTCTCACAATAGCAAATTGTGCTTGCAAAATCCCAAATGTTCGCTCCACATCTTTCCTAGCCGCCGCTTGAGCATTATGGAATTGGAGTTCCTTCTTACCTTGGGGGGGCTTGAATTGGCTTCACAAATGTAGACCACTTCGGATAGATGCCATCCGCAAGGTAGTAGCCCATGTTGTAGGTGTGGCCGTTTGCTTGAAAAGTAACTGAAGGAGACTCACCATTTGCAAGCTTGGCAAAAAGAGGTGATCGTTGGAGAACATTGATGTCATTGCAAGAACCGGGCATCCCAAAAAAAGCATGCCAAATCCATGTCTCATAATCAGCAACTGCCTCAAGAATGATGGTGGCATCCTTCTTGTGCCCTTTAAACTGTCCATGCCATGCTGCTGGACAGTTCTTCCACCTCCAATGCATGCAATCAATGGAACCTAGCATGCTTGGAAACCCACGTGCTGCGTTCTGCTCCAACAGCCGAGCCGTGTCTTGAGCATTGGGTGATCTCAAGTACTCACCCCCAAACACTCGAACCACCGCCACTGCAAAGCGCTTCACACACTTGATGCTTTGGTTCTCGCTCATTGCCAAGTGATCATCGACCAGATCTGCCGGAATACCATATGCCATTATGCGCAATGCGGCAGTCACCTTCTGGTAGGTGCTGTGCCCAAGGTCTCCGGCGCAATTCCTCCGCTGCTCGAAGAATCTATCATGCAGCTTGACACACTCTGCAATGTGCCTGAACATATCTAAAGACATCCGAAACCGGCGGCGAAAATACCTCTCGGGAAACACAGGATGCTCAGCGAAGTAGTTGATCGTGAGCTTGCGGTCCGAATCAATTCGGAGTCTTCGAATATACTGACGACCCCATACGGAACCACCATGCTTCGGCCTCTTGTTCCGATGCATAAGCAAAACCATAGCAACGTCCTCATCCTCCTCCATCTCAATCTCCTCATCAGAGGAGGTGTAGTCGAACACAACCATCTACAAAACAATATACTAGATTAAAAACTAAATCTACGATGTCGAAATTTGTTTTAAGAAAAACATAGTTCAAGATTTTACCTTTGAAGCAAAGTGTCAAACACCTCGCGGGCGCCGGCGGGTGCTTCGGCCGATGGTGGAGGGCAGCCACGGCGTGGTCACTGAGCAGCGGTGGCGGGCCGAGTGGAGCTCCTTCTCCCTCAGACCTCCTAGGCGGACGGTGGTGGCCACAAAATCAAGCCGTAGCGGCGGGGTAGGAGCCTTGTGCTGTCGGTGGTCGGCGGCGGGTCAGGGGAGCGCCCTGCGCCTCCACGGCGGGCGGGATGGACGGCGGCAACGCGGAGGACCGTCCGCGGCAGAAACGGCATGGGCGACGCTGGAATCAACCGGCGGCCACGCTGTGCGGTGGCCGATTCAAATCGGAGGCGCGGCAGTAAACTCCATGGGGAGCGACGGCGAAGCGGCGGGAGGGGCAGCGGAGGGTCGACGGGTGCTCGGCGGCTCGATTTCGGTAACCAGCGGGATGATTCCGTCGCCGGCGGCGGTCGGGGGTGGGTGGCGCGCGGGGGCGAGAGGGGAGGCGGAAGCTTTAGGACGGCAGTTGGTGGCTCCCGCGCGTGCGTTTTCGTTTTACATCACCAGGGCAGGTGATCTATATTTGCATCACTTGGCCACAAATATACATCACGATGTAAAAATTATACATCACCAAATAGGTTTATATCACCTGTTAGAGAAACATTTTTGGCCTCTGATGATGTATAAGTTAGGTTTTACATCACCTGTGCTATTATAGGTCATCTGTTAGAGATGCTCTTAAGCCTAGCTCGGGCAGCGTTCATCACACGTCCGGGTACAGCTCGGATTTCAACCGAATTCAGAGTGCAATGTCTATGCACCTAGATCCAGCTCGGCGGTGCCATGCAAGAGCTCAGCCGCCGTGTGATGAGAAGTATCCCCGACAATAGCTAGAAATAACTTCTCGGTGCTTTGATAACACACCAATGTTGGGACCCCAAGCAAGAGGTGCTGTAGCAAAGTGTCAGAGCAATTTCCCTTGATGACCAAGGTTTATCGAACCCGTGGTAGGCTTGTTGGAGTATAATTCCCCTCAAGCGTCAAGCAAGATCCAGCTAGAGTGTTTCCCTTTTGTCCCCAAACACATTGTATTTTCGCACAAATTTAAAGAGCTATTTAGAAGTAGCAACATAGTGTAAAAGTGTATAACAATGATGAAAATAGAGGTATGGGGCATAGTACTTTCACTACTAGCATCTCTCAAGGTGATGGAAGGTATTTCAAAGGCATGGTGAAATCAGTGAATAATAACTTGCATAGGCCTCACGTTCTAAATACTCCTCCCCTAGGGTCATTCGGTGTGTTTGGTATTAGTTGTGAATCATCATCATCATATTTTGCCTGCAATTTCTGCAGTGTTTGGCCAGGCAAAAAGAAAACACGCGCAGGGTCCTTCAATTTTCTTCCCCGTAACTGTGCCCTAAACTTGTGTAATTTGTTCACTTCATAAATAATTTATGCTCCACCATATTCCTTTTCAGCCACATTTGATTGGCAACACGACAGTTTATGCTACACCAAACAGAAAATTCAGGTTCTATTAAGTCACATGTACTAGCTTGTTTCCTGGTTACAATATTAAGCTACGAGAATTTGGAAACAAGGCAGCAGTAGACAGATTTACATATATAAGGCTATATAAACTTTCTTGCAGCAGCAGCTCAGATGCGGCGGAGAGATGCGAGTCTCCTCTCCAGATCATCTTCAGCGGCATTAGGTTCGGGCGCTACATTTTTCGCTGGAGCCACATTCCTGATAGCATGACATTTCCATCAGGTAAAAGGCGAACGGATACAGAGGCCCAGAATAAAAAAAGAACACAGTTTGCTCATCTGTTGAGATGGACATTTTAGCTATGACTGTGGGGGAAGAAATGATTGTATACCGTGCTTGGTTGTTCTCGGCTTTCTTGTTACTGGCTCCAATACGGCCTTTAGGTGCAGAAGACAGCTGCAGTATCACGAATGCGTCAAAATCAGCATTTAGAATTAAGATTCAGCACGCTGGTAGTGTAGGCGTATTTACCTGAGAAGCCACATCAACACCAATCTCATCCAGAACCTGCATCGAGGGCAGAGGGATATATCACATATCATGAAAGAATTAGGGAACGTTTCAATACAAGGTCTTTTTTAGTCTTGCTTAGCAATGAGGGGATCCGTTTGGTAGTTAACATGAAAGAAAGTTAGCTTTACCAGGCAGCTAACAACTGTGCCAAAAATGCTTGCCCACCAGGGAGCCAAACGCTCGCCCTCGTTAAAACGCAGAATATAATAAGCATTTTACCTGGTTCGTGAGCTCTTCTGTTTCCTCTTCAGCCTCATCCTTATCTAGTGTTTCATCGATGGCATCAGACATCATCTCAAGCTGCATGGAAATAGTTGATCTTAATTTTCAGAAAAAAAAACAATTTAAAGGGATCTTGGCAATAAGTTATTGATCTCAAGCTGACAGCTAGAACATTTCTATGAGTACATCTGTAAGAATAGTGACATATCTGACCGAACTGACAAATAAGTTATGAAGACACTGAAACAGCTAACTATTCTAAGATGCTGTACTGATTCATAGATATATGTGAAACGACACAATGGAGGGAAACATAGCTAATGTGTGTACAAAATTACAAAAGGAATTCTCAGAACACATGGATATGGAGTGAGCAATTTGAGTGGATATCTCAGAATGTTCATACAGTCATGAAAAGGTCCACAATAAATAGGATGAATCGTCCACAGAAAACAATGATTGCTGTACAATAAATAGGATGAAACAACTAATTATTCTAAGATGCTGTACTGATTCATACTTCATAAGAATATATGAAACAGCACAATGGAGGGAAAGATAGTCAATCTGCGTACAAAATTACAAAATGAACTTTCAGAACAGATGAATATGGAGTGGAAGCGCTAACAATTTGAGTGGATGATATCTAATCTCAGAATGCTCATCTCATATAGTGTAGATCATGAGAAATCCACAGTAAATGCAATAAATGGATGAATCATCCCCACGCAACAATGATTGCATTTGGTCTGGGCTCCCTGATCTCGTTTATTCATATGTGTTAAGAATATCCACTTAACACTACAGTAAAGAAATAAGGCATGCCCACAATTTTATTACCATCATGGCTAACTCATGCATATCTATATAATGCGATATAACTAAGCATCTGCACTTAACAGCACAATAAACAATTAAAGAGTGTCTGAAATGCTATTACCATCATGTCCAATTGAGATGATTGCTTCTGGAATTCTCTCATCTGCTTCATCTGCTTCGTTGGTTCCATTTGCTGGAACAAAAAATAATAAATTGCACCAAGCATCTCAGGATACAGTTCACAAATAAGTTGATAGGAAAAGACTGACTAGAGATTGGAAAAGGTCGATAGTTAAAGAATAGCCAACCAACCATGGCTGTCTTTCGTTATACCTTATTCATTGCCGCCATCGCTTTGCTTGCGCCTTTCATTCCAGCAGATATTGAAGTTCCAGCATACATTGCCTTGACAAATAGATAGTTCACACACAGTAGTAAGTATATTTTGTCCATGCTCAAAATTTGCGGTTGTATAAATCTAACTGAAAGCTAGGAATACCTGTGTGTGAGTAGCTACTCCACGTATCTGCGCCCGTGTACCTTGCAAATTGACGATTTGTTGCCTAAGCCTGACTAGTTGCCGGGCTAGAATTTTGGTTGCAGCCTATAGCAATACAGAACACATATTGTAAGACATCAATAAGAAAGTTGTTATGGATTAGGGATCTTACACAAAATCCTAGCATACTTACCTCATTTCCAGTCTTGGCAGTCTTCTTGATCTCAGCAACCAGCTTCTTCTCCTGGAATGGTACCACTACGGCGTTAGGAAACCAAACAATACAATACACACAAGCCATTGCAGAGTGGTAAGTGGAACTACCATAATGATACAGTAATAATAAATACAGATGCAAAGTGATGCTGCTGTTTCACGCCCTTTCTGGACTAAACTGCTGTGGTTTCCACTCCTAGAGCATGAGGGTATGGCAGCAGAAGAGGGCATGAAGACCTCTAGGAGCTTGAGGCACCAACAGCCTCAATAAAAGTGTGTATAAGCATTTCAGTTGCAAAAATAACATTATTTTAGCACAATTTTCAATTGGTTTAATGCAATTTTATCGAAGAAAACCAAGACATAAATTTAAGTGCAAGGTCCAAAATGAAGTATCAACTGCAATATGGCACTGATCAGATTTGCAATTTGTTGCTTTAATTCCTGAACAAAGATCCAAAAACAAATAACAGTGAGCTATTTTCTAGAAAAGTTGTTTTTGGTACTATCCAAAAACATCTCAGGAGCAAACCTGCTGTCTGGTCCATTGCACACCAGAAGCATAAAAATAGAATAATATCAACAGTGGCAGCACTACCTAATCTCGACCGAGTCAGTCTTGCCTCTATTGTGTGGTGGGAGCTTGACATCCATTCTATTCTAGTTCAGTATGGCAGTGGAACTACTATCACACTCCTAGAAGAAAATTTTCCTATGGACTCCAAGACGGTAGCAATATTGTTTGTATAATCAATTATTTACTCATACTATGTGAGAACAGTGGATTCAACCCAACCAAGCAACTTTGTGAAATCTGCCCATTGTTTGCCTTGTAGAAAGAAAAAGAAAAGGCCCATCACTTACTACATACCTCCATTTGCAGGGAGCCAATCTCTCGTTCAACTCCTAAAATACGCAAAAGGAGAGAAATGGTGTCAGAAATTAGCACATTGCCAACTACATTTTCTTCAAGAGCTGCTACTTAAGCTATTTTTCGCTGTCTGTGGTAATCTTATTCTGTGCAATTCTGTTACATGATATATCATCAATTGCCCCAAAAGAAGACACTGATTTCTGAAACTTGTGCAGGTTTGCTGTCAATATAGCAGATGTTCAAATGTCACACATACATCACAAATTCACAATAACATTGCTGAATCGGTGGTATTTAAGCCATGTATGTTAGGGACCAATAAGAACTAAAGGGAATGCCTTGGACAAGTTGACAGAACACCGGAAGGAAAAGAAGAGGAGATTTTGCTCTCACCTCTTGTGGCGACTGACATCTCCCGCTTGCTCGTCCTGAGAGCCTCTGCAGGTGACAAAAGCATCAGGTCATTAGTTCGTGACGCCAAACTCCACACTGTCTGTTAATTCACAGTTTGCACGCCCAGGAATTCAGCGAGTTTCTCGATTTATCCTCCATCCACACAAGCGCTAGGTCACCCTAAAACCCTACCCATCGAAGCACCCGGGGACAAAAAAAATCCGGTTCAAGAAGGCCGAAATCCACCAAAGATCTCGCCTTTGGATCAAAGAAACGCCCGCATCACCGAAGCCCGAGCCGCAGATCAGACCAAATCGGCGGGACGGAGAGGGGGGCAAATCGAGGGGAGGTTAGAACCCCGCTAGAATCGCCGAAAGCCCCCAATCTAAACCAGAGCAGCAACGCGAATCCAGGAACCAGGCCGTACCTTTGGGGTCGACCTTCTTCTTGAAGATGTTCATGGCCGCTCTTGCTGGATCGCTCGAGCGCAGAGAAAACCTAGCTCTCTCTCTCTCTCTCTCTGACAGATTTGGGGGAAATGGCAAGCGCACGGCGGAGTAGAGAGAGAGAGAGAGAGATCCTCTTTTTTCCCCTGTGTTTGTGCGAGCGAGGGATGACGGCGCCGAGCCCAACGGGCACTTCGCAGGCTTTTTGGGCTTTTTAGTAGTAGCCGTTGCAGCGTTGAACAGAATGCTTAATTCTGGGGACACCGGTGCAGTTCGGGCTTCTCCCATGAGGCGTGGGTCCGGAGGGAGTGCGGGCCCGCTCCGTCAGTTGGGTGGTTCGGCTGTGTCTAACAGCGGCTGTGCGTGCTGGTAGACACGCGGCACGGGAGGAGCGCCCTGGGGCACGCCCCACTTCTCCCTGTCTGCCGGTCTTTCCTTTTCAATTTTTATTTATTTATTATTAGTCGTTTCTTTTCTCTTTTCTTTTTGGTTCTTTTTTTGTCTTACGGAAGCTGATTGCCCGGATACAATTTTCAGAAATTTATTCCCTTCCACTCTGAGAGAGATTTAACCATTCTTTTTATGGAAATAAATCATTGCAGTGTAAAATGCCTCTCTCATAAGCAATTATGTCACAGCGTATCTTTTTCCCATAGGAATTCTGTATAGAGAGGGAGATCCTTTTAGGCTAGCCTTTTTAGAATGGCGAGCGATAGGCGCCGGTACGCCAGCCGAAAACTTCGGCCGGTCTGCTACCAGCCATCCGATTTGAGCGGGGAGGACCGCACGATCTGTATCTTCTTCTTCCTCCCGCATGGTTAAAAAATCCCCGCACGATCTGAATCTCGTACGCGCCACCGCTCCGCACCCTGCGCTCTCCGCGGTCGCCGTGCCTCGCTGTGCGCTCATCGCGGTCACCCGTTGCAGCCAAAAAAAAAAAGAGTCAGGCTGCAGCTTCCCCGGCTCTACGGCTGTAGCATCGCGTGGTTGCTGTCGCACCTTGCCGGTCGAGGTTGCAGCTCGCCGGTGACCGGTTCCAGCATCTGCCCCTGGCCCATGCTTGATCCTGTCACCGGGATTCACGCAAACCACCACCGGGCATCTTGCCCCTTGTGCAGAACGGATGTAGCAAAAAATGTCGATGGTAGTAGCAATAATCCATATGGTTGCAGCAAAATGTTGTCTCGCCGTGGGTCGTAGCTAAGTCGTAAATGGTTGTAGCAAAAACATCTTTGGTAGTAGCAAAAAACGACGATGCTTGCAACAAAAATGATGTCGCCATTGTCGCGGGGTCGCACCTATCATGAATGATTGCAGCAAAAAAAGTGGCTGCTAGTAGCTTCATTCATCGCCGGTTGCAGCATCCATACTCGCCGGTTCCAGCAAAACGCCACGGCCGTCGACCTCGCGTTGCAGCAAAATGCATAATCGGTTCCAGCAAATAGCGTTGCTGGTTCCAGCAAAAAACAAAGCCGGTGGCAACACGCGGGCCGTAGCGGTTGCAGCTCGTCAACAGAAAAATTCATGGGCTCCACCCTGAACAAGAGCTCGCAGCCATGGTCGTGGAATGCAGCACGCAGCCACATGAGTTTCCAGCGACGAGCACATCAGTTGCATCATTGGGTTGGGGGGGGGGGGGGTGGAGGAGGAGGCGGCCATGGCGATGAGCTTCGGGGCAGAGGAGGAGAGAGTGCAACCACGACGCAAAGCATCAGAGGAGAAGACGAGGACTCGGCCATGGCAGAGTGCATCAGAGAAGAGGCAGTCTATGAGCGCGTGTTTGTGAAAGAAAAAGCTTCGTCGTCGTTGTGAGGAAGAAAAAGTGGCAGCAAGAAAGAAAAGAACGGAGGAGGACGCGCATTGGAAAGAAGATAATGTTGTGTGGCAAAAAAAAGTACTGCATGGGCCTACCTGTGTCCAGTGGGGGAGGGGTCGCCAGGCGCACGATCGAAAGCGATCGCACGACACGCACGGGACCGGCCGAAAGCTTCGGCCGGTGCGCCGGTAGTAAACGTTTCCCTTTTAGAATTCTGTAGTAGACATATAAACATGTCACTGGTCTTTTTGGCGCCTTGTTTTTTTTGCCACCTTGTTAATATATTGGTCCAAATAAATATTAAAATGGTACACACTCTAATAAGAAAATAACATGAAAATTAAAAAAATAACATTTTAAGATGTATCAATAATCAATTTCTGAAAGACCCGGTTCAACCCCCGTTCACTGCCATGGGTTTTTTTAACACATTCAATGCCATGATTTGAGGGCTTCTCTCTGAACGGGTTCACACATAGTCTCTAGTGGGAATTGTAAAATAGTAAATTGAAAGAATGTTTGTCATCCAAGTGTTGTTGGAGGGACTGGGGTGTTGTTGTCGGGGCACGCGGTATGCTACGCTATTGCAAAAGAAAATTTTCTACCACACGATCCAGAAACATGTTGTGTAGATAGATCATGGAACTAGTTTTACCACTAGACGCACAGTCATGACAGCGGAAGAAGAGTTGCGAAGCGCGTCTCTGTCTTCTCCTCGCGGATCCCTCAAACATTTCCTTGTAGTTCTCTCAAATGGTTCGTCACAACGTCGCACGTACAATCCCTCCATGGTATCCGTGCGTGCAGGGAGGAACAACGGGAGGCTGACTATTAGGCCCAATCACACGACGTGGGCGTGGGAGGGAATGGCGACGGCGTCGTGGGACTGGTCGAACCCTTTCCGGGGTCTCTCCCCTCTAACTATATAGAGATCCGAGTGGGCTCAACACTTGAGGCGCATTAGGATTCTATGCCCAATTTTCACCCGGATTGAATCCAAATGGGGTCTTTCCCCTTAAGTGCACAACCCTATAGGTTCATGTACATATGAACACGACCTGAATCGATAGCTAGTAGTGGCTCCTAGCCGAACGTGTCAACTCCCATGTGTGGGCAAAGTCATATTGACAAACCCTTACAATGTGTCATATGCAACTTTGCCTCACGGGATATGTTATCAAGTTCAAGGCGGGTACTTGTCACCCTTGTTGGTGGCTCAGCATCTCTTCTCGAATTCATTATAAGATTCCTTAATCAGGTTAAACCAAGTCGTGTGGCCATGCTTTCGAATCTGATCACTTGAGAGGGCCCAAAGAAATCTCTCTGAATTGAAGGGGCAAATCTCATCTTGGTCAACCATGCCCTGCAACATGTTTCACGACTAACCTGAAAGTTACCTTTACAACTACTCAGTTACGGAGTGGTGTTTGATAGATCCTAAGTCAATTCACATCGCGAGTACATGTGAAGACCTCAAGTCTATGAAATCACATATACATTGTACTTAAGACTAACAGGTGATAATATCTCGTTGCGTCTCAACGTGAATATGTTTGACTCGGTAATCCTCACCCCGAGTTTGTACTATCGGGTTAACATCTCTATGCCCATAACTTGTGAAACATAGTCATCAATTGAATCATATACAAGTCAAGTATGCCCGCATAATCTTATCACTTGGAATCACTAGAACAGTCATCATATAATATATTATTAAGGTTGTCCAACAGTTTTTTAATTCTGGAATTATGCCAGAGGGGATTAATAACACAAGTACTAGATCGTTGATGGCGCGCGTTGCCGCGCCCGTCTATTTTGGCTCTTATAATTGTTAGATATATGAAATAATTTTTATACATTTTTCAGCGTTTTGAGCTCTTGTGATTGTTAGGCATATGAAGTGTGTTGGCTCTTATAATATACATTTGTTTCAAGTGCTTTGAACTATTGCGCTTTCTTGCAGCTTGTGCTTATACGCTCCATTTTCCAAAATATTGGTATGCAACTGAAGAGAGGAATCTGATTGGTTTCCAATGTACTGTGTTTAGTCTTTTCTTATAGGTCTACTCTTTCGCAAAGGATCACATCATGGCATCCCAAAAAATAGCAATATTCAGAGAAACATTAGGAATATTTGATGAATGGGTAGAACTGATATATGTACTCATATAAATGTTTTTTTTTACATTTTGTCTATATTACAGTTCAACAGAAGAGAATACACCAAAAATGTAAACAACAAAACATACAATTAGATGTCCAATTAAACAACAAATATTTACGAAGCCAAAAATCTGAGAATATACAAATTCAGTGAATATCATCTCTTCCAAGATTCATATGAGGTTGCACTTGGTTTTCACAGATTAGTAACTCAGTTAGAAAGGGTATACAAAGTTCCCTAAATTGTTTTTTCCAAAGCACTATTCAATAATCAGGTGGCTTTAGCTCGGACGATACAGAGAAAAAAATATTTAGCACTTTTTCATCTCTTGGAACCATCAATATCAATAATTCCAGCTCCATGAAGCTGCAAATGCAACAGAGGAAAGCTGAAAGACTGAATCTAAAAAGAAAAGGAGGATATATATATATATAGCATCGAGGAAGGTATCAAGGCAAAGCCAATACAAGTTCCATGGGAGGTCAGAATATTAAAATACAGTGGGTATATCATCAAGGAAGGAATCAAAGGTGAAGGCAATACAAGTTCCACGAGAGGTCACAATATTACAAATTTACAGTACATCCACACTTACAATGAACCTTGTGCTAGAACTGATATTCATAATGTTGAAAAGGCAGAAATAAAATTAGTTCTGCGATTCCTGCAGCATATGACACTAGTAGAAAACAGGGCTTTGGTTCGGGCCAGCCCAGCCCATTAGTCCCGGTTCAGTCACGAACCGGGACCCATGGGGGGCATACGTCCCGGTTCATGCGCCCAGGGGGCCGGCCGGGGCCTCGTGGGCATTGGTCCCGGTTCGTCTGGACCCATTTGTCCCGGTTCCTGGCACGAACCGGGACCAATGGGCCTCGCTCCTGGCTCACATCCATTGGTCCCGGTTCGTGGCTTGAACCGGGACAGAAGGGGGGCATTTAGTCCCGGTTCCACGCACGAATCAGGACCAATGAGGTGGCTATATATACCCCATCGCCGGCGAGCAGAGCACTCCACACTGCTCTGTTTTTTCTGGCCGGCGAGAGGAGAGCTTTGTGGTGCTCTAGCTCACCTCCTATGCACATGAGGTGTTTGATGAAATGCCCGAGCCACACTAGTTAAGCTTTCTCCTCTCGAAGCTCGACCTTCAAGCTCCATTTTCCTCAAGATTTGTCTAGGTTTAGCGGTCCGTCACGTCCCGTCCCCGTCTTCACCGCCGTCGATCGCCCGCGCTGATCTCGTCGCCGGCATAACCGTGGTGAGCCTCTTGTTCTTATCTTCTTTCTAAAAGAAAAAAATTCTTACTTGTATGATTTAGATAGATACTTGTCTAATTTTCTTACTTTTATTATTGTTTGTTATTATATAGTGCGATGGTTTTGGTATCCGCCCCCGTCGGCCCTCGTCCTGTCTATGATTCGGATGTGGTATATATTATATTTTATAACTATTTGGTTCATTTATTGTTTATGACAATTATGCCGACCAACGTGACATAGATTTTTTTATCTAGGAGGTATGTGAACCGGAAATTCCAACCGACCCTATTGTCGAGAGGTTAAATTTAGTTGAAGAAGAAAACAATTACTTGAAGGAAAAATTGAAAAAAATTAAGGAGGAGAAGATGATATTGGAGTTGCATGTTACGGATGTCGTCAATGATCACAAGATCAAGATGGATGCAATGCGCTTCAAGATTAGAAAGTATAGAAAATATGTCATTCATACCGAGGCTTGGTATCATTATGCCGTTGGATCAATTGTTACCTTGGTTGCGATTATTATCGCATTTGTTGTTGCATTGAAATGTTTTACATAGTTTCAATGTATGGTTTAATTAGATGCTCTGGAGAGCTATATGTTGTTCAATGAGAACTATGTATGTACTTTGGTTTTAATGTGATGATGAACTTCTATTAATTTGGTCACTTATCTATTCATGATGTTTTGTAATGGTTTTTACACACTTAATTATATATAATGCACGCAGATGAACCGGCAATGGATGTACGGTGACAGACGCACCTCCGAGTACATTAAGGGCGTGCATAATTTTCTCGAAGTGGCTGAGGCAAACAAGCAGAATGGTTTTATGTGTTGTCCATGCCCTATATGTGGGAATACGAAGTCTTACTCTGACCGGAAAATCCTTCACACCCCCCTGCTTGAGAAGGGTTTCATGCCACACTATAATGTTTGGACCAGGCACGGAGAAATAGGGGTTATGATGGAAGACAACGAAGAAGAAGAGGACGATGACAACTATGTGCCCCCTGAATACGGTGATGCTGCAACGGGGGAAGCTGAAGATCAAGAGGAACCAGACGATGTGCCCGATGATGATCTCCGCCGGGACATTGTTGATGCAAGGAGACAGTGCGAAAGTGAAAAGGAGAAGCTGATATTCGATCGCATGTTAGAGGATCACCAAAAAGGGTTGTACCCCAATTGCGAAGATGGCAACACAAAGCTCGGTACCGTACTGGAATTGCTGCAGTGGAAGGCAGAGAATGCTGTTTCTGACAAAGGATTTGATAAGCTACTGAAAATATTGAAGAAGAAGCTTCCACAGGATGACGAATTGCCCGACAGTACGTACGCAGCAAAGAAGGTCGTATGCCCTCTAGGATTGGAGGTGCAGAAGATACATGCATGCCCTAATGACTGCATCCTGTACCGCGGTGCGTATGAGGATTTGAACGCATGTCCGGTATGCGGTGCATTGTGGTATAAGATCAGACGAGATGACCCTGGTGATGTTGACGGCGAGCCCCCCAGGAAGAGGGTTCCTGCCAAGGTGATGTGGTATGCTCCTATAATACCACGGTTGAAACGTCTGTTCAGAAACAAAGGGCATGCCAAGTTGATGCGATGGCATAGAGAGGACCGTAAGAAAGACGGGAAGTTGAGAGCACCCGCTGACGGGTCGCAATGGAGAAAAATCGAGAGAAAGTACTGGGCTGAGTTTGTAGGTGACCCAAGGAAAGTATGGTTTGGTTTAAGCGCGGATGGCATTAATCCTTTCGGGGAGCAGAGCAGCAATCACAGCACCTGGCCCGTGACTCTATGTATCTATAACCTTCCTCCTTGGCTGTGCATGAAGCGGAAGTTCATTATGATGCCAGTACTCATCCAAGGCCCTAAGCAACCCGGCAACGACATTGATGTGTACCTAAGGCCATTAGTTGAAGAACTTTTACAGCTGTGGAATGGAAACGGTGTACGTGTGTGGGATGAGCACAGACAGGAGGAATTTGACCTGCATGCGTTGCTGTTTGTAACCATCAATGATTGGCCTGCTCTCAGTAACCTTTCAGGACAGACAAACAAGGGATACCACGCATGCACGCACTGTTTAGCTGACACCGAAAGTATATACCTGGACAAATGCAGGAAGAATGTGTACCTGGGGCATCGTCGATTTCTTCCGACCAACCATCAATGTCGAAAGAAAGGCAAGCATTTCAAAGGCGAGGCAGATCACCG
The DNA here is from genome assembly GCA_011799875.1 of Thinopyrum elongatum. Lineage (NCBI taxonomy): Eukaryota > Viridiplantae > Streptophyta > Magnoliopsida > Poales > Poaceae > Thinopyrum > Thinopyrum elongatum. Next base: position 464,727,664 of record CM022301.1, on the reverse strand, counting down.
GAAGAAGCCCGCCATGCGTACCGGTGATCACGTACTTGCTATGGTCAATGATTTACATGTAATCTTTGGAAAGGGTCCCGGCGGACTATCTGTTCCGAATGACGCTGAGGGACGTGCTCCCATGTGGAAGAAGAAATCTATATTTTGGGACCTACCCTACTGGAAAGACCTAGAGGTCCGCTCTTCAATCGACGTGATGCACGTGACAAAGAACCTTTGCGTGAACCTGCTAGGCTTCTTGGGCGTGTATGGAAAGACAAAAGATACACCGGAGGCACGGGAGGACCTGCAACATTGGCACGAAAAAGACGGCATGCCTCCAAAGCAGTATGAAGGTCCTGCCAGCTACGCTCTTACCAAAGAAGAGAAGGAAATCTTCTTTGAATGCCTACTCAGTATGAAGGTCCCATCTGGCTTCTCGTCGAATATAAAGGGAATAATAAATATGGCAGAGAAAAAGTTTCAGAACCTAAAGTCTCATGACTGCCACGTGATTATGACGCAACTGCTTCCGGTTGCATTGAGGGGGCTTCTACCGGAAAACGTTCGATTAGCCATTGTGAAGCTATGTGCATTCCTCAATGCAATCTCTCAGAAGGTGATCGATCCAGAAATCATACCAAGGCTAAGGAGTGATGTGGCACAATGTCTTGTCAGTTTTGAGCTGGTGTTCCCACCATCCTTCTTCAATATCATGATGCACGTCCTAGTTCATCTAGTCGACGAGATTGTCGTTCTGGGCCCCGTATTTCTACACAATATGTTCCCCTTTGAGAGGTTCATGGGAGTCCTAAAGAAATATGTCCGTAACCGCGCTAGGCCAGAAGGAAGCATCTCCATGGGCCATCAAACAGAGGATGTCATTGGGTTTTGTGTTGACTTCATTCCTGACCTTAAGAAGATTGGTCTCCCTCAATCGCGGTAGGAGGGGACTCAATAATATGCAGGGACGGGCATTCTTGGTCTCACACACTACACAGTTCTACAGAACTCTACCTTGGTGACCCCGTATGTCGATGAACACAAGAACATTCTACGCTCCAAACACCCAGAGCAGTGTGACGACTGGATTACATGTGAACACATCAGGACTTTTGGCAGTTGGTTGGAAACACGTCTCAGAGGTGACAACACTGTTTCTGATGAGCTGTACTCGTTGTCCAGGGGACCATCTTCGACTGTATTGAATGAGGCGGGGTACAGGTAGACTCACAGTACGGAATGACAACAGTGGATCTGAACAATCTTAGGTACACAGATGAACCATTCGTTCTAGCCAATGATGTGGCGCAGGTTTTCTATGTGAAGGACATGTCTACCAAACCGAGGAAAAGAAAAGATAAGGAAGCGAATACATCATACGATGAGCCAAAGCGCCACATAGTTCTTTCAGGAAAAAGAAACATCGTGGGATTGGAGGGCAAGACAGACATGTCTGAAGATTATGAAAAGTTTCATGAAATTCCTCCCTTCAAAGTCAAGGCTGACCCAAGCAACCTGTTAAGCGATGAAGAATATCCATGGTTACGGCGCAATAAGCAAAGGACACAAGCGAAGAAAAAGTGAAGACTTTCTCTCCACAACTATTATGATGATGCCTTTGATCTAGAATATCACTGCAGTTACATGTGAAGAAATAAAATGCCTTTTGTAACAGACGAGTTTCCGGAAACCCTGATACTTCGAAACAGATTGTCCGTTTTGTACACGAAGTGCATCCAGTTTTTGCCGTAACCCTCTCAACTTTTTAGCACATGCTATGTGGGTGAAATGATGATACCATGCCAATTTTCAACCTCTTCAGAGTTCATTTGAAGTGCTTTTCAATTTCAGGGTCATATAGCTCAAAAAAATCAGTAAATGATTGAAAAATAACAAATGAAGTCAGAAAGGGTTGAAAATTGATGATGTGGCTTTGAATGGTGCATTTTGAACACACAAAAAGTCTGGAGTTCAAATAATTTCAAAAAAATAAAATCCCTTTGTAACAGATGAGTTTCCGTATGAAACCCTGATACTTCGAAAGAGATTGTCCGTTTTGTACACGAAGTGCATCCAGTTTTTGCCGTAACCCTCTCAACTTTTTAGCACATGCTATGTGGGTGAAATGATGATACCATGCCAACTTTCAACCTTTTGAGAGTTCATTTGTAGTGCTTTTCAATTTCAGGGTTATATAGCTCAAAAAAATCAGTAAATGCATGAAAAATAACAAATGAAGTCAGAAAGGGTTGAAAATTGATGATGTGGCTTTGAATGGTGCATTTTGAACACACAAAAAGTTTGGAGTTCAAATAAGTTCAAAAAAATGAAATCCCTTTGTAACAGACGAGTTTTCGTTCGAAACCCTGATACTTCGAAAGAGATTGCCCGTTTTGTACACGAAGTGCATCCAGTTTTTGCCGTAACCCTCTCAACTTTTTAGCACATGCTATGGGGGTGAAATGATGATACCATGCCAACTTTCAACCTTTTCAGAGTTCATTTGTAGTGCTTTTCAATTTCAGGGACATTTAGCGCAAAAAGAATGAACTAATAGCAAAAAGAATGAACTTAAAATAATTAAGTAAAATATTCTGTTACGATCAACTAAAACAAAACTATAATATTCTTCAATAGCAAAAAGAATCAACTAAAAAGCTTTTATAAAACTCTAATAGCAAAAGGAATCAACTAAAAAGCTTTTATAAACCTCTAGTATTTTTTAAACTAAAATTATATAAAATTTATGCAACTAAAATTATCAAAGTATTTTCTGTTCAAAACATTAATGGCAAAATGAATTTTCATAAAGAAATTTTTTGTTAGAAACTTTAATAGCAAACTAAAATAACAAAATCTGTTCTTGATTAAAACAGACATTTAAAATAACCTAAAAATTACCAAATATAATATAATGATAAAACACAATAATATTAAATAGCAGGAAAAAGAATCACTCAAAAATCTATTTTTATAGTAAAGTTATTCACAAACTAGTGATTCACACAAATTTAAAAGAATTCAATTTTAAACTATTCAAATTTGAAAATTAATTGCACTAACAGAAAGTCTATAATTTTTGTGACCTAACAGCAAAAAGAATCACAGGAAAACTGCAAAAAATAAAGCAAAAAAAATAAAGCAAAAAAGAAAATAGAAAAAAAATGCCACCTACTGGGCCACCACGGCCTGAATACGACTAGAAACCCAGCTAATTGGGCCAGGATTCAGGCCCGCAGAAGGCCCAGCAGGCCCACAGGCATAGCAGTGTCAGATTAGGCCCATAGGCCTGCAGTTCAGAGGAGTTCAATGGGGATGAGGCAGTCGAGCTTATAAACCGGTGCAGGGCGCTCTCAACTAGCGAGGTGAGACTAAACTCCCACCACCACGCCGCTGTGCAAGCCCATTGGTCCCGGTTGGTGCCACGAACCGGGACCAATGCTCACCTTTGGTCCCGGTTCGTGGCACCAACCGGGACCAATGCCCCCCTTTAGTCCCGGTTGGTGCTACCAACCGGGACCAAAGGTCTCTGTTTCCCGCCCTTTGGGCTGCTGAAAAGAGACCTTTGGTCCCGGTTGGTGGAACGAACCGGGACCAAAGGTAGGCATTGGTCCCGGTTGGTGCCACGAACGGGGACCAAAGCTTCATGTATTAAGCCCCACTTAGCGTTTTCCAGTCCCAGTTCATCTTCCCCCCAACGCCGTCGCGCCGAACAGCACGACGCCGCCGAGCCCTCACCGACGCGCCTCGCCCTCGCCCGCGCCCTCGCCCTCGCCCTTGCCGCGTGCCTTCCTCGTCGCCCGCCACCCGTCGCGCCCTCCCCTCCCCCGCCGTGCGCCCCTCTCGCCGCCTCGAGCCCGCCGCCTCTTCGCACCCTCCCCCCCCCCCCTAGCCCGCCTCCTTCCCGATCCCCACCATCTTCCCCCCCCCCCCCCACTGCCCCCCATTCCTCCCCTGCTCCCCGTCCCGCTGCTCTGTTTTTTTTTTGCGGGCATGTATACGTGTATATGTTCATGTATATTTTTTTTTTCATGTATGAGATTGTTATTGTTCATAAGTATAATATCACGTGTATATGTTCATGTATGAGATGTATATGTGCACTTTTATATACAAACTTCGTTGTTTTCATATGTACGAAAATCTAGAGTGAAAACGAAAACAAACATATAAGAAAAAAACAAGGAAAAAAATGAAGAAGGAAAAGAAAACCGCCCGGCCCAGCCCAGCCAGCACCGCATTTTCATAAAGTTTTTCCATCGAGTCCACGTCGCACCGAGCACCCGCGGCGAAGCAAGTCTTTTTTGAAGGTAGTTTTTTTGTTAAATGAAAATATTGGCATCGGCTCTATCATCACGTTGGCATCGGCTTCATCGTTTACTAAGTTAAAATGATGTTAATAGAAAGTTTTCTCTCAAAACGTATCCCCGATAACTTCGACATTAGGGGGGACGTCGATCAACCCCCTCTCGCCCGACCAAACTATCGAGTCCACCCAACCCCCTCTCTCGAAAGTTACTAAGTTTGATCATATGTCAAAGTTTGAATTTTGACATATGCAACATTTGATCATATATCAAAGTTTGATCATATGTCAAAGTTTGAATTTTGACATATGCAACATTTGATCATATATCAAAGTTTGATCATATGTCAAAGTTTGAATTTTGACATATGCAATATTTGATCATATATCAAAGTTTGATCATTTGTCAAAGTTTGAATTTTGACATATGCAATATTTGATCATATGTCAAAGTTTGAATTTTGACATATGCAACAATATTTGATCATATGTCAAGTTTGACTTTTGACATAGATTTATCAAGAATGCCCCCATTATGGATGTGCACAAGTTGATCCAATTTTTTTTTCTGATCTCATCTATATATATATTCTTCTATATGTCATGTTGTCTGTCAAAGTATTGAAGAAATCCATGGCTTCATCATTTGCGAGAAGTAACAGGCGTATGATGCTACGAAGCTCTTCAAAGTTGTTTTGGAATGGAGTTCCTGATAGAATAATTCGCTTTTTGGTACGAATTTCAGCAAAGGCCTTCCAAATAGCGATATTCGGAAGGCTCTTGCTGAACTTTGTACCAAAAAGCTAATTATCCTATCTGGAACTCCGTTCCAAAACAACTTTGAAGAGCTTCGTACCATTATACGCCTGTCATTTCCGGCTAATGATGAAGTCAAGGTTTTCTTGAATTCTTTGACACTAGACAACGTGACATATAGAAGGGTAGATGAGATCAGGAAAAATATGGACCATTTTCTGCACATCCAGAATGGCGTCATTTTGTTAAATCCCTTGTCGGTCCGGACGTCGGACATTCATGAGAGAGGCGGTCCGACCCAAACCCTAGAAGCGTTGTCGAGGCCACCCCAAACCCTAGAAGCGTTGCCTAGGCCACCCCAAACCCTAGAAGCGTTGTCGAGGCCACCCCAAACCGTAGAAGTGTCGAGCTAGCTAGGTCTACGTTTGCACTAATATATCCATTTGTCATGTTTGTATATTAATTGCCATGTTGTAATATTTGCAGAAACTATGGAGCATCGAGACATCGAAGTAGAACAGTTGTTGGGGGACATAATCCTCGGCGGAGGTGATGTCTTGTCGTTTCTCAACGACACCGATGGTCTGGAAGGAGAGGGTGAAGCAGGCTCCGGTGATCGAACAATGGAGGTGGAAGGACATGATTATGATGGCTCCGGTGACGGAATGCCGGTGGAAGAAGGAGACCGTGATGACTGCTCCGGTGAGCGAACGGAGGAAGGAGATGTTGCAAAGTCCGACGAGGTATATATATTAATTAAGCCTGTGCTGACTAGCTAATTGATGCATTAATTGTTTTGGTATGTACATATATTAACTCTCTTCTTTCTTCTTTTCTAGCCCTCCGGATCAAGCCAAACTTCGGTAACGAGACGAGGCCCAAAGAAAAGGTTGCGTCAGGATGAAAGGTTCGCGATCACAGCAATCAAGGGCGATGGCCAACCGATTGAACCCAGCCGGACCAAGGAAGCATTTTCTGCTCAGTGCGGGGTTCTTGTTAGGGACATGATCCCGATCAGCATCCACCAATGGAATAAGCCTAAGAGCGAAGACCCTCAAGTGTCTTTTGTCAACGATAGACAGAAAGATGATATTTGGACTGCGTTGAAGGCAAATTTCACCCTACCGCCAGAGGAGGATCTGGATAAGCCAGTTATAGAGCCATTGGTCAAGGCTCATGCTCTTAAGAAGATGGCAGATCTATTCAGGAGGTGGAAGAATGAGTTGAAATCAATGTTTGTCGACAAAGGGAAGACTCTAGAATTCACCGGCCGATTTGAGAAGATAAGAGATCACTTGCCCGCATTTGTGGCCCACAAGACATCGGAGAAGAGTAAGAAGATGTCAGCGACAAACAAGAAAAATGCTGCAAAGAAGGAGTATCACCATCGCACGAGGTCAGGTGGCTACCTCAAAGCCCGGCCGTTGTGGGACAAGGCTGAGAAGGACCTGCTTGATAAAGGGGTCGAACCAGAGACATTGAACTGGCCAGACCGTTCAAGGACTTGGTTCTTCGGGGTTGGGGGAACCTTGGACCCTAAAACAGGGAAGTGCCGTTGGACGAAGGAGCAACTTGAAATACCCGTCAAGAAGCTTCAGAAGTATATCTCCACAGCGCAGCAAGGGACGTTCGTTCCCGACAGAGAGAACGACGAGCTCACACAGGCCCTCGGGAATCCTGAGCACCCAGGACGAACACGAGGCACGGCAGGCTCCATTGCGTGGAAGGAAGGGTTTCCCAGCGCAGGCGGTTACAAAACCCGGGAGAGGAGGAGGAAAGTGGAGCAGACCGAACTGCAGAAGCTGAATGCAAGGGTACGAGCGCTAGAGGAACAAGCACTAGTTCAGAGGCAGCGACCTGCCGAAGCTACCCCAGAAGCTACCCCGCCATCTCAGCGGAGAAGCAGCGTGGCTTCCACCGAGCTCCTTCAGCAGCCTCACTTCACGGCTCCCAGCTACCCCGTGGATGCTATCACGGAGGCTCAAGATTGCCACCTTATGGCGCAATGGCAGCACCACAAAGTCAAGGCGGCTGTCGGCTCTGTTGCACCTCCTCAACCCGGCGCAACTTTTCACTGCCTTCCGATTCCAGAAGGCTATGCTGTTGTGATGGTCGATGAAATAACGGAGGGATTTGAGGAGCTTGAGCTTGACCACCCTACCGGTGAAGGGGAGACTCAGCTGGGTCTTGCTCTGAAGACTCCATGTCTATGGCGGAAGGAGCTCATCAACCTTCCGAACTGGACGCCTCCGCCTCCTCCTCCGCCTCCTCCTCTGGCAAGTGATCAGGGCACTCCGCCTCCTTCTCCGGCTGCTCCGGCTCGTGGTGGCACTCCGCCTCCTTCTTCAGCTGCTCCGGCACGTGGCGGCACTCCGCCTCCTTCTCCGCCTGCGCCGGCGCGTCCGAGCAGCTCGCCTCCTTCTCCGTCTCGTCAACAACAGCGGAAGACAGCCGACGCCGCTCCGGCTGCTCCGGCGCGTCGTAGCACTCCGCCTCCTTCTCCGCCTCGTAAGCAACAAAGGAAGACAGCCGCAGCCGCTCCGGCTGCTCCGGCGTCTAGCAGTACAGCTAGAGGCGGGAGGCAATACAAATTCGATCCATCTCTCAAGCCTCTAGAGAAGTTACCATACGAGATGACCGAGGAGGAAAACGCGGAGATCTGTCAAGCCCAAGTGAAGGACTTTTTTGCAAAGAAAAATCCACCTCCGGAGGAGAAGATGGATCCGGTGAAATTGAAGCGCACTTTGAAGAACCTGAAGCGACCACCACCGCCTCCGCCGGATGACAACCATGTCCGCGCTCTGAAAAAGGCAGTGAAAGGAGCGCGCCGGTCGGGAACTACTTCAAGTGACAAAAGGTTACAAGAACGAAGAAGAGGGAACAAAATTCCCCAGCTCGGCGAACAGGCAAACCAATCGTGCCCCCCGCTCAAGGTGTCTAGCGATATCATCGCAAATCTGCCGGGGATGCTGCCCGGTACCAATCCTGGTGATTACCTGTCCGACGATGCACATTTTGATACAATGGAGGTGGACGAACACAAATACCAGTACGGGAAGCCTCTCGTCAGACCTGGTGATCCTCCTCTAACAACGATGATGCGAAGATTCCATAAGTGGTACATGGACACCTGCAAGTCTGGGAAGGATATTTTGACGCTGAGAGTTAAAGAGGAGCACGACCTCGTTGGAATTGATCTGTTGTCTGTTCCATTTGAGGAGTTCTTCTAGTTTTTCAATCAAAAGGACCTCGATAAAATAATCATCACTTGCTACTGTCTGTAAGTACTATACTTCTGTAATTAAGTCTCTATATATAGCTCAGCTCTTTCATTGCATGTATATATAATTATCCTCACTATATTATGCAGATCGAAGATCGTCGAATGCAGAAATGCACAAATCTATGATATTGGGTTCATTAACACAATCTCATAGATGAATGGACGGTTACATATCATGCGAAAGAAACCGAGGCCAACTTGCTACAATCGTTGCTTAAAAATCAAAACAAAGATAAAATACTCTTTCCTTACAACTTCAAGTGAGTGTTGCTGTCTTATGCATATTCGGTTTCCCTTATTACTCGAGGTTATAGTAATGTAATTAATGAGTTATGCATGCGTGCGCAGCTTCCACTTTATTCTTCTAGAGATTAAGCTTGAGCAGGGACTAGTAACCGTCTTAGACTCAAGACGAAAAGATCCCAAGGAGTATGCGGCCATGACTGAAATGCTCCAGAAGTAAGTTCAATCGATCATTATCGCACCATATCGGCAACTTTGGTCATTTCTTGATATCAAGTAATTATTTTCTTGTCTCGCAGAGTTTGGAAAGTGTTCACCACAGAATCTCCGGGACTGCCAGGGGAGCTGCGATTTACACACCCGAAAGTAAGTACTACTAGCTAGTTCCGCGCATCTCCCATTGATTCTAGCTAGTTCCATCAATACCATTTATAATGCTTGATTATCAGTTTGATTGACCTTTATTTCTCGTAAAGTGGTTGTGGCAGGAAGGCGGGAATAATTTTTGTGGATACTACGTTTGCGAGTACATCTACAACGCGACGACCTCTAAGCGGGGCTACTCTGAAAAACAATATGAAGTGCGTAAGCAATAATATTCACAATTTTATTTTATTACCATCATTTGTGTTGAGTTTCATTCATATATATGTATTGACCCCCTTCTTCAAATTAGATTTGGCAGATGCGGGATAAACTCCTAGCACAAGATCGCATAAAAGCAATTCAAGAGGAATTGGCGGGATTCTTTCTTGACCATGTCATCAATCCAGCCGGAGAATACCACGTGGAACTTGACATCAAATGTTGGGGATTGTAAGAGATCTTATATTGTATATATGTAGCTAGTAGCGTCGGATAGATATACGAAAACTTGTTGTTCGACCAATCTCTCGGAGAAGGAGAAGGTCGATCACTTCTCTCTGTATATGTTCATGACGATCTTGTGTACTTAATGGTTTCCTTCATTTGCTTACTAGCTAGCGTGTCGAGTCCTCTCTATACGTATAGTACGTAGCGTCGACCAAGCACGGAGATAAGAGAGGACACTTCTTTCTAGCTATTAGCTAGCTAACACAATATATGAAACCCCTAAATTAACCCTACAAAACCCACAAAACCCCCCCCCCCCCCCCCCTTTCAAAAAAAAAACAAAAACTCCAGCTCCTGAGCTGCCGACACGTGGATGATAACACCAACCGGGACTAAAGGCCCTCCTCTCTGGGCTCGCCGGAGCGGCCACGTGGAGCCCCATCTGTCCCGGTTCGTATAAGAACCGGGACTAAAGCCCAACACCTTTAGTCCCGACCCTTTAGTCCCGGTTCCCGAACCGGGACAAATGGGCCTTATGAACCGGGACAAATGAGCCTTTTTCTACTAGTGTGAGCCGGTTTCTGCATTCTCATTAGCTTTGCTCTTCTCCTTTCACAAAAAGTAAAAGTGTTCGCCAAGTAATACTACTACAAAGAAGCAGAATTGTAAAATAGGGGTCTTATAATAATCATCCCGTGACTGCTGAGCAGATTAAAATGGTACGGATAAAACGACAACTATACCACAAATTCAACAAGCAGCAGCTACGCACACCATCTCTTCATCTGCGGATCCTAGCCCTGAACCTTGTAAACGCGTGACCGACAAGATGAACGTCAGAAGGGCGAATTACAAAGGGCATCAGCGTCAGAGATAAAGGAAGGTGCAGAGCTAGCATTAAGGTTTACCTGGTCGACTTAGAACAATAACTAATACTGCTGCCGCCACATCCTCTTGCGCCGGTGAGCCACATACGCCGCCTCCTTCCTTATCCTGCTCTGCATCGTCGAGCCGGTGACGCTACCTCATCCTCCTCGTCCGTTGTCGTGCTGTCACCATGGTTATATCGGCCGTCGTGGCACCTGAATCACACAAGAACAACAGGAATTAGCACCTAGGCGGTCCATGAAAGCGAGATGTGAAAGAAACTAATACGAGGAAAGATGCAAAGAGCAGAGAATAAATAGCATGAAGTAGATGAGCCGAGGAGCTGGACCGACAGGAGTAAGCGAAAGGAACGAAAGGGGGGGCGGTGGCGTACCGAGGCATATGTACACGTACCACTCGGCAGAGGAAAGGGTCGACACATCACCCGCCATGCATGCGCGCTTAGAAACTGAAGTATAATTGGCTGCTTGAAGTCTGAGCGGAGCAGTTTCCAGTAGATGTGGCGTCGGCCATTATCGCCAGCATCCCCACCTTTCTTCGTCGCAAGCAGATCGACCGGCGTCCGATTCAGCCACATCCCGCGCAGGCGGCCCTCGAGGGCTGGATCCCTCGCGCGCCTCGCGACTCGCATTGGCTGGATTCCCTGGGCCGCCGGCTCACTCGCGCGCGTCGCGTCGGCTCCCTCGAGCGCTGGATCCCCTCCACCGCCGGTTCCCTCGTGTGCGTCGCGTCGAGGGCAGCCGCTGGATGTGGAGTGGGCCAATGAAGCACTGTGTACCTTCGTGAGTTAGAGATAGATAAATGGGCCAATGAAGCCCACCCAACAACAGGCCTTCAAAATAGTCTCCAGAGTAGCAGCCCATTAGGACAGGTAGCCCAGTCGCGGTAAATTGGTGCTGGAACAACGACCAAAAACTGCTCAAACGCGAAATTCAAGGGCCAAAATCGCTGGAGGCGTGAGAGTGCTCGGTTTAGTTGCGCTTATACTGTCCTAAATTGCTCTCATCCCGAAAGTTAAGAATCCCCAGTCTATTAAAGATTTCAGGCCGATCAATTTGTGCAATGTTATCTACAAGATTATTTCCACGTGTCTTGATGGTATGATTTCCCCTACTCAAAGTGCGTTTATTCCGGGAAGGTTAATTTCTGACAATGCTCTCATAGCCTTTGAATGTATACATTTGTTGAGTACGCTTAAAATTTTAAGAGGGGAATTTTGTGCGTATAAGTTGAACTTGGGGAAAGTCTAGAGGTAATATCACCCGGAGTCACATAACTTGCTTTCTATGTTTAGTTTGGTGCTAGAATTTTAAAAATACGAATTTGTGGTCATTCAACTTGCGTTGTGGTGCACATACGGTCACAAAATGTGTACGCGGGCGTATCCGCTGCTTGCATGGCGTGCCACTCATGCATGGCCCCACTGTCAACAAATGTTGGGGGAGGAGGAGTTAGGTGTGACATGTGTAACGTCCATTTTGCAAAAATACCCCCCGCTTTTTAATAACTGCGGCTGTAACTTAATCATGCCGTGTGGATTCGAACCAGCAACCTCTTCAATCCGGTCTCACGTTTTAACCACCACACAGGACGTCCTTTTCTGTCTAGTATTGAGATGCATATGTTGTTATATTGTTCAACCCGACAAATAAATTCTTTTTCTTTAAAAAAAATTTTGGCGACAAATAAATTCTTTTTAGCCGTGACAACCATAAATTCAAGCATATACAAAGAGAACGATGATGTTAGCAATAAGCTTGCTCTAATATCAAGTTATCTAAACGAATTAAGAAGGTGCACAATTTTTTTCATTCCACTCAAATTGTTTATGGTTGGTTTGAACTCCTATGTCAAAATGGACTTGGATCACTTAAAATTCAAATCCAATTTTGTACTGTTGTGATAGGTTAGTTTTCTTCACACCTCTAGGTCTAGAATCAAAATCATGAGGCACAAACATTGTTATTATTTTTGTACTAAATATGTTTTTCTGGCAAAAATATAACCTACACAAGATTCAAACCTGGGCCAGTTGCAAGCTAATTAATGGACTAACATCAGGATAAAAATGATATATCATTATGCATTATATTTTATTTTATCTAGACTTCTAAATTTTAAATTATTTGAATTCAAACGAAAAAATTGTTTGTTTGGCTGAAAGAATTTTCAACCATTTCAAGCATGAGTGATTTTTTTTTTGCCATTTTGGAATTTGTACTTGTTCATGTGTCTAAGGAGAAACCTAGAATTTTATATGTTGGCAACGACGACTACTCGAGGATGAGCGGATTTTTTCGCCAGAATTTATTCAAATGGATTTTGAATTCACAAGTTTTTGGCATTAAAATATATAAATTGAAACTACAAAGGAACAAAGCTTGGGCATGTTCCAGTGGTTAGTACTGCGCGTCCAGTAGTTGACCCCAGCTTGCAAGTTTCTGAAAATATCAGCTGATCCCTGCTTACATTATAAAGTGAAATAAGATAATTTCTTTAAAGACGTGCTTAGTGCAATGGTTGGCTCAGGCCTTATGCGTACATGGCGTCGCGAGTTCAAGCCCCACACGGCCCATTTGTTTCTCATTTCTCTGCAAGCGTGACGTGCGCTCAGCCTTTTTATTTCTCATTTCTCTATCAAGTGTGACCCATATGTGCTGATGAGGGGGCTTCTGTGCAATTAAAAACAAAGCAGGGCTGTTTCTGTAAAAAAAAATGGTTCCAGTCATGCCACGTAAGCGGAGGATACGTCCAGATAAGGATAAAATGACCGTATTTGCACGAGAACGCAAGTTGTGTGACTATAAATCCGTATTTTTAAAGTTCTAGCACCAAACTGAATATCCAATGTAAGTTCTGTGACCTCTGGTGATATTACCTCGAAAGTCTATGACCGCGTGGACTGACATTTTTTGCAATGTATGATGGGGACATTGGGTTTTGCACCAAGGTGGATAAATTGGACTGTGTCGTGTGTTACATCGGTGAATTTTGCGGTGCGCTTTAAGTGGAGCTAGAAATTTTGCGAAGCCTGGGAAAATTTGAGCCTAAGTGTCTAAATTAAAAATTAAATCGGGTGTTTGGACCAAGTTTTTTTTCTGATACAGATTTTTCCAGCTGGCGCTGGAAGAACCGGCTTTTGAAAAATCTTGGAAATTTTGTCTTTTTTGCTTGAAAGTATTTAAATGAATTTTGGAATCAAATAGAATACACAGTTTTTAATACTTTGTGTACGCAAATCTGCGTGTTCTAGCGGTGAGCACATGTCAATCTGTCTTGGCTTTGGTGCTGGCGATGGCGGCGCTAAATAAACATTCTTCAGATCCTACCCTGACGAGGCAATCGGTCCTGTGGTTGGGGATGGATTTGGAAACCACTCCGTTCAAGCAAGGATGGCGTGGCGGCGGCATCCTCATGGTGGACTTGTGTCCTCGGGCTCCACCGTTGAGAAGGCGTTTGCTCCAGTGTCGGCGTGGAGCCTGGGAGGTAGTCCAGGAGCGATGCAGATTGTGGTCTTCATCAGCGACATCTGGAAGATGGTGGATCATGTGTTGGTTCGTGGTTCGTGGATGACAGGTATGGTTTTCTCCTTCGGCATTTTAGTCATGCAGGGTGCGAGATCTGGAGTTCGATGGCGTGTCTGGGGTGTTGCCCCGGTCTGATTTGTTCAACGGTAATGGCCTAGCTTTTGGTGAGCCACCTTGGAGGTCCGCAAAGCTGCATATCAGCGATGGAGTCGCGTCGAACTCGGGTGGTGGCTAGTGTGGTGGTATCAGAGGCATGTGACTGGCGTTGGTGTCAAGCTCAGAGGATTGTTCGGTCTTAATTTTCGTTCTTGGCTGTTGTTCCTTTGTGCAAATGCTAGTGTTCTACTGTTTTTTAGTTTTGTGAGGTCAGTGTATACGAAACTTATATTATGATCCTTATGATATAAATCATTACCATGAAAAGAAAAACATGTCAATCCTTACCCTAATGTGCGGGTTTGAGTCCTCCCTAAGCCACTATGGCCTTAATTTTTTCTAAACATTAATAAGATTAAAAATCAGGCTGGTAAGGCTGGTAATCGATGTCATGACCGAAAACATTTCCACCAGGCTAAGGGCTATGTTGTGTTAAAACTAGATCATACCCCGCACGTTGTTGCGGGAGTATTTTGCAACATATTTCAATTTGATTCATTGTATGAAACATGAATATTTAAAGTAATAATTGTCTCCTCGTTACTCTGCCTCCCAGGAACCTTCGCGTCCCCTCCAGCGAACGGCGACTCCAGGGCGTAGGCTCGATCTGGTGAGTGTGATTCCGATCTCTCGCGTTCATCCACGTTTTCCTCCAAATCCAAATCCAAATCCCTCTTCCCTACTCCCAGTACTCTAGTGCACTCGCTGCCTCAACTCCCAGCCATGGTTCGGGGTGATTTCGGGGCAAACTGTGGTGTTGCTGCCCACCCTTGGCCGCGGGTCAAGATTGAGCTAGCAGGGCATCGACGGTGGAGGTAGAGGGCGGTGGCGAGAGGCCAAACATGGAGAGTGGACCCAGTCCTTGCTCGGCTATGGCGGCGGTGGATCTGATGGGTAATAATGGCATTGGGGCTGGTGATGCCCAAATCAAAGTGGAAGACAGTGTGGCTGAGATGATGAAGCGACTCAATCTCACGGCTGAAGAGGCCACTGCGGTTATTCTTGAGGATGAAAATGAGGAGGATTTGGTGAACCTGGATTGGGCATTGATTGGCAAGGTATTGTCTCCAAATATCCTCCATATCCAGACCATCATGTCAGCTCTAAGGCCGGCTTGGGGGAACCCAAGAGGTTTGTCAGCAAAATCTGTAGGGGATAATACTTTTATTGTGGAATTTGCAAACAAGGAAGATCAGGACAGAGTTTTAGCAGGAGGGCCATGGACAGTAGGGAAACTTGCTATCCTATTCAATAACTTTGATCCAAAACTAAGGCCTTCAGAAGTCACCTTTGATAAAATCGCCCTATGGGCTCGTATCAAGAATCCCCGGGTTGAGTTAATGAACAAATTTGGGGGAAATTCGCTAGGTGTCAAGTTAGGAGAAGTGGAGAAGGTTGATGTCAATAGTGATGGCAGAGCAAGTGGAGATTATTTGCGAATACGGGTTACGGTTAAGGTTTCAGGGCCATTGATGAGATGGGTTATGACATACTCAAAGAAACACAAGGCCTTTGATACATATGAAGTTCAATATGAAAGGCTTCCACACTAATGTTTCTCTTGTGGCATTATTGGCCATTCTTCTTTGGAATGTCCAAACCCAGGTAAAAGAGATAAAGATGGCAAATTACCTTACAATGCTGATAGGTTGTGTGTGAAGGATGATAAAAAGAAAATCTTTTCAACCTCAAAATCTGGGCACAGTTCACAATCTAGTGGCAAAAGCTTTCATTCTGGGGAGGAGATTAATGATGCTGAAAGGCCTTATAACAGAAGATCAGAAGTGAAGGACATAAACACAACAGAGATTCAATATGAGATTACTTCTCCAATGAAGAAGGAACAGAACTATAACCAAATAGGCAAATCAGATTATGGCGAGGTCACAAAGGAGATTGTCCCTATGCAGTCTAGCAGTAGCCGGATGGTTGGACAAAAGAGGAAGCAAGTGAAAGTATACAGGCCCAAGAACTTGGTTCTAAATTCTGAGGAGAAAATGGTGCAGGGAGCTGATAATGTAACCCCCACAATTAGAGGACAGAACAGTAACACAAGTGACCCACTTTCAGTTACAATACCAGCTGGTTATGAGGGCCTCTCAAATTCCTATAAGAAACAGAAACAAGATATTACCAACTTTTCATCAGCATCGGCGGATCAGGCGGAGGTTGCAGGAGGGTAGCCCCGCCATACGCAATGAATATATTGTGCTGGAACTGTCGTGGTCTGGGGACGTACGCGACAGTGGGCGAGCTAAAATGGCTCGTTAGTAAATACTGCCACTCCCTTCTCTTCCTGTTTGAGACGAAGATGAAGGATACTAGAGCACGCAACTTCATGTGGTCGTTAGGATATTCAGGTGCTTTTGCAGTGAGAAGCAAAGGATTAACTGGTGGACTCGCTCTCTTTTGGTCGTCCACCCTCTTAGTATCATTAAAAGCTTACTCTACACAACTGATTGATATAATAGTCAATGCACAAGATGGTGCTAGATGGCGCACACCTCTGGTATATGGAGAACCAAGGAAGGAACTGAGGCACATTTTATGGGATGGACTTCGGTTCCTGAAGGCCCAGTGGAAGGGACCATGGTTATGTGCTGGAGACTTCAATGAAGCACTGCATGGTGATGAACACTTGGGTTTTAGAGATAGATATGAAAATCAGATGTTGTTGTTCAGGGACTGCCTAGATGTTTGTGGGCTCATGGACATGGGGTATACTGGCCCTAAATTGGCATGGTCTAACCGACAAGATGGTGACACGAACATAAGGGTTAGACTAGACCGAGCTGTCGCAAATGGTGAATTTCTTCGAAAATTTGATAATTGCTCCGTAAAAAATATTATTACTACTTCTTCTGACCACCTTGCAATTTTGATAACAATAGCGAAAAGTAGTGACCAAAAAAATACCACGCTTGTGCAACATTCTTTCAGACTTGAAGCGGCTTGGATGAGGGCGCCAGACTAAAGCCATATGATTGAGGAGAACTGGAGAAAACTCAATTATGCTGCTCCATCTTAATATAACACATGGTCTGCACTAAATAGTTTGGCTAGTTCTATTCAGACTTGGAGCAAGACATCATTTGGATTTGTCAAGAAAGAAATTAGAACCCTTGAGAAGCGGCTTGCTGCACTCAAAAGGAATAACTCAGCTTCAAACAGTTGGGAAGAAGAGAAGCGAATTGAACAACGACTATGTGAATTGTTTGAAAGAGAAGAAATAATGGCGAGGCAACATTCAAGGGTTGATTGGCTGCGGGAAGGAGATCGCAACACATCTTTTTTCCATGCACGTGCATTAGCTAGAAGAAGAGCAAATAGGATAAATTTCCTGAAGAAGGCTGATGGTTCAAAATGTGAAGACCATGAAGGGATAAAAAATATGGTCTATGAGTTCTATGTAAACCTTTTCACTTCTGAACCATGCAACTCATTAGATGATGTACTTGAAGCGATTCCAGTAAAAGTGAATGAAGAAATCAATGAAGCTCTTTGTCGTGAATATACAAATGATGAAATCAAGGCTGACCTTTTTTAGATAGGGCCTACTAAGGCGCCTGGACCAGATGGCTTCCCTGCTCTATTTTACCAAAAATGCTGGGAGCTATTAGAGGAAGATGTATGTGATCCAGTGAAGGGTTTTCTATTGGGATCAGATATTCCATAAGGCTTCTACGACTCGGTAATTGTCTTAATCCTAAAAGAGCTCTCCTGATGTTCTTTCCAATTTTCGGCCAATAAGCTAATGCAATGTTATTTATAAAGCAGCTTACAAAGTTATAGCTAACCGCCTCAAACCCTTTCCGCTGGAGATAATTTCCGAACAACAGAGCGCTTTTGTTCTAGGGAGACTAATTACTGACAACGTCCTCATAGCTTATGAATGTCTCCATACAATTAGAAAACAAAAGGTTAAACAACCTGGCTTTGCACTCAAAATTGACATAAGGCCTATGACAGGGTAGACTGGTATTACCTCAAGGGGGTGTTACATAAACTGGGCTTTAATAACAAATGGGTGGGGACGGTAATGAGATGCGTAACCTCGATGAAATATGCAGTCAAGGATCAATGGTGACTTAACTAAATCTTTTAAGCCTACTAGAGGTATCAGGCAAGGGGATCCAATTAGCCCCTACTTGTTTTTATTAAGCGCTGAAGGCTTATCTTGTTTATTGCAGCAAAAAGAAGCATTGGGGGAACTGAATGGAATTTGCAATGGCCGAAGTGGCCCTCATATCTCCCATCTCCTATTTGCCGATGACAGTATGTTCTTTGTTAAAGGAGATAACAGGAGTATAGATGCTCTAAAATCAGCTCGGCAAACATATTGTGATGGTTCTGGACAAAAAATTAACCTCCAGAAATCATCTGTATTTTTTGGCACACATTGTGACGAATAGACAAAGGAAAGAGTGAAACTGAAGATTGGAGTCCAAGAGGATATATTACAGGCTACTTATCTCGGTATGCCGACCTGGGTGGGACGCTCCCCAATTGCCTGCTTTAATTTTCTCACTGGTCAACTATGGAAAAGACTCAATGGGTGGAGTGATAAACCATTGTCAAGAGCCGGGAAAGAAGTTCTGGTAAATCTGTTGCGCAGGCAATTCCAACATATGTAATGAGTTGCTTCCAGCTTCCTGTCAGTGTTTGTGAGAAGATGAGAAGACCTATATCAAACTTCTAGTGGGTTGTAGATGATGGGAGAAGGAAGCTTCATTGGAGATCATTGATACGTCCATTTTGCATCATGCTTTTATATTGATATTTATTGCATTGTGGGCTGTTAGTACACATTATGGTACAATACTTATGCCTTTTCTCTCTTATTTTACAAGGTTTACATGAAGAGGGAGAATGCCGGCAGCTAGAATTCTGGACCGGAAAGGAGCAAATCTGAGAGACCTATTCTGCACAACTCCAAAAGTCTTTAAAATTTACGAAGAATTATTTTGGAATATATAAAAAATATTGGGCAAAGAAAATACCAGAGGGGACCCACCAGGAGGCCACAAGCCTGGGGGGTGCGCCCTACCCCCCTGGGCGCGCCCCTAGGGCTTGTGGGGCCCCTAGCAGGTCCCCGGTGCCTATCTTCTGCTATATGGAGGGTTTTGACCTGGAAAAAATCATAAAGAAGCTTTCGGGATGAAGCGCCACCGTCTCGAGGCGGAACCTGGGTAGAAGCAATCTAGGGCTCCGGCGGAGCAGTTCTGCCGGGGAAACTTCCCTCCCGGAGGGGGAAATCGAAGCCATCGTCATCACCAACGATCCTCTCATCGAGAGGGGGTCAATCTCCATCAACATCTTCACCAGCACCATTTCCTCTCAAACCCTAGTTCATCTCTTGTATTCAATCTTTGTCTCAAAACCTCAGATTGGTACCTGTGGGTTGCTAGTAGTGTTGATTACTCCTTGTAGTTGATGCTAGTTGGTTTATTCGGTGGAAGATCATATATTCAGATCCTTAATGATATTTATTACTCCTCTGATTATGAACATGAATATGCTTTGTGAGTAGTTATGTTTGTTCCTGAGGACATGGGAGAAGTCTTGTTATAAGTAATCATGTGAATTTGGTATTCGTTCGATATTTTGATGAGATGTATGTTGTCTTTCCTCTAGTGGTGTTATGTGAACATCGACTACATGACACTTCACAATGATTTGGGCCTAGGGGAAGGCATTGGGAAGTAATAAGTAGATGATGGGTTGCTAGAGTGACAGAAGCTTAAACCCTAGTTTATGTGTTGCTTCGTAAGGGGCTGATTTGGATCCACATGTTTCATGCTATGGTTAGATTTATCTTAATTCTTCTTTCGTAGTTGCGGATGCTTGCGAGAGGGGTTAATCATAAGTGGGAGGCTTGTCCAAGTAAGGACATCACCCAAGCACCGGTCCACCCACATATCAAATTATCAACGTAACGAACGTGAATCATATGAGCATGATGAAAACTAGCTTGACAATAATTCCCATGTGTCCTCGGGAGCGCTTTGCTTTATATAAGAGTTCGTCCAGGCTTGTCCTTTGCTACAAAAAGGATTGGGCCACCTTTCTGCACCTTAGTTACACTTGTTACTTGTTATCCGTTACGAATTATCTTATCACAAAACTATCTGTTACCGATAATTTCAGTGCTTGCAGAGAATACCTTGCTGAAAAACGCTTGTCATTTCCTTCTGCTCCTCGTTGGGTTCGACACTCTTACTTATCGAAAGGACTACAATAGATCCCCTATACTTGTGGGTCATCAAGACTCTTTTCTGGTGCCATTGCCGGGGAGTGAAGCGCCTTTGGTAAGGAAACATTTATATAGTGTGCTGAAATTTACTATCACTTGTTGCTATGGAAAATAATCGTTTGAGGGGCTTGTTCGGGGTATCTTCACCCCGAACAGTAGAGCAAGAAGTTGCTCCTCAACCTACTGAACCTACTGAAAATATTTATTATGAAATTCCTTCGAGTATGATAGAGAAACTGCTACCTAATCCTTATGCAGGAGTTGGAACATTACATCCTGATATGCATCTAATCTATGTGGATGAAGTTTATGGATTATTTAAGCTTGCAGGTTTGCCCGAGGATGAAGTCAAGAAGAAGGTCTTCCCTTTATCTTTGAAGGAGAAGGCATTGACATGGTATAGGCTATGCGATGATATTGGGACTTGGAACTACAACCGATTGAAATTGGAATTTCATCAGAAGTTTTATCCTATGCATCTGGTTCATCGTGATCGGAATTATATTTATAATTTTTGGCCTCGTGAAGGAGAAAGTATCGCTCAAGCTTGGGGGAGGCTTAAATCAATTTTATATTCATGCCCCAATCATGAACTCTTAAGAGAAATTATTATTCAGAACTTTTATGCTCGACTTTCTTGTAATGATCAATCCATGCTCGATACTTCTTGTACTGGTTCTTTTATGAAGAAGACTATTGAATTCAAATGGGATTTATTGGAAAGAATTAAACACAACTCTGAAGATTGGGAACTCGATGAAGGTAAGGAGTCAGGTATAAACCTTAAGTTTGATTGTGTTAAATCTTTCATGGATACCGATGCTTTTCGTGAATTTAGCACTAAATATGGACTTGACTCTGAGATAGTAGCTTCTTTTTGTGAATCATTTGCTACTCATGTTGATCTCCCTAAGGAGAAGTGGTTTAAATATCATCCTCCCATTGAAGTAAAAGTAGTAGAACCTGTTAAAGTTGAAGAATAAACTATTACTTATAATGTTGATCCTGTTATTCCTACTGCTTATATTGAGAAACCATCTTTTCCTGTTAGAATAAAGGATCATGCTAAAGCTTCAACTGTGGTTCGTAAGAGTTATACTAGAACACCTACACCCCCTGAACAAATTAAAGTTGAATCTAGTATTGCTGGGCATGTTATTTATTTCTGGGCATGTTATTTATTTCTGTAATGAAGCTGCTAGAATTGCCAAACCCGATGATAAAGATAAACATAGACCTGTTGTTGGCATGCCTGTTGTTTCTATTAAAATAGGAGATCATTGTTATCATGGCTTATGTGATTTGGGTGCTAGTGTGAGTGCTATTCCCTTTACTTTATATCAAGAAATTATGAATGATATTGCACCTGCTGAAATAGAAGATATTGATGTCACTATTAAGCTTGCCAATAGAGATACTATATCACCAATTGGGATTGTTAGAGATGTTGAAGTCTTGTGTGGGAAAATAAAATACCCTACTGATTTTCTAGTTCTTGGTTCCCCACAAGATGATTTTTGTCCCATTATATTTGGTAGACCTTTCTTGAACACCGTCAATGCTAAGATAGATTGCAAGAAAGAAACTGTTAGTGTAAGTTTTGGGGATGTGTCCCATGAGTTTAATTTCTCCAAATTTCGTAGACAACCCCATGATAAAGAATTGCCTAGTAAAGATGAAATTATTGGTCTTGCTTCTATTGTTGTGCCCCCTACTGATCCTTTAGAACAATATTTGCTAGACCATGAAAATGATATGTTTATGAATGAAAGAAGGGAACTAGATGAGATTTTCTTTAAACAGATGCCTGTTTTGAAACATAGTTTGCCTGTTGAAACTCTTGGAGATCCTCTACCACCCAAGAGTGATCCTGTGTTCGATCTTAAACAATTACCTGATACACTGAAATATGCTTTTCTTGATGAGAAAAAGATATATCCTGTTATTATTAGTGCTAACCTTTCAGAGCATGAAGAAAAGAAATTATTGAAAACTCTGAAGAAGCACCGTGCAGCTATTGGATATACTCTGGATGATCTTAAGGGCATTAGTCCCACTCTATGTCAGCACAAAATTAATATGGAGCTTGATGCTAAACCAGTTGTTGATCACCAACAATGATTAAATCCTAAGATGAAGGAAGTGGTAAGAAATGAAATATTAAAGCTCCTGGAAGCAGGTATAATTTATCCTATTGCTGATAGTAGATGGGTAAGTCATGTTCATTGTGTCCCTAAGAAGGGAGGTATTACTGTTGTTCCTAGTGATAAGAATGAATTGATTCCACAAAGAATTGTCACAGGTTATAGAATGGTAATTGATTTTAGAAAATTAAACAAAGCTACTAGGAAAGATCATTACCCTCTACCTTTTATTGATCAAATGCTAGAAATACTATCCAAACATATACACTTTTGCTTTCTAGATGGTTATTCTGGTTTTTCTCAAATACCTGTGTCACAAGAGGATCAAGAAAAAAACTACTTTTACTTGCCCTTTTGGTACCTTTGCTTATAGATTTATGCATTTTGGTTTATGCAATGCACATGCTACCTTTCAAAGATGTATGACTGCTATATTCTCTGACTTTTGTGAAAAGATTGTTGAGGTTTTCATGGATGATTTCTCCGTTTACGGAACTTCTTTTGATGATTGCTTAAGCAACCTTGATCGAGTTTTGCAGAGATGTGAAGAAACTAATCTTGTCTTGAATTGGGAGAAGTGTCACTTTATGGTTAATGAAGGTATTGTCTTGGGGCATAAAATTTCTGAAAGAGGTATTGAAGTTGATAAAGCTAAAGTTGATGCTATTGAAAAAATGTCGTGTACTAAAGATATCAAAGGTATAAGAAGTTTCCTCAGTCATGCTGGTTTCTATAGGAGGTTTATTAAAGACTTCTCTAAAATTTCTAGGCCTCTTACTAATCTTTTGCAAAAAGATGTTCCATTTGTTTTTGATGATGATTGCATAGAAGCATTTGAAATACTTAAGAAAGCCTTGATTTCTGCACCTATTGTTCAACCACCTGATTGGAACGTACCCTTTGAAATTATGTGTGATGCTAGTGATTATGCTGTTGGTGTTGTTCTAGGACAAAGAGTTGATAAGAAATTAAATGTTATCCATTATGCTAGTAAAACTCTAGACAGTGCTCAAAGAAATTATGCTACTATTGAAAAAGAATTTTTAGAAGTTGTCTTTGCTTGTGATAAGTTCAGATCTTATATTGTTGATTCCAAAGTAACTGTTCACACCGATCATTTTGCTATTAAATACCTTATGGAAAAGAAAGATGCTAAGCCTAGACTTATAAGATGGGTTCTCTTGCTACAAGAATTTGATTTACATATTATTGATAGAAAGGGAGCTGAGAACCCCGTAGCAGACAACTTGTCTAGGTTAGAAAATGTTCTTGATGACCCACTCCCTATTGATGATAGCTTTCCTGATGAACAATTAGCTGTCATAAATGCTTCTCGTAGTGCTCCTTGGTATGCTGATTTTGCCAATTATATTGTTGCTAAATTTATACCACCTAGCTTCACATACCAGCAAAAGAAAAATTGTTTCTATGATTTAAGACATTACTTCTGGGATGACCAACACCTTTATAAAGGAGTAGATGGTGTTATTAGACATTGTGTACCTGAGCATGAACAGGAACAAATCATACGCAAGTGTCACTCCGAGGCCTATGGAGGACACCACGCTGGAGATAGAACTGCACACAAGGTATTACAATCTGGTTTTTATTGGCCTACTCTTTTTAAGGATGCTTGTAAGTTTGTTTTGTCTTGTGATGAATGTCAAAGAATTGGTAATATTAGTAGACGTCAGGAAATGCCTATGAACTATTCACTTGTTATTGAACCATTTGATGTTTGGGGATTTAATTATATGGGACCTTTTCCTTCCTCTAATGGGTATACACATATTTTGGTTGCTATTGATTATGTTACTAAGTGGGTAGAAGCTATTCCAACTAGTAGTGCTGATCATAACACCTCCATTAAAATGCTTAAAGAAGTTATTTTCCCGAGGTTTGGAGTCCCTAGATATTTAATGACTGATGGTGGTTCACACTTTATTCATGGTGCTTTCCGTAAATTGCTTGCTAAGTATGATGTTAACCATAGAATTGCATCTCCATATCATCCTCAGTCTAGTGGTCAAGTAGAATTGAGTAATCGAGAAATAAAGTTGATTTTACAAAAGACTGTTAATAGATCCAGAAAGAATTGGTCTAAGAAACTTGATGATGCATTATGGGCTTATAGAACTGCTTATAAGAACCCTATGGGTATGTCTCCATATAAAATGGTTTATGGAAAAGCATGTCACTTACCTCTCGAACTAGAACATAAAGCTTATTGGGCAATTAAAGAGCTCAACTATGATTTCAAACTTGCCGGTGAGAAGAGGTTATTTGACATTAGCTCTCTTGATGAATGGAGAACCCAAGCCTATGAGAATGCCAAAAATTTTAAAGAGAAAGTTAAGAGATGGCATGATAAAAGGATACAAAAGCGTGAATTTAATGTAGGTGACCATGTCTTGCTATACAATTCTCGTTTAAGATTTTTTGCAGGAAAGCTTCTCTCTAAATGGGAGGGCCCTTACATTATCGAGGAAGTTTATCGTTCCGGTGCCATCAAAATCAACAACGCCGAAGGCACTAACCCGAAGGTGGTAAATGGGAAAAGAATCAAACATTATATCTCATGTACTCCCATAAATGTTGAGACCAATATTATTAATACCATAACACCGGAGGAGTACATAAGGGAGACCTACCAGAACGTTTCGGACTCCGAAAAGGAATAGGTATGTGGTACGATAAGTAAACCGACCCCAAAACTTTCCCAATGGCAATTTTACTCCGTTTTGGAATATTTAAAAAATTAGGAGGCGACAAGCCCTGGGGGGGCTCCCTACCCCCCTGGGCGCGCCTCCTAGGCTTGTGGCCACCTCGTGTGCCCTCCGGACTCCGTTTTCTTGTAGTACACTCCTTTTGGTCAGTAAAAATTCATTATATAATCTCCCAAAGGTTTTGACCATCGTACCATGGCAAAATCCTCTGTTCTTGTGTTTAGCTAATTCTGCAGCAGATTTGGAGCAAGATGTCTTCGCAAGAGTCGGTCGGGGAGAGTCGGGTCTCTCACCCGATACCGGGCCCAAGAGCATACAGCAAAGCTGACCACTTTGGGTGGTCAACGGAGGGAGAGATGGAGGCTGACCTGAAAAGAGTGGATGCCATGGAGGAGGATCAAGAAGCTACCTCTCACCTTCAACCTGGAGCTATGCTTGAGGAACTCCAGAGCTCAGCAATACCGGATTCGGTCATACCTCCCAATGCTAGATTTCTCTCTTATGATAACATGAAAAAGAGTGTTTCTTTTTCCCCCGTAGCCAGGAAGCATCCATGGGTGATCGGAGCTCTAGCTGTCACAGGCAAACTCCGCAAGGAAATAATGGATCTTAAGCAGCAACATAATAAGCTCGAGGAGGAGAATCCCATTCTAAGGGGCATCATCACCAAGAATATCACATCACCACCTCCGAAGAAAGAGACCTAAATACATGGGTATGGGCACTCCCCTTGGAACCTGCCAAGCTTGGGGGAGGTGCCCCGGTATCGTATCACCATCACATCTTTACCTTTATCGTCTTTCCTAGTTCGATCCTTTTGGTTATATCTCAGTTTAGTAGAATAAAGTTTTGTTACGATCTAGCTTTGAGTTTTGCTTTGTGTTCCCTCTATGTAATCGAGTCCGAGAGTTATATAATAAAGATTAGTTTTGAGTTGAGGGCTTTGCTTTATTGCTATGATCTTTAGAAAAAGAAATAAAGAATAAAAGAAATAAAAAGATTATATAATGATCTTATGGGAAGTGACGACTTCACATATAAGAAGTATGTCGCATGAAATTTGTTGGGAGTTGACAAACATAGTTTTGGTCATTGTTGCAATTAATAGGAAGTAATAAAGAAAGAGAGGTTTCACATATAAATATACTATCTTGGACATCTTTTGTGATTGTGAGCACTCATTAAAATATTACGTGCTAAAAAGTTGATGCTGGACAAGGAAGACAACATAATGGGTTATGTTTTCTTATATCCGAATAGAAGTTATATTGTCATGGATCCTCCAACATGTTGAGTTTGCTTCTCACCCCATGCTAGCCAAATCTTTTGCACCAAGTAGAGATACTACTTGTGCATCCAAACATCCCTTAAACCAGTTTTGCCATGAGAGTCCACTATACCTACCTATGGATTGAGTAAGATCCTTCAAGTAAGTTGTTATCGGTGCAAGCAATAAAAAATGCTCTCTAAATATGTATGATCTTTTAGTGCGAGGAAAATAAGCTTTATACGAACTTGTGATATAGAAGAAATAAAAGTGACAGATTGCATAATAAAGTTCTTTATCACAAGCGGCAATATAAAGTGACGTTCTTTCGCATTAAGATTTTGTGCATCCAACCATAAAAGTGCATGACAACCTCTGCTTCCCTCTGCAAAGGGCCTATCTTTTATTTACCCTCTACCTTAATGCAAGAGTCATGGTGATCATCACCTCTTCTTTTTATACTTTTTTCTTTTTTGGCAAGCACTTTATGTTGGGGAAAGATCCAGATATATATATATATATCCACTCGGATGTAGGTTATCATAAAGTATTATTGTTGACGTTACCCTTGAGGTAAAAGGTTGGGAAAAGAAACTATAATCCCCTATCTTTCTCTCTGTCTGATTGAAACTTTGAACCCATAAATATCGCGTGAGTGTTAGCAATTATGAAAGACTAAAGGATAGTTGAGTATGTGAACTTGCTGAAAAGCTCTTACATTGACTCTTTCCTATGTTATGATAAATTGCAATTGCTCCAATGACCGAGATAATAATTTGTTAGTTTTCAATAAAGTTCTTGTTCCATACTTTACCTTGTGAACGAATTGTTACTTTGGTATAAGAAATTATATGACAATATATGTTGCTGTTCTAAAGATGATCATGATGCCCGCATGTCCGTATTTTATTTTATCGACACCTCTATCTCTAAAAATGTGGACATATTTTTCGATTTCGGCTTCCGCTTGAGGACAAGCGAGGTCTAAACTTGGGGGAGTTGATACGTCCATTTTGCATCATGCTTTTATATTGAAATTTATTGCATTATGGGCTGTTATTACACATTATGGTACAATACTTATGCCTTTTCTCTCTTATTTTACAAGGTTTACATGAAGAGGGAGAATGCCGGCAGCTGGAATTCTGGACTAGAAAGGAGCAAATCTGAGAGACCTATTCCGCACAACTCCAAAAGTCCTAAAAATTTACGGAGAATTATTTTGGAATATATAAAAAATATTGGGCGATGAAAATACCAGAGGGGACCCACCAGGAGGCCACAAGCCTGGGGGACGCGTCCTACCCCCTAGCCGCTTGTGGGCCCCCTGGCAGGTCCTCGGTGCCCATCTTCTGCTATATGGAGGGTTTTGACCTGTAAAAAATCATAAGGAAGCTTTTGGGACGAAGCGCCGCCGTCTCGAGGCGGAACCTGGGCAAAAGCAATCTAGGGCTCCGGCGGAGTTGTTCTGCCGGGGAAACTTCCCTCCTGGAGGGGGAAATCGAAGCCATCGTCATCACCAACGATCCTCTCATCGAGAGGGGGTCAATCTCCATCAACATCTTCACCAGCACCATCTCCTCTCAAAGCCTAGTTCATCTCTTGTATTCAATCTTTGTCTCAAAACCTCAGATTGGTACCTGTGGGTTGCTAGTAGTGTTGATTACTCCGTGTAGTTAATGCTAGTTGGTTTATTCGGTGGAAGATCATATGTTCAGATCCTTAATGATATTTATTACTCCTCTGATTATGAACATGAATATGCTTTGTGAGTAGTTACATTTGTTCCTGAGGACATGGGAGAAGTCTTGTTATAAGTAATCATGTGAATTTGGTATTCGTTTGATATTTTGATGAGATGTATCTTGTCTTTCCTCTAGTGGTGTTATGTGAACGTCGACTACATGACACTTCACCATGATTTGGGCCTAGGGGAAGGCATTGAGAATTAATAAGTAGATGATGGGTTGCTAGAGTGACAGAAGCTTAAACCCTAGTTTATGCGTTGCTTCATAAGGGGCTGATTTGGATCCACATGTTTCATGCTATGGTTAGATTTATCTTAATACTTCTTTCATAGTTGCGGATGCTTGCGAGAGGGGTTAATCATAAGTGGGAGGCTTGTCCAAGTAAGGACAGCACCCAAGCACCGGTTGCTACTTCTTGAGCTTGCTTTGGTTTTTCCCTTGAAGGGGAAAGGGTGATGCAGCAAAGTAGAGATAAGTATTTCCCTCAGTTTGAGAACCAAGGTATCAATCCAGTAGGAGAAGAACGCGCAAATCACCAATACCTGCACAAACAATCAAACACTTGCACCCAACGTGATAAAGGGGTTGTCAATCCCTTCACGGTCACTTGCAAAAGTGAGATCTGATAGAGATAGATAAACAAAAGATAAAATATTTTTGGGTTTTTGATTTATAGATCTGAAAATAAAAGATTGCAAAATAGTAGATCGGAAACTAATATGATGAAAAATAGTAGATCGGAAACTAATATGATGG
Organism: Thinopyrum elongatum; assembly: GCA_011799875.1. Taxonomy (NCBI): domain Eukaryota; kingdom Viridiplantae; phylum Streptophyta; class Magnoliopsida; order Poales; family Poaceae; genus Thinopyrum; species Thinopyrum elongatum. The sequence continues at coordinate 464,698,816 of CM022301.1, read as the reverse complement.
AAAATAGACCCGGGAGCCATAGGTTTCACTAGAGGCTTCTCTCATGAAGGCAAATAATACGGTGGGTGAACAAATTACTCTCGAGCAATTGATAGAAAAGCGCAAAGTTATAACGATATCCAAGGCAATGATTATGCAATATAGGCATCACGTCCGTATCAAGTAGACCGAATCCTGCCTGCATCTACTACTATTACTCCACACATCGACCGACTCCTGCCTGCATCTAGAGTATTAAGTTCATAAAGAACAGAGTAACGCATTAAGTAAGATGACATGATGTAAAGGAATAAACTCAAGCAATATGATGAGAACCCCATCTTTTTATCCTCGATGGCAACAATGCAATACGTGTCTCGCTACCCCTACTTTGTCACTGGGTGAAATCACGCAAGATTGAACCCAAAGCTAAGCACCTCTCCCATTGCAAGAAAAACCAATCTAGTTGGCCAAACAAAACCGATAATTCGAAGAGAAATAAAAAGATACCAAATCATGCATATAAGAATTCAGAGGAGATTCAAATAATATTCATAGATAAGCTGATCATAAATCCACAATTCATCGGATCTCGACAAACACACCGCAAAAGAGTATTACATCGGATAGATCTCCAAGAACATCGAGGAGAAAATGGTATTGAGAATCAAAGAGAGAGAGAAGAAGCCATCTAGCTACTAGCTATGGACCCGTAGGTCTGTGGTGGACTACTCACGCTTCATCGGAAGGCAATAGAGTTGATGTAGATGCCCTTCGTGATCGAATCCCCCTCCGGCAGGGTGCCGGAAAAGGCCCCTAGATGGGATCTCACGGGAACAGAAGGTTGCGGCGGTGGAAAAGTGTTTTCGTGGATGCTTCTGGTGGTTTGGGAATATTTGCAAATATATAGGAGGAAGATCTAGGTCAGGGGGTCACCGAGGGGCCCACAAGGTAGGGGAGCGCGCCCTCCACCCTTGTCGCCGCCTCGTGGCTCTTCTGACTTGCACTCCAAGTCTCCTGGGTGTCTTCTGGTCCAAGAAAAATCATCGTGAAGTTTTATTCCGTTTGGACTCCGTTTAGTATTCCTTTTCTGCGAAGCTCAAAAACAAGGAAAAAACATAAACTGGCACTGGGCTCTAGGTTAATAGGTTAGTCCCAAAAATAATATAAAATAGCATATTAATGCATATAAAACATCCAAAACAGATAATATAATAGCATGGAACAATCAGAAATTATAGATACGTTGGAGACGTATCACCGGTCCACCCACATATCAAATTATCAAAGTAACGAACGCGAATCATATGAGCATGATGAAAACTAGCTTGACAATAATTCCCATGTGTCCTCAGGAGCGCTTTGCTTTATATAAGAGTTCGTCCAGGCTTGTCCTTTGCTACAAAAAGGATTGGGCCACCTTGCTGCACCTTATTTACACTTGTTACTTGTTACCCGTTACGAATTATCTTATCACAAAACTATCTGCTACTGATAATTTCAGTGCTTGCAGAGAATACCTTGTTGAAAACCGCTTGTCATTTCCTTCTGCTCCTCGTTGGGTTCGACACGTTTACTTATCGAAAGGACTATGATAGATCCCTTATACTTGTGGGTCATCAATCATGGAAGTGGTTATCCGCACCAAAGTTCGTAGGAGGCATGGGATTCAGAGACATGGCAATATTCAACCAAGCCATGTTGGGGAAACAATGTTGGCGACTACTGACGGAGCCTAATTCTGTGTGTGCCAGGGTGTTAAGTGGTAGATACTACCCTGATGACAACTTTTGGACTGCTAAATGCCCAAGGTCATCATCTTATACATGGCGCAGTCTGATGTATGGAAAGAAACTGCTACAAAAGGGCCTAATGTGGGGAGTAGTAGATGGCAAACAAATCCACATATATGAAGATAGTTGAATCCCTGATGTGATTCCCCAAACTCTTCAACCAACAAATAATAATCAACTAGTGTGTACCCTGATAACTGAGGGAGAACCACAATGGAATGAAGTGCTCATAAAAAATAAATCCTCAGAGGATATAGCAGCAAAAATCCTTAGCATTCCATTAAGCAGTGAAGGTTGTATGGACTTTGCCTCGTGGTCCCATACAAAAAGTGGCGTCTACACGGTCAAATTAGCCTACAATCTAGCAAGAACACTGAATTTCTGGAGAGATCAAAGTGCAGATGGTAAAGGGGCTACATCAGAAGAGAAATCCTTGGAGAAAACCGGGAAGAAATTATGGGCAATCCAATGTCCTAATAAAGTGGAAGTAGTTTATGGAGGTTGGCCCATGATTGTCTCCCTACAGGATACCAACTTCAAATCAAATCAATACCAACAAGGTATGATTGTTACTTTTGCAATAGGGAGGAAACTGTTGAACATTGTTTTCTGCATTGTCATTATGTTAAAGAAATATGGAAAGAACTTAAAAAAAGATTATGGAATGTGCCTACAGTTGAAGAGTTTTACCCACATCCAACAATGGATAACAAATGCTACAGATTTTCATGCCATGCTTATGGTTCTAGTTGTTTGGCACATTTGAGAGAATAGGAATGCCTACCGTAATGGTGAGGCCTTAGTTCATCCTCTTAGTGTTGTGGGAAAGATCAAAGCATACATGGTGTTCATCAATCTGCATGTTTCCAGATCGACCATCTCCATCAGACGTGAGATTCTGAAGTCAAATCAAAACTGGTCTCCGCCGCCAGAAGGGTCGATGCTTGTCAACGCGGATGCAGAGATATTCTCCCAGTCTAAACGAGCAGGCTTTGGTGTAGTGATACGTGATCACCAGGGGAGGGTGCAGGGAGCCAGCAGAGGATACTTTGATCGAATTCAAAACCCGGAAATTGCATAAGCCATGGCACCCCGTCAAGCCTTAATCCTTGCAGGAGACACAAAACTGGAGAGGATCATGGTGGCATCGGACTGCTTGTCACTGATTAACAAGATCAAGATTCAGACTTGGACAGGACCCCTACAGGAGCCATAGTTTATGACATCAAGAAGCGGGCCACAAAGTTTGTATCTTGTACTTTTATCCATGTTAATCATTCTTGTAATGAGGCAGCCCATACTCCGGCCAAATCAGCAGAGTATGATGTTAGGTCATGTTGGTGTAATGAGGTTCTTGATGTAATCAGGACCATTGTCTGTAACGAACAAGTTCACGAATAAATGAAAGGGTGCTGCCCATTACCTCAAAAAAAATTAAATTAAAAATATAAAAAGCTAAAACTAAACATACATATAATTTATTATGTTTGATTACTATATAGTTGTAAATGTTTTATTAAATATATATAGCATAAGAGAATAAAAATTCTCATGTATGTTTGCATGTTGAGATGGGTCCTTTTCCTAGCATGTCACGATGAAGTGGCATGCTTGCATGTTGAGAGACATATGATAGTGGGGGTGGACCTTTTCTCATGCATGTTATGTGATGATGTGCCATGCTTCCATGTTGAGAGAAATGGTAATGGGGGCTAGCTATTTAGATATAAAAGATATGCACGCGGCTTCTGTTTCACATTACGTGAGCGAGCGTGTTGCAAAAAATTTAGGGTCCGGAAAAAATATCCGGCAACCAGTTGGTTTCCGAAAATTCCGGCCGGTAACAAAACCTTGGTTTAGATACGCAACAAATGAAATAGCACCAAAATTCCGAAACCACAATCTACATTAATAATAAAGTGAAATTATGGCCATATATAGTAGTAATACAAATTTAATTTTAAAGTGAAGTACTATGTAACCTCAATGACCAACACGACAACACCCCACGCTTTGACCTCAAATTTTAAGCCCCAATAAGTCTGACGAATAGCATTTTTTTTAGAAATCATCTGTCGAATAGCTGAATAGGCGGGTTGCGGTAAGGTGGAGCGGTCGACTGATCTTGGTTCTTTTTTTCCGAGAAAAAAGATTGTGGTGCTTCTGGTCTGGAGTAAACAACAGTCTGTCGAAAAGCTGAATAGGCGGGTCGCGATAAGGTGGAGCGGTCGACCGATCCTAGTTCTTTTTTTTTAAGAAAAAAGATTGTGGTGCTTCTAGTCTGGAGTAAACAACAGTGAAACAGGCTGCTTGCTACGCGAGCGCTATATCTCGCATTCAGCGAGACCTATGGGGCGCCCCTATGTCTCGCTGTAAGCGAGACAGAGGGAGGCCTCGCGTCGGGGCAGCTCTAGATGGGCCAGCTACCCGGGAGGCTACAGCCTCCTTTTTCTCTTTGTTTTACATTTTTTGTTTTCATTTTTTGCTTTATTTTTTACTTTTTATACTTTAAAATATTTTTTGTTTTCTCTTTTTCTCTTTATTCATCACCCTGGGTGAGGAATAGTTATTCTTCACCCCCTTTATTTTGACATCAATGCACCGTAATTTTACGTTCCCTAAACTTTGCCTTATTTGATACGTAAAAAGTGAACGTAAGAAAAATATATAATCGCTGTTAAAAATATTTTATGTTACGTAAAATTACAAATGTAAAAATATAGTTTAAAATATAAATAGAATGCAATTTTTCTGGTCTTATGACCACTATTTTGTTTTTATGTCAAATTTTACGTAGTAAATCAATATGAATGTAAATATTTGTATTCCAAATGTAAATTATTTATGAAATGGTCGTAAGATTACCTCGGGTGAAGAATAATTTATTCTGCACCTAGGTGATGAATAGTACTTGGATAGTTACCCCACATGTCTCATATACTACCATGTGGTATTATATATATAATATTTTATCATTATAAATATGTTCATATATTAAATATAACATATTCCAAAGTGAGTTACATGAAAAAATTGCAAGTTGGCTCATGGTTTTTATTATATTTGTGAAAATATGTATATATTTGTACGTAAAAAAGAGCATACTCAAAATACGATGCATACCACCTAAAAAGTAGTATATATACTACGTAAATATTCTTATATACTACATACTACGCGTACATACTCTCTGATTTGATAAATACTACATACAAGATACGAAACTCAAGTGGTGGTAACTACCACCGGTGGTATATAAGGTAACGTTATTCTAAGCGTGGGTGTAGAATAGCTTATTCTACACTCCCTAATAACGCTATGTACAAAATCTAGTAAAACGGTGTATAAAATATAGTAATTCTGAAAATATTTTTTAGTACCCAAGTTTATAATTTACTAAATTTTACAAAATTACTATATTTTACATACTATGTTACCATATTTTGTATGTACCGTTTTGGGGTTAGAATGCTTATATATATATATATATATATATATATTATTATTATATTATTATTATATATATAAACATTTGAAAATGTTGACCCAGCATTTTAAAAATGTTGAATGTGTATAGAGAAAATGTCTATCACATATATGTTCATCAAGCATTTGAAAAATATTTAAACAAGTATTTAAAAATTGTTACTCAATCATTTAAAAAATGTTAAATGTGTATAAAAAATGTTGACAAATGTATTAAAAAATGATAATTTTTTTAATCATGTATATAAAAAATATTAATCAAGCGCTTCAAAAATGTTGACAAGCATTTTTTTTAAAAGCCATCTCAACAAAAGAATCCCATGTTCTCCTTTTACTTTAATGCAGTCGTGAATGGGCAAGCCCAATTATCTTAGAACCTTCGGTGAGACTTTCTAGCGAACTTAATGCGAGATATAGTCGTCGCGCAGCTGGCTAGGTAAAGCAGGATTGCTTTGACGATTTTTCGTGATGTAGCGTGGCCCTCGTAGCTGGAGCGTCCTAGCGAACCTGAGCAAGTGCCCAGGGTCGCCGGGCGCTGGCTCCGCCACTGGCTGCATCACGTCCCTTCCTGTCACATCCAATGGCCCATATGCGGCTGGTGCATCTCGAGCATCAGTTGTGTTGTTTCACACGGTACACTCTCCCAGTGGGCTAACCCAAACAGACATACAATATGTCTGTTTTTGCCCTTGTGGGTGGCTGGGCAGACATCGAAAGTCCGTCCGTGTCCGTCGGCCCAAACGTGAACCCAAAGCGCGTCTGCATTTCAATTTTTATTCATAAATTTAAAAAAAAAACATTACCGCCAAAAGTTCGTTCGTTTAAATTATAATTAAAATAAAAACATAACTAAAAATATATATCAAACCTAGATCTACTCTACTGGTCGTCGTTCTTATCCTCGTCGTCGTCCACATCAGCGAGGTCGATGTACAGTGGAGCCGACCATGGATATGGCTAGCTTCTGGTGCAATGGCCACGACCGTCGGCGTGGGTGGTGGTGTAGCTGGCGCCTCCTACTCCTCCATCTCCATCCACTCAGGTGTGCAAAGCACCATGGTTGTCCACCCCCACGAGTGCCCCATAAGCGGCGCCATTAGCCACGGGTCATGCTGCTCTGCCTCGGGCACAGACGGGGGCGCAGGCACAGCGGCCGCCGCGGCTGATTGGGCCAGCTCTAGTGGCGGGCCATGCCACTCGGCGAGCTCGTTGAGTCGGGAGTCCTCGAGGGCCTTCTTCATGGCCTCGTCCTCCTTCACCACAGACCCGCGCAGCAGCTTGTGCATAGGAGCGCGCGTTGTGGATGCGCTAGAGTACGAGGTGCTGGAGCGCCGAAGAAAGACCGGCGCCATCCGTCGTGCTCGTTGTAGAACCAGGTGTACCAGTGTGACAAGTCCTCGGCAAACGCCGGGTCGTGGGGAAGGTCGTTGAGGTGCTGAGTCCGGCGGCGACGGATCTCCTCTAAATGCGTGCGTCTTGAGGCTGAGTTGGCCATCACTAGAACCCTCTACGGGTTCAGATGCCACCTGTTCAGCAGATGGACATCTGGCCGCGGCACGGGGATGGCCTCGTCCCAGTAGCGCTGGCACTGCTCGACAAAGACGCAGACGCGTTTTGTCTGTCTGCTGTCCATGCGGACGCAAATTTGGCCCGAATTTGCGGCAGATTTGCGTCCCACAGACAATAGATGAACATATTCGTGAAATGGGTTGACGCATTGAGCCGTGGTTTTGCCTACACGAACCCAAATGGACACATCCGAACGAAATGATGTTGGAGTTGCCTAAGGTTTATTGGTGACTGTGTCAACTCTGTGTGTGCGCACACGAGTTACAGGTTTGTAAGAGTCGCCTACCGCTTCTTTCTCTAACTTCCCAGGAGAGGCGATCTTGTGGGCGAACCAGTTCCGGCTCCCTCTTGTCGGCGAGGGCATTGGCTCCCCTTCCCTCCACTGGTTGCTCCGGCGACAGCGGGAGGGTGGGGGAGCCCAGTTCCTTCCTTCCGGTCTGTAGATAGGTTTAGGATAGGTATGTCGGGTGACTGCGCACGGTCGGTGCCGACGTCGCCACCGTGAATAGAGTTTTCCGGACCACCGCCTCAATGGCGTTCTTCAGCGACGTCGAGGAGCCATGGATTTGTGTTCGAGCGAGTTCCTCAAGACGTCGGTGGAGATCTTGCTCAGGTTCTTGGGGCTGTTTGGTTCCTGCCCAGGACCACCCTGCCAAATCATGGGCATCACGGGCGAGCCAAAAAATTGGCGGCCGATTCGGCCGCCTGCGTTTTGCCAGCGAATTGGCGCAAAAAGTAGAGAGAAGAAGCTGTGACGAGCTGGCGTGCCAACATTTTGGTTCCCATCCAAACAAGGTGCAGCCTTCCAGTCAACGCCAATATATTGGCAGGGCACACGATGGCAACTATCCAAACAGCCCCCTTGTTTCTTCGGCTTCATCCGTGTTGCGTCGGCTGCGTCTTCAGCATCGTCGTGGAGCCGAAAGTTTGTGTCTTGGAGTTGGCCGACGCTGCAGCGCCAGTCTTGTCCAAGGGATGGTCCACATGGAGATTTGATGGTGGAAGGTGGTTGCCGGCTCTGGAGTTTTTCGGCGGTTCTGCCGGTCTAGATCTTCAAGACCACGATCTAAGATGTGTGGAGTATTTCTTCGTCCGACGACCCAAATCGACATGTGCATCAGCACTTGTGGCGGCGCCTGTTCAGAGGCTCATAACGCAGCTTGGCTGCTATGACACTATCTTGGATCTTGACAAGTTGAAGGCCTATGTTTCTCTCCTCCTGCGAACGCTTCCATCTGAATTCAACAAAATCTGGATACATAGTACGAACTCCAATCACATGACACGAAAGCAGTGCTGAAATCATCCGGCTGATCGTCACCGAAGTTCCAATATAAACAATACAAAGCCAATCGCTCGCCGCACGAAGAGTCCAGGATAACAGGGTCGGAGGACACACCGAGGAGGTCAAAATCACACGTTCCAATGCGGAGTCGTCGTCGTCGTGCGATGCACGATCGATGAGCCCCCCCCTCCGTCCGTCGATGTCAGCCAGACCACCCCATTATTGTTGGGCGTATAAACTCGGCGCTCCGGCGCCAGTAGGCCGCTGCTAGTGCTAGCTGTACCTGGCCCCGACGACGGCCGGACACGTACGCCCGGACAAGAATCGCTTTACTGGTCGAGGCGCAGATCACGGGCAGTGCGCGGCGGGGACCCGTCCACCCACCACCACCAGGCACCAACCTACCCAGCCCGCCCCAGGCCACCCGTGCCGCGTCGAGTGGCTAGTCAAACTCGCTCGTCGCCGAGCGCGGACGTCGACGACTCCAGCCCGGCTGGGCACGTATGCATGCACCCAGCGAGGAATCCGCCGCAGCGAGCTTAATTATCCTGCAAAGACAGAATAATGGGACACGATACTGGTAGTGTTGTTGTATTAGCGCGGCCAGATCTGCTGTAGGGTCAGTAGGGAAGCAGCAACACGATGAACGTGTGCTACAGTACATTGGTGGCCTGGTTAGTGGTTGCGGCGTTTTGTTTGGCACTGCCTCGAGTGACGACGAGACCAGCGTATATGTCGTACTAGAAGATCTGGTAGAATATATAGTGCTGACTAAAAGAATATATACATTGCCGAACATTGTGCACTTGAGCAATACTAGTAAGCATGCACATGCAACGTACGTAAATTTAGGAATTCTTCAATATTTTGATTATTAAAATTGATTTTTTTTGTTCATAATGGTTGTCACAATAACATGTTATGTTTTTCCAATTTTGGTAAACAGTCTTCTCGCTAGCTAGATGTGTCCATGGCATCCAGTCGCCATCTTGCAATTGTCGTCCCGATGGTTTGGATTTTTGAACCTGTTTGTCTCTTTCCTGTCGCATGCAACGCTCTACCTTGCGCGTCACGCTGAATCTTCTTTTTGGGCAACACCAATGCTTTACCTCCCACGTCATGCTGATTTTTAATTTTTTTTGGGCTATCACCCGGGAATTTTGTCCACCTAAATTTTAATCACACTCCATGGAGGCAAGCTCAAATTGTAGTGGCTTGGGTCATCTCAACAACACCCAGCCAACCACCAGGCTCAGATCCTCTGCAAGGAGGGCATGCAAAATCATTTTTTTATCAACACAGATAAAATGTTCAAAACAATGCCATCATAATCAACATTGTTGAAATATATTGGCCGCCTCTCTTCATCAGTTCGGACTTTTGGAGCAATTGGCTGAAGCATGAATTCAATACGATATCCGGTCAAGAGGTCTTGAGTTCAAGACCCTGCTAACGCATTATTAAATAAAACGATTTTGTGGCCTACATTGATCCCACGTCTAAGAACTAACATAGTCTAGACATGAGGAGTTCAGACTTTTAGAGCAACTGGCTAGAGTATGAATTCAACAAACATGAGCAAAACATAGCAAAAAAATAAGGAGATGCTATCTTTCTACGCGAGGTGATGAGCAACTTCAACATCCAGGTTTTATTTATTTTTCCTACGAAAAGAAGGTTAAACCTCCCAACCTATGTATCTGCAGATCGACAAGCAACGATACCACATGGTCAGAGCTATCAAGAAGCAGAATATATGAGATGGACAACAATGGCACAACAATTACCTCCTCAGTCCGAAATTACTTGTCGCAAGATTGGGAGGCGTATTTTAGTTCTAGTCGCATCCATTTCTGCGACAAGTAATTCCAGACGGAGGGAGTACAAGAAAAGAAAAGCACATGCGACCAAGTTGCTTACTACCACAACCACGTCTTCAACAAGGGAGATAAACAAAAATAATGATATTTACCTTGATTTCTAAGATAATAATATACAAACAGCAATAGAAAAAGTTACATGGATACACATTTCAAAGTTGTGTGCTACTCTATAAACGAAAGAGCGTTTGGGTCCTAACCGTAATTATAAACACTTCATACTTTTGTACGACGACAAAATTCAATTTTCATGCATCCGTGGGCATGTAAAATAATTGTTCTGAAACCTGGAAATTAGCCAATGAAACTAACTACAATGCTGATCCATTGGTAAAAATAATAAGGGCTTCTTTGATTCGAAGAATAAGGAAAACGCATGAATAGGAAAACCGTAGAAACACAACGGCATGTCCACTTTAGATCCTACAGAAGTACTCCCTCCGTCCCAAAATTTTTGTCTTAGATTTGTGTAAATACGGATGTATCTAGTTACGTTTTAGTGTTAGATACATCCGTATCTAGACAAATCTAAGACAAGAATTTTGGGATGGAGGGAGTATTATTTTTTACACCAAAGTGTGCTTGATTGCATAACAAGAAAAACAAATTATTCTTTGCATCAGGTATGAGTGGATGCAAATATTCTTGTGAAATGTAGTGCATAGGATTTTTTTCCCCTAAAAAATCTTACAAGATTCAATCCTACGAATCAAACAACCTACGTAAGAAAAAATCCTAAGGATTCTAATCCTCCACTATTCATATGAAATCCTTTGAATCGAGGGGGCCTAACTTTTGTTGAAAACAACTTTTAACTGTTGAACCTTTTATGCATTGATGAAAAAAAAACTTGTTAGCCTCTCAAGTTCTGAAACTCGTCAACACATTTCTCAAATATCTATGATCCATCCTTTCCCCTTACCACATCTTGAACTTAATTCATGTTACTAGCTTCAGATTTGGAGCACCCATCTTCAGTTGAGATATTTAAACCTTAGCACTTCAACCCAAATCTTTTAATAACTCAATGGTACACATACTCTTAAGTCTAAAGTGGACCTCATGCATATAGTTGTGAAACTTTTACTTATGTAAATCACAAAAAAAAATGTTTTTCAAGCAAAGTTCTCGGTAGAAGAGAGAGTCTAAACCGGAAAAAACTCCTCCCTTCGGTTCACTCATCTCTCGCGATGGTGCACCACAAAATGAGGAGAATCGTGGATCTATGTCTAGAATGAAGTTTACATTTCCTCTAATCCAAATAAATACTTAAGTTCGTGTCTTGTTACTTGTTAGCGGTGATGTTTCGGTCTTGGAAATGAAAGAAATAAAAGCCCCATGACCCCTCTCCTCCTTAGAGCATTAGAAGAAGGTTAGTATACTAAAGTTGACCTCAAGAAGAAAAATTTGAAGGTTTTCCATCTAACTTTTATGTTTATTACAAATATTAGTAGTTTGTGTGTACTATGACTGGTTAGAGCTTCTACATCTGGACGCCTCAAATCCTCCCTAACCGTCTGGTGGACAGCTCAGTCACCGTCCGGTCACATAATGGACACACTACTCGACCCCCAACATCCAGCCAAACATTCGGGCTGCCCAACACCCTCATACCCAAGGACAAGAAAGTTTAGGAAAATTTCATCGATATGGTTCATTTTGATGGAAATATGCCCTAGAGGCAATAATAAAATGGTTATTATTATATTTCCTTTATCATGATAAAGGTTTATTATTCATGCTAGAATTGTATTGACCGGAAACTTAAATACATGTGTGGATACATAAACAAATACCGTGTCCCTAGTGAGCCTCTACAAGACTAGCTCGTTGATCAAAAGATGGTTAAGGTTTCCTAACCATAGACATGAGTTGTCATTTGATAACGGGATCACATCATTAGAAGAATGATGTGATGGACAAGACCCATCCGTTAGCTTAGCATATGATCGTTTAGTTTATTGCTACTGCTTTCTTGAATGTCAAATACATGTTCCTTCGACCATGAGATCATGCGACTCCCGGATACCGGAGGAATACCTTGTGTGCTATCAAATGTCACAACGTAACTGGGTGATCATAAAGATGCTCTACAGGTATCTCCGAAGGTGTTTGTTGAGTTGGCATGGATCGAGATGTTGGGAAACGTTGCATGGAAAACAAAAAAAATTCTACGCACACGCAAGATCTATCAAGGAGATGCATAGCAACGAGAGGGGAGAGTATGTCTACGTACCCTCATAGACCGTAAGCGGAAGCGTTTGACAGCGCGGTTGATGTAGTCGAACTTCTTCGCATTCCAACTGATCGAGCACCGAACGTACGGCACCTCCGCGTTCAGCACACGTTCAGCTCGATGACGTCCTCCGCCTTCTTGATCCAGCAAGATGGCGAGGTTGTGGATGAGTTCCGGCAGCACGACGGCGTGGTGACGGTGATGGTGAAGCTATCTCCGCAGGGCTTCCCCTAAGCACTACGAAAATATGACCGGGGGTGTAAACGGTGAAGGGGGGCGCCGCACACGGCTAAGACAATGTTGTGTTATGTGCTATGCGCCCCCTCCCACATACATATAGGTGGGGGTGGGGGAGCAGCCAGGAGGCGCCCCCAAGTAGGCAGAATCCTACTTGGGGTCCTCCCCAAAGTGGCGCCCCCCCTTCCTTATTTGGAGTGCGGGAGGAAGGAAGGAGGAGGTGCCCCCCCCTCCTTTCTCTCCCGAGGAGGGAAAGGCGGGAGGGGCCACCCCTCCTCTTTCCTTCCCCTAGGGCCGGCCAGCCAAGGGAAGGGGCGCACCAGCCCCCTTGTGGGCTGGTATGTCCCCCCTTTGGCCCATAAGGCCCATACACTTGCCGGGGGTGCCCGGAACCCCTTCCGGTGACCCGATGAGTACCCGGTGCATTCCGAAACTATTCCGGTGTCCGAATACCATCGTCCTATATATCAATCTTTACCTCTCGACCATTTCAAGACTCCTCGTCATGTCCGTGATCTCATCCAGGACTCCGAACAACATTCGGTCACCAAAACATATAACTCAAATAACACTATATCGTTAACGAACGTTAAGCGTGCGGACCCTACGGGTTCGAGAACTATGTAGACATGACCGAGACACCTCTCCGGTCAATAACCAATAGCGGAACCTGGATGCCCATATTGGCTCCTACATATTCTACGAAGATCTTTATCGGTCAAACCGTTATGACAACATACGTAATTCCCTTTGTCCATCGGTATGTTACTTGCCCGAGATTCGATCGTCGGTATCTTCATACCTAGTTCAATCTCGTTACCGGCAAGTCTATTTACTCGTTCCGTAATACATCATCCTGTGACTAACTCATTAGTCACTTTGCTTGCAAGGCTTCTTATGATGTGTATTACCAAGAGGGCCCAGAGATACCTCTCCGATACTCGGAGTGACAAATCATAATCTCGATCTATGCCAACTCAACAAACACCTTAGGAGATACCTATAGAGCATCTTTATGATCACCCAGTTACGTTGTGACGTTTGATAGCACACAAGGTATTCCTCTGGTATCCGGGAGTTGTATAATCTCATAGTCGGAGGAATATGTATTTGACATGAAGAAAGCAATAGCAATAAACTGAATGATCAATATGCTAAGCTAACGGATGGGTCTTGTCCATCACATCATTCTCCTAATGATGTGATCTCGTTATCATCAAATGACAACACATGTCTATGGTTAGGAAACCTTAACCATCTTTGATCAACGAGCTAGTCTAGTATAGGCTTACTAGGGACACGGTATTTGTTTATGTATTCACACATGTATTTAAGTTTCCGATCAATACAATTATAGCATGAATAATAAACCTTTATCATGAATAAGGAAATATAAAATAACAACTTTATTATTGCCTTTAGGGCATATTTCCTTCAGTCTCCCACTTGCACTAGAGTCAATAATCTAGATTACATAGTAATGAATCTAACACCCATGGAGTCTTAGTGTTGATCATGTTTTGCTCGCGGAAACGGCTTAGTCAACGGGTCTGCCACATTCAGATCCGTATGTATTTTGCAAATCTCTATGTCTCCATCCTTGACCTTTTCACGAATGGAGTTGAAGCATCTCTTGATGTGTTTGGTTCTCTTGTGAAACCTGGATTCCTTCGCCAAGGCAATTGCTCCAGTGTTGTCACAAAAGATTTTTATTGGACCCGATGCACTGGGTATTACACCCAGATCGGATATGAACTCCTTCATCCAGACTCCTTCATGTGCTGCTTCCGAAGCAGTTATGTACTCCGCTTCACACGTAGATCCCGCCACGACGCTCTGCTTGGAACTGCACCAACTGACAGCTCCACCATTCAATATAAATACGTATCCGGTATGTGACTTAGAGTTATCCGGATCTGTGTCGAAGCTAGCATCGACGTAACCATTTACGATGAGCTCTTCGTCACCTCCATAAACGAGAAACATATCCTTGGTCCTTTTTAGGTACTTCAGGATGTTCTTGACCGCTGTCCAGTGATCCACTCCTGGATTACTTTGGTACCTCCCTGCCAGACTTATGACAAGGCACACATCAGGTCTGGTACACAGCATAGCATACATGATAGAACCTATGGCTGAGGCATAGGGAATGACTTTCATTTTCTCTCTATCTTCTGCAGTGGTCGGGCTTTGAGTCTGACTCAACTTCACACCTTGTAACACAGGCAAGAACCCTTTCTTTGACTGATCCATTTTGAACTTCTTCAAAACTTTATCAAGGTATGTGCTTTGTGAAAGTCCTATTAAGCGTCTCGATTTATCTCTATAGATCTTGATGCCCAATATATAAGCAGCTTCACCGAGGTCTTTCATTGAAAAATTCTTATTCAAGTATCCTTTTATGCTATCCAGAAATTCTATATCATTTCCAATCAACAATATGTCATCCACATATAATATCAGAAATGCTACAGAGCTCCCACTCACTTTCTTGTAAATACAGGCTTCACCGTAAGTCTGTATAAAACCATATGCTTTGATCACCTCATCAAAGCGTATATTCCAACTCCGAGATGCTTGCACCAGTCCATAGATGGATCGCTGGAGCTTGCACACTTTGTTAGCACCTTTAGGATCGACAAAACCTTCTGGTTGCATCATATACAACTCTTCTTTAAGATATCCATTAAGGAATGCAGTTTTGACGTCCATTTGCCAGATTTCATAATTATAAAATGCGGCAATTGCTAACATGATTTGGACAAACTTAAGCATCGCTACGGGTGAGAAAGTCTCATCGTAGTCAACTCCTTGAACTTGTTGAAAACCTTTCGTGACAAGTCGAGCTTTGTAGGTAGTAACATTACCATCAGCGTCAGTCTTCTTCTTGAAGATCCATTTATTTTCTATGGCTTGCCGATCATCGGGCAAGTCCACCAAAGTCGACACTTTGTTCTCATACATGGATCCTATCTCAGATTTCATGGCCTCAAGCCATTTATCGGAATCTGGGCTCATCATAGCTTCTTCATAGTTCGTAGGTTCGCCATGGTCTAATAACATTACTTCCAGGACAGGATTACCGTACCACTCTGGTGCGGATTGTGCCCTAGTCGACCTACGAGGTTCAGTAGTAACTTGATCTGAAGTTTCATGATCATCATCATTTGCTTCCTCTCTAGTTGGTGTAGGCATCACTGGAACAATTTTCTGTGATGTGCTACTCTCTAATTCGAGAGAAGGTATAATTACCTCATCAAGTTCTACTTTCCTCCCACTCACTTCTTTCGAGAAAAACTCCTTCTCTAGAAATGACCCGTTCTTGGCAACAAAGATCTTGCCTTCGGATCTGTGGTAGAAGGTGTACCCAATTGTTTCCTTAGGGTATCCTATGAAGACGCACTTCTCCGATTTGGGTTCGAGCTTATCAGGCTGAAGCCTTTTGACATAAGTGTCGCAACCCCAAACTTTAAGAAACGACACCTTAGGTTTCTTGCCAAACCACAGTTCATACGGTGTCGTCTCAACGGATTTAGACGGTGCCCTATTTAACGTGAATGCGGCTGTCTCTAATGCATAACCCAAAATGATAGTGGTAAATCGGTAAGAGACATCATAGATCGCACCATATCTAATAAAGTACGGTTACGACATTCGAACACACCATTACGTTGTGGTGTTCCAGGTGGCGTGAGTTGTGAAACAATTCCACATTGTTTTAAATGATGGCCAAACTCGTAACTCAAATATTCGCCTCCACGATCAGATCGTAGAAACTTTATTTTCTTGTTACGATGATTCTCCACTTCACTCTGAAATTCTTTGAACTTTTCAAATGTTTCAGACTTGTGTTTCATTAAGTAGATATATCCATACCTACTCAAATCATCTGTGAAGGTCAGAAAATAATGATACCCACCGCGTGCCTCAACACTCATCGGACCGCATACATCGGTATGTATTATTTCCAATAAGTCATTAGCTCGCTCCATTGTTCCGGAGAACGGAGTTTTAGTCATCTTGCCCATGAGGCATGGTTCGCAAGTATCAAATGATTCATAATTGAGTGATTCCAAAAGTCCATCTACATGGAGTTTCTTCATGTGCTTTACACCAATATGACCTAAACGGTAGTGCCACAAGTATGTTGCACTATCATTATCAACTTTACATCTTTTGGCATCAATATTATGAATATGTGTATCACTACGATCAAGATTCAACAAGAATAGACCACTCTTCAAGGGTGCATGACCATAAAAGATATTATTCATATAAATAGAACAACCATTATTCTCTGACTTAAATCAATAACCGTCTCGCAATAAACAAGATCCAGATATAATGTTCATGCTCAACGCGGGCACCAAATAACAATTATTCAGGTCTAAAACTAATCCCGAAGGTAGATGTAGAGGTAGTGTGCCGACGGCGATCACATCAACCTTGGAACCATTCCCGGCGCGCATCGTCACCTCGTCCTTAGCCAATCTTCGTTTATTCCGCAACTCCTGTTTCGAGTTACAAATATGAGCAACCGAACCAGTATCAAATACCCAGGCGCTGCTACGAGCATTAGTAAGGTACACATCAATAACATGTATATCAAATATACCTTGGTTCACTTTGCCATCCTTCTTATCCGCCAAGTATTTGGGGCAGTTCCGCTTCTAGTGACCAGTCCCTTTGCGGTAGAAGCACTTAGTTTCAGGCTTGGGTCCAGCTTTGGGCTTCTTCCCGGGAGTGGCAACTTGCTTGCATTCTTCTTGAAGTTCCCTTTCCTTCCCTTGCCCTCTTTGTTGAAACTAGTGGTCTTGTTAACCATCAACACTTGATGCTCCTTCTTAATTTCTACCTCCGCGGCCTTAAGCATTGCGAAGAGCTCGGGAATTGTTTTGTTCATCCCTTGCATATTATAGTTCATCACGAAGCCTTTGTAGCTTGGTGGCAGTGATTGAAGAACTCTGTCAATAACACAATCAACTGGAAGATCAACTCCCAGCTGAGTCAAGTGATTATAATACCAGACATATTGAGTATGTGTTCACTTACAGAACTGTTCTCCTCCATCTTGCAGCTATAGAACTTGTTGGAGACTTCATATCTCTCAACCCGGGCATTTGCTTGAAATATTAACTTCAACTCCTGGAACATCTCATATGCTCCATGACGTTCAAAAATGTCTTTGAAGTCCCGGTTCTAAGCCGTAAAGCATGGCACACTGAACTATTGAGTAGTCATCAGATCGAGCTTGCCAAACATTCATAACATCAGCATCAGCTCCTGCAGCAGGCCTTTCACCTAGCGGTGCATTAAGGACATAATTCTTCTGTGCAGCAATGAGGATAATCCTCAAGTTACGGACCCAGTCCGTGTAGTTGCTACCATCATATTTCAACTTAGCTTTCTCTAGGAACGCATTAAAATTCAGGGGAACGGTAGCTCGGGCCATTGATCTATAACATAGATATGCAAAACTATAAGACTAAGTTCATGATAAATTAAGTTCAATTAATCAAATTACTAATGAACTCCCACTTAAATAAACATCCCTCAAGTTATCTAAGTGATACGTGATCCAAATCAACTAACCCATGTCCGATCATCACGTGAGATGGGGTAGTCATCAATGGTGAACATCTCTATGTTGATCATATCTACTATATGACTCACATTCGACCTTTCAGTCTCCAGTGTTCCGAGACCATGTCTGTACATCCTAGGCTCGTCAAGTTTAACCCAAGTATTATGCATGTGCAAAACTGTCTTACACCCGTTGTATGTGAACGTAGAGTCTATAACACCCGATCATCACGTGGTGCTTCGAAACGACGAACTTTGGCAACGATGCATACTCGGGGAGAACACTTTTATCTTGAAATTTAGTGAAGGGATCATCTTATAATGCTACCACCATTCTAAGCAAAATAAGATGCATAAAGGATAAACATCACATGCAATCAAAATATGTGACATGATATGGCCATCATCATCTTGTGCTTTTGATCTCCATCTCCAAAGTATCGTCATGATCTCCATCATCACCGGCTCGACACCTTGATCTCCATCGTTGCTTCTGGGTCATCTCGCCAACTATTGCTTCTACAACTATCGCTAACGCATAGTGATAAAGTAAAGCAATTACATGGCGCTTGCACTTCATACAATAAAGAGACAACCCTAAGGCTCCTGCCAGTTGTCGATATTACAAAACATGATCATCTCATACATCAATATATATCACATCACATCTTGACCATATCACATCACAACATGCCCTGCAAAAACAAGTTAGACGTCCTCTACTTTGTTGTTGCAAGTTTTACGTGGCTGCTACGGGCTTCTAGCAAGAACCGTTCTTACCTACGCAAAAACCACAACGGTGATTCATCAAGTTTGTTGTTTTAACCTTCTTCAAGGACCGGCTGCAGTCAAATTCAATTCAACTAAAGTAGGAGAAACAGACACCCGCCAGCCACCTTTATGCAAAACTAGTTGCATGTCTGTCGGTGGAACCGGTCTCATGTATGTGGACATGTAAGGTTGGTCCGGGCCGCTTCATCCCACAATACCGCCGAATCAAAATAAGACGTTGGTGGTAAGCAGTATGACTATCACCGCCCACAACTCTTTGTGTTCTACTCGTGCATATCATCTACATATAGACCTGGCTCGGATGCCACTGTTGGGAAACGTTGCATGGAAAACAAACAAAATTCTACGCACACGCAAGATCTATCAAGGAGATGCATAGCAACGAGAGGGGAGAGTGTGTCTATGTACCCTCGTAGGCCGTAAGCGGAAGCGTTTGACAACGCGGTTGATGTAGTCGAACTTCTTCGCGTTCCAACCGATCGAGCACCGAACGTACAACACCTCCGCATTCAGCACACGTTCAGCTCGATGACGTCCTCCGCCTTCTTGATCCAGCAAGATGGCGAGGTTGTGGATGAGTTCCGGTAGCACGACGGTGTGGTGACGTTGATGGTGAAGCTATCTCCACAGGGCTTCGCCTAAGCACTATGAAAATATGACCGGGGGTGTAAACGGTGGAGGGGGGCGCTGCACACGGCCAAGATAATGTTGTGTTATGTGCTAGGCGCCCCCTCCCACATATATATAGGTGGGGGTGGGGGGAGCAGCCAGGAGGCGCCCCCAAGTAGGCTGAATCCTACTTGGGGTCCTCCCCAAAGTGGCGCCCCCCCTTCCTTATTTGGAGTGCGGGAGGAAGGAAGGAGGAGGTGGCGCCCCCCTCCTTTCTCTCCTGAGGAGGGAAAGGCGGGAAGGGCCACCCCTCCCCTTTCCTTCCCCTAGGGCCGGCCAGCCAAGGGAAGGGGTGCACCAGCCCCCTTGTGGGCTGGTATGCCCCCCCCTTTGGCGCATAAGGCCCATACACTTGCCGGGGGTGCCTGGAACCCCTTCAATTCCGGTGACCCGATGAGTACCCGGTGCATTCCGAAACTATTCCGGTGTCCGAATACCACCGTCCTATATATCAATCTTTACCTCTCAACCATTTCAAGACTCCTCGTCATGTCCGTGGTCTCATCCGGGACTCCGAACAACATTTGGTCACCAAAACATATAACTCATATAACACTATATTGTCAACGAACGTTAAGCGTGCGGAACCTACGGGTTCGAGAACTATGTAGACATGACCGAGACACCTCTCTGGTCAATAACCAATAGCGGAACCTAGATGCCCATATAGGCTCCTACATATTCTGCGAAGATCTTTATGGGTCAAACCGTTATGACAACATACGTAATTCCCTTTGTCCATCGGTATGTTACTTGCCTGAGATTCGATCGTCGGTATCTTCATACCTAGTTCAATCTCGTTACCGGCAAGCCTCTTTACTCGTTCCGTAATACATCATCATGTAACTAACTCATTAGTCACTATGCTTGCAAGGCTTCTTATGATGTGTATTACCAAGAGGGCCCAGAGATACCTCTCCGATACTCAGAGTGACAAATCCTAATCTCGATCTATGCCAGCTCAACAAACACCTTCAAAGATACCTGTAGAGCATCTTTATGATCACCCAGTTACGTTGTGACGTTTGATAGCACACAAGGTATTCCTCTGGTATCCGGGAGTTGCATAATCTCATAGTCGGAGGAATATGTATTTGACATGAAGAAAGCAATAGCAATAAACTGAACGATCAATATGCTAAGCTAATGGATGGGTCTTGTCCATCACATCATTCTCCTAATGATGTGATCCCATTATCAAATGACAACACATGTCTATGGTTAGGAAACCTTGACCATCTTTGATCAACGAGCTAGTCTAGTAGAGGCTTACTAGGGACACGGTATTTGTTTATGTATTCACACATGTATTTAAGTTTCCGATCAATACAATTCTAGCATGAATAACAAACCTTTATCATGAATAAGGAAATATAAAATAACAACTTTATTATTGCTCTAGGGCATATTTCCTTCACGAGATTGGGATTTGTCACTCAGAGTGTCGGAGAGGTATCTCTGGGCCCTCTTGGTAATACACATCATAATAAGCTTGCAAGCAAATGACTAAGGAGTTAGTTACAAGATGATGTATTATGGAACAAGTAAAGAGACTTGTCGGTAACGAGATTGAACTAGGTATGTAGATACCGATGATCGAATCTCGGGCAAGTAACATACCGACAGACAAAGGGAATTACGTATGTTGTCATAAGGTTCGACCGATAAAGATCTTTGTAGAATATGTAGATGGGCATCCAGGTTCCGCTATTGGTTCTTGACTGGAGAGGTGTCTCGGTCATGTCTACATAGTTCTCGAACCCGTAGGGTCCGCACGCTTAACGTTCGTTGATGATATAGTGTTATATGAGTTAGATGATTTGGTGACCGAATATTGTTCGGAGTCCCGGATGAGATCACAGACATGATAAGGAGCCTCGGAATGGTCTGGAGGTAAAGATTGATATATAGGATGATGATAGTCGGACGCCGGAAGAGTTTCGGGAGGTACCCGGTAGTCATCGGATCACCGGAAGGGGTTCCGGGAAAGCCCCGGGAGGATGATGGGCCTATTGGGCCAATAGAGGGGAGCACACCAGCCCACAAGGGGCTGGCGCACCCCCCTATGGCGGCCGGCCTATGGGAGAAAGGAAGGAGGGGGATTCAGCCTCCCCCTTCCTTCCCTCTCCCCCCTTTCCTTTCCCTCCGACACAAATATGGAAGGGGGGCGCGGCTAGGGCAGGAGCCCAAGGAGGATTCGGCCTCCTTGGGGGCGCCTCCTGGCTGCCTCCCCTCTCCCCCCCCCCACCTATATATATGTGGGAGGGGGCGCCACACATAACCATGACAATCTCTTGGCCGTGTACGGCGCCCCTCTCCACAGTTTCGTCCCTCGGTCATATTTTCGTAGTGCTTAGGCGAAGCCCTGCGGAGATAGCTTCACCATCACCGTCACCACGCCGTCGTGCTACCGGAACTCATCCACTACTTCGCCGTCTTGCTGGATCAAGAAGGCGAGGATGTCACCGAGCTGAACGTGTGCTGAACAAGTAGGTGTCGTATGTTCGGTACTCGATCGGTTGGATCCGAAGAAGTTCTACTAAATCAACCGCGTTACTAAATGCTTCGGCTTACGGTCTACAAGGGTACGTAGACACACTCTTCCCCTCGTTGCTATGCATCTCCATGGATAGGTCTTGCGTGTGCGTAGATTTTTTTTTTCATGCAACGTTTCCCAACAGTGGCATCCAAGGTAGGTCTATGCGTAGATGATATGCACGAGTAGAACACAAAGAGTTGTGGGCGGTGATAGTCATACTGCTTACCGCCAACATCTTATTTTGATTCAGCGGTATTGTGGGATGAAGTGGCCCGGACCAACCTTACATGTCCACGCACATGAGACCGTTTCCACCGACTGACATGCAACTTTTTTTGCATAAATGTGGCTGGCGGGTGTCTGTTTCTCCTACTTTAGTTGAATCGAATTTGACTATGACCGGTCCTTGAAGAAGGTTAAAACAACAAACTTGATAATCACTGTTGTGGTTTTTGCGTAGTTAAGAACGGTTCTTGCTAGAAGCCCATAGCAGCCACGTAAAACTTGCAACAACAAAGTAGATGACGTCTAACTTGTTTTTGCAGGGCATGTTGTGATGTGATATGGTCAAGACGTGATGTGATATACATTGTTGTATGAGATAATCATGTTTTGTAATATCGAAAACCGGTAGGAGCCTTAGGGTTGTCTCTTAATTATTGTATGAAATGCAAACGCATGTAATTGCTTTACTTTATCGCTATGCGTTAGCAATAGTTGTAGAAGCAATAGCTGGCGAGACGACCCCGGCGCAATGATGGAGATCAAGGCATCGAGCCGGTGACGATGGAGATCATGACGATGCTTTGGCGATGGAGATCAAAAGCACAAGATGATGATGGCCATATCATGTCACATATTTTGATTGCATGTGATGTTTATCCTTTATGCATCTTATTTTGCTTAGAACAGCAGTAGCATTATAAGATGATCCCTTCACTAAATTTCAAGATAAAAGTGCTCTCCCCGAGTATGCATCATTGCCAAAGTTCGTCGTTTCGAAGCACCTCATGATGATCGGGTGTGATAGACTCTACATTCACATACAACGGGTGTAAGACAGTTTTGCACATGCAGAATACTTGGGTTAAACTTGACGAGCCTAGCATGTACAGACATGGTCTCGGAACACTGGAGACCGAAATGTCGAACGTGAGTCATATAGTAGATATGATCAACATAGAGATGTTCACCATTGATGACTACCCCATCTCACGTGATGATCGGGCATGGGTTAGTTGATTTGGATCATGTATCACTTAGATAACTTGAGGGATGTTTATTCAAGTGGGAGTTCATTAGTAATTTGATTAATTGAACTTAAATTTATCATGAACTTAGTCTTAATAGTTTTTGCATATCTATGTTGTAGATAAATAGCTCGCGATATAGCTCCCCTATAATTTTGATATGTTCCTAGAGAAAACTAAGTTGAAAGATGATGGTAGCAATAATGCGGACTAGGTCCATGATCTGAGGATTATCCTCATTGCTTCACAGAAGAATTATGTCCTTGATGCACCACTAGGTGACAGACCTATTGCAGGAGCAGATGCAGACATTATGAATGTTTGGCAAGCTCAATATGATGACTACTTAATAGTTTAGTGCGCCATGCTTTACGGCTTAGAACCGGGACTTCAAAATGTTTTGAATGCCACGGAGCATATAAGATGTTCCAAGAGCTGAAATTGGTATTTCAGACTTATGCCTGTGTCGAGAGGTATGAGACCTCTGACAAGTACTTTGCCTACAAGATGGAGGAGAATAGCTCAGCCAGTGAGCATTGATACGTCCATTTTGCATCATGTTTTCCTACTGTTATTTATGATGTTTTTATGCATAATAATGCTTTTTGGAGTAATTCTAATGTCTTTTCTCTCATAATATGCAAGGTACACACAAAGAGGGAGAATTCCGGCAGCTGGAAGTCTGGACCTGAAAAAGCTACGTCAGGCTACCTATTCTGCACAACTCCAAATGAGCTGAAACTTCACGGAGATTTTTTATGGAATAAATGAGGAATATTGGAGCCAATAAGTACCAGAGGGGGCCCACCAGGTGGGCACAACCCACCTGGGCATGCCAGGGAGCCCAGGCGCGCCCTGGTGGGTTGTGCTCCCCTCGTCCCACCTCCGGTGCCCATCTTCTGGTATATAAGCCATTTTGACCTAGAAAAAATAAGGAGAGGACTTTCGGGATGGAGCGCCGCCATCTCGAGGCGGAACTTGGGCAGGAGCACTTTTGCCCTCCGGCGGAGCGATTCCACCGGGGGAACTTCCCTCCCGGAGGGGGAAATCATCGTCATCATCATCACCAACAACTCTTCCATCTTGGGGAGGGCAATCTCCATCAACATCTTCAACAGCACCATCTCCTCTCAAACCCTAGTACATCTCTTGTGCTCAATCTTTGTACCGGAACTATAGATTGGTGCTTGTGGGTGACTAGTAGTGTTGATTACATCTTGTAGTTGATTACTATATGGTTTATTTGGTGGAAGATTATATGTTCAGATCCAATATGCTATTTAATACCCCTCTGATCTTGAGCATGATTATCATTTGTGAGTAGTTACTTTTGTTCTTGAGGTCACGGGAGAAATCATGTTGCAAGTAATCATGTGAACTTGATATGTGTTCGATATTTTGATAGTATGTATGTTGTGATTCCCTTAGTGGTGTCATGTGAACATCGACTACATGACACTTCACCATATTTGGGCCTAAGGGAATGCATTGTGGAGTATTTATTAGATGATGGGTTGCGAGAGTGATAGAAGCTTAAACCCTAGTTTATGCGCTATTCCGTAAGGGACCGATTGGATCCAAAAGTTTAATGCTATGGTTAGAATTTATTCTTAATACTTTTCTCGTAGTTGCGGATGCTTGCGAGGGGGTTAATCATAAGTAGGAGGTTTGTTCAAGTAAGAACAGCACCTAAGCACCGTTCCACCCACATATCAAATTATCAAAGTAGCGAACACGAATCGAACCAACATGATGAAAGTGACTAGATGAAATTCCCGTGTACCCTCAAGAACGCTTTGCTTATTATAAGAGACCGTTTTGGCCTGTCCTTTGCCTCAAAAGGATTGGGCTACCTTGCTGCACTTTTATTACTACTACCGTTACTTGCTCGTTACAAATTATCTTGCTATCAAACTACTCTGCTACTTACAATTTCAGTAATTGCAGACATTACCTTGCTGAAAACCACTTGTCATTTCCTTCTGCTCCTCGTTGGGTTCGACACTCTTACTTATTGAAAAGGCTACAATTGATCCCCTATATTTGTGGGTCATCAAGGCTATTTTCTGGCGCCGTTGCCGGGGAGTGAAGCGCTCTTGGAAAGTGGAAATTGGTAAGGAAAAATTATTACTACGTGCTGAAATTTATTGTCACTTGTTACTATGGAAAACAATCCTTTGAGGGGTTTGTTTGGGGTATCTTCACCTCGATCGGAACCACAATTAGTTACCCCTCAACCTACTGCACCTACTGAAAATATCGAATATGAAATTCCTTCGGGTATGATAGAACAACTGCTAGCTAATCCTTATGCAGGAGATGGAACCGAACATCCTGATATGCACTTGATATATGTGGAAGAAATTTGTGGACTATTTAAGCTTGCAGGTTTACCCAGAGATGAAGTTAAGAAGAAGGTTTTCCCTTTATTTTTGAAGGGAAAGGCATTGGCATGGTATAGGCTAAGCGATGATATTGGATCTTGGATTTGGAATCAATTGAAATTGGAGTTTCACCAAAAAAATTATCCTATGCATCTAGTTCATCGTGATCGGAATTATATATATAATTTTTGGCCTCGTGAAGGAGAAAGTATCGCTCTAGCTTGGGGGAGGCTTAAGTCAATGTTATATTCATGCCCCAATCATGAGCTCTCAAGAGAAATCATTATTCAGAATTTTTATGCTCGGCTTTCTCGTGATGATCAATCCATGCTTGATACTTCTTGTACTGGTTCCTTTATGAAGAAGACCATTGAATTCAGGTGGGATCTTTTCGAAAGAATTAAACGCAACTCTGAAGATTGGGAACTCGACAAAGGTAAAGAGTCAGGTATTAAGCTTAAGTATGATTGTGTTAAATCTTTTATGGATACCGATGCTTTTCAAAAGTTTAGCACTAAATATGGACTTGACTCTGAGATAGTAGCCTCCTTCTGTGAATCATTTGCTACTCATGTTGATCTCCCTAAGGAGAAGTGGTTTAAATATCACCCACCTATTAAAAAGGAAGTTAAAGAATCGGTACCAACTAAAGAGGAAACTATTATTTATAATGTTGATCCAGTTATTCCTACTGCTTATATTGAGAAACCACCTTTCCCTGTTAGGATAAAGGAACATGTTAAAGTTTCAACTGTGGTCAACAAGAGTTACATTAGAACACCTAAACCTGATGAGCAAATCAAAGTAGAACCTAGTGTTGCTATGGTTAAGGATCTCCTGGAAGAAAATATAGATGGGCATGTTATCTACTTCTGTAATGAAGCTACTAGAATTGTCAAACCTGATAAAACAGATAATCATAGACCCGTTGTTGGTATGCCCGTTGTCTCAGTTAAAATAGGAGATCACCGTTGTCATGGTTTATGTGACATAGGTGCTAGCGTGAGTGCTATTCCCTTTACCTTATATCAAGAAATTATGAATGACATAGCACCCGCAGAGATAGAAGACATAGATGTTACTATTAAGCTTGCTAATAGAGATACCATATCACCAATCGGGATTGTTAGAGATGTTGAAGTCTTGTGTGGGAAAATAAAATATCCTACTGCTTTTCTTGTTCTTGGTTCCCCGCAAGATGATTTTTGTCCCATTATCTTTGGTAGACCCTTCTTGAACACCGTTAATGCTAGAATAGATTGTAAGAAACAAACTGTCGGTGTCAGCTTTGGTGATAAGTCTCATGAGTTTAACTTTTCCAAGTTTAGTAGAAAACCTCATAAAAAAGAATTGCCTAGTAAGGATGAAATAATTGGTCTTGCTTCTATTGCTGTGCCTCCTACTGATCCTTTAGAACAATGTCTGCTAGACCATGAAAATGATTTACATATGCATGAAAGAAATGAAATAGATGATATTTTCTTTGAACAACGTCCCCTGCTTAAACACAATTTGCCTATTGAAACTCTAGGAGGTCCTCCTCCACCTAAAGGTGATCCTGTGTTTGAATTAAAACAATTGCCAGACACTTTGAAATATGCTTATCTTGATGAGAAAAAGATATATCCTGTTATTATTAGTGCTACCCTTTCAGAACATGAAGAAGAAAGACTATTGGAAGTTCTAAGGAAGCACCGAGCTGCTATTAGATATACTCTTGATGATCTTAAGGGCATTAGTCC
Organism: Thinopyrum elongatum; assembly: GCA_011799875.1. Lineage (NCBI taxonomy): Eukaryota > Viridiplantae > Streptophyta > Magnoliopsida > Poales > Poaceae > Thinopyrum > Thinopyrum elongatum. Next base: position 464,671,392 of record CM022301.1, on the reverse strand, counting down.
CACTCTATGTCAGTACAAAATTAATGTGGAACCTGAATCTAAACCCGTTGTTGATCACCAACGCCGGTTAAATCCGAAGATGAAAGAAGTGGTAAGGACGGAAATATTAAAACTTCTGGAAGCAGGTATAATCTATCCTATAGCTGATAGTAGATGGGTAAGTCCTGTTCATTGTGTCCCTAAGAAGGGAGGTATTACTGTTGTTCCTAATGATAAGAATGAACTTATTCCACAAAGAATTGTTACAGGCTATAGAATGGTAATTGATTTTAGAAAATTAAACAAAGCAACTAGAAAAGATCATTACCCTCTGCCTTTTATTGATCAAATGCTAGAAAGATTGTCAAAGCACACACTTTTTTGTTTCCTTGATGGATATTCTAGTTTTTCACAAATACCTGTTTCTCAACCTGATCAAGAAAAGACCACTTTCACTTGTCCCTTTGGAACTTATGCTTATAGACGTATGCCTTTTGGTATATGCAATGCACCTGCTACCTTTCAAAGATGTATGACTGCTATATTCTCTGACTTTTGTGAAAAGATTGTTGAGGTTTTCATGGATGACTTTTCTGTTTATGGGAAGTCTTTTGATGATTGTTTAAGCAATCTTGATCGAGTTTTGCAGAGATGTGAGCAAACAAATCTTGTCTTGAATTGGGAGAAGTGCCACTTTATGGTTAATGAAGGTATTGTTCGGGGCCATAAAATCTCTGAGAGAGGTATTGAAGTGGACAAAGCTAAGGTTGATGCAATTGAGAAAATGCCATGTCCTAAAGATATCAAAGGTATTCGTAGTTTCTTAGGTCATGCTCGTTTCTATAGGAGATTTATCAAAGACTTTTCTAAAATTTCTAGGCCTCTTACGAATCTTTTGCAAAAGGATGCTCCTTTTGTTTTTGATGATGATTGTTTAGAAGCCTTCGAAACACTCAAGAAAGCCTTAATTTCTGCACCTATTGTTCAACCACCTGACTGGAACTTGCCTTTTGAAATTATGTGTGATGCTAGTGATTATGGTGTTGGTGTTGTTCTAGGACAAAGAGTTGGTAAGAAACTAAATGTTATTCATTATGCTAGTAAAACTCTAGACAGTGCACAACAAAATTATGCTACTACTAAAAAAGAATTTCTAGCAGTGGTGTTTGCTTGTGATAAATTTAGATCTTACATTGTCGACTCTAAGGTTATCGTTCACACCGATCATGCTACTATAAAATATCTTATGGAAAAGAAAGATGCTAAACCTAGACTCATTAGGTGGGTTCTTCTACTACAAGAATTTGATTTGCATATTATTGATAGAAAGGGAGCTGAGAACCCCGTAGCTGATAACTTGTCTAGGCTTGAAAATGTCCTTGATGACCCACTACCTATTGATGATAGTTTTCCTGATGAGCAGTTAGCTGCAATAAATGTTTCTAATAACACTCCTTGGTATGCTGATTATGCTAATTACATTGTTGCTAAATATTTACCACCTAGCTTTACCTACCAACAAAAGAAAAAAATTCTTCTATGATTTAAGACATTACTTCTGGGATGACCCACATCTTTATAAAGAAGGAGTAGATGGTATTATTAGACGTTGTGTACCTGAGCATGAACAGGGACAAATCCTACAGAAATGTCACTCCGAAGCTTATGGAGGACATCATGCGGGAGACAGAACTGCTCACAAGGTATTGCAATCTGGATTTTATTGTCCTACTCTCTTCAAGGATGCTCGTAAGTTTATCTCATCTTGTGATGAATGCCAAAGAATAGGTAATATCGGTAAGCATCAAGAAATGCCTATGAATTATTCACTTGTTGTTGAACCATTTGATATTTGGGGTTTTGATTACATGGGACATTTTCCTTCCTCTAATGGGTATACACATATTTTGGTTGTTGTTGATTATGTTACTAAGTGGGTAGAAGCTATTCCAACTAGTAGTGCTGATCACAACACCTCTATTAAAATGCTTAAGGAAGTTATTTTCCCAAGGTTTGGAGTCCCTAGATACCTGATGACTGTTGGTGGTTCACACTTTATTCATGGTGCTTTCCGTAAAATGCTTGCCAAGTATGATGTTAACCATAGAATTGCATCACCCTATCATCCTCAGTCTAGTGATCAAGTTGAACTTAGCAATAGAGAAATAAAATTAATTTTGCAAAAGACTGTCAATAGGTCCCGGAAGAATTGGTCTAAGAAATTAGATGATGCACTTTGGGCTTATAGAACAGCATATAAAAATCCTATGGGTATGTCTCCTTATAAAATGGTTTATGGGAAAGCTTGTCATTTGCCTCTTGAGTTAGAACATAAATCATATTGGGCAATTAAAGAACTCAACTATGATTTCAAACTTGCCGGTGAAAAGTGATTATTTGATATTAGCTCATTAGATGAATGGAGAACCCAAGCTTATGAAAATGCCAAATTGTTTAAAGAAAAAGTTAAAAGATGGCATGATAAAAGAATCCAAAAGCGTGAGTTCAAAGTTGGAGAATATGTTCTTTTGTACAACTCTCGTTTCAAATTCTTTGCAGGAAAACTCCTCTCCAAATGGGAAGGACCCTATGTTATCGAGGAGGTTTATCGGTCAGGAGCTATCAAAATAAACAATGCCGAAGGCACTAACCCGAAGGTTGTTAATGGGCAACGAATAAAACATTATATCTCAGGTACGCCCATTAATATTGAAAGTAATATTATCCAAACTATGACACCGGAAGAACACATAAAAGAGTCCTTCCGGAACACTCCAGAATAGTGAAAAAGAGGAGGTACGTGATACGGTAACTAAACGGACTCCGAAAATTCCGCAAAAATATTTTTTGTCAGTTTTGGAATATTTAGAAAATTAGGAAAATAAGAAGCAACCAGGAAGGCACCCCTGGTGGGCACAAGACACCAGGGCGCGCCTGGCATGCCAGGCGCGCCCAGGTGGGTTGTGCACACCTCGGGTACCTTCCGGACTCCGTTTTTCTACCGTTTGCTTGTTTCCCAATATAAAAAAATCTTTATATACCCCCCGAACCTATTGACCACCGTATCGCGAAGAAATCTTCTGTTCTCTTTTCTTGCTATTTTCGATCAGATCTGTTAAGCCAGGCATCATGTCTTCTTCCTCCTCCAACAATGTGGAAGAGGATGCTTGGTTGATGAAGATCGAGCTGAAGAGGGAAGAGCCAGCAGAAGCCGTCAAGGGAGACAATAGTAAGGAGGTTACCGTAGATCAAGCCCCGGGGATCGAGCAAGCACTTCCGGCCGAGGAGGAAGAAGAAGAAGATATCCTTAAACCTCATTATGCTCATCTTACCCCTACTGAGATTGAGGCCTTTCGGATCATTGAAATGGTTCGTGTGCAGAATAAATATCTCACTCATGAAAATATTTTGCATCAAGAGCATATCATCTACCTTCGAAGCGTCATCCGTAGATTGGAGAATCTCTTGACCTTGAAGGACAGGATCGCTTCTACTTCACCAACACCACCTCCTTCTTCACCACCAAAAGAAAATTGAGTATCGGGTATGGGCACTCCCCTTGGCTTCCGCCAAGCTTGGGGGAGGTGCCCCGGTATCGTATCACCTCCACTATCTTTTGCCTTTACTTTTCTTAGTTTGATCTTTTGCTTTAGATGAATAAAAGTTTAGTTTGATCCTTTCTTTTTGAGAGCTTGCTTAGTGATCTATCCTTGTAATCGTGTGCGAGATATAAAATAAAGTTTAGTTTGAGTTTTTGCTTTCTTTACTTTCTTGTTGCAATAAAAAGAAAAGAAATAAATGAAAAGATCATATGCTAATCCTATGGTAGGTGATAACACCACATAAGGAAAAGTATAAGTAGAAAATTTTATTAGAGATTGACAAACATAGCATTAGTCAATGATGCAACTCATGAAAGAATTAATAAGGGAAGAGAAGATTCACATATAAATACACTATCATGGAAATCTTTTATGATTGTGAGCCCCCATCAAAATATTATATGCCAAAATTGTTGACGTTGGACAAGGAAGACAACTTAATGATTTATGTTTGTTCATATTCACATAGAAGTTATATTGTCATAGATCCTTCAACATGTGGTGCTTGCCCCCCATCTTTGCTAGCCAAAATTTCCGCACTAAGTAGAGATACTACTTGTGCATCCAAAAACCCTTAAACCCAAATCTTATTTTCAAGAGTCCACCATACCTACCTATGGATTGAGTAAGAACCTTCAAGTAAGTTGTCATCGGTGCAATAAAGCAATAAAAATTGCTTCTAAAAGTGTAAGATCATTTAGTGTAAGAGAAAATTGAGCGTTGTATGAACTTGTGATGGTGAAGAAATAAAAGCGACAGACTGCATAATAAAGGTTGCCATCACAAGGGGCAATATAACGTGACGTACTCTTGCACTAAGGGGTTGAGCATACAAACAAATAAGCGCATGGCAACCTCTGCTTCCCTCTGCGAAGGGCCTATCTTTTACTTTTATGTATTTATTTTTATGCAAGAGTCAAAGTTCTTCTCTCTTTTCCTTTTATTTTTCTCCTTTGGCAAGCATCATGTGGTGAGGAAAGATCTAGGCACATATGTCCAGTTGAATATGGGTAGCATGAGTTATTATTGTTGACATCACCCTTGAGGTGAATACGTTGGGAGGCAAAACTATAAAGCCCCTATCTTTCTATGTGTCCGGTTGAAACGTTTTGCTCATGTGTATGCGGTGAGTGTTAGCAATCATAGAAGACTATATGATGGTTGAGTATGTGGACTTGCCTAAAGGCTCCGATACGTGACCCTTCCTGAAAAGATGATGAATTGTAGTTGCAAAGTTGACTGAGAACATAGTTTGTTGGTTTCTAATAGAGTTTATGCTTTATACTTCGATAGTGTGATGAATTGTTCCTTACTCATGAGAAGTCTATGATAAAAGTTCTATGATAAAAGTTTTATGTTAAAGTTTGTTGTTGTTACAATAATGCACATGATGCTTCTATGTCCGTATTTTGTTTTTATCGACACCTCTCTCTCTAAGCATGTGGACATGTTTTTCGATTTCGGTTTTCACTTGAGGACAAGCGAGGTCTAAGCTTGGGGGAGTTGATACGTCCATTTTGCATCATGTTTTCCTACTATTATTTATGATGTTTTTATGCATAAAAATACTTTTTGGAGTAATTCTAATGCCTTTTCTCTCATAATATGCAAGGTACACACAAAGAGGGAGAATTCCGGCAGCTGGAAATCTGGACCTGAAAAAGCTACGTCAGGCTACCTATTCTGCACAACTCCAAATGAGCTGAAACTTCATGGAGATTTTTTATGGAATAAATGAGGAATATTGGAGCCAATAAGTACCAGAGGGGGCCCACCAGGTGGGCACAACCCACCTGGGTGCGCCAGGGAGCCTAGGCGCGCCCTGGTGGGTTGTGCTCCCCTCGTCCCACCTCCGGTGCCCATCTTCTGGTATATAAGTCATTTTGACCTAGAAAAAATAAGGAGAGGACTTTCGGGACGGAGCGCCGCCGTCTCGAGGCGGAACTTGGGCAGGAACACTTTTGCCCTCCGGCAGAGCAATTCCACCAGGGGAACTTCCCTCCCGGACGGGGGAATCATCGTCATCATCATCACCAACAACTCTCCCATCTTGGGGAGGGCAATCTCCATCAACATCTTCAACAGCACCATCTCCTCTCAAACCCTAGTTCATCTCTTGTGTTCAATCTTTGTACCGGAACTATAGATTGGTGCTTGTGGGTGACTAGTAGTGTTGATTACATCTTATAGTTGATTACTATATGGTTTATTTGGTGGAAGATTATATGTTCAGATCCAATATCCTATTTAATACCCCTCTGATCTTGAGCATGATTATCATTTGTGAGTAGTTACTTTTGTTCTTGAGGTCACAGGAGAAATCATGCTGCAAGTTATTAGACCATGGCGAACCTACGAACTATGAAGAAGCTATGATGAGCTCAGATTCCGATAAATGGCTTGAGGCCAAGAAATCTGAGATAGGATCCATGTATGAGAACAAAGTATGGACTTTGGTGGACTTGCCCGATGATCGGCAAGCCATTGAGAATAAATGGATCTTGAAGAAGAAGACTGACGCTGATGGTAATGTTACTATCTACAAAGCTCGACTTGTCGCAAAAGGTTTTCGACAAGTTCAAGGGGTTGACTACGATGAGACTTTCTCACCCGTAGCGATCCTTAAGTCTGTCCGAATCATGTTAGCAATTGCCGCATTTTATAATTATCAAATCTGGCAAATGGACGTCAAAACTACATTACTTAATGGATTTCTTAAAGAAGAGTTGTATATGATGCAACCAAAAGGTTTTGTCGATCCTAAAGGTGCTAACAAAGTGTGCAAGCTCCAGCGATCCATCTATGGATTGGTGCAAGCATCTCGGAATTGGAATATACGCTTTGAGGAGGTGATCAAAGCATATGGTTTTATACAGACTTATGGTGAAGCTTTTATTTACAAGAAAGTGAGTGGGAGCTCTGTAGCATTTCTGATATTATATGTGGATGGCATATTGCTGATTGGAAATGATATAGAATTTTTGGATAGCATAAAAGGATACTTGAATAAGAATTTTTTCAATGAAAGACCTCGGTTAAGCTGCTTACATATTAGGCATCAAGATCTATAAAGATAGATCAAGACGCTTGATAAGATTTTCAATGAGTACATACCTTGACAAGATTTTGAAGGAGTTCAAAATAGATCAGTCAAAGAAGGAGTTCTAGCCTGTATTGTAAGGTGTGAAGTTGAGTAAGACTCAAAGCCCGACCACGGCAGAAGATCGAGAGAGAATGAAAGTCATTCCCTATGCCTCAACCATAGGTTCTATAAAGTATGCCATACTGTGTACCAGAGCTATTGTGTACCTTGCCATGAATTTGGCAAGGGGGTACAATAGTGATCCAGGTGTAGATCACTGGACAACAGTCAAAATTATCCTTAGTTACCTAAGAGGACTAAGGAAATATTTCTCGGTTATGGAGGTGATAAAGAGTTCATCGTAAAGGGTTACGTCGATGCAAGCTTTGACACCGATTCGGATGACTCTGAGTCTCAATCTGGATACATATTGAAAGTGGGAGCAATTAGCTAGAGTAGCTCCATGCAAAGCATTGTAGACATAGAAATTTGCAAAATACATATGGATCTGAATGTGACAGACCCGTTGACTAAACTTCTCTCCCAAGCAAAACATGATCACACCTTAGTACTCTTTGGGTGTTAATCACATGGCGATGTGAACTAGATTATTTACTCTAGTAAACTCTTTGGGTGTTGGTCACATGGCGATATGAACTATGGGTGTTAATCACATGGCGATGTGAACTAGATTATTGACTCTAGTGCAAGTGGGAGACTGATGGAAATATGCCCTAGAGGCAATAATAAAATGGTTATTATTATATTTCCTTAATCATGATAAAGGTTTATTATTCATGCTAGAATTGTATTGACCGGGAACTTAAATACATGTGTGGATACATAAACAAATACCGTGTCCCTAGTGAGCCTCTACTAGACTAGCTCGTTGATCAAAAGATGGTTAAGGTTTCCTAACCATAGACATGAGTTGTCATTTGATAACGGGATCACATCATTAGGAGAATGATGTGAAAGTGCGTTATATCGACTAGAGGGGGGTGAATAGGCGATTTTTACAAATTCGTCACTGAGGAATTTCAAGGTGAGGAAATTCCTAAGCGACGAACTACTTAGCAGTGGAATAAGTACTCAGATGCAAACATAACAAAGCAGTAGCACAGTCATCATGATGAAATGAAAACAAGCGCAGAGTACAAGTAGCGTAAACACAAGATAAGCAGGCAGAAGACAAACTGACTGAAGAAATTGAACTGAGGAAATTGAGAAAGTCTTCAGTCAAAGTCTTCAAACAGTAATGATCAAATACATAGCAAGTATGCGAGGAAATGAAAGAATTGAGGAAATAGAACCAGCAGCTTGGAGAAGACAATGATTTGGTAGACCAGTTCCAACTGTTGTGACAGTTGTACGTCTGGTTAGAGCGGCTAGGTATTTAAACCTGAGGACACACAGTCCCGGACACCCAGTCCTGAACACACAGTCCAGGACACCTAGTCCTCACCGTATTCTCCTTGAGCTAAGGTCACACAGACCTCGCCCAATCACTCGTGGTAAGTCTTCAGGTGACTTCCAAACCTTCACATACTCGGTCACTCGGCAATCCACAATTTCCTCTTGGATGCTCTAGACCATGACGCCTAACCGTCTGGAGGATGCACAGTCCTCAAAGGTAACAAGCGTCGGTTCCACACAGGAACAATCTCTTCAGTGATGCTCAATCACTTTGGGTTTGTAAGTGTTTGGGTTTTTGGGTTTTTTCTCACTTGATGATTTTCGCTCAAAGTCCTCGGAGGATGGGATGCTCTAAATGACAAGTGTCAATCTATTTCTTGGAGCAGCCAACCAGCTAGTGGTTGAAGGGGGCGGCTATTTATAGCCTAGGGAGTAGCCCGACATGATAAGACATAAATGCCCTTCAATGATATGACCGTTAGGTGGGTAGGATATTTGGACAGCTGGCGCGTAGCACAGCAACGGTCGGAAATTTGAGTATCAAATTCCTCAAGGCTATCATGTTCCTCACTTGTAGGCAATCCGCACTGGCGAATTCCTAACTCCTCAGTCAGAACAAATTCCTCAGAGAACAGAAGAACTTCGTCTCTGTCACTGAAGAACTTGACTAAACTGTATGAGATTTCCAATGGCTTCACTCGAAAGGATTGGGTAGGTGTAGGATTTTGAGTTGAGCATCACTTGGAAACTTTTCCTTAGTTTTACCTCGACCCCCTTTAACAGTACGGTGTTTCCTATGACTCAAGAAGAAGAAAATGAAACTACGAAAACAAAAGTCTTCACGCTTCATAATCCTCGCATGAATATCAAGTCTTCAGGGCCACACCAATTTCTTCACTTTCAAAGTCTTCAAGAAAACCAAAGTCTTCAGTTGAAGACATTCATTTTTAGGGGTCGACATTCATCGTAAATAACAAACTCCTCATAGACTTATAGACCTGTGTACACTCACAAACACATTAGTCCCTTAACCTATAAGTCTTCAATACACCAAAATCACTAAGGGGCACTAGATGCACTTACAATCTCCCCCTTTTTGGTGATTGATGAAAATATAGGTTAAGTTTTCAACGGGGATAAACATATGAAGTGTAAATACTAATATTGAGGAATTTGACTGCAAGATATAGAAGAACTCCCCCTGAAGATGTGCATATTTGAAGAATTTGCTTTGAAATAGCAAATGCACATTGTTGAATAATATCATGGAGATCTCCTCCTATATCTTGAAATTCATACACGCATTTATCATATGATATGAAGAATTTGAAATGCATGATGAAATATGGTGTCTGACGAAATTCAGTATGCGTGCATTATGGTATTGAGGAAATAGCATGCAGAAAAACAGAGCAAAAGTATCAGACCACCATAGGACTTAAGTTTGCAACTCATCAGAGCAAACACCTCAGAAAAGCAAGAGTTGAAACTTAACAGAAATATAGCCCATATATATAAGACCCGCTTGAAGACTAAACTCAAATTTCTCCCCCTTTGTCATCGAATGACCAAAAGGGACGAAAAATGAGGACTAACGCCCCTGAAGAATATCATCATGATGTCGATGGAGGAGTGCCAGCATTGTTGGGGTCGTCTGTTGAGGTAGGGCCTGCCGCAGTGTCGTTCAAGTCTTCAGCTTCATCCGTCTCGCGCGATGAAGAATATGAACTGGCGACAAGCTGAGGAACTTTGACTTTCTTGAATTTCTTCGAAGGTGGCTGGGACCAGTCAAAGTCCTGTTGGAAGCCCATCTCCTTGAGTTCTTCAGCACTATGAAGATTAGACAGAATCGCCCAAGTGCGGTCAAAGACTTCATGCAAGTAGTAGTGATTCTTCTTCACAGTATTTTGAGTGACTGTCATGTTCTGAAGAATTGCACCAAACTGACGCTTGACCCACTTGTGATTTCGATCAACTTTCTGATGAAGACTAAGGAGAAGTTCATGATCAGTCATCACACGCGGAGCTGTGGCTTGAGGATGATGTTCTGAAGCTTTGGCGGCAGAATCTTGAGTTGCAGAGTCATCATTGGTGGAATAGGAAGTAGCTTTGCGAAACTGTCCATCCAATGGACGAGTACCTTCATCAATAACAGCAGCTTTGCCCTTCTCGTCAGCTGAGGAAATAGTCTGTTTGAGGACTTCAATAGGGGGCAAATAGCTGAGATGATTTTGAAAGTCAGCCATGTAATGAATTGAAGACCTTGATCTGATGAATCTCATGATCCAGGGAGCATAAGGCTTCAACTCAAAAGGTGACAGTGCAGCATTGGCCAAAGTCCTCATGAAGAAATCGTGGTAGTTGATAGGAATACCGTGAATGATATTGAACAGTAGATTCTTCATAATGCCAACAACTTCTTCATCATCAGAGTTGTGGCCCTTGATTGGACTGAGGGTTTTGGTCAATATGCGATAGACTGTCCTTGGCACATAGAGCAATTCCTTGACGAGGAATTTGGTCCTTGGAGCTTGGCCTGGCTTCAAAGGCTTCATCAGCACTTGCATCAGATGATCAGACAGTTCAGGTTCAACATAGAGAAGCCTAGCACCTTCAGTGGGAGGACTGACTGGGACGGCATGAAGCAATTCAGAGGCCGGTGCTTTGAAATGAGTATTATCGGTCATCCAGTCCAATACCCATGAATTGACATCATCAACATTTCCAGTGATGTGCAGCGTGGCGAAGAATTGAAGAATGAGTTCTTCATTCCAATCACAGATGTCGGTGCAGAAATTGAGTAACCCAGCGTCATGAAGAACACTGAGGACTGGTGTGAAGCAGGGCAGCGATTCCATATCTACATGAGGAATTTGCTCATGTTCAAAGATCTTATCCTTATCAACCAACAATGAGGAGTAGAAGTTCATCTGGCTTGCAGTCCAGAAACGCTTGCGACGAAGACGAGCAGAGTCATAGGGATTGTAGTCAGTGAAGAATATGTGCTCGTTGAAGAAATCCTCAGCATTAAACTTCTGCTTCTTGGAGTGAGGGTTCTGTGGCTTGGGCTGAAGATTAACAGTTGAAGAATTTACAGCCTCTTGAGGTATAGCCACTGGAGCCATTGGCTGAGGAATTTCAGCAGCAGCCTTGGCCTCCATTTCTTCAGACATATGTACATCAGCGCTAGTGGCTGGAACTTCTTCAGGAATAGAATGAAGTGAAGCTTGACGTTCATCAGAGCCCGTATGAATTTCTTCAGTTGGCACAGGGGACTGAGGAACATGATGTAGAGGGGTTGTCAGAGGTGAATTGGGGTGATGATTTTCCCAAAAGTCATCATTCAGAATAGGTGTTGTAGACCCAATATCCACATCCTCATCTTCTTCAGTTCCTTCGACGCCTGCCTCTTCAGCTGTGAACTGAGGCATGGGCGATGATACCAGTGGGGTTGAAGAGAAAGTATCCACTTTAATTTCTTCATCCATCTGTTCTGTCGAAGCAGCAGAAGGATCTTTTTCATCAGATTTACTTGGAATTTCATATTCCTCACCAAAGGGAATGATCTCCTTTGATGGCATGCTTGATATTGGAATAGCATCAATTGGGTTTTCAGATGAACTCGTCAAAGTCTTCAATTTCTTGGGAGCTGAAGACTCTGAAGATGCAGATGCTTTCCTTTTCTTCACAGCTGCTCGCTCCGCAGCCTTGGTTTTCTTCGCTTCAGATGCAGAAGGAAGGTTGATGCTTGTCATCGGTGCAGGAGGAGCAGAGGAAATTGGTTGAATTTCTTCAGGCACAACTGATGCAGTTGCCCTGGCTTGTTCAGATTCCTCAGGCACAGTAGCAGATGCTTCAACTGGCCTGGATTGCTCTTCAGGCGCAATATTGGAGGTTACCCTGGCATTTTCTTCAGAGACTGGAATTTCTTCATCAGCTCTGGCGCTTTCATTTTCTTCAGCAGACTGAACAGATGTTCCAGTCTGAGGAAATTTGGGTTGCGATGAAGCTGCAACACTTGGAGTAAATCCTTTTGCCATTCTGACGAATCTGACTTTGGCACCTAGCCAATCTGCATGGAATGCATGAAATTCATCACTGAGTGCTTTGATCTCAGCCTGCATAGACACAAGTTCTTCAGGAGACATTTTCACAACATTGTTCTTCAGAAAACGCTCCTTCTTGTACTGAGCCTTCTTCACCTGCCTGGCCTTTTCAAATTTCCATTTCTCTTCATTTATGAAGGCCGTCAACATGTGACTTTGACCAGGAGTGAGGTTTAATTCAGGCAAAGGTGTATTTGGATCCTTGTGCCATAGATCGATGAAATCAAGGATCTTCCTTGGATCCAGCATGAGGGGCACAGCACTGCCTTTGGCTCTAGCGGCCCTTTGTTGTCGATCTCTGATGAGCTCAGCTAATTCTTCATCATCAGCTTCGTCTTCGCTTGACGGAACCTGAAAGGCGACTTGCTTCTTGTGAGGACTTGGCCTTGTGCCTCGTCCAGCAGTGGCCTTTTTCTTCAGCAAGGTCGGAGTTGTTGAAGACTGAGGTGGAGCTGAAGAACTTGCAGAGACTCCTGAAGCAATTGAGATTCCAGTAGTCCTTTGGCATGTGGCAAGATGCACAGGTGCTGAGGGCTTTGCAGGAGCAGCTGAGGATTTTGCAACCGAGGGAGTTGGAGCTGCTTTTGAGGAATTTGCTTGAGGAACAGGCCATGAGGGCTTTGAAGAGCTTGGCCGTGAGGGCATTGCAGCTGAGGAACTTGTCTTGACAGCTGATTTCTTCAGCATAGCCTTCTTAGGCTTGATAGCAGAGGCCTCAGCGGCGGCAGCAACAGAATCTTCATTGAATTTCTTCACTGCCTCCTTAGCCATTTTGGCCAGCTTGGCTTGTCGCTTAGCCCACTCCTTGGGAAATTCCTCACCTCTTCTGATGCTAGTGGGATCAGCTACTTGGCCAGGAGCCAATGGAGGTCTTGGACATGGAGGGTTAACAGCAAATTTCTTCATGTACTTGGGAGTGACATAGCGATATTCCCTCCATTCTCTTGCCCATCTCCTCTCAATCTTCTGAATGTGCACTTTGCGCTGATTTTTGTTCTCCTTGCCATGAGTTGCTTCATCAGGAGTACAATATTCATCATAGATGTCATCAGGGATCTCAAAAGCAGTATTTGTTTCTGGCCTCTTTCCTCCCTTCTGAGGACTTTTACCATCAGCCATTTTCTTCACTTGAGGGTTTTGAACAATCGAATTTTCTGATGAGGTATGCAATTTTTCTTCAAGGAACGCTGCAAATGAGTTAAGTTGATGAGAACCTAGAGATTCAGCAGCGGACATGTGTACCTGTGAACAGAATATAGGTGCGAAGAGTTTTGGAGAGGTCATATGCGTTCTCAGAAGATTTTCAAAAGTATCAAGTTTGAGGAAGATGACCAGGGGTGTCTTGAGGAATTTCACTAAGCATTTTGACTTAGGTTCCAGAGTTGTGTAGATTGAAAATCCACACAATTGAGGAATCTTGAAGAAAAACGTTGCTTAGAGAAACTGATCAAGGACAGAAGCAAGTTGGTGTTTAAGAACATGAAAGTTGAAGAATAAACACCTTTTGAAGATTTTGTGGAAATCATCAGAATCAACAAGGGTAGTAAAAATAAATTTTATTTACCCTTGACGAAGAACACGACGAACTGAGAGTGGCAGTGGAGATGTTCGTCCGTTCAGATCTTCCACGCCCTAACTTGGCGATGGAAAACAGCTACGGCGGCGGCGGAGTGAAGATTTCCGCGGCCGGCGTGAGTACGACGGCGACGAGGTCGAGGCAGTGAAGCTCTTCCTCACCGGCGACGATGGAGTGTAGCAGCGGCGCTAGGTCTGAGAGCTCGAGCGTGGGAGTAAGATCGAGCGGGGTAAATGAGCTCTGAGGAGGGTGAGGGGTATTTATAGCCGAGGTGAAAAAAAAACCGCTCGTCCGAGGAAAATGGACGAACCTGCCCCTGACCCTTCTCATCCTAGCGACATGTGTCACCCACGTACTGTGAAGTGGAGATCGTGTTAGATCGTGGGTGAATAGATAAATCTTATCGAGGGATATGGAACGGTTTGAGCGGCAAAAGCCGAAAATTCAGATAAGAAAGTTTTAATGTTTCGTTCGCAAATTCTTCAGCTGTCAAGGACATAGTGAAGACTTTGAACGGGTTTCAAATAGAACGCACATAAAGAATTTGTGAACGGACTGGATTGAGTTTAGCATAGAGGGGGAACGGGTCCGATCACATTCACTTAGAAGAAACACAACTTGAAGAATTAGCAATAAGTGAATGATGTAGAGGACAGAAAACTCAAATACATATATATAGTCAATGAAGAACACAGTCGGAAAGAGTGAAGATTTTGCAAAGTTGAAGAATTTGAAAATTTGAAGAATTTGCACAATGATGAAAGACTCAGATTTTGAAGATTTTCAACTTTTTGTGGTGGCGTGACCCACCGTGTAAGAATGATGATTTCAGACACCGCGTACAATTATCGTAGGGTTCTGAGAATCAAATTCTTCATTAATTTCTTCACACTTAGAGGGTTAGTCTTCATTGATTGAAGAAAAACGTTTCTTCGTGTGTTGCACATCTAAGTCATCAGTTTGCATAAGTGTTAGGATGTGTGTCCTTTTCAAAGGACATTCGAAGATTCTAAGATATTTAGCTCACACCGCAACTTGCTAAATCTCTTCTCATCCAAGGGCTTTGTGAAGATATCCGCTAGCTGTTCTTCAGACTTCACGGGATCAATAGAGATGTCACCCTTCAACACATGATCTCGAAGAAAATGATGACGAATCTCGATGTGCTTTGTCTTCGAGTGCTGAACTGGGTTATGAGCAATTTTGATGGCACTCTCGTTGTCGCAGTAGAGTGGCACATTTTTCACATTGATGCCATAGTCCTTGAGGGTTTGCTTCATCCATAGCAATTGAGCACAGCAAGAACCAGCAGCAATATACTTAGCTTCAGCAGTAGAGAGTGATACGCAGTTCTGCTTCTTCGAGGACCAACATACTAAGGATCATCCGAGGAAATGGCATGTGCCTGAAGTTGACTTGCGGTCCACACGATCACCGGCATAGTCAGAGTCAGAATATCCAATGAGATCAAAAACCGAGCCCTTGGGATACCATAATCCAAGTGTTGGAGTGTGAGCTAGATATCGAAGAATATGTTTCACAGCCTTATGGTGTGATTCCTTCGGTGTAGCTTGAAAACGGGCACACATGCAAACACTAAGCATAATATCCGGCCTAGATGCACATAGGTACAATAAAGAGCCAATCATGGAGCGGTATACCTTTTGATCGAAGTCTATTCCATTTTCATCAGTGCATAGATGGCCATTTGTGGGCATAGGGATTTTGACGCCTCTGCATTCTTGCATACCGAATTTCCTCAGAACATCCTTGAGGTATTTCTCTTGAGAAATGAAGATGCCATTACGTTGTTGACGAATTTGAAGACCTAAGAAGAATTTCAATTCTCCCATCATGGACATTTGATATTCCTCACTCATCATGTAAGCAAATTCGTCACTGTAATGTTGGTTAGTACAGCCAAAGATAATATCATCAACATATATTTGGCACACGAATAATTCATCATCATAGGTTTTGGTGAAAAGAGTTGGGTTGAGTGAACCGGGTTTGAAGCCTTTCTTCATGAGGAATTCCTTCAGAGTATCATACCACGCCCGAGGGGCCTGCTTGAGGCCATAGAGGGCCTTATTGAGTCTGAAGACTTTGTCAGGATGCTTAGGATCTTCAAAACCTGGGGGTTGAGCAACATATACTTCTTCCTCAAGCTTACCATTGAGGAATGCACTTTTCACATCCATTTGATATAAGATGATATTATGATGGTTAGCATAAGCAAGCAATATGCGAATAGCCTCAAGTCTAGCAACAGGTGCAAAAGTCTCATCGAAATCAATTCCTTCAACCTGTGTGTAGCCTTGAGCTACAAGACGAGCCTTGTTCCTCACCACTAGGCCATTTTCATCTTGCTTGTTGCAGTAGATCCATTTGGTACCGATGATATTGTGCTTGCATGGGTCCGGTCGCTTGACAAGCTCCCACACATTGTTCAGCTTGAATTGATGTAATTCCTATTGCATTGCTTGAATCCATTCAGGCTCCAGAATTGCCTCATCAACTTTGGTGGGCTCTGTGATAGAGACGAAAGCGAAATGCCCACAAAAGTTAGATAAATGTGAAGCTTTTGAGCGAGTCAGAGGACCTGGTGCGTTGATGTCGTTGATGATTCTCTCAATCTGTACTTCATTTGCAACGCGGGGATGAGCAGGTTGACGACTTTGATTTGGCTCAGCATTTTCTTCAGAGCCATTTTCTTCAGATGCGCCAGCATGCTGTTCTTCATGTTCTGGAATGATTTCTTCAGGAGATTCTTCAGTAGGAATGACATCCTCAGTAGCTTTGAACTTGATGGTTTCCTCAGGCGTCTTTTCATCTAGCACAGGAGGTAGGTGCTCTCTTTGTGAGCCGTTAGTTTCATCGAATCGCACATCTACAGTTTCAACAACCTTGTTGTGATAGGTATTGAAGACCCTGTAGGTGTGCGAGTCCTTTCCGTAACCAAGCATAAAACCTTCATGTGCTTTCGGTGCAAATTTAGAATTGTGATGTGGATCTCTAATCCAGCATTTAGCACCGAAGACTTTGAAATAACTCACATTGGGTTTCTTGTCAGTGAGGAGTTCATATGAGGTCTTCTTGAAGAATTTGTGAAGATATACCCTGTTGATGATGTGGCATGCAGTATCAATTGCCTCAGGCCAGAAGTGACGAGGTGTCTTGTATTCATCAAGCATGGTGCGAGCCATCTCAACAAGAGTCCTGTTCTTGCGCTCCACAACGCCATTCTGCTGAGGAGTGTATGGGGCAGATAGCTCATGAGTAATACCAAGTTCATCGAGATAGTCATCAAGACCAGTATTCTTGAACTCAGTCCCATTGTCACTACGTATATGCTTGATCTTCACGCCGAAATTCGTCGAAGCCCTTAAGGAAAATCGTCTGAAGACTTCCTGCACTTCAGTTTTGTAAGTAATGACATGCACCCATGTGTAACGAGAATAGTCATCAACAATGACAAAGCCATATAGAGATGCTGCATTTGTTAGTGTGGCATAATGAGTAGGGCCAAAGAGATCCATATGAAGCAATTCAAAAGGACGAGAAGTAGTCATGATAGTCTTCGAGGGGTGCTTGGCTCTGGTCATCTTTCCAGCCTCACAAGCCCCACAAAGATGATCTTTGAGGAATTTGACACCCTCGATGCCAATGACGTGCTTTTTCTTCACGAGCGTGTGTAAGTTCCGCATGCCAGCATGACCCAGTCGTCGATGCCATAGCCAGCCTTCTGAAGCTTTAGCAAGTAGACAAGTGGCAGGCTGTGGTCCTGCAGAGAAATCAACAATATACAAGTCTCCTCTCCTAAATCCTTCGAAGACTTTGGAATTGTCAGATTCCATGAGCACTAAGCAACGATATTTGCCAAAGACAACAATCATATCAAGATCACAAAGCATTGAGACAGACATGAGGTTGAATCCGAGGGACTCGACAAGCATGACTTTATCCATGTGTCGATCCTTTGAGATTGCAACCCTACCTAGACCCAATACCTTGCTTTTGCCTTTGTCAGCGTAGGTGATATGCTTCAAGTGTGATGGAGATAAAGGAGTGTTCATCAGTAAGCTCTTGTCACCGGTCATGTGATTTGTACATCCACTATCGAGGACCCACTCAGTAGCTTTGGGTAAATCATCCTGCAGATGAATTAGAGCATCTTACGAACTCATATACTTCAGAGTGAAGAATATGACATCAAATTCATCAGACATATTTCATCAATTAAAGCAACATATGTATATATAGCAATGTGAGGACGTGAGAAATGAATAAATCATTTCTTCATGATTAGCTTGCGTCCTTTCAAGCATTTCAGGTCTCCAGCAAATTCTTCAGACGATTTAGTTCGTCTGGAGACCTGACCCTGCATAAGAGATTAGTTCCTTTTCTTCACCACCCACATCTGGAGGGGTGGCAAAGAGTTCATCATTCTGCGAGCTCCATAAGAAAAAGGTGGCATAGACGCCAGACCACTTCGTTTCACATAAGAGGGGTTAGGGTAAGCATATGGATAAGCAGAGAAATTCTTCGAGGACTTATGAACATAATGATTTGAAGAATAATGCACATATTCATAGCCCTTAGGCTTTCCCTGCGAAACAGAAGTGTTAGCATGATGATGTTCATGTGAGGACTTGGATCCATGTGAGGAATTTGATCCATAAGAGGACTTGGATCCATGTGAGGAATTTGATCCATAAGAGGACTTGGATCCATATGAAGACTTTGGTTCATATGAAGAATTTGATCTGGGGTTCTTATTCTTCACAGGTGGTGTCATGAGGACATTCACCTGAAGACTTTCAAGGCACTTTTTGGGAACCCAGATTTTCTTCATAGGGGGACCATTCCTGCAGTTAGATCCAACATATCTAGCAAATACCTCACCATTCTAATTTTTGAACAGTTTATAGTTGGAGTCAAATGACTCATCAGATGAATATGAGGATTCACAAGTAAAGCCAGATAAAGTGGATGGATCTACGGGAGGTCCCTTCGCAGCAACCCATGAGGTTTTGGGATACTGCTCCGGTTTCCAGTAGGTTCCATCAGCATTGAGTTTCCTCTCAAAGGCAATACCCTCTTTCCTAGGGTTCCTGTTCAAGATCTGCTTTTTGAGCACATCACAAAGAGTCTGATGCCCTTTGAGGCTTTTGTACATGCCTGTCACATACAATTCCTTCAACCCTGCATTTTCGTCAGTGATACTAGTGGTATCCTCAGATGAGGAATTTGTGACCACAGAGATAGTTGAAGAATTTGCAGCAATGGAAGCATTTGAACATTCAAGTGAAGAATTAGCAGTTTCACGTTCAATGCATTTCAAGCATGGTGGAATAAATTCTTCCTGAGCGGAACTGATCTGTTGAGCAAGCAAAGAATCATTTTCCTTCTGAAGATCTTCATGACTCACCCTTAGCTTCTCAAGATCTTGCTTTCTTTGAAGAAATTCATAAGAAAGCTTCTCATGATCGGCTAGGAGAGTTTCATGACGACCTTGAAGGTTGTCAAACTTAGACTGTAGTTGCTGAAGATTATCAGTCAGTGTTTGAGTTCGATCCATTTCCTCACCTAACAGATCATCGCTTTTGTCTAGCATATTTTGAACCTTTTCCAAAGCCTTTTGTTGTTTAACAGCAATATTAGCAAGTTTGGAATAGCTGGGTTTGAGGTTATCATCAGATTCATCCTCACTTGATTCAGAGGAGGGATATTTGAGTACCTTGGCACCTTTTGCCATGAAGCAATAGGTGGGAGCATAGTCATCGTTGCCGTCATCAGCAGTGTTGGGGAAGCCATTTTCCTCAGTGTTGAAGATGGACTTGCTAACGTAAGCAGTAGCGAGGGCTAGGCTCGCCACACCAGAGTCTAACTCCTCAGATGCCTCCTCTTCCTCATGTTCCTCAGATTCAGCTTCAGAGTCCATTTCCTTGCCAATGAATGCCCGAGCTTTCTTGGAGCTGCTCTTCTTGTGAGATGAAGACTTTGAAGATCTTGACGATGAGGACTTTGAAGATTTCTTCTTCTTCGATTCCTTCTCCCACTGAGGACAATCAGTAATGTAGTGACCAGGTTTCTTGCATTTATGGCAAGTTCTCTTCTTGTAATCACGGGATGAGGAATCTGATTTCATGTCATCACCTTTTGAGGATTTTCCAAATCGGCCACGTCTAGAGAACTTCTAAAATTTCCTCACGAGCATTGCTAGCTCCTGACTCAGTTCTTCAGGATCACCAAGGCTGCTACCAGAATCTTCATCTTCAGATTCAGAGACTGCCTTGGCTTTCAGTGCACGAGATCTACCATAGCTCGGTCCGTAGAGATCTCTCTTCTCAGCTAGTTGGAATTCATGAGTATTTAGCCTCTCGAGGATATCAGCAGGATCAAGTGACTTGTAGTCTCCACGTTCTTGAATCATCAGTGCCAGTGTATCGAATGAAGAATCGAGTGACCTCAGCAATTTCTTCACCACCTCATGGTCGGTGATGTCAGTGGCACCCAGTGCTTGAAGCTCGTTTGAAATGTCAGTGAGGCGATCAAAGGTTTGCTGAACATTTTCGTTGTCGAGTCTTTTGAAGCGGTTGAAGAGATTGCGAAGAACATCAACTCGAGAGTCACGTTGAGTTGAGACTCCTTCGTTGACCTTGGACAGCCTATCCCAGATAAGCTTAGCTGTCTCCAAAGCACTCACTCTGCCATACTGCCCTTTGCTCAGATGGCCACATATGATATTCTTCACTTGAGAGTCGAGTTGCTTGAATCTCTTCACATCAGCAGCGTTTACGGAAGGAGTGACAGAGGGAACATCCTTTTCCACAACATACCAGAGATCGTTGTCAATTGCCTCAAGATGCATGCGCATCTTGTTCTTCCAATAGGGGTAGTCCGTCCCATCGAAGGTAGGACACCCAGCTGAGACCTTGATCATGCCTGCAGTCGACATAACTAAAACTCCAGGTGGTTAAACCAAAATCACACAGAACAAGGGAGTACCTTGCTCTGATACCAATTGAAAGTGCGTTATATCGACTAGAGGGGGGTGAATAGGCGATTTTTACAAATTCGTCACTGAGGAATTTCAAGGTGAGGAAATTCCTAAGCGACGAACTACTTAGCAGCAGAATAAGTACTCAGATGCAAACATAACAGAGCAGTAGCACAGTCATCATGATGAAATGAAAACAAGCGCAGAGTACAAGTAGCGTAAACACAAGATAAGCAGGCAGAAGACAAACTGACTGAAGAAATTGAACTGAGGAAATTGAGAAAGTCTTCAGTCAAAGTCTTCAAACAGTAATGATCAAATACATAGCAAGTATGCGAGGAAATGAAAGAATTGAGGAAATAGAACCAGCAGCTTGGAGAAGACAATGATTTGGTAGACCAGTTCCAACTGTTGTGACAGTTGTACGTCTGGTTAGAGCGGCTAGGTATTTAAACCTGAGGACACACAGTCCCGGACACCCAGTCCTGAACACACAGTCCAGGACACCTAGTCCTCACCGTATTCTCCTTGAGCTAAGGTCACACAGACCTCGCCCAATCACTCGTGGTAAGTCTTCAGGTGACTTCCAAACCTTCACATACTCGGTCACTCGGCAATCCACAATTTCCTCTTGGATGCTCTAGACCATGACGCCTAACCGTCTGGAGGATGCACAGTCCTCAAAGGTAACAAGTGTCGGTTCCACACAGGAACAATCTCTTCAGTGATGCTCAATCACTTTGGGTTGGTAAGTGTTTGGGTTTTTGGGTTTTTTCTCACTTGATGATTTTCGCTCAAAGTCCTCGGAGGATGGGATGCTCTAAATGACAAGTGTCAATCTATTTCTTGGAGCAGCCAACCAGCTAGTGGTTGAAGGGGGCGGCTATTTATAGCCTAGGGAGCAGCCCGACATGATAAGACATAAATGCCCTTCAATGATATGACCGTTAGGTGGGTAGGATATTTGGACAGCTGGCGCGTAGCACAGCAACGGTCGGAAATTTGAGTATCAAATTCCTCAGGGCTATCATGTTCCTCACTTGTAGGCAATCCGCACTGGCGAATTCCTAACTCCTCAGTCAGAACAAATTCCTCAGAGAACAGAAGAACTTCGTCTCTGTCACTGAAGAACTTGACTAAACTGTATGAGATTTCCAATGGCTTCACTCGAAAGGATTGGGTAGGTGTAGGATTTTGAGTTGAGCATCATTTGGAAACTTTTCCTTAGTTTTACCTCGACCCCCTTTAACAGTACGGTGTTTCCTATGACTCAAGAAGAAGAAAATGAAACTACGAAAACAAAAGTCTTCACGCTTCATAATCCTCGCATGAATATCAAGTCTTCAGGGCCACACCAATTTCTTCACTTTCAAAGTCTTCAGTTGAAGACATTCATTTTTAGGGGTCGACATTCATCGTAAATAACAAACTCCTCATAGACTTATAGACCTGTGTACACTCACAAACACATTAGTCCCTTAACCTATAAGTCTTCAATACACCAAAATCACTAAGGGGCACTAGATGCACTTACATGATGTGATGGACAAGACCCATCCATTAGCTTAGCATATGATCGTTCAGTTTATTGCTTGAATGTCAAATACATGTTCCTTCGACCATGAGATCATGCAACTCCCGGATACCGGAGGAATACCTTGTGTGCTATCAAACGTCACAATGTAACTGGGTGATCATAAATATGCTCTACAGGTATCTCCGAAGGTGTTTGTTGAGTTGGCATGGATCGAGATTGGGATTTGTCACTCCGAGTATCGAAGAGGTATCTCTGGGCCCTCTCGGTAATACACATCATAATAAGCTTGCAAGCAAATGACTAAGGAGTTAGTTACGAGATGATGTATTATGGAACGAGTAAAGAGACTTGCCGGTGACGAGATTGAACTAGGTATGAAGATACCGACGATCGAATCTCGGGCAAGTAACATATCGACAGACAAATGGAATTACGTATGTTGTCATAAGGTTCGACCGATAAAGATCTTCCTAGAATATGTAGGAACCAATATGGGCATCCAGGTTCTGCTATTGGTTATTGACCGTAGAGGTGTCTCGGTCATGTCTACATAATTCTCGAACCCGTAGGGTCCGCACGCTTAACGTTCGTTGACGATATAGTGTTATATGATTTATATGATTTGGTGACCGAATGTTGTTCATAGTCTAAGATGAGATCACAGATATAACGAGGAGCTCCGGAATGGTCCGGAGGTAAAGATTGATATATAGTACGATGATATTCGGACACCGGAAGAGCTTTGGGAGGTACCGGGTAGTCATCGGATCACCGGAAGGGGTTCCGGGAAGCCCTGGGAGGATGATGGGCCTATTGGGCCAATAGAAGGGAGCACACCAGCCCACAAGGGGCTGGTGCACCCCCCTATGGCAGCCGGCCTATGGGAGAAAGGAAGGAGGTGGATTCAGCCTCCCCCTTCCTTCCCTCTCCCCCCCTTTCCTTTCCCTCCGGCACAAATATGGAAGGGGGGCGGCTAGGGCAGGAGCCCAAGGAGGATTCGGCCTCCTTGGGGGAACCTCCTGGCTACCTCCCCTCTCCCCCCCCCCCCACCTATATATATGTGGGAGAGGGCGCCACACATAACCATGACAATCTCTTAGCCGTGTGCGGTGCCCTCTCCACAGTTTCGTCCCTCGGTCATATTTTCGTAGTGCTTAGGCGAAGCCCTGCGGAGATAGCTTCACCATCACCGTCACCACGCTGTCGTGCTGCCAGAACTCATCCACTACTTCACCGTCTTGCTGGATCAAGAAGGCGAGGACGCCACCGAGCTGAACGTGTGCTGAACGCGGAGGTGTCGTACGTTTGGTACTCGATCAGTTGGATCGCGAAGAAGTTCGACTACATCAACCGCGTTACTAAACACTTCCGCTTATGGTCTACGAGGGTACGTAGACACACTCTCCCCCTTGTTGCTATGCATCTCCATGGATAGATCTTGCGTGTGCGTAGAATTTTTTTTGTTTTCCATGCAACGTTTCCCAACACATTTTATATATGGCAGCCCATATGCGGAGCGTATATGGGGCAAACCGATGCGACCACCACGCCGGACTGGCCCAGGATGTCCCAGTCTGACCCCACATATACTCCACTCTATCACCATCCTAGACCAAACCCTAGACCAGTGTTGACCACTCTGCTCACACTCTCAGCTTCGCTTCCCTCCTTGGCCCCTCCCCTCCCCACACCACCATGGCCAGCTCCAGTAGTTGATCCGACTACAAGTCTAACCCCGTCGATTGGGGCCCGCTCCTCAAGGAGGAATCCAGCTCCGCCCCAGATGACAAGGAGCTCGTCGTTAGCATTGCTCTCTGCCTGTCGTGAATTGACATGGATGGGATCTCAAGCTCTGCGCCCTCCTCGGTGGCCTCGCGGAGCGGCTCAAGCTTTGTGCCCGACCACATCGTCCTGTCGCGGTCGACCGCCCCCACCTTAGGCCTCTAACGTTGGGTGCTAGTGACCGTACCATTGAGCCCACGGCCACGGCTCCCCAAATCGGAGGCATGGGCAGCTCGTCGCGCGAGGAAACCGGCTGCACAAAGGGGGTGGAGGCTGGTGTTGGGAAACGTAGTAGAAAACAAAAAAGTCCACCCTCCGATCACAATCGAGGGACACTATGGAGATGCATTAGAGGTTAATTTAGATCGGATCATTACCAACTTCGAGTTGCAATGAAAGAAGAGTTGGTGTAGATCATTGATGAAGTCCCTCGAACCATTCACAAACGATCCCTTGAATCGATGATCGAAAGCACGACCTCTCTACATATTGCATGCGTACAGGCTTCACGATTCGGCAACGCTTCACCGTCCAGAGCTAATCATCGCCGAAGAATTACAGGGGAAAAAAGAGAACCACACATGGCTTTTCTATTATGAGGATTAGAGAGATCTAGGTCTAGCTCTAATTATATCAACTCTAAATTAGAACTAGAACTAGAGAACTAGAGGAGGCTCCAAAAACTTGTATACACCAAGGGGCTAAATCCTCTATTATATATAGGTGTAGGGGAGAGGAGGGGGCGCCACACAAGGAGGGAAGGACTCCCTCCTTGGTGAGTCGGCCTAAGGGGAGGATGAGTCTCCCCCCTCTCCATTTCGGCCCCCTCTAGCTTGTCCTACAAGCTAGGGGGTGCCCCCAATTGTTATTTGGCCTTAGGGCCCAATAACTCCCCACTACTAGGCCATATTGTATTTTCTTTGGCCCTTTGATATTAAATTAATTCTAAAAGCCTCCTAATCAATATTAGAACCTTTTATCATTTATTTAACATCTTAGGAAACATTTTTCACCTATATATCAATTCCCAGTAAACCCCAACACTCTTTCGGTAACTCCGAAACGCTTGCGGTTTCTCTCGAAACTATTTCTAATATTCCCGAAACTATTTCGTGAATATATTCTCATAAATCTTACTCCACTAACACTCAACAGATCATGATTCCCTTAAGTGTATGACCCTGTAGGTTCGTTAAAACATAGACATGAACAAAACTCCCTTTCGTGCAATGATCAATAGCGGAACTATGGACATCCATACACTACTAGGAGAAAGCTTATAGATAGAAATTTAGTAGTAGTGTTGGTTATGTGTCCAGCGCTACTGCCACTTAGTCGTAGCGCTGGTTGACAACACGCGCTACAGGTACCAAAGTAGCAGTAGCGCTGGGCCCCCTGGCAGCGCTACTGCTAAGTGGGCCCATGGCCACCGGCAGGGCTACACGTAGTAGTAGCGGTCGGCTGGAAACAGCGCTACTACTACAGACATAGCAGTAGCGCTGGACCACCAGCCAACCACTACAGGTAAGTCTACACGGTGGGCCCAACTTAGCAGTAGCGCTCGTCCACGAGCCAGCGCTACTGCTAATGCTACCTTATCCTCTCCTCCGCCGGCCCGATCACTCTCCCTCCCACACTCTCATCGTCTAACCCCCGCTGCCGCCGTCACCCGCTACACAAATACAGCACCAATAAGCAGCAGAAAAAAAATACAGGAAAATTTAGCAGTAGCGTTGTTCATAAGAAACGCTACTGCTATTTACGGTTATCAGTAGCGTTGTTCTGCAGGACGCGCTGCTGCTAATTAGGTATATCAGTAGCGCTGGAAAACCAGCGCTACTGCTACCAGTTAGCTGTAGCGCCTTAGTGGTAGCGCTTGTACCAGCGCTACTGATAGCTCTATTTCCAGCGCTACTGCTAGGGTTATCCCTAGTAGTGATATTGATCCATATGAATACATGAATGATATTCGAGTAAACCTTTGGTTATCATGTGTTGTTCCCTTTGCTTTGTGATACTTTACAAAGCACGGAGTAAGATATATCAGTATCCTCTTGAGTCATTCTCATGCTCACTATACATGTCTCCTCGTTACCGGTTTTGTTCTTCTTTCTCGTTAGCATGTTCCGGCATCCCTGTGATCTAGTCACCTGTGTCTGGCCAAATGATGATGGATGCCGTCACACCGAGAGGGCCCTAAGAATATCTCTCCATCGCCGGAGGAGCAAATCCCACTCTTGAGATATCTATCCCTTGTCATACTTTCCGATGAACCTGAAAGTTGTCGTTATGATCACCGTGTTACAGATGACGTTTGGGCAACCCCGAAGTCCATCGTCCGGTAAGAAGTGACTACGATACTCTCATGATCTAAGAAACTAAAGCATACATTAACTCTCCGTGTTATATCAATAGACTTGTGAAGATTGCATCTCAAAGTATAACAAACAAGTTGGGTCAATTGAATATGATCGTTTTTCTAACAGCATACCCTCAATGTTGTTTTGGGATTATTGTTACACGTAAAGAAATCCCAAGATCCGGAAAACATGATCAACATACAACACTTGAGCTAGTTCGCACGTGCTTATGAGTTTATCATTCCGCATGTGCTTATGAGTTTTCCTCCGAATCACATATTCCGAAATCATATATTCCGAAATCATAGCAGTTATAGCATAAAATATAAACTCTTAATTATAAACGTGGAAATAAATAATATAATATTATTGCCTCTAGGGCATAATTCCAACAGCTAAGGTTCATGTCGGTCCACGCCCGTCACGCTGCCCTCCAACTCGGAGGACGAACTCCTCCACGACTTAATCGGGTGGTCCTTGACCTCGACGAAGACGGACACCCGCTGCCGCTGCAAAAATGCAAAGGCACTGTAGCTCGGCGTCAAGGAGTCTGAGCGGCTCACTCGGCTCCCATCATCGTCCTCGTCCTCCTCGTCCGATGGCGACACCACCATCGACGACGACGACACCCATCCGGCCAAAGGATATGACTCATAAACCTCCCTTGGTATTTGGGTAGGGAGAAAGATAATTAATTAGACTGAGCGAGGAATGTATACAACTACTGCTCAAAAGGGGACGCCTACACCGACGAGTACTACCGCCGCTCTGGAGACGCCAAGGGCAAGAGTCCTCCCAGGCAGTGGTGATTTCTACTCGTATCTAGTTCTAGATCGTACTTTGGTATTGAACAATCTTTGTCTGGTTTTATATTGAACTAGCTGTGTCCGGTTTTATGTTGAACTTGCTATGTCCGGTCCTATGAATGCAATGTTTATATCGATCTTTGATTGCATGGATTTGGGTGTTTCTAATCGCCTGGATTTGGATGTTTCTATATGTGGGAAGAAGTTGTGGACGCGGACATTTGAGGATGACCGATCGCTGTCCGCGAACGCATCGGAAGCAATGGCTCAAATTAGCACAATCGGCTGTAGGTGCTTTTTACTTAAACAAAAATAGTAGCATATGGTCGTTTGACGAAAAGGTTCTGGATATAGAAAAGAAAAGAGGTGTTGACGCGGCATTGTAGCATCGAAAAGGAGGCATTCGTCCTGGCCTCGGTATTGTGACCAGGTGTCAGTTAGATAGGTCATTCCCGATCAAGCAAAAACGTTTTCCTACTGTACTTTTCTACAATGAAGCACGTGATCAGCCACCTTAGTTTCATGGTGATCTCCGGTTGTAGACATTGAAAATAAGAGTTGAGACTTCAAAGAGTTTGCTCGGTGAATTTGCATAACCAAATCACATTTTCGAACATGCACCCCACGCGTCAGTGTCTCACAAGTGGAAAGAACAAAAGAACACGCGCTCGCTGTGTCAGCGCTGCCTCAGCGTCATGCGTAGTTGCACGTACACGAGTTCCCTGTCACGTCAAGGGCCTACCAATAACTTAGCTACTGGCGGGAATCCCACGACGCCGGCGACGGCATCGTCGACGCCGTCCTCACCGTCGCGGTCACCGACGAGGCGGTGGTCGCCGACGACAGCCGCGGCGAGGCCACCTGCTTGATGACCACGTTCGGGAGTGGGCTGCGCATCCGCCGCTCCTGCTCCTTCACCAGCTCCGCCGCCAGGGCGTCGACCTTCTCCGCGTTCGTCCTGTCCGACAGCCGCCGCCCGCGGAACAGCATGGACTCCACGTTCCGCTGCGACAGCATTGCTCCGGCCGCCGCGCCTGCCGTCTTCGTGTGGGGAGAATTGAGTGCGCTGCTAGCCTGCAGGCGGACGTAGTTGCTGTCGCTCGCGTGCCCGAACGCCATGGCGACGGCCTCGTCGACCATATCCGCGACTCCCTGGGCGGTGACGCGCGCCAGCTCGTCTCGCGACGGCGAGCGCGTGGGCATCGGCGTGCTCCACCCGTGGCCGCAGGTGGCGGCAGAGGACGACGCGCCGGTGCCGATGGACAGGACAAGGATGTCGTCCATGCTGACGGCGAGGGGGAACTCCTGCTTGTTGTGGAGAACGTGCGTGATCGCCGCGGAGGCCGGGTTGCCCATGGCCGCCACGGCACCGGACGCCGCGGCGATGGCCGTGCGCCCGTCGACCGACCGGACGGCCGCGGCCGCACCGGCGGCGGCGCAGGTGGCCGCGCAGACGTCGGTGAGGCGGAAGTCGAAGCTGTCGCTCTCGACGGCGTCGGCGCGCGAGAACATGAACGGCGCGCCCGTGGCGAGATCGTAGCAGGGCACGAGCACCGGGGCCACGGTGTCCCTGAGCGAGGCATCGCCGAACACCCGCCGGAAGGACCGCTCAGACTTCCTCGCGCCGCCGCGGAACAACTTGGTCCACCCACGGCGCCGACCGCCCCAGTCCTTCCCGACGCTCCCGGCCACGAACGCCAGCGCCTCCTCCGCCGTGTACCGCGGCCGCCCGTCGACGCCCTTGAGGAACAGCATCGTCGCGAGCACGCCGCCCGCGCCGGCGCCGGCGGCCACGTCGAAGAAGTCGGCGACGCGCGCGTCGGGGTCGCCGGCGCGCTGGCGCAGCCCGGCCTCGAGCCTGGCGAGCGCGGCCGCGGCGAGGAGCGCGTCCCCCGCGCCCGCCCCGCAGCCGTCGACGGCCAGCACGCGCACGCGCCCGTCGTTGGCGCCTCGGAACGGCGTCCCCGGGCCGGACAGGCACCCGGCCCCTCCGGCGCCGAACAGGAACTTGCTCTCCAGCAAGGCGAAGATCTCGTAGCTGAGCTTGTCGACGTCCATGGAGACCGGCGACGCCATGGCTTCCATCTCAGCTGCGAAGGGCGGTACTTGCACGTACTACCTGGCACGTTGTACCGTGTGCTCTGCCTGTACAGGAGCTAAGCTCTGGTGGCAATGGATGCTGATAGTGCTGAGACTGCGATGGTGTCCAGTGTCCAAGTCGAGGCCATATATACACGCGGGCGGGGGCAGGAGAGGGAGCCACGCGTACGTACGTAGCAGCACATGGCGCGCGAGCGAGGGAAGCGCACGCTTAATTAAGCCGCGCCCGACAGCCTGGTACGGACGCGTCGCGGCCGTCGGTCCCGCGATGGACGGCGGGGATGCGAGCGCGTGGAGTGCAGGAAGCGTCCGTCGTTGTCCGTCGGCCGCGATCCCGGCGCGGCACGAGGCGGGCGGGAAGCTTCCCCGCGGACACCGCGTGCGCGTGCGCCGTGCGGCGCGTGGACCGGCCCGCCCTGCGGCTGTCCGGCGGGCCCGGGTGGCAGCCCGTGATTGGGCTGGGAGGGGGCCCGGTCACCGACGGGATCGGGGCTGGGCTGGGCTGGCCAGGGAGGGCGAGGCAGCGGCTGACCCGGGGCGATCCGGCGAGTGCCACTGGGATCTCGCCACGTCGGCCAGAGACACGATGGGTGCGACGCACTGGAGAGTGGAGCACGTACGGTCGTACAGGCCGGCACAGTTAATGGCGGCAGAGCGTCGGCGCTGGATCTGGGAGCGCCACCGCTGTTTG
The DNA here is from genome assembly GCA_011799875.1 of Thinopyrum elongatum. Taxonomy (NCBI): domain Eukaryota; kingdom Viridiplantae; phylum Streptophyta; class Magnoliopsida; order Poales; family Poaceae; genus Thinopyrum; species Thinopyrum elongatum. The sequence goes on along the minus strand of CM022301.1, from coordinate 464,641,352 downwards.
TCGACGTGGGGTTTTTTTTCACACGTGAGGGGCGTAAGCCACTGTGCAGGTGCGGATTACGTGCCGTACAGTCAGGCCTGAGAGCAAAAAAGTAGGAGTAGATCGCTCCAGCTAGCAGGCTGCAGTAGTTCAGTACTGGTGGTACGTGGTAGATTCGTCCTCACGTGGTGGTGTTCATGTGGTACTGTACTTGCTGGCTTTCACTTGGATTCGATGAGGAGAGACCGGGGCGAGTGGTGGTAGATTCGATCTAGGAAATGCGGGGTGTACTGGAACGCAACGGCCGCAGATCTACCCTCCGATCGATCTGGCGGGGCTGGCTGGCTGGCTGGCTGGCTTCGTTAATGCGTCGGCCGGCGACAGCCTACTTTGCCGACACGAGCGCCTCGGCGTTACCACTGACCAACCGTGTAAGCTTCTCCGGGCCCGGGCCGGGACCTTACACAGGAGCCTATACAGTACTGAGTACGTGCGTACGTACAAACTGTTGGCATTGTAATCCTGTCGCTGTTAGTTCTTTTCCAGTTCAGGTTCAGGCTTAGCAAATAAAACGGCAAGTGCATGAGGGTGTTCGCGCCTTGACCGGTTCCTTAGCAGCTAGGTAGACTAGGCGGCCATGCACGTTTCGTGGGATGGCACGAACCAGGCGTGCATGGCGGCATCGAGGGCGTGGCGAGCTGGTCGTGGGATGGCGCGGCCGGATAGCTCGGGCATGATCCCTCCTTTCAGTTGTTTTCAGTTTTGCTTATTAATAAGAACGTCAGAGAAAACGCTATAAGTTGAACGCAGCACAAAACACTCTCGAGTCTCTCTCTTGGTGCTCTACGACTAACAGTGGCATCAGAGCCCTCTTCGATCCTGCCGGCTATGTCCAACGACGACGACGGACGTACGCCGGCGACGCCTCCGAACGCGGCAGGGGGCGGCGCAGGAGGAGGAGCAGCGGCGAGGAGGTCACCACCACGGGAGCGAAGCCGTGGGCGGAGCGTCATCCGGCGGGGCGGCAACGAGGTCGTCGTCCACGAGCGGGTGATCCGGGAGAACCACGGCGGCGGCAACATCGTCTACCCCATGCTGACGTCCACCAACTACATCGAGTGGGCGTTGGTGATGAAAATCAACCTGCGCGCACAAGGTCTCTGGGAGGCCGTCTCTGGCATGGGCGAGCCGGGCGATCGCGAGGACATGGCGGCGCTCGCGGCTCTGCTCCGTGCGGTGCCACCGGAGATGGTGCCTGTCCTAGCCGTCAAGGACACGTCCGCGGACGCGTGGGAGGCGATCAAGATGATGAGGATAGGGGTGAGCCGAGCTCGCGAGGCCACGGCACAACGGCTGCGCAAGGAGTTCGAGCAGATCGCGTTCAAGGACGGCGAAACGCTCGACGCGTTCGGCATGCGCATCACCAACCTCGCCAACAACCTGCGGTCTCTCGGGGATGTGATAGACGAGGTAAAAATTGTTCAGAAGTTCCTACGTGAAGTGCCATCACAATACTCGCAGATCGCCTGCTCGATCGAGACTCTCCTCGATCTCAACGGCATGTCCGTCGAGGAGCTGATCGGCCGCCTGCGGTCAGCGGCGGAGAGGTGCTCGATCGGCACCGCGGATGCAACGGGCTCCCAGCTGCTGCTCACGGAGGAGCAGTGGTTGACCCGTGCGAAGAAGAAGGAGCAGGGACAAGGATCCAGCTCCAACGGCGGCAGCGGCAAGGGCAATGGCCGCGGCAAAGCAGGAGCATCGTGCCAACGACCGACGCGGCTCTAATGGCGGAAACGGCAAGCGCGACATATCCGGGATTAAGTGTTACAACTGCAACAAATATGCAGGACACATATCCCGTGACTGCCCGGAGCCTCGTCGCGAACGCAAGCAGCAGCAGCCGCAGGCACACCTGGCCGCGGCGGAGGAAGACAAGCCCGCGCTGCACCTGGCGCGTGCGTGCAACCTCAGCGACGACGACGGGCCGGCACTCATGATGGCCACCATCGCCGGCCCTGGCGAGTACGTGGGCACGCGCGTTGATCTCGTGGAGGAACACGTCTTCCTCACCGCCGCGGACCACGACGACGACACCTGGTACCTCGACACCGGCGCTAGCAACCACATGACCGGGCGGCGCGACATCTTCGCCGATCTGGACACCAGCATTGGCGGCACGGTGAAGTTTGGCGACGGATCGGTCGTCGAGATCAAGGGGAGAGGGACGATCCTGTTCGCCTGCGACAACGGCGATCACCGTGCGCTCACCGACGCGTACTACATTCCTCGCCTCCGCAGCAACATTGTGAGCTTGGGACAGCTCGACGAGAACGGCTGCCACGTCGACATCCGCTACGGCATTCTGAAGCTGTTCGACCGACAGCAACGGCTGCTCGCAAGGGTGCCGCGGGCGCGCAATCGCCTGTACGTCGTCGCCCTCGACATCGCCAAGCCGGTGTGCCTCAAAGCTGTGCACACTGACGACTCCTGGAGGTGGCACGCACGATACGGCCACCTGAACTTCGACGCGCTCCGGAAACTTGCGCGTCTCGGCATGGTACGGGGGCTGCCCCGGATCGAGCACGTCGAGCAACTGTGCGACGGCTGTCTGGTCGGGAAGCAGCGCCGCGCGTCGTTCCCGCTGCAGGCGAAGCGGCGGGCGGAGGGGCTGCTCGATCTGGTGCACGGCGACCTGTGCGGCCCCATATCGCCGGCGACGCCCGCGGGAAAGCGTTATTTCTTGCTGCTGGTCGACGACAAGAGCCGGTACATGTGGCTCACTCTTCTTCAATCCAAGGACCAAGCTGCAGAGGCGATCAAGAGGTTCAAGGCAGGAGCCGAAGTGGAGACCGGGCGCAGGCTGCGTCTGCTCCGGACGGACCGCGGTGGGGAGTTCACCGTGGCCACCTTCGCCGCGTACTGCGCCGACGAGGGGATCGGGCGCCAACTGACGGCGCCATATTCGCCACAACAGAATGGCGTTGTGGAACGCCGCAATCAGACGATCGTCTCCACCGCGCGCAGCTTGATGAAGGCGATGGCGGTACCTGCAAAATTCTGGGGAGAAGCGGTGTCCACCGCGGTGTATTTGCTGAACCGATCGCCCACGAAAAGTGTTGATGGGCAGACTCCCTTCGAGGTATGGCACGGCTACAAACCTGATGTGAGTCACCTGCGTGTGTTCGGCTGTGTAGCTCATGTCAAGGTCACAAAGCCGAACCTGGCAAAGCTGGAGGATCGCAGCATCCCCATGGTGCTGTTCGGGTACGAGCCGGGCTCGGCGGCGTACCGCGTCTACGACCCTGTCAAGAACCGCGTGCACGTCTCGCGGGACGTCGTGTTCGACGAAGGCGCCCGGTGGGACTGGGACAAGACCGGAGAGGCGGTGGACGCGGTGCCGTTCCACGTCGAGGTCTTCACGCACCCGGCTGCCACGACAGCCACAGCAGCTGATCTTTCCGCTGGGCAGAGTTCACCAGCCCAAATCTCTGCCGGGCAGGAGACCACGGCACGAAGCAGCTGCACGCCGCCACCAAGTCCTGCCACGGGCTGGACTACGCCATGTACTGCTGCTGCATCCTCGTCAGCATCTGCAGGAACGGGCACGAGGGCGGCCTCACCGACTCCACCAAGGCCGCAGCACCCGATGATCACGAGAGCGCGTCACGGCATCGTCAAACCCAACCCCATCTACAACGACTACGTCATGAAGGCCGATGCAGAGGAGTACGACCATGACCTGTGCCTGGTTGCCGCGGAGGAGCCTGCATCTGTGGATGTGGCTCTGAACGAGGCGAGCTGGAAGGAGGCCATGGACGCGGAGCTCTCTTCCATCCGAAGCAATGAAACATGGGAACTCGCCACGCTCCCTTCCGGGCACAAGGCCATCGGACTGAAATGGGTTTTCAAGGTAAAGAAAGATCCTGCAGGTCAGGTACTCAAGCACAAGGCGCGGCTTGTCGCAAAGGGCTACGCGCAACGTCAAGGAGTCGACTTCGACGAGGTCTTTGCGCCGGTGGCGCGCATGGAGACCGTGCGGTTGCTGCTCGCACTCGCCGCTCACTGTGGGTGGCAAGTGCACCACATGGACATCAAATCGGCGTTCCTCAACGGCGATCTCAAGGAGGAGGTCTACGTGCACCAACCGCCCGGCTACATCGTCCCCGGCAAGGAGCACAAGGTGCTCCGGCTGCGCAAGGCCCTGTACGGACTCCATCAAGCACCACGGGCATGGTACGCCAAGCTGGATGCCTCCCTGGCATCACTCGGGTTCGAGCGGAGCCCCCTGGAGCATGCCGTGTTCAGGAGGACCACGGGCAAGTCGACGCTGCTCGTCGGCGTCTATGTGGACGACCTGATCATCACGGGCACGGACGACAACGACATCGCCATGTTTAAGCAACAGATGCACAGTCTGTTTGCGATGAGCGACCTCGGCCTCCTGAGTTACTATCTGGGTGTCGAAGTCAAGCAAGAGGCGGGCATGATCTCCATCTGCCAGAGCGCGTATGCCCGCAAGATTCTGGAAGCGGCAGGGATGACAGACTGCAACTCCTGCCACACGCCGATGGAGAACCGGCTCAAGCTGTGCAAGGGAGGAGCCGGAGACGCGGTGGACGTGACAGACTACCGGAGCATCGTGGGCAGTCTGCGTTACCTGTGCAATACCCGTCTTGACATCACTCACGCCGTCGGGATGGTGAGCAGGTACATGCAGGCACCCACGGCGTCGCACTGGGCGGCGGTGAAGCAAATCCTGCGCTACGTCAAGGGCACAATTGGCTATGGCTGCAGGTACAAGGAGAGCTCCGGTGGCAAACCCAAACTGGTGGCATTCAGTGACAGTGATCTCGCCGGGGATGTCGACGACAGGAAGAGCACAACTGGAGTAGTTTTCTTCCTCGACTCCAGCATCATCACATGGACTTCACAGAAGCAAGCTGTGGTTGCTCTCTCATCTTGCGAAGCTGAGTACATCGCAGCTTCCAAAGCAGCATGTCAGGCGGTTTGGCTGAGTAGGCTGCTGGGCGAGCTGCTTGGACGGCCACCAGAAACGGTGAAGTTGTTCGTGGACAACAGGTCTGCGATTGAGCTGGCAAAGAACCCAGTGCACCACGAACGGAGCAAGCATATCGACCTCTGATTTCACTTCATTCGTGAATGCATTGAGGAAGGCAAGGTGGACATCGAGCACGTCAGCACGGATGGCCAACTTGCTGACATTTTAACCAAGGCACTGGGCCGCGTCAAGTTCCTGGAGATGCGACTGAAGCTCGGTGTCATGGAGGTTTCTTCTGGGCGCCAGGATTAAGGGGAGAATTGTTGGCATTGTAATCCTGTCGCTGTTAGTTCTTTTTCAGTTCAGGTTCAGGCTTAGCAAATAAAACGGCAAGTGCATGAGGGTGTTCGTGCCTTGACCGGTTCCTTAGCAGCTAGGTAGACTAGGCGGCCATGCATGTTTCGTGGGATGGCACGAACCAGGCGTGCATGGCGGCATCGAGGGCGTGGCGAGCTGGTCGTGGGATGGCGCGGCCGGATAGCTCGGGCATGATCCCTCCTTTCAGTTGTTTTCAGTTTTGCTTATTAATAAGAATGTCAGAGAAAACGCTGTAAGTTGAACGCAGCACAAAACACTCTCGAGTCTCTCTCTTGGTGCTCTACGACTAACACAAACGCCCGACGAAGCCGTACTAAGGTATGCCAAGCTTTGCCAAAAATACAGCCAGACGTAGCTATCTTCTACCAGCGTCGAAGGACGGGCAGGAGAAAGAAGACACACGTTAATCGATTATTAGTCCACTGATGCAAAAATAATAATATGTATGTATGGCAACTTGTGGAAATAGCGACGCCCATTATTATCATTACATGATTGAGTTTTTGCCAGGTTGATGCTCGTAGTCGTAGATCAGAAATCTGAACGCTAGATAAACTAATAGCCGATCGCCGCAGTATCACAACCACGTACGTACTGTCTATTAGCAAATTACTTAATTTGATTAGGATCCATCCACATGATTGGTTGCCACTAATCACCAAAGGCTATTCGAAACAAATAATCACGTTTAGATATTCTTGTCACGGCGATCTAGCTAGCTAGGCCACCTACGAACGATAGTCCAAACAAGCTCTTTTTTCTTGGTCCGATCGATCGATCGGCCGGCTTGAGCAACTGAAGACAGAGATGGCGACGGTGCCCTCCTTTTCTTTGTGCTGAAACTCGGGTGCATGCACATGCAGCTGGCTTAAATTAATGCTATTGCGGACGAATTAACAAACCCGGGAGTGGTTGAAGCTGCTAGGCGCCGCTCGGACAGGGAGATCTCTCCCCGGAATCGGATATATCGCCGGTGCGGTGGTTGCTCCGCTCCTTCCTCCGAGCTTTCCTCGGCTCGTCAACACGTCCACACGCACACAAAAGAAACAACAACAGACGGAGACGGCGCACACGTGCAACTGAATATTAGACGTTTATTTTTTGTGAAAAGATATCAGACGTTAAGCTAAGATAAAGCCAGCTCTTTGTCCAACTGGCATTGTCACCCATGCTACATGAAGTGCCCAGCCGGCGCCGCCAGGAAAGCTAAACCGGCCAGCCAAGAAGAGTATACTTTACCTGTGCCTAACGTGTCCGCAATCTTCTCAATTTACGCTCTTTTGGACAATCGGCATTTGTAAGGCATGTTTGTTCTTTTTCCTTTTTTTTGCCGGTGCGGCATCTTCGTATTGACAAATATTCAGTAAACTGTGGTTATCGTGAGAATTCTGTAACGAAAAGCGAACGGAGTATGCACCTAACACAGATGATACGCATCTCACAAAATATTCAGATTTGGATTAAAATGCTGGTAAAATGAAATGTGATTGGTTACCAGTAACCACACCGTAGTGGATTGTCCTTACTCCACGATATAGGTACTGAAAATATCTCGCCTCATATATCCATCTAGGATAGAAAGAGAAGCACGACAGAGATGCCCCAGTTCAGTTATACTCCCTTCGTTCGGAATTACTTGTCTTGAAAATGAATGTATCTAGAACTAAAATACGTCTAGATACATCCATTTCTGCGACAAATACGTCTAGATACATCCATTTCTGCGACAAGTAATTCCGAACGGAGGGAGTAGATGATATTACGTGCATCTCCTATAGAGCCCACCAATTGAATTAATGATGATGACGATACCTGCTATACTGCTACTCCGTACGACGGTATAGGCAGCTTTGATGATATGAGATGTATCCACAACTGTCGTTCAGAATGAGAAGACGGATACGAGACACGTATGCGGCCAGCCAGGGTCAACGAGTGCACTGTGCATTGCACGGCTGTCCTCAACAGATGAATGGTTGGAGCGTCAACGAATGCACTGTGCCACTGCCCCTGATGATAATGGCTGTGCTGGTGAGGTCACAAGGCAAAAGGAAAATGTGCACGCTAGGGCAGGTGATTATCATACACTGCCCTCATAACAGTTTCAGAGTACCAATCCATGAACAAACATCAACGCGTTGGACCTGCATCTCTGCACGACGATTCAATGCTGGTGCGTTTAGGCAAACATTGTTCAGAAAGTAACGCTAGACCCCCGTCGTTCTGCAATTCAAAAAACATTTTTCAAAAGAGATCTCTTGCAGCCTTGCGTAGACATCTAACGGTATAATCCCCAGGACTCACGATATGGTGAAACAGGTAAATGCATCAACTACAACGACAGATAGGCCATGTTTGTTTCAGCTTTGGAAGCAGTTTTTGAACCGCAAAAGCTAAAACTGAAACAAACAACTATTTTAGAACAGTTGTGGAACCACAACCCAAAACTGTTTCGGACTATTTTCAGTGTAACAGCCCAAAGCACGTTTCGGGGTACTTCATAGCCAAAGCTGTTTCAACTGAAACAAACAGCTATTTTAGAACAGTTATGGAACCACAACCCAAAACTGTTTCGGGCTATTTTCAGTGTAACAGCCCAAAGCACGTTTCGAGGTACTTCACAGCCAAAGTTGTTTCCCTAGCCCCTCTGCTTTTGACGTTTGGTCGTAATTATGTCATAAATGTCGCCGCAGGCACGACCTATCTCTCCCTTCGCCCCTCCTCCTGAAACATAGCGTTTTCACCAGCCCACAGTCGTTTCCACAGCTACGTTGCCAAACAACTAACCTTCACTGCAACTGTTTTCTCAGCACAGCAGTTTTGCCAGCACAACAAGTTCACAGCTGAATCTGTCGAAACTGAAGCTCAAACAAACACAGCCGTAGTCTAATTGGTATGTACTATGCTGGAAGTGCCGAGTACAACGCACATACAAATCCAACCAAGACAACATGTTCAATCACAGAAGGTTACCTAAAATCGACAAAGCTAAGGTATTATCTTGCCTCCATTCTGGTGTCCTACCATTAAGGGTTTCATGAAGCCTTTGCCGGCTCATCGCTGGGAAGATCATCCTCGTCATGGTAGATGTTCTCCGCCATCTGCCATATCTGAAGGATGTTGTCTTCAGCAACGCTTGCAAGCACCCAGTCCTCACACGGGTTCCAGGAGAAGTCTGAGATTTTGCTTGTATGGCCTCCATGAATGAACAAGAGCTCAGGAGGGCCGTCCTCCGCGTCCTCTGGTGTTTGCTCCTGATCAATTCTGTCAACACAAACATCATTCACATCAAGAGGGAATTGAGGAGACGAAGAAGGAATAATGAAAAACATCTGAAAGCTGGACGGCTGTTTACCTGCTTAGATCCCAAACCATCAGCCTCCTTCCCAGACAACAAGATGCAAGTATAGTTTCATTCTTTGGGCTCCATCCAACTTGAAATACTTCCTCTCTGATTAAACAATCAAATTCAGATTCAAGACCAATAATAACAAGCATACGATGAATAACACAAACATATACAGTAGAAGAAACATGCTCATTTTCTTCTAAGCTAAAAATAGGAAGGAACTTTGAACTGAAAAGTGACAGTGAGAGCAGAAGCGTACTTATGACAGTCAAAAGTGTGCAGCGAAGTATCAATCTTCCGAAGATCAAACAATTTAACAGTCTTGTCGGTTGAACCAGTTGCAACAACCCATTCATTGAAAGGATTGAAAGCCAGGCAATTCACCTATAAATGTGACATAAGGAAACAAAGTGGAAAGTGTAAGAACATATTTCTTTATACAAACAACAGAAACAAAGGCAATTGGCTCTTCCAGAAGAATAATATAGGGAAAGCAAGGTGTGCCCAGTGATAACAGCCTCTGAATAGAAATCATGCACAAGTAGAAACTACTAGAGTGATATGACTATATGAGTATTCATAAAATTGCTACCAGATGCCATCTTTCTTTTCTGGATACAGCAATTGAGGTTTTCAAGTGAAACAGTTCGTGCAGCCAGATAAATAGATTGTAATTTTCCTCCGATCACTACAGCATTCAAAATGAGATCATTAGGATGTCCTCGGCTAATTTGTTTACAACCAATACTCGAAGAGAGGACCTAGATTCTAGAACAATGAACGTGTTAACACCCCATATGTTATCGTTATATGAAAATGCTACTCTGTTTTGTATCCTGAACCACCATTGGCTGCATCAGCTTCAGGGGTAAGAACCAATAAACAAATTAACAAGATATCTAACCATGATATTGTATTCGTAGAGTCACATAATGCTAATGGTATAGTATTAAACCAATAGTAAGTAGAGACTTGAGGCCCCCAAAGAAACCTACCTCACCCTGGTGTGCCACCACAGACTGTACAGGCTTGGTAGGTGCAGGAGTACGCATATCCCAAATTAGGAGATGATGATCATCACCAACTGAGCCGAATAAGTATTCATGCCTCAAATGCCAAGCAACATCTTCAACGACACCATCATGAAACTAAACAGAACAGAACCAAAAAAATATCGTGTTAAGCCACTAACAGATGTGCTGGTCACATGAAAAATATCAGTTGAATAATCATACAAGTGAAACTTCATGTTTTTGCTACAGTATAACTAGGAAAGTTGTTGGTCCAATGTACTGGGGACCATGTCAATTGACTGAAAATACACATGGTGCTAAAAGAGTTCTTTTTTCATTGGCAGCTTGGTCGGGAAGAAAAACAGACCCCCTTATTTTCCTAAAAGGTGAAGTTATCCGTGCACTACCAATATGTTTCCAATTGAGTATTTGTTACTGTGTAGCACTGATTTTTTTTTATGGCCCTGCATTCTGCAAAGCAGAAGTTCAAGCAAGAATTGACCTCAGCTTCTTACAAAGATAAACTTCAAAACAAAATCAGCACAGATAACAGATCAGTAATCTCACTTGTTCACATATTCAACACACTGAGCATTAAACAGTATTATTGTTATGACTTATGATGCTTAACTGACTATGGACCATGCCATGCGGTACCAACAGCTAGAGAACCAAAAGGATGGAATTGACAGTCTTAGATTAATAACACTGCCAGAGCTGCCATGTCTGCGTGTGAAATACAGACTATAATTCTATTCTTCAGGATAACACAGAAAACCTGCTGACATGGACGGTGCATCACCCATAATTACCCATGAAAGCTGCTGTTAGACCTAATGTGAATGGTTTCAACTAGGAGGGTGTAAATTAAGAAGTGTCATAGTTAGGATGCAAATAGACTTTTTCCTCATGTATACCATCTTCACAAAAAACCATCAGGAATATATTATGTATATTATTTCTCCAAGGATGAATACCAGATATGACTAGCACACAAACACATTCAGAGAAACATGCTATCAGAATGGCATGTCATGAGGAAAGCTTTAACCAATGGTACAAACAAAGCTCTATGCGTTAATGCGCTCAAATGGAAAAAGGATCATGAGCCATACCTTAAAAATCTGGTATGCGTCGAGAGTTTTATTTTTACCATTTGCTGTGATGTCCCATAAGCAAATTTGAGCATCATCCGATCCACTCAGCAAATGACCCTCTTTAAAGATACTCCAAGACAGGCCATATCCTTCAGAGTTGTGTCCCTTCAGCCGTAAATCAGGATTGCACGCACCGTCTAGTGGAGGCTTTGATGGGTGCTTGCTATAATCAAAGACATACACTTCTGCACTGACTGTCTTGGTAGCAATAATAAATGAATTTTGGGGCATATATCGAGCCCGATTAACTTCTCCATCATGATTTATCTGTTGAACTATTTGCACCTACAAAAGACAGACAAAATGCCTCCAAAATGTGAATTTTTTGCACCATCAAAATCAAAATAAACAGCAAGAAGGGTACATGGCATGTTATCTATATATATATTATATATGCACTAAAAGCCACTTCACCAAAACAAATGTTCTCGAGATATACAAGTATACCCCAGGTTATCTAATTTTTGTTCTAACAATGGCATAAGTGCAAGCCATGTGTATTACCATATTTGAAGGTCTGGTTCAACTTACAAATCATCAAGACTATATATTTGTCTAATGACTTTTGGATTGTCACATTTCCTTACATTCCAGTAACAATCAAGAACTACTGGTTTGTTGATCAAATAGACAACAACTCAAAGGCACATCCAAACATTGGAACGTGTGAAAAGGACACCTGAATTCAACAGAAGAATTTATATTCCAACTTCCATCTATATCACAGAATGATGTTACTACTATATGGGTCCAACGAAGCAACACTAATGTTAGAATGATTCAAAATCAATTGGTTATGGCCTTTTACATAGCAGCATGAATTGAGGGCTCATACTTATTAAGCAAAACAAGGAGTTAAATTAACAGACGCGTAACCAGAAAGCAGAAACATCTCAATCACAAAACATGCATCTAGCAAATTTTGAGCTCCATAACTGGGCTAAGATACATAATATAATTACAGACATGGCATTAATCTACCAGGGTACTTCAATGAAAAGAAGTTAAATTAACAGTCACACAATAGATCAAAGCAATCAACCAAATCCCATGTATATTCAACAAAGGGATCAAACATAAAATAGACAGCAGGCAAACTGTTGTCCAGGTAAGAAGGCATTAAAGATATCATCAGCTTGGTAGCTAATTATAATAGAGCAATATTTCCTATTATGATCTACACATCTGCATGATCCACCAAACTGCCGGTTCTGTAACTCATAGATTCACCCAAATACCTTTGAATGCACATAATCTCAGTAGAAACAGCTGAATGGCCAAGGGCATAAATAATTTTACATAATAACCAACTCAGTATGCATAGGTGACCAACAATAAAACCCATAGAAAAACAGTCGTCCTCACAGCAGCCCACTACTCTTCACCAAAATCACCCAGCCTGATAAAGTACACAAACAAGTTCACAAAAAAATAACCTAAATACCTACAAAATCCTGAAATACCTCTGAGCGCAGTTTCAATTACAATCCCAGAGTAGCACAATTTCAATGCCAAACCCAAAGTAGCGCAACTTCAAGGCCAAACCCTGAGTAGCACAACTTCTATCGCCAACCCTGAGTAGCGCTATTTCAACCCCCAAACAGAGGTAATTGGTATCAGAGATCTAGATGTGGTCAGATCCCTAATCTGACAGAACAATTTATCTCAAATCACTATTGAGAATGCAATGCCCGACAGGCCACACTAAAATAAATCGCCCAGAACTTCCCACAGTATCTCAAATCAGTACCGCAACCACCCAGAAATTAACTGTTAAAGAATCAGCAAAAGGAACCATAACTCAACCTAGTGAATCGGACACAAATTAGAAACTCCATTAGTTCATAGATCACATCATAAGCAAGAACGAGAAGACTATTACCTTGTTGGATCCTGAACGAATCTGACTATCGTCATCGTCCAATTTGGCCATGGCATACTCAGGAGGTAGATGGACTTGGGAAATTGTGAGGTAATTGGGATTGCCTTCGGGTGCGTGTGTGCCAAACAACACTTTTTGGACAGACTGTTCATGGCTAGGGAGCCACTGCACAGTGAGCGATGGCCACTCTAACGTGCGTGTGATGATGAGATCATATAGAAATGGCGCATTACGCTTCCAAGTCATGAATTCCTCCAAGATCTGTTTATTCTTCATATCCTCATGAATCTGTACCTCCGCATGAAATTCCTCCTCAAAGAACTCCTCTTGCTCCTCCGCTCTTCCCACGGACATCTCCGGTCCTTCTTTCTCTCGTCCTCCCTACGTGCTGAAGTAGGGGATCTGGATTCTTGGGTTTGGATCTAAGGGGGTTGGTGGGGGTTATGGTGTGGAGGAGGTTGGTCAAGGTTTTACTGGTTGGTTGGGAAGCATATATGGGCCAGGCAAGTTTGAGAGGTTGGATCAAGCCCAGCTGGCTAGCATAGTGCCAAGATAAGGTCAATAAGGCCCAGTTAAAGAGGCAGGCGTTCGCTCTGTTTGGGTGGGTGGGATTTCTGACTTCATTCTAGCAGTGGGCTAACATACTGCCAAGATAAGGTCAATAAGGCCCAGTTAAAGAGGTAGGCGTTCGCTCTGTTTGGGTCGGGTTCAACTGTATTATAATAATTTTATAAAAGCTATATTGACCTGAGAAGGTACCAATAATTCCAAACAAAATCCAAGTAAGGGATGTATTCCATATCCCCAAAAAACCTTATACCATTTTGAGAGGGGGGCAATCAATTCCTATAAAAAAATCTGATGGCAGCTACAACCCCAACCAATAAAACTTTGATCTCCTCCACCATATCCTCAACCAAGCCCCCTAAAACCAAACCACAGATACTTCAATCCACTAAGCTTCCAAGAAGGGCAAGATGAACAAACCAAAGGAGTCGGTGGGGAACAGAGGAGGAGTTCTGTGGGGAGCTTATGTGGGGTAGCTGTAAGTTGAGAATGCCCAGGGATGCAAATCTGTGACCCTTAGGGTATCTGAAAATTTACTTCATTTGGTTGAACTAAAGAGGGCAAAAGGATACCCTAAAGGGCCCATTTGCACTCTTAAGAATGCCCGCGAGATGAGGTTCCATGAGAGGATGTAGGAGATAAGCAGGTCATGGAGAAATTCAGGATTTGCAAGTGTAGCATACCATACATGTATGATTGCTTCAGCACTCCCGTGGTTTGACTGGCCTTTGCTTACTATGCAGTGATTCCTAGACAAGATCAGTCTGTGCAGAAAGTGATGTTTGGCATTCACGTCTCCTGGAACTAGACCAATTACCTCATGACCGCCCAAATCAAACCTAGCCCCTGAAGATGCCAAGGCCAAAAATTTGACAAGGATGGCAATAGCTAGATTAGTGCATGGTCCAACAAGGTATGATCTTCTCTCGTATTTGCTATGATAATGTGACATGCGAACAAGCTGAGTTTCCAGTTGTGTTCAATACAGTAGGTTGAGTTATAATTTCCTTCTGTTGATTATTTGGTAACAGAATAGCACGAGATCTAATCAAACTCAGAAGATCGTAATCAGAAAATTCCAAAGCGCGAACCATCAACATCCCTACAGACCCGTGCACCATTCAAGTTCCTATCACTAAACACAAAGAATATAAAGCAGATACAAAACCTGTAGAGCACAAAATTTACACCAAGAAAGCTAGTCAACTAGTAATAGAACAGTGCACTTAAACATGTTGTGAGGGGAAGGGTGGAGGGGGCTTAAGCAACTACAGTACAATAACCACACATGCAGAGTAAGTGTCGAAATGTGAGATGACAAGTTTACAACTGTAAAAGCACACATTGTTGCTTCAGCTGCAGCTTACAGAAAGACAAAGTAAATGACATATAGCTGCACTTCCTATTGCTGACATGTGAAATCGGGTTGCTAAACCAGCAAAGATGAAGCACTTTCAACTGCTAGATCCAGACCCATAGTCTGCATGTTGCAATGTGACATTCCTAGAAGCATACAGTTACAGAACAGAAGCAATTTTAGTTACCCAAGTACCCACGATACAACCCCACTACCTTCATCTGAAACGCCTGCTGCTAATCAATAAGCCAAGACAGTAATTAACGCAACACACAAGCCGCCAAACCCCTCTGAAACTAACGCAACACACAAACCGCCAAAAAACTTCGAAACCCTGAAGAACAACCCCCCCCCCCCCCCAGAGTACGCCTAGCTAGAGGAACAGGCCAGCATAAATCCCCTTTCCCCTCCCAAAATTACCATTACCCTCGCCAATAAACTACCAATACACGCTCGATTACCACACAGTTACCATGAAACCCTAACCCCCACGAGCAAGCGGATCAGCCCGGAACAGAATTGCACGAGCCCACAGCACAGCTCAGCACAGCAACACCGGTAATTAATTACCCATAAACGGCAGAGGATGCGAGATTGGGGGCGGGGGAGGGGGGCGGGCGCGAAGCATCAAACCTTGCCGGATGCGGCCCCGAAGCCGCCGATGTCGGCGTGGTCGTCGTCGTAGTGGCGCGCGTCGGCCTCGGCGTCGTCGAGGGGGAGCTGGACCTGGGCGAGCATGAGGTAGTTGGGCTCGTTGTCGGAGGTGTGCGTCCCGAGCACCATCTTCTGCACGGAGTGGTCCTTGCCGGCGGGCTCGGTGCGGTCGGGGAGCCACTGCACGGTGAGCGAGGGCCATTCGAGCGCGTGGGTGATGACGAGGTCGTAGAGGAAGGGCGTGTTCTTCTTCCAGATCTTGTACTCCTCGTTGATCAGCCGCTCCTCCACCTCGGCGCGGAACTCCTCCTCGTCCCCGCCGCCGGCCTTCGGCATCGCCGTCTCCCCGCTAGGGTTAGGGTTTGGCTTTGGGCGGGGGTTTTGGGGCGGGGTGAGGGGGGAAATGGCGGGAGGGTGAGCGGGGGTGGGGGTGGGGAGAGACTCTGGGGGGCGCTGCGCTGTGGTGCGGTGCGGAGCGGAGGGGGGAGAATAAAAAGAGCGGAGCCGAGAGAGGTCTCGAGCTGTCAAAACGAAGGGGGTTTACACGCGAGTTTGGGCCTCATTGCTTCAGCGGAGGCCCAGGCCCGGCTGCGAGGCGCTGGACCCACATGTCAGCCAGGGAATTCTCAAAAAAAAAACATGTCAGCCAGGGTGGAAGGTGTGAGCAGTGGAGTAAATGTGGGACGATGCTGAGTAAGCAGATTACAGCTATGCGGAGGGAGCAATTAGTTCTTTCCAGAAAAGCAGAAAAGAGAATCAAGAAAGATACAAAATCTAATAATGTTTTCAATTAAGGCAGCAATTGATGACAAATGCGAGCTGGCGGGGAGCGAGGTATTACCTTTTTTGTTGGGGTGGTACACAACATGTGCACGTCACGACAAAAATTCCTCTTTTCTAACATACTCCTTCCATCCGGAATTACTTGTCACAGAAATGGATGTATCTAGACGTATTTAGTTCTAAATACATCCATTTTTGCGACAAGTAATTCCGAACGGAGTGAGTATCATGTTAAGGGTACATAGCGTGTGCCCCTATTCGAGCATAGAAAACGATAAATAGGTGGTCTTCCTTCTCCCGCATGCACCCTTCGCTCTTCGTTGATGTCTCCTACTCTTGTGAGGTTTAACATCTCTCATGGTCATTGTCTATAACCGCAACCCTTTGAAAACTACATTATTCTTAGTTCATTATAGTATATACTCGAATATATTCTAACGGCCATGACAAAAAAGGAATTCAAAACAGGATCACTGTCCATCTTGGTTTGCTTATCATTCACCCGTTGCATTACACGAGAGTTGACAGACCCACGACTTATCACATTGAAGTGAGGTCAGGTTGCTTGGAGATCACGGAGGAGATGTTGGATCCACTAGGGAGTAAATTACACAAAACCACCACATATAGAGCTAGGGGAAGCATGTTGGTACCAAATTCAGGACAACTCATGGAGAGCCACCAACTTTGTGCCTAATGAGTAACAAAACACACTGGTCGTTGGTTGAGCTCGTGAAAACAGCGAAAATGACAGGTTGGATCATTCAGGCGCATGGGTGATGATGAGGTCATAGAGGAAGGGTGTGTTCTTCTTCCAGATCTTGTACTCCTCATTGATCAGCCGCTCCTCAACCTCGGCACGGAACTCCTCCCTGTTCTTGTTGCCGGCTTTCGGCATCACCATCTCCCCGCTACGGTTAAGGTTTGGTTTGGGCGGACTTTTGGGTTGGAGCAAGGGGGGATAGAGGGAGGGCAAGAGGGTGAGGGGGTGAATGGGCGTGATGAGGGAAGAAGGAGAGATTGAGGGGCGTTGCGTTGTGGTGCGGCCCGGAGGGGAGAGAATAAAAAGAGCGAGTCGAGAGAGGTCCCGAGCTGTCAAGGCAAAGTGGTTTATCACCCGAATTGATACCCGCGTTTGGGCCTCGCAGGTTGAACGGAGACCCAGGCCCAACTGTGAGACATTGGACTCACATGTCAGCCAGGTTGGAAGGCGTGAGCAGTGCAGTAAATGTGGAACGACCGGTTGTACTACGAGGTAAGCAAATTGCAACTATACAGAAGGAGCAGTAAGTTCTTTCCAGAAAAGCAAAAAAGAGAATAAAAAAAGATGCAAATAATAATAATAATAATAATAGGGTAGCAATTGAAAACGGTGTGAGTTGGCACAAGCAATGTGCCACTTTTTTGTTGAGGGTACATAACGTGTACGCGCCACGATAAAAATTCCTTGCTTCCGACGTTTTTACGGTTCATAAGGGTACATAGCATCCATCCTATTCGAACAAAGGAAACGACAAAATAGGTAGTCTTCCTTCTCCCACCTTGCAATGTCTCTCACTCTCGTGAGCTCTACACCTCTCCCGGTCATTGTCGATAGCCACAACCCTCATAATATCCCCGCAAAGGAAAAAAAAAAACCTTAAGCTGAACTAAATACCTTGCAAGGAAAGATCTAATGTGCTATTATTCTGAAAACTACATCATTGTTAGTTCATTATCGTATATACTTGGAGATAGCCTAACTGGTTAGTTCATTATCGTATACTTTAGCCTAACTGCCCTAACGAAAAGGAATTCGCAACAACAAACCCTGGTTGACAATCAAATCGGATGCAACCATATCGAAGCGAGGTCAGATTGCTCGGAGGCCATAGCTGCCGCAATCATTGCGGAATGCTCCCAGCCAATCGTTCAGATAGGCAATGCGCCTTGTGCTCGCAAAGCTAACGAGGTAGCCTTATGATCCTACACCCAGATTAGGCAAGGAAAGATCTAATGTCACACTAGATCTTACAGACATGGAGCATATTGCAAATATAACCTTAAACCCTACAGCGACCATCCCAACAATTACGTGGTGTCCATCTCACATGGAAAAGAAGCAAAAGGCATAGATCTACCAAGTCCAGTTATGTACATACGCCACAAAATGAGTATGCAGAAGCTTCTGGAAGAATGAATGCTGCAATTTTCGGCAAAACAAAGGATGAAGGTAGCTTGTTGCTTCACTTCTCAAGAAGAATGGATCTTGGCTGCAAATCCCGTCGCTAACATGCTAAGTTTACGTGATGAACCGACTATTCCAGAGGAGTTTCAAGATCTGGTCTTTGGTCCATGGTCTTTGCCATCTCGCCATCAGGGAAAGCGTCTGGATACGTTGTTGCTAACCTTGATTTCATGCTTCTACATTAACAGCGTAAAAGACAAGTTAGCTGCGCCAGAGAACTACTATAGAGGTACAGCTCAAATAACACTCCTGGAGAAGAGAATCATCCCGTGGATAGACAAAACGGCACTGGAAAATAATAGAATAGAGACTAAAAAGCAGCTGACACTTTAGAAGAAGAATAAGCACGCAAGAAGGGACCTCAGCTTCATGAAAATATGGTCAAGATCATCCTTCATCGACTTCAGAAGGCGAGCTTTGCTAGCAAGGTCACTGGACACCTCCGCAAAGCATTGCTCAGAATACTCGTTGAAATGTGTGAGAACTGCATTACTATCTTGCAATCGCCCCAGTCTGCAAAGTAACAGTATGGATGATCATTAGGCCACAATTCCGGAAACTTCTACTGCCATGCAGTAGATACATGTCATTTAAGCATTCAGAATTACACAAGTCTAACAACGTAATGGATGCCAACCTAAATGTTTCCTTAGCTAAAATGCTCTAAGTGGAGAGTGAGAAGCACTCTCCCCAAAAAAGGAAAACAAGAGTGCCACTACTAAGAGATGTTACTAATTACGTTACCATGGCACGAATTTTGCAGAAAGGGGGGAAGCAGGCTGGCTTGGCATTACAGCATGCACTAACCAAGGCCAAGATTACCAGCATTTGTTGCATAAGAGTACTGACTAAACTTGGAAGCTCACATTTTTCCATAGGGCAAAATGAGGGTCAGAAATATACCAATTTAATTAGGCAAGACTTCAATTTACTTGGGAAATGAGGATATGGCTTGTTAGGCAAGTACAGATCAATTTTTGTGGTCCAAGTCAATCTTCCCTACAGAAGGGACAGCTTGTACCTGAGATGGATAACCAAGTAATGAGAACAATCAACCAGTATTCAGTAAAGAACTAAAGATCTATATCCCAGTCCCAAACCTTCCCTCCATTTCAACTCGGCAACATGGCTGGCATGTCGTTGGTCCTCGGGGCCGTACCTCCAACCTTCTCACGTCAATTGGTCTTGAGGCCAGTACCAAGTTTAGCACGTCACAGGGTCAGGTCAGGCAGCCCACACTAAAGCATGGCGCGTGGAAAAGGGAAACTGAAATGTCACGTGTCTATGGCCAAAAATGAAATGGACAGAAGTATTCTTTTTGTAATGCCAGCAATATCCATTACTGAATGGGCCTGACTGGTGAATAGTAGGTCTTATGGTTTGCCATTAGCACATTACTAATTTAGTGGATGACCGGTGACCCAGACCATGTTGTATTGGCATGAAGACAACGAAGCAAAATCAGGAACTTAAACCCCCAAGTAATTTAGATGAGCAGTTGTGCTATACTCCCTCCAATTCCCTAGAAGCTGTTGTTTTGGAGGCATGGGTGAAGTCCGACTTTCGAAACTGAAATACCGATATCCTTTGAAATATTTAGATTAGACAAATGAAAAATCATATGTGCAACTTTGTCTCAAGAAAGACTATGAAAAGACATAATGGTGTGGGTTTTAAAATATATTATAATAGAAATCAGTCGTCATAGTTACGCTTTGAACCATGCTGATGTACAAACGACAGTGTCGGAAACTGGATGGAGTAGTCAAATTACCCACCTATCCCATTAAGGAAACAGCTAATCATACAACTCTATCAAGGAAATCAGACCAATAACAAGCATTGGCGTACTAAGGATAAATCTATCATTTTATATTATGCATGCTTAATTGGAGAATAGAATATGCAGTGAACAAATCACTAGCGATATCTGCGTAGCGAGTATGTCTGCCAGGGCAAGATGCCATTTATTAAAGTCGAAAGCTGATATTTTATAGAAAGGAAAGTAGGAGTTCAAGAGGGAAAGTGGCACGTGCATTACCTGCGTACTAACGAGAATTACTGCAATTAATTACAAGATCTAGGAACTATGACCACCCTATGCCTGTTGGGAGTCCAAAACTGTTGAGCCAATAGGATACAGAGCGTTGGTGGGTTCTGAGAAATTATATACGACTATGAAACATAATTTGACTCATTACACATGTAAGAATGAGAGCACTTAACCTTTTCGCAAGCTATGACCACTTCAAATTACATGCATTCCCTAAACAACATATACAAACCACGTGGAATTGCCTACAAGTATAATAGAGTAAATTTTAAGTTTGGATTGGATGTAAATTTTGTGTGCTGCCCGGTATTCAGTTCAAACTTGAGCTAAATTGCGGGGAGCACATGGATTTTACACTCAATCCAAGCAGGGCCTAACATGTACTCCCTCCGTAAAGAAATATAAGAGCGTTTAGATCACTACTTTTGTGATCTAAACGCTCTTATATTTGTTTACAGAGGGAGTACTTGATTTAAAAAAAATACTAACAGCACATTCTACAGCTGTTTTAGGTTGACTAGAATCTCAGTGCAATCCTTTACAAATTATACAAACTCTTGTTTGAGAATCAAGGTTAGGGTAGGTGAACGCCATATGCCCGTGCAAAAAGAGGCAGAAGTATCACAGCAAGAATCACAAGTGCTCGGGGAGGAAAATGAGAAACAAAAGTGTAAGTGTACAGTAAGGTGTCTCCATGATACTGATAGCACCAAAAGTCCCAGCAATAGAGCCTAGCACTGCCTATTTACATGTTTATCAGATTTGATTCATGAACCATTTCAGGGGCAACTGGACAGGGATGCACGGGTATATGGGTGTTTTGGATGCAAAGAGGAAAATAATCAAACAAATAGGAAAACAGTGGAGACAAAAACTGGATGAGGCAAAGGGACATCAACAGTTCTATTATCCTCGGTGTCACAGAGATAATGTTGTGCGCACATACAGTAGAAGCATAGCACTTGGAATTTTTATAAAAGTTATAACCAGCCATATATTTGACGGCCCATCACTAAATGCGAGCATTTGGCTTAACTCTACAAGCTCTTTCTAGTTTGAACTCATCGGTCATCACTAACAAATACCCAATTAGGAGGTAATAGGATGAAAAGAGGACAGAAATAAACAGTGGAACACTCAAAGTGTGCACATGGCAAAGGGTCACCGATATGGTATGCTCATATAAACAGTAGTACAGAACCATCACTAACAACCGCCTATACATTTACAAACCATCACTTAACAGCAGCAATTAGCTGAACCCCATAAGCTCTTTCCACTCATCAGTCACTCCTAACAATGGTCCAATTAAGAGGTGGCAGGGGGCTCTTACTATCGGATAAACATGGGTGCGGAAACAGTGGATGAGCCAAGAATTAGAATTTGACGCGGCCAGATGAATCAAACTATTAATAAGAGGGGCCAATATGCGGCAATGAAAAGTTTATTTGATATTGTAAGGATTAACAGCACCATGTGCATGCACTTAAGAGGGCACGGAGTAGCCATGGCTCCTGCCAGTCTCCCCTGTCTCCGACCCTGTGCCGAAATGAAGGCTACCAGCAAACTCGATAACACCCCAGATTTCTATCCAAGATCCATTTACCAGTTAAAAAGCTTCACGACTTGTACAAGAATAAAAAGATCGCGAAAACAAGTAATTATGTTTGGAGGATACAGATTTTCCTTCTTCATGTCAACTTGTAAGATCCAATGCCAACAGGTGGCCCCTGATGACAAAAAATCAGAGTGTCGATTTGCTCTGCGTCACTAGATCACTGCCTAACAAGGCTTAAAGTAACATAAGTATGTACTGTGAAATGTGAATGCCACCTAGAAATTCTAGCCACCACTTGGTAAAATCTCCGGGCAGTCAGGCACGACCTGACTTTCAGGTTTACTACATACCAAAGAATACACCGAATTCACATCATCTACCATTGTTCAACCCAATCCGCACTCGGAAACTCTTGAAGGGAGGAATAGGTAGATCCCCCTACGGCTCTAAACCAAGCACCAGCACTGCAAGCACCCACAGTTGAGGCATACGTCTGCAGACACAAACAACCTATGATACTGGAAAAAATAAAGCAACCTATGATAAAACTGGGATTTCACGAAATCTGTGGCAAAACTAGGGGCGGTATCCTCATGTGTAGGAGCAAATCGAACTGAAATCAAATTACGAGCGAAGGCGTCGGGGACGGGGAATCGCTCACATGAGGTGCTGCGCCTGCTTGATGGATTCCACGTCCTCGGCGCTGACGAGCGACCTGAACTGCGCCGCCACCTCCGCGGCTGCCGCGGCGGTCTGCGGCGAAGCCCCCGGCGGCTTCTCCATAGTCCACCCCTCTCTTCCTCCCCCTCGTCGTGAGCTGGTACCGCGGATGTGCGCAGGTGCGTCACGTGTGGCGGTGGCGAGGTTACGGGGCTGTAGGATCGGCTCTGACGCTGGCTACAGCGGCAGCCTTGTCGTCGGCGGCGAGGGCGGTGGACGGAAAGGCTGCGGACGGGTAGGCGTCTAGATCGGTGGAGACGGAGACGGAGCGAACGAATACGCCACCGACGTCGAACTGGGCCGGGTAAACAGGCCGTTAATTTGATAGATTGTGTGGGCTTGTACGGTCCTATTTGGGGAGGTGCTATGCCAATCTCTACTCTTTTTTTTTTCTTTTGAAAACTTTAACCTGCCTATCAGGTAACATATGTTCTGAAACTGAAGCTGAAGCTGAACTTTGTGAACTTTAACTCTTTTTTTTTTTGGATACGGACTGATACAGATATATTGGGGACAAAGCTGCTGTAAACAACTTCGGTGTTGAAACTAAACAAAGGACGGACGATTATTAGGGGCACATTCGAATCGAAGGTGGTAAGTTGTTGCTCTTGTGCTTGACCGTCCACGCAGCAAGTCTTTAATTATTTTCTCCTCCGTTCACAATCGATCTCCACACCGGTGAGGATATAGAAGCGGGCAGTCAGAGCACAGCCTCAATGCCACATCGCTCAAAGATGTAGGTTCTGCTCTTGTGCTCGACCATGCGCAGCTTGCCTTTACTTGCTTCTCCGTTCACAATCTCCACGCCAGTGAGGATAGCAGCCGTGTCAACTGCTAGCTGCTCATCATGCTTCTGGGGTTCCATGAAAACGCCATAGGTTTTGGCTATGCAAAACCTGTTGGCCCCCAGGTACACCATGCTGCTGCGGATCAAGAGCCAGTGGTTGGGAGGGCCGGAGACTCGTCACCTGCGCAGCACCTTGGGAGCACGGTCCAGAGACGACATGTCGACGGCGCAGAGCTCGTGCTGGCTCTCACCGCCGATGCCGAACCAGAGGCCGTGGAGCTCCGGGACTCGCAGGGCGCGGCCATGGAAGGGCAGCACCCAGCGGCCTGCCTTGGCCCACTGCTGGCTGGACGTGTCGAAGCAGTAGGTGCCGAAGGCGCCTTTCTCGCGGACCGAAGAGATGCAGATGGTCTTGCCGTCCTCGAGCAGCGCGTATGACTGGATGGTGCGGGCTTCGCAGGCCGGATCGTCGAGGTAGGGCGGCGGCGGGAGCTTGCGCCAGTGCCAAGCCTTGTCTTCGTCGCACCTCCCGAGCCCGTATGGGGTTGCAGTGGACCAGAGCCTCGAATTCGCTTGGGTAGGAGCTGTTGATCGCGTAGAGGGAAGCAGAGCGACCGGAGTCCTGGGCGCCGTCGGCGCTGGCCTTGGTGACGCACAGGGAGATGGGACTCCGCCACTCGGAGGAGTTGAGGCGGGGCAGCATCTCAATGGAGCCGCCGTCGGCGTCGGCGTTGTACAGGACGGCTTGCCCGGCGAAGTCCACCGCGACGATCTTGCCTTCGCCGCCGCCTCGTCCGTAGAAAGGCATGAAGTCGAGCGTCAAGCAGGCCTCGCGGGATGACTTGAATCTGACCACCGGCCGGGTGAGTCGTTCCTGGGTGCTCCTGTACGGCAGCGACATCTTCTTGGGCTGCGCGTGTGCCGTGATTGCCTCTGCCGCTGAGGGGTAGAAGAGATTCTCATGGGGCATCATGCGGCTCAGCCAATACGAGCCGCCGCCGCCGCCGACGCCGAAATCCTTCATCACCAGGTTGATGAACTGCCGGGAGAACATGGCCTCTGCCAGGGAGGAAGCTGGATTCGTTCAAGATGCAAGATGCAAGATGCAAGAGAGGATTCGGGAGGGGATCGGAGGAGGGGGCGATAAGGGGAGGGGGAATGGCAATCCCTACTTGACGCCCGCCGCGTCAAATAACAGCGCACATAGAAGGACTCTTGGAAATGCTCTACCCAAGGCGACTAGGGTTTTACTATTTCGCCAGCTTCCGCTTCATAAATAAAGCAACCAGCCAAAAGACCTCAACCACCCCTGACCACTGCGTCCCTCCCGAAGGCAACACGGGGAACCCTAGCTCCGCCCGTTGCCGGTCCTCCCCCCTTTCTATCATCGTCACCGAGGGTCTCAATCAGGCGAAGCCCGGAAAGTGTCGGCGGCGGCGGGGCCTTACCTGGACGTGGCTCCCTTTCTCCAAGGCGACGTCGCGATGTCCGTCCGACAGCGGTCTTGGTGGTGGTGGAGGGTCGAGCACCGCCCAGCGGCTCGCCCTCGACTGCAACGACGGTTGGGAGCTCTCGATCCATCCGTTTTGGATCTGAGTTGGATGGAGGCTCTCGGTCTATGGCTGCCTACGAGCGTGGTGGGCATGGTGTTGACTCGTCGGTAGCAGCAGCTTGTGGCTTCGGTGCTTACGGGGGCGATGGCCATGGCTTTTGGTGGGTATGGTGTCGCCGAGGCTTAACGGCTAATGGGCGCCGTGGTGGTCCTGGTAGCTACACTGTGCTCGTCGTGGTGGTACTGGCGAGACGTGACGATGTGGCTTCAATGGCGTGGCGCTGCGACAGTGGCGGAGTGAATCAACATGGGCAGAGTTACCCTTTTCCGGTTAGCAGGTATGTAGGTGTGCGATATAGATTGAATTCCGTCACGTCTTTGGACGTTGCTAGCGGCGGCGGTGGCCGTGGATGTCGTTTCCCTCCTTGGAGGCGTCGAAGTGGTGTGTCGGCACCTCTCTCTCTCTCTCTCTCTCTGTTGTGTCCGGGCGAAAGCCTAGGTTCTGTTCTGGATCGGCGATGGCGGTGGCTTTGGCGGCGTTCCTCTGATGGGACTTGGGAGCATCGTTTGTGGAGACATGACTTGGTGGTTCTATGTTGCGCCCCTTTGGTGCTCGACGCTATTTCGGATTGTAATTCAAGAACGCTATGTACGCCGTTGTGGGTGAGTCCAAGATGATGGCTTTTCTCGGAGTTGTCCTTCCCCCACCCACCCGCGAACTCTTTTAAGCGCTCAAGGATGGTTGGTGCGTCGGCAAGTAGAGTTCTTTGGAGTTGTTGCTCTTCGAAGGTGACCAGCGTTGGTGGAGATACTACTTTGGTGATCAACTCAGGAGAGGCCCTTATGCATTTGTTGTTGTTTTGTGTGCGTTCGAGTTGGAGTTTTTTTGCTTCTCACCGGATTGTGGTGGGAGCTTGCCGGTCTTTAATGTAGCTTGCCCTTTGCCTTCTATAAAGTTAAGGTACTCAATTTGCCTGCTCCCAAAAAAAAATCAACCAAAGAATAAAATACATGACCTAACCATACAAGGTACCGAGGTAGCCCTCATACACCGCCTATTTTGGACGCAGATTTTTTGAGCTCGGGTTTCTGTACACCTCTTATCCTTACCCTTCAATGTTACTTTGAGATCCGTACTACACAACTAACTTAGTACATGAAACTTTCTCTTTTTTGTTTCTTCAAAACAAACCAACATATGAACTTCAAACTTTTTAGCACAACAAAACATTCTTACTAGAATGTGGGAAAAAAGTTTCAGATTTAAAAAGTTTGAAGTTCATATGTTGAACTATATGGAAGAAACAAAAAAAGAAAAACTTCTTGCACAAATCACGATGCAAAAATGGATGACTAGATAAAGGGGTGCACATGAGCCTATGCTCCACAATATGTTTTCGCGCCTATTTTAGGATAACCGAATCATGCAAGATGCACGTGACTATGCTATCGAAATAGACAGAAATAATTGCGACTCTAAATGTCGTGGTTGTCGAATCCACAACGAACAAAGATTTTCACTCGAAACCCGTACATGAAGAGGAGCACCACGACGACGTGGCTCACCCCCCTCTTCCTTCCCCTCGTCGTAAGCTACGGCGAATTCACGCAGGGGTGTCACGTGTGGCGGTGGCAAGGTCACGTGGCTGTAGGATCGACTCTGACGCTGGCCACAGCGGTAGCCTTGTCGGCGAGGGCGGTGGACGGAGAGATGGTTGCAAACGCAATGCGGCTAGGCGTTTATATCGGTGAAGACGGGCTGGGGACGAATACGCCATCCACGTTAAACTGGGCCGGGTAAACAGGCCGCCAAGTTGATAGATCGCGTGGGCTTGTATCATACCGATTGGGCCGGCCCAATTCGGGCATTCTCGGTCTGTTCGTCCGCTTGCCAGAGCGCTCCTGCTGGATTAAACCCTCGTCTCCTCCCCCAAACCCCACCCCCGCCGCCGGAAAACCTAACACAGCCGCCCACCTCCCTCCGTCTCCCCTGTCCCTCCCAACATGGACCCCGACTTCCGGTTCGACCCGGACGGCTCCGACGACGAGGCGCCGGCGCGAGCTGCCGCGCGGCGCAAGCCCGCGCAGTCGCCGTGGGAGTTCTCCACGTACGCCGAGTCCGTGGCGGCGGAGCACGCGGCGCGCCGCACCACCTCCATCGACGAGAAGATCTCCCAGGCCCTCCGGGGCCGGCGCAACCCCTCCATGCCCGATGGCTCCGAGGACGAGGAGGATGATGATGCTGATGACAGCGACGAGGAGGCGGCGGTGAAGGGGGAGAGCGGGGACGATGAGGACGAGATCGAGGAGAGTGACGACGATGAAGAGATCGAGTCGAGCGGCGGGGAGGAGGAGGAAGTGGAAGCTGGCGAGCAAGGCGAAAAGGAAGAGGCGGGGGGAGAAGAAGAAGAGGCTGTACAAGAGGAAGACGATGCACCCGAGCAGCCGGACCCGTCTCAATTCTTCGCGTCATCGGAAGGAGCTTCATTCAGTGCAAGGTCGTTTCTTGAGCTCAACTTATCGCGTCCACTCATTCGAGCCTGTGAAGCCCTGGGCTACCAGAAGCCAACACCGATTCAGGCCGCATGCATTCCTCTGGCATTAACAGGGCGGGACATATGCGGCAGCGCCATAACAGGGTCAGGGAAGACGGCTGCTTTCTCTCTGCCCGTGCTGGAGCGTCTGCTTTTCCGGCCAAAGCGTGTGCCTGCCATCAGGGTGCTTATCCTTACTCCAACCAGAGAGCTGGCTGCGCAGGTCCATAGCATGATTGAAAAATTGGCCCAGTTTACTGATATCAGGTGCTGTCTCATAGTGGGTGGACTTCCAACCAAGGCACAGGAGGTGGCTTTAAGGTCAAATCCTGACATTGTCGTTGCTACTCCTGGGCGTATAGTGGATCATCTGCGCAACTCCCTTTCTGTCGGGCTTGAAGATCTTGCAGTTTTGATCCTTGACGAAGCTGACCGTTTGCTAGAATTGGGTTTCAGTGTTGAAATTGGTGAGCTCATTCGCATGTGTCCTAAAAGGAGGCAGACCATGCTCTTTTCTGCCACAATGACAGAGCAAATCGACGAGCTTGTGAAACTTTCTCTGAACAAGCCAGTCCGTCTTGAAGCTGATCCTTCGCTGAAACGCCCTGCAACATTGACTGAAGAGGTGGTTAGAATAAGGCGATCACGTGAAGCAACTCAAGAAGCTGTTCTGCTTGCTCTCTGTTTGAAGACCTTCAAGGAAAGAGTGATCATTTTTAGTGGGACAAAGAATTCTGCTCACAGATTGAAGATACTGTTTGGTCTGTCTGGGATAAAAGCTGCTGAGCTTCATGGCAACCTTACACAGGCACAGCGGCTTGAGGCTTTAGAACAATTCAAAAAGCAAGAAGCGGACATCCTGATTGCAACTGATATTGCAGCTCGTGGTATTGACATTGTTGGTGTTCGAACTGTCATAAATTTTGCCTGCCCACGTGATGTCAAAACTTACCTTCATCGTGTTGGCCGTACTGCAAGGGCTGGCAGGGAAGGATATGCCGTGACATTTGTTACTGATGATGATAGATCCCTCTTGAAAGCTATTGCAAAGAAGGCTGGTTCTCAGCTGAAAAGTCGCATTGTTGCCGAGAAACCTGTGTCTGACTGTGCAAAATTAATCGAGCAACTGGAGCATCAAATCTCTAACATAATTCTGGAAGAAAGGGAGGAAATGGCATTGAGAAAGGCTGAAATGGAAGCTACAAAGGCAGAAAATATGATAGCTCACAGGGATGAGATATACTCACGCCCCAAGAGAACCTGGTTTGCTACTGAGAAGGAAAAGAAACTTTTGGCAAAGGCTGCTAAAGAATCCTTGGATCAAGTTAAAGGTGGTTCTGTAGTTGTTAGTGCTCAGCAAGCTGAAGATCTTCGTCTGAAGGAGAAAAGAAGAAGAGAGCGTGAGAAAAACCTACCTAGGAAGAAACGCAGAAAATTGGAGGCGCAACGGGAGATGCTGGAGGAGGAGAAGGAAGATGAGGAGGAAGCTCAGGAAAGCAAAGGAGGGAAGAAAGCAAAGAGTAGCCAATCTGTAGTTGATGTCGCTTATCGCAGGGCAAAATCAATGAAGGCGACTGGCAAAACCGGCGTTCACGCTAGCAAGGGAAAGAATGAGAAAGGGTCAAAACAGCCTTCTGAAAAGGGCCAAACAAGGCAAGAGGAAATGCATGAACTATTCCAGAATGATATGAGTGAATGGAAGCAGGGTCGTTCCCTGAAGAAAAAGGACAGCTCGTTTGCAAAGAAATCTAAGAATTCATTCAAGAGCAAATCAAGGTACAAGCGACGTAAGTAGAAGGCCTGTCAACATGTGACGGGTTGTCACAACTGGGCGGGCACTGCATTACGTTGTAACATTTTTGTTTCGTTTGCCCTAGAGAATTGCCAGGGTCCTCATGTTCCCTGTTTAGTAGTTCTAAGAATTTTACCCATACTATGTAATGGCATTGTTCTGAAATTATCTTGTGGTTTCCGGTTCAGCGGTTTATTTTAGTTTCTTTCAGTTTGTTTTTTATTATTATTTCCATTTTCTGCTTTTCCTTCTGATTTTCTTTTTCTGTTGTTTATTTCAGTTTTGTTTAGTTTCCTTCCAGGTTTTTTCTTGTATCTTTCTTTCATTGTTTCTTTTCTCCTGTTAATTTCTTAACGCTCCGACTGGATGTTGCATTCGGGCCTGGTATTCGGTATGGCATTCGTATGGGCTGAATATCCCGAATACCACCGTTTGGTTGATCTTGGCATTTATCTGTGGCATTTGGGCAAGATATCGAGCGACCCACCCCGAAGACAAAAAACTGCCGGCCCAAGTCGGAGCATCTGTGCTCGACATCGAGCCGGCGTGCCTCCACCCCGAGCGCTGCTGTCCGGTGCAGGTGTGTTGCTGATAGCTTCCCTCCCCTCTTCGTAGATCTCCGACCCTTTCCCTGTCCAGTGTCCATCTCCTCTTTGTTTGATCTCTCATCTTTCTCCTCTGTGCAGAACACGCGGCCGAGATTAAGAAGACCAACGGTGACCTCTACCTCGATATATTTTTTGCTTGCTGTCGTGATTACTGCAATGTTGTGGCTGCTGTCAAGTGTGTATTGTGTTCTATCCTGCTAGTGGCAGAGCAATTTTATGCAGATACAACTATATTTGCAAGCTAGGAATCTGGTCTTGTGGATTGTTTTCGGCCAACCTGCAGGTTTAGCATTTTTCTTGTGTTCCTAACTCGTAAGCTGTTGAAGAACCAGGTATGTTTTCTAGTGGCTCAGATGTAAGCTTGGTGTCTTAAGCTGTCATAAGCTACCCAGCTGTTGAGCTTATGCCTTCTTTTCATTTGTTATTATTACCTGTCAATATCTACAACTGTTTAAGTAGAACCTGAAACTAAGCACTTATGCATTGGGGAGTTTAGTTGCTAAGTCCTTTAATGCACTTGGCACCCCATCTAAGCACTAATGCATTGCAAGAGGTCTTATCTGCTGATGGAACTTTCTGGCAATGTTTCGTCGCAGCCTTAAATGCAGTATTTGTTAATTGTGTTGATCTTTGTGCATTTGTGTACTACCTCCGTCCAGTGAAAAGTGTACATGTAGAATTTTAAGACAAATTATAGAGTGAAGTAGAAAATACATTGGAAAGGTGCAAGCCACCATCTCTCTTCTCTTTAATTACCCAACCTCCAATGAGCTAAGTACACATAGAAATTAAGGAGACCATGTGTGAAATGTTATTGGTCTTGATTATCGAGTGATGAAAGAGGAACATTTTTTCTACTTTAAAGTGTATTGGGAAGATATAAATACACATTTTTTGGATAAATTTTAAAGCCAGATGTATACTCTTCACCGGACATGGAAGGGGTGGGCAATTAGCTAGAGCAGCAGGTGCTGTAGCGAAACTCATTGCAAAAGAGGGTAAATCGGTCACTTTAAGATTACCACTCCAACAATTATTCCAATAATTACATATCCGATACCGGACGGAGGGAGTACATGAAAATACACCTGGGCTGAATCTCTTGCAGGTTTCCACCATCATCTTTGTTGCATTATTTTTATTGATATGTAATTATTCAAATACATTCAGATGCTAAACATAAAATCAAAGTCTCATACAACTCAATTCCTCACTTTATCAATATCAAGTTTGTGTTCCGAATACCTAAACAATTCAAACAAAAATATTGGCATTCAATCTCATTACCAATATCATAATTGTGTTAAACATATTTATGTTGAGTGCACAAAAACAATAATTACACCGTGGACATGTTTTAAACAAATGATACAAATTCTTTTACAATGTTTATCAATTAGAAAATTTCCCATGCATTTTTTTAAAGTCACATTATTCTCAAAACTCTTCATGCTTTTAAAAAACATCCATGCATTTTTAGAAATGTTCACGCTTTATCAAAAAATTTCATGTTATTCTTTGTTTTTCAGTTTTAAAGTAAATATTATTGTTTTATGATACAAAAAAAAATGAAAACCAGCACAAACCGAAGATAAAAATCACACAAAAACCGGATGAGTGCTTAAGGCGCCGAACTGGGCTAAATTTTTTTAAATAATACATTTTTTTATTAATTTTCAAAATATTACGCTGGATGAAAATATTTCAAAAATAATACACCGTCGGTCCGCTGCAGGCCGACTGGGTCTAGTCGGTCCACAGCAGGCCGACTGGGCTTAGTCGGCCCACCACAGGCCGACAGCAGGCCAGGCCAGCCACGCGCGGGGCTGTCGGTGCGCCCGGGCCCCTATCGGCCCGCTGCAGGCCGATCGGCCAGCTGCCGGCCGACAGGGTGCGGGGCCCCCAGCAGCTGGCTCCTTCCTCCTCTCTCTCCTTCTCCTTTCTCCTTTCTCCTTCGTTTCTTCCACTACTCACGGCTAGCTACAGCTCCATTCTTTCTCCTCTTTCTTACAAGAAATGCCTCAAATTAATACACCAAAATGAGGCTTTTTTTTCAGATTGAGCACCGTGAATGGGTTCTACGTAGTTAGGGGAGCCAAGGGAGACATCGATCTACTGATGGGGTAGCTCGTGGTGGTCGTGGTGAGCATTTTTTTGAAGCTTTTTTTTAGCACATTGGAGGAGGTTGTGGCGGCGGTGGAGGTGGAGGTGGTGGTGCTGAAGCTGGGGCAGTGTGGTGGAGGTGGTGGAGGTGAAGCTCCGGCAGTTTGGTGGAGTTTCCGGCTCCGGTGATTGAAGGCCACCGTTCGTCGTTCGCTCGCACGCTTCAAGGGTATATTTCAACACATATTTTATTTTTCGTAGTTGCTCCGGTAGTATTCGGTAATATGTTTCGATGTGAAATAAATTAGCTGTGCGATTAAAGTTATTTGCTCCGGTAGTATCCGTAAATATATTTAGATGTCAACTATTTAGTTGTGTGAATATTTGAAGTTGCTCCGGTAATATTCCGTACTATATGTGGATGTCAAATATTTAGGTGTGTCAGTAGTTGGAGTTGCTCCGGCAAATATTTGTAATATCTTTGTAGGTGTGTGAATTTTTTTAGTTGCTCCGTTAATATTTCGTAATATATATACATGTCAAATATTTAGTAGTGCGGATATTTAAAGTTGTTGCTTAATACTTGTCTGTCATTGTTGAAAAAAAATTAGGTGAGCCGAGATGTCTGATGTAGTGACGTTCAAATTTTACTACGGTCCTGGTACTGTCCAAACAATTGACATGGGAGCTGATCTGAGTGAATTTACTCACATAGAGGTGCCAATGAGCGCACCTCAAACATGGTCAGTCAGTCAGTTGAAAGAATGGATTACAGGAAGTTTAGGGCTTGATACAGAAGCACACACGGTCGGTGTTCATGCATTGTGGACACGGTCAAGTTCAATAATTTACTTTTATTTGAGGCCAATAGAGCGAGACTCCGAGTGGGTGCGGTGGTTACAAGGTTGCGAATGCAGGGGATGCAATCCTATTGCCTTAGTGCTTCCCGTCGTGAAGGAGGTCACTGCACATGAAGGCGAGGGTGGCTACGATCCTGGGCAGAGCAGTGGAGGGAGGCAGTTATCTATGTCAAATGCTGGAGATGATGGTTACGAACCAGGGCAGAGTAGTCAGGTAGAAGGAGGAAATACCGATGGTGATTACAGTGGCGAGGTGGACGCTGACGAGGTAGATGGGCACATGCAGGACCAGATGGAAGAAGAAGACACCGATGTTGATAGGGGTCATGCCGATGATTCTGACGAGTCCGATGAAGAAGAAAATGCAGAGGAGGTCCCGAATCCTGCATCATGGAATCATGACTTCTCATCTGCAATGATGGTGAACGATGGACATGATTCTGCCTGGCAATATCACCAGAACAATATTGCGACGGGTGCTATGTATCCCAACAAGCAAGCTCTTAAGGATGCAATAATAAATTGGGCAATGTCCACGCAAAGGGTTTTCACAGCTCAGGTGTCAAGTCAGAAATACCTGACAATGGTATGCAAGAACACAGATTGTCTCGCCAGGGTGCACGGCTATCTCCCTAAGTATGGCACAAGTTGGGTGATCAGCGACTTAGTGAATCACACTTGTCTTATTCCCTGCATCCCTCAAGATCATGCCAACCTTTCATCGACGCTTATTGCTCGGTTGTTTTACGATGAGATAGTGGAGGGCAAAGCTATGGAAGTGAAGGCAATCCAGACAAAAGTCTTCGCCAGGTTGAAGTACATAATTTCTTATGGCAAGGCTTGGAGGGCTAAGCATGCGGCGCTTGAGAGGAGATTTGGTTCTTATTTTGATGCATATGACTCTGTTGTCCAGCTCCTCCACACACTGCAGCAGCGGAATCCAGGCACCTATATCGATATCCAAGACCTCTTCATGCCAGAGTTCCCAACTGTGAGGGTGTTGCATCGTCTCTTCTTCTCTTTCGGTGTATGCATCGAAGCTTTCAGGCATTGTCGACCGGTGATATGTGTAGATGGTACTTTTCTCACTGGCAAGTACAAGGGTCAAATCCTAACAGCCATAGGTCAAGACAGCCAAAATCAAGTTGTCCCACTCGCATTTGCTTTTGTGGAGAGTGAGAACATTGAAAGTTGGACATGGTTCTTCAGGCAGTTGAAAATATCAGTTGTGAAGGAGAAGCCCAATGTGTGCATCCTTCATGACAGGCATGCAGGTATACTCAGTGCGATAAGGACACTAACAAACCCAGGCCCTGAGGAACAAACTCCATGGCAGGACTTGCAGAGCCGTTGGTGCATGCGCCATCTGGGGGCTAATTTCTTCTCGCAGTTCAGAAATAAGAGCCTGATGAATCTGTTCAAAAAACTCTGCAAGCAGAACCAGTTATGGAAGTACAATTTGATACGTGATAGACTTAATGTGTGTACGCAGAGACACGTTAGGGACAGAAAAGCTGCAAGAGATGCAGCGGTGAGGGCACATGTTGAAGCAGTAGCTGCACAGTTGGCAACAGGATCAGCGGCCGTGGAGGAGGAGCCTGTTGGGTTATGTGACCTGCCAGGCTTTGACCCACTTGGTACTAGGAGAAGGCTCGGAAGGTCGATTAAAACCTTCCAGCAGTGGATAGAGCATGAGCCTCTGGAGAGGTGGTCTTTGCTACATGACACACATGGAGCAAGGTACGGTGTCATGACAACCAACCTCGCGGAAACATACAACTTTGTCCTCAGAGGAAACCGGGCATTGCCACTTACAACCATCGTTGAGGGTATTTTCTATGGCACCGTGAAGTATTTCAGAGATAGACGTCAAAAAGCAGAGCATCATATCTTGAACAACCCGAATACACGTTACTGTGAAAGAGTGACGAAGTACATGGACAACAAGATGCAAAAAGCTAGGTCACACACTGTAGTCGCCATCGGTAATCAAGAGAGAAGGTTTGAGGTTCGCTTAGTCAATAACAAATTCGGATGTGCAAATGAGTTGAGGACGCATGAGGTGAAAATTGGAAATGAAGCCTGGCCAACGTGTGAGTGCACATGCAACAAACCGAAATTGTTTCACCTACCTTGCTCGCATGTACTTGCTGCTTGCGGGCAGCTTGGAATGGACGCAATATCGTTTGTGTCTCCATTTTTTCTGAAAGAGTCTGTCCTCAATACCTGGACAGGTGAGCTGATGGGTTTTCGATCAATGGGTAACTTCAACAACGTCAACCCCGCTGATAGGCGTTACATTCCAAACCCAGAGCATATGCGTACAAGTAGAGGCAGACGACAGTGTCAACGCATCCGGAATGATATGGATGAATCTGAAGCAGAAGGTCCGACTAGGCAATGCACTCTATGCAATGAATTTGGCCATAGGGACACTAATTGTCCCACTTTCGTCACTGCCAGTGGTACTGGTCGTGGACGAGGCAATCAGGGACGAAGAGGAGGTAGAGGAGGTACAGGAGTAAGAGGGAGAGGAAGAAGATAAGCTAGCAGTACTATGTTGTAAATTTGTATTAGTGTGGCACCATGTTCTGAATTTGTATTAAGTGTGGCACTATGTTCTGAATTTGTATAAGTGTGGCACTATGTTCTGAATTTGTATTAAGTGTGGCACTATGTTTGAAATTTGTATTAAGTGTGACACTATGTTCTGAATTTGTATTAAGTGTGGCACTATGTTTGGAATTTGTATTAAGTGTGACACTATATTCTGAATTTGTATTAAGTGTGGCACTATGTTCTACATTTGTATTAAGTGTGGCAACTATGTTTGAAATTGGTATGTGCAGGAACGGCGGGAATGTGGTTGCTGAATGGGGAAATTGATAAGGGTCATCGTGGTGCGATATGGTATGAGCGACAGCTCAAGCCTCTGGTCACTCGCACTCCTCTGGAGAATTGGATGATACACCCAGGATGGGTTCAGCGGTACGTGCTTTATTAATTTGCACACTGACATGAATATTAATGGGAGACACTAACTGAAATGTTCTGTCATGAAGGTTGAAATGGGCCGGCCTTTTACCTTTCGCGCGTCTGATTGAGTCTATCCCGGGCTGCAAACGCCTCGCCATCGACTCCTCCTTGTTGAGGTGCTTAGTGGACCGTTGGAGGCCAGAGACCCACACGTTTCACTTCCGGTGGGGAGAGATGGCTCCTACTCTAGAGGATGTGTCACTTTTGTTGGGACTACCGTTGGCAGGTCATGCCATAGGACCGTTGGACGCACCAGCTGGTTGGGAGCTCGGTCTTACACAATGTTTTCATGGTGTTTTTCCGGATGCTCCGGATCCGGTATGGGAGCATCACGGACCTAAGTATGATTGGTTGCTCAATTTCCAGGTTAGTTCCCCTACCTATTATCTTCAAGTTATCATGCAAATGGTTTTACAGAAAATACCTGCGGCTTACTAAATATTTGTCTTTGCTTAATGCAGATCCAGAAGTTCCCGGCGCCGTTGAGTGCGGAACAGATCACTCGGAGCCTGGAGGCCTACTTAATGTGGCTTTTCGGCAAGGTGATGTTCACAGAGAACCATGTCACCACTATTAGCGCGCTCTACATCCCTATGGCACTCGAGATAGCTAGCGCGAAGACGGCGGATCAGATCAGACAGAGGAGTTGGGGCTCGGCGGTCTTAGCGGCTACATACCGAGGTATGTGCAACGGCTACCAGCTTTCATCGACAAAGCCAGCCCTTCTTGGATGCCCTCTATTCCTACAACTGTGGTCGTGGGAGAGGTTCTCTATAGGGCGACCAGATATACATGTTCATCAGCCTATAGACGCCATGTTCGATGCTGACGGCATCGACATGCCTACTTTCGGTCTGTGTTGGACACGTCGCGAGGTATGTATCGTGTTATAGTTTAATGCAACTTTTTTGTGCACAAGAGATAGTTCAATGCTAGCGGCTACTAACTTTTGTTTTCTGCAGAGACACTTTGCTAGTGATCAGACCAGGAAGGCATACACGACATTGAACGAGCAGTTCGATACGTACACTGGGGTCATCTGGCAGCCCTACACGGAAGCAGCCATACATGCAAGATACCCCGGTGGTATGTCTGTGCTATGCACAAGGGACCGAGATTACTGGATGACGAAATCGAAGATCATCTTTGATATCTTCATTGAGGAGATGGCACAACAGAGGGTTATGAGGCAATTTGGTCTTCTGCAGTTGGAGCTGCCTCCCCCTACAGAGAACCCGGTGCCAGCACACGTCCACAGGTACTAACCAGTTTTTCAATGTTGCATTATCTTTGACAGTACTCCATTCGAAACATTGCGTAATTGTTGAACACACACCATAATTTTAGGATGACGAGGAAGGGCATGCATAGGACAACTGCTGACTGGCTAGTTAGACTAGAGCCGTATGTTACAGAATGGGAGACAGCAAACACACATCTATGGCATGAGAATCACAATTTTGATCTCAATGAATTCAATATCTATTTGCGGCGTTACATGATCGGAACACGGTTACGCATCATTGAGCGCTCTCACCCAGAGGAGATACCTGACCCTACTCCGTCGGATATGTACCCGAGCTATGATACTTCGGGCTCTAGGCAGTACGCGGTAAGATATATTTTCTTTAAGTAAAGTTGTGACATACTTTGACGTGCATACTTAATAATCGTCATGAAAATTTTCAGGCTCGCTTGACACACGAACTATACGACGACGTGACCACCTTTGGACGATCACTGTCGTCTGGACCTCTTCTTCAACACCGTCCTGTGCTACAGCCCTTCTTGGAACGCATGCAGAACAAGATACGAGCTGTCTACGAGGCTATCACGTGCACCCGGAGAAGTGACGTTGTTCAACACCAGCAGCAGCCACGTCACTCCACGCACCGACAGCAGCCACGTCCACGTCTAGCACATCAGCCGACGACCAGGCCACCCCCTCCTGACCAACCTGGTAGTTCGACGTGGCAGCACCCACAGCACCATGGTCCCACGTCAAGCTTCGTGTTTTCTCCACAGCAGCAGGGTCCCTCGTCGAGCTTCGTGTTTCAGCCAGAGCAGCCATCACAGCCAGCAGGTATGTCTCTTCATATTTCTTGTTTTCAATATTAGTTGAGGCGACCTCATTCTTCATGACTTAACGTTCATCGTGCAGGAGCCTACGGATATCATGCGTCTATGTCGGCATCACATGATACGTGGTGGAGTGATCAACATCCTGAGGACAACATACAGGCTCAGATGTCGCAGCACATCGAGTGGATGAACATGTTCTCGACTCCTCCACCTGGCCCCACACAGGATACACAGTATGACCAGGGTGAGTCTGAGATTCCTCCTCGCCAGGTTAGGGCACCCAACAGGTTGGGATGGACGCCGCCTCAAGATCAGCCTTCGCGCCAGTGCAGACGTCGTCAGTGACGCTTCTATCTATCAGTAGAGACATGACCATCTACTTCTATATGAGACTTATGTCTACTCTATGTATGAGACAAATGACTATGTACTTATGTATGACACATATGCCTACTCTATTTAGTACTCTGTTATCCGAACTACAACATCATATTTAGATAGAACATAATGCTCGTACAACAAGACAGTACAAACAACTAGATAGAACTACATCTAAATTAAACGGTACATACGACTTAACTTACAACATACAGCATAAAAATTACATGAAGTCATCATCGTCATCCTCCATCGATGCAGAACTCTTGCCCTTCGACGATGAAGAAATCTTGCCCTTCGACGATGAAGAACTCTTGCCCTTCGACGATGCAGAACTCTTGCCCTTCGATGATGAAGAACTTTTGCCCTTTGACGATGCAGAACCTGGAAGCGGCGGCATGAAGATATCGTCTTCATCCTCGCTGTCGGCACTCCATAAAAAAGTATGTTCTGCTCCAAACTTGACGTACCTTCCACACTTTAGGTATCTTCCATGCAACCTCAGAAGTTCTTTCCGTATCTCCTCAAAGGTCCTGGAAGGCCACCCGCACCTACTTAATGCGTGAGCCAGCTCATTCGGTAGGGTGTTAGTACTGATGAGTTTGTCCCACGGAACTAATATGTTGTCTACCCTCAAATCGGCGGCTAAATCCAGAAGACATTTGGACATACTAGGGTGAAAACTACGATCAAAAGGATATCCGGACATCTTGGCGAGAACTAGAGAGCGGGAATATATGGCGAGAACGAGCAAAGTGGGAAAATATGGCGACAATACGAGACTACGCTAGACTGCTTACCCACGTTACTGCCGAGGGTGTTTTATAGGCGGGAGGGAGACATTGGCGGGAACTAAGAAAGCGGGAAAATTGTGGCAGGAACATATGGCGGGAACTACCGAAGCGGGAAAATATGGCGGGAAGTAGAGAGCGGGAACATATGGCGGGAACAAGCAAAGCGGGAACATATGGCGGGAGATGGCGGCCCGAGAAAATATGGCGGGAAATAAGGGGGAAACGCGCGAGGGTAGATAGGGGGGTATGGCGGGAAATAAGGGGGAAACGCACGAGGGTAGATGGGATGCACCGCGTGGCTCCAATCGGCCCATAGTAGGCTGACATGACCCAATCAGCCCACAGTGGGCTGATAGGATCTAATCAGCCCACAGTGGGCCGACAGGCTGCATGCCCCGCGGCCGACTGGCCAGTCGGCCAGCTGCAGGCCGACTGTTGGCCTATCGGCCTGCTGTGGGCCGACTAGACCCAGTCGGCCTGCAGCGGGCCGACGGTGTATTATTTTTGAAATATTTTCATCCAGCGTAATATTTTTGAAAATTAATAAAAAAAAATGTATTATTTAAAAAAAATTAGCCCGAACTGGACCAGCCCACATGGACGCATAGTGGCTGTGTGTTTTGTCGCGTCAAATAGGACGCGAATGTTATTATTTTTTTGAGAAAAGGACGCGAATGTTATTTCTTGCTTATTCCGAGCATAGCAGGCGCACCTCATGGCCGATTGGGTTTTTACGTAGGTCTAGTTTTTCTTTGGGGTTTTCATAGTTTTCACTGTAGTTTTTTTAAATGTTTTTTGTTACAGGTCTGAGCAAATTTCTTTTGTTTTAAGTCTATCTTTTTTTGCGAGAAACTTCCAATCTATTCATTTTCAATCATGGCAATATAAAGAATAACAGAGGTAATAAAAATTAGAACCATGTCCGTGGATCACCAGCAACCATCGCCGATGAAGAAAGTCGTAGATCAGAAGGATCAAACCTGTAAACACCTAAACGAAGATGAACGAAGACTGGATCCAAATAGATCCACCGAAGACCAGCACCGACTGAATCCCGCAAGATCCGACGGAGACAAACCTCCACATGTCCTCCGACGATGCTAGATGCACCATCGGGGCGGGGATAGAACATGGGAGACATTATTTCTACTAACGGACATCGCCCCCCGCCACACAGCCCCAACCAAGATGTTGAATCTAACAAGAACGAGAACGGGGTCCCTCCCGCCGGCGGGGGGCCGAGATCCTCCGCACCACCATGGCCTAGAGGCCATCGGAGATGAGACGGACCGGCGGCAGCGCCGACGGGAGGAGAAGAGCTTTTCTTGTGGAGGAGGAAAGAGATCTGATAATTTGTTTTAAATCTCTCTTTCTTCCTTTTTAATTTTTTTCACCTTTTTGTCAAATACACGAACATTTTCGAATACACAATGACAATTTTTAATACCATAAACATTTGTTTAATACATGGCGAACAATTTTAAATACACGATGGCCATTTTTAAAAATACATGATGAACATTTTTCAAATACTTGGAGATTCTTTTTTGTAAATTTACAAGTATATAATGAACATTTCACTATATATTACAAATATTCTTGAACAAACATAGAAAAACATTAATGAAATTCTATATGTATAATGAGAAAACAGAGAAGGAAAGAAAAGAAAATCTTAGAAAACGTATGTACGTAGCCTCTACAAACTAACCCATCGATCGCTACACATATTCACTTCCTAAGGGCTTGCACTTTTTTTGAGAAATATCCAAATTCATTTAGCAAATTCATTAGAAGTACAAAGCACCTCAACCATAATAAAACTTAAATCGAAGACTTTAGACCACCGAATGACCAGTTGTTAGGGCATATTTCTCTCTTAAGTGGTTTTGGTGTTTGATGACAATGCGTTTGCGGACTAATCGTTTGCACTGAGCTCTTCAGATATTCATTCATTGGCACGAGACGATTTATTCCCCTCGGAGCTTAAAGTGAAGACGGTGTAGTTCTCCTTCGCTTTTGTTTTTGGTGGACTTGAGTCGTAGGAGATACCGTACTATCAAGAGGGGGTCTGTATCGGAAAGGCTAGGGTGGAATCAACACGTACACATATCTTTTGCACCCCCAGCTCCTTTCCTCATCTTGGAGGATCCTTGGTTATCGTGGAAGTGGCTTAGGAGAAGAGCCAGCGGTAGTACCGCGGCACAGAGCGGCAGTACCGCGGCACGGAGCGGCAGTACCGCTCAAATCTACAGGCGGTAGTACCGCTGTATCAGCGGTAGTACCGCCCAGGGCATCAGGCGTCAGTACCGCCCCTGTTCCGCGCTAGTACCGCCTCGACTCGAGACGTGCTGGTCTCGTGTCGGGTTCAGCGGCAGTAACAGCGGCAGTACCGCTCGCAAGCGGTAGTACCGCACCTACCACCGCGGCTAGTGCCGCCCATGCCCTCTCTCCCTTGTCCCCTCTCCCTCTGTAGCTGCTGCTCGCAGTCACAACGGTAGTACCGCTGTGGCTCGTGGTAGTACCGCCGCGGCCAGCGGTAGTACCGCTCTCCTGAGCGGTAGTACCGCTCGCTGCGGGCTGAAGAGGGGATAACAATTGCATTGTTTCCTCCACTATAAAAGGGGGTCTTCTTCCCCAAGAAGACTCACCTCTTTTCCCCCAAGCTTCATTGTTGCTCCAAAGCTCATTCTTGCCCGATCTCTCTCCCTAGCCAATCAAACTTGTTGATTTTCTAGGGTTTGGTTGAGAAGGCCCGGATCTACACTTCCACCAAGAGAAATTTGATTCCCGCCACTAATGCCTTGCGGATCTTGTTACTCTTGGGTGTTTGAGCACCCTAGACGGTTGAGGTCACCTCGGAGCCACATTCCATTGTGGTGAAGCTCCGTGGTATCGTTGGGAGCCTCCAATCAATGTGACGACCCCGGCTTAATCGTGCACTAATCATACACGCGAATGCGCACGATCAAGCCTAAGGACTCACTTGAAGATATCACAACACAACTCTAAAACATAAAATAAAGTCATACAAGCTTAATATTACAAGCCAGGGCCTCGAGGGCTCGAATACATAGCTCGATGGCATACAAGCGTCAGCGGAAGCATTAGATATCTGAGTACAGATATATTACAGAGAGAGAGATAAGCCTTCACAGAGGCGGGGTAAAAATAAAAAACTACGATCGAAAGGCGTAGGCCTCCTGCCCTGGACCCTCCGATCCTACTCCTGGTCGTCGAACGGCTCCTCGTAGCAGTAGTACTCGCCAGGCGGATAGTAGTACTGGTCGTCGGCTGAGGCTTCTGGCTCAGGGGCTCCGTCGTCTGGTGGCATCAAATGGAAAATGGGGGAAAAAGAAAATAAAGCAAACGTGAGTACTCATCCGAAGTACTCAGCAAGCAAGGATCTACACTACATATGCATCATTGTCAAAGGAATGGCTGTATATGTGGACTGGGCTGCAGAAATGCCAGAGTAGAGGGGGAAAGCCTAGTCCTATCGAAGACTAGCATCTTCAACAATCTTCGACAGTCTTGCAGCATCAGGAGAGAGCAGATGAACATAATGTAAAGTAGTAGTAGTAATATCATCAACCTCGACCTGAGATCCTTTCTCGACTCCCTGCGAGAAAGCAATCCCAGAGCCGTACTATCCAATTCTCATCACATGTTCTAGTTGTACCGATCGGGATACAACTCTGAGTGTCCGTTACCGTAGGACAGGCTATCGATAGAAGTTTCTTCCCTGCAGGGGTGCACCAACTTACCCACCACGCTCGCTTAACTCCGGCCGGACACACTTTTCTGGGTCATGCCCGGCCTCGGCTAAGCAACACGCCGCAACCCGACCAAATACTTAACAGAGAGGTCAGCACGCCGGACTAACCTATGCCCCCAGGGGTCTTGGGCCATCGCCCCGGGAACTCCTGCGCGTTGCGTGGGCGGCCGGAAGCAGACCTAGCAACCCCTTAATACAAGCGCGGTTGCGTAACCAGTCCAATCCAGCGCGCGCCGCTCAGTCGCTGACGTCCATTAAGCTTCGGCTGAAGTATACGACGCAGAACGCCCATACTATGCCCACGTGATGGTTAGTGCTATCGGGCCAGAGGCCCCTCGGATCAAATATCCAAACCGTAGTGGATTAGGAGTGCGCGGAAACGAGCAGAGACTCACGATCGATGTGACCCCGTCGCCCCGTCTCGAGGACTTGCGGCAAGGGCTAAGAATGCCCGGCCACGCCTCGTAGTTATCTCGCGGGCACCATCCAGGTCAACCCGACTCCACATCACTTCGCGTTAAGCTCGCGCGGGTACCCCTCAGGGCCGACCCGTCTTTAGTATCGTGGTTCATAGTCAAGTCATAATATCCAAGGTAACTGTGTGTCGGACACCGAAGGGAACCATGAGGAATCACCCTCGATGGAATTCCCGCTCGATGTTATCATCAAGGTGAACGAAGGAGGAATCACCCTCGAGGTCCACACTTGAGAGGTTGCGCGACGATGTCGTTATCGGGGGTGGTGTAGGAGGAATCACCCTCGCTTACCACGACCGAGTAACTAACCTACAAGGTTAACATCAGAAGTGCTAACGAGGTATCACCCTCGGCACTCGACGGTAACCCAGCAGTGTCGGCAACTAAGGGGTAGTGATGTGCGGTGCCAGGGTCTAGTCTTCAATCCCGATGATCGGGTCTTCAGATATCCAGCAGGGCAGTCGGGATCAAGTGGAGGTCTCTGTCGTGTCTCTACCCAGCCTATAATAATCAGTCTAGGATAACCAGTAAGGTAACAAAGCAGGGTACAATAATCAGGCTATGCAGCAGATATAGGAAAACAGTAGCAGTAGCAGTTCTAATGCAAGCATAAGAGAGAAAAGAGTAGGCGATATAGGCATGCTCAAAATGGGGGTGCTTGCCTGTTTGCTCGGGGGCAAGGGCAAGGTCTTCAGTAGTATCGTCGGGGACGTAGTCGTACTCCTGTGCGGCGTCTGCCTCGGGAGCTACGTCAACGTCGGGGGCTACCGAGAG
Organism: Thinopyrum elongatum; assembly: GCA_011799875.1. Classification (NCBI taxonomy): domain Eukaryota; kingdom Viridiplantae; phylum Streptophyta; class Magnoliopsida; order Poales; family Poaceae; genus Thinopyrum; species Thinopyrum elongatum. Next base: position 464,597,122 of record CM022301.1, on the reverse strand, counting down.
AGAAGAGGGGGAAGAAACAGGTAAACATAATGCAAACAAATGCAACACGGTGCGTGTGATGCTATGATGCAGTGCAGGGTTGCCTAAATATGCATCTAAGTCATTTTAGTTATTTTTAGAATTATTCTGGGATTTAATATCCGACGTGTATGCACTATTCATCTGCCGGATTCGGGTCCGGAGTTACGAGTTCTTCTACGTAGGAGGTTCCGATGGAGAAACAGACGGCACGATCAGACTCGGCTCGTCGTTCTGAGCAACTTTCATGTTTTAACTTTTTCGATCCGAGCTACGGCTTAAAAGTTATTAATTTTTAAAGTTTATTTGAATTTCTGGAATTATTTTATTTATCCGAAAATGAATTATGACGTCAGCATGACGCGCTGCTGACGTCAGCAAGTCAACAGTCGGCTGACTAAGTCAAATATGACATGTGGGTCCAGTGGGACCCACATGTCAGCCTCTGTTTAGGCTAATCAGTGGATTAATTTAATTACCAGGGTTAATTAGGGGGTGGACCCCACATGTCAGTGAGACATTAGGTTAATCTAATTAGTTTCTAATTAATTAAATCTTTAATTAGTCTAATTATCGAACGGGACCCACGTGTCAGCTACAGGGGTGAACAGTGCCCGCGTTGACTCGGGTCAACGCGGTCAACTGGGCCCGTGGGACCCACTGGCAGTGACCCAGGGGTGTCCCACGTGGCAGCCACGTCGGCGCCGGCGCCGGAGATCGCTCCGGCGACCAATTTCGCGGCGGCCGCTCGCCGGAGTTCGTCGGATTTGCGTTTTAGCGCACCATTTCGCGCGCGGTTGACAGCGTTCAAACGAGGACTCGACGCCGCGTCCATCTATGGTGTCGGAACGGACCGGGGAGGCCTAACGTGACGGCGGCGTCGACATCGGCGGCGAGGTGCTCGGGCGACCGACGGAAACGGCGACCCAGCGCGCAAACAAGTGAAGGAAAAGGCTAGGCGGGGTCTACTCGTCGCGGTGAGTGTGATGGTGGCGCGCACGGGACCATTTGGTCACCGTGGCCACGCCGGCGACGAGGTCGCGCGACGGTGAGCTCGGGCGTGAACGGGGCGGCGTCTACAGCTCGGGAACGACGAGGAGAAGAAGCAGGGAGGGAAGGAGAGGCTCACAGCGGTGGTAGCCGTTCAGAGCCTGCTCGGGGCAGGCGCGGAGCGGCTGGATTCGCCGGGTTCTCGCCGGAGTCCGAGAAGAAGGGGGCAGTGCGGCTCGGCGTCTCTGGGGCTCCTCGGCTCCACCGAATGGCTCGGGGCGGCGTAGTCGAGGACGGCGGAGAGGGTGGACAGCTCGGCGTGCCCCGGGGATGACGGTGGCCGCGACGGAGGCGAACGGCGGTGAGGCTGGCGCTCGGCCTCTCTGGATCTGGAGGGGAAGACGGGCGGAGCGAGAGAGAGGAGAGGGGAAAGTGGCGAGGAGAGCCAGGGGAGACGCACGGCCTCTCCCTTATCCCCTCGCGGCGCCCGCGACGTCGCGCTGTCGGCGTCTCGCCGGCGCGCGCGCGCTCGTCCACAGGGAGGTTGACACGGCGAGGGAGAGAGAAGGGGATGGGCCAGCTGGGCTGCGACTCGGGGCACTGTGCACTAAGGCCCAGTGCACAGTGTCCCGCTTTTGATTTTCTGTTTTAGCTTCTCCATTTTCTTTTATCCTTTTCTGTTTCAAAATGTTTAGGGCACTTGTGCACTTTCGAAAAATGTGGGAGTTGGCCCAAATATTGCAATGCAATATTAGCTCTCACCAAAAAGTGGTTTGGACAGTTTTGGAGTTCATTTGAATCTGCAATGATTTTAAATGAATTAATATTGCTGTTTTGGGTGCTGTTTCATCTTGTTTGACTCATCAATCATATTCCAAAAATGTTGGTTATGATTTTGCCATGACCACTGGATTATTTACTAATTAAATAACATTTTTCCAGCAGTGTTTGATCAACCTTATATTTCACTTATGAATTTAAGTTGATTTTTAAAAATGGAGTTGATTTACTTTGGTTAACCACTATGTTTAATCACTGCATATGATATGACTTGGCATTATTAACAGCTGATCATGGTGGCTATTACATAGGGGTGTTACAAGTTCTCCTCCTCTAAAAGAAATTCTCGTCCCGAGAATTTAGGAGGTAGAAGGAAAGAGTTCGGGATATCCTTCCCGAAGATGATCCTCGCGTTCCCAAGTGGCTTCATCTTCAGTATGATTCGACCATTGCACTTTTAGGAACTTGGTCGTCTTCTGACGAGTACGACGCTCAGCTTCGTCGAGGATGCGGATCGGATGCTCCTTATAAGATAAGTCATCTTGGAGCTGGAGCATCTCATGATCCACTGCACGGTGCGGGGATTCCTTGAAGCACTTACGGAGTTGCGACACGTGGAAGACATCATGAATATGAGAGAACTGTGGCGGCAACTCCAATTTATATGCCACATGTCCACGTCTAGCCACGATGCGGAAAGGACCAATATAGCGAGGAGCTAGCTTGCCCTTGATTCCGAAACGACGGGTGCCCTTCATTGGAGTGACACGAAGGTAAGCTTGATCACCAGGTTGATAGATCACACCCCATCGCTTGCGATCATAATTACTCTTCTGACGGTCTTGAGCTGCTTTGAGATTCTCCCGGACAATTCGGACTTGTTCTTCGGCATGCTGAATAATGTCCGGTCCAACAAGAGGTCGTTCCCCAGTTTCTGACCAATTCAGAGGGGTTCGACATTTACGACCATAAAGAACCTCAAATGGGGCCATTTTTAAGCTGGCTTGATAACTGTTGTTATAAGAGAACTCGGCATACGGGAGAGATTCCTCCCATTTCTTACCGAAGGATATAACACAAGCTCGAAGCATGTCTTCAAGCACTTGATTAACACGCTCAACTTGGCCTTGGGACTGAGGATGATATGCGGAACTCCAGGTAATATGAGTTCCCATGGCTTCTTGGAAACTTTCCCAGAACTTGGAAGTGAAAAGAACACCACGGTTTGAACTAATCTCCTTCGGAATACCATGGAGAGAAACAATTCTGGCAATGTACAGTTCTGCTAGCTGGCTAGCGGTGATAGTCTCCTTAACAGGTAGGAAATGGGCAACCTTGGAGAGTTGGTCGACGACGACAAGAATAGCATCGTGACCCTTCTGAGACTTGGGAAGACCAGTGATGAAGTCCATTTGCACTTTATCCCACTTCCATAGAGGAATAGGGAGCGGTTGCAGAATTCCAGCAGGCTTCTGATGTTCTGCTTTCACGCGACGGCACACGTCACATTCAGCAACGTAACGAGCGATGCCCTGCTTCATTCTGGACCACCAATACCTTTGACGTAGATCTCGATACATCTTAGTACTACCCGGATGGATAGACAGCGGTGTATCATGGGCCTCCTTCATGACTTTGTCAGTCATCAGCTCGAAGCGAGGTACTACGATGCGGTCTCTGAAATATAATGTACCATCTTCAGCAACTGAGAAATCCCGATACTTAGCAAGGTGAAGCTCCTTCTTCATCAAGTCAATTTCAGCATCTTTGGCTTGCGCTTCTTTAACAGCCTTCAGAAGGTCTGGCTGTACCACAAGGTTATTAAGAGAACCCTGGGGAAGAATTCGCAGATTCAGCTGAGTCAGTTCTGCGTGAAGACGAGGTTGAGCTTGCCTAACCATGAGGTTGTTGCAATATGACTTGCGACTCAGGGCATCGGCCATTACATTAGCTTTGCCCGGGGTATAAGAAATACCGCAGTCATAATCCGCAATAGCTTCTAACCATCGTTGTTGTCTGAGATTAAGATCCGGTTGAGTGAATAAGTATTTCAGACTTTGGTGATCGGTATAAATTTCACACCGATTACCCAGAAGGTAGTGTCGCCATAACTTCAATGCATACATCACTGCTGCAAGTTCAAGATCATGCACTGGATAATTCTCTTCATGTGGACGCAATTGACGTGAAGCATATGCAATTACTCTCCGCTCTTGCATTAGGACGCAGCCTAATCCCTGACGAGAGGCGTCGCAATATATGACAAAGTCCTTGCGAGAATCAGGAGGAGCAAGCATTGGAGCAGAAGTGAGCTTGTCCTTGAGGGTTTGGAAACTTTCCTGACACTTGTCTGTCCACTCAAACTTAACGCCTTTGTGGAGCAGATTAGTCAGGGGCTTGGCGATCTTGGAGAAGTTCTCGACGAATCGGCGACAATAGCTGGCTAGACCGAGAAAGCTTCGGACCTGCTTGGCATTCTTCGGAGGAGTCCAGTCAAGGATAGCCTGAACACGCTCCGGGTTAACGGCAATACCGTCCTTGGAAATCACATGTCCAAGGTAGGTCACTTCAGGAAGCCAGAATTCGCATTTAGAGAACTTGGCATATAATTGGTGCTCTCGAAGTCTCTCCAGAACTAGTCGAAGGTGCTCAGCATGTTCTTCTTTGTTCTTCGAATAAACCAGAATATCATCTAGATATACCACGACGAACTTGTCGAGGTAATCCATGAATATGTAATTCATTAGGCGGGAGAATGTAGCTGGAGTGTTTGTTAAACCAAACGACATGACTGTGTACTCGTAAGAGCCATAACGAGTAACGAATGCAGTCTTCGGAATATCCTCTTCGCGAACACGGATCTGGTGATAACCCAACCTCAAGTCGAGTTTAGAAAACACCGAAGATCCAGCGAGTTGATCATATAAATCGTTGATCCGGGGAAGTGGATATTTATTCTGAATGGTTGCCTGGTTGATAGGACGATAATCTTGGACCAACCTATTCGTTCCATCTTTCTTCTTGACGAAAAGAGACGGTGCTCCCCATGCAGAGGAACTGGGGCGAATGAAACCCTTCCTTAAGGATTTATCAATTTCCTCCTTAAGCTCGATGAGGTGGCGCGGAGGCATCTTGTAGGGACGCTTCGCAATAGGAGTGGTGCCAGGCTTCAAGTCGATGACGAACTCGACAGCTCTAGCAGGGGGTATTCCTGGAAGTTCTTCTGGAAAAACATCTGGGAAGTCACAGACCACTGGGATATTCTCGATCCCATCAAGTGGAGAAGCATTCAACGCGTTCAAGGCATAAATTTGAGCCTCAGCGTTCCGGGTAAGGTGAGCTTGATAGTTCACCATCTCATTTGATGGGTGCAAGAGGTGTACAACTTTAGTGGCACAATTGATTGAGGCGTAGTGAGCCTTCAACCAATCCATTCCCAGTATAAGGTCAATCTTTGAAGATTGCAGGATAATGGGGTTTGCATCAAAATGCAACCCTTCAACCTCAATAGTAACTCGGGGGCTGAATATGGAAGTTCGGCATCGTCCCGCGGGAGTGTTTATTATTATTGGATGTTGTAGCGTTTCGCACTTAACATCATGCAAGAGTGCAAATTGTTCTGACATGAATGAATGCGATGCACCTGAATCAAATAAAACAGATGCTGGTACTGAATTAACGAGAAGTGTACCCATCACAGTATCTGGTTGATCTGGAGCTTCAGACATGTTGACGTGGTAGTACTGCCCACGACCATAAGAAGGTCTGGCATTATTGTTGCGCTGCTGAGGAATACCACGGCCAATTCCACGTCCAGCAGAAGGGAGAGCTAGTTGATTCTGATTCTGAGAACAATCTCTAGCACGGTGACCTGGCTTGCCACACTTGAAGCATAGTCCGCTGTCAGGACGAGGTGCTGGAGCTCGAGGTGCTGGAGCTGGCAGGGGCTGTCTCGGTGGTGGAGGTGGCAGACGTGGTGCAGCATAAGAAGGTCTGTTCGCAGGAGCTGCTGAACGGAACATGCCTTGGGGAAACCAGATGCGTCGCTTCTGGGAAGACGAGCCCGAAGATGAGCCCGACTCACGGGTGCGTCTGGACGCTTTCTTGTGCTTCTTAAGTCCAGTTTCAACCATGATGGCCTTATTCACCAAGGTGGCGAAATCAGGGTAATCTTGAACAAGAAGGGCTAACTGAATGTCATGGTGCAGTCCTTCACGAAACTTCTCCTGTCTGCGTTCATCAGTAGGAATGTCCTCTTCAGCGTAACGAGATAAGTCTAGAAACTCGCGCTGATAGACTTCCACAGTCTTGTTTCCTTGGACAAGGCTACGGAACTCAGCCTTCTTCCTAGCTATGATAGCTAGAGGAATGTAGCGGGCACGGAAAGCAATCTTGAACTCTGCCCAAGTGACGACAGTACCAGGCGGCAGAGTCTGTCGGTGAGTGGCCCACCATTGGGCTGCGGGACCCTTAAGAAGATATGTCGCAAAAGTGACATAGTTAATTTCGGCGACACTAGCAGACTCCATCTCATGAGAGATATCACGCAGCCAGTCATCTGCATCCAGTGGGTTGACTGTGTTGCGGAAAAACGATGGACTGAGCCTCATGAACTCTGGTAAGGTAATGGATGGTTGCTGCTGATTAGCATCAGGACGAGGGAATTGCTGCATAATCCCCGTCATAAACTGGCGGTTGAGTTCAAACTGTTGCATCATCGCTGCCATGTAATCAGGTGGTGGCGACGGTGGCGGGTTGTTGTCAGCCATCCTGCTATTCCAACAGGGGTATTTCAGTGATAGCTTATGCAAGTGTTTAACAATAAACATGAGGTAACTCGACATTATTGAAAGAGTGCAATAGATGCTAGAAGTAGTCATTAAGACGTACAGATCCATACATAGTCGGTTACATTCGGGCAGCATAACGGCGCAAATTGAAAAGCTAGACATGCTAGGCGGCGCGCAGGCACGCGGTAAGGAAGTACACAACGGGACATAGCAAAGGCTACATCAACGTCGGAGAAAACGACTGAAACGGGGTAACTGCAAGTGCGGACGATGGACGTTCGTCGCAGAAGGATCCTGCGCTCCATGGGCACTCTGATGCAGAACCCGATCTCGAGAAGAAAGAAGAGGTCCACGTGCAGGCGTGTGACCTCCCACAGCAGGCCAGACGATCCCTGATGGCATCTCAGTCCTGCTCGGGTAAAGAATGTACTCCGGATGCATCCCTGCACGAACAGCTGGTAGCAACTGTGTCATAGCCTCGTAGTAGCGTGCTCGAGTGGCAAACAACTCAACAGCAAGTGCACGAACAGTGCGATCCAAAGCCTGAGTGCACTGAATCAGAACCTGCGGGTCGTAGCGTCGAGACTCGTACGGGGCACAGATAGCTGTGTAAAATCCAGTAGCATCTCCAACAGGTGCATACGGAATGTACCGAAACACAGTATCATCCAAGTTAGCACTGTGCTCTCCTCGGAGACGTGCGACAGCAGAGTAGGCGGCATCATGTACTGCCATCTCAATCGTCACGCCTAATCCATGAAAAAGGTGTAGCTCGGTGTCTGAGTTGTTCTGCTGGTCATAAATCCGAACTTCAGCATAGTACTGTTCCTGGTTGAACTCGCGATAAACCTCATAGACCATGTACTCGGGATACCAGCGGTAACCCAGTCTACTCAGGAGGGCGATCAGAACAGCTGGAAATCCAGGGGCATCACGAGCCCAAGTGCGAAGCACAAGCTGGGTCGTAGGCCGCGGTGGAAATAGCCGATCCATCTGAAACAGAAAGGTTCAGGGTTGTCATAAGACAATGAGAAATATAACCAATCTCGGAAGGAAAGGTTAAACAAAACAATGGAAAGGAAAATGATTATCAGACTAATCAGATCAAAGACAGGGAAATCGCACTGAATCCAGCTCTCCAGGTGGATAGAATTAACGAGAACCTAAATGTCGGCGTTTAGTAATTTTGCAAAACCCGAATAGAAGAGAGAATAGAATCCCAGAGTAAAGACGGGGAATAAAAGATCCTAATACCATCCAGTTGGCGACGTGGGCCCGTAAGCCACACAGCCAAGTTAGTAAAACAATTTTTGACCACTAGACTCAACTTCGTCCAAGGAATTGGAAAGGGGGAACTCCTAGAGGCAGTCGGCTCTGATACCAACCTGTGACGACCCCGGCTTAATCGTGCACTAATCATACACGCAAATGCGCACGATCAAGCCTAAGGACTCACTTGAAGATATCACAACACAACTCTAAAACATAAAATAAAGTCATACAAGCTTAATATTACAAGCCAGGGCCTCGAGGGCTCGAATACAAGCTCGATGGCATACAAGCGTCAGCGGAAGCATTAGATATCTGAGTACAGATATATTACAGAGAGAGAGATAAGCCTTCACAGAGGCGGGGTAAAAATAAAAACTACGATCGAAAGGCGTAGGCCTCCTGCCCTGGACCCTCCGATCCTACTCCTGGTCGTCGAACGGCTCCTCGTAGTAGTAGTAATATCATCAACCTCGACCTGAGATCCTTTCTCGACTCCCTGCGAGAAAGCAATCCCAGAGCCGTACTATCCAATTCTCATCACATGTTCTAGTTGTACCGATCGGGATACAACTCCGAGTGTCCGTTACCGTAGGACAGGCTATCGATAGAAGTTTCTTCCCTGCAGGGGTGCACCAACTTACCCACCACGCTCGCTTAACTCCGGCCGGACACACTTTTCTGGGTCATGCCCGGCCTCGGCTAAGCAACACGCCGCAACCCGACCAAATACTTAACAGAGAGGTCAGCACGCCGGACTAACCTATGCCCCCAGGGGTCTTGGGCCATCGCCCCGGGAACTCCTGCGCGTTGCGTGGGCGGCCGGAAGCAGACCTAGCAACCCCTTAATACAAGCGCGGTTGCGTAACCAGTCCAATCCAGCGCGCGCCGCTCAGTCGCTGACGTCCATTAAGCTTCGGCTGAAGTATACGACGCAGAACGCCCATACTATGCCCACGTGATGGTTAGTGCTATCGGGCCAGAGGCCCCTCGGATCAAATATCCAAACCGTAGTGGATTAGGAGCGCGCGGAAACGAGCAGAGACTCACGATCGATATGACCCCGTCGCCCCGTCTCGAGGACTTGCGGCAAGGGCTAAGAATGCCCGGCCACGCCTCGTAGTTATCTCGCGGGCACCATCCAGGTCAACCCGACTCCACATCACTTCGCGTTAAGCTCGCGCGGGTACCCCTCAGGGCCGACCCGTCTTTAGTATCGTGGTTCATAGTCAAGTCATAATATCCAAGGTAACTGTGTGTCGGACACCGAAGGGAACCATGAGGAATCACCCTCGATGGAATTCCCGCTCGATGTTATCATCAAGGTGAACGAAGGAGGAATCACCCTCGAGGTCCACACTTGAGAGGTTGCGCGACGATGTCGTTATCGGGGGTGGTGTAGGAGGAATCACCCTCGCTTACCACGACCGAGTAACTAACCTACAAGGTTAACATCAGAAGTGCTAACGAGGTATCACCCTCGGCACTCGACGGTAACCCAGCAGTGTCGGCAACTAAGGGGTAGTGATGTGCGGTGCCAGGGTCTAGTCTTCAATCCCGATGATCGGGTCTTCAGATATCCAGCAGGGCAGTCGGGATCAAGTGGAGGTCTCTGTCGTGTCTCTACCCAGCCTATAATAATCAGTCTAGGATAACCAGTAAGGTAACAAAGCAGGGTACAATAATCAGGCTATGCAGCAGATATAGGAAAACAGTAGCAGTAGCAGTTCTAATGCAAGCATAAGAGAGAAAAGAGTAGGCGATATAGGCATGCTCAAAATGGGGGTGCTTGCCTGTTTGCTCGGGGGCAAGGGCAAGGTCTTCAGTAGTATCGTCGGGGACGTAGTCGTACTCCTGTGCGGCGTCTGCCTCGGGAGCTACGTCAACGTCGGGGGCTACCGAGAGAGAAGAGGGGGAAGAAACAGGTAAACATAATGCAAACAAATGCAACACGGTGCGTGTGATGCTATGATGCAGTGCAGGGTTGCCTAAATATGCATCTAAGTCATTTTAGTTATTTTTAGAATTATTCTGGGATTTAATATCCGACGTGTGTGCACTATTCATCTGTCGGATTCGGGTCCGGAGTTACGAGTTCTTCTACGTAGGAGGTTCCGATGGAGAAACAGACGGCACGATCAAACTCGTCTCGTCGTTCTGAGCAACTTTCATGTTTTAACTTTTTCGATCCGAGCTACGGTTTAAAAGTTATTAATTTTTAAAGATTATTTGAATTTCTGGAATTATTTTATTTATCAGAAAATGAATTATGACGTCAGCATGACGTGCTGCTGACGTCAGCAAGTCAACAGTCGGCTGACTAAGTCAAATATGACATGTGGGTCCAGTGGGACCCACATGTCAGCCTCTGTTAAGACTAACAGTGGATTAATCCAGTTAACAGGGTGATTAGAGGGGTGGGCCCCACATGTCAGTGAGACATTAGGCTAAATTAATTAATTCTAGTTAATTAAGTGCTTAATTAGGTTAATTAGCCGCCGGGGCCCACATGTCAGGGAGAGGGGGTGAACAGTGCCGCGTTGACTCTGGTCAACGAGGGCAAAGTGGGGTCCCTGGGCCCACCAGTCAGTGGCCCAGGTGGTGCCACGTGGGTGCCACGCCAGCGCGGCGACCGGAGACGCGCCGGCGACCTTCCCAGCGGCGGAAGTTCGCCGGAGCTGCCCGGAAATCCGCTACGCTGCGTCAAATCGCCCGCAACCACTTGCGTTCGATCGGTCTCTCGCCCGCGCATCTAACTACGGTGGTAGTTCGACCGAACACAGCCCCTAGCGACGGCGGCGAGCGGTGGAGCGGTCGCCGGAGTTCGGGCTTCGACGAATCCTTAGCTAGGGGGTACGGGAGAGCGTGTGCGCGGGCGCGTTCGACTCCTGGAAGCAGCAGGAACAGAATGCCGTGCTCAAACGAGCACGACAGGGGCCATGGCCACGGCGGCGAGGCGAACCGCGGTGTCGGGCTCACGGCGTCGTCGGCTGCTAGCTACAGGCGACGGCGGGCAGCGCAAAGAATAGGAGAGAAAGGCTGGAAGCTCACCGAGCGGCTACGGAAAACCCTTGGTGGCTTAGGAGCAGCAGACGGCGCCGGGGACGACGAAGCTCACCGGAAGCGGAGAGATGCGGGGCGGCTCGATTCGCTTGTAGCCGGGCTCCCTGGCTCCTTCCAGTGGCGCCAGAGGTTGAGGAAGACGACGACGGAGCTGGCCGGCACAGTGGGCGAGCGCGGGGTCGCCGGTGGCCACGGCAAATGGCGAAGTGCGGCGTCGTCGGCGCTCGGACGCCTCGGATCTGAGGAGGAAGGAGGCAGAGCGAGCGAGGGAGAGAGATGGGGAATGCCAGGGGAAGCCAGGGGGGTTGAGTGGCTCCGGCCTTATCTCCTCCTCCTCCCTGTAGCGTCGGTGGCGCCGCGGTGTCGCCGGCCGACTGGCGCGCGCGCGCGCGGCCACGGCGGGGACGACACGGGGAGGAGGGAGATGAGGTGGGCCTGCTGGGCCGCGACTCGGGGCACTGTGCACTAAGGCCCAGTGCACAGTGTCCCGCTTTTGATTTTCTGTTTTAGCTTCTCCATTTTCTTTTATCCTTTTCTGTTTCAAAATGTTTAGGGCACTTGTGCACTTTCGAAAAATGTGGGAGTTGGCCCAAATATTGCAATGCAATATTAGCTCTCACCAAAAAGTGGTTTGGACAGTTTTGGAGTTCATTTGAATCTGCAATGATTTTAAATGAATTAATATTGCTGTTTTGGGTGCTGTTTCATCTTGTTTGACTCATCAATCATATTCCAAAAATGTTGGTTATGATTTTGCCATGACCACTGGATTATTTACTAATTAAATAACATTTTTCCAGCAGTGTTTGATCAACCTTATATTTCACTTATGAATTTAAGTTGATTTTTAAAAATGGAGTTGATTTACTTTGGTTAACCACTATGTTTAATCACTGCATATGATATGACTTGGCATTATTAACAGCTGATCATGGTGGCTATTACATAGGGGTGTTACAATCAAGTTGTGGAGATTGCCCCAACCTTGTTTGTAAAGGTTCGGTCGCCGCCTTCAAGGGCACCACTAGTGGAATCACGGCATCTCGCATTGTGTGAGGGCGTGAGGAGAATACGGTGGCCCTAGTGGCTTCTTGGGGAGCATTGTGCCTCCACACCGCTCCAACGAAGACGTACTTCCCCCAAAGGGAAGAAACTTCGGTAACACATCCTCGTCTCCACCGGCTTCACTTGTGGTTATCTCTTTCCTTTAGTTTGTGCAAGCTATTGTTGTATTGTATCCCTTGCTTGCACTTCTTGTTGTTGTTGTTTGCATCATATAGGTTGCTCACCTAGTTGCACATCTAGACAACCTTTTTGTTGCTAAACCTAATTTGTGAAAAAAAGCTAAAAATTGGTAGTTGCCTATTCACCCCCCTCTAGTCAACCATATCGATCCTTTCAATTGGTATCAGAAACTCTTCTAATGCTGCAAGACCGATGAAGATGCTAGTCTTCGATAGGACTAGGCTTTCCTCTCTATTCTGGCATTTCTGCAGCCCAGTCCACATATACAGCCTTCCTTTGAAAATATTGCATATGTAGTGTAGATCCTTGCTTGCTGAGTACTTCGGAGTACTCACGGTTGCTTTGCTTTCTTTTTCTCCCCATATCAGTTTGTCGTGACCAGATGACGGAGCCTCTGAGACAGCTGCCCCACCGACAACCACTTCTACCACCTCGAGGGTGGTCACTTCTATGAGCTGGCCGACGACCAGGAGTAGGATTGGAGGGTCCCAGGCAGGAGGCCTGTGCCTTTCGATCGTAGTGTTTTATTTTGCCCCGCCTTTCTAAAGGCCTTTCTGTTTCTCTTTTATATATGTACTCAGATATCTGATGCTTCCGCTAACGCTTGTATGCCATCGAGCTATGTATTCGAGCCCTCGAGGCCCTGGCTTGTAATATAAAGCTTGTATGACTTTATTTATGTTTTAGAGTTGTGTTGTGATATCTTCAAGTGAGTCCTTAGGCTTGACCGTGTGCATTTGCGTGTATGATTAGTGCACGATTAAGCCGGGGGCGTCACAGGTTGGTATCAGAGCCGACTGACTGTAGGAACCCCCCTTTCCAACTCCTTGGCCGAAGTTGAGTCTAGTGGTCCGAAAACTGTTTTACTAACTTGGCTGTGTGGCTTACGGGCCCACATCGCCAATTGGGTGGTATTAGGATCTTTTACTCCTCGACCTTTACTCTGGGACTCTGATCTCTCTTCCTTTCGGGTTAAAATTTTACTAACTCCAACATTAGGTTCTCGTGATCACCTCCACCCGGAGTTCTGAAATTAATCCCCCTTTACTTCAAGATTTTGGGCCAGGTTTTGCTTACAGGATCCTTTTATCGAGGGCACCCTGTGTTGCCACTTGCAGATTCCTCGCTTCAACAGTTTTCTTCGACGTTGATGTAGCCTTTGCTATGTCTCGTTGTGTACTTCCTTATCACGTGCCTGCGCGCCGCCTAGTTGTCTAGCCTTCCCCTTTCAGCTGTCGTATTGTCAGATTGTAATCGAGGCTATGTGTGGATTTGAATGTCTGGTGCGAATATGATGAAGTATCTATTGCACTTCCTTCTGTTGTGCGTGTTACTTCATGAATGATTCCATACACTTGCAGTTCTTCTTGCTAAACTGCCCCTGATGATTGGCAGGATGGCTGATGATTCTCCACCTCCACCCTATATTGCCGCAATGATGCAGCAGTTTGAATTGAACCGTCAGCTCAACGAGAGTCTGGTAAAACATTTGGAACGCAACGATGCTCGTCAGGAGCCTGGACCGATCTCACTGCCAGAATTTGTTCGCCTCAATCCATCTGTTTTCCGCAACTCTACCAATCCTATGGATGCTGATGATTGGCTTCGTGACATCCTGTTTGAGATGGAGTCAGCTAATGTGGCCCCTGATAGTTACGTCACCTTTGCGACATTTCACTTGAAGGGTCCCACTGCTCAATGGTGGGAAAGCCACAAGAGCATGTTACCTGCTGAAACTGTAACCACTTGGCTGGAATTCCAGTCAGCTTTTCGTGCATGGTACATTCCTCCAGGTCTGATAGACCAGAAGAAGCAGGAGTTCCGCAAACTCTCACAGGGCACAATGACCGTGGATGAATATCAGAGGAAATTTCTCGAATTATCCCGCTATGCTAAAGATGATGTCGACACTGACGCTCGTAAGCAGGAGAAATTCCGTGAAGGACTGCGTTCCGATATACAGCTCGCACTTCTTGTCCTTGATTGTGAGGACTTTGCGACGCTTGTCAGTCAAGCCTACCGAGTTGAAACTGGTCTGGCTAAATACCAGGAGTCGCTCAAACGCACTCGTGATGTTGGCTCATCCTCGGGTCAGCCTGTTCAGAAACGTCGAGTGTGGATTCCGCACAATGTTTATCACCGACCTGCTCCAACACCAAGGCCATCATATGTTGCACCTCGTCTGCCTTCACCGCCGAGAGAGCTAACATTTTAGGGTGGACAGCCTAATGCTATGGCAACTCCTCAGGTTGCACCACATCCTCCTGTTGGTCGTAAGAAGAGTTGTCGAAACCGCCGATTTAGGAACCGTAACATTACACCGGCTGCTATTGTACTTGGCAATGTCAATCATGTCAATCCTGAAAAGGCCCTGAAGGAACCAACAATTGTGATGGGTACCCTTCGTGTTAATTCAGTGCCAGCTTCTGTTCTCTTTGATTCAGGAGCATCGCATGCTTTTGTGTCCCAACAATTTGCTCAGTTGCATGGACTAGGTATGGAAGAATTACCCACTCCTCTAGCGGTTCAATCTCCGGGGTCCAAGTGGCAAACCTCAATGGTAAGCCACCACAACCACATCGAGATTGGAGGTCTACTTTTTCCGGCTTCCCTCGTTGTGCTCGGACCATCCAACATTGATATCATTCTTGGTATGGAATGGTTGACAGCGCACAAGGCTCTGATTGACTGTGCTACCAAGACAGTCCAGCTCACTCATCCTTCTGGCCAGACAGTCAAATACTCAACTCGAACAGTTCAGAATGCCGAGAATCAGATATATGTTCTGAATGCATTGAATGCTTCACCTCTTGAAGGCATCGAGAACGTTCCAGTTGTTCGTGATTTCCAGGATGTTTTTCTGGAAGAACTTCCAGGAATACCCCCTGCTAGAGCTGTCGAGTTTGTCATCGACTTGAAACCAGGCACTACCCCTATTGCGAAGCGTCCTTATAAGATGCCTCCACACCACCTTCTCGAGCTTAAGGAAGAAATCGACAAGTCACTTAAGAAGGGTTTCATCCGCCCCAGTTCCTCTCCTTGGGGAGCACCTTCACTCTTCGTTAAGAAGAAGGATGGAACTAACAGATTGGTTCAGGATTACCAACCTATCAACCAAGCAACAATTCAGAACAAGTATCCGCTTCCCAGAATCAACGATCTTTATGATCAACTTGCTGGTTCCTCAGTATTCTCTAAGCTTGATTTGAGATTGGGATACCACCAGATTCGAGTTCATAAAGAGGATATTCTGAAGACAGCATTCGTTACTCGCTATGGTTCTTATGAATACACTATCATGTCTTTCGGCTTGACTAATGCTCCAGCTACCTTCTCCCGGTTAATGAATTACATCTTCATGGATTATCTCGACAAATTCGTCGTAGTATATCTGGATGATATTCTGGTTTATTCGAAGAATGAAGAAGAACATGCTGAACATCTTCGCCTTGTACTGGAGAAGCTGCGTGAACACCAACTGTATGCCAAGTATTCCAAATGCGAGTTCTGGTTATCTGAAGTGACATATCTTGGCCATGTAATTTCCAAAGACGGCATTGCCGTTAACCCAGAACGAGTTCAGGCTATTCTTAAATGGACTCCGCCGAAGAATGTCAAGCAAGTCAGAAGTTTTCTTGGCCTTGCAAGCTATTGCTGTCGCTTTGTCGAGAATTTCTCAAAGATTGCTAAGCCTCTGACTGATCTACTTCACAAGGGCGTTAAGTTTGAGTGGACCGAAAAATGTCAAGAAAGTTTTCAAAAACTAAAAGACAAGCTGACATCTGCCCCAGTATTTGCTCCTCCAAATTCTCGCAAAGATTTTGTGATCTATTGTGACGCATCCCGTGAAGGATTAGGCTGTGTCCTAATGCAAGAACGTAAAGTGATTGCCTATGGCTCTCGTCAGTTGCGCCCGCATGAAGAGAATTATCCGGTACATGATCTAGAACAAGCTGCGGTCATTTATGCATTGAAGTTGTGGCGACATTACCTCCTCGGTAATCATTGCGAGATCTACACGGACCATAAAAGTTTGAAGTACTTGTTCACTCAACCATCTCTGAACCTCCGTCAACAAAGATGGATGGAGGCCATTGCGGACTATGATTTGGGTATTTCTTATACCCCTGGCAAGGCTAATGTAATGGCTGATGCGTTGAGCCGTAAATCCTATTGCTGTGAACTTGAAGTCCAGCTAGAGCAACCACTTCTGTATGAAGAGCTTCGAAAGCTAAATATCGAGATAGTTCCTCAAGGATACCTAAAAACCTTGGTTGTTGAACCAGACCTTGAGAAGGCTGTTAAGAGTGCACAAGCTAAAGATGCTGAAGTTGATCTGATGAAGAAAGATCTTCACCTTGAAAAGTACAGGGATTTCTCGTTGTCTCAAGATGGAACCTTGTACTTCAGAGACCGCATTATGGTACCTCGCTTCGAGCTAATGACTGACAAAGTCATGAAGGAGGCACATGATACACCACTGTCTATTCATCCGGGTAGCACCAAGATGTATCGTGATCTCTGACAAAGGTACTGGTGGTCTAGAATGAAGCAGGATATTGCTCGATACGTTGCTGAATGAGATGTGTGCCGTCGCGTTAAAGTAGAAAATCAGAAGCCTGCCGGAATTCTGCAACCACTTCCTATTCCGTTGTCGAAATGGGATAAGGTTCAGATGGATTTCATTACTGGTCTTCCCAAGTCACATAAGGGTCACGATGCTATTCTTGTCGTCGTCGACCAACTCTCTAAAGTCGCACACTTTCTGCCTGTCAAAGAGGCGATCACTGCTAGTCAGTTAGCAGAATTATATATCTCCAGAATTGTTTCACTCCACGGTATTCCGAAGGAGATCAGTTCAGACCGTGTCGGTTTTTTCACCTCAAAGTTCTGGGAAAGTTTCCAAGAAGCTATGGGAACTCATTTTACCTGGAGTTCAGCATATCACCCCCAGTCCCAAGGCCAAGTCGAACGAGTTAATCAAGTACTTGAAGACATGCTTTGGGCTTGTGTTATTTCTTTTGGCAAGAAGTGGGAAGAATCTCTCCTGTATGCCGAATTCTCATATAACAACAGCTATCAAGCCAACTTGAAAATGCCCCCCTTCGAAGTACTCTATGGATGTAAGTGTCGAACCCCTCTGAATTGGTCAGAAACTGGGGAACGACCGCTCGTGGGTCCGGATATTATTCAACACGCTGAAGAGCAAGTCCATATTGTCCAAGAAAATCTCAAGGCGGCTCAGGACCGTCAGAAGAGCAACTATGATCGCAAACGATGGGGTTTGACTTATCAACCTGGTGATCAAGCTTATCTGCGTGTCACCCCAATGAAGGGCACTCACCGTTTTGGAATCAAAGGCAAGCTAGCTCCACGCTACATTGGTCCCTTTCACATTGTTGCCAGACGTGGTCAGGTGGCATATAAATTGGAGTTGCCACTGCAATTCTCTCATATCCACGGCGTATTCCATGTGTCGCAACTTCGTAAATGCTTCAAGGAATCTCCGCACCGAGCAGTGGATCACGGGATGCTCGAATTGCAAGATGACCTATCTTATAAGGAGCATCCAATCCGCATTCTCGATGAAGCTGAACGTTGGACCCGTCAGAAGACAACCAAGTTCCTGAAAGTGCAGTGGTCCAATCACACTGAAGATGAAGCCACTTGGGAACGCGAGGATCACATCGCAAGGAATACCCCGACCTCTTTCCTTCTTCCTCCTGAATTCTCGGGACGAGAATTTCTTTTAGAGGAGGAGAATTTGTAACACCCCTGTGTAATAGCCCCTGTGATCAACTGCTAATGGTGCCAAGTCATCTTCATTTGCAGAGCCTAGTCATAGTGGTTATTCAAAACAATTCAAATTCTACTCTGAAAATCAACTCAAAATCAAAAGTGCAAAACAAAGTTGCTCAAAACTTGTGGGAAAAATGTTCGCCTTATAGCAAATAATCCAAAACTATTTGCTGTTAAGGAACACAACATCACCATCAAGCACAGAAGGGCCTAATCATTTAAAACAGAGTTAAAACATCACTTAAATGCCCTAATCATTTTTGAATAATTTCAAAAGGGTTCCAAAAATTCTCAAACTTTTTGTGACAGTGCTACATATTGTAATGCATTAGTGTGAGCAAGTTTCACATTTTTGCAGATCCTTTTGAATGCTCGAAATATTTCAAAAACTAACTTTGATAAAAAGAAAAGCGAAACAGGAAAAAGAAAATAAAAAGAGGCACTGTGCACTGTGCCTAAGTGCACAGTGCCCTGTTTCAGCCCACCGGCCCAACTCCCTCTCTCTCTCCCTCGCGCTGTCACTCCCTCCATGGCTGCGCCGGCACACACCGGTCGCAGCTCGACACGGTGACGCCGCCGACGCTCGCGAGGATAAGGCCGAAGCCATGCCTTCCCCCCTGGACGCCTCACCACTCCTCCCCCTCATCTCGCTCGCTTCTTTTCCTCGCTCGTCCTCCCTCTACTCCGTCACCGAGCGCTGGCACCGCCGCGCATTCATCATTCCCGCGGCCACCGGCCACCGGCCTCCGTCTTCTGGTGTCCAGGACGTTCTTCATCCTCGACTACATCAGCTCAGGGGGCCGGAACGACCTGAGGAGCACCACAGCCTCGGGATCGATCTCGTTTGCGCCGACGATCACCGGACGTCTTCACCGCCGATTTGCTGCGACCGTCGCTTCCCCGAGCACACTGCCTTTCCCTACTGGATCACCGTGAGCGCACGCATCTCCCCGACCTTTTTTCCCCTCTCCTTGCTCGTCGTGGTTGTCCCTAGCACCGTTTGCCGCCATGGCCGGAGCTATGCTCCGCCGCCGTGCTCACCGATGTCGCTCTGCGCCACCTACCCCTGAGCTGTTGCTGCTATTGTGCTCCGGAGAACACCACGAAGCTATTGCGCTGCTCAGCCAGGTCATCTGCAAACCGTAGCAAAGATCCCACCTCGGCCGTGAGCTCGGCTCCGCCATTGTCGACCTCCTGCTCACTCTCGACCACCCCGACGCCTGCTGCGGCCACCGATCGACTCCCCATGGTGCACCCGATCGAATGCACCCGCCCGCGCAATGAACCATGGCCGGAATCAGCCGGACGGCCAACTCCGGCGTCCTCTGTTAGCTCCGGTGATGACCGGCGCTACTGGCGCTGACGTGGCATCATTAGCTGCTAATTATCACCCCCTAACTCACTGACATCGGGCCCCACACGGCTTAATCAGCCAGCTAACTAAATGGCAGGATTAAATTAGTTTAAACACTGGCCCCACACGTCAGTTGGACTAGCTGACGTGGCATTGACCGGGCCCACCCGTCAGTCTTTGTTGACTAGTCTGTTGACTCAGTCAACAGCTGACTGGGCAACGCCCAGTCACTGCCAGTGGGCCCCGTGTGGGCCCCGTTGATTGGTCAGCAGGTCTGTTGACCGCTGACGCAGTGCTGACGCCAGGATGACATCATAATTCATTTTCTGATGAATTTAGTAATTAAAACAATTTCAGAATATTGATTAAACTTTGAAATTCAATAGAAAATAAACCGTTGCTCGGATCGAAAAACTTTATACATGAAAGTTGCTCAGAACGACGAGACGAAGCTGACCGTGCTGTCTGTTTCCGTGTCGGGACCCTCTACGGAGGTGGACCCGCAACTTTTAGCCTATTTCCGGTAGATGAATAGTGCACATGTACCGGTTAATAAATCCAACTTAAATCCTAAAATAACTAATATGGCTTAGTCATGCTTTAGGCAACCCTGCACTGCATGTTAGCATAGTAAGCTCTGTGTTGCTTTGTCTACCTTATATTTATCTGTTTTCTCCCCCTCTTCTCTCTCGATAGAGCCCGGTACCGACGTAGCCTCCGAGATCGACGCTGCTCCAGTGATTGGCTACATTACCGACGATTCTGCCTTTGCCGCCGAGCAACCAGGCAAGCCCCCCCCCCTTTTGATCATCCCGATATCGCCCATTCTATTTTCTCATGCTTGCATTAGATTTTGCTATTGTAAATGATTGCTCATATTCTGCTGCATAGCCTGTTTATTGTAACCTGCTGTTGATACCTTCCTGTTCATCCTAAACTATTTAGTATAGGCTGGTTAGAGACCCATGAGTGACCCCCGTATCCCAACTGCCCCGCTGGATTATCAGAAGACCCGATCAACAGGATCGAAGACCGGGCCCCGACACCGCACCTCACTTCCCCCTTAGTTGCTCGACACTACTGGGTTACTATCGAGTGCCGAGGGTGATACCTCGTCAGCACTTCTGATGATAACCTTGTAGGTTAGTTAGTCGGTCGTGGTCAGCGAGGGTGATTCCTCCTACACCACCCCTGATAACGACGAAGTCGTGCAACACCTCAAGTGTGGACCTCGAGGGTGATGCCTCCTACGTTCACCTTGATGTTACATCAGGTGGGGTCCATCGAGGGTGATGCCTCGGATTCCCCCTTGATATGGTAGCCACACGGATGCCTTACATAACTGATGATACTGTTACTTGGAAAGGTGGGTCGACCCTGAGGGGTACCCGCGAATGATGGATAGCTACCCGTGAGTTATTTTACGAGGCGCGGCCGACCATTCCTAGCCCTTGCAGCAAGTCCTCGAGACGAGGCGACGGGGTCACATCGATCGTGAGTCTCTGCTCGTTACCGCAAGCCCCTAGTCCACTGACGATTTGGATATTTGATCCGAGCAGGCCTCTGGCCTGATAGCACTAACCATCATGTGGGAACAGTTATGGGCACTCTACATCGTAGCATCAGCCGAAAGCTCTGTCAGACGTCCAGTTCAGCATTGCGACACGGTCGGATCATCTCGGCCTTCTGAGGAGGCGCTGGTATCCACCCTGCTCGCAACGACCCGGAGTGCACAGGGCGATGGCCCAAGACCCCTGAGCGCTTAGGAGGTAGACCGGTGGGGACCTCTCTGCTGAGCTGTAGGTAGGGTTGCGGTGTGTCGTTTGGCCGAGGCCGGGCGTGACACAGAAAAGTGTGTCCGGCCGGAGTTAAGCGAGCGCGGTGGGTAAGTTAGTGCACCCCTGCAGGGAAGAAGACATCTATCGATAGCCGGTCCTACGGTAAAGGACACTCAGAGTTGTATCCCGATCGGTACAACTAGAACTTGGAATGGTACTTGGATATGTGGCTCTGGGGTCGCTTTCTCACAGGGAGTCGAGAAAGGATCTCTGGGCGAGACTGTTACTTGATACTACTACTGCTTTACATTTTGCTAATCTGCACTCTTCTAATGCTGCAAGACCGATGAAGATGCTGAAGATGCTAGTCTTCGATAGGACTAGGCTTTCCTCTCTATTCTGGCATTTCTGCAGCCCAGTCCACATATACAGCCTTCCTTTGAAAATATTGCATATGTAGTGTAGATCCTTGCTTGCTGAGTACTTCGGAGTACTCACAGTTGCTTTGCTTTCTTTTTCTCCCCATATCAGTTTGTCGTGACCAGATGACGGATCCTCTGAGACAGCTGCCCCACCGACAACCACTTCTACCACCTCGAGGGTGGTCACTTTTATGAGCTGGCCGACGACCAGGAGTAGGATTGGAGGGTCCCAGGCAGGAGGCCTGCGCCTTTCGATCGTAGTGTTTTATTTTGCCCCGCCTTTCTAAAGGCCTTTCTATTTCTCTTTTATATCTGTACTCAGATATCTGATGCTTCCGCTGACGCTTGTATGCCATCGAGCTATGTATTCGAGCCCTCAAGGCCCTGGCTTGTAATATAAAGCTTGTATGACTTTATTTATGTTTTAGAGTTGTGTTGTGATATCTTCAAGTGAGTCCTTAGGCTTGACCGTGTGCATTTGCGTGTATGATTAGTGCACGATTAAGCCGGGGGCGTCACACGGATGACACTTGGATCAAGCGCAAGTTTCTCAAGGCCATCATGCCATTCAACAAGGCCATGTCTTCCGTGATTCGTCAAAGGCCGGACTTTCACACCTTAACCTCAAGTGAAGTGTTGGATGAGTTTATTGCCATGAACATCATGAACAAGACTGCCGACAATGCTCTTGCTCTTGTTTGGTCAAAGAAAAGCACTCCCACCCTAGCTTTGAAGGCCAAGGCCATTCCAGAAGAAGAAGAGGAAGAGGAAGAGGAGTGTGGCCCCGAGGACACCAAATATGCTTACCATGAGCACATGGCTCTTGCGTCAAGGCAATTTTGGAGCAACAAGAGGAACTCAAGGCCCAACTTCACCAAGAGCAACTCAAGTGGGTCAAAGAACAAGCAACGAGTAAGGACTTGCTACAATTGCGGCAATGTGAGTCACTTTGTGGTGGATTGCCCTTACGAGAAGAGGGAAGACAATGGTGGCAAACTCATTCGCAAAGACAAAGCCAAGTCTTTCCCTAGCAAGAACAACTTCACCAATAAGTCTCCTCCAAAGGGCTTGGTGGCACATGAATATTACCCCTTTGATGATGATGAGGAAGATACAAGTGGAGAAGGAATGGCAATGGCAACCACTGCCATTGCTACATCTTACCCCTCCAAGGTGTATCTCTTCGGCGCCCCCAACGAAAACACCATTGCCAAGTGCCTCATGGCCAAAGGTATCAACAAGGTAACTCCTAACATCAAAACCACCATCATTACTACTCCTTCATTATTAGATTGTGTTGATGATAGTGAGGTGGAGAAAGTTGATGAGAATGAGTTCACCAAGTTTGTGAGCAAGCTCAAGGGTGAGTCCAAGAAGCACTTTGTTGATCTCTTGGAACAACTTGGTGAGGCCAATGATATCATTGAGTCGCATGAGGATACTATCTCCAAGTTGGAGGGGCATAGTCGTGACTATGCCGATGATATTGTGGACCTTTCCATTGCTCTAGAGGAAGAGCGAGATCTTTGTTTGACTCTTGAGGAGTCACACAATGTTGATCATGCTAAATTGCAAAAAGATCTTGATCATGCTATTGTTCTTACTCGTGTGCTTAAATCCGAGAAAGTCGCACTTGGGGTTGGCCATGATAGACTCAAGGAAGAATTTGATACAGTTGACAAGGCTCACAAGGTCTTGAAGGGTGTTCATGCTTCTCTCAAAGAGTCTCATGATCAACTCCAAGTGAAGCTAACCAAGGAGATTTCCATTTGCCCTCCTTTCATTCTAATTGATAATGCCCATGCTACTAACCCTTGTTGTGAGCATGTGCATCTTGTGGAGGAAAATGCCAAGTTGAAAGAGCAACTTGAGAAGGGCCTTGTGACATGCATACAAGGTGAAAAGAACCTCAATGACCTTTTGATGAACCAAAAGAAAGTGGTAGGAAAGGAGGGACTTGGGTTTGCACCCAAGTCAAAGATGAAGAAGAAAAACAAAACCAAGCAACCTCTCCCACTCAAGGAAACTTTTGTCAAGGCGGGTGAGGGTATTCATGAGAAGAAGAAGAACAAGGGAGTGGGTGATAATGCCAAGAAAGGCAAAACTTCCCCTAACAACAAAGCCGGCGACTTTAACCCTTCTTATGTTTTATGTCGTGCTAGTGATGGGCATGTTTATGCTAAATTTGTTGGTTCTTACTATGAGTACATTGAATGATCTATTTGGGTTCCTAAGACCCTTGTTACTAACCTCAAAGGACCCATTCAAGAATGGGTACCTAAATCCAAGCATTGATCTCTTGTAGGAGTTTGCTTCCGGTGGAGTGTCATGGTTGCTTGATAGTGGTGCAACAAATCATATGACCGGGAGAAAGGACTTGGTGGTGGATGTGCATCCAATTCCATCTATGCCCACCCATGTCCAATTCGGTGATGCTTCAACTTCTAAGGTATTGGGACTTGGCAAGGTGGTCATCTCTCAAGATTCATCTATTGAGAAGGTCATGCTTGTTGAGTCCCTTGCATACAATTTACTTTTCGTTCATCAACTTGCACTTATGGGCTTTGCAACATTCTTTGATCTTGATACCATGGGCCCTTTGTGGAGCAAGACTCTTAAAGTAGCCTTTGTTGGGCATGTCGAGAACGGTCTCTATGTGGTGAACTTTTTGGAGCGACCCACTAAGACCGCAACTTGCCTAATGGCTAAAGTTGATGTGGGTTGGCTTTGGCATCGCCGACTAGCCCATGTCAATATGAGATCTTTGCAAAGTCTCCTCAAAGGGGACCACATTCGTGGACTAACTAATATGAGTTTTGCCAAAGACCGTGCTTGCAGTGCTTGTATCGAAGGAAAGCTTCATGAAACGGCTCACCGACCCTCGACTATCATATACTCGAAGAGGCCCTTGGAGCTCCTTCACATGGATCTCTTTGGTCCTCCATCATTTGATAGTCTTGGTGGAAGAAAGTATTGCTTGGTAATTGTGGATGACTACTCAAGATATACATGGGTATACTTCTTCAAGAGGAAGAGTGAGACTCAACAAACCGTCATCAACTTTGCAAATGAAGCTCAACGTCAACATGAAGCAAAGATATTGATGATTAGAAGTGACAATGGCACCGAGTTCAAGAACTACACCTTGGATGAGTTTCTTAGTGATGAGGGGATCAAGCACCAATATGCCGCACCCTATACCCCTCAACAAAATGGTGTGGCAGAAAGGAAGAACCGGACATTGATGGACGCGGCAAGGACCATGATGGCGAAGTTCAAATCTCCGTACAACTTTTGGGCCGAAGCCATCAACACCGCATGTCATGCATCCAATAGGCTCTACCTCCGCAAAGGCTTGAACAAGACTCCTTATGAGATACTTACCGGCAACAAGCCCAATCTCAAGTACTTCCGGGTGTTCGGTTGTAAGTGTTTCATTCTCAAGAAAGGTGTTTGTTTGTCTAAATTTGAACCTAGAGCTCAAGAGGGCATATTTGTTGGTTATGCTACAAACTCTCATGCTTACTGTGTCCTCAACAAGTCCACTGGACTCATTGAGGAGACATGTAACATGGAGTTTGATGAAAATAACGGCTCCCAAGTGGAGCAAAGTGGTCTTTGTGATGTAGGTGATGAAATTCCTCCCCAAGCCATAAGAAGAATGGGGATTGGTCAAATACTCCCCATTGAGGAACCCCTTGTGGCTGAAGGAGAAGGACAATGCTCTACTCAAGTGGAGCCATCACCGACACTAGACCCACACGCTTTCGAAGAACAAAGTGAAGGCCCTCAAACCAATGAACAAGATCAAGGGCAAGATCTACCACGTGAACATGGTGATGCACCAAATGATACCCAAGATCAAGTTCATGTCTTCGAGCATGTTCAAGATCAAGAGCAAGCTCAAGATGAAGAGAAAGCTCAAGATGGTGCCCAAGATCAAGAGCAAGCTCAAGATCAAGGACAAACTCTAGACGGTGCTCAAGATGATCCTCAAATGCCCATCGAGGAACTTTTGGAGCGCCATGCCGCTAAGGTGGCTTACAAGCTTGAGCGTCAACAACATGTCATGGAGAATGTGCTTGGAAGCTTGAGGAAAGGGGTAACTACTCGTAAACAATTGTCAAACTTTTGTGAGCATCACGTGTTTGTTTCGTGTGTTGAACCCCAAAAGGTACATGAGGCACTCGATGATGAGGATTGGCTTGAAGCTATGCATGATGAACTTAACAACTTCGAGCGCAATCAAGTTTGGGAATTAGTGCCAAGGCCAACGGAGGATCACAATGTCATTGGGACCAAATGGATCTTCAAGAACAAGCAAGATGCGAATGGTGTGGTTGTTCGAAACAAGGCAAGATTGGTGGCACAAGGCTACTCCCAAGTCGAGGGTATCGACTACGGTGAAACCTTTGCCCCCGTTGCTCGTCTTGAATCTATTCGCATGTTGCTTGCATATGCATCTCATCATGATTTTAAATTGCAACAAATGGATGTGAAAAGTGCATTTCTTAATGGTCCTTTGAATGAGTTGGTGTATGTCAAACAACCTCCAGGATTCGAGGATCCCAAGCTCCCCACTCATGTATACAAACTCAAAAAGGCGCTCTATGGCCTTAAACAAGCCCCACGTGCGTGGTATGAGCACCTTACCGAGTTGTTGCAAGATCGTGGGTTTGAAATTGGGAAAATCGATCCCACTCTTTTTACTAAGAGGGTCAAAGGGGATTTGTTAATATGCCAACTGTATGTTGATGATATTATTTTTGGTTCTCCTAACAAATCTTTCAATGATGAGTTTGCCGCACTAATGACCGAGAGGTTTGAGATGTCTATGATGGGAGAGTTGAATTTCTTTCTTGGGTTCGAAGTTAAGCAAAGAAGAGAAGGAACGTTCATCAACCAAGCCAAGTATACCCAAGACATGCTCAAGAGATTCAAGCTAGATGATGTCAAGCCGGTCAAGTTTCCCATGCCCACCAAATGCAAGCTTGACAGTGATCCCAATGGTAAAGCGGTGGATCAAAAGGTATATTGTTCCATGATTGGATCCTTGCTTTACCTTTGTGCATCTAGACCGGATATCATGTTGAGTGTGGGATTTTGTGCATGGTTTCAAGCTGCACCTAAGGAAAGCCACTATGTGGTGGTCAAGCGAATCTTTCAATATTTGGCTCATACCCCAAACTTTGGCTTATGGTACCCCAAAGGAGCAAGCTTCGATCTCATGGGTTACTTGGACTCGGATTGGGCAGGAGATTGTGTGGAGAAGAAGTCAACTTCCGGAGGGTGCCAATTCCTTGGTCGCTCTTTGGTGAGTTGGTCTTCGAAGAAGCAAAATTGTGCATCTCTCTCATCCACCGAGGCCGAATATGTAGCCGCCACAAGTTGTTGTGCACAATTGCTATGGATGAGGCAAACTTTAAAGGATCACGGTGTCACTTGTGACAAAGTGCCTCTTCTATGTGACAATGAAAGTGCGATCAAGATCTCCCTCAATACGGTGCAACATAGCAAGATGAAGCATATTGAGATTCGTCATCACTTCATTCGGGATCACATCAAGCGGGGAGATATTGATATCATCTACATCAACACTCAAGAGCAACTAGCGGATATTTTCACCAAGCCTCTAGATGAAACAAGATTTTGCGAGTTAAGGCATGAGCTAAATATCATTAATTTGAGCAATGTGGCTTGAATCTAGGCACACCCCACCACAATCATCATTATATCTTGTTCTAGATGTAGGCATGGACATAGGGGGAGTGTTGTTCTCTCAATGAACTCTACCTCCCCCCATTATGCATAGATCGATCACGTCTTTCACATTAGCCATTTTTATGGTACTTGTGCTTCGAAGATGAATTTTGGTCATGGGCCCAAGGTTAAAATCTTCGCGGTGCCATACCAATTGACTCAAACATAGGTGGATTTGGCCACCGCCCTCTCCTTGAGAGGTATTTGGTCTAGTCGGGTTAGTTTGTGTTTTTTCTTTGAGTCTCTCCAAGGGTGCTTCTCTTGTTTTGGTTGTCTTTTGCTCTTGGAGTTACTCCCTCGTTCGTCGGTCTTTTCTTTGCCCGTAGCTAAGCCCATGTTTTCTCTTGTCTCATCGTGTTGTCGCTGGGTGGCACTACCGCTGCGGAAGGGCAGTACTACCGCTCATTAGCATCAAGCAGTACTACCGCCCGTCCGCGCGGTACTACCGCTGTCACTACTGGAATCAGGATCTTTGCCGTTTGCCAGCTCTTTGCCGTCTGCTGGCAGACAGCAAAGAGGCTCTTTGCCGTCTGCTTTGGTAAAACAGACAGCAAAGAACTGACAGACGACAAAGAACCTGGTTGCCGTCAGCCAATTCTTTGTCGTCTGCCAGCAGATGGCAAAGATTCTTTGCCGTCTGCTGGCAGACGACAAAGAGGTGGGTGGGGTCCAGTGGACGCCAGCGCTGTAACGGCGCACCAGCCCCATCTCTTTGCCGTCTGCCAGCAGACGACAAAGATTCTTTGCCATCTGCTGGCAGACGGCAAAGAGGTGGGCTATTTTTTTTGTGGGTAAAAAAAAAAGCCGTACAGTTACGCTGGCTGGGCTAGACCAGAACCAACGCACGCGCCCATCTCTCTCGCTCGCTTAGCTCTCTTCCTGTCTGGTCCTCTCGATCCCCTTGTGCCGCCGCCACAGACGCCGGCCGATTCCGGCCGCTCCGGTGAGCTCTGGCGCCGCCCAGCACACCTACGGCTGCTCCTCGATGAGCTCTGTCGATTCCTCCGCATCGATTTGTTTTCCTCTGCTCCCTGTGGTCGCCCCCTTCGGTTATGCCCTGCTAGAATTTTGGTATTGGTGGTGATCCTTGTCTCCGGCGGCTACCTGCTCGTTGCTCCGGTCGTCCCCGCTCCTGGTGGCGCTCCTGGATGTACTCTACACCACCGTCGGCCTCCTTGGTCACGTTTGTGCCCGTGGTGTTCGTGCTCGTCGGCGGGACGGTGCTCTGGCGCAACTCCGACATGGCGTCGTCAGCTTGCGGTGCAGGAGGGCTCCTCGCCGGTTGGACGGCGTCCAACGCAACCCCGGCGCCTCCTCGAGTGCTGCTCCGTCAACAGCCCCTCGGTGAGCTCCATCTCCATCTCCCCCTGCTCCTACTCTTCTGCTACTCTGTGGAACTTTGGATTACTTGAATCAATTAGATGGTGGTTTTATGTCGTGGTCTGGTCCAAGTAGAGGAAGGGGCGAGTTTGTGCATTGATTCAAGTGTCTGGCTTTGCTGGTTATGCCACTCTGGCCTCCTGGATGCCGCTGTAATTGTATCAGATGTGTTCTTTTATTGCTGATATATAGTGTATTGTATTATCAACGTGTGTTAACCTGCATTCTTATCGCACAAACCAAAATTATCATCCTTGCTGTACACTTTCCTGAATATTAGTCATGTGGTTGCAGACCTACTCTTAATTTGTTCATCCTCTGTTATTCTTCAGAAACAAAGCATATAAGAGAATTATTATTTCAGCAAGCTAAGGGCTATTTCTATTTTGTAAAGTTGTAGTGACGCAAAAAAGATTCAATGTAGCCTACGACAACACTGCCTGTCCCACATATGACGATAGAACCCTTGTTTCAGAGTTATTTCTTACCACATTAACAATTTAGAGCACTACCTTCTACCATTTATGTGGTCACTCTCTACTAGGATGTTGTTATCTTATCCTGTGTTCACTCTGGTTCCATTTTCTTGAATTATCATCATTTCTATTTAGTGTGGAGAAAGTTCAGTTGGTACACCAATTGGCTTTTTATATTATTTTGAAGTTTCTATATGCCATCAAACCAAAAGATGACAAGTAGATGATCTTCTTTTGTGTGAGGGCTCTGAGTATGTAGTTGGCTCTTGGATTTGTTAAATTGGTCAGTGGTTGCTCATGTGTGTAGTTGCTCCTGTGCATATGTGCTTCTGGATTTGCTAAATTGGTTAGGCTGTGCTGCTCCTCTAGTTGTTCCTAAGTGAGGCTTGCTGTGTTTGATCTAGTCAGTGGCTAAATCCTGTACTTGGCTGTACTGGGGATCTCTCCCTATAGTTGTTGTGGCTGTCAGTTAATTCGCTAACTGTTGGTGGTGACTTTGATTCAGTTAACTAATTTTAGTGTTATATTTCCTTTCCATTGGTCTGTTTAACCTTTGCATAATAGTGGTTACAGCTGTTGTTAACTAATGCTGCTGTTGTTTAGTTGTAGTAGCTGTTAAGTGATACTAGCCCCCTGTGCTTGTGGGTGCAGTGCCCTATTTGCAGAAATTACTAGGTGCATGTGTGTGCTGTGTTCTGCAGAAGCAGATAATCAGTGGGGTGCTACCCTGCTATTTCTTCTATGCTATTTCTATTGATCTTATGAATAGATGCTCACTTGATCTTAGTTGCTTTATTTCTAATACTAACATGAACATATACCACTTGGTTTGGCTATTCCTATTGGTCTCTTTCTAATAGCATATGAACAGATGCTATACTTGGTTTTGGCTATTACTTTCCTAGTTTTCTACTGATAAGACAGATACTACATCTGATTTGGGCAGTGATGCTGGTCTGAGCCCCCCCTCTCTTAGGTTTAATTTACATGTGGCTATCCCTGTGCTGTGATGAACTAGCCCTGGCACTTCCAGGCTGTCTGAGCACATAATCCCTCAAGTACACCTTGAGGTCTTCTGTAGCTTGGTCTTGTGGATTCTGGTAAATCTGCTTCTTGTGGACAGCCTGCTCCTCCTAGCTGCTTCACTGTACAAAACTGATTGTGGTGATGAAGTCTAATCCTTGGCTTTAATCACTAGTTTTTAGTTGGCTTAATTCCTGGAGCTAGTACTGATAGTGGTCTTTGTGTTGGCATTTAACTTACTACTAATTGTGGTGGCTTCTTGATTGGGTCCTTGGTTGGTTCTCTCCTTTGGCTCTTTGGTATTGGTTTACTCTATTTGGCTTTCTAATTAAGATCACTTTGAAAATCAGGATCTTAACTAAGATTGTCTTGATCTCAAGTGCTGGCTCCTATAGCATTGCATTTCACCAAGTGAAATGCTACATTTCTACTCCTAACCCATTCTCTCTTTCTTAGTGTTTTTGTTATGCAGGTTGGAAGAAAAGAAGAAGATCCAGAGAAGATCTTAGTAATAAGATAGTTTTTAGGAAAATAGATATTTAGTTTTAGGTCATTTCTTGTAAATTCTGAAATGTAAATTTAATTACTTAATCATTTCTGATTCTTTATAATATGACTTTGTATTACCTATTCCAATTATTAATAAAGTTTTTAATTTACATGTGTTCATGACTATTGGTAATATGTGTTGGATATGCTATATTGGTCATATATATAATTTTCTGTGAAAATGAATTGATATAAGAAAAAACAGGGGCTATATAGCCACTTTGGCCTATTTGTCCTCTTTGCCGTCCGCTGGCAGACGGCAAAGAGCTTGCTTCTTTGCCGTCCGCCAGCAGACGGCAAAGAGCTTCTTTGACGTCCGCCAGCAGACGGCAAAGAGCTTGCTTCTTTGCCGTCCGCTAGCAGATGGCAAAGTGGCCTTTGCCGTTATCTGTTCAGCCGGAGTGTTGGCCGTCTGCTGGTAGACGGCAAAGGCTTTGCCGTCCGCCAAGCATGCCTTTGCCGTCTGCTATGGCAGACGGCGAAACAGCTGATTCCTGTAGTGTGTGGGGCGGGGCTGGGCGGTTATGAATCGGGCAGGGGGAGTTTTACTCCCCCATACCCATTCATCTTTCTCCCCCTCGTTCGTTCCTCTCTCCAGCGATGAACTCGTTGTGGGGGGCCGCTGTCGGGCCGTCTTCTGCGTTTCCGTCCGGTGGGATCGTTCCCCACCGTCTCCTCTTACCATGGATGCCGGTATTGCCTCCGTTCTCCTCTCCCTTGGTTCTCCTTGTTGAATCTAGGCTTTAGGGAAATATTGTTGGCATTTGTCGATTTTTGGCTAAATTGAGGCTTGAGTAGGGCGTAGAAGTCTGCTAGACTAGTTGGATTGATTATTGGTAGGAGTATTTTTGAATTTGGTACCCCCAGTAGTACCGAATCTAGCAGCTGCAGTGGTCAGACCTCAGTCCTCCGCCTCGAGCGGTACTACCGCTTGCAGGCGGTACTACCGCTGCCTAGGAGCGGTACTACCGCTCAGGATGCCGGCCTCCATTTTTTCTCATACCAATCCTTGATTCTTGTTGCCTTTTTTTGCTGGCTTATGCTCGTCTTTCTTTTGCGTTTTTGCCGGTGTGTGTGGTTCCAGGTGATGGCACTTCGGAGGATCCTATCCGTCGTATCAACCACGGCGTCCTGGAGGGTCAAAGCGCTATCGCACTTCTGAGGCAGCAGCTGCATCTTCAAGTGTTCCTCCAACTCAGCCCAAGCCACCTTCTAAGCAAATTGCAAGCAAGCCTAAGCCGAAGTTCAAGTTTGTGTCAGAAATGTCTACTAAGGAGTCCTGTGTGGCTCGTCGCCGCAACCCATATGCTCAAGATCAAGATCCAACTCTTGTCAACCGCCCCTTCTGGAACCGGCAACAGTGGTCTATCTACTTCGATGTGCTCAAAGCAAAGAAGAATCTCTTTGTAGATGTCCGCTCCATCGACATTGCTTATTTGGAGAAGGATCATGCCTATTTTGGCGAGGCACTTGATATGTGTGCTCAGTTAAACATCCTCAAGCTCATGGAATTCACCAAGGACTTTGATGCGGATATGGTGGCTCAATTTTATGCCACGGTTCACCTTGGCACTGATGAGGAAAGGACCTTGACTTAGATGACCATTGGCAGACTTCTCTCAGTCAAGTGGAAGGCGTTCATGGAACTTTTGGGTATTGAAGATTAAGGGCTTGACAACCCAGTTGGCTTCCGTCCCCATAAGGAGGCCAACTTCTACTCACAAGTCAGCTCTTTGGCCATACAACTCAGTGAAGGTTCATCCCGACACGCAGAAGAAGACATATGAGCTGTTTCCTTTTCTGGATATCCTTCATCGCATCTTCAGGAACACCCTTTTCCCTCGTATTGGGAACTTGGATTAGGTTCATTCTTACCTCGTGGATATGTTACTATTTTGCCAGCATGAGAAGGAGAACAACACAGGAGAGTCCTTGGATATTTCTCATGTCATGTGGTCAGAGCTCCTCTCTGCCATCATTGAGCGCAAGTGCCCCATCTATGCCCCCTACCTGATGTTGCTCATTGAGAAGGCTTGGGCACACTCTTATCCTGGTGTCAGGCTGGAGACCGGGGACTTGGTCTCTCATGAGATTAAGCGACTGAGACAGAAGGAGCAGTGGGGCACTCCTGTACCGGAGACTAAGATTCCTTCTGGAGCTGATGAGGCTGAGGCCGACGATGATGAGGATTATGAGCCCTCTGGGTGGAGCCTTCATGGGCTAAGAAGCTCAAGCGCAATATGAAGAAGCTGTTCTGCATGGAGTCTCACGGGCAGTATATGGCTCATGTGTCTGAGAAGAAGTCACGTAGCCGTCACAAGGTTCTTATGCGTCAGCTTGGAGCTGAAGTTAACAGTGGGTCTGAGGGTAAGATCACAAATGAGGAGAAGTGGATTTCTCAGCACTGTCCCTGGACTGACTCAGAGACTGAGCAGCCTACTGCCGATGACGGAGGCGCGAGCAACCATGCAGGGCTGTGATGATGGAGATCTTCGGCATTGCTATCACCTGTGACCGTAGCAGCACTCTTTGCCCTTTTGGTGTCTCGATGCCAAAGGGGGAGAGAGTTTAGGGATTTATCGAGTTGCGAGTGCGTCTTATTTTCCTTGTCTTTCTCTCTCGCAAACTCTTTTATCGGGTGTTTGTTTTGGTTTGGTTTGTGCTTGTGAGACCTGGTTACCCTGTCATATGGTGTGAGACATATGCTATCCTATCCTTTTATTATCTTATTCTTGTCTAGTACTTTGGTAGTATGTGAGATGCTTGCTTAACTTATGTCCTCTTATGCTCACTTACTACTCCTTGCATCCTAGCTTATATTTCTCATATTATAGATGCAAGTGTTGTCGGTCTATAAAATATAGGGGGAGTGTTGATCCTAATGTGTGTACTTTGCTCTCCAAAGGCTTTCTTAATTTAGTGCACACATCTAGGCGGAGCCCGTCTATATTTTGCAGACTCTGGGGTTTGCTTATTCTCTTGTTATATCTCTATGCAAATCCCGTGTTGTCATCAATACACCAAAAAGGGGGAGATTGTTAGGGCATATCTCTCTCTTAAGTGGTTTTGGTGTTCGAGGACAATCCGTTTGCGGACTAATCGTTTGCATTGAGCTCTTCAGATATTCATTCATTGGCACGAGATGATTTATTCCCCTCGGAGCTTAAAGTGAAGACGGTGTAGTTCTCCTTCACTTTTGTTTTTGGTGGACTTGAGTCGTAGGAGATACCGTACTATCAAGAGGGGGTCCGCATCGGAAAGGCTAGGGTGGAATCAACACGTACACATGTCTTTTGCACCCCCAGCTCCTTTCCTCATCTTGGAGGATCCTTGGTTATCGTGGAAGTGGCTTAGGAGAAGAGCCAGCGATAGTACCACGGCACGGAGCGGCAGTACCGCTCAAAGCTACAGGCGGTAGTACCGTGATACGTCTCCGTTGTATCTATAATTTTTGATTGTTTCATGCCAATATTATACAACTTTCACATATTTTTGGCACCTTTTTATATGATTTATTGGACTAACCTATTGATCCAGTGCCCAGTGCCAGTTCCTGTTTGTTGCATGTTTTTTGTTTCGCAGAAAATCCATATCAAACAAAGTCCAAATGCAATAAAATTTTACGAAGAATTATTTTGGAATATTTGTGATTTTTGGGAGTTGGAACCATCAAAAGAGGGGGCCCACAGTGACCACAACCCACCAGGGTGCGCCTGGGGGCCCAGGCGCGCCCAGGTGTCTTATGCCCACCTCGTACGTCGGTTGGAGCTCTACTTCGGGCGCAAGGAAGCTTATATCCGGAAAAAAAACCGTGTTAAAATTTCAGCGCAATCGGAGTTACGGATCTCCCGGAATATAAGAAACGGGTTTCGGCCAGATCTGGGGAACGCGAAACATAAGAGAACAGAGAGGGAGATCCAATCTCGGAGGGGCTCCCGCCCCTCCGCCGCCATGGAGGCCATGAACCAGAGGGGGAACTCTCCTCCCATCTAGGGGGGAGGCCAAGGAAGAAGAAGAAGGAGGGGGGCTCTCTCCCCCTCTCTCCCGGTGGCGCCGGAGTGCCACCGGGGCTAGGATCGTGACGGTGATCTACATCAACAATCTTGCTACCGTCAACACCAACTTTCTCCCCCTCTATGCAGCGGTGTAACACCTCTTCTCCCCGCTGTAATCTCTACTTAAACATGGTGCTCAACTCCATATATTATTTCCCAATGATCTATGGTTATCCTATGATGTTTGAGTAGATTTGTTTTGTCCTGTGGGCTAATCGTGATCTTGGTTGGTACGATTGTATATTTTATTTATGGTGCCGTCCTACGGTGCCCTCCGTCTCGCGCAAACGTGAGGGATCCCCGCTGTAGGGTGTTGCAATACATTCATGATTCGCTTATGGTGGGTTACGAGAGTGACAGAAGCTTAAACCCGAGTAGGTGGGTTGTTGCGTATGGGATAAAGAGGACTTGATACTTAATGCTATGGTTGGGTTTCACGACCTTAATGATCTTTGGTAGTTGCGAATGCTTGCTAGAGTTCCAATAATAAGTGCATATGATCCAAGTAGAGAAAGTATGTTAGCTCATGCCTCTCCCTCATATAGAATTACAATAATGATTACCGGTACTTGTTATCGATTGCCTAGCGACAAATGACTTTCTTATTGACAAAAGCTATCCACTTTTATTACCTTGCAATTTATTCGTAGTTTTATTCTCGCAAAGTACTCGTAATTTTATTCTTGCAAAATAGTTTCATACTTGTTCTAGGTAAAGCAAACGTCAAGTGTGCGTAGAGTTTTATAGGTGGTCGATAGAACTTGAGGGAATATTTGTTCTGCCTTTAGCTCCTCGTTGGGTTCGACACTCTTATTTATCGAAGAAGGCTACAAATGATCCCCTATACTTGTGGGTTATCATACCGCTGTACTAGCGAAAGTACCGCCCAGGGCATCAGGCGGCAGTACCGCCCCTGTTCCGCGCTAGTACCGCCTCGACTCGAGACGTGCTGCTCTCGTGTCGGGTTCAGCGGCAGTAGTAGCGGCAGTAGGAGCGGTAGTACCGCTCGCAAGCGGTAGTACCGCACCTACCACCGTGGCTAGTGCCGCCCGGGCCCTCTCTCCCTTGTCCCCTCTCCCTCTGCAGCCGCTGCTCACAGTCATAGCGGTAGTACCGCTGTGGCTCGCGGTAGTACCGCCGTGGCCAGCGGTAGTACCGCTCTCCTCAGAGGTAGTACCGCTCGCTGCGGGCAGAAGAGGGGATAATGGTTGGATTGTTTCCCCCACTATAAAAGGGGGCCTTCTTCCCCAAGAAGAATCACCTCTTTTCCCCCAAGCTCCATTGTTGCTCCAAAGCTCATTCTTGCCCGATCTCTCTCCCTAGCCAATCAAACTTGTTGATTTTCTAGGGTTTGGTTGAGAAGGCCTGGATCTACACTTCCACGAAGAGAAATTTGATCCCCCCCACTAATCCCTTGCGGATCTTGTTACTCTTGGGTGTTTGAGCACCCTAGATGGTTGAGGTCACCTCGAAGCCACATTCCATTGTGGTGAAGCTCCGTGGTATTGTTGGGAGCCTCCAATCAAGTTGTGGAGATTGCCCCAACCTTGTTTGTAAAGGTTCGGTCGCCACCTTCAAGGGCACCACTAGTGGAATCACGGCATCTCGCATTGTGTGAGGGCGTGAGGAGAATACGGTGGCCCTAGTGGCTTCTTGGGGAGCATTGTGCCTCCACACCGCTCCAACGGAGACGTACTTTCCCCAAAGGGAAGGAACTTCATAACACATCCTCGTCTCCACCGGCTCCACTTGTGGTTATCTCTTTCCTTTACTTTGTGCAAGCTATTATTGTATTGTATCCCTTGCTTGCACTTGTTGTTGTTGTTTGCATCATATAGGTTGCTCACCTAGTTACACATCTAGACAACCTTTTTGTTGCTAAACCTAATTTGTGAAGAAAAGCTAAAAATTGTTCTAGTAGTATTCGCGCAGTGCCCTCACCAGTACCACAACAGAACAGCCTCTGATGTGTCGCTTGTTGCTCACCTTATTGACAATAGCCTAGTAGTATTCGCGCAGTGCCCTCAAGGACCAACGCCCAGTCATCACCTTTGAACCCTTGAATAAATCTGAAGGAACTGGCATCAAAACTCACGATCGCACATGCACGAGGAGAAACCCTGACCTCGTCACCCCAAGGAGACGACAAAAATCTACGTCAGAGCACCATCGACTACGTCCAGATGGATGCACTCAATGAGGCTCATATCCCGAAGACAAACTCGAAGAAGAAGCATCGCCATCTGCCGGAGCATCGACCCTGAGAGGACTAAAAAACTCAAATCTAAACTACCAGCCTGAGCAAAGGCATCTAGATTCCCCTACCCGCCATCGACCGTTGTAGCCGTAGGCAGAGGGCACTCAAATTCATGGGCTCACCGACAAAGGTTGGAGAGGAGAGTTTACCCTATCCGCCGAGGTGAAGGGGAGAAAACGCTTGTAAACGCATGCTACATAATTGAGAGGAAAAAAAACATGATGCCCGTTTCATCATTGCGGAAGTTTTTATTATTTTTGTCTTGAACCTTATTTTTTATTCCCTCCATACTGACACGATTCAGTTGAGTCTCTTTTTTCGGTAAAGGTAGCATGTCGTAAGAGACTATTTGTTCACAACAAGAGGAAAGGAATCAGTCTCACACATAACCCCAAAATAATAAACTGTTGGAGATATGCCCTAGAGGCAATCATGTATGATGATATTTCCTAAGTGTTTATGAATAAAGATAGTGATGTCTACTAAGCAACTTTATTCTTGTAGACCCGTGTTGGGCCTCCAAGCGCAGAGTTTTGTCGGACAGTAGCAATTTTTTCTCAACTGGATGACCTAAGGTTTATCAATCCGTGGGAGGCACAGGATGAAGATGGTCTCTCTCAAACAACCCTGCAACCAAATAACAAAGAGTCTCTTGTGTCCCCAACACACCAAATACAATGGAAAATTGTATAGGTGCACTAGCTCGGCGAAGGGATGGTGATACAAGCGTAGTAATGATAGTAGATATTGATTTTTGCAATAGGAATAATAAAAAACAGCAAGGTAGCAATTGATAAAACGGAGCACAAACGGTGTTCCAATGCTTGAAAATGAGGCCTAGGGTCCGTACTTTCGCTAGTGCAATCTCTCAACAATGCTAATATAATTGGATCATATAACCATCCCTCAACGTGCGATGAAGAATCACTCCAAAGTTCTTATCTAGCGGAGAACATAAGAAGAAATTGTTTGTAGGGTACGAAACCACCTCAAAGTTATCCTTTCCGATCGACCTATCCAAGAGTTCGTACTAAAATAACACTAAGTTATCCTTTTCGATCGATCTATCTAAGAGTTCATACTAAAATAACACCATATGATACACATCAACCAACTCTAATGTCACCTAGATATCCAATGTCACCGCGAGTATCCATGAGTTGATTATGCGATATGCATCAAACAATTTCAGATTCATAATACTCAATCCAACACAAAGAACTTCAAAGAGTGCCACAAGATTTCTATCGGAGAAACAAGTACAAAAACGTGCATCAATCCGTATGCATAGATTACCCCAATGTCACCTCGGGAATCCTCGAGTTGATTGCCAAGACATAGATCAAGTGCTCTCAAATCCATAAAAGTATTCAATCCAATAAAATGAAATCTCAAAGGGAAAACTCAATTCATCACAACAAGATAGAGAGGGAGAAACACCATATGATCCAACTACATTAACAAAGCTCGCGATACATCGAGATCATGCCAACTCGAGAACACGAGAGAGAGAGTGAGATTAAACACATAGCTACTGGTACAAACCCTCAGTCCCGAGGGTGCACTACTCCCTCCTCATCATGGTGGCCGCCGGGATGATGAAGATGGCCACTGGTGATGATTTCCCTCTCCGGCAGGGTGCCGAAACGGGGTCTAGATTGGTTTTTCGTGGCTACAGAGGCTTGCGGCGGCGGAACTTCTGATCTAGGCTTATTTCTGGGGGTTTCTATATTTATAGGATTTTTTGGCGTCGGTCTCATGCTAAGATGGACCTCGAGGTGACCACAACCCACCTGCACACGAGCAAGGGCCCAGGCGCGCCCTGGTGGGTTTTGCTCACCTCCTTCACCTTCCGGTCCTCCCACGAAGCTTCTAGTGCCTCTTTTGTTCCAAAAAAATTGTCAAAAAGTTTCGTTGCATTTGGAGAACTTTTATTTTTGCACAAAAAACAACACCACGGTAGTTCTACTGAAAACAGCGTCAGTCCGGGTTAGTTCCATTCAAATCATACCAAAACCATATAAAATTGTTGTAAACATGGCATGAATACTTCATAAATTATAGATACGTTGGAGACGTACCAATAGTCCCTGGACATTATCAATGATGTGTATCAGCAAGTACGTGACTTGTTTGTGGGACTATGCATTGTATGATGACTGTCCTAAAAGGTCCCTAGTCAAAAGGGATGTGTGGACGCGCAGCTGACTAGCATATGACACGGTTGATGGCTTGGTCTCACTAGCCATGGAGCATTGGATGCTAACCGAATAATATGGACTCGGAAGGATCTGGTCGGATTTAACGTAGTCGGATCCGAGTTGAGATAAGGTCCGAGTCGGACAGACCCAACTATGAGATGCAACGATATGTCATCTGTGAGTCTCTAATACAACATACGTTCTATGTCCTAAGACCTGAGCTGGCGCATGTACTCGGGATGGTGACAGACTTGCTTTGGGCCGACCGAACACTATTCCGTGACTGGGTAGTTACAAAGGTAGGTTTCGGGCTTGTCCAGACCCATGCTGCGAGACATGGTCGAGCAAGATGGGATTTACCCCTCCTATCAGGAGAGATATACTCTGGGCCCCTCGTGTGATCCAAACAAGATAAGCATGGCCATGCGACATGGATTATGAGATAATCCAGTTTGTGGTCTGCATCACTGGAACGAGAAAACGGTCGGGCTAGCACAAGGATGACAGACTCGCCTTGAGCCCGACAAAAAGGGAACAGAAGTGTGATGTACAGGTTCGCCTAACCAGCTTCATCGGACACTTGGAGTCGACACGCTTTGCTAGAGGCCGCTACCAACTAGCCGAGTCGGACGTGATCTGACTCATGACCAAGTGAACGAGAACCTAAGGGGTTGCGCGCTTAAGGGAAGGAACCTGTGAGGTCGGATTCGACTCCACGAGTCAGGTGTGATCCTACTCGGACTCGGATCCAGGCCGAACAGATTTTGGGCTTTAGGGTCCGTGCGAGGCGCAAGTGTTGAGCCCGCGACAGATGCCTATATAAAGTGGAGGTGCGACACACTCATTCGGCTGATCGCTTCGACGCTGTCACTAGGGCTTTGCATGTGTTGCGAATAGCCACCTCCACTCGCCGCCGACTGTGTGATTGGACCTAGCAGTCTGCCGCACGGTGTTCCTCCTACACGCGCGGATACCGTTAGAGGCGGTGCACCTGCACCATTCCGGCGAACTTGTACGTGGGATCGGATGACCGGCTATTCAAGGGAGATCAGACGAGGAGGAGACGATCCACACGGATGCGCTACCCCAACTCTTCTTTCGCTGCATGGCACTGCGCGTCTAGTGGTAATGATGTGTGATCCATCTCCCGTAGCATGATCTTGGTTGTTCTGCGCGTAGGAAAAATTTAATTTGCAGTTGACGCACCCTACCGTAGAACCCAACAGTGGTATCAGAGCCTCTGCTATAGGATTTGGATTCAGATCGTATGCATATTAGATATGTGGAGGCGGCAGATGAGATATGTTGTCGTTTAAGAAATCGGCTATGTGCACGGTTGATGAGATCAACTGCACATGGGGATCGATGTGGCTATGTTTTATGACGATCGGAATAGATGAGGTCGTGACACAACCTACCCCTACCAGTCGGTATCCGCCATCCGGGTTAACAGTGAAACATAAATCCAAATCGGACCGCCGTGTGCGTAGTGCCTTGTATTTCGTACACGATCACTCAAACCGGTAGAATGTGATTCTGCGTAACTTTGTTTTGCAGGTTTGATGTGAATAGTATGGCTCATGTGTATGTGATGCATGTGTGTAAATTATACATGGCCTGCGTGTCAGCAGGCAGGAGCCAAAGTGCTGTCATTATAATGTATAATGACCTGCGTGTCGACTTGTGACTCTATGTAAAATTCATTACTAGTTGTAGTAGTTAGATAATAGAGATCAGGTTGATGGCTTGGCGTCCCGGCATGGCAAACAAGATGGAGTTCCTAGATGGTCATTGGAGTCGGAGCCGACCTGGAAGAACATCCATGAAGGAACCATACTATTTCACAATATATGTTTATTTGTGATTGTTATGCTTCTTGTTTTCTATGCATGTTAGAATGGTAGAAAGGTCCCTCATTAATATCAAGCAATTTGCCATTCCCGATGTTGCACCTTCGCATGTCAAGTATGTCTAGTAGTGGGCTCATAAAATTGGGGTGCTGCTAGGTGTCCTTGAACTGAAGGGTTCGTGTCGGACACGGACATGCACTGCATCAGGTTATCTTGAGAAGGCTATCAAAACGGTTTTGGGCCTTGTGGCAAAGAAGGTTGGGAGCCGGGGTATGAGATACCTTCCCGACCGTTAGGAGTCGTATAAAGATACGATTAGCAAGGAGTTGCTTACCGTATAGGTATCTTAGCTAGCATTGATGCTGAAGCTCACTAGTCGCATGTGCTAGTCGGATCCTGAATCACTGAGAGTTTGCGGAAGGATGTCGACTTTAGTGGGAGTATTTTTGTTTAAGGCTTGAATTACTCTACATACACACATTGCTTGGTGATTGCATATTTTTCTGTTGTAGATCAATGGCACCACCTGCTCAACCCAACTTTGCATTGAAATCAATTCTGGAAAAGGATAAACTGAATGGAACAAACTTTACCACCTGGTATAGAAATTTGAGAATTGTTCTCAAGCATGATAAAAAGGAACATGTTCTAGAGGATCCACTTCTAGAGGAACCTATCAATAATGCTAATGCCACAACTAGGAATGCCTACCAGAAACTCATTGATGAATCAAACGAGATCAGCTGCCTCATGCTGGCTTGTATGGAGCCCGATTTGCAGTAGCATTTCGAAGATGTTGGGGCTTTCGATATGATCGAGAGTCTCAAGAGCATGTTCCAGGTACAGGCTAGGACTGAAAGGTTCAACATCTGGCGATCCTTGATGGATTGCAAGCTGAAGGAAGGTGATCCACTAAGCCTGCATGTGATCAAGATGATCGGATACGTGCAAACTTTGGATCGGTTAGGCTTCCCGCTCTTGGATGAGCTGGCTACAGATGCAGTTCTGGGTTCTCTTCTGCCTAGCTATGAGATGTTCATCTCGAACTATCATATGCACGGCATGGATAAGAAGCTCACTAAATTGTATGGTATGCTCAAGGTGGCAGAGCAGGATATAAAGAAAGGCACGCATCAAGTGTTGATGGTGCAGAACTCGGGCAAGTTCAAGAAGAGTTGGTCCAAGAAGAAGGCTAGGGCAAAGGGCACGAAGATGGTAACCTCCACCATTGCATTGAAGTCAGGACCAGACTCGAAGACCATTTGCTATCATTGCAAGGAAACTGGTCACTGGAAGAGGAACTGTAGCAAGTGGCTTCCTGAGCATGGCAAGAAGGCCGGAAATGCTGCTTCAGGCAAAGGTACACTTGTTACATATGTTATAGACATTTACCTTGCTGACATACCTAGTATCTCTTGGGTATTTCATACCGGATCGGTTGTTCATATTTGAAATTCGATGCAGGGGCTGGTAAGAACTAGGCGTGTGGCACAAGGGGAGATTGACATCAGGGTCGGCAACAAAGCAAGAGTTGTTGCGTTGGAGATTGGCATGATGCAGCTCCAACTTCCTTCTGGATTTATTTTGGAATTGAATAATTGTTATTACATTCCTGCACTTAGTCGGAACATTATTTCTGCCTCATGCTTGATGAGTCAGGGTTATGAATTCAATTTAAAGGACAATGGTTGTTCGTTTTATTTGAATGGAATGTTCCACGGCTATGCACCCATTGTTGATGGGCTTTTTATATTGAATCTGGAACAGGAACCAGTCTATAACGTGAATGTCAAGAGGCATAAGCCTAATGAGATAAATCCGACATACTTCTGGCATTGCCGGCTTGGACACATTAGTTTGAAACGCATGATGAAGCTCCATGATGATGGGCTCCTAACTTCGTCCGACTTTGGGTCGTTCAAGACATGCGAATCTTGCTTGCTCGGCAAGATGACTAAGTCTCCTTTTGCAAAGAGTTGCGAGAGGGCATCCGAGCTGTTGGAGCTTATACACAGTGATGTGTGTGGTCCAATGAGCACAACTGCGAGAGGTGGCTATCAGTACTTTGTGACTTTTACCGACGACTTGAGTAGATATGGGTATATCTATTTGATGAGGCACAAGTCGGAAACTTTTGAAAAGTTCAAAGAGTTTCAGAACGAGGTTGAGAATCAGCTCGGCAAGACTATAAAACTTCTACGATCAGATCGTGGAGGTGAGTACATGAGCCAGGAGTTTGATGATCATCTGAAAAGCTGAGGTATAGTACCTCAGCTCACACCTCTGGGTACGCCATAGAGAAACGACGTGTAGAAACGGAGGAATAGGACCTTGTTGGACATGGTCCGGTCAATGATGAGCAAATTGGATTTACCCTTGTCATTCTGGGGATACGCTCTAGAAACTGCAGCTTTCACACTTAACAGGGTACCATCAAAATCCGTAGACAAGACACCACATGAGATGTGGACCGAGAAGAGTCCCTGTTTGTCTTTTGTAAAGATTTGGCGTTGTGAAGCATTTGTGAAGCGACTTATGTCAGACAAGATTACACCCAAGTCAGATAAATGCATATTCATGGAATATCCGAGGGAAACCTTGGGATATAGCTTCTACAACCGGGAAGAGAACAAAGTGTTTGTTGCTCGAAATGGGGTTTTCCTTGAGAAAGAGTTTCTCAGTCGGGAGGCCAGTGGGAGGACGGTCCGACTAGATAATATTCGTGGACTGCTCGGGGACGGCTCGGCTGGTGATGAGATCATACCGGAGTCAGTCAGGGAACCCGTAGTGGAAGCAGCACGGGAACCACGAAGGTCGGAAAGATTGCGCAAAGTGCATGATGTTTTGTTGCTAGAGAGCGACGAGCCGGCTACGTATGCGGAAGCGATGGTGAGCCCAGATTCTGAGGCATGGCTAGAGGCCATGAGATCCGAGTTAAAGTCCATGGATGAGAATCAAGTCTGGGACTTGGTTGATCCGCCGCCTGGCGTAACAACCATTGGTTGCAAATGGGCCTTTAAGAAGAAAACTGATGTGGATGGAAATGTTTAGATCCACAAAGCTCGGCTTGTTGCTAAAGGTTATGGACAAGTTCAAGGTATTGACTACGATGAGACTTACTCGTCGGTAGCAATGCTGAAGTCGGTGAGGATCGTACTACTTATAGCTGCATATTTCGATTATGAGATATGGCAGATGGATGTCAAAACGGCTTTCCTTCATGGAAATTTAACCAAGGACGTGTATATGATACGACCCGAGGGTTTTGTCGATCCGACTAGTGCTAGTAAGGTATGCAAGCTCAAGATATCCATTTATGGGTTGAGGCAAGCATCTCGGAGCTGGAATATTTGTTTTGATGAAGTCGTCATTGGTCTCGGTTTCATCAAAAGCGAAGAGGACGCTTGTTTATACAAGCAGTTAAGTGGGAGCTCGATAGTGTTTTTGATCTTGCATGTGGATGACATACTACAGATCGGAAATGATGTTTCGGTGTTGAACTTGATCAAGGAGTCAATGAATGGCAAGTTTTCGGTGAAGGGCCTCGGTGAAGCAGTTTACATATTGGGCATTAAGATCTATAGAGATAGATCGAGGAGGCTGCTCGGCTTGAGCCAGAGCACGTACATAGATAAAAGTGTTGAAGTGGTTCAACATGAGTGAGGTGAAGAAAGGGT
Organism: Thinopyrum elongatum; assembly: GCA_011799875.1. NCBI lineage: Eukaryota > Viridiplantae > Streptophyta > Magnoliopsida > Poales > Poaceae > Thinopyrum > Thinopyrum elongatum. The sequence goes on along the minus strand of CM022301.1, from coordinate 464,552,386 downwards.
TCTTGCCACTCTCACATGGCATAAGGCTAAGCGAGACTCAGAGTCCTTCGACATCTGATGAGCGAAGCAGGATGAGTAGGATTCCGTATGCCTTGGCAATCGGATCCATCATGTATGCCATGATATGCACACGGGCTGATGTTGCTTTTGCAATAAGCTTAGCAAGTAGATACCAGGCCAACCCAGGTGAGAGTCACTAGGCAGCGGTGAAGAATATTCTGAAGTACCTGAAAAGGACTAAGGAAATGTTTCTAGTTTATGGAGGTGAGGAAGAGCTCGTCGTAAAGGGTTACGTTGATGCTAGTTTCCAAACCGATAGAGATGATTGTCGATCATAGTCCGGATTCATGTACGTCATGAACGGAGGAGCAGTGAGCTGGACGAGTTCCAAGCAAGATACGGTGGCCGATTCTACCACAGAAGCCGAATACATTGCGGCTTGTGAAGCTGCAAAGGAGGGTGTTTGGATCCGGAACTTTCTGGATGATCTTGGTATTTTCCCAGCCTCGGTAAAACCATTGGACCTTTATTGTGATAATTCTGGTGCCATGGCACAAGACAAGGAGCCGAGGAATCACCACATGACCAGACACATAGATCGGAAATATCAGCTGATACGAAAGATCGTAAAGAGTGGTGATGTAAAGTTGTGCAAAATTCACACGGATGCAAATGTTGCGGATCCGTTGTCTAAGCCGCTTCTACAACCCAAGCATGAAGGGCGTGTTAGAGCTATGGGCATTCGATGTCTATTTGATTGACTCTAGTGCAAGTGGGAGACTGTTGGAGATATGCCCTAGAGGCAATCATGTATGATGATATTTCCTATATGTGTTTATGAATAAAGATAGTCCTTGGACATTACCAATGATGTGTATCAACAAGTACGTGACTTGTTTGTGGGACTATGCATTGTATGATGACTGTCCTAAAAGGTCCCTAGTCGAAAGGGCTGTGTGGACGCGCAGCCGACTAGACTAGCTTATGACACGGTCGATGGCTTGGTCTCACTAGCCATGGAGCATTGGATGCTAACCGGATGATATGGACTCGGAAGGATCTGGTCGGATTCGACATAGTCGGATCCGAGTTGAGATAAGGTCCGAGTCAGATTGACCCAACTATGAGACGTAGCGATATGTCATCTGTGAGTCTCTAATACAACATACGTTCTATGTCCTAAGACCTGAGCTGGCGCATGTACTCGGGATGGTGACAGGCCTGCTTTGGGCCGACCAAAGGCTACTCCGTGACTGGGTAGTTACAAAGGTAGGTTTTGGGCTTGTTCAGACCCATGCTGCGAGACATGGTCGAGCAAGATGGGATTTGCCCCTCCTATCAGGAGAGATACACTCTGGGCCCCTTGTGTAATCCGAACAAGATAGACATGGCCATGCGACATGGATTATGAGATAATCCGGTTTATGGTCGGCATCACTGGAACGAGAAAGAGGTCGGGCTAGCACAAGGATGACACACTGATACGTCTTCGTCGTATCCACTTTTCCTAACACTTTTGCTCTTGTTTTGGACTCTAATTTGCATGATTTGGATGAAACTAACCCGGATTGACACTGTTTTCAGTAGAACTACCTTGGTGTTGTTTTTGTGCAGAAATAAAAGTTCTTGGAATTGGACAAAACTTTTTGGAGAATTATTTCAGAATATATAAAAAATACTGGAACCAAGAACCACCGGAGGGGGGGCCCCTGGCTGGGCACAAGACACCAGGGCGCGCGTTGTGCCCATCTCATGGCCCAGCAAACCCTAATTCCAGCACTATAAAATCCTATTTTTGGAGAAAAAATAGAGGAGGAAGTTTCATTGCGTTTCACGATACGGAGCCGCCGCCACCTCTTGTTCTTCATCGGGAGGCCAGATCTGGAGCCCGTTCGGGGCTCCGGAGAGGGGAATCTTCGGTCTTCGTCATCACCAACCCTCCTTCATCGCCAATTCCATGATGCTCCTCATCGAGAGTGAGTAATTCCTTCGTAGGCTCGCTGGTCGGTGAGGAGTTGGATGAGATTCATCATGTAATCGAGTTAGTTTTGTTAGGGCTTGATCCCTAGTATCCACTATGTTCTGAGATTGATGTTGTTATGACTTTGCTATGCTTAATGCTTGTCACTTAGGGCCCGAGTGCCATGATTTCAGATCTGAACCGTTTATGTTTTCACCATTATATCTATGTTCTAGATCCGATCTTGCAAGTCATATTCACCTATTACGTGTTATGATCCGTAAACCCCAGTGTGACAGTAATTGGGATACTTTCCGATGATGACCATAGTTTGAGGAGTTCATGTATTCACTATGTGTTAATGCTTTGTTCCGGTTCTCCATTAAAAGGAGGCCTTAATATCCCTTAGTTTCCTTATGGACCCCCCTGCCACGGGAGGGTTGGGCAAAAAATGTCATGCAAGTTCTTTTCCATAAGCACGTATGACTATTTACGAAATACATGCCTACATTATATTTATGAACTGGAGCTAGTTTTGTATCGCCCTAGGTTATGACTGTTATATGATGAATATCATCCAACGAATTCACCAATCCAATGCCTAGGAATTTTCCACATATTGTTCTTGCTAAGTTACTACTGCTGCTGTTACTGTTACACTTGCTACAAAAGCATTGCTATCACTTTTACTATTACTATTACTGCTACCACTGCTATCAAAACTATCATATTACTATGCTACTGATCACTTTGCTGCAGATATTTAATCTCCAGGTGTGGTTGAATTGACAACTCAACTGCTAATACATGCAAATATTCTTTGGCTCCCCTTGTGTCGAATCTATTAATTTGGGTTGAATACTCTACCCTCGAAAACTGTTGTGATCCCCTATACTTGTGGGTTATCAAGACCTTTTTCTGGCGCCGTTGCCAGGGAGCATAGCTATATTTGTTGAGTCACTTGGGATTATTATCTATTTACCACTATGAAGAATCTGAAGGATACCGAAACCAAGATCGTTCCCTCTAGGACGAGGGGAGGTAAGGAACTGCCATCACACTCTGCACTTGATTCACCTTCTGTTTTGAGTAGACTTGCAACACCACCGCATGCTATTAATCCTGATTGTCGCAAGTTATTGATGATGCTACCTCTGCTATGAATGATGCTAGTACCTTGCTTGATGATAATGTGCCACTAGGTGAATTTCTTGATGAACAAATTGCTAGAGCTAAAGATATTGAGAATGCTGAAACTGATGAAATTATTGAAGCTAATGAAGTACTTGAAACTAAAAATCTTGAAACACCTATTAGACCTAGCTCTCCTAGATATGGAATGCCTAAGATACCTGAGGGTTATGTTATGGATGAGGAGATAGCTAGAGATTTTCTTGCTTGCAATGATAGGGATGATCTTAAGAAATTACTATGCAAACTGAAAGAAAAATCTTTGAATGCTAGAATGAAATGTGATCCTAAGTTTGCTACTTCACCTATATTTGTTACTGATAAGGATTATGAATTCTCTGTCAACCCAGAGTTAATTACTTTGGTTGAATCTTATCCTTTCCATTACTATGAAACTGAAACTGTTGTGGCACATCTCACTAAACTAAATGATATAGCCACCCTTTTTGCTAATGATGAGAAGATTCGCTACTATTATATTCTCAAAATATTTCCTTTCTCATTAAAGGGTGATGCTAAGATATGGTACAATACACTTGCTCCTGGTTGTGTGCATAGTCCCCAGGATATGATTTACTACTTCTCAGAAAAATATTTTCCTGCTCATAAGAAACAAGCTGCCTTACAGGAAATATTTAACTTTGCGCAAATTTAAGAAGAGAGTCTCCCACAAGCTTGGGGGAGGCTTCTCCAATTGCATAATGCCTTGCCTGATCATCCTCTTGAGAAAAATGAAATACTTGATATCTTCTATAATGGACTAACCGATGCTTCTAGGGACTTCCTAGATAGTTGTGCTAGTTGTGTTTTCAGGGAACATACTGTTGAACAAGCTGAGGAATTATTGAACAACATATTGAAGAATTATGATGATTGGACTCTTCCTGAACCACTGCTTAAACCCACTCCAAAGAACAGTGGTATCTTATATCTAAGTCCCGAAGATATGCAAGAGGCAAAGAAATGTATGAAGGAAAAAGGTATTAAAGCTGTGGATGTTAAGAATTTACCATCTATTGAAGAAATACATGGCCTTAACACACCACCACCTCCACGGGTGGTAGAGGTAAACTCTTTAATGAAATTCGATGAAGGTGACATTCCTTATAATAAACATCCTAGTCAATGCTTATATGAATTTGACAATTACATTAGAAAACAAGATCAGTTCAATGCAAATGTTATGAAACAACTGAAATATAATTCTGATATTATTGCTCGCTTGAGTGACTTGTTATTTAGAATTACTAATGATGTCAGGGGTGTAGGAAAACATGCCTCTATGGTTCAAACTCAGTTAGAACAAGTTGCTAAATCTCAAAGAGAATTGCTAGATGAAATGAATAATAATATGAATGATCATGCTATTAGATTAGTAACTAGAGGAGGTAGAATGACTCAAGAACAACTTTATCCTGAGGGACACCCTAAAAGAATTGAACAAGACTCTCAAAGAATTAACACTGATGCACCTAGTCCTTCTAAAAAGAAAAAACAAAGAAAAATGATAGGACTTTGCATACCTCTAGTGAACCTGAAATAGAAAAACCTCCTGAAGATAATAATAATGTCTCTATCTCTGATGCTGAAACTCAATCTGGTAATTGATGACCCACAAGTATAGGGGATCAATCATAGTCCTTTCGATAAGTAAGAGTGTCAAACCCAACGAGGAGCAGAAGGAAATGACAAGCGGTTTTCAGCAAGGTAATGTCTGCAAGCACTGAAATTATAAGTAACGAGTAGTTTGGTAGCAAGATAATTTGTAACGAGCAAGTAACGGTAATGGTAATAAAAGTGCAGCAAGGTAGCCCAATCCTTTTGAGGCAAAGGACAGGCCAAAACGATCTCTTATGATAAGCAAAGCGTTCTTGAGGGTACACGGGAATTTCATCTAGTCACTTTCATCATGTTGGTTTGATTTGTGTTCACTACTTTGATAATTTGATATGTGGGTGGACCGGTGCTTAGGTGCTATTCTTACTTGAACAAACCTCCTACTTATGATTAACCCCCTCGCAAGCATCCGCAACTATGAGAAAAGTATTAAGAATAAATTTAACCATAGCATTAAACTTTTGGATCCAAATCAGTCCCTTATGGAATAGCGCATAAACTAGGGTTTAAGCTTTTGTCACTCTCGCAACCCATCATCTAATAACTAGTCCACAATGCATTCCCTTAGGCCCTAATAAGGTGAAGTGCCATGTAGTCGATGTTCACATGACACCACTAAGGGAATCACAACATACATATCATCAAAATATTGAACACATATCAAGTTCACATGATTACTTGCAACAAGATTTCTCCCGTGACCTCAAGAACAAAAGTAACTACTCACTAATGATAATCATGCTCAAGATCAGAGGGGTATTAAATAGCATAATGGATCTGAACATATAATCTTCCATCAAATAAACCATATAGTAATCAACTACAAGATGTAATCAACACTACTAGTCACCCACAAGTACCAATCTATAGTTCCGGTACAAAGATTGAACATAGGAGATGAACTAGGGTTTGAGAGGAGATGGTTCTGTTGAAGATGTTGATGGAGATTGCCCTCCCCAAGATGGGAGAGTTGTTGGTGATGATGATGACGATGATTTCCCCCTCCGGGAGGGAAGTTCCCCCGGCGGAATCGCTCCGCCGGAGGGCAAAAGTGCTCCTGCCCAAGTTCCACCTCGAGACGGCGGCGCTTTGTCCCGAAAGTCCTCCCCTTATTTTTTCTAGGTCAAAATGACTTATATGCCAGAAGAGGGGCACCGGAGGTGGGCCGAGGAGGGCACAACCCACCAGGGCTCGCCTGGGCTCCCTGGCGCGCCCAGGTGGGTTGTGCCCACCTGGTGGGCCCCCTCTGGTACTTATTTGCTCCAATAATTCTTATTTATTCCATAAAAGTTCCTCGTGAAATTTCAGCTCATTTGGAGTTGTGCAGAATAGGTAGCCTGACGTAGCTTTTTCAGGTCCAGATTTCCAACTGCCGGAATTCCCCCTCTTTGTGTGAACCTTGCATATTATGAGAGAAAAGACATTAGAATTACTCCAAAAAGCATTATTATGCATAAAAAACATCATAAATAACAGTAGGAAAACATGATGCAAAATGGACGTATCAACCCCCCCCCCCCAAGCTTAGACCTCGCTTGTCCTCAAGCGAAAACCGAAATCGAAAAACATGTCCACATGCTTAGAGAGAGAGAGGTGTCGATAAAAACAAAATACGAACATAGAAGCATCATGTATATTATTATAACAGCAACAAACTTTAACATAGAACTTTTATCATATAACTTCTCATGAACAAGTAACAATTCATCACAACATTGAAGTATAAAGCATAAACTCTATTGAAAACCAACAAACTATGTTTTCAGTCAACTTTGCAACTACAATTCATCATCTTTTCAGGAAGGGTCACGTATCGGAGCCTTTTTGGCAAGTCCACATACTCAACCATCATATAGTCTTCTATGATTGCTAACACTCACCGCATACACATGAGCAAAACGTTTCAACCGGACACATAGAAAGATAGGGGCTTATAGATTCGTCTCCCAACATACTCACCTCGAGGGTGATGTCAACAATAATAACTCATGCTACTCATATCCAACTGGATATATGTGCCTAGATCTTTCCTCACCACATGATGCTTGCCAAAAGAAAAAAATAAAAAGGAATAGAGAGAAGAACTTTGACTCTTGCATAAAAGTAAATACATAAAAGTAAAAGATAGGCCCTTCACAGAGGGAAGCAGAGGTTGCCATGCGCTTATTTGTTTGTATGCTCAATCTCTTAGTGTAAAAGAATGTCACGTTGTATTGCCCCTTGTGATAGCAACCTTTATTATGCAGTCTGTCACTTTTATTCTTTGCCATCACAAGTTCGTACAACGCTCAATTTTCTCTTACACTAAATGATCCAACACTTTTAGAAGAAATTTTTATTGCCCTTTTTGCATCGATGAAAACTAACTTGAAGGATCTTACTCAATCCATAGGTAGGTATGGTGGACTCAAAATAAGATTTGGGTTTAAAGGTTTTTGGATGCACAAGTAGTATCTCTACTTAGTGCGGAATTTTTGGCTAGCAAAGATGGGGGGCAAGCACCACATGTTAAAGGATCTATGACAATATTAACTTCTATGTGAATATGAGCAAACATAAATCATTACGTTGTCTTCCTTGTCCAACGTCAATAATTTTGGCATATAATATTTTGGTGGGGGCTCACAATCACAAAAGATGTCCAAGATAGTATATTTGCATGTGAATCTTCTCTTCCCTTATTAATTCTTTCATGAATTGCATCATTGACCAATGCTAAGTTTGTCAATCTCCAATAAAATTTTCTACTTATACTCTTCCTTATGTGATGTCATTACTTATCATAAAATTAGCATATGATCTTTTTCATTTATTTCCCTTCTTTTTATTGAACATGAAAGTAAAGAAAACAATACTCAAACTAAACTTTATTATATATATCTTGCACACGATTACAAAGATAGATCACTAAGCAAACACTCGAAAAGAAAGGATCGAACTAAACTTTTATTCATCTAAAGCAAAAGATAACTATGGATCGAACTAAGACAAGTAAAGGCAAAAGATAGTGGAGGTGATACGATACCGGGGCACCTCCCCCAAGCTTGGCACAAGCCACAGGAAGTGCCCATACCCGATACACAATTTTCCTTTGGTGATGAAGAAGGAGGTGGTGGTGATGAAGTGGTGGCCCTCTCCAACAGCTTCTCCAATCTAGGGATGATGCTCCGGAGGGTAATGATGTGCTCTTGTAATAGAATATTTTCACGGGTGAGATATTTATTTTGCACATGAACCGTTTCGATGATCCGAAAGGCTTCAATCTCAGCGGGGGTAAGATGTATATAGTAAGGTTTAAGGATATCTTCTTCTTCCTCCTCGGCAGGCAAAGCTTGCTCGACCATCGGCGCTTGATCTCCGGTGGCCTCCTTGCTCTTGTCCCCTTTGATGACTTCTTCAGGCTCTTCTCTCTTCAACTCGATCTTCATCAACCAAGCATCCTCTTCCATGTTGTTGGAGGAGGAAGAAGACATGATGCCTGGCTTAACAGATCAGACCAGAACCAGGAAGAAAAGAAAATAGAAGATTTCTCTGCGATACGGTGGTCAATATGTTCGGGGGGAGGGGGGTATATAAAGATTTTTTATCTTGGGTAACAAGCAAGCTAAAGAAAAACGGAGTCCGGAAGGTACCCGAAGTGGGCACAACCCACCTGGGAGGGCCTGGCAAGCCAGGCGCGCCCTGGTGTCTTGTGCCCACCAGGGGTGCCTTCCTGGTTGTTTCTTATTTCCCTAATTTTTGTTATATTCCAAAACAGACAGAAAATATTTTTGCAGATTTTTCGGAGTCCGTTTACTTACCGTATCACGTACCTCCCCTTTTTCAGTTATTCTGGAGTGTTCCGGAAGGTTTCCTTTATGTGTTCTTCCGGTGTCATAGTTTGGATAATATTGCTTTCAACATTAATGGGCGTACCTGCGATATAATATTTTATTCGTTGCCCATTAACAACCTTCGGGTTAGTACCTTCGGCGTTATTTATCTTGACGGCTCCAGATCGATAAACCTCCTTGATAACATAGGGTCCTTCCCATTTGGAGAGGAGTTTTCCTACAAAGAATCTGAAACGAGAGTTGTACAAAAGAACATATTCTCCAACTTTGAACTCACGCCTTTGGATTCTTTTGTCATGCCATCTTTTAACTTTTTCTTTAAATAACTTGGCATTTTCATAGGCTTGGGTTCTCCATTCATCTAGTGAGCTAATATCAAATAACCTCTTTTCACCGGCAAGTTTGAAGTCATAGTTGAGTTCTTTAATTGCCCAATATGCTTTATGTTCTAACTCAAGAGGCAAATGACAAGCTTTTCCATAAACCATTTTATACGGAGACATACCCATAGGATTTTTATATGCTGTTCTATAAGCCCAAAGTGCATCATCTAACTTCTTAGACCAATTCTTTTGGGACCTATTGATAGTTTTTTGTAATATTAATTTTATTTCTCTATTGCTAAGTTCAACTTGACCACTAGACTGAGGATGATAAGGTGATGCAATTCTATGGTTAACATCATATTTAGCAAGCATTTTACAGAAAGCACCATGAATAAAATGTGAACCACCATCAGTCATTAAATATCTAGGGACTCCAAACCTTGGGAAAATGACTTCCTTAAGCATTTTAATAGAGGTGTTGTGATCAGCACTACTAGTTGGAATAGCTTCTACCCACTTAGTAACATAATCAACAGCAACCAAAATATGTGTATACCCATTAGAGGAAGGAAAAGGTCCCATGTAATCAAATCCCCAAACATCAAATGGTTCAACAGCAAGAGAATAATTCATAGGCATTTCCTGACGCTTACCAATATTACCAATTCTTTGACATTCATCACAAGATAAAACAAACTTACGGGCATCCTTGAAGAGAGTAGGCCAATAAAAACCAGATTGCAATACCTTTTGAGCAGTTCTATCTCCCGCATGATGTCCTCCATAAGCTTCGGAGTGACATTTTCGTAGGATTTGTCCCTGTTCATGCTCAGGTACACAGCATCTAATAATACCATCTACTCCTTCTTTATAAAGATGTGGGTCATCCCAAAAGTAATGTCTTAAATCATAGAAGAATTTTTTCTTTTGTTGGTATGTGAAGCTAGGTGGTATATATTTAGCAACAATATAATTGGCATAGTTAGCATACCAAGGAGTGTTATGAGAAACATTTATTGCAGCTAATTGTTTATCAGAAAAACTATTATTAATAGGTTGTGGGTCATCAAGAATATTTTCTAACCTAGACAAGTTATCAGCCATGGGGTTCTCAGCTCCCTTTCTATCAGTGATATGTAAATCAAATTCTTGTAACAAAAGAACCCACCTAATGAGTCTAGGTTTAGCATCCTTCTTTTCCATAAGATATTTTATAGCAGCATGATCGGTGTGAACAGTCACTTTAGAATCAACAATGTAAGATCTAAATTTATCACAAGCAAACACAACTGCTAAAAATTCTTTTTCAGTAGTAGCATAATTTCGTTGAGCACTGTCCAGATTTTACTAGCATAATGAATAACATTTAATTTCTTATCAACTCTTTGTCCTAGAACAGCACCAACAGCATAATCACTAGCATCACACATAATTTCAAAGGGCAAGTTCCAATCAGGTGGTTGAACAATAGGTGCAGAAATCAAGGCTTTCTTAAGTGTTTCAAAGGCTTCTACACAATAATCATCAAAAACAAATGGAACATCCTTTTGTAAAAGATTTGTAAGAGGCCTAGAAATTTTAGAGAAGTCTTTAATAAACCTCCTATAGAAACCAGCTTGACCGAGGAAACTACAGATACCTTTAATATCTTTAGGGCATGGCATTTTCTCAATTGCATCAACTTTAGCTTTATCCACCTCAATACCTCGTTCAGAAATTTTATGTCCCAAGACAATACCTTCATTAACCATAAAGTGACACTTCTCCCAATTCAAGACGAGATTAGTTTGCTCACATCTCTGCAAAACTCGATCAAGGTTGCTCAAGCAATCATCAAAAGAAGTTCCGTAAACGGAGAAATCATCCATGAAAACCTCAACAATCTTTTCACAAAAATCAGACAATATAGCAGTCATACATCTTTGAAAAGTAGCAGGTGCATTGCATAAACCAAAAGGCATACGTCTAGAAGCATAAGTTCCAAAAGGGCAAGTAAAGGTGGTTTTCTCTTGATCAGGTTGTGAGACAGGTATTTGAGAAAAACCGGAATATCCATCAAGAAAGCAAAAATGTGTGTGCTTTGATAGTCTTTCTAACTTTTGAACAATAAAAGGCAGAGGGTAATGATCTTTTCTAGTAGCTTTATTTAGTTTTCTAAAATCAATTACCATTCTATAGCCAGTAACAATTCTTTGTGGAATAAGTTCATTCTTATCATTAGGAACAACGGCAATACCTCCTTTTTTAGGGACACAATGAACGGGACTTACCCATCTACTATCAGCTATGGGATACATTATACCTGCTTCCAGAAGCTTCAGTATTTCTGTTCTTACCACTTCTTTCATTTTAGGATTTAAACGTCGTTGGTGATCAACAACGGGTTTAGCATCAGGCTCCATATTAATTTTATGCTGACAGAGAGTGGGACTAATGCCCTTTAAATCATCAAGAGTATATCCAATGGCAGCTCGGTGCTTCTTCAGAACCTTCAATAATCTTTCTTCTTCATGTTATGAAAGGTTAGCACTAATAATAACAGGATACTTTTTTTTCTCTTCAAGATAAGCATATTTCAAAGTGTCTGGCAATTGTTTTAATTCAAACACAGGATCACCTTTAGGTGGAGGAGGATCTCCTAGAGTTTCAATAGACAAATTGTGTTTGAGCAGAGGACGTTGTTCAAAGAAAATCTTATCTACTTCATTTCTTTCATGCAGATGCATATCATTTTCATGGTCTAGCAAATATTGTTCTAGTGGATCTGTAGGAGGCACAGCAATAGAAGCAAGGCCAATTATTTCATCTTTACTAGACAATTCTTCCTTATGATGTTTTCTACTAAACTTGGAAAAATTAAACTCATGAGACTCATTACCAAAACTAACACCGACGGTTTGTTTCTCACAATCTATTTTAGCATTGACAGTGTTCAAGAAAGGTCTACCAAAGATAATGGGACAAAAGTCATCTTGTGGGGAACCAAGAACAAGAAAATCAGTAGGGTATTTTATTTTCCCACAGAAGGCTTCAACATCTCTAACAATCCCAAGTGGTGTGATGGTGTCCCTATTAGCAAGTTTAATAGTAACATCTATGTCTTCTATTTCATCGGGTGCTATATCATTCATAATTTCTTGATAAAAGGTAAAAGGAATGGCACTCACGCTAGCACCTATGTCACATAAACCATGATAACAATGATCTCCTATTTTAACTGAGACAACAGGCATGCCAACAACGGGTCTATGTTTATCTTTTTCATCGAGTTTGGCACTTCTAGCAGCTTCATCACAGAAGTAAATAACATGCTCATCTATATTTTCAACCAAGAGATCTTTAACCATAGCAACACTAGGTTCTACTTTGATTTGTTCAGCAGGTTTGGAAGTTCTAATATAACTTTTCTTGACCACAGTTGAGACTTTAGCATGTTCCTTTATCCTAACAGGGAAAGGTGGTTTTTCAATATAAGCAGTAGGCACAACTGGATCAACATTGTAAATAATAGTTTCATCTTTAGCTATTATTGGTTCTTTAATTTTTTCTTTGATAGGTGGGTGATATTTAAACCACTTCTCCTTAGGGAGGTCAACATGAGTAGCAAATGATTCACAAAAGGAGGCTACTATCTCAGAGTCAAGTCCATATTTAGTGCTAAACTTTTGAAAAGCATCAGTATTCATAAAAGATTTAACACAATCATACTTGAGCTTAATACCTGACTCTTTACCTTCGTCGAGTTCCCAATCTTCAGAGTTGCATTTAATTCTTTCTAAAAGATCCCACCGGAAATCAATAGTCTTCCTCATAAAGGAACCAGTACAAGAAGTATCAAGCATGGATCGATCATCATGAGAAAGCCAAGCATAAAAATTCTGAATAATAATTTCTCTTGAGAGCTCATGATTGGGGCATGAATATAACATTGACTTAAGCCTCCCCCAAGCTAGAGCGATACTTTATCCTTCACGAGGCCAAAAATTATATATGTAATTCCGATCACGATGAACTAGATGCATAGGATAAAATTTTTGGTGAAATTCCAATTTCAATCGATTCCAATTCCAAGATCCAATATCATCGCATAGCCTATACCATGCCAATGCTTTTCCCTTCAAAGATAAAGGGAAAACCTTCTTCTTAGCTTCATCTCCGGGTAAACCTGCAAGCTTAAATAATCCACAAATTTCATCCACATATATCAAGTGCATATCAGGATGTTCGGTTCCATCTCCTGCATAAGGATTAGCTAGCAGTTGTTCTATCATACCTGAAGGAATTTCATAACCAGTATTTTCAGTAGGTGCAGTAGGTTGAGGGGTAACTAATTGTGGTTCCGGTTGAGGTGAAGATACCCCGAACAAACCCCTCAAAGGATTGTTCTCCATAGTAGCAAGTGACAATAAATTTCAGCACGTAGTAATAATTTTTCCTTACCGATTTCCACTTACCAAGAGCGCTTCACTCCCCGGCAACGGCGCCAGAAAAGAGCCTTGATGACCCACAATTATAGGGGATCAATCGTAGTCCTTTAGATAAGTAAGAGTGTCAAACCCAACGAGGAGCATAAGGAAATGACAAGCGGTTTTCAGCAAGGTAATGTCTGCAAGCACTGAAATTATAAGTAACGAGTAGTTTGGTAGCAAGATAATTTGTAACAAGCAAGTAACGGTAATGGTAATTAAAGTGCAGCAAGGTAGCCCAATCCTTTTGAGGCAAAGGACAGGCCAAAACGATCTCTTATGATAAGCAAAGTGTTCTTGAGGGTACACGGGAATTTCATCTAGTCACTTTCATCATGTTGGTTTGAGTTGTGTTCGCTACTTTGATAATTTGATATGTGGGTGGACCGGTGCTTAGGTGCTATTCTTACTTGAACAAACCTCCTACTTATGATTAACCCCCTCGCAAGCATCCGCAACTACGAGAAAAGTATTAAGAATAAATCTAACCATAGCAATAAACTTTTGGATCCAAATCAGTCCCTTACGAAATAGCGCATAAACTAGGGTTTAAGCTTCTGTCACTCTCGCAACCCATCATCTAATAACTACTCCACAATGCATTCCCTTAGGCCCTAATAAGGTGAAGTGCCATGTAGTCGACGTTCACATGACACCACTAAGGGAATCACAACATACATATCATCAAAATATCGAACACATATCAAGTTCACATGATTACTTGCAACAAGATTTCTCCCGTGACCTCAAGAACAAAATTAACTACTCACTAATGATAATCATGCTCAAGATCAGAGGGGTATTAAATAGCATAATGGATCTGAACATATAATCTTCCACCAAATAAACCATATAGTAATCAACTACAAGATGTAATCAACACTACTAGTCACCCACAAGTACCAATCTATAGTTCCGGTACAAAGATTGAACACAAGAGATGAACTAGGGGTTTGAGAGGAGATGGTGTTGTTGAATATGTTGATGGAGATTGCCCTCCCCAAAATGGGAGAGTTGTTGGTGATGATGATGACGATGATTTCCCCCTCCGGGAGGGAAGTTCCACCGGCGGAATCGCTCCGCCGGAGGGCAAAAGTGCTCCTGCCCAAGTTCCGCCTCGAGACGGCGGCGCTTCGTCCCGAAAGTCCTCCCCTTATTTTTTCTAGGTCAAAATGACTTATATGCCAGAAGAGGGGCACCGGAGGTGGGCCGAGGAGGGCACAACCCACTAGGGCGCTTCTGGGCTCCCTGGCACGCCCAGGTGGGTTGTGCCCACCTGGTGGGCCCTCTCTGGTACTTATTTGCTCCAATAATTCTTATTTATTCCATAAAAATTCCTCATGAAATTTCAGCTCATTTGGAGTTGTGCAGAATAGGTAGCCTGACGTAGCTTTTTCAGGTCCAGATTTCCAGCTGTCGGAATTCTCCCTCTTTGTGTGAACCTTGCATATTATGAGAGAAAAGGCATTAGAATTACTCGAAAAAGCATTATTATGCATTAAAAACATCATAAATAACAATAGGAAAACATGATGCAAAATGGATGTATCAATAATGAACATTCATCTAGTGATAATGAAAATGATAATGATGATGTTCATGAAGACACTCAACCAAACAATGATAAACTACCAGATTATGAGGTTGAGATAGAACCTGCTGTTGATCTTGATAACCAACAACCTAAAAATAAAAGATATGATAAAAGAGACTTTGTTGATAGAAAACATGGTAAAGAAAGAGAACCATGGGGTCAGAAACCCATGCCTTTCCACCTAAACCAACTAAGAAAAAAGGTGATGAAGAATTTGAATGCTTTGCTGAAATGGTTAGGCTAGTCTTTTTGCGCACTCGCTTAACTAATATTTAAAAAATGGCCCCTTATGCAAAATACATGAAAGACATCCTCACTAGTAAAAGAAAGATACCTGAAGCTGAAATCTCCACCATGCTTGCTAATTACTCTTTTAAGGATGGAGTACCTAAAAAACTTGGAGATCCGGGAATACCAACTATATCTTGCTCCATCAAAAGAAATTATGTCAAAACTGCTTTGTGTGATTTAATTAGGAGCTGGTGTTAGTGTTATGCCCTTCTCTTTATATAAAAGACTTGACTTGAATAAACTCACACCTACTAAAATATCATTCCAAATGGCTGACAAATCAACTGCCATACCTATCGGTATTTGTGAGGATGTGCCCGTTGTTGTTGTTGTTGCAAATGTTACTATCTTAACAGACTTTGCTATACTTGAGATGCCCGAGGATGACAACATGTCGATTATCCTTGGTAGTCCCTTTTTGAATACTACAGGGGCTGTGATTGATTGCAATAAAAGCAAGGTCACCTTTCATATCAATGGTAATGAGCATACGGTGCACTTTCCGAAGAAACAATTCCAAGTGAATGGTATTAATGTTATCGAAAAATCTTCGACAATCACTATTGGAAGTTTTCAACTACCTCTACCTACTGCCAAAAAGAAATACGACATACTTATTGTTGGGGATATTCACATCCCCGTTGAGGTAACTTAGTGTTTTACGAAAGTTCTTCGGTTTCATGCTAATCGAAAGTGGTTGTTAATAAGACTTGATCAACCTTGTTAATGGATCATTTTTGAGAGGTATGAAGTCAATGAATTTAGTGAGCACAACTCTCTGTCCCTACCTTTTGTTTTCTATTTTTCTTAGTTGAATAAATAAAATGCCATGTTTAGTCTAATTTCTGAATTTTCCGTGCAACAAAAAATGACCCAAAAATAAAAGTTCTCAGAATGTCCTAAAATTTTAACACGATTTTTTCTGAATATTTCTGAATTCCTGGTGCAAATAACATCAGAGGGGGGTGCACCTGGTGTCCACAAGACACCAATGCGCGCCAACAACCCTAGGAGCGTCCTGGTGGGTTGTGGTCCCCACGTGGGTCCCCTCACTTATCTCTTTAGCCCATGTCATCTTCTACCTCTAGAAAAAAAATCACCATAGCTCTCTCTGTCGTGTTCTTGCTCTCAAACCCGTGGATTTCGATCTCTTTGCTCGAAGCTCTGTTTCCGAAACTGTTTTGGGGGATTGCTACTTGGTATGTGACTCCTCCATTGCTCCAATTAGTTTTTGCTTTAGTGGTTTATATTTTGAATAATTAGCTACTCTTGGTGCTGCTGTAGATGGGCTTGCATGTTTAATTCTTAGAGTTCTAAGTAGTTTGAATGCTTAATATAGCCTCTATGCATCCTTATGAGTAGTTGCTATCAATCTTGTGAAGTTCTGTTGACAAAAAATTTGTGGACTAAAATTTTCAAAATTTTATCTTTAGGAATAAGATGAGTTTCTTTAGGAAGCTTGCCTCCAAGAAAAATGCTAAAGGAGTCATTGGGGAATCATCGGACAATGACCTCAACACTCCGAGAAGGGCGGAGGTGCGGCTGTGCGAATGGCCGCATAATGCCTTCATGGAGAGGGCCGGGTTCCATCAAGAGTTCGCCCAATTTTTTGCAAATGCTGGGCTGACCAACTTCCTCGCAGTTGAGGGCGGATACAGGGTCATGCCAGCGGACATTATTGCCTACCAGAACGCCCAGGCAGCAGCAGAGTAGGAGCCCCAGGAGTGGGACGCTCAGGTGCCACCGCCACAGCACTTCGACATGGGACCGGAAGGCTACTATGGATGGTGATTACCAAGCTAGGCCAAAAGCCTAAGCTTGGGGGAGTATGTATTTCCACCGACATTAAATTTATGTTCAGACATTTCATTCCAGTTGTCGGTGTCCACACTTTTTCATTGTATTATCCATGCTAGATTTATTTCCTCGCTTTCTTCTTGTGTGATTGAAAAAACTTTGAGAAAACCCAAAAATATTTCTCGCTTCTTTTTGGTTTTTCTTTCTAGCTTAAATTAGTTGTAGTGTTAAAAGAAAACCCAAAAAGATTTCCTTATTCTTCTTTTGCTTGTTGGGAGCTTTCCCATGTAAATAGTTTTTCTTGTTTTTGTTTTCCCTTCTTGAATTTGCTTTCTTCAAGAAAAACTAAAAACTTCAAAAATATTTCAGTGTGTTTCTCTGAAATTCTTTTCTTTTTGGTGAGTCATACCAAGGAGAAGACCACGATGAAAATGTTGAGTGGCTCTCATATGTATTATTGTTTATTTAACAAAGAGCACAAATTGTTTTATCTTCTCCTTTTGAATAAAATGTTTGCAGATTCCAGCTTAGTCCACGGCACCCTTGCACTATTATTTTCATATCATTCGGTCGTGCAAGTGAAAGGTAATAATGACGATATTTGATGAATTGACTATGGCAGAGAGAAGCGGGTATGATCAACTGGACTTGTTCTATTTTTGTAAATATGTTTAACCTAGTATCCATGATTCAGCATATTATAATCAAACATGTTTGCAATGACAATTAGAGATTATAGTTTCTCATGCCATGCTTAAGAAGCTAGGAGTGGATAATGATTTATCTTAGGTGTCAACATGCGTTAAAATGATTGTGATGTAGTATGATGATATGGTATCCTCCTCTGAATGTTTCAAGTGGCTTGACTTGGCACATGTTCATGCATGTAGTTGAATCAAAACCAACATAGCATCTATGATATTTATGTTCATGGTGTTCATATCCTACTCATGCTAGTATTCAATGTTGATTATGCATAACGCATGTTCATGACCGTTTTCACTCTCTAGCTGGCCGCTTCTCAAGTTATTTGCTAGCCTACGCCTATACTAAGCGGGAATACTACTTGTGCATCAAAATCCTTAAACCCAAGTTATTCCAGATGAGTCCACCATATCTACCTATATGCGGTATTACCCTGCCGTTCCAAGTAAATTTGCATGTGCCACCTCTAAAATTTCAAATGAACATCTGTTTTGTGTGCCTGGACCGCTCATGGAGCGACCAGGGGTGGTCAGTATCTTCCATGCTAAGCGGGTTATTGTCATGATGAGTGTTTATTCACTCGTCCTTGCACGAGAGGGGCGGTAATAGGGATGCCCAGTCCCGAAATAAAAAATTGCAAATAATTAAACAAAACTTCCCCAGGATTGTTGTTGGTATGGACGGTACCCGTGGATTCGGCTAGCCATGGAGTGTGTTTGTTGGTGGAGGGGGAGTAAACCTTTACTTTTATTGCTTGAGAACCACCGCTAATGTGTTTAGCATGGAAGATATTGATAACTCTTGGTCGTAACGTTGACAGGAAGGGTGTACCTCCCAAAATTATATTTATCTCTGTTTTAAGCTTTGAGCTCTGGCACCTCTGCAAATCCCTGCTTCCCTCTGCGAAGGGACTATCTATTTAATTTTATGTTGAGTCATCACCTTCTCAAACAAGCGCCAGACCTGAGAGCACTATTGTCATCCTCATGCATTGTGTATAGGTAATGTTGGATGCACCATGACTGGATCTTTTCTACCATGAGTTACAATGTTTAGTCGCTGCTTGAACTTTGGAGGTGCTCTGCATTTATGTTTTGCGGTCTCAGAAAGGGCTAGCGAGATACCACTGTTGTCATATTATATCATAGTTGTTTTGACAAAGTGTTGTCATTTGAGATATTTTATTATTGCTTGCTAGTTGCTTATGTCATTGATATGAGTTAATATCATTCCTAAGAGTTATTGTTGACATGGTTAGTCATAATCTTTGCTGAAAACCTCGGTTCTACTTAAGCTTATTTATGTAAACAAGAACACAAGAGTTCGTAAAAGTTTTTCTTTATCACTTTCAGTTTGTCAACTGAATTGCTTGAGGACAAGCAAAGGTTTAAGCTTGGGGGAGTTGATCGTCTTCGTCGTATCTACTTTTCCTAACGCTTTTGCTCTTGTTTTGGACTCTAATTTCCATGATTTGGATGAAACTAACCCGGACTGACGCTGTTTTCAACAGAACTACCTTGGTGTTGTTTTTGTGCAGAAATAAAAGTTCTCGGAATTGGACAAAACTTTTTGGAGAATTATTTCAGAATATATAAAAAAATACTGGAACCAAGAACCACCGGAGGGGGGGCCCTGGCTGGGCACAAGACACCAGGGCCCGCCCCCCCCCTGGCGTGCCCTGGTGGGTTGTGCCCACCTCGTGGCCCCGCCGACCCTAATTCCAGCACTATAAAATAATATTTTTCAATAAAAAAATATAGGAGGAAGTTTCATCGCGTTTCATGATAAGGAGCCGCTGCCACATCCTGTTCTTCATCGGGAGGCCAGATCTGGAGCCCGTTCGGGGCTCCGGGAGGGGAATCTTCGGTCTTCGTCATCACCAACCCTCCTTCATCGCCAATTCCATGATGCTCCCCATCGGGAGTGAGTAATTCCTTCGTAGGCTCGCTGGTCGGTGAGGAGTTGGCTGAGATTCATCATGTAATCGAGTTAGTTTTGTTTGGGCTTGATCCCTAGTATCCACTATGTTCTGAGATTGATGTTGTTATGACTTTGCTATGCTTAATGCTTGTCACTTAGGGCCTGAGTGCCATGATTTCAGATCTGAACCATTTATGTTTTCACCATTATATCTATGTTCTAGATCCGATCTTGCAAGTCATATTCACCTATTACGTGTCATGATCCGTAAACCCCAGTGTGACAGTAATTGGGATACTTTCCGGTGATGACCGTAGTTTGAGGAGTTCATGTATTCACTATGTGTTAAACCTTTGTTCTGGTTCTCTATTAAAAGGAGGCCTGAATATCCCTTAGTTTCCTTATGGACCCCGCTACCACGGGAGGGTAGGACAAAAGATGTCATGCAAGTTCTTTTCCATAAGCACGTATGACTATTTACGGAATACATGCCTACATTATATTTATGAATTGGAGCTAGTTTTGTATCGCCCTAGGTTATGACTGTTTTATGATGAATATCATCCAACGAATTCACCGATCCAATGCCTGCGAATTTTTCACATATTGTTCTTGCTAAGTTACTACTGCTGCTGTTACTGTTACACTTGCTACAAAAGCATTGCTATCACTGTTACTATTACTATTACTGCTACCACTGCTATCAAAACTATCATATTACTGTGCTACTGATCACTTTGCTGCAGATATTTAATCTCCAGGTGTGGTTGAATTGACAAATCAACTGCTAATACTTGCAAATATTCTTTGGCTCCCCTTGTGTCGAATCTATAAATTTGGGTTGAATACTCTACCCTTGAAAACTGTTGCGATCCCCTATACTTGTGGGTTATCACACTCGCCTTGAGTCCGACAACATATATCATGTGACAAAGGAAACAGAAGTGTGATGTACAGGTTCGCCTAACTAGCTTCATCGGACACTTGGAGTCGGCACGCTTTGCTAGAGGCCGCTACCGACTAGCCGAGTCAGATGTGATCTGACTCGCGACCAAGTGAACGAGAACATAAGGGGTCGCGCGCTTAAGGGAAGGAACCTGTGAGGTCGGATCCAACTCCATGAGTCAGGTGTGATCCTGCTCGGACTCGGATCCAGGTCAAACAGATTTTGGGCTTTAGGGTCCGTGCGAGGCCCAAGTGTTGAGCCCGCGATGGATGCCTATATAAAGTGGAGGTGCGGCACACTCATTCGGTTGATCGCTTCAGCGCTGTCACTTGGGCTTTGCATGTGTTGCGAATAGCCACCTCCCACTGGTACAACGAGGTGCTATACAAACTATTTTTAACCCCTTTCCGCGACGGCGTTTTGAACCGTCGCCAAGTGAGTGACTGCGATAGGGGGGGTCCTTCCCACATGACCCAGAAACCGTCAGGGATAGGCCCTCCGGTCACACACGCTCGGCAAAGTGAGGTCGTGTGCGACGGTCGAGCGATCAAATACGGTTATACGTACAGTTGTGCTAAAAAAATATAATTATACAGGTCAAATCATTTCCGGTCGTAAGTACATCCCACACAGTCAGTCCCGGCTAAACATTTCCATTCGTATGTACATTCCACACAGTCAATCCAAGAAATACGTTTCCGTTAGTATGTACATCCCACACAGTTAATCGAAGAAGTACATTTCCGTTCGTATATACATCCCACACAGTCACTCCAAGGAAAACATTTCCGTTCGCAGGTGCATCACACACAATTTTCCCCAGTAAATCGTTTGTGATAGCATTGCCATTGCACACGATATTAACAATTTTATCATTTGCGTTATTGAATGCATCACACACGATGCGTAGAAAAAACTGTGTGGCAAAGGCTGTCCATCACACACACTTTTTATGTGGTAAACATTTGCGCAAGATGGCCTAACGCAAACAGTTTTCAAGAGGATGTCGTGTGTGATTGTTCATTGATCCAACACGGTTTATTCCTAGAAACTATGTGCGTTGCCTGAGGTCATTGCCCACGGTGTTTTCTCAATAACGGTTTGCAATAGAAAAACCCAATTAGCAGGCTAATTGTCCTATTATTAATAATTCATTTATTAATCTAATTGACATTTCATATTAAGCACACAATATATTTCATTTTCATATTAAGGAAGCAGGATTTCATAATTGAAATACATCAGAGTACAACATCATATAGCTTCAGCACTCAGCTACCCCATTACACAACTGCACCAGCACCAAGTTTCACATGCAACATCTATAACCTTTCGAAATTAGCATCATAGACAGTACATAGACAGATGAATCTCATCTAAAAAACTGCTGATGCGGAAGGCGAATATTGAGCCTTCATTGATGTTGAAGGTCTTTGCAACTTTATGCCAGTGCCTGTGGATGATTGACCGTCCATCCTTCGTCCTCTTCAGGAACACTTCAATATTGAACCGTGGGTGTTGTATGAATACCTTCCTCACCTCCTGACCATACAGGTGGTTTGAGAGGTAATCATTAGTGAACTGCTTTGGAAAGGCCTGAAAACAAGGATGTGCATAAATATCTTCTCTATATTGGAAATGGGGCAAAGGAATAAAAAAGGCAAGGTATAATAGTTAGTACCATCCTGTAGTGAACTGATGTCTTCTTCATTGTGCAGACAAAGATCTTGTTGTTTTTTGTCGCTAATTTCTTTGTCCTAACAATCTTTCTGAGTTTCTTGACTTGACTGATATTCATGGACAACTCATTTCCTCATATGCAAAAAGGGTCGAACAGTGGGTCAAAACCTCTGACAGCAGGACCTACATGTGCAAGACCAAATTGTTAAAAACCTAAATATTAGAATGTTTCCTGCAATTGCACAATAATGTGCTATTAGACAAAGGACCATGCATATGCAAACCTCGATTTTAAACCTCAGTGCTTCCCATTGTTTCCCTGCAACACATATAAGGTAGTTAATGATCAGGTTAAGTGAGGGTTCGCATGCTATCAGTAAAATATGTTGATGAAAAATAAGCACATTGCAGATTCATCAGATTAATTCAAGCCACATGGAAAACCCATTTATCCAAACCAAGCATGATTAAGAACTAGGAAATATAGCAATTGTATATGTTTCTCATGTATTAAGTGCAGCCAAATTCGATTTATTCCTCACATGCACAACAATACAAAATTCTACCCACGACAATTGGACATCGCATTGCAGAATTGAACCAAGCAGTTAACTAAACACCACAACAAATGAACCAAACATTAACTAAGCACCACATTGCACGATATAACATACTCCTAATAGAAGATCAGACAGTTAACCAAACCAAGCATGCTTAACAACTTGGAAATATAGCGATTGCACTACAGGAATCAGCTTCTTTGCCGTCTGCCATGGCAGACGGCAAAGGTACCAAAAGCGGACGGCAAACCTCTTTGCCGTCTGCCGCTGACGGCAAAGGTGCCCGGCAAAGAGAGCTACGGTAAACAGGTTCTTTGCCGTCTGCTTCCTCAAAGCGGCCGGCAAAGACCTTTGCCGTCGGTGGCAGACGGCAAAGAACCTGGACGGCAAATAACAGGCGTTAGCCACGTTAGGTGACTAACGGGAGGCTTTGCCGTCCGCCACCGACGGCAAACATGCCCTCCCCTTTGCCGTCTGCTGTCTGACGTCAGCCACGCATCATGCCCCCCAGCCTTTGCCGTCTACCACCGACGGCAAACATGCCCTCCCCTTTGCCGTCTGCCACAGACGGCAAAGTAACCAAATGGGTCAGCTTCCAGATTGTACAGGTTGCTGCCACGTGGCCTCTTTGCCATCTGTGGCAGACTACGAAGGGCCCTTTGCCGTCAGTGGCAGACGGCAAACAACCTCTATTGTTACTGTTTTTTCTGTTTTCTGTTATATCCCCGCATTTTCAAAAGACATATATGGTTTCAACCTCAAACATAGCCCATGTATCCAACATCTAGCAGTCCATCAATGCAACAGAACACATAGGGTATTAAAAGATCCAATACATACATAGTTTCACGGAGTTCATCCATATATACATACATAGTTTCACATTGTTCATCAATACAAATGAAAACAAAAACTAAACACTAGAAGTCCATCAATGCTGCTTCCATGAAGTGAATGAAACCTACAAAAATGGGAGTAAGAAAGTTAGAAGAAGAAGAAGAAGAAGACTAGAAGAAGAAGAAGAAGAAGAAGACTAGAAGAAGAAGAAGAAGAAGAAGAATAAGGAGTAGAAGATGGAGTTTTTCTCCTCTTCCTTGTTTTTCTTCTTCTTATTCCTTATTTGTGTCATTTTAGGGCTAACTTAGGTAATTATGCCATTTTTGAGCTAACTAAGCTTATTATGTCAATTTGGAGGAAAATAAGGTAAGCATAGGTCATTTTTGTGCTAACGTAGGTGATGATGCCATTTTTGAGCCAACTTAGGTAAGTATAGCTCATTTTTTATCTAACTTAGGTAATTATGCCATTTTGGAGGAATATAAGCTAAGTATATGACATTTATGAGAGAACTAAGGTTATTATGCCATTTTGAAATGAATAAGCTATTTATGAGAGAACGAAGCTACGTATGCTTTTGTTAAGCAAAACACCAGAGAAAACTCACCGTCATCACAACAAATGTGATCAAGATCGCAACTAAGGTAACAACTAGTCATCAACCCGTGCATCAGCACGGTCTAGCATTATACATAGTTATACTTAGGAGTTCATGAAAAATATTGATTGTACTTGCATTTTATGGAACATGAAATATTGACAGAAAATGGCAATGTACCCAAAATTCTTAATATCTTGTAATAGGTTTCATCATATATAGCAAACATAAATAATATGTCTTTGACCTTTTATAATTATGCCATAAAATGCATGCAAAGAATTTGAAGCAATGTTGTGTTCGGTTACGCTCAATTTGCATTTGATAAATTGTATTGTGATGTGGTTATTTTATAATTGACCATGAAAAACTAACAATGAAAGGACGAAAAGAGTGGGGGTGAACAAACATTAAATAGAAAAAAGTGGCCGTGGTAAATGGGAGCATGACAGTCCACCACAATGTCAAACCAAGTCTTAATAATCATGTTGGGTACTATTAGATCGCATGTTTATTGATATAAGCTTGTCTGGTCAGAATCAAAGGTATATAGAGAAATATAATTGTACCAATGTGATAAGCTATACTTGTATTTAAAAACCGCCATCAATGGAAGATGCCAGGTCATCAAGGTCAACAAACAACAACTGATTTAGTTATGTGTGAAGTTTTACCTATCAGGCAACGTGCAAAAATGTTCTAGTTTCTACAAATAGAAGTATGGTTTAGAAATAAGCAAGTAGTACGAAGAAAAAAATAGACATATTTTTGGAAGTGTATAACCTACAGAGGAGAATTATTAGATTTACGCTAAGTTAAAATGTTCGCACCAGGAAGATTGTCGTATTGAGATGCATGGAAGGAAACTGACAAAATTTATTTAACAATAGGTACTGTATATATAGAGAAGATTGTTCTACACAATTTCATTGGCGGATTATCTACTTGTAATACCAAAAATTGAAACACATTGGCAATGCTGCATATAAACCTGCACTTTCCAGTGTTGCTGCACAATTCTGATGGTTTTTCCTGAAAGGAAAAAATATTTAATAATTACAATGGACTCAAGTTGCTCCGTGATAAAAAAAAAGAATTAAGCACTGGATAATAATCTGAAACCCAAGACATGAATGTGTCAGTTTGTTGGCTGAATTTGATGTTATAGATAGTGATCCTTTTTTTGTAGTTGAACTAAGGTTATTGCGCAAAAATAACATACAAAAAAAATCAAATCAAGTACACGGTCATGAAAACTTTATTGTGTAATTTTGTTTATGTTAGGTGAATCTGTTCCTCTAGCATCTGCAATTCAAAAAATATTTGACATCGCCCTGTGTTCTGCTTGCTACGTCATGTGATCTCATTGTATAATTCTTGTTTTTTTCTCAAAATAATATAATCAACCATTGGACAAAAATTACAATATATTTTTATTGACATATAACACACACCGATGCATATACCCGACTTCAACATTTGTTCGCTTTCACTCTTTTTATGATGGGAAAATAAAGAAGCCAGAAAAGTAACAAAATTGTGTTATAATCTGTAATGCTGAACAATACTCAGCATTCATGTTCTCTCACATGTGGCAGCCTATATGCAAGTAATTCTTTTGCTTGATATTGTAGATATATATCTTTCCTATATATGCTGTTAACCGTATACATATGGCAATGAAGAGAACATAAAGGAATTGAATATAAGAAAATAATGACCATACTCTGAATTTGCAAGGCTGCTTGCTGTGCAGCGCGAGCACATCAGAGGCCATAGCCGACGTCTCATCCGTCCGGGCATCCCCGGCCGGCGCCAGCGTACTTCCCAGCATCTCGTCATCCCACACGAAACATGCTTGGCACAGCTGCGTTTTGCTGCAGAACAGAAGCAATTGATGAGACCAATTGGTTGTAGTATATATGTACGCGTGTTTCTGGCTGATTGTAAGCTAGCTAGGTGGTTGTAGCATGTACGTGTGTTTCCGGCCGATCGAAAGCTAGCTAGCTTTGCACCGAATCAATCCAGTAGCCTGTCCCAAATCTGGATCGTGCACTTGTGTCTCTAATAGGAATCAAGCCAAGTCGTGTCTGCGCGCCTCTGAATGAAGCCAAGTCATGTTCGTGCCTCGGCGTTGTGTAGACGTTGCCGCGCATGCAGTCCTGATTGGTGGTCGTCCAATCCGACACCCGCATCATGAAACTCGCTCGCTCACGTTGGGAGAGGACCGGTAATGCTGACGATCTAGTCCAGTGTACAGTCCCACGTGAAAGGCCATCTAGTCCAGGCTGCACATCCATCCCATGGAAGTTTAAAGTTGACGATGGCAAGGAGAAGAACGACGCTAGGGTTTTTTGAGGACGCTTCGTTTTTTTTTTTGCGGGAAGTGGACGCTTCGTTGCCTTGATGTAACCAATCTTCAAGGGATATATTTTTTTCTTGCCGCATGCATGCCGCCGTCATTGCCGAGCGCCAGCGCGCCATACACGCTGCCGCCTCCGCGGCCGAGGACCAGCGCGGATATGATATTTGCAGCTAGTATCCTCTAATCACTCTCCAAATCCAAGCACTATATACACATCAACATGCAATTCTTAGATATTTTCTAAGCTAGTCCTTGTGCAGCATCCTCCTAAGCTAGCTCCCCGTGCAGCATCAAGGCAAGATCATCTATTAGGGCATCAGCTGGCATGCAAAAAGGACGGGGGAGAGAGCCGGCGTGTAAGCTATTTTATTTTTTTGGTACAACAAAAAAGAGTTCGCTAGGGAATAGACTCTTGCTTGGGATATCTGGCAAGGACTCCTTGATATACTTCATCCGATGGTTAAAAATAAATAATGGGGAGATCTAACGGACAATTTCGCGTATTATCAGGATTAACGTGGGAGCTCGTTTGGTGCCTCCAATTAGTAAATATAAGATTGATCCAACGGCATAATGATATCAAGCCTCATTATCAATGGTATATTTTCTAATCTTACTAATCTTCAAGCGCATTGCATTCATCTTCAAGCGCATTGCATTCATCTTGATCTTGTGATCATCGACGACATCGGCAACATACAACTCCAATTTCATCTTCTCTTCTTCAATTCTTTTCATTTTTTCTTTCAAATACTCGTTTTCTTTTTCAACTAAATTTAACTTCTCGACAAGAGGGTCGGTTGCAATTTCCGGTTCACATACCTCCTAGATAAAAATATCTCTATGTCAACTTGATGGGCATAATTGAAATACGAAATGCAACAAATAGTTATAAAAGAGAATATACCACATCCGAATCATAAACCGGACAAGGGCCGACGGGGACGGATATTAAGACCATGGCACTACAAGTAAGAAAATTATACAAGTAACTATATAAATCATACAATCATACAAGTAACTATATAAATCAACATAAAAAAATTGAATACCTAACATGAACTAACAATATATATATGTATATAATACAAATTGAATACCTGACATGAACTAATAATAATCTTGATCGTCTGTATATGCTTCGGGATCAATAAATGTATCATCATCATCACTATCATCAATGACGTGCTCATCGGGTTCAGCGGCATCAACATGTGGAAGGCCACCTTTACGTAATCGGTCAAGCATTGACAAGTCATCCGCAGCAGTAACCTCTTCTTGTTCTGGCTCAAGGGTGAAGTCGGATTCACTGTCGCTGTCTACTTCAATGTTCTGGGCTGAAGTAGAGCGTTTCTTGAAACATTTTTTGGAAACACGTGTTTCTTGGAAGAATTCTCCTTCATATGTGTCTGGGTTAATGTGAGGTTCATAATCCTCTTCATTGGGGGGAGGTGCTCTAACACGTGGCGGCACTTCATAAACGACATCCCAACCATTCAGATTTGGATCAGTTTGGCAGGCCCACGGTAGATAGAAAACTTGGGTCGCCTATTGAGCCGTAATATAGACATCGGGGACATCTAAATGGGTGCTTTATTTGATTTCAACTAGCCCTATATGTTCATGAGTCATTCTAGTCTCCTTCGGCTGGAACCAGTAACATTTGAAGACTACGACGTTCGGTGGGTTTTCACCATAGAATAGAAGTTCATAAATTGCTTCAACTCTCCCATAATACTTGGTATCTCCTTCACCGATAGCAGAGACACAACAATTTGTAGACTTTCGGTCGGCCATAGATAGCTCTTTGCCGAAGGTACGAAAGCGATACCCATTGATGTCGTATTTCTCAAATGAACGGACCTTATAGTCAAAACCATTAGCGACTTGTCTCAATTCGGCGTCCATAGACTCTGAATTAGCCTACAAGTTTAATACGAAAGGATTGTTGCATTAACCGCAAATTAGACGAAGAAATGAGAATGGTCTAATGGAAATTACCGTTTCTTTGAACCAAGAGATGAAACCGGAAAAGCCGCCTCCCTGCTTTGCCAGAAGCTCATACTCTTTGATGGATTCCTTTTGGATCACCGCTCCATCCGAGAATTTGGCGACGTATCGACTGTATCAAATATCTGGGAATAAGAGCATTTCAAAGGAATTAGAAGTTGCGAAACAATGTACCGCGAGAACTTACTCGATGTACGGTCGCACTTCTGTTAGGTTGTTGAAGATATACAACAAAATGGTCCGCCATTCTTCGACATCCAATGATAATGGTTTCGAAGCACCGGCTGGTGTGAGATTCCCTTTGAATAGGCTGAGGTTGGATCCACCTTTTTTAGGGTCGCCAGCATTGTACCGAGGCTTCGGATTATGCAAATGACGATTTATGGCTTCGTAGTGTGCTGTCATGAAGTTTGCCGCCTCCTCAGTAATAAATGCCTCGGTGATCAATGCTTCAATTCTACGTTTATTTTTACATTTTGCTCGAACCGTCTTCTGTATCCTCTCAGTTGCGTAGCACCAACGATTTTGCACGGGCCCTCCCCAATCTTGCCTCGATCGGGAGATGCAAAATCAAGTGCTGCATTGGATTAAAGAAGCCTGGTGGAAATATCTTCTCTAACTTGCAGATCAACTCCGGTGCCAACTCTTCCATTTCTTCTAGCAGGCCAGGCGATAGTTCTTTCGCACAAAGAACACGGAAGAAATAGCTCAGCTCTGCCAATACTAGCCATTCATCCTCAGGGATGAAGCCATGCAACATCACCGGCATTACCCGCTCAATCCATATGTGCCAATCATGACTCTTGAGACCAAATATTTTCAATTTTTCAAGACTCGCTCCCCACTTTAGATTCGCTGCATACCCATCGGGGAACATCAACTGCATTTTCACCCACAAGATAACTTCCCTCACAGCTGGCCTTCCAAGATTGAACCATGCCTTTGGCTTCGTCCAGTTCTGCTTTCCTTTTGGTTCTTGCATGTTTTGTAACGGTCTATGACATAGCGCCTCCTGATCGACTCTAGCCTTAGTATTATCCTTTGACTTCCCCTCTATGCCGAACAATGTACCAAAAAGTGCCTCGGCGATATTCTTTTTAGTGTGCATCACGTCGATTTTGTGTGGGCAAAGGAGGTCTTTGAAGTAAGGCAGATCCCACAAGCATGTCTTGTGAGTCTAGGCGTGTTCCGAATTATACCCCTTGAAATACCCTGGACGCTCTGGATCTAGCTCGAGAGCGTTTAACTGATCCAGGGTCTCTTGGCCTGTCCACGCAAGCGGTGTAGAGTTTTTGACAACTCTACCTTTGATGAAGTTCTTCTTGTCTTTCCTAAACTTATGGCGAGGATCCAAGAACTGTCTATGCAAGTCGAAGCAAGAAAACTTGCGACCCGCCTGCAGCCAACGGAACTGAAGAGCTGCCTTGCATGTGGGGCACGGGAACCTTCCATGCACACACCAGCCAACGAATAGCGCATATGCCGGCAAGTCATGCATCGAGTACATGTACCAGACACGCATTATGAAGTTCTATTTGCTAAAGGCGTCGTATGTCATGAACCCATTATCCCAAGCTTCTTGCAATTCGTCCTTAAGCGGCTACATGTATATATTCATATTCTTCCCCGGATAGTTGGGCCCTGGAATTATCAATGTCAGGAAAATGTTCTTTCTTTGCATAATCTATCCGTGGGGGAGATTGAGTGGAATGACAAATACGGGCCAACAACTGTATTGGGCTGCCATCAGACCAAACACACTGAACCCATCCGTGCTGATGGCGACTCGAGGATGCCTTGGATCTGCCGCTTTTTGCGCATGTAATGCATCGAACCACTTCAACGCTTCACCAGCCGATGTGTGTACCATCATCAGATTCACATCTGCATCTAGTTCGGTTCTTTTGCCTGTTTTGTGCCATGTCATCTGTCTGGCCGTCTCTTCGACCATGAAAAGACATTGAAGTCTTGGTACGATTGGCATATACCGAAGAACATTAACGGGGATTTTGGTCTGCGTCTTCTCACCCATACCGTTGTCTACCACAACATACCTGAAAGACTTGCAAATGGGACAATAGTTCAAGTCCGCATACTCAAGCCTAAATAAGGCACATCCTTTCTCACAGGCATGTATCTTCTCACAGGGCATCTTAAGAGCACGGAGGATTTTGTTTGACTGGTACAGGTTTGCAGGCACTACATGGCCT
This sequence comes from Thinopyrum elongatum, assembly GCA_011799875.1. NCBI lineage: Eukaryota > Viridiplantae > Streptophyta > Magnoliopsida > Poales > Poaceae > Thinopyrum > Thinopyrum elongatum. The sequence continues at coordinate 464,521,480 of CM022301.1, read as the reverse complement.
TTGGGTAGAAAGCGTCCAAATACGGTCATCATCGCGTCGTAGCATTCTCTGCCCAAGTTGAATTGAGCCTTCAGAGCCATTATTTGTGAGCTGGCATCCAACAGACAAAGCTCAGTGTGCTCGTGGTGAGGACGTTTTGAAGACTACAACATTTCATTGAAGGCCTTTGCAGATTCCTCCATCTCATCGCACCGGACACAGGGGCACCAGTTTTTCCTCTGGCCATTTGCAAATGCGGCTTTCACAAACCTCTTGGTTTTTGTTGACCATTCATTGGTCATCTCTTTCTGACTAGTGTGACTGGTGTACATTCATGCACGATCACTCATCTTGCCTAGCTACTGGACAGACAAGAAATATATATAATTCAGCATGTATATTCATCAGTTAATCTAGTTTGTCAATTTTATTACGTCCATGCAACCTACACTCTAATAGGTAAAGATAGGTCCTAATCCCACCTGAGTATGTGTAGATTGAGTACATTCTCCATGCTCTACCCCATTCCGAGACAAAATTTCGGCAGCACCTCCCTGTTGTTCTCCTGATACACGTCTCGGCAAAAAGCTGAGAGAATGTGCATCCGGAGAACAACAGGGAGGTGCTGACGAAATTTTGTCTCGGAATGGGGTAGGGCATGGAGAACATACCCAATCTACACATACTCGGGCTGTCCGTGGAAATCGCTGGACAATCCGAATGAGTTACGGTGATAAATATGCAACTGAATGCATATTTATCGATGCAACCCTTTCAGACGGGAGACGCATACTGGTTACGCGACTTAGCATGAAAATGAAATCTACTGACATGATTACAAGAGCGTAGGAGGTGAAGGTGGATTCGTAGCTCACCCTTGGCAGTAGAGGAAGTAGTCGAACAACGGCGGGATCACGGACCAAAAACTTCGACCACGATGACTCCAAGGAGATGAAATAGCACAAAGCCTTTAAATTTTACCGATTGAGTCAAGAAAATTTAGGACATCACATCACATAAAGCATCGACACTTCAAACTATGAAAAAAACTTCGACCCCTCGGCGACCCTCGACCTTCTTTTCCTTCTTTTTCTAGCTTTTCTACTTCTTTTTTTATCTTCTTCTTCCTTCTATTTCATCTTCTTCTTCTACTTCTTCTTCTTCTTTTTTATCATCTTCTTCTTCTTCTCCTCCTCCTCCTCCTCCTCTTCTTCTTCTTCTTCTTCTTCTTCTTCTTCTTCTTCTTCTTCTTTTCTTCTCCTCCCCCTTTTCTTCTTCTCCTCTTCTTCTTCTTATTCTTCTTCTTTTCTTCTCCTAATAATTTTTTTCTAGAACTAACCTAACTAACACACTAGTAACTAACCTAATTACTAACCTAACTAACCCTAGTAACTAACCTAACTAATAGTAGAAAAAAATAGAGGGGAGAGGCTCATCGGAGTGGGGCAGAGGGCGCCGGGCGGCGAGGCCGCGGGGCCGCGGGTGGGGCCGCGGGGCAGCGAGGCCGCGAGGCGGCGGGGCGGCGGGACGGCGGTGAGGGTGGTGGGGGTCGGGGGTGGCGGCGGCGGTTGGGGTTGGGGCGCGGTGGAGTGAGAGAGTGGGAGGTGGGGTAGGGGGTGCGCTGTTAGGTAGCGTTTGCTTTGCCGCCTGTCAGCGGACGACAAAGATTCTTTGCCGTCTACCAGCGGACGGCAATGAGGTGGGGCTGGTGGGCCGTTAAGGTTTAGGCCTCCACTGGACCCCACCCACCTCTTTGCCGTCCGTCAGCGGACGACAAAGAAATGGCTGATGGCAACTAGGCTCTTTGCCGTCAGCCATGTCTTTGCCATCCGTTTTTTATAAGCAGATGGCAAAGAGCTGACTGATGGCAAATTCTCTGTTTCCAGTAGTGTTGTATTTGTTTCTCATGTATTTAGTACAGCAAAATTTGATTTATTTCTCACATGGTATACAATAACAGAATGCACCCACAACAATTGAACATCGCATTGCAGAATTAAACCAAACAGTTAACTAAACACCACAACAAATGAACCAAACATTAACTGAGCACCACATTGCACAATGTATAACATACTAGAAGATCAGACATTTAACCAAACCAAGCATGCTTGACAACTTGGAAATATAGCAATTGTATTTGTTTCTCATGTATTTTGTAAAGATAAATTTGATTTATTTCTCACATGGAAGACAATACAAAATTGCACCCTGAAGAATTGAACATCACATTTGCAGAATTGAACCAAACAGTTAACTGAACATGACAACTAATTAACCAAACAGTTAATAAGTCAGCACCACATTGCACGACATATAGAAAATATACACTAGAGCAATAGATTGCATGGTAAAAGTAGATAGGACAATTCACTAGAATTTGTTAAGGAAAGGCAGGAGCAACACATGCAACGGGTAAATCGAGCATGCTTAACCGGCGTAGCTAGCAAACTGAACATAGGTCCTTATAGTGAGCTAATAAGACAAGCTACTCCTCATCGTCGGAGATATCGATGATGATTGGCTCCATGGACAGGGAAGAGGACGAGGCCTCCATAACGTGGGTGCCCTCGTCGTAGTGGTGAGTTGCCTGAGACGCTCCGGGCACAAACCTGCTAGCTCTCGAGTTGAGGTAAGCATGGGCACACTGAGTGTCGGTGTACTAAAGTTTGGGTCCTTTAGTACCCCCATACTTGTGCACGGACGGTTGTAGCCATACCAGCGGCAAGGCCTGCCGGGGGACAGCTGGAAGCAAGTGCAAGACTATCAAGAAGGCATTGAAACAAGTGACCAGAAGACAGAAGCCCAAAGGCCGGATCCCCGGCAAGATACTTGCCGGGATGGCTTGCGAAGACCCGGCAAGACTCGCACCCGGCAAGACTCCGCCACCCTGCCATTGCTCCAGCACAGCGGCCAGCCTGTCATTTGGGTTTGTTCCTCCTGGATGCGTGTCATGGCACTAGTGGTGGACGGGCTTAAGCGGTGCGGATGGGACGGGCCATTTTTCCGTCCCCAAGAAAGTAAGGGACACCTAAACGGAGCATTTAATGCGTTTGTCCTAAGACGTCAGTGATAAACATGTAAACACTGTAGCAACTTTACACCTCTTGTATGTATTATACGCCACTGTTGGTGACCCCTTGGACGTATAAAAGGAGGCCCAAGGCGTATCTACAAGGGGGGAGGACTCTCTGGCCCATTCTGCATGCGTAGCTGCTGCTCGAATGTACTGTTCACCGCAAGCGCTCCTGGAGCTTGGGCTTAAACACCCACAATAAACCAAAGTAGGAGTAGGGTATTACGCTTCTCAGCGGCCCGAACCTGGGTAAAGATCCCCTCGCGTTGATCGTTGGATCTGCTCTTTGTGCATACCTCTCTCCCTTCCGAACTGTAAAAGGGATCCACGCGATCCCATAGGTGTCGTACGCCGACATCTTTGGCGCGCCAGATAGGGGAGGAAGGTTGCACGAACCTGATCTAGTGATCAGTGCGTCAGTTTCTTCATCATCTTCGTCACCATGGCTCCCAAGAAGAAGGGTTTCATGGCAGTTGATCCATCTACGTCCGGTCTGCCCGTACCTACACGGACGGGCGACGGCGTGGGCGCAGGTGGAGGAGGTGGAGGTCTTGAGCCTCCACGATGTTCTGGTGATCAAAGCCAGGCGAGCGGCGTTGTTCGCAGCGGTGACAACAGCCCGCACGCCGCCAGGTCTATGGACGGAGCCGTGCTGCCTACGGGTGGCGCAGCAAACTCCAAGGATGGGATGGCGCCTTCCAAGACACCCACACCAGCGCATGTGTGGCGGCCTTCTCAGGTCGTGTGCGATGAACAGCGCCGTGACATCGGTGGTTCTAGGCGTCCCCAAGGAAAGACCCCTGCACATCATTCCCGAGATGCGCGGGTCCAGCATGCATGCCAAGATGCCGGTGGAAGCGCAGAGCGGTCGTGGGACCGTGGTGGAGCTCCTTCTAACACGGTTAGGAGTCAGAGCACCTCACGTTCCTCGCACCTTTCACCGCCGCCTACACCAGCAGAAGCGTTGGCGCGAGCGCAGCTACTCCTGGATTTCCCTCCCACTCTGGAGAAGCTCGAAGAATGAAGAGCTGCTATTCAGGGCCTCATCGGCTTCGTCAACGGAGATGCGCCGCAGCAGGCGGAGCCTTCACGGTGGTGGTCCATCGAGCCGACACGCGCCGATGGTGAAAAGACTGGGGATGGTACGACTACGATGCACTTTTCTCCACGATACCAACAGCGGTCGCTAACTCGGCGGATCGACGGCTGTGATGACGATTCCACGGCGTCGTCAGATCCATGAACTCACCGCGATCAACATCAAGTTCTTTGGGAGCGAAGCAGAGAAGAAGCTCGGACAACCATCGAGCGGCGACGGGAAGCGCGCTATCAATCTGACAGACGCGTGGGACCCACTGTGGACAAGCCTAAGCTGGGGGACCCTGGCGACTTACCTTATGAGGTGGGTTGCCCGGCGTTTACCCGTGAGCTGCGGCGGGTCCAATTCCCGAACGTTCAAGCCGAAGGTCCCGGAGAAATTCGACGTCAAGACTCACCCGTCGGAGTTCCTGAGCATCTACACCATCGCGGTGCAGGCTGCCGGGGCTCGGAACGACAAGATACTCGCCAACTACTTCCCGTTGGTACTTAAGCCCAACGTCAGGTCGTGGTTGATGCATCTGCCGGAGAATTCCATTTCCTCCTGGGCAGATTTGTGTCATGAGTTTGTTGGCGCCTTTACCGGAGGCCACCAAGCTCCTGGCCAGGAAAGTGATTTACATCTCATCCCTCAGAAAGAGGGCGAGCCTTTGCGCAAGTACATACAGAGATTCAGCCGTATACAGCACAACATCCCAGACGTTCATCCTGCCGCTATTATTAGCGCGTTTCATCAGAATGTGCGCAACCGCAAGATGTGGGAAGAGCTGGCGATGAACAAAGCCAGGGATGTTGCCGAGCTCTATGCTCTAGCTGACAAATGTGCTCGGGCTGAAGAGGGAAGGAGACTCCCCGGCGAGGATGCTGGCGCAGGAATCGACTCTGAAGGAGAAGACGCCGCCGCCCCGTCGAAGAAAGGCCGACGGCGTAACAAGAAGCGCAAGGGCAAGGCTGTGCTTGCTGTCGAGGAATCCGGCAATCCCGATGCTGCCAAGAAGATCAAGGTTGATGGCCCCAGCAAGGAGGTTTCTAGGTGTGCCTCCTGTCAGGCCTTGGTGGCTGCCGACAAGCCGGAGGGCTCCAACAAGCAATATTGCAAGATCCATCGCCATGATCTCCAGAATTGCCAGCAAGTTGAGCAGCTTGTCGAGAGGCAGAAGGCTGAGTATGAAAGGCGAGATAAGGAGAAGGCCCAGGATGGTGCTGAGTATGAAAGGCTACGGAAGCTATGTGCGTTGTTGGAGGCGCCTCGTTGCATTCTTCTCACCGCCAACTTAAACAGTGGGTGCGCGAGATTAATGCGACAGAGCCATCAGTCGATGCTCGGAAGCCTCTGAAATGGTCCAACACGCCTATCATTTTTAACGCTGAGGATCACCCTGATCGCACAACCGTGGTCGGGTGTTTGCCATTGTTGGTTTCACCAACGATTCACAACCTCAAGGTGACAAAAATGTTAGTTGACGGTGGGGCCGGTTTGAACTTGATCTCGCCTAGTCTAATCAAGAGGTTGCAAATTCCTGATGAAGATCTCGAGGAAACGGGCACATTTCAAGGGATCAATCCAGGAAGGAGCCAGCCGAAGGGCAAGATCACACTGCCAGTAACAATTGGCAGTGAGCTGAACTACAGAACAGAAAAGATTGTTTTCGACGTCGTCAAGATCCCGCTGCCATATAACGGGATTCTTGGCCGTCCAGCGCTGGCCAAATTCATGGTGGCATCGCACTACGCTTATAATGTATTGAAGATGCCCGGGCCGATGAGCGTCATCACTGTCAACTCCGACAAGAAGGATGCGCTTATCTGCGCCGACCAACTATACCGGGAGGCGGTTGCAGCATCTGCCGCCAAGGCACTTGCTCCTGCCGCTGAAGCTCCCAGGGGGAAGAAGAGGACTGGCAAGACCTCTAGCACACACTCTGGCAAGCGCACCTCCTCGGAGTGCTGTGCTCCCGTCGAGGATGTGCTGGAGAGCTCCACCGGCAAGAGCAAGAAATCCAAGGCAGCTCCACCAGAAACTAAGAAGGTGCCCGTCAAGGAGGATGGTATGGGAGGAACTTTCACCATAAGTTCCACCCTCGATGACAAATAGGAAAGCGCGCTCATTGCTTTCCTGCGGGCGAATATCGATGTGTTTGCATGGCAACCATCTGATATCCCTGGTGTTCCCAGGGAAGTAATTGAGCACCATCTTGCTGTCTGACCTCATGCACGGTCCGTCAAGCAGAAAGTTAGGAAGCAAGCTTTGGAACGGCAAGAATTTATTGCCAAAGAAATCAGGAAGCTGGAAGCGGCAGGTTTGGTCAGAGGAGTGCTCCATCCAACATGGTTGGCCAATCCAGTTGTAGTGCGCAAGGCGAATGGAAAATGGAGGCTATGTATCGACTATACAGATATCAATAAAGCATGTCCAAAAGATCCTTTCCCCTTGCCGCGCATCGACCAAATTGTGGACTCCACTGCCGGCTGCGATTTGTTGTCGTTTCTCAACGCCTATTCAGGGTACCATCAGATCTTCATGGCAAAGGAAGATGAAGAGAAAACCGCATTTATCACCCCATGTGGTACGTATTGCTTCGTACGTATGCCTTTCGGGTTGAAAAGTGCTGGTTCAGCGTTTGCGAGAGCGGTCCAGATTGGTTTTGAGGCTCAGCTACATAGAAATATGGAAGCCTATATGGATGACATAGTGGTTAAAACCAAGTACAAAGCAACGCTCATACAAGATTTAGAAGAGACATTTGCAAATTTGCGCAAGATCAATCTAAAGCTCAATCCTGAGAAGTGTGTGTTTGGCGTTCCATCCGGCAAGCTTCTCGGGTTCTTTGTATCTCAGCGTGGGATCGAGGCAAATCCTGACAAGATCAAGGCAATTGAGCAGATTGAAGCACCGAGATGCGTCAAAGATGTGCATCGACTTGCCGGCTGCATCGCTACTCTGAGCAGGTTCATCTCCAAATCTGCTGAGCGCGCCCTACCTTTTTTCAAAATATTGAAGAAGGCAGGTCCAATGAAATGGACTTCGGAAGCGGAGGCAGCGCTGCAAGATTTGAAGAGGTACCTCTCCTCTCCGCCGACACTAGTCGCACCTAATCCACAGGAACCGTTGCTGCTATATCTAACAGCGACAAATCAAGTGGTTAGTGCTGCGTTAGTGGCATAGAGAGAAGTCGACGAAGAAACAACAGCAGCGGCAAGACTGTCAAGCAACGAGCTGGGATTTTCCCCGGCAGAGTCTGGTGCCGACAAGGCAGGATTTGCGAAGTCAAATGAAGCAACACAGAGGAAGAAGATGGTGCAGCGCCCAGTTTATTTTGTCAGCTCCCATTTACAGGGGGGCTAGGTCAAGATACTCTGGCGTGCAGAAGTTGCTCTTCGGCCTCCTTATGGCCTCGAGGAAGCTGAGCCATTATTTCCAAGCACACGTAATCACCGTCATCACTCGCTTCCCGTTGCAGCAGATTTTACGAAATCCAGATGCGACCGGCAGGATTGTGGAGTGGGCGTTGGAACTGTCAAGCTTTGGTCTCAAGTTTGAAAGCACTTCAACAATTCAGAGCAGAGCCTTGGCGGAGTTCATTGCAGAATGGACCCCAACGCCAAACGAAGAAAGTCAAGGAACAACTCTCCCCGGCAAGGAAACATATCAAGAATGGATTATGTATTTTGACGGGGCTTTCTCGCTGCAAAGCGCCGGTGCTAGCGTGCTGCTTGTCGCATCCACCGGAGAGCACCTCAAATATGTAATTCAGATGCACTTTCCCCGGGAGAGATCGACAAACAACACTGCAGAATATGAAGGGCTGCTTGCCGGTCTCAGGATCGCAGCGGACCTTGGAATTAAGAAGCTCATCATCAGAGGTGATTCACATCTTGTCGTCAAGCAAGTTAACAAAGACTATCGGAGCCCGTTGATGGAAGCATACGTAGATGAAGTGAGGAAATTGGAGGAGCGCTTTGACGGTCTGCAAACCGAGCACGTTCCTTGAACAGAGAACAACATTGCTGACGACCTGTCAGCGCGCTGCCCTCAAGTTACCTGTGGAACCAGGTACTTTTGTGCTCCGATTGACTCAGTCATCCATAACACCATCAGCGGGGCAAGATAAACGAAGGAGGTTGGATTCCAGCCAGTACTTTCCTGCAGAACTCCCAGAAGCCGCCGGCAAGAAAGTTGTCGGGAACAACGCCAAGCTTGTCGGGGAGCAACAGGCTCCGGCAGGGCCTCGAGCCCTTGCCGTAGAGACAAACGCTCCCGCGACAGAAGACATGCCTTTAGTCCTTGCTGTCGGGCCTCAGGCTCCAGCATGGGCACAGCACATCGTCTAGTTCCTCCAAACAGGGGAACTCCCCGAAGAATAGGAAGAAGCGGAGAAAGTAGCCCGTCGGTCTAGTATGTACCAATTCGTGGACAATGTGCTTTACAGAAAGAGACCGAACGGCGTGAAATTGAAGTGCATTCCTCGGGAAGATGGACTGGAGCTGTTGGCAGAGATACATGGAGGCATATGTGGCTCCCACATAGGCTCAAGGGCTCTTGTCGGTAAGGCATTCCGGCAAGGTTTCTTTTGGCCCACTGCCCTCCAGGATGCAACTGCACTAGTAACCAAGTGTGAAGCATGCCAGTTCCATTCAAAGAAATTGCATTAGCCAGCTTAGGCTCTTCAGACAATCCCTCTTTCCTGGCCATTTTCGGTCTGGGGGCTCGACATATTGGGCCCTTTTCCCCATGCTACCGGGGGCTTTGAGTACTTGTATGTCGCAATCGACAAGTTTACAAAGTGGCCGGAAGTGAAAGCGGTGAGAAAGGTGACAGCGCAATTAGCCGTCAAGTTCTTCAAAGGACTAGTTTGCCGTTTTGGTGTGCCAAACAGGATTATCACCGACAACGGCACACAGTTCACGAGCCACACCATCATGCAATACGTTCAAGACCTTGGCGGCAAAATCTATTTTGCTTCTGTTGCTCATCCGAGGAGCAACGACCAAACGGAAAGGGCAAATGCTGAAGTGTTGCGAGGTCTCAAGACAAGGACTTTTGACAAGCTGAAAAAGTGCGAAAGGCGCTGGATTGATGAGCTGCCGGCGGTTGTTTGGTCAATCAGAACGACACCAAATCGAGCCACTGGCCAGACACCCTTCTCCCTAGTATACGGGGCAGAAGCAGTTCTCCCCACAGAACTCATATACGGGTCACCTCGAGTGCTCGCTTATGATGAGCTTGAGCAAGAGCAGTTGCAGCAAGATGACGCTACGCTCCTTGAGGAAGATCGTCTTCAGGCTGCTGTGCGAGCTGCACGGTACCAGCAAGCCTTGCACCGCTACCATAGCCGCAAGGTTCATGCCCGAAGTCCTGAGGAAGGCGACCTTGCTCTTCGGCGCGTTCAGTCGGCCAAGAATTCTAACAAGTTGACGCCAAAGTGGGAAGGCCCTTATCAGGTAGTACGAGTCACCAGGCCTGGCGCAGTCCGCCTGGAGACCGAGGATTGCATTCCAGTGAGCAATTCCTGGAATATCAAACATCTTCGTAAGTTCTACCCATAAGGCGCAGTTGCCGGGACTCCCGGGAACCACCTTTTGTACAAGTTTTGCCGGCAAGGCATATGATCCTTTGTACAAAGCCAGGCGCAAACCCTGTGCATAGTTGAATAAGCTTAAGTGTTTTACAATTCCTGTTGACTTTCATGTTAATCTATATGCATGTGTATCCGAGATATTGTATTACACTTGCTTCCGGTAAGCGTTAACGAACGGCCAAGGTTCCATATCCCTATTTTCTCTTCTTTCTTTTTTTCTCAAAGGATAGAAGGTCCCCCTCGCGTGCACATTTGCCGGGGGGATTGATGGTATGGACACCAACAGGCAACGTTCAAGGTTGACATTTTGCAGAAAGGAGCACAACAACAAAAAGATAAGTTGCTGAACTTTAAGTGAATTTTTTTACTTAAAGGTTATTTTCCTTGAACGATTTCGCCCTTCGTATGGAAAACCTGCACGCGAAGGAACCTTGTCATGATCGGTTGCGCCCTTACTCTGTTTCGAGTCCGCTCAACAGCTTAGGTGGCTGCACTGAAAACGTCAAGGTATCTTGCCGGTAGCGACACCTCCAGCAGGCTGCTAAGGATCCGTTCCTCGAAGCGCTCGCGGCAAGGGCGTGCGCACCGGCAAGTGTCCAATAAGCGTAGGGCATGTGCCATACAGAAAGAAATCAGACAAGGGAAATAGCGTGCATTCATCTAAAACATAGCAAGCTATATTACATTGATAGTCGCCGCGATTCTAACTTAAGATGAAACTGTCTTTGGCATGAAATGGTGGTGATAAAAATAAGCGAAGTGGTTAGTCCCTGCGCTGGCCTTCGACCCTCTTGACTTGGCTCACTTTGTCGATGATGGGCGCGACAAGCTCTTCGAGTGCCTTGAGGTCTATATTCTTCAGCAAGCTATCAAGAACGTTGGTAAGATTGATGCCAGGGTTCTTGTGCACCACTTTGACGAGCACCTTGAGGAGGACGGCCCGGCAGAGTTTGTGGGATTCGTTGGCCAGATAGGTTGCTCGTTCAGAATGGAGCAGCTTCAGGGCATCAATGACGCTCTCGAAGAACATGGTCAGCTTGGCACTCGAGGACACCCTATCATCAGAAGAGTAGCTGAAGTTCTGTAGGCCCATGGTGGACAGTTCTTCTCTAAGCCTTTCCGCGACGTCAACAAGGTGCTCGGTCCAGATCTTCACACCTTTCTCAAAATCATTATAAGTGGCGGCGGCGCTCTTGAGCGGGTCCTTTTCATTCCGGAGGTCTTTGATCAAAGCCTTCTCGCGAGCCTTGCCATCCTCCAGGGACTTCTCCAGCGTGGTCAGCTTCAGATTCAAATCAGTGATGGATTCATTGGCTGAGGTGAGCTTTTTGGTCTTGTCGGATATGGTAGTTTGCATCTCTGTCAAGCTGTAGAGAGTCTTCTCTCTGTCGGCTTTGAGTGTCGAGAGCTCCTTGCCATGATCCTCGAGATCCGCCTCCAGCCTCTTTACTTTATCGCCCAGCTCGTTCTTGGTGGCCTCTGCAGCTTCGGCGGCATCGATGGCCTCCTTCAATTTGTCGGCGTGATATATGGCCAGAGCTTCGAGCGTCTCCTTGTGTTTCTGCTCCAGCTCCTAGGTTCGCTACATGACAAGCTTTTTGATCTCCTCGTCCTTGCTACGGAGCTTGGCGGCAAGCGCCTCCTTACGAGTGGCAAGGTCCTCTTCATGAGCATTGAGCCCAACGCGGTGTTCTGTTAAGCGAGCTTTCTCTGCAGCAGCCCGCTGCGCGGCCTCTTCCTGTGCCTTCTCGGCGTCGGACTGCTTTAAGAGGAACTTGCTCCAATTTTGACTCAGTTGTTCCCGGCCAGCCATCAGCTCCTAGAAAGCCTCAGCGTACCAGACTTGCGATTCCTCGACGCGCTTCTGGAAATCTGCCTCCGCTGCTTCAATAATTACTGCCCTGGAGTCTAATTTCTCCTTTCGGGTGCGGTGAAGCGCCTGGAGCTTTTGAAAGTTATCGCTCATGGTTTGGAGGAGCTGTTCTTCCTTGGACTCGCTGCTGCTGGCGCGTGGCTCGTCAACGATCTTGAGTCCAGCAGCGGCGATGACGTCTTCATCGAGAATTTCCCCTTCGGTTGGCACCCTAGTGCTTGTCGTCCCTGGTATGCTGACGAACAGGTTGTCGCCAACCTTAAGGTATCTGCTTGGCGGAAGGGCTTCGGATGTTGACGATTGATCTTCGACAACCGCCTCGCCGGAAACTGGGGGCTCCGTGACCGGTGCAGCGCCAGGCGCTCCTGTGGCAGGAATGCCATCAGTATGGTCACCGGTCTCCTTGCCGACCCTCTCAGCAGACCCCTTGGTGTTTTCTTCCTGTACGATCTTGGCGGATTCGTCAGCAGCGCCTTTGTCGGCCTCGGCGGCAGCATCCTTGGCGGTCTCCTCGATGACGATATCAATATCCATTTGTTCCATCGAAGGAAGATCTGAAGACCGGGGAAGGAAACAAGATGAGACCAAGGTTGAAGTTCAAGAAGACAAAAATAACGACAGAGCGACAAGTACTCGGAGGCAAGCGGTTTACCTGTGTCGAGCTGTTGAGAGGTGGGTTCTCCTTTCCCGGCAACATTTGTTGCCGATGTAGGACTGCAGTGCCCGTGCTTGCCGGCTCCTCTTCAACACGAATAGGCTCGCCAGTGGAAGCCCTTGCCGGAGATTCATCTCTGGGCGGCACGGTTGATGGGGGCGGCATGTTGGGAACGGCCTCCAGTGGCTCTCTTTGTTGCCGTTCTTATCCTGCAAGCCCGGAGATGTCAGTCGCAAAGATAAACATCTCAACGCTCGCCAGCGGAAAATGAGGAGCGAACTCACGCTGGGGGCTGAGTTGGGGACTGCGTTGAGGGCTAAGCTCCGGGCTGATGATGATGAGCTCTGATGCATCCACGGTGCTTGCCGAAGGCTCATCACCCGTTGAAGTCTTTGCTTTCTTTGCCATCCTTTGCGCCAATATTTCCGTATCACTGTGGAGACAGGCCAAAGCAAGACAAATGAGTTAAGCAAATCAGGAACTCAGAAGTTAAAAGATCCGGCATGGCCCTTACTCTTCTCTTTCCGGGCTAAAAGCGGAGATGTCGAAGTCGACCTCCACTACAGTGTCCGTGCGAGGGGGCGGAGGAGGGGTCCTGAGTCGCTTGGCTGCGGCAGAAGTGGTAGGTTGATGTGATCCTGCTGCTCCGGCCGTTGGTGCAGTCGTTAGAGATGCCCCCGCCGCTCCAGTTGTTGCTGCGGTCGTGTGTCTCGTGTGCCACACGGGTTGCTGTTGAGCTTCTTGCCGCCGCGCAGCCTTGCCGGCTGCCCCCTTGTTGGAAACCTCACCGCTAGAGGAAGGTTGATTTTCTGGGACGCCAGAGGCGGCTTTCCGAAGAACACACTTCTTCTTCTCTGGAGCTGGGGGCTCCTCGCGCGGTTGCTTCTCGGCTGTGTCTTCGACGGAAGGGCCCCCGGCAACTATGCCACTCTGCTTCCCGACAGTTTCACCCTGCCCAGCAGGGTCTTCCTTTGACATCACTTCTTCACTGGTTTCCCCCTCCGTGAAGCCAACGCTGCCGGCTTCCGCGGCAAGATTCGCCTCTTCCGCCCTGCTGGCGATATACGCCACTTCTTCATCAGTAGTGGGGCGGATGAGGTTTGTCTCTTCCCGGATGGCTCTCTCCGACAGATTGTCAAAGAACTCCTGTGCGCGCTCTGTGGATGGCTCAACCCAAGTTCCGTCAAGGCCGTGAGCATTGCACACCGGCATCATGGCGATGATTGAGGTCAGAGCGGAGTTGTTGCACAGAGGAATTACGCGCGCTGGCAACTTATATTTCCCGTTGGGCCTGAACAGTTTGTGGCAGAGAGCTGTGTGCTGCATGATTATCAAGTTGTTATTCAAACCAGGACGCTGCCTCATGATATCTGCTGCATTCCGAAACTCCCAGGCTGGTCTCCCTTTGTTGTGCAGAGGAGCAATGCGGCGGCGAAGGAAATCAGCGCCAACCATTTCTATTATGAGCCCGGCAGCCCTGAGACGGTGGATCCTGGTAATTGCGATTGTGAGATTCTCATCTTGAGGATCGAGGGAACTCCAGTTATTGCCGCGGACCACTTTCATTTGTCGGGGCAAACAGAAAGGCCGAGGATCCTTCTCCTTATTCCAGCACCATTCGCCCCGCCATTCTTCCCACTTGCTACAAAAGAGCCCCTCTGGATATATCTCTTTATTCCATGCCCTTGGAATCCAGGTGATAGAACCGGAAAGGGCGTCTCCTTTTTCGATACGGGGAACGAAATAGTGGCAAAAGAGGGCTGTGCTGGGGACTACTCCGGCGAAATTTTCGCAGAGATGGGCGAAGACTGACATACATGTCACGACATTCGGTGTGAAATCCAAGAGATGGAAGCCGTATGTGTACATGATGTCGATGAAGAAATCAGAAAACGGAGGGCAGAGCCCGCAATAAAAGTAGGCAGCAAAGAAAGGGAATTTATCTGGGCCACCCTTGGAGGAAGCAGGATTCACGCGAGTAGCAGGGATCGCCTTCGTCTCCCTCCACCACATGCATAAATACCAATCCCTCAGGGCGCTCGCGTCGAGCGTCGGGGCAAAGACGACGTGTTCCTTCCGCATCTTCACCAGCTCGGACTCTTCCGCCTTGGCATCCGAGTAGATGGCTTTCACCTCTTTGCCCTTGCTCGCCTTGGGCGGCATGGCAACTGTGGAAGCAAGAGCCGAGGGCGATGAGGGTGTGGAGGTGGCAGATGGCCGGGAGAGACTCTGTTTCGAGCTCGAGGAAGAAGACGACGGCGGTTTCCAGATTGGAAAAGATGGGAGGTAAATGAACAGCGCCTCTGCGGATTCCCTTTTATGGGGAAGGCGCGGGGCTGCCTCTTTTCTAAATCAATGTGAATGCGCTTTTACGAGCGCGCTGCTACTGCGGTCGTTCCGCGCACGTATCCCGTGTCGCGCATTCAATATGCATCATGGGGAAGCGCGGTAAACGAGATAATTACGACAGCTAACTCCTGCCACGCGTGCCCGTGCACTGTTTGGGCCTAGCCCAACAACGCCTCGCACCCGTGTATGGCCTAGGCCCAGGGACTCCTGTCGGTGTACTAAAGTTTGGGTCCTTTAGTACCCCATACTTGTGCACGGACGGTTGTAGCCATACCAGCGGCAAGGCCTGCCAGGGGATAGCTGGAAGCAAGTGCAAGACTATCAAGAAGGCATTCAAACCAGTGACCAGAAGACAGAAGCCCGAAGGCCGGATCCCCGGCAAGATACTTGCCGGGATGGCTTGCGAAGACCCGGCAAGACTCACACCCGGCATGACTCCACCACCCTGCCACTGCTCCAGCGCAGCGGCCAGCCTGTCATTTGGGTTTTGTCCTCCTGGATGCATGTCATGGCACTAGTGGTGGACGGGCTTAAGCGGTGCTGATGGGGCGGGCCCTTTTTCCGTCCCCAAGAAAGTAAGGGACACCTAAACAGAGCATTTAATGCGTTTGTCCTAAGACGTCAGTGATAAACATGTAAACACTGTAGCAACTTTACACCTCTTGTATGTACTGTACGCCACTGTTGGTGACCCCTTGGACGTATAAAAGGAGGCCCAAGGCGTATCTACAAGGGGGGAGGACTCTCTGGCCCATTTTGCATGCGTAGCTGCTGCTCAAACATACTGTTCACCGCAAGCGCTCCTAGAGCTTGGGCTTAAACACCCATAATAAACCAAAGCAGGAGTAGGGTATTACGCTTCTCACTGGCCTGAACCTAGGTAAAGATCCCCTTGCGTTGATCGTTGGATCTGCTCTTTGTGCATACCTCTCTCCCTGCCGAACTGTAAAAGGGATCCACGCGATCCCATAGGTGTCGTACAGCGACACTGAGAAGGCACTGACGGTGGCCTCGAGAAAACGCCACAAACTGTCGTTTTAAAGCAGCCAACCACGCCAAGGCATCGGCGCGCGAGGCCTCGACGGTGGCCTCGACGGCGAGGTGCTCCTCCAAGATCTGGGGGTCGGCATGAATGGCAGCCATCGCGACCTCATCCGCGCGTGCGGCCACGATTTGCTTCTCTGCTGCCAAATGCTCCTTGAGCTACTGGCTATACTGCGTGCACCATGGCTTAGGGCGGCGCTTATTTGGGGGAGGGGTTGGTGATTTGGGTGGAAGGTGTCGTGCCGGCGGTCGGGGCATGTGGGATTTGGAAGGAGGAGGAGGATGGGGGTCAGGTGTGGAGTACCTGCCTGGATCGATGAGGCCGAGCAGCGTGAAGGAGGGTCGCCGGTGAGGCGGCACTGCAAGCAAGGAGTGAAGGTTTCAACTTGGAAAGGAAGGCGGAAACAGGGGAAATGTGGCTTTTGGTGAGGGGGAGGGGCGGGAGGTAGATATTTCCGCGGAAGCCGAAATTTTTGGATCGGTGCAGCGAAAAAACTGGCGCGCAAAGTATCATCAGACACTGTCCCTTATTCAGCACTGTGTACGATATGTGAACATCACATACGATTCATATAGCTTAACCCGTGTGTGATGAGTTTGAACGTCAAAAATTTTGGTTCGAATTTCCCTGGTTACAGTGGTCATCCACGTCATTGCATAATTTGGGTACACAAAGGAGACTACAGCACACCCACACTTCTTAATCGAGCAAGTTCAGCAATTAAACAGAGCTAGCTGACCTAAACATTACTCTAACAAATTAAAGACCGGTGCTCTTAATTAAACAAAACAAATAGTACTACTATGGCTGGTGCTCGTCGATCTCCGCCGCCTCCTCCATGTCCAGCTCCCGCCCGACGATCTCCTGGGGAAGGGGCTCCATGGCATCAATCACACCATACTCGACAAGCATCTCGCCATCCGCATCCGCCATATCTTTGGAATAGGCCGCCACGAGCAGGGCGTGGGCGGCCGCGATCTGTGCTTGGGCGGGCTCCGTCGTGGCAAAGTATGCCGCGCAGGAACAGACAGTTGCTCGAACGCTCTCGGCGATTGCCAACTCTTCGACCGTGGGTTGCCGACCATTGTCGAAGAAGCTTCGTTCGATTTGTGCGGTGACTGCCATGAGCTGGGCGTGGGCAGCCTCGACATGGTTGTGGGCGGCATCCATCAGGGCTAAGGCCGCCACTACAGAACAGACAGCTGCTGTGCCGCTCTCGCCAGTTGCTATCCTCGATGCAGATGTTGCTGCCGCTACCTGAGAAGCAACAGCGGCCGTTTGGGCTGCCTTGGCGCCCGGTCGCAGATTGTGGCCGCGCTCATGAAGCTTGTTAGCACACGCCTGGCGGCTGCGGCCGCGCTCTTGCCGGAGTGGGCCGCCGAAGTTGCCCTCACGAAGCGGATCCACGTCCCCATCTTTCACCGGCGATGATTGAACAGTGTAATGATATTTGGGGAGCGAGCTAGTGTGCTTGACATGCTAGTTGTGGACTGTAGCCGACGCACCTTCTCGCGTAAGCCATATGCGTACTATACTCCGACGGTGCTCCAAGATATTTTGTGCTGCATCTCACAAGGTTGGTGATAATAAACTGTGTGCGATCTACTTGATTTTTCGTCTTGATTTGAATTACATAATGGGGTCACAGCTGCAAAGGATGGTGTTTGAATTGCTAGAACTTTTATCTGCAGTGAACATGCAACTATAGGTGTGTCGTCAAAAAAATTAGAATTATTCAGGGTTCGTTTGGACATTTTCATACATTAACTTGGTTTTCTAGGCATTTCAGGTGCACAATTCAAAATTAAACTACATGCACATGCTCCGGTGCACCAAAATGGGTTGTAAAATAATATATGTGTCCATGGGTTGATGCTTATGTCCCATGCAAGAAATGGGGATGAATTTCAAACACCACGGCACCGTGGCTCTCCGGCAAACATTGAGGTGCTTGCTTTTGTAATTCTAGTAAATCCAAAACTAGTCTGAAATTCATGAACCTTGGCATGCTATCATGGAATGGCATCAACATGCTGGGGAAAAAAATATTGTCCTATTTGGGGTAGGTTATGGTATAAGCTTCTCACAAACCAGAGATTCTCACAAGAAGCCTCATGGTTCCGGTAGGGTAACGTGTCACCTTTGTGGACGAAATGATATAGGTTGCCTCTTCTTGCTTTCAAAACATTTCTAGTGTCAACGTAGAACAACAGGAGTGTTGTGTCATTTTTTGGGATTTTTTGTGGTTCGCTTGGATATTTTTATACATTAACTGAGTTTTCTATGCATTTATGTGCATAATTCAAATTTGAACTACATGCACATGCTCCAGTGCATATAAACGGTTTGAAAAATCAAATGTGCGTCCTTGGTTGCAACCTTAGGTCCCATGTAAGAAATGGGAATGAATGTCAAACACCTTTGCCATCGTCGCTCGGCCGCTAACATTGAGATACATGGTTTTAAAATTCTAGTAAATCAAAAACTCGTCTGAAATTCATGAAACTTGACATGCTATCATGGAATGGCATCAATATGCCGTGATAAAAATATTGTCCCATTTGGGGCAGGTTGGGGTATAAGCTTCTCACAAACCAGAGCTTCTCGCAACAAGCCTCATGGTTACGGTAGGGAACGCTTCACCTTTCTGGACGAAGCGATATCCGTTGCCTCTTCTTGATTTCAATTTTTTCTCTAGTGTCAACATAAAACAACAGGAGTGTTGTGTTAAATTTTGGAATTTTTCGGGGTTCGTTTGGACATTTTTATACATTAATTGAGTTTTCAATGCATTTATGTTCATAATTCAAATTTGAATTACAGGCAGATGCTCTAATGTATATAAATTGGTTAAAAATCAAATCTGTGTCCTTGGTTGCATGCTTAGGTCCCATGCAAGAAATGGGAATGAATGTCAAACACCTTGCCACCGTCGCTCGGCCGCAAACATTGAGATACATGGTTTTTAAATTCTAGTAAATCCAAAACTCGTCTGAAATTTATGAAACTTGGCATGCTATCATGGAGCGGCATCAACATGCCGTGGTAAAATTTTTGTCCCATTTGGGGCAGGTTTGGGTATAACATTCTCACAAACAAAAGCTTCTCACAACAAGCCTGATGGTTTCGGTAGGGAACGTGCCACCTTTGGGGACGAAACGATATCCGTTGCCTCTTATTGCTTTCAAAATTTTTCTAGTGTCAACATAGAATAATAGGAGTGTTGTGTTAAATTTTGAATTTTTCGGGGTTCGTTTGGATATTTTTATACATTGACTGGGTTTTCTAGGTATTTTATGTGCATAATTCAAATTTGAACTACATGCACATGCTACAGTGCATATAAATTGGTTGAAAAATCAAATATGTGTCCTTGGGTGCATGCTTAGGTCCCATGCAAGAAATGGGAATGAATGTCAAGCACCTTGCCACCGTCGCTCGGCCGCAAACATTGAGATACTTTGTTTTTAAATTCTAGTAAATCCAAAACTCGTCTGAAATTCAAGAAACTTGGCAATGCTATCATGGAGCGGCATCAACATGCTGTGGTAAATTTTTTGTCCCATTTGGGACAGGTTTTGGTATAATTAAGCTTCTCGCAAATCAGAGCTTCTCACAACAAGCCTGATGGTTTTGGTAGGGAACGTGCCACCTTTGAGGACGAAACGATATCCGTTGCCTCTTCTTGCTTTCAAATTTTTTTCAGTGTCAACATAGAACAACAGGAGTGTTGTGTCAATTTTTGGGACTTTTCAGGGTTCGCTACGACATTTTTATACATTAACTGGGTCTTCTAGGCATTTTATGTGCATAATTCAAATTTGAACTACATGAACATGCTCCAGTGCAGAAAAATGGGTTGACATATCAAATGTGTGTCCTTGGGTGCATGCTTAGGTCCCATGCAAGAAATGTGAATGAATTTCAAACACCAGTGCACTGTTGATTGCCGGCAAAACGTTGAGATACTTTATTTTTAAATTCTAGTAAATCCAAAACTCGTCTGAAATTCATGAAACTTGACATGCTATATCATGGAATGGCACCCAACATGCTGTGCTATTTTTCGTGTCCATTTTGAGAGAAGGCGCACTCAAATAACAGCCAACAAAGGCATTTTGAAACAAATAGCTGCCACTGTAACATCTCAAACGTTTTGTATAATTTAAATCGTGTGCGTTATGTTAACCATTCACGTGACGCCACGCCTCACTCTTTTCATGGCTAGGAGGTGCCGTGCGGACAAATGCTTGACTGAACGGGAGGCATGCGAGCTGTACTCCAATGCGCAGGCTCACCGGGAAGCGAGCCCTTTGACTTCCATGGCCGCCTGCCTTGCTCGCATCCTCTCCATTAATGGCGCCCAACCCGCAGTTTAATACGGTTTTTAATATAAAACACTCATTTCAAACGTTTTAGTTAGAACACCCGTATGCAAACCGACAGCTTCCCCAGGAAGCCAAGGGAAAATGTGCCGAGCAGGATTTGTGCAGCTCTTGATCGCAAACATTTTAGATAGAACACCCGTATGTAAAACGACAGCTTCACCAGTAAGCCAAGGGAAAATGTGCCGAGCGGGATTTGTGCAGCTCTTCATCGCAAACGTTTTAGATAGAACACCCGTATGCAAAGTGAGAGCTATGGTCTTCCGCAGTAAGCCAAGGAAAAATTCGCCGCGCAGAATTTGTGCATCTATTCAACGCAAACGGTTCAGATTGAATAAGGTATGCAAAGCGAGACTTCGGCGCTAAGTCAAGAGAAAATGTGCCGAGCAGGATTTGTACCTCCCTTCAACGCAAACGGTTTTTTCGAATGACCCGTGTGCAACCACGTACAGACAATTTGGTAAGATTTGCATCTGTCATATTGGGTATATTGGCATTTGTCAAACTAGAAAGATTGACATTTGTTGATCTAGTAACATTGCCATTTGTCAATCTTCTAACACAGCCATTTGTCAAAATATGCAGCTAAAAATCACTAGCACTATCTAATTTTTGCAACTAAAATTCAGTAATTAAGCATAGATTTCATTCATAGATTAAGCAGTCGTTCTTTATACAAACAGTTCAACTCGACAGCTGAATCGACCAAACTTTTCCTCAATTGTTGCCAACCACGTACTGAAATAACTAGTTCAACTATATATACTAGCTAATTTTAAGTACGTTGTACAGTTCCACCACATCTATAGTCAGATGAATTGAACAAAATAGCCCCTAAATACTACTACTATGGAGGGGCTTTGTACTACTTCCGGCAGCCTCTCCTCTGCCGAGCGCGCTCAGTAAGAGGCGGAGGAGGAGGAGCCTACCGACGAGCTAGACAACTGCAATACGGTGCCTGCCGCTGCTGCACCTTCTGCGACGCTCACCTCGAACGCCCTCTGCCGCTCCAGACGACCCCTCTCGAAGCGGTGGTTCTCCTCGTAGATCTCCTGATTCCTCGCCTCTGCGGCGGCGTGTGCTGCGGCCACGGCGGTGGTAAGGCTCTTTGCGTGCTCGACGAGGCGCTCCTCCTCCTCCCGCAGGAACTCGATGTAGCGCGTAAGGTCGCTGACACACGTGCGGGCCTCCACCTCCGCCTCCCGCCTTCGGGCGGTGGTGGCGGAAGGGGTGATGACCCCGGCGGTCAACGGTGGGCTGGTGGCCACGGCGGCCGCCAGTGGGGTGGCGGCCACGACGGCCACCTCTCGCCTTCGGGCCGCGGCGGCGGAGCGGGCGATGGCCCTGGCTTTCGACGGTGGTGTGGAGGCCACGGCAGCCGGCAACAGCTGCCGACGGGCAGCGGCGGCGGAGCGTGTGGTGGGTGTTCCGCGAACACCCAACAGGGACACCACACGCACTACACTACGCCGGGGACTGCGCCGCCGCCGCGGTGTAGCCTCCCAGCTGGAGTTGTCCTCTGATGACGGCGGAGTGGCTGAGCAACGACGACGGACCGGTGCAATTGGTGATTGTGGGAGAAGCAGATGAGATAAGCTACAGGGAGGGACGGGAAAATGCCACGCAGGACTCGCCGACTGTGAGGGTTTATATAGCAAGCCGGTAAGCATTGGGATTTTGAGGGATTTCACCGAGTCGCGCGGGAAGCTTACGCGGTTGCGCAGGAACGCGCTCACCACCGTTTGGCCAAAAGAACGCCCCCGCGCGCTGCTCAAGCTTGTGCTCGAAGCCGTCTGCGGCAGCGGGGTGACAAGACATGCGAGAGGAGGACGAAAGGACACATACACATACGGTTAACAAAAAAAGGTTTAACTAATAAAATACCTACTATACCCCCGTCCTGGTTTATAAGTAGGATTTAACTAATAAAATACGAATGCATGTCGCCAAAGATTATATCGTTGGATTCGTATTTGAAACTAGTTTCCAATTATATAATTTTTATAACATGCATTAACATTTTGTTGGTTAAATTTAAGGTCAAAGTATGGCACGGAATATAAAGGGGACTAACAGACCAAGACGGAGGTAGTAGCACACGGCCGCTCTCTACGCAGCGACGCAACTGCCGGCCGGCTTGTAGGCGATCATTCCCTGCGTGTTCAACTGCTCTATGCGTGTGATTGCTCGCGGTTGAGGCGGCCGCGGCGCGCTCTGCTCTCGCGTCCCTCCGGGCGCTCTGCCCTCCTCCCTCCACGCGTGCTGCCAGTGTTTGGGGCCGGCGCACGATCACGTATGTTCGTGTGCATGCGGTTGCGCCGGGCGCGGCGCCACAATGTAGTTACCCGCTGCAAAAACTGCCATGTGGATGTGCCAAGAATCCAGGCCGCCCGGCCCCATTTATTCCTGCGGCCATTTACCTTCATCTCTCGTGCCACACGACACAATAAGCACACCTACGACGACACATATAGAGAGGACATCCAGCGGTTCCAATGGCGCTCCCCGTGGCTCCAATGGCGCTCCCACCGGCCGACGACGACAACGGCAGGCAGTTCACCACGCATCACGTAGTGGACACCCACGTGAGGGGGAAGGCCCTCTCGGTGGTGTACACGAACGAGCCGGTCTCGGTGGAGAGCTCGATCCAAACTATGGAGCAGTTGCTTGCTGAGGACAAGTACCAAGTGGTCGGCTTCGACCTTGAGTACACCATCGGTCGTGCCAGGCACGATCAGAAGGTTGCCGTCGCCCAGTTGTGCGTGCGACATGATGTCCTCGTCTACCACTACCACCTGGCCACAAGGCCTTGCGAGCGTTTCTCCAGGTTTATCAACAGCTCCGACTACAGTTTCGCTACGGTGGACACCACCAACGATCTAAAAGCGCTCAAGATTTCGGGCTTGAAATGCTAGAATCTTGTCAACATCCAGGACCACTACAAGGTCTGGGGTAGCGACAACAACAAACAGAACTCCCTGGTTGACCTCGCCTCGGCCATCATCGACCCCTACTACATGAAGATGAAGGATGAGAGCAAGAAGGACAAGAACGTCTGGCACAGTGTCTGGCATGAGAGACTGGATGAACAACACGTCAAGTACGCGGCCAAGGACGCGTACACAAGCTACGAGATATACATGCGGATCGTTGATATGAGGGAGTGTCTTCTTCCTGCCCTAGACAAGGGATCGAGCCACAGAGCAGTGGCGGGAGCGTCACAAGAAGTAGATGACTAGACGATCGTTTCTCCTAGTTTAGAATGCATGCAATTGTTTATTGAGGTGTGTGCGAATAATCTGTATAGTCACTTATGTAATTGGATGTTTATTTCAGTTATATATATATATATATATATATATATATATATATATATATATATATATATATATATGTGTGTGTGTGTGTGTGTGTGTGTGTGTGTTATTCTTCTGTAGACAGAGCAAATCACACGGCTTATTAGCAGCAATCGTCTATGTTATTATTGGTCTTCGCACACATTTCTAATTACGGACCTGTTTGCCGCGTATCACACACATCTTGTTCAGTTGAACTGTTTCTGTTGTCTTGACTCATCGCAAACAGTTCATCCGAGTGAACTGTATGCCCTCCATCGCACACACCTTGATCTGGTTGACCGTTTCTATTGTGTTGCCTAATCACACACAGTTCATCCTAGTGAACTGCATGCCGTATATCGCACACACACCCTCATCTAGCTGCCCGTTTCTGTTGTTCTGTCTCATCGCAAACAGTTCTTCTGGATTAACCGTTTGCCACGCATCGCACACGCAACTAAAATCCAAACCGTGTTTGATGTATCCGCCATCGCAAACGTTTTGCATCTTTTTTGACGGTTTTTTTACATCACCGTTTGTGATTAATGCATCGCACACAGTTTCGTCGAAGGGTCTCTGATCGTAGCGTCGCGTTAGCAGCATCCTGCAGTAGTGTCCACTCGCCGCCCACTATGTGATCGGACCTAGCGGTCCGCCGCACGGTGTTCCTCCTGCACGCGTGGATACCGTTAGCGGCGATGCACCTGCGCCGCTCCGGCAAACTTGTATGTGGGATCGAACGACCGGCTGTTCGAGGGAGATCGGACGAGGAGGAGACGATCCACGCGGACGCGCTGCCCCAACTCTTCTTCCGCTGCACGGCACTGCACGTCTAGTGGTATCGATCTGTGATCCATCTCCTGTAGCATGATCTTGGTTGTTCTGCGCGTAGGAAAATTTTAATTTGCAGTCGACGCACCCTACCGTAGAACCCAACATAAACTAGATCGACACCTAATTGCTCGCTTATGGACCGGTGGTTCCCAACTAGTAACTTGTACCCCCACCCTATAGACCACTCCAATGTAACTCCAACAGAAAAGGGAGAAAGAATATAAATGAAATATCATGGGCTTGTTCACCCTAAGAAACTGAAGGAAACTCGGACGCAAATACATGTTTTGCTTCCACAAAGGAAAGGTTGCTACGAAGCTAGCTCACAACAGCGTTCTCCTCTAGAGTGTAAAATCATGGATGGAGATTGATGCAGCAACCACTAGATTCCTACCTTTAGTGCGCCAATGGATGATCCGTCTTTCCCTTTTGATACATAAAAATGATTTCTTCGCCTTTTTATAGATAAATACATTTGGAGACTGATGAGGCTTGTGATCTCTTTCTTTTTCTATTGGTCAAGGAATGCAAATAATGAAATAACTCATAGAGATGCAAATGGATTTCATGTCCCTATTGATCTCCATTCTCATTGGACATTTTGACTTAGTAGCTATGTGATTTTCCACTTTGATCCGTGTACCTATATCTCTTCTTTCACCACTTCTTTCGTCTCTCTTCTTTGGGCCCTGTATTGGGAACCATTCTTTTCCCGGTTCCAATTAGAATAATAGTCCTTTCATTCTGACAACCAACTATATCTCTTATCCCTAGCTCGGCTCTTAACCATTTTCCATCTTTCCAGTGACAGTTGCGAAGAGCTCCCCTTCACTAGATATTGTTATTTTTGGTTCATAATGGTGGTCTAAGAGAACCCGAAACTAGAGCACACACCAGGTATGTATTTATTTCCCTATGGTTTGTGATTGTTGCAACCACCTATCTTTTTTTTACTTTGTCACATATTTCATAAAATGAACTCTCTATGGATCCCCACCAGGTGAAGGGAAAAAAGAGCTAATGGACTCAGTTACAAGAATACTCCTAGATGATAACGACTCGTCAGGTTTGAACCGGCATAAGCCTTACTAAGACCTATATTCCATGGAGCCGTAAATTTTTTGTTAGGTTCTTATATGAGATTTTTCCTATACGGAGTCTAGACCTTTTCTTCACACAACGAAAAATATTAATCTGAGATTCCATCTATAGTGAGTGTATGCTGGTTTAGAATGACTAGATAATTGCCCATGTGTTGCATCACATGCATATATATTTATATGCAATTATCATGATTTACATGTTATTGCTAATGTGATTACGGATAAAAAAATGAATTTTTGCTATAAAGTAAGACATTACTTAATGACTTACATAAGAAAACATGGTTTTCTTCAGAAGCCAATAATACATGGGGCTGTTGTGGTTATTTTAAGACAAAAAACCATGGAAAGTTTGGTAAAGCCGCAAACCAAGAAGCTAGGTTTGGACGGATGACAAAGAAAAGAAATGTATAACACAACCTTAGGCGTCTTTTAAGCATGAAAGAGTATTGCCACATTATGTGTCATGTCCTCAAAGCTGAGCTTTGTTATTGTCAGAATTTAGAACCGTCTGCGGAGGAAGAAGACACTCTTGCGTTTCTGAACTTGAACATCATAGATTTTTTCTGAAAAAGAAATGTGCAGATGTGATGATTGCTACAAGTCTCCAGACCGGTTAAAACTGGATAAGAGCCACAGTTCATCATACTAAAGAAACAGCTAAGGCCATATCTAAGCAACAACAGAAGAGTTGTGCAAAAGCTAGGAGCAAAGCCATGCATTCCCAGTTTTTGGCGTCCTTGCTCCTGTTGATGGACACGTGTCCCTGATATTTATTCTAGTACAATACCGGTTTTTCTTTTGTTTTGCTACTACTCCATCCGTTTCTAAATATAAGTCTTTTTAGAGATTTCAACAAGGGACTACATACGAAGCAAAATGAGTGAAACTACACTCTAAAATGTGTCTATATACATCCGTATGTTGTAGTCCATTTGAAACCTCTAAAAAGACTTATATTTAGGAACGAATGGAGTAGTTTTTTATGGGTGTTGGTCGGGCTGGTTCACCACCGTCCAATTCACCACTTTGACAAATACACCGCTTACAACGAAGCTTCCTTCTCTCCAAGAGACCACCGATTTATTTTCTTCCTCATCTTTGATCTCTCCCGTTTCCTTCCCCAGCGTCGCTCCTCTACCAAAAAAATTCCCGGTCATGTTCCCTCCTTCTTTGCCGCTGCCGTCTACCGCCCCGCCATAGGCCTTCCCTACTCTCGCCCTTCTTATTCTATGCTAGCTTTACTCAAGTTTTCTAACAAAAATTATCAACCAAATAAACCAACAACTAGCTCAAGCACAGGCGCAGCGTGGCGTCGCGCCTTCGCCACTAGTCTCACTTATTGTGAGTAACATCGAGCGGTCGCCCACAAGTCTCCCCTATGTGGGCCGGCTCAAGATACAATTTTCTCTTCTATGACTGCTCCTCTTGCATTGAGTCATTAACGTAGGACATTTTTTCTCTTATTTGCTCGCTTGCTCGGGATGGATTGGTATAGGTGCCTCCTTTTCCCGTTTTCTTAGTTTATATTGTTTTTTTCACTTGTCTTTTTTTGTTTTACTGCTTCCATTTGTTTCTCCATTCAGGAATTTACATTTTTTGTTAATTTTTTATTCCGTTATTCTTATTTTTTTATTCTTTGTTTCTAAAATGTGAACATCCTTTAAAAAATATTTGAACCCTTTTCAAAATACATAAAAAAAATCAGATACACGACAACAAATATGTATAAACTGTAAATATTTTAAGTTTCACTAGAAGAAAATTCAAATACAAGTCAAAAAATTTATAAATACATCTTGAACAGTTTTATAAATGTGATGTCATTTATTTAGTACACAAAGAACATTTTTAGAAAAATATGATGAATTTCGTAAAATACACAATGGGCTTTTTCGCACTAATGGATTATTTTGAATATGCGAATAATATTTTTTAATAGATGACAAACAATTTTTTAAATGATAAATGTTGTTTAATTATACTATAAACATTTTAAAGTACACGATGAACATTTTTTTTAAAGCGATTACCATTTTCTAAAGGCACAAAGACCATTTCTCAAATACATGTTTTTAATAATATGTAATATTTTTTTAGTACGCAACAAACATTTAAAAAAATCTTTGATTCACACATTTTTATCCACGACGACCATTATACAAACATGATTAAATTGTTTTAGCGTGTTACAAAAGGTTTTTTTTGGGACGGTATGTCTCTATGTACAATTTATAATGTATGATGAAATTTAAAAATAAAACATCACAAACCAGTTTTTAATACAATGAACATTTTTTAGTCACATGAACATTTAGAAAAATACCGAACATTTTTTAACTGAAAATGTGCGAAGATATTTCTTTAGTTACAGCAATATGTTCTAAAAATACAGAGACCTTTTTTTAGTTACATGGAATTTTCAGCGTCTACTCTTGAACATAGGATACATAAAACCAGTGAAGTAATATTTTCAGAAAATATATGTGAAATAAGTGTTATTTTTAAATGTGGTTCGTCGATAAGTATACTGAACGAACATGTGCAAGAAGAAACGTACTCAGCTCAGGAAAAAACCGAAAAGAAACGCGCTCGTGGCAGGGAACGCTTCCACATGCCAATTCCTGTTCGGCGCCCTCAGCTCCGGTAACAATGTAACCCACAAACCGGCAAACAACCCCCCTCCGCCCTGGGCTCGGCCCGTTTAGTTTTTCATCCGTTCTTTCTTTTATAACCTTCCAAAAATAGTTACGTCAGTGGGATTCGAACTATCGACCTCTCGGTTTACTTCCGGATACCGTAACCACAACGAGAGCTCAATTGTTGAGCCTAATTCTTCTTGTTACCTTCTCTGTCTGTTTTCTTGTTTAGCTGTTTTTCTTCGGTTTTCTTTTTCATTTTCTTTTCCATTAGATTAAATCCATGAACTTTTCCAAATTCGTGAGCATTTGTATAAATTTTGCTAAATTCATGAATTTTGTAAAATTTGTGAACTTTCGTCAAATTCACGAACTTTATTTGCAAATCCATGAATTGTTTTTCCAAAATTGATGAATGTTTTGCAGATTCAAGAATATTTCTAAAACTGATGAACCTTTTTATGTCTCCATAATTCAAATCGGTGAACCTTGTTTCAAACTCCGTGACCATTTTTCTAACTGTTGAACATATTTCTCAAAATTGATGAACCTTTTTCTTAAATCGGTGATTTTTTCAACTTTGTAAACTTTCTAAAAAAATTGAGAAGTTTCTAAAATTCGCGAGCCATCTGTGATGACCCCGACTTAACCGTGCACTAACCATACACGCAAATGCACACGATCAAGCCTAAGGACTCACTTGAAGATATCACAACACAACTCTAAAACATAAATAAAGTCATACAAGCTTTATATTATAAGCCAGGGCCTGGAAGGCTCGAATACATAGCTCGATGGCATACAAGCGTCAGCGGAAGCATCAGATATCTGAGTACAGATATAAAAAGAAAGACAGAATAAGCCTTCAAGGAGGCGGGGCAAAAGTAAACGCTACGATCGAAAGGCGCAGGCCTCCTGCCTGGGACCCTCCGAACCTACTCCTGGTCGTCGGCCAACTCGTAGTAGTAGCCACCCTCGGGGTAGTAGTGGTAGTCATCGGCGGGGGCATCGGTCTCTGGGGCTCCGTCATCTGGTTGCATCAAACGGATATGGGGAGAAAAAGAAAGCAAAGCAACCGTGAGTACTCATCCGAAGTACTCAGCAAGCAAGGATCTACACTACATATGCAACATTATCAAAGGGAGGTTGTATATGTGGACTGGGCTACAGAAATGCCAGCATAGAGGGGAAAGCCTAGTCCTATCGAAGACTAGCATCTTCATCATCTTCAATGGTCTTGCAGCATTAGAAGAGTGCAGATTAGCATAATGTAAAGTAGTAGTAGGGTTATCAACCTCGCCTAGAGATTCTTCCTCGACTCCCTGCGAGAAAGCAATCCCAGAACCATACTATCTAGTTATCATCTCAAGTGTCCAGTTCTAGTTGTACCGATCGGGATACAACTCCGAGTGTCCGTTACCGTAGGACAGGCTATCGATAGATTGTTTCTTCCCTGCAGGGGTGCACCAACTTACCCACCATGCTCGGTTAACTCCGACCGGACACACTTTTCTGGGTCATGCCCGACCTCGGCCAAACGACACGCGCAACCCGACCTAGGCTCTAAAGAGAGGTCAGCACGCCGGACTAACCTATGCCCCCAGGGGTCTTGGGCCTTCGCCCTGGGAACCCTGCACGTTGCGAGGACGCTCCGGAAGCAGACCTAGCCTCCTTAATACAAGCGCGGGCTTAACCAGTCCAATCCAAAGCGGGCCGCTCCTCGCTGACGTCTATAGAGCTTCGGCTGATGTATACGATGCATAACGCCCATACTATGCCCACGTGATGGTTAGTGCTATCAAGCCAGAGGCCCCTCGGATCAAATATCCAAACCGTTAGTGTGTTGGTAGTGCGGTAACGAGCAGAAACTCACGATCGATGTGACCCCGTCACCCCGTCTCGAGGGCTTGCGGCAAGGACTAAGAATGCCCGGCCATGCCTCGTATTCATCTCTCGGGCTCCCTCCAGGTCAACCCGTCTCCACATCACTTCGCAAATATGCTCGCGCGGGTACCCCTCAGGGCCGACCCGTCTTTAGTAACATGGTTCAGTGTAAAGTCATAGTAACCATAGTAACCGTGTGTCTAACACCAAGGGGAACCCTGAGGAATCACCCTCGATGGAATTCCACCTGATGTTATCGTCAAGGTGAACGAAGGAGGAATCACCCTCGAGGTCCACTCTTGAGGAGTTGCACGACGGTGTCGTTATCGGGGGTGGTGTAGGAGGAATCACCCTCGCTGACCACGACCGTTTAACTAACCTACAAGGTTATCATCAGAAGTGCTGACGAGGTATCACCCTCGGCACTCGATAGTAACCCAGTAGTGTCGAGCAACTAAGGGGGAAGTGATGTGCGGTGCCGGGGCCTGGTCTTCGATCCCGTTGATCGGGTCTTCTGATAATCCAGCGGGGCAGTCGGGATAAAGTGGGGTCTCTGATGGGTCTCTACCCAACCTATACTAAACAGTTTAGGATAAGCAGGTATGTAACAATAGCAGGTTACAATAAACAGGCTATGCAGCAGATATAGGATAACAGTAACAACAGCAACTTCTAATGCCAGCATAAGAGAGAGAGAAATAGGCGATATCGGTATGCTCAAAAGGGGGGTGCTTGCCTGGAAGCTCTGCGGCAAGGGTCTGGTCATCAGGGGCGTAGTCGTACTCCGAAGCAGCGTCTGCCTCGGGGACTACGTCGGTGTCAGGGTCTAACGAGAGAGAAGAGGGGGAGGAAACAAATAAATACACAGCAAACAATGCAACACAGAGCATGCTATGCCTAAAATGCAGTGCAGGGTTGCCTAAAGATATATCTAAGTCATTTTAGTTATTTTAGGATTTAAGTTGGATATAATAACCGGTGGATGTGTACTATTCATATAACAGAATCTGGCTAAAAGTTACGGGTTCTCCTACGTAGGGGGTTTCGACATGGAAACAGACGACACGATCAGATTCGTCTCGTCGTTCTGAGCAACTTTCATGTTTTAAGTTTTTCGATCTGAGCAACGGTTTATTTTCTATGAATTTTCAAAGACTAAATCATTTTTTGGAATTATTTAAATCAACAGAAATGGATTTATGACATCAGCATGATGTAATGATGACATCAGCAGTCAAATGGTCGGCTGACCAGGTCAAACCTGACCTGTGGGTCCAGTGGGACCCACATGTCAGTCTCTATGAGGCCTAACGGTGAACTAAGCTAATCTAACAGACTAATTAGCTAGTGGGCCCGGCCTGTCAGTGGCTTAACTATATAACAAAATTAATTTAACTACTTAATTAACTTAACTAACGCAGGGGACCCACACGTCAGTGTCACTGTGCTGACACATCAGCTCAGTTGACCTAGTCAACGTGTCAGCGGGGCCCCCCCGTGTCCACTGGTCAGTGGCCCAGAGGTGGCCCCAGGCCGGCCACGTCGGCGGCCGGCACCGGAGTGACTCCGGCGACCAAAACAACGGCGGTGCCTCGCCGGAGTTGGTCGGAATCGCGCTACGGGGCTCCGTTTCGGCCGTGCGTGGGTGCGTTCGAACGCCGCGTCGAGCTGTGGTGGTGGTCAGAGCTGGGGTGGCCGAAACGGCGATGGCGAGCGGCGGAGGCGGCGCCAGAGTTCGGGTGTCGGCGGGTTCGGCGTTAGAGGGTGCGGCAAGTGGCTTGTGCGGTACCGTTCGAACGAGTGGACGAAGCCGCGTCGAACGGTGGCGGCGCCGGACCAAAAGGTCGCCGGAAAAGTGGCCGGCGACGAGCTTTAGCGCCAGCGCGTTCGGGACCTCGATGGGAACTACGCTAGGAGGCACGGGGAGGCTCGGGCGCGGGCTCGTTGGGCTCCTGGGAGCACCAGGAGCTCGACCGTGGCCTCAGGCGGCGGTGACAATGGCCGCAACGATGGCTACGAGCTCGTCGGCGGCGAACAGAGCACGAACGCAGCGGCAGCTAGCTACGGCACGCGATGAACCTAATGGAGAGAAGCAGGAGGCGGGGGAGCTCACCGAGCGGCTCGCACGATGGCCTTTGGAAGATTAGGAGCAGCAGGTCGTCGGCGTTCGTCGGAGATGCGCCGGCGATGCGAGGAAGAGGACGGACTCGATCCAGGCTTTGCAGGGCTCCCCGGCTCCCGTAGCTAGACGAGGAAGAAGTGCAGGTCGCCGGTGGAGGAGCGGCGGCGACCGCGTCGGGCTCGACAGATCTGGAGGGAGAGAGGGGAGGAGCGAGCGAGGGAGAGAGGGGGAGAGTGAATGGGGAGGCCAGGGGGGATGAACGGCCTCGGCCTTATCCCCTCGCGGACGGCCTCGGCGTCGCGGTGTCGGCGCCCGAGCGGCGCTCGCCGACGCAGCCAGGCGCGCATTGACACGCAGGGGAGAGAAGAGGGAGATGGGCTAGTGGGCTGGCTACGGGGCACTGTGCACTTAGGCCCAGTGCACAGTGCTTCTTTTCTTTTTATTTTCTGTTTTTGTTTTTTTTAACAGAGAAGGTTTTGTATTAGTTTGAACCTCCAAATGGAATTGCAAAAATGTGTAAGTTGCTCACACTAGTGTATTGTAATATACAGCACTGCCACAAAAAGTTTGGGCATTTTTGGAACCCATTTGAAATCATTCAAAAATAAATAGGGCATTTAGGTGCTGTTTTGACTCTGCTAAAATGCATTAGGCCCACCTAGACTTGATGATGATGTTGTGTTCCTTAACAGCAAATAGTTTTGGATTATTTGCTATAAGGTGAACATTTTTCCCACAAGTTTTGAGCAACTTTATTTTGCACTTTTGAATTTGAGTTGATTTTCAGAGAAGGATTTGATTTAATCTTTAACCAATGTGACTAGGCACTGCAAATGAAAGTGACTTGGCATTATTAGCAGATGATCACGGTGGCTATTACACAGGGGTGTTACAAATTCTCCTCCTCTAAAAGAAATTCTCGTCCCGAGAATTTAGGAGGTAGAAGGAAAGAGGTCGGGATATTCTTCCCGAAGATGATCCTCGCGTTCCCAAGTGGCTTCATCTTCAGTGTGATTCGACCAGTGCACTTTCAGGAACTTGGTCGTCTTCTAACGAGTGCGACGTTCAGCTTCATCGAGAATGCGGATCGGGTGCTCCTTATAAGAAAGATCATCTTGCAATTCGAGCATCTCGTGATCCACTGCGTGGTGCAGAGATTCCTTGAAGCATTTACGAATTTGCGACACATGGAAGACATCGTGGATATGAGAAAATTGCGATGGCAACTCCAATTTATATGCCACTTGTCCACGTCTGGCAACAATGCGAAAGGGGCCAATGTAACGTGGAGCTAGCTTGCCCTTGATTCCGAAACGACGAGTGCCCTTCATAGGAGTGACACGCAGGTAAGCTTGATCACCGGCTGATAGGTCAAACCCCATCGTTTGCGATCATAGTTGCTCTTTTGGCGGTCCTGAGCCGCCTTGAGATTTTCTCGGACAATTCGGACTTGTTCTTCGGCGTGTTGAATAATGTCCGGTCCCACGAGTGGTCGTTCCCCAGTTTCTGACCAATTCAGAGGGGTTCGACACTTACGTCCATAAAGCACTTTGAAAGGGGCCATTTTCAAGCTGGCTTGATAGCTGTTGTTATAAGAGAATTCGGCAAACGAAAGAGATTCTTCCCACTTCTTACCGAACGATATAACACAAGCCCGAAGCATATCTTCAAGTACTTGATTTACTCGCTCGACTTGGCCTTGGGACTGAGGATGATAAGCTGAACTCCAAGTAATGTGAGTTCCCATAGCTTCTTGGAAACTTTCCCAGAATTTGGAAGTGAAGAGACCGCCACGGTCCAAACTGATCTCCTTCGGAATACCATGGAGTGAAACAATTTTGGAGATATACAACTTTGCTAATTGACTAGCAGTGATAGTCTCCTTGACAGGCTGAAAGTGTGCAACTTTAGAGAGTTGGTCGACGATGACAACAATAGCATCGTGACCCTTCTGAGACTTGGGAAGACCAGTTATGAAATCCATTTGAACCTTATCCCATTTCCACAAAGGAATAGGAAGTGGTTGAAGAATTCCAGCAGGCTTCTGATGTTCTGCTTTCACGCGACGGCATACGTCACATTCAGCAACATATCGAGCAATGTCCTGCTTCATTCTGAACCACCAGTACCTTTGTCAGAGATCACGATACATCTTGGTGCTACCCGGATGGATAGACAGCGGTGTATCATGTGCCTCCTTCATGAGTTTGTCAGTCATAAGTTCGAAGCGAGGTACCACAATGCGGTCTCGGAAATACAAGGTTCCATCTTCAGCAACCGAGAAATCCCTGTACTTCTCAAGGTGAAGCTCTTTCTTCATCAGATTAATTTCAGCATCTTTGGCTTGGGCATCCTTAACAGCTTTCTCAAGGTCTGGTTGTACCACAAGGTTATTAAGAGAACCCTGCGGAACAATACGAAGGTTCAACTTGCTCAGTTCTGCATAAAGTTGAGGTTGAGCTCGCCTAACCATGAGGTTGTTACAATAGGACTTGCAGCTCAAGGCATCAGCCATCACATTAGCCTTGCCAGGGGTATAAGAAATACCACAGTCATAGACCGTAATTGTTTCCAACCATCGCTGTTGACGGAGATTTAGATCCGGTTGGGTGAACAAATACTTCAGACTCTGATGATCGGTATAGATCTCACACCGGTTACCAAGAAGGTAATGTCGCCACTGCTTCAAAGCATAGATCACAGCAGCGAGTTCGAGATCATGCACTGGATAGTTTTCTTCCTGCGGACGCAATTGTCGCGAGGCATATGCAATTACCTTTCGTTCTTGCATTAGGACACAGCCTAATCCTTGACAAGAGGCGTCGCAATAAATTACAAAGTCTTTGCGAGAATCCGGAGGAGCAAGCACTGGAGCAGAAGTTAGCTTGTCCTTGAGGGTCTGGAAACTCTCCTGACATTTGTCTGTCCACTCAAACTTGACGCCTTTGTGAAGCAGATTAGTCAGGGGCTTGGCAATCTTGGAAAAGTTCTCGATGAATCGGCGGCAATAACTTGCAAGGCCGAGAAAACTTCTGACTTGCTTGGCATTCTTCGGAGGAGTCCAGTCAAGAATAGCCTGAACACGCTTCGGGTTAACAGCGATACCGTCCTTGGAAATCACATGTCCAAGGTAGGTTACTTCAGAAAGCCAGAATTCACATTTGGAGTACTTGGCATACAACTTGTGTTCACGAAGCCTTTCCAGAACAAGGCGAAGGTGTTCAGCATGTTCTTCCTTATTCTTTGAATATACCAGAATATCATCCAGATATACCACGACGAACTTGTCGAGGTGATCCATGAAAATATAATTCATCAGGCAGGAGAACGTAGCTGGAGCATTTGTTAGGCCAAATGACATGACGGTGTATTCATAGGAGCCATAACGAGTAACGAAGGCAGTCTTCAGAATATCCTCTTCACGGACACAGATTAGGTGATAACCCAACCTCAAGTCGAGTTTAGAGAACACCGAAGATCCAGCAAGTTGATCATTTAAATCATTGATCCGAGGAAGCGGATATTTATTCTGAATGGTTGCCTGGTTGATAGGACGGTAATCTTGAACCAACCTATTTGTACCATCTTTCTTCTTGACAAAGAGAGAAGGTGCTCCCCAGGCAGAGGAACTAGGGCGGATGAAGCCCTTCTTAAGTGACTTGTCGATTTCTTCCTTAAGCTCGAGAAGGTGGTGCGGAGGCATCTTATAAGGACGCTTCGCAATAGGGGTAGTGCCGGGTTTCAAGTCGATGACAAACTCGATGGCTCGAACAGGGGGTATTCCTGGAAGTTCTTCTGGAAAACATCCTGAAATTCACAGACGACTGGAATGTTTTCAATCCCCTCAAGCGGAGAGGCGTTCAACGCATTCAAGGCATAAATTTGAGCCTCGGCGTTCTGAGTGATATGAGCATGATAATTTACTATCTCATCTGATGGGTGCAGGAGGTGTGCAACTTTAGTGGCACAATTGATTGAGGCATAGTGAGCCTTCAACCAATCCATTCCCAGAATAAGGTCAATTTTGGAAGAACTCGGGATAATTGGGAGTGCCTGAAACTTCAACCCCTCAATTTCAACAGTGACTTCGGGGCTAAACAGGGAGGCTCGACATCTACCCGCGGGAGTGTCAACCCCTAACGGATGATGCAGGTTGTCACACTTAACGCCATGCATGAATGCAAAATCTTCCGACATAAATGAATGTGATGCTCCTGAATCAAATAAAACGGATGCAGGTACTGAATTAACAAGAAGTGTACCCATCACGGTTTCAGGTTGATCCTGAGCTTCAGCCATGTTGACATGATAGTTCTGTCCACGACCATAAGAAGGCCTGACATTGTTGTTGCGGGGCTGATTAATTCCACGGCCAACAGGAGGAAGTGCTAGCTAATTCTGACCCTCAGAGCAGTCTCTGGCACGGTGGCCTGGTTGGCCACACTTGAAGCAGAGTCCACTGTCTGGACGTGGTGCAGGAGCTCGAGGTGGTGCAGCTCGAAGAGGCTGCCTCGGTGGTGGAGGAGGCAGTCGAGGTGCGGCATAAGCAGGTCTGTACACTGGAGCTGTTGGACGATACATGCTCTGTGGAATCCATATGCGGCGCTTCTGAGAAGACGAGCCCAAAGATGAGCCCGCTTCACGGGTGCGTCTGGTCGCTTCCTTATGCTTCTTCAGACCAGTGTCGACCATGATAGCCTTGTTCACCAAGGTGGCGAAGTCGGGAAAGTCTTGGACGAGCAGGGCTAGCTGAATGTCATGGTGTAGCCCATCACGGAACTTCTCCTGTCTACGAGCATCACTGGGGATGTCTTCTTCAGCATAGCGAGATAAATCAAGGAACTCTCGCTGATAGACTTCTACAGTCTTGTTGCCTTGAACGAGGCTGTGGAACTCGGCCTTCTTCCGATCTATAACCCCTTGAGGAATATACCGGGCACGAAAAGCAGCCTTGAATTCCACCCAGGTGACAGTAGTTCCAGGAGGTAAGGTCTGTCTGTGAGTGGCCCACCAATGTGCTGCCGGACCCTTCAGGAAGTAAGTCGCAAAGGTGACATAGCTAACAGGGGCAACATCAGCGGACTCCATCTCATAGAAGATGTCACGCAGCCAGTCATCGGCATCTAGCGGATTAACTGTGTTGCGGAATACCAATGGGTTGAGACGCACAAACTCTGGCAGTGTAATTGAAGCTGGCTGCCGGTTGGCATTGGGACGAGGAAACTGATCCATAATCCCAATCATGAACTGGCGGTTGAGTTCGAATTGTTGCATCATAGCTGCCATATAGTCAGGCGGTGGCGGCGGTGGTGGATTGTTGTCACCCATCCTGCTAAATTCAACAGGGGTAGTTTAGCAGAAGCTATTGCGAGTGTTTAGCAATAAGCATGATGTAACACGATGAAATTTAAGTAGTGTAACAGAGGCTGAACAGTAGTCATTTAAGACATACAGATCCATACACAGTTGGTTACAAGCGGACAGCATAACGGCGCAAACTCCAAAAGCTAGACATGCTAGGCGGCACGCAGGTACGCGGTAAGGAAGTACACAACGAGACATAGCAAAGGTTACATCAACGTCGGAGAAAACCACAGAAACGGGGTAGCTGCAAGTGCGGACGACGAATGTTCATCGCGGAAGGATCCTGCGCTCCATGTGCACTCTGATGCAGAACCCGGTCTCGAACTGAAAGAAGAGGTCCACGTGCAGGTGTGTGACCTCCCACAGCAGGCCAATCAATCCCTGGTGGCATCTCGGTCTTGCGCGGGTAAAGGATGTGCTCCGAATGTATCCCTGCATGAACAGCTGGAAGCAACTGCGTCATAGCATCGTAGAGGCGTGCTCGAGTGGCAAACAACTCGACGGCAAGAGCCCGAACAGTGCGATCCAGAGCTTGAGTGCACTAAATCAGAACCCGCAGGTCGTGGCGACGAGGCTCGTACGGGGCACAGATAGCTGTGTAGTATCCAGTAGCATCTCCAGCAAGGGCATACGGAATGTATCGAAACTCAGAGGCATCCAAGCTAACGCTGAGCTCTCCTCAGAGACGTGTGATAACAGAGTAGGCGGCATCATGGACTGCCATCTCAATCGTCACGCCGATACCGTGGAAAAGGTACAGCTCGGTGTCTGAGTCGTCCTGCTGATCATAGATACGAACATCAGCATAGTATTGCTCCTGGTTGAACTCGCGGTATACCTCGTAGACCATGTACTCGGGGTACCAGCGGTAACCCAGTCTGGTCAGGAGGTCGATCAGGACAGCTGGAAAACCAGGGGCATCACGAGCCCAAGTGCGAAGTACAGGCTGCGTCGTTGGGCGTGGTGGAAACAGACAATCCATCTGAAATAAAGGAAATTCAGGATTGTCATTTGACGATGAGAAGTGTAACAGATCTCGAAGAGAAAGGTTAAACAAAGGAAAGGAAAGGAAAATGATTATCAGACTAATCAGATCAATGACAGGGAAAGCGCACAGAAATCCAGCTCTCCGGGAGGACTGGATTTACGAGATCCTAAGTGTCGGCGTTAGTAAATTTCATTTAACCCGAATAGAAGAGTGATCAGAGTCCCAGAGTAAGGACGAGGAATAAAAGATCCTAATACCACCCAGTTGGCGACGTGGGCCCGTAAGCCACACAACCAAGTTAGCAAAATAGTTTTGGACCACTAGACTCAACTTCGGCCAAGGAGTTGGAAAGGGGGATTCCTATGGGCAGTCGGCTCTGATACCAACCTGTGACGACCCTGACTTAATCGTGCACTAACCATACACGCAAATGCACACGATCAAGCCTAAGGACTCACTTGAAGATATCACAACACAACTCTAAAACATAAATAAAGTCATACAAGCTTTATATTACAAGCCAGGGCCTCGAGGGCTCGAATACATAGCTCGATGGCATACAAGCGTCAGCGAAAGCATCAGATATCTGAGTACAGATATAAAAAGAAAGACAGAATAAGCCTTCAAGGAGGCAGGGCAAAAGAAACCGCTACGATCGAAAGGTGCAGGCCGCCTGCCTGGGACCCTCCGAACCTACTCCTGGTCATCGGCCAACTCGTAGTAGTAGCCACCCTCGGGGTAGTAGTGGTAGTCGTCGGCGGGGGCATCGGTCTCTAGGGCTCCATCATCTGGTTGCTTCAAACGGATATGGGTAGAAAAAGAAAGCAAAGCAACCGTGAGTACTCATCCGAAGTACTCAGCAAGCAATGATCTACACTACATATGCAACATTATCAAAGGGAGGTTGTATATGTGGACTGGGCTGCAGAAATGCCAGCATAGAGGGGAAAGCCTAGTCCTATCGAAGACTAGCATCTTCATCATCTTCAATGGTCTTGCAGCATTAGAAGAGTGCAGATTAGCATAATGTAAAGTAGTAGTAGTGTTATCAACCTCGCCCAGAGATTCTTCCTCGACTCCCTGCGAGAAAGCAATCCCAGAGCCATACTATCCAGTTATCATCTCAAGTGTCCAGTTCTAGTTGTACCGATTGGGATACAACTCCGAGTGTCGGTTACCGTAGGACAGGCTATCGATAGATTGTTTCTTCCCTGCAGGGGTGCACCAACTTACCCACCACGCTCGGTTAACTCCGGTCGGACACACTTTTCTGGGTCATGCCCGGCCTCAGCCAAACGACACGCCGCAACCCGACCTAGGCTCTAAAGAGAGGTCAGCACGCCGGACTAACCTATGCCCCCAGGGGTCTTGGGCCTTCGCCCTGGGAACCCTGCACATTGCGAGGACGCTCCGGAAGCAGACCTAGCCCCCTTAATACAAGCGCGGGCTTAACCAGTCCAATCCAAAGCGGGCCGCTCCTCGCTGACGTCAATAGAGCTTCGGCTAATGTATACGACGCATAACGCCCATACTATGCCCACGTGATGGTTAGTGCTATCAGGCCAGAGGCCCCTCGGATCAAATATCCAAACCGTTAGTGTGTTGGTAGTGCGGTAACGAGCAGAGACTCACGATCGATGTGACCCCGTCACCCCATCTCGAGGGCTTGCGGCAAGGGCTAAGAATGCCCGACCACGCCTCGTATTCATCTCTCAGGCACCCTCCAGGTCAACCCGTCTCCACATCACTTCGCAAATATGCTCGCGCGGGTACCCCTCAGGGCCGACCCATCTTTAGTAACATGGTTCAGTGTAAAGTCATAGTAACCATAGTAACCGTGTGTCTAACACCAAGGGAAACCCTGAGGAATCACCCTCGATGGAATTCCACCTGATGTTATCGCAAGGTGAACGAAGGAGGAATCACCCTCGAGGTCCACTCTTGAGGAGTTGCACAACGCTATCGTTATCGGGGGTGGTGTAGGAGGAATCACCCTCGCTGACCACGACCGTTTAACTAACCTACAAGGTTATCATCAGAAGTGCTGACGAGGTATCACCCTCGGCACTCGATAGTAACCCAGTAGTGTCGAGCAACTAAGGGGGAAGTGATGTGCGGTGCCGGGGCCTGGTCTTCGATCCCGTTGATCGGGTCTTCTGATAATCCAGCGGGGCAGTCGGGATAAAGTGGGGTCTCTGATGGGTCTCTACCCAACCTATACTAAACAGTTTAGGATAAGCAGGTAGGTAACAATAGCAGGTTACAATAAACAGGCTATGCAGCAGATATAGGATAACAGTAACTTCTAATGCAAGCATAAGAGAGAGAAGAATAGGCGATATCGGTATGCTCAAAAGGGGGGTGCTTGCCTGGAAGCTCTGCGGCAAGGGTCTGGTCGTCAGGGGCGTAGTCGTACTCCGGAGCTGCATCTGCCTCGGGGACTACGTCGGTGTCGGGGTCTAACGAGAGAGAAGAGGGGGAGGAAACAAATAAATACACAGCAAACAATGCAACACAGAGCATGCTATGCCTAAGATGCAGTGCAGGGTTGCCTAAAGATATATCTAAGTCATTTTAGGATTTAAGTTGGATTTAATAACCAGTGGATGTGCACTATTCATATAACAGAATCAGGCTAAAAGTTACGGGTTCTCCTACGTAGGGGGTTCTGACATAGAAACAGATGACGCGATCAGATTCGTCTCGTCGTTCTGAGCAACTTTCATGTTTTAAGTTTTTCGATCCGAGCTACGGTTTATTTTCTATGAATTTTCAAAGACTAAATCATTTTCTGGAATTATTTAAATCAACAGAAATGGATTTATGACATCAGCATGATGTATTGATGACATCAGCAGTCAAATGGTCGGCTGACCAGGTCAAACCTGACCTGTGGGTCCAGTGGGACCCACATGTCAGTCTCTGTGAGGTCTAACAATGAACTAAGCTAATCTAACAGACTAATTAGCTAGTGGGCCCGGCCTATCAGTGGCTTAACTATATAATAGAATTAATTTAACTACTTAATTAACTTAACTAACACAGGGGGCCCACACGTCAGTGCCACTATGCTGACACGTCAGCTCAGTTGACCTAGTCAACGTGTCAGCGGGGGGCCCCCGGGCCAACTAGTCAGTGGCCCAGAGGTGGCCCCAGGCCGGCCACGTTGGTGGCCGGCGCCGTAGTGACTCCGGCGACCAAAACAACGGCGGCGCCTCGCCGGAGTTGGCCGGAATCACGCTACGGGGCTCAGTTTCGGGCGTGCGTGGGTGCGTTCGAACGGGCATCGAACGCCGCATCGGGCTGTGGTGGTGGTCGGAGCTGGGGTGGCCGGAAACGATGATGGCGAGTGGCGGAGGCGGAGCCGGAGTTCGGGCGTCGACGGGTTCGGCGTTAGAGGGCGCGGCAAGTGGCTTGTGCGGTACCGTTCGAATGAGCGGACGAAGCCGCGTCGAACGGTGGCGGCGCCGGACCAAAAGGTCGCCGGAAAAGTGGCCGGCGACGAGCTTTAGCGGCAGCGCGTTCGGGACCTCGATGGGAACTACGCTAGGAGGCACGGGGAGGCTCGGGCGCGGGCTTGTTGGGCTCCTGGGAGCACCAGGAGCTCGACCGTGGCCTCAGGCGGCGGTGACAATGGACACAACGACGACTACGAGCTCGTCGGCGGCGAGCAGAGTATGAACGCGGCGGCAGCTAGCTACGACATGCGATGAAACTAACGGAGAGGAGTAGGAGGCGGGGGAGCTCACCGAGCGGCTCGCACGATGGCCTTTGGAAGATTAGGAGCAGCAGGTCGTCGGCGTTCGTCGGAGATGCGCCGGCGATGCGAGGAAGAGGACGGACTCGATCCAGGCTTTGCAGGGCTCCCCGGCTCCCGTAGCTAGACGAGGAAGAAGTGCAGGTCGCCGGCGGAGCCCGTGGACAGCTCGGAGGGAGGAGCGGACGCCGGTGGCCGCGATTTCGCCGGAGGTGCGGCGGCGATCGCGTCGGGCTCGACGGATCTGGAGGGAGAGAGGGGAGGAGCGAGCGAGGGAGAGAGGGGGAGAGTGAATGGGGAGGCCAGGGGGGATGAACGGCCTCGGCCTTATCCCCTCGCGGACGGCCGCGGCATCGCGGTGTCGGCGCCCGAGCAGCGCTCGCCGGCGCGGCCAGGCGCGCGTTGACACGCAGGGGAGAGAAGAGGGAGATGGGCTGGTGGGCTGGCTACGGGGCACTATGCACTTAGGCCCAGTGCACAGTTCCTCTTTTCTTTTTATTTTTAGTTTTTGTTTTTTTTAACAGAGAAGGTTTTGTATTATTTTGAACCTCCAAATGGAATTGCAAAAATGTGTAAGTTGCTCACACTAGTGTATTGTAATATACAGCACTGCCACAAAAAGTTTGGGCATTTTTTGAACCCATTTGAAATCATTCAAAAATAAATAGGGCATTTAGGTGTTGTTTTGACTCTGCTAAAATGCATTAGGCCCACCTAGACTTGATGATGATATTTTGTTCCTTAACAGCAAATAGTTTTGGATTATTTGCTATAAGGTGAACATTTTTTCCACAAGTTTTGAGCAACTTTATTTTGCACTTTTGAATTTGAGTTGATTTTCAGAGAAGGATTTGATTTAATCTTTAACCAATGTGACTAGGCACTGCAAATGAAAGTGACTTGGCATTATTAGCAGATGATCTCGATGGCAAATATAATATGTTTAAAACATTTTCTAGACCATTTCTAAAATTAGCGGGATAAACAAAAACGTGAAAAAAAAAATCAAAAGATAGAAAAAAGAAGCATGCATACGCTAAGTGATACGCATGACCTCCTGTATTACCCTTTCAAAATAAAAGACCTCCTCTATTACTCATCACAACTGAGGAATAGACTAGCTCGAAGAGTTATCAGTATGCTTACCTTGTGTAATATTTAGTTATTGGCTCCCTCAAAAA
The DNA here is from genome assembly GCA_011799875.1 of Thinopyrum elongatum. NCBI lineage: Eukaryota > Viridiplantae > Streptophyta > Magnoliopsida > Poales > Poaceae > Thinopyrum > Thinopyrum elongatum. The sequence goes on along the minus strand of CM022301.1, from coordinate 464,478,231 downwards.
AAGGAAGGAAAAGAAAAAAGACAAAAGAAAATGTATGCAAGAATCTCCGCATAAAATCAATGATATAGGACTTATATATGCAATGATAGGGCACATCTAGATGTGATTTAGCAAAACTTTTTAATTATTTACCACCCTAATTTAAACGTATCTTAAGAACAACTAGCATGTAGGGTATGTTTGGTTGCTGTCCGTACTTTGCGGCAATTTTGCCACAAGCGTGGCCCTCAATAACCTATTTGACCATCACAATAACTGTGGCATGTCACAGTCGTGGGTCGTGGCACAAAAGTGTGGTTAAACGTGGAGGCCAACCAATCATGCCCGTACTATTGTCGTTTTTTTAGGATCATTGTCTTGATGGTATAACCGCACTAGAGAACAAACCTTCAATCGACATCTAAATTTTAATTGTAGGATCCGGACCAAGACAACAAGAGAAATCAGGGAGGGCCAGCAATGCCAACGACTACGTACCCCGGCGTTTAATTCCCCGTGGACTGGTCGCCGACCTACATACATCTACGCGACGTAGGGGGGCAGCAATGAAAATGTTCTCAAATATTTGTCAAACATATGATGTACATCTCTGGAATACATGATAAACAATTTTTCAAATGAATGTCAAACGTTTTTCTTATAAATTAAGAAAATATAATATGTTTAAAACATTTTCTAGACCATTCCTAAAACTAGTGGGAAAAAACAAAAACGCAAAAAAATATCAAAAGATAGAAAAAAGAAGGGTGCATACGCTAAGTGATACACATGACCTCTTGTATTACCCCTTCAAAATAAAAGACCTCCAGTATTACTCGCAACAACTGAGGAATAGACCCACTCGAAGAGTTGTCGGTATGTTTACCTTGTGTAACAGTAGTATTTAATTATTTACCACCCTAGTTCGAACGTATCTTAAGAACAACTAGCATGTAAAGTATGTTTGGTTGTCATCCACACTTTACGGCACTTTTGCCACAACCGTGACCCCCAATAACCAATTTCACCTTCACAAAAACTGTGGCATGTCAAACTCGTGGCACAAAAGTGTGGTTAAACGTGAAGGCCAACCAATCATGCCCGTACTATCATCCGCACTAGAGAACAAACCTTCAATCCACATCTAAATTTTAATGTAGGATCTGGACCGAGACAACGAGAGAAATCAGGGAGGTCCAGTAACACCAACAACCACGTACCGGGCGTTTAATTCTCCATGGACCGGTCGCCGACCTACATACATACAGCTACGCGAGGTAGGGGGTCTGGCTACTCCTCCAGCATGCCGCACGCCGGCCGGCTGCGTCGCCGCGCTCGCCGGCACGCACAGTGACGGGTCAAGACCGGTCGTTCGCGCCGCTCGCGGGCTCCATTGAAAACTCGCTGGCCCCCCGGCGGCCTCTCTGACCACATCAGAGTTCAAACTTTAAAAGCCTGGAACGAGCGCAACCACGACGCTGCATGATGCGCACAGGCGCCAGCCAGCCATCATGGCCTGCGCCGCGCCGCGTACGTAGCACTGTGCCGTGCCTCAGCCTGCGCTGCGCCCACGGCGGCGACAGGTGGCGCGCGCGTGCCTGGCAGCTGGCTTGGACGGCGTCATTGATTCCCGTCCGTCAGCGGGGGAGATGGCAATGGTATGGTAGGCCGTCACCCGCGTCGCAACCGCACCGCACCGCGCGCGGAGCCCCAGGGAGGAAAGGAAAGGTGGCGAGGACGACGACGCCTCGCGCCCACTGGCCCCGTGGCGAGCGGCGAGGCCACCTCGGCATGTCCCCTCACCAGCATGGCAGCGCAGCAGGCGAGGCGAGGCGTGGCTAAATTTCGTGTTTTGACCCTTTTCGTATACTATTTCGGGATCTGATCCTTATTGGAAAAAAATTCGGGATCTGACCATTTTCTTACCGCCAGGCACCTTGGCGGTAGGGTATTATCTGACCCTCATTGGAAAAAAATTCAGGATCTGACCCTTTTCTTACCACCAGGCACCTTGGCGGTAGGGTATAATACCCTACCGTCATGCCCCTTGGCGGTAGGGTTGGACACCCTACCGCCAAAAAGTTCTAAGTTTCCAACACAGAGCGTGTCCAGGGCCTACCGCCAGACCCCTTGGCGGTAGGGTATAACAGCCTACCGCCAAGGGGCTTGGCGGTAGGAAAAGGGTCAAATCCCGAAATTTTTCTCAAGGGGGGTCAGATCCCGAAATAGTATACGAAAATGGTCAAAACACGAAATTCAGCCGCGAGGTGTGGCTCCCGATTATTCCCGACCGGCGGACCCCGGCGCCTCGGGGCGGCCACGGCCGTCTGATCCTTTCGGATTATTCCTCCTGCCCCGCGGTACGGCCAGCCCTCTCTCCTCGGGGCTAAATTTTGTGTTTTGACCCTTTTCTGAAACTTGATTCAGATCTGACCCCAGTTTGTAAAATTTTCGGGATCTGGCCCTTTTCTTACTGCCAGGGTTCATGACGGTAGGGTATAACAGCCTACCGCCAAGGTCCCTGACGGTAGGGTTGCACGCCCTACCGTAAAAATTTCTTAAGTATGTAACACAGTGCATAGTTGCATCTACCGCCGGGCACCTTGACGGTAGGGATGTACAACCTACCGCCATGAACCCTAGCGGTAGCAAAAGGATTAGATCCCGAAATTTTTACAAACTGGGATCAGATCTCGATCAAGTTTCAGAAAAGGGTCAGAACACCAAATTTAGCCCCTCCTCAGCCACCGCCCCTCCCCGTGACTGTTGGCCAGTCGTATCATGGCCTCACGTCGCGGCAAAATTTCGTGTTTTGACCCTTTTGCGATACAAATTCAGGATCTGACCCGGTTTGGAAAATTTTCGGGATTTGACCCTTTTTCTTACCGCCAGGAGTCCTGGCGGTAGGGTTAGACATCCTACCGCCAGGGGCCCTGGCGGTAGGGTACTAATCCAAGTCAGCACGCGCAGACGACCGCCGCCCCCCTCCGTCGCACCCTACCGCCAGGGTACCTGGCGGTAGCCTGTCTAAACCTACTGCCATGACCCCTGGCGGTAGGGTCCGGGCAGTTATTTCGCCCGAGACCCCGCGCCCCTGCCCATCTCCCCACCCCTCCCCCTCCCCCCCGTCGGTTCTTTCTCCCCCAATTCGCTCCTCTCTCCTTCTCTCATCTCCTCCACTCTCCCCCTCGGATCTTCACCGTTTCTTCATCGTTTTTGCGGATCGAGATGGCCCCGAAGAGAGAAACGTAAGCTCCTCCAATCCCTCCAATTAGTTTTTGCAAACTTGCTTCCGATTCGACGCATTATTTGCTTGAAATCCCTCATATTTTTGAACTTAGATTGGAATTTTTTTTCACCTAAGATTGTTTTAGCTTGATTGTAGTTCTAGTTCTTAGTTCTTTAGTAACTAGTGGTATTGAATATGAACTCTAATCAATAGTTCATATGTTAGTGTGAAGATGAACCCTAGTTCATAATTATGATGTAATGCATGTGGGAGGACTTGATTTTAGTTTTATGATGCATGTTGATATGATGATATGAAGATGTTGTTTGGAGATAATACATTCAAGATGAACTCTATTTTTAAAAAAAAAAATTATGATGATATGATGCATGTTGGAGGATTTTTTTTTTGATATGATTCGATCCATCATGTGTAGTAGATGTTGGAGGAATATGCTTAAGATTTTATTTTGATATGATGCATGTTGATATGATTTGATTTCATTTTTTGTTCATGTATGCTTATGCTTATGATGCTTTTGTTTATGAAATTCTATTAAGGCGGCCACCTCTTGCGGACAACATCGGCCCACGGTACTCCATGCTGGACTGGGCATTCGACAAGGGTCATCATGCCCGTTTCATAGAGAACGGAGAGGTAAGTGCTATGAATGAAATATTGATCAAAGTTTTCGGATTGATGAAAATAATTTCCTAACTTTTGGCGTTCACTTTTTGACAGATGCTCCAGCCACTGCGCATGAGGGGTCACGGGGTTCATGGGCATATGGACTACGACGAGCGCTACGCGCCGTTCTTCAAGAGAGCCCGACTGTTGGGTTTCGTGTTGCAGTTCAAGCGTCAGCCGCCGACGCTTGTCCACGCAGCTCTGACAGCTTTGATTGACCGGTGGCGACCGGAGACCCATTCTTTCCATCTGCCATGCGGGGAGATGACGGTGACCCTCGAGGATTGGTCGAAGATTACTGCCATGCCGATCGAGGGTCATGCACTCATCGGGCGAGTGGAGAGGACCAACTGGCAGCAGAGGGTTAAGGGTGCTAAGGGTAACCGTACATCCCCGGTGTATCGTTGCCCTGGCTCTCGGAGCACCGGAAGACATGCCCCGAAGGCGCAGATGAGACGACTGTGGAGTGGTACGCGAGGGCCTACCTGTGGTATCTTCTCACGGAGGTCGTGTTTCCAGACAGCTCCGGGAACTCTGCCAACTGGTCATATCTGTTCTTCCTAGCCGACTGGGATGCAGGGTACAGTTGGGGGACCGCATCTCTCGCCTACCTATACCGTTCGGTAAGAGAGTATCTAATTGCCTATCTACGAAAGTATGTCCATGACATTTTGTTATATCTGATCCTCATTTGATGTTTTGCAGCTTGACGACGCAACGCAGAGGACGGGAGACAAGTCCAATATGGGTGGCTTTGTCTGGGCCTTATCCATTTGGATGTGGGAGCGGCTGCCGGTGGGGCGTCCGGAGAAGATGCCAAGACGCCCATGGGGTGCCTATAGCGAAGACGGCGACGAGACTCGACACCCCACCGTAGCTTACGAGTGGGACGTTGTCAATCTCTACACGGGCCTAAACAAGACTTCGTACAAGACCTACACCAACGAGTTGGACGCTTTGACGCATACGCAGGTATATGAACTCGCTCAACACCTTTCTCTTTGATTCCACTTTTGACCGAGAGTGGGAACTTACCAACATATATGTAATAGGTAAACTGGTGGCCGTATCATGACCGAGAGTGGGACTTCGATCTGAACGTGATGTGCGATGAGGACCGTGGTCTCTGGCGGTGCATCGTGCCCATGATCTGTGTGTACGCCGTCGAGTGGCACTTGCCACACCGCGTGGCCACGCAGTTTGGGATGTATCAGCATACCCCACCGGGCCCGCCCACCGATACCGGTGGCCACGCGCTTCACCTGTGAGCGCTTTGTTCTCCGTGCCCATGATTTCATTACGTGGCGACTTTATTATGATGTTTCTTGTGGCCTATGCCTTGCAGGATGAGCCGGCAGAAGAATCAGTCGATCACAGACTGGGGAGAGGAGCATAAAACTCACGTGACGGAGTGGAACCGACGGAGGTACCGGAAAGACATGGAGAGGAAAGTGACTGACTGGGATGCTTACCTGGTCCGACACATGAGGTGGTACGATGATGGCCAGAAGCACCGTCTTCGTCTCAGGCCTAGGTGGACAGCGGAAGATATCGCGGAGCTGGAGAGGGATGACCCCGAGGAAGAGGCCTACCAGACCGGCATCAGAGACATGCACAGTGGATTTAGGGAGTTTGCACCCCTCATCAATAGAGTGGTAAGTTTGAACCGACGGTTGTATTTAAATTATTTTATTCGTCATCGTGACTGACTTATGCCGTTACAGTCCGGTGAGCTGAACAGATGCATCTTTGAAGCCTCAAATGCACTAGGTGATGCCCCCGGGAGCGTACAATCTGAGAACAAAATGAGGGGGACGATGAAGGTACAATTTCAGCCTCCTCGGAACAGATGCATCTTGTTCACTTGCAATCATAAACCTAATACTTATTATGCCCTTGTTTCATTGTGAGTGCAGAAGTTCGTGAAGCGTTGTCGCAAGCTAGTAGGGCTGCTTGGGTGTGCTGGAGCTGGGTCGGTTGAAGCTTATCAGCCTGTAGCCACAAAGGGTCACATCGGCTCATCGAGCCATGTTCCCTCGTCGTCTAGGTTGGTTGAGGAGGGGGAGGAGGAGGAAGAGGATGAGGAGGAGGAGGAGGAGGCCACACATGAAGAAGGGGAGGATGAGGAGGATGAGAGCAACGGGGAGGAGGAGTACGATGAAGATTATGGACCTCCACCAACTCAAACATCTCAACCATCTCAGCTGCCGAAGAGGAATCCGAAGAAGAAGGATTTGCTGAGTCCGGACCCTTTCCAGAGACCGGTTACTCGACGGCCCAAGAAGAAGACTGAAGAGACTCGTTCAAAGAGTAACGACGACCGTACCTCCAAGAGGGGAAGGAGCAACTAATTCTGCTCTTCGATAGTTGGCTCTTGTAGTTGGAACTCTGTTTGTGAAACGGTGTGTTTGCTACTTGTGTGTTGGAACTCCGTTTGTAGCTTATTTGTGGAACGGTGTGTTTGCTACTTGTGTGTCTATGTGGAACTCCGTTTCCCAATTAGTTGAACTCCGTTTGCTATTTGTGGAACTATATTATCTTCAAGTTTTGTTAATGTGTATGTGATGCCCAAGTTTAATTGTTTAAGATCTGTCATATTGCTGTCATATTGAATTTGAAAAGAAACAAGCACCTGAACTTGAAACAATACAACACAGGACCCTACCGCCACGGACCCTGGCGGTAGGGTTAAACAACCTACCGCCATACCCCCTGGCGGTAGGGTGAACCTACCGCCAGGGCACTTTGATATTTCGTTACAGAAGGTGTGCACTGCAAAACCCAGCCACACCCTACCGCCAGGGTCCCTGACGGTAGGGGTAGACATCCTACCGCCAGGGTCCCTGGCGGTAGGGTACTTATCCACGTCAGCTCGGGCAAACGGCCGCCGTCCCCCTCCGTCGCACCCTACCGCCAGCTGTCTAACCCTACCGTCAGGGTCCCTGGCGGTAGTGAAAGAGTCAAATCCCGAAAAAAATTTAAATCGGGATCAGATCCTGAATTTGTATCGCAAAAGGTCAAAACACGAAATTTTGCCTTACGTCGCTCTCCACGCAGACAGACACCACCAGTGAATGTGCCTGACCATGGCAGGCAGGGAGCAGAAGCAACAAAACCGCAGCCGTTTACGCTCGTCGTCACGTCAAACGACGGCGACGGATGAGAGAATCCTGCGAGACGGAGCAGCGGGAATTAAGCTGGCTCGCGCGCATAAATGCTCTGCAGGCAAAACGGAGGGAGGGGAAGAATGGCATTGACAAGACACGGGCTGTCTGCTCTGCCGTGGCACTCGCGGGGCCCGCAGCTACCGCTACCGCTGCCGCGCACGAACCAACCGGAGCAGCTGCACGTCTGCGGCGCCGCTGCTAGCTGCTAGCTGCATCGGCGCATGCATGCTACCCTAACCCTACGCTCGCGGCCTCCTCTGTGTTTTACTCGGTCAGTTGGAGATGGCACGACGCGAACTCTGCTCCACGATTGGGTACCGCCACTCGTTTTTACTAGAAAACTACTTCCCCGTTCCTAAATACGAGTGATTTCAATATGAACTACATACGGTATTGAAATCTCTAAAACGACATATATTTAAAATGGAGGGAGTACGAGTAATATGCCACACAAATTATATTGTTCAATTCGTATTTGAAATTCCCTAAAAAAAGAATTCGTATTTGAAATTAGTTTTCAACGACACTATTTTCGCTACATACAAATTGAATTTTATTATTTAAATTTATGATCAAAATTTAACACGAAATGCAAAGGGGACCAATAAACCCGGACGGAGGGATTACCCATTGTAAGGCCTCTAGCCTGATTGATGTCGTCGCACAAACGAGCCTTGCCGACATGAAGCACACGGTAGATTACCGACCGTCCACCCCAGCACCATCGTGGCCGCACCACGAGAGGTCGAGAGCTTGATGCGGGCCTGACTGTGCCGCCATTCCTCCCTTCCCCAACTGGCTGAGGAGGTCAGCCTCATACTCGTTTCCGAGACAACGATACCTTGGCAAAAATAATGACTTGGGTTGGCCGGTGGTCAGTACTACCTTCGTCCTGGTTTATTAGTCCCCTTCATATTTTGTGCTAAATTTTGATCTTAGATTTAACTAACAAAATGTTAATGCATGTAACCAAAAATAATATCACTTGAAACTATGTTTAAATACGAATCCAACGATGTAATTTTTTATAACATGCATTATTATTTTCTTAGTTAAATCTATAGTCAAAATTTGGCATAAAATACTAAGAGGACCAATAAATCAGGACGGATGTAGTAGGTGCTAAAACCTGCCCACATGCCCACATTTTTTTTACGAATTTTTTTCTGATCTATTCATCTTCAATCATGACGATGTGTAACTAATGAAACATCGTGGGCCGCCTAACCCATGATCTACTCCCTCCGTTCCTAAATATTTGTCTTTTTAGAGATTTCAAATGGACTACCACATACGGATGTATATAGACATATTTTAGAGTGTAGATTCATTTATTTTGCTCCGTATGTAGTCACTTGTTGAAATCTCTAGAAAAACAAATATTTAGGAACGGAGGGAGTAGATTTTTTGTGTGGTCCTATCAAATTTTATAGGCTAAACTGTCAACCTCGTAGAAACCTAGGCTAGGCTGTATTCAGGCTTTTCTAGAGTCCGGAAGACTGAAGACCGAGGCATCCCATGACCAGCTATGCAAAGATCTCATTGAGCTGGCAGCTACATGGGCGCTAGCATGTTTAAATTTGCTTAATCATATTTGTTTTTTTAGCATTTTGTTTCACTGTATTGTTTGCCGCATTCGAAAAATATATTAATTTGGATTATTGGGTGTATTCGGACCCCATTCTTTGTTAAAACTTGAATTCATGATTTGAACCTAAGGATATTAAAATGTTGCTGAATTGGTGAATTGATTGACGCTGAAACGTGAATTTTGAATTATAATGATCTGAACCTCGAGTTGGAATAAAGTTTGTATGCACATCCATACAAAAAATTGGGGTGAAAAACGATGATAAAGGGTTTCTCCCCGCTTTATATTATAAAGCATCCAACCGATACAACCAACTCGCTGGGGCCGCAACACAAACAAGCCCAAAAGGAAAAACAAGAGAAAGAAAAGAGAAACAAATGCCGACACCGAAAGATCAACTAAGCGACGAAGACCGGCAACCGCTGCACCCTCCGGAGAAGTACCACCGCGTTCCTAGCATTCCGGAGCGTCGCGTACCAAGCAACACCTTCAAGAAGGAATGCGACGGCGCCGCCGCTGTTGCCCGAACGAGTCCTAGGGTTTCCCCTGGTACGCGGAGGGCAGTGGGGAAGGGGTATACCCGACGCCCTTCAGGAAGGTCTGGCGGCGCCCGCAGGCGTCACCGCGTCGGAGCCGGACGAGCCGCCAGGGATTTCTCCCGACCCAAACAACCACCACCCCGGACTCTCCGTAATGCACCACCCAATCTGCCCCCACCAGCCTGTGCCACCACGGTCACCGAACCAACATCGCCGTCTCACTGGGGCCGCCAACATGAGACCTGGGGGAGGGAAAGGAAACAACGGCCACGGGGGCAACCGCAACTCGACCGGCGGGAGGGGACAACCTCCATCGCTCTCGCGGAGCCGACCGGACGCGGCAACAAGGACTTGCTAGGCCCCAACGGCCCGGCCGGACCCACATGGGTCCGGACTGTCCCTATCCTCACGCTGCAGCACGCCGGCTAACGAAGCCAGCACCGCCCGTAGACCACCGACGCCTCGCCACCACCAGGGAGCAACGCCGCCGCGCCGAGGCGCCAGCCCAGATCTGGGCCGAGCGGGAAACTAGCCGCTAGCGCCACTGCGCCACCCGCGACCAACGGCCGCGTCGCCGCGCCAAGGGCACACGTGGCCCACGGGATCGCCGCCGCCGAGCCACACTGGTGCCGGCCGAGCAGCACCGCCGCCGTCAGGGGGCCCCCGCGGGGAAGGAATGGCCCGCCGCCGCCAGCGCCACGCGGGCAGGGCCCAACGAAGGAGAGGGGAGAAGTGGTTGGTTCGCCCGCCGCCCGCGCGGGGGGGGGGGGGGGTGCTACTTCTTGAGCTTGCATTAGTTTTTCCCTTGAAGAGGAAAGGGTGATGCAGCAAAGTAGAGATAAGTATTTCCCTCAGCTAGAGAACCAAGGTATCAATCCAGTAGGAGACAACGCATAAATCACCTAATACCTGCAGAAACAATCAAACACTTGCATCCAACGCGATAAATGGGTTGTCAATCCCTTCACGGTCAATTGCAAAAGTGAGATCTGATAGAGATAGATAAACAAAAAATAAAATATTTTTGGGTTTTTTGGTATATAGATCTGAAAATAAAAGATTGCAAAATAGTAGATCGGAAACTAATATGATGGAAAATAGAAGATCGGAAAATTATATGATGGAAAATAGTAGATCGGAAACTTATATGATGGAAAATAGACCCGGGGGCCAAAGGTTTCACTAGAGGCTTCTCTCAAGATAGCAAATAATACGGTGGGTGATCAAATTACTGTCGAGCAATTGATAGAAAAGCGCAAAGTTATGACGATATCCAAGGCAATGATTATAAAATATAGGCATCACGTCCGTGTCAAGTAGACCGAAACGATTCTGCATCTACTACTATTACTCCACACATCGACCGACTCCTGCCTGCATCTAGAGTATTAAGTTCATGAAGAACAGAGTAACGCATTAAGTAAGATGACATGTGAAGAAAATATGCCCTAGAGGCAATAATAAAGTTGTTATTTTATATTTCCTTATATCATGATAAATATTTATTATTCATGCTAGAATTGTATTAACCGGAAACTTGATACATGTGTGGATACATAGACAAAACACCGTGTCCCTAGTAAGCCTCTACTAGACTAGCTCGTTAATCAAAGATGGTTAAGTTTCCTAACCATAGACATGTGTTGTCATTTGATGAACGGGATCACATCATTAGAAGAATGATGTGATGGACAAGACCCATCCGCTAGCTTAGCATAATGATCGTTCAGTTTTATTGCTACTGCTTTCTTCATGTCAAATACATATTCCTTCGACTATGAGATTATGCAATTCCCGGATACCGGAGGAATGCCTTGTGTGCTATCAAATGTCACAACGTAACTGGGTGATTATAAAGATGCTCTACAGGTATCTCCGAAGGTGTCTGTTGGGTTGGCATAGATCGAGATTAGGATTTGTCACTCCGAGTATCGGAGAGGTATCTCTGGGCCCTCTCGGTAATGCACATCATAAGAAGCCTTGCAAGCAAAGTGACTTAGTCACAGGATGATGTATTACGGAACGAGTAAAGAGACTTGCCGGTAACAAGATTGAACTAGGTATAAAGATACCGACGATCGAATCTCGGGCAAGTAACATACCAATGACAAAGGGAATAACGTATGTTGTCATTACGGTACGACCGATAAAGATCTTCGTAGAATATGTGGGAACCAATATGAGCATCCAGGTTCCGCTGTTGGTTATTGACTGGAGAGATGTCTCGGTCATGTCTACATAGTTCTCGAACCCGTAGGGTCCGCACGCTTAACGTTCGATGACGATTTTGTATTATATGAGTTATGTGATTTGGTGACCGAATGTTGTTTGGAGTCCCGGATGAGATCACGGACATGACGAGGAGTCTCGAAATGATCGAGAGGTAAAGATTGATATATAGGACGATAGTATTCGGACACCGGAAGTGTTCCGGAGGGTACCGGGTACATATCGGGTCACCGAAAGGGTTTCCGGCCACCCCCCGGCAAAGATATGGGCCTAATGGGCCAAGAGGGGAAACGCAGCAGCCAGTAGGGGCTGCTGCGCCCCCCGTATGGGCCGCACCTGCGGGAAAGGAAAGGGGAGAAGAGAGAAGGAAGGGGAGGGATTCGGCTTCCCCCTTCCTTCCCTCCTCCCTCCTCTTTCCTTCCCCATCCGGTGGATATGGTAAGGGGAGAGGCCGAATTGGGAGGCGCCCAAGTAGGATTCCTCCTACTTGGGGCGCCCCCTTGGCTGCCTCTCCTCCCCTCCAACCTATATATATGGGGGGGGGGCACCGCTAGAACACACACAAACAATTGTTAGCCGTGTGCGGCGCTCCCTCCACAGTTTACGCCTCCGGTCATATTCACGTAGTGCTTAGGCGAAACCCTGCGCGGATCACTTCACCATCACCGTCACCACGCCATCGTGCTGACGGAACTCTCCCTCGACACTTTGCTGGATCAAGAGTTCGAGGGACGTCATCGAGCTGAACGTGTGCAGAACTCGGAGGTGCCGTACGTTCGGTGCTTGATCGGTCGGAACGAGAAAAAGTTCAACTACATCAACCGCGTTGTCAAATGCTTCCGCTTTCGGTCTACGAGGGTACGTGGAAACACTCTCCCCCTCTCGTTGCTATGCATCTCCTAGATAGATCTTGCGTGAGCGTAGGAATTTTTTTTGAAATTGCATGCTACGTTTCCCAACAGTGGCATCATGAGGCAGGTCTATGCGTAGATGATATGCATGAGTAGAACACAAAGAGTTGTGGGCGGTGATAGTCATACTGCTTACAACCAACATCTTATTTTGATTCGGCGGTATTGTTGGATGAAGCGGCCCGGACCAACCTTACATGACCACGTTCATGAGACCGGTTCCACCGACAGACATGCAACTAGTTTTGCATAAAGGTGGCTGGCGGGTGTCTGTTTCTCCTACTTTGGTTGAATCAAATTTGACTGCGACCGGTCCTTGTTGAAGGTTAAAACAGCAAACTTGATAAATCACTGTTGTGGTTTTGATGCGTAGGTAAGAACGATTCTTGCTAGAAGCCCGCAGCAGCCACGTAAAACTTGCAACAACAAAGTAGAGGACGTCTAACTTGTTTTTGCAGGGCATGTTGTGATGTGATATGGTCAGGACATGATGTGATATACGTTGTTGTATAGATGATCATGCTTTGTAAAAGTTATCGGCAACTGGCAGGAGCCTTATGGTTGTCGCTTTATTGTATGAAATGCAAACGCCATGTAATTGCTTTACTTTATCACTATGCATTAGCGATAGTTGTAGAAGCAATAGTTGGCGAGACGACCATGACGCAATGATGGAGATCAAGGTGTCGAGCCGGTGACGATGGAGATCCTGACGATGCTTTGGAGATGGAGATCAAAAGCACGAGATGATGATGGCCATATCATGTCACATATTTTGATTGCATGTGATGTTTATCTTTTATGCATCTTATTTTGCTTAGTACGGCGGTAGCATTATAAGATGATCCCTTCACTAAATTTCAAGGTATAAGTGTTCTCCCTAAGTATGCACCATTGCGACAGTTCGTCGTGTTGAGACACCACGTGATGATCGGGTGTGATAGACTCTACGTTCAAATACAACGGGTGCAAGACAGTTTTGCACATGCGGAATACTCGGGTTAAACTTGACGAGCCTAGCATGTACAGACATGGCCTCGGAACACTGGAGACCGAAAGGTCGAACGTGAATCATATAGTAGATATGATCAACATAGAGATGTTCACCATTGATGACTACTCCATCTCACGTGATGATCGGACATGATTTAGTTGATTTGGATCACGTATCATTTAGATGACTTGAGGGATGTCTATCTAAGTGGGAGTTCTTAAGTAATTTGATTAATTGAACTTTAATTTATCATGAACTTAGTCCTGATAGTATTTGCAAATTATGTCGTAGATCAATAGCTCGCGATGTAGCTCCTCATTTATTTTTGATATGTTCCTAGAGAAAAATAAGTTAAAAGATGATAGTAGCAATGATGCGGACTTGGTCCGTGATCTGAGAATTATCCTCGTTGTTGCACAGTAGAATTATGTCCTTGATGCATCGCTATGTGATAGACCTATTGCAGGAGCAGATGCAGACGTTATGAACGTTTGGCAAAGCTCGATATGATAACTACTTGATAGTTTAGTGCACCATGCTTTACGGCTTAGAACCGGGACTTCAAAAAGGTTTTGAACGCCACGAAGCATATGAGATGTTCCAAGAGCTGAAATTGGTATTTCAGACTCATGCCCGTGTTAAGAGGTATGAGACCTCTGACAAGTACTTTGCCTACAAGATGAAGGAGAATAGCTCAGGTAGTGAGCATGTGCTCAGAATGTCTGTGTACTACAATCGCTTGAATCAAGTGGGAGTTAATCTTCCAGGTAAGATAGTTATTGACAGAGTTCTCTAGTCACTATCACCAAGTTACTAGAACTTCGTGATAAACTATAATATGCAAGGGATGACGAAAATGATTCCCAAGCTCTTCGCGGTGCTGAAATCGGCGAAGGTAGAAATCAGGAAATAGCATCAAGTGTTGATGGTTAACAAGACCACTAGTTTCAAGAAAAAGGGCGAGGGAAGGAAAGGGAACTTCAAGAAGAATGGCAAGCAAGTTGTCACTCCCATGAAGAAGCCCAAAGCTGGACCCAAGCCTGAAACTGAGTGCTTCTATTGCAAAGAAAATGGTTACTGGAAGCGGAACTGCCCCAAGTATTTGGCAGATAACAAGGATGGCAAAGTGAACAAAAGTATATTTGATATACATGATATTGATGTGTATTTTACTAGTGTTCATAGTAGCCCCTGGGTATTTGATACTAGTTCAGTTGCTAACATTAGTAACTCGAAACAGAAGTTGCAAAATGAACAGAGATTAGTTAATGACGAGGTGACGATGTGTGTTGGAAGTGATTCCAAGGTTGATAAGATCACCATCGCACACTCCCTCTACCTTCGGGATTAGTGTTGTACCTAAATAAATAAATGTTATTTGGTGTTTGCGTTGAGCATGAATATGATTGGATCATGTTTATTGCGATACGGTTATTCATTTAAGTCAGAGAATAATTGTTGTTCTGTTTATATGAATAAAACCTTCTATGGTCATACACTTAATGTAAATGGTTTATAGAATCTCGATCGTAGTGATACACATATTCATAATATTGATGCCAAAAGATTCATGATAGTGCAACATATTTGTGGCACTGCCGTTTAGGTCATATTGGTGTAAAGCGCATGAAGAAACTCCATGCAGATGGACTTTTGGAAACACTTGATTATGAATCATTTGATACTTGCGAACCATGCCTCATGGGCAAGATGACTAAAACTCCGTTCTCCGGAACAATGGAGCGAGCTAATGACTTATTGGAAATAATACATTCCGATGTATGCGGTCCGATGAGTGTTGAAACACGCGGCGGGTATCGTTATTTTCTGACCTTCACAGATGATTTGAGCAGATATGGGTATATCTACTTGATGAAACACAAGTCTGAAACATTTGAAAAGTTCAAAGAATTTCAGAGTGAAGTAGAGAATCATCGTAACAAGAAAATAAAGTTTCTATGATCTGATCGCAGAGGCGAATATTTGAGTTACGAGTTTGGCCTTCATTTAAAACAATGTGGAATAGTTTCACAACTCATGCCACCTGGAACACCACAGCGTAATGGTGTGTCCGAACGTCGTAACCGTACTTTATTAGATATGGTGCGCTCTATGATGTCTCTTACCGATTTACCACTATCGTTTTGGGGTTATGCATTAGAGACAGCTGCATTCACGTTAAATAGGGCACCGTCTAAATCCGTTGAGACGACACCATATGAACTATGGTTTGGCAAGAAACCTAAGCTGTCGTTTCTTAAAGTTTGGGTTTGCGACACTTATGTCAAAAGGCTTCAGCCTGATAAGCTCGAACCCAAATCGGAGAAGTGCGTCTTCATAGGATACCCTAAGGAAACCATTGGGTACACCTTCTACCACAGATCCGAATGCAAGATCTTTGTTGCCAAGAATGGAACCTTTCTAGAGAAGGAGTTTCTCTCAAAAGAAGTGAGTGGGAGGAAAGTAGAACTTGATGAGGTAATCATACCTTCTCTCAAATTGGAAAGTAGTTCATCAGAGAAAACCGTTCCCGTGATGCCTACACCAACTAGAGAGGAAGCTAATGATGATGATCATGAAACTTTGAATCAAGTTACTACAGAACCTCGTAGGTCAACCAGAACACGATCTGCACCAGAGTGGTACGGTAATCCTGTCCTGGAAGTCATGTTACTAGACCATGGTGAACCTACAAACTATGAAGAAGCTATGATGAGCCCAGATTCCAACAGATGGCTTGAGGCCATGAAATCTGAGATAGGATCCAAGTATGAGAACAAAGTGTGGACTTTGATTGACTTGCCCGATGATCAGCGAGCCATTGAGAATAAATGGATCTTCAAGAGGAAGATGGACGCTGATGGTAGTGTTACTATCTACAAAGCTCGAATTATCGCAAAAAGGTTTTCGACAAGTTCAAGGTGTTGACTACGATAAGATTTTCTCATGATCAGCGAGCCATTGAGAATAAATGGATCTTCAAGAGGAAGATGGACGCTGATGGTAGTGTTACTATCTACAAAGCTCGAATTATCGCAAAAAGGTTTTCGACAAGTTCAAGGTGTTGACTACGATAAGATTTTCTCACTCGTATCGATGCTTAAGTCTGTCTGAATCATGTTAGCAATTGCCGTATTTTATGAAATCTGGCAAATGGATGTCAAAACTGCATTCCTTAATGGATTTATTAAAGAAGATTTGTATATGATGCAACCAGAAGGTTTTGTCAATCCTAAAGGTGCTAACAAAGTGTACTAGCTCCAGCGATCCATCTATGTACTGGTGCAAGCATCTCGGAGTTGGAATATACGCTTTGATGAGTTGATCAACGCATATAGTTTTATACAGACTTGCGGTGAAGCCTGTATTTACAAGAAAGTGAGTGGGAGCACTACAGCCTTTCTGATAAGTATATGTGAATGACATATTGTTGATCGGAAATGATGTAGAATTTTCTGTAAAGCATAAAGGATTGTTTGAAAGGTGTTTTTTTCAAAGAAAGACCTCGGTGAAGCTGCTTACATATTGGGCATCAAGATCTATAGAGATAAATCAAGACGCTTGATAAGACTTTCGATGAGTACATACCTTGATAAGATTTTGAAGGAGTTCAAAATGGATCAGTCAAATAAGGAGTTCTTGCTTGAGTTGTAAGGTATGAAGTTGAGTAAGACTCAAAACCCAACCACGGCAGAATATAGAGAGAGAATGAAAGTCATTCCCTATGCCTCAGCCATAGGTTCTATAAAGTATGCCATGCTGTGTACCAGACCTATTGTGTACCTTGCTATGAGTTTAGCAAGGGGGTACAATAGTGATCCAAGAGTAGATCACTAGACAGTGGTCAAAATTATCCTTAGGTACCTAAAGAGGACTAAGGAAATGTTTCTCGGTTATGGAGGTGACAAAGAGTTCGTCGTAAAGGGTTACGTCGATGCAAGCTTTGACACTGATCTAGATGACTCTAAGTCTCAATCTAGATACATATTGAACGTGGGAGCAATTAGCTAGAGTAGCTCCATGCAGAGCATTGTAGACATAGAAATTTGCAAAATACATACGGATCTGAATGTGGCAGACCCGTTGACTAAACTTCTCTCACAAGCAAAACATGATCACACCTTAGTACTCTTTGGGTGTTAATCACATAGCGATGTGAACTAGATTATTGACTCTAGTAAACCCTTTGGGTGTTGGTCACATGGCGATGTGAACTATGAGTGTTAATCACATAAAGATGTGAACTATTGGTGTTAAATCACATGGCGATGTGAACTAGATTATTGACTCTAGTGCAAGTGGGAGACTGAAGGAAATATGCCCTAGAGGCAATAATAAAGTTGTTATTTTATATTTCCTTATATCATGATAAATGTTTATTATTCATGCTAGAATTGTATGAACCGGAAACTTGATACATGTGTGGATACATAGACAAAACACCATGTCCCTAGTAAGCCTCTACTAGGCTAGCTCGTTAATCAAAGATGGTTAAGTTTCCTAACCATAGACATGTGTTGTCATTTGATGAACGGGATCACATCATTAGGAGAATGATGTGATGGACAAGACCCATCCGTTAGCTTAGCATAATGATCGTTCAGTTTTATTGCTACTGCTTTCTTCATGTCAAATACATATTCCTTCGACTATGAGATTATGCAATTCCCGGATACCGGAGGAATGCCTTGTGTGCTATCAAACGTCACAACGTAACTGGGTGATTATAAAGATGCTCTACAGGTATCTCCGAAGGTGTCTGTTGGGTTGGCATAGATCGAGATTAGAATTTGTCACTCCGAGTATCGGAGAGGTATCTCTGGGCCCTCTCGGTAATGCACATCATAAGAAGCCTTGCAAGGAAAGTGACTTAGTCACAGGATGATGTATTACGGAACGAGTAAAGAGACTTGCCGGTAACGAGATTGAACTAGGTATAAAGATACCGACGATCGAATCTCGGGCAAGTAACATACCGATAACAAAGGGAATAACGTATGTTGTCATTACGGTACAACCGATAAAGATATTCGTAGAATATGTGGGAACCAATATGAGCATCCAGGTTCCGCTGTTGGTTATTGACTGGAGAGATGTCTCGGTCATGTCTACATAGTTCTCGAACCCGTAGGGTCCGCACGCTTAACGTTCGATAACGATTTTGTATTATATGAGTTATGTGATTTGGTGACCGAATGTTGTTCGGAGTCCCGG
The DNA here is from genome assembly GCA_011799875.1 of Thinopyrum elongatum. Taxonomy (NCBI): domain Eukaryota; kingdom Viridiplantae; phylum Streptophyta; class Magnoliopsida; order Poales; family Poaceae; genus Thinopyrum; species Thinopyrum elongatum. The sequence continues at coordinate 464,459,691 of CM022301.1, read as the reverse complement.
ATGAGATCACGGACATGACGAGGAGTCTCGAAATGGTCGAGAGGTAAAGATTGATATATAGACGATAGTATTCGGACACCGGAAGTGTTCCGGAGGGTACCGGGTACATATCGGGTCACCGGAAGGGGTTCCGGGCACCCCCCGGCAAAGATATGGGCCTAATGGGCCAAGAGGGGAAACACAGCAGGCAGCAGGGGCTGCTGCGCCCCCCATATGGGCCGCACCTGAGGGAAAGGAAAGGGGATAAGAGAGAAGGAAGGGGAGGGATTCGGCCTCCCCCTTCCTTCCCTCCTCCCTCCTCTTTCCTTCCCCCTCCGGTGGATATGGTAAGGGGGAGGCCGAATTGGGAGGCGCCCAAGTAGGATTCCTCCTACTTGGGGCGCCCCCTTGGCTGCCTCTCCTCCCCTCCAACCTATATATATGAGGGGAGGCACCGCTAGAACACACACAAACAATTGTTAGCCGTGTGCGGCGCCCCCCTCCACAGTTTACGCCTCCGGTCATATTCATGTAGTGCTTAGGCGAAGCCCTGCGTGGATCACTTCACCATCACCGTCACCACACCGTCGTGCTGACGGAACTCTCCCTCGACACTTTGCTGGATCAAGAGTTCGAGGGACGTCATCGAGCTGAACGTGTGCAGAATTCGAAGGTGCCGTACGTTCGGTGCTTGATCGTTCGGAACGAGAAAAAGTTCGACTACATCAACCGCGTTGTCAAACGCTTCCGCTTTCGGTCTACGAGGGTACGTGGACACACTCTCCCCCTCTCGTTGCTATGCATCTCCTAGATAGATCCTGCGTGAGCGTAGGAATTTTTTTTGAAATTGCATGCTACGTTTCCCAACAACATGATGTAGAGGAATAAACTCAAGCAATATGATGTAAACCCCATCTTTTTATCCTCGATGGCAATAATACAATACGTGCCTTGTTGCCCCTACTGTCACTGGGATAGTACACTGCAAGATTGAAACCAAAGCTAAGCACTTCTCCCATTGCAAGAAAAACCAATCTAGTTGGCCAAACCAAACCGATAGTTCGAAGAAAATTACAAAGATATCAAATCATGCATATAAGAATTCAGAGAAGATTCAAATAATATTCATAGATAAGCTGATCATAAATCCACAATTCATCGGATCTCGACAAACACACCGCAAAAGAAGATTACATCGGATAGATCTCCAAGAACAACGAGGAGAACATGGTTTTGAGAATCAAAGAGAGAGAGAAGGAGCCATCTAGCTACTAGCTATGGACCCGTATGCCTGAGGTAAACTACTCACGCTTCATCGGAAGGGCAATAGAGTTGATCTTGAAGCGCTCTGTGATCGAATCCCCCTCCGGCAGGGTGCCGGAAAAGGTCCCTCGATGGGATCTCACGGGTACAGAAGGTTGCGGCGGTGGAAAAGTGTTTTCGTGGATGCTTCTGAGGGTTTTGGAATATATGTGAATATATAGGACGAAGAAGTAGGTCGGTGGAGTCACGTGGGGCCCACAAGGCAGGGGGCGCGCCCTCCCCCCTTGTCGCCGCCTCGTGGCTCTTCTGACTTGAACTCCAAGTCTCCGGGGTGTCTTCTGGTCCAAGAAAAATCATCGCGAAAGTATTATTCCGTTTGGACTCCGTTTGGTATTCCTTTTCTGCGAAACTCAAAAACAAGAAAAAAACAGAAACTGGCACTGGGCTCTAGGTTAATAGGTTAGTCCCAAAAATAATATAAAATAGCATAATAATGCATATAAAACATCCAAAACAGATAATATAATAGCATGGAACAATAAAAAATTATAGATACGTTGGAGACGTATCGGGAGGGCGAGCGAGCGAACGGGGCCGGGGGAGGGGGGGAGGGGGCCGGGACGGGCTGGGGCGCGCGCGCCGCCGGCCGGCGGTGGCGGGAGGAGGCTAGGGCGGCGGGGGGGACCCTAGCGGGAGGGAGCGCTCCACCTCCCAAGCAACAATTATAACATTCCAATTGGGGTGAAAAACTGTAGAGGCTATGCTGTTTTTTTGGGAATCTGAGTTTGCACACTACCTCTGCCACTTTTCTAAAATTGTGAAGTGCGTTACAAAATCCATTTTGGATGCTACCTATATGAATCTGCTGACTTTTTTGGTTCCTAGCGGGAACGGGAAAGAGCCAAAAAAGGTTTGGGTCTCGTACCCCTCCATCCCAGTTCTATCTGAACTTAGGCTTTTAGGGTTTCACGCCTTCCGCCGGCGCCGGCGTATGTCTACCCATCTTCTGTGGCCTTAGGCCATAGAGGCCCAGTGGACCTCGGCCCTTATCAGCGGGGATTTTAGGTGTCTTTTTGTGTCTATTTAGGCTTTATGTCATGTTTGGAAAAGCGAGACAACGACGGCTCTCTGAAGATGAAATAAGATTCTCTTCACCTAGCCCTCATCTCGGTGGTGCGTCTAGCATTGTCGAGGAGCGTGTGAAGATGTGCCTTCGGTAGACTCCGTAGGATTTGAACGGAGTTTGTCTACGGTGGATCTACTTGAATCTAGCTTTCGTTCTTCTGCATTGGTGTGTCTACATGTTGAATACTTTCGATCTACGCTTCTTTTCATCGACGACGATTGTTGTTCTGGTGTGTTGATCATGTGGGCCTTAGCACGGGGACTTCTCGACTGTCAACTATTACAAGGTTTGCTCGGCACCGGCAAGGGAAAGACAATGATGGTGACGCGTCTTTGGCTTGCCCCACTGCTTATAGTCGTCGCTAGGTGGTTTGTAGATCTGGATGTTTCTTTGGTTTGCTCCAGTACTTATGGTCGTCGCTACGTGCTTTATGGATCTGGATGTAAGAGCATCTACAACCAAACTTTGCAAATCCTACCCCTCAAACGCCCGCGGACGCGCTCGAACTCGTCCGCGGACACTGACCGGTCAAGCCTCAAATTTTCCTTCTCACAACCGAACACCTCAATTATCATATCTCAAATCCATGCAAACTCATGCAACTACGTCGATGCATTAAACACATCGTCCGACTACTTCATCATTACTAACATGCCATCGGACTACCAAAATTTGGCATGTTTGGCTATGGTGGAGATCATCCATGGCTGCTCTTGTCCTTCCCGGCGCCCTTGCCGTCCTTCTCGCGGAAGTACCAGTCGAAGATGCAGTAGGAATCGAGCCGGATCTGCTCACGCCGGAGCTGTCCGCCGTCGATGTCCTCCTTCTCCTCCTTCAGTGGTAGTCTCGCCATTGCACGGACCGCCCAATTCTGCTCTCGGGCGAGGGCGCGTGTGTTCCTCCGCTGCCGTTTCTTCACAATGCGGGCGCGAATGGCTTCCTCCTCTACGGCCGCCCACGCCGCCGCATCAGCCGCCTCCACCGCCGCCATTTCCGCCCGCGATACGGGCCTCGGCGGACCTTATCCTCTCCTTCCCACGGCGGGCCGCCTATTCCGGTAGGACTCATAGTCCGCCCGACCGGTGATGAAGAAGGAGAGATTTTTCGGCTGCCGGGATCGCGATGATCCAGCCCCAGAGGACCCGAGCGCCCGTTGAGCCAACGCTATGGAGTCTCACCACCCCACCGTCTTACTTTCAGTCTTTCACGACCAGCCCACCACCCCACCCCAAGGCCAGCCAGCCACGGAGACCTCACCGGCCGAGACGCGACCACCACCGCCGGTCACCGTCCCGCCCGTCGCATCGGCGCCTCGCTGCCGCGCCACCGTTGGCCCGAGGTCGGCACACGGCCGCATCCCGCCTCACACCAGCCACGTCGGCACCGATCGAATCACGATCAGTCGGTCACACAATTCACATGACACGCAATCCATTCATACAGCTGGCAACAACAAAGCAGGCAGGCGTGTTCCACAGGGTGATGGATGATGGTGATAAAACTGAATGGAAGAGGAGGGTCTTGACTCTTGACAGACACAAGACAAAAGCGACCGAGCGCCGGCACACAAAGGTTTTTTCAGAGAACGGTCTGCGAACGAACGGTACTACTGGCTACAAGCTGCTAGACGAAGGACCAGTTGACGAACATGAAGGCGAGGCAGTGCGGCGCGTCGTCGTCGCCCAGCACCTTCCACGCCACCGCCTGCTCGTACGACACCGGCCGCCCCATGCTCGACACGCACACGCCGCCCGGGAGGTACGCGAAACCCTGCACAGGCACACACACACAATAAGAATGTTTTGAGTTTCAGTACATTGTTGTTCAACATTCAGAACGGTGGCTGGCTCTGGCTGGCCGGCTACAGAACATACCTGCTGCATGATCTTCGGGAACTCGGAGCACAGCGCCTTGCGGCCATCGTCGTCGAGGATCTTCTCGAGCGAGATGTCCTGGAGCGCGATCAGCGTCGTCTCCAGCATGTCCAGGCCAGCCTGGTTGGCGAAGGTGAACACCGGAGCAGCCTGAAAAATTGTTGCAAGACAAACATTTTTGTTAGGCCCATACAACAAATGCCAGTGTGAATATATGTGACGTGCCAACATGATCGAGCACGCAACCGACCTTCAGGGAACAGCACATGATTGAATCCGAGTGCTGCCACAGTGCTTTCAGGGAAGCGTCCGCGCTCTGCGACTCCGTGCAAAGCAGTTCCGCCCCGGTGTGAAACCTGCAAGTTTTTCACGCAACCAAATTACTACCCTATTGTGCTAAATAGACAGGTAGTGCAGCTAAGCTGAAATGGAGAAATGGCAACCATCTTGGTAATGGGGGAAAAAAAAAGAGATAGCCTTACCTGTAGCTCCTGCCGATCCACCTCGCAAGCGTGTGAGCCTCAGGAGATCCTGGAGGATTCTTCATTTCAAGCTGTCCACCAGGGCGGGAAGGGGCTATTGCCATGGCCACCCTCTGCACCGACGCCACCACAGTCCTCACATACTGCCTCGCCATTGCCGCAACACTCTCTCGAAGGTGGTTCTCATACGAGAACTGGAAAGCAATGGTAAGCACTGATCTTGTGTTGCTGGTGCTGGATGCGTCGCTGGGAGCACGAGTCCCACCAGGTCCAACCTCAAGAGCGGATGCAAGGTCTAGTGTGCGTGTTGCCGATGGTGCATCCTGCAGTGATAAGTGCATAACACCAAGTTAGTTCAGTGTTAAACAATGGGACAAGATCAATGCTACTAGTGCAAACCATACTAACCGTCTTGGCATCAAGTGGTATCACACGGAAGCCCGACGGTAGCAGTGGAGCATCATCAGCGAACGATTCATCAATCGGCGCAAAGACAAGCTGCGCACATGCACCGGCAGCATTCTCATCAACACCGCTACATAGCTGTCATAGAACATGAAGATTTGTAAGGCCGGTGCAACAAATAAAATGAAAATGATGCAAACTAGCTTGTGCCGGCTGAAGGGATACCTGCAGCAGATACATGTCTCTTGATAGAACAACTTCATCATGACAGAGACTGTGTCCCTCAAGTCTAATAACCTCCAAGAACTGCAACTCAAAAGGTTAGTTTGATGGACAAAGATCGGTTAATAATTAGTACAAATACTTTGTAAGAACTTGAAATACCTCTTCATGCTCCAAGGTATGTGCAAGTGGCAGTATAACCTGACTGCCCATAAACCCACTGGCTCGTAGACCAGGAACTGCGTAAGGACTAGCTCGCAAAGCAGCGGCAGAATAAGCATCAACACCAGGATCAGCCCATTCAGAACGGTGCTCCCTCAGAAATCGTACTAGTAGAGCGGGCGGTACATTCTACATGATGAAACCAAGTTCACCAGGCTCAGTTATGGTCAGGTCACACAAACATCAACAGATCCCCTACTGAAGAAAACATAGATGGTTTATGAGTAAAAACCTGCAGCAACATTGAAGCCTTGGCACATAAGACGCCACCCCCAATTGCAGTAAACATCTGGGAGGGGTTGACATGAGATCCAGCAAGTTTGTTTGGAGATGAGTTGATAGCAATTGTAACATCCTCAGCACCATCACTGCTCATCAGTGACCAGCCATCACCCAGAAATCCGTTAACAGCGTCGTTGAAGCCTCTGCAAAACATGTCGAGGACCTTAGTCATGGGGCATGTATGGGATATCTTTTGGTAAACTAAGGTAGTGTGAATGGCATGCACGGAATATAGAGCATTGCCACAAACCTGCTCAATCTCTGACTAAATGTTCTTAGAACTGCTGGCTGGCGCCCCCCTCCATAGGGCATCTCTCCACTTGATTCATGCGCAATCTGCCTAATGTGACGCAGAGCCTGTAGCAAATGGACAAGCAATTGTCACTTAATCATACATTAGTGCCGCAAGAGCAAATGAATGCTCAGTACAGACAAAATCTTAAGTAAAATGAAATTGTAGAACATACTGCAATTGTCATCTTCTGCGCAAGAATCTTTGGAGATTCATAAAGTGGTCTAAGGACCTCAGGCACACTCCAAGCCTACAAAGAGATAGGATTGTAAGATACATGGACATATTATGAAAGTTGCAAAATTGATCAAGTATAATTTTGCTTACATCCAAATCAACATGATCTACAATGTGGATCATGGAGCCACCCCCCTCGCAAGGGCGGATTAAATAGCCACTAGGTAGCACCTCGGCTCGGACAAAATTTGGAGTGTTAGGTCCTGATGGACCGCCAGTGGCTTGAGTCAACGATCTCTCACAGATCTACAGAAGAAGGCAGTGAGTAACAGTTACCAGATCTCAGCACAAACAATATTTTGAAGAGTCAACCTAGTAGCATTAACATGGCATCGCAAATGTTACAGTGTAAAGTGTAATCAAAAGTCGTTTGATCCAAACAGACCAAGCCCAACAGAGAAGTTGACAAACAGATCAACAAACCAACATAAATGTCATAATCAATTAATCATCACAAGCAGTGAGACATATCAATACCACAAGACTGCCATCTTCAAGACCGCTAGTGTAGCGGAGAATCCAGAAGTCACGCGGTGCCGCCAAAGTTGTCGGTGCATAAGTCTACATAATTGAGAGAACAATATGTTACAGTCAACACAGAAGACGTTATCCAAATAAACTCAGACAAGGGAACCCAAGTCAACTATAACTTGCAAGAGGATGCAATACCTGCATGTAGATAAGCTCAATAGTTCCACCATTACCCGTAGGGATAATTTGGAGCACATCCACACACCGACAGTCACGATACCAAGAGGGGCGATCCTTGAGGATCTCAGCAACCTGTGTGGTGTGGTGGTAGTTATTAGCAGGTGTCTGCTGAATGGAAACAAAAAGGCTCTGTGATGATGAACAACAACAACATACCTTTGTGGGCTCAAGGCTCACAAGACCGCAAGCTCGGGCTGCTACGCCACTACAATTGTGCGAAACAGCAATGATTCCAATGGAATCCGGACCAGGCTGTAAAGAAACTCCGATTTTAAATTCATCAGGTATAAAGAAACTGAAATAATCAAACGCATGCCAGAGTTCCACCAGTTGGAATTATGACATTACCTTCATCCCAACCATTTGCACCCAATCGACAGCAGTTCCGGTCGCCTTGGACAAGAACTCTGCCAATGTCTCCTCAGCGATAGCGAGTAGACTGTATGTAACAAAGAAAACGTATTCCATCAAACTTCAGCAAAAGAATAGGCAAGCATCATACAAAAGTGAAACTGTAATTACCCTGCTGGGTTGTTCGCGTCCCTTTGCGGACGCGGAACTACTGCATTCTGCTGCTGCTGGTGCTGACCACTAGTAACAACAGACTCACAGCTTGTGTCTGTAGTCGCTACAGAAGGCTGCAAAGCATCATTCAACAAAAGTTTAGGCGCAGGAGCCAACGATTTGAACAGCAAATAATGCATGAATCCAACACAAATTTGCATTTATTTTAGACGATGACAGTAGCATTCACAGCTCACTAGCCCCCAGGTTTCAAATCAGTGGCCATGAGCACATGACAGTATCCAAGAACTCAAAACTGTTCCTCCTGAAATTACTATCTCTTGGGGAAAAACTCAATGCAAAAGTTCACACGATTTGAGTAGCAGGTGATGGGACAAAACTCACATTATTGAGGTGCGTCCGCATGTAGCCGTTCTCGTAGACGAGACGGGACACCTGCTTCTGCAGCCTGTCGTTCTCCTCCATCAGCAGCTTGTTCATCGCAGACAGCTTCCGGTTCACAGTCTGCAGGCGAGAGGCCTCCTTCCGTTGCTTCTCGCGGCACCTACAATCAGAACATCAATCAATCTCGGCAGCCACACCGAAACAAGGGCTACAAAAATGACACTTGCTCATGAAGAAAACCAAGACAGCGATCTTCGACGCACGCACGAGATTCCCGCGTCATTGCTAACATTTTTGACATGTCACATCTCAGGTGAGCACCAAGTGTGTTAGGTGTGGAGGCATTGCAGCTACACAATGCTCTGGCACGAAAGCAACTAATACTATGGTCTAAAATCTGGACAAGAACACAAAGCTCTGCTCTAGAAGAATCACACTTGTTCAGCGAAGATTCAGCAAAAGAACAGCTCTTTTTCCAGAAAACAAGAAACACACACCAAAAAAAGGCACGCCACAAATGGCAAAAACATGGTGAAAGGCATTTAGGGCAGGACACAAGCACTCGATTTCTGGTATTGACGAGGAGCCATCACGAAATCTTAGCAACTTTTAGACCAGTGGAGCCAAAACCAAGCTCTAATTTGGGCGTGGCATATGCTACTACTAGGTGCGTAGGTGCCTGCTTCCACACCCAAATATATCCTAGAACCACTAAGCAGAAACGGGCGAAACGGAAAGCCGCCGCCTGGAAAGGAGACGTGGATTCTTCCTGGAGCACTAAGCTCAGTGGAAGGATCAGCACCGGAATCAAAAAGTTGAGGACCAAAGCAGGATTTTTAGCCACGGGGGCAACCACAAACCCAAGAAAAGACAGCCAATTTCGAGCACCAAGAAGGGACGGACACGAGCGGTGAGCCAGATCGAGAGGCGCGGGCGGAGGAGGAGCGGGCGAGGACGACGCACCTGCGGTTCTGGAACCAGACCTTGATCTGCTTGGGCTCGATGTTGCTGAGGATGGGGCACTCCCGTATGAGCTGCTGCCGGCGGAGCGAGCTGGGCTTGGGGCACTCGCTGTAGACGCGCTCAAGCGCGTCCACCTGCTCCGGGGTGTAGCGCACGTACTTGCCCGTGTCCACCTGCGGCGCCCCGCTGCCGCCGGGCGACGACCTGTCCCGGTCCCGGTCCCGGCCCCCGCCGTGCCCGTGCACCACCATCGCCCCCGCCATCTCGAGCCGGCTACCGGGCCGACCGCCGCCAACCGAGTGAGTAATCGTAGTAGCAGTAAAGAGAGGTTGAGCCAGGGCCAGGGGCGCCGCCGCGTCATGCCCTCCGCGCGCCGCCTCCCGTGGACGCCATGGCCGTGGCGGTGATGGTGGGGAGTTGTTGCGCCGGTGAGGTGAGGTGGAGGGGAGGGGGGAGCGCAGGGAGAGGGAAGGGAAAGGCAGCGAGGGAGGAGGTGGGGTTTGGTTTAATAGTGGAGCAGAGCGCAGAGGAGATGAACAAAGGAAAAGCAGAGCTCCGTGCTCTTGTTTATACTGCCGGTGCCGGGTGCTGGCCTTCTCTTCTCCCTGTGGACTGTGGTCTCCCCAGGGGCGTTTCGGTAATTTGAGCGCTTTTCTGTTTCTCCTCATTTCCAAATTAAAAATTTATTTTTCGTCCATTGGTGGACTTCTCTATGTGGACTTATGGTCTGGATAGGGGTGTTGTGGTAGCTTGAGTCACATTTCATTTCATTTGAATTCGTTGACAAATAGTGTCATAGTGTCAAAAGGTGTCTTATATTTTTTGATACTGTCATATATTTTTTGATACAGAGGGAGTATTTATTTATTTATTTCAAATAAGAAATGAAATGAGACTCAAGCTACTAAAGTTGGATTAAAGCTGCGACAATTAATTTGGATCGAAGGAAGTAATAAAAAAATTAATGATTGGAAACCTGGCATATTGTCTTCAACAAAATGAAAACACTCCAACGAGTGTGTCACATTGCGTCACAATAACGCTTTTGGAATTTCCTTAGAGCTTAGGCATGTCGTTGCATAGCATTCATAACACAAAAGATTGACAAAAATATTTTTTTATTAGAAAAAGCAGAGATCCAAGTGACTTGTAGAAACAAAAACATTGGATTATAGGCACACAAATCAAACATGTTCCACGGCAAAAGAATCCAGATTGAAACTGTACAAAATTCCATTTGAATTGAAGAAGATTATAAAGTAAATTTCACGATGACGCAACACCCAACTTGTTTTTGCAAAACTTTAAAACACAAAATGTAGAGTTGAGAAATGAACCGAAAACTATATTTTCAGCGGTCCAGGGCAAAGGTATAACAACACATTGCGTGTAGGACCCACGTGTCAAAGTTGTTTGTGATAGAACTGCCAATTTCATACATATCTGTGATGGCGTATTTCTCATTTCGTTTTCCTTGCTTTTTTTTTTTGAGGGGAGTTTTCCTTGCTGAACTAGAGAACTTTATCTGATTAAGGTATTGATTTTACAATCGAAAATGAGAAGCTCATAATACAAGAAGGCGGCGTCAACCACCAAACACGACACTTAAAAGTTTTTTTTAGCGAATTAAGCAAATTCTCAAGCTACCCCATTACACGTTTCATTCGCATTTCGGACGCATTAGCAAAAAGAGCCAAAACGCCCTGTTGCCTGGGAGATAACGATTTCATGGCACCGCGCGGGTCTAAGTTTGCAGGAGATTTCATAAATTGTCATTGTTTTTTTTTTTGATGAAAATTATCGTAATGTATACAATCAGTGCCTCGCCTACATTGTTTTTCATTAGGTGCCATGCATGCTTGGCTAGAACCATAGGAAAACGAACTGTTGATGTACACTTTTATAAATCCTGGTACCGTAGGAATAAAATGGGCATTGCTCTCTCCTTTGGAGGAGTCGTTTTCATCCGGTTTTCAGGGCTCGAGAGGCGTGGCGCGCTGCCTTGGTGGCGCCATGCTTTTCGTGGCAAGCACATGGCCACGTCACAAGCATGCAGGCTCATTCATAGTCAGTCATAGGGTAGGTAAATGCTGGCGACGGGCCCCGTGCTGCCGGGATTTTGGAGGTGAGCGTAAACACAAAGCACACCCGCCTCCCCGTCCGTCAGTGGTTTTCATGCGTCATTCGCTCGTAGATTCACAGAGAAGCCCTCGCAGAGTCGTGTTATCGGGTCAATTGGCATAATACGGGCTTGCTAAAACTCTGAGATTTAACCAAGTCTCAGTCGACCTTGCAACATTTTATCCCAACATTTGTAACTATTTTTCCTATCAGTTGCAGCATCCGCCTTGTTGGTTGTAGCATGGTATCGCTCATCGATTGTAGCACATCGCAGGGGCGGACTCAGGATTGGGCCAAGCCCAGGGCTCAGGCTGTTACAGTGCTTCTACAGTGTTGCTACAGTGCATAATGTGCTAGAGTCAACGAAGTAATCCAATCTCACGCCCCGGGCCCAGGCCCCCCCGGCCTGGGTCCTGGATCCGCCACTGGCACATCGTCTCACCGGTTGTAACATCCGTCATTGACGGTTGTAGCATTTTAGTCACACCGGTTGCATCATCAGTTGTCGTTGTTTGCAAAACCGTCGCAACATTTTTCATCGTCGGTTGTAGCATCTAGCCGTGCCGCTTGCAGCAAAACAACTACACTGACGGTTGTAGCATTTTAGTCACACCGGTTGCATCATCAGTTATCGTTGTTTGCAAAACCGTCGCAACATTTTTCATCATCGGTTGTAGCATCTAGCCGTGCCGCTTGCAGCAAAACAACTACACTGACGGTTGTAGCATTTTAGTCACACCGGTTGCATCATCAGTTGTCGTTGTTTGCAAAACCGTCGCAACATTTTTCATCATCGATTGTAGCATCTAGCCGTGCCGCTTGCAGCAAAACAACTGCACTGACGTCACTCGACTGAGACTTTGTTAAGTCTCAGTCGACTGAGTTCTAGACAGACCTGGCATAATAATCATTGATAAGGACATTTTAATCGAAAAGACCACCACTCCAGTAGAGTTGCTATGGGCGCGTTTGGTTACCTTCCCCGTGGAGCCTGGCCCAATGGAGCCTGATTCAGCGGAGCCTGTTTAAGTGTATACAGGCTCTAGCCATGTTCTGCATGTCATTTTTTTTTTTGAGAAATGCATGTCGTTTGGTTCATTGCATCAAACCCAGCTCGCATCCTCTTGTAGTGTAATTGCACTAGGCCCAGCTTGCGTTTGGAAAAACTTTAAGTTTCGTGCGGACCAATTTCTACGTGCGAGTTAGGCAACCAAACAACTCACTACTTAGCCCGTCAGAGCCTGGTTGGGCTTGATGCAGCCTATCAAACATGCCCTATATGTCCTACCTCCATAATTTATGGAGTACCCCAAATCGAGTGCACGCGTGTTCATATTTGCAGGCCGGGGGCGTTGATATAGAGTAACCTCCGTTTGCAACAACTCGCGCGGGAGGGAAGTTTTAGTCCGGCCTCCTCCGCCCATGCACAACCTGGCCAATGGTACCGCCGTTCGTACGGCCACCGCTTTCGCTCATGCAAATGCCTCAACTGCTTTTCCACTAGGAAGCGGTGGCCGTTGTAGTGTTTCGCACCTGTTTTTCACCCCCGTAGTGTTTCGCACCCGTTTTTCACCCTGCACAAAGGCAAATATGTCCCCGTTTCATGCAGGGGCGCGCTCATTCACGGGTATCTAAACTATCATCGCCATCGTCGCCACTCACCCCCGAAGCCAGTTGCCATCCCTCCCGCTTTGTTCCCCCTTCCCTGTCGCCGCCACAATCACCCCTGTCAATCATGTCAATGCGACAGAGCCCTCCTCGGTGAGATCAAAGAGGACCATGCCGAGAGAAAGTCCTCGGAGAGGGCGTGGCACTACTCCGAGTGGGCCCAGCGCAATGCGCGTTGTAAGGTTGTTCAGCTACACCCGCTTCCCAGGCACCCTCACCTAGTTCGACCGCATCTCGACGAGCGCCTTCGCAGTAATGGAAATGACGCTCAGGCTGGCCTTCAAAAATTGGGTCGTATCCCACATCCAAGACGCACATGCATACGTTGAAAGTGTGGCGGGAAAAGTTGCGGCAGCCGAAGCCTCCCTCACCCGCGAGGCCACTTCCAGAGGAGGACGAGCCCGTAGTTCAATTAGTAAAGAATCGTAGTTTTAATGTGTTCAAATCGAGGTTGTAATCCTTCTTAAAATTCATTTTGTAAATTCATGTTGAAATCCTAGTTAAAAACTTCCATTGTTTAGGTGGCCAGCGTTTGTGCCAATGAGCGTCAATGCAGGGATGCGAGATCTTGGATGCCGGGATAGTGGCCCTTGAAGGTGCGATGCACGTGAGGCTCTCCGACGAGCCCCGCGGCAGCGGTGATGGATGTGCCCTTTGCTATGTGGATGGCGTGGGTGCAACGGCGGGTGGTCCTGGCAAGGCTGCTACCGGTGTTGGCGGCTGATCCTTAATCCAGATCTGGAGGCCGAGGTCTGATGACCCACAAGTATAGGGGATCAATCGTAGTCCTTTCGATAAGTAAAAGTGTCGAACCCAACGAGGAGCAGAAGGAAATGACAAGTAGTTTTCAGCAAGGTATTCTCTGCAAGCACTGAAATTATAAGTAACGAGTAGTTTAATAGCAAGGTAATTTATAACAAACAAGCAACAGTAGCGGTAACAAAAGTGCAGCAAGGTAGCCCAATCCTTTTGAGGCAAAGGACAGGCCAAGACGGTCTCTTATGACAAGCAAAATGTTCTTGAGGGTACACGGGAATTTCATCTAGTCACTTTCATCATGTCGGTTTGATTTGTGTTCGCTACTTTGACAATTTGATATGTGGGTGGACCGGTGCTTAGGTGCTGTTCTTACTTGAACAAACCTCCTACTTATGATTAACCCCCTCGCAAGCATCCGCAACTACGAGAAAAGTATTAAGAATAAATCTAACCATAGCATTAAACTTTTGGATCCAAATCAGTCCCTTATGGAATAGCGCATAAACTAGGGTTTAAGCTTCTGTCACTCTCGCAACCCATCATCTAATATCTACTCCACAATGCATTCCCTTAGGCCCAAAATATGGTGAAGTGCCATGTAGTCGACGTTCACATGACACCACTAAGGGAATCACAACATACATATCATCAAAATATCGAACACATATCAAGTTCACATGATTACTTGCAACAAGATTTCTCCCGTGACCTTAAGAATAAAAGTAACTACTCACTAATGATAATCATGCTCAAGATCAGAGGGGTATTAAATAGCATAATGGATCTGAACATATAATCTTCCACCAAATAAACCATATAGTAATCAACTACAAGATGCAATCAACACTACTAGTCACCCACAAGTACCAATCTATAGTTCCGGTACAAAGATTGAACACAAGAGATGAACTAGGGTTTGAGAGGAGATGGTGCTGTTGAAGATGTTGATAGAGATTGCCCTCCCCAAGATGGGAGAGTTGTTAGTGATGATGATGACGATGATTTCCCCCTCCGGGAGGGAAGTTCCCCCGGCGGAATCGCTCCACCGGAGGGCAAAAGTGCTCCTGCCCAAGTTCCGCCTCGAGACGGCGGCGCTTCGTCCTGAAAGTCCTCTTCTTATTTTTTCTAGGTCAAAATGACTTATATACCATAAGAGGGGCACCGGAGGTGGGCCGAGGAGGGCACAACCCACCAGGGCGCGCCTGGGCTCCCTGGCGCGCCCAGGTGGGTTGTGCCCACCTGGTAGGCCCCCTCTAGTAGTTATTATCTCCAATAATTCTTATTAATTCCATAAAAATTCCTCGTGAAGTTTCAGCTCATTTGGAGTTGTGCAGAATAGGTAGCCTGACGTAGCTTTTTCAAGTCCAGATTTCCAGCTGCCGGAATTCTCCCTCTTTGTGTGAACCTTGCATATTATGAGAAAAAAGGCATTAGAATTAATCCAAAAAGCATTATTATGCATAAAAACATCATAAATAACAGTAGGAAAACATGATGCAAAATGGACGTATCAACTCCCCCAAGCTTAGACCTCGCTTGTCCTCAAGCGAAAACCGAAATCGAAAAACATGTCCACATGCTTAGAGAGAGAGGTGTCGATAAAAACAAAATACGGACATAGAAGCATCATGTATATTATTATAACAGCAACCAACTTTAATATAAAACTTTATCATAGAATTTTTATCATATAACTTCTCATGAACAAGTAACAATTCATCACAACATCGAAGTATAAAGCATAAACTCTATTGAAAACCAACAAACTATGTTCTCAGTCAACTTTGCAGCTACAATTCATCATATTTTCAGGAAGGGTCACGTATCGGAGCCTTTTTTGGCAAGTCCACATACTCAACTATCATATAGTCTTCTATGATTGCTAACACTCACCGCATACACATGAGCAAAACGTTTCAACCGGACACATAGAAAGATAGGGGCTTAAAGTTTCGCCTCCCAACATACTCACCTCGAGTGTGATGTCAACAATAATAACTCATGCTACTCATATCCAACTGGATATATGTGCCTAGATCTTTCCTCACCACATGATGCTTGCCAAAAGAGAAAATAAAAAGGTATAGAGAGAAGAACTTTGACCCTTGCAAAAAAGTAAATACATAAAAGTAAAAGATAGGCCCTTCGCAGAGGGAAGCAGAGGTTGCCATGCGCTTATTTGTTTGTATGCTCAATCTCTTAGTGCAAAAGAACGTCACGTTATATTGCCCCTTGTGATAGCAACCTTTATTATGCAGTCTGTCGCTTTTATTCTTTGCCAACACAAGTTCGTACAACGCTCAATCTTCTCTTACACTAAATGATCCAACACTTTTAGAAGCAATTTTTATTGCCCTATTTGCACCGATGACAACTTACTTGAAGGATCTTACTCAATCCATAGGTAGGTATGGTGGACTCTCAAAATAAGATTTGGGTTTAAAAGTTTTTGGATGCACAAGTAGTATCTCTACTTAGCGCGGAATTTTTGGCTAGCAAAGATGGGGGCAAGCACCACATGTTAAAGGATCTATGACAATATAACTTCTATGTGAATATGAACAAACATAAATCATTACGTTGTCTTCCTTGTCCAACGTCAATAATTTTTGCATATAATATTTTGATGGGGGCTCACAATCACAAAAGATGTCCAAGATAGTGTATTTGCATGTGAATCTTCTCTTCCCTTATTAATTCTTTCATGAATTGCATCATTCACCAATGCCATGTTTGTCAATCTCCAATAAAAATTTCTACTTATACTCTTCCTTATGTGATGTCCTTACTTACCATAAGATTAGCATATGATCTTTTTCATTTATTTCCTTTCTTTTTATTGAACATAAAAGTAAAGAAAACAAAACTCAAACTAAACTTTATTATATATATCTTGCGCATGATTACAAAGATAGATCACTAAGCAAACACTCGAAAAGAAAGGATCGAACTAAACTTTTATTCATCTAAAGCAAAAGATAACTATGGATCAAACTAAGATAAGTAAAGGCAAAAGATAGTGAAGGTGATACGATACCGGGGCACCTCCCCCAAGCTTGGCACAAGCCAAGGGGAGTGCCCATACTCGATACTAAATTTTCCTTTGGTGATGAAGAAGGAGGTGGTGGTGATGAAGTAGTGGCAATCTTATCCTCGGGTTTCCATGGCAAGGGCTCACCATCATAAGAGGAGGAGTGAGTCTCACAGGTCCTGCAACTGGCAGCCAAACTCATACCTTTAAACCTCGCCTCATATTCAAAGACTTGGTTTTGGAGATCATAGATCTGGCTTTGGAGGAAGTTAATTTGCTCGTTGAAGGTGAAGATGATGTCCTTCATGGACTTGCCATCCACCTTGAGATCACGGGTGTAGTCCGCGATCATGAGGTGATTTGCATTGAGTCCACGTTCTACCATCCCCTTGCACCGGAAGACTTCCTGCTCCATAGTTTCAAGCTTAACCTCCACGGATCCCGTCTCCTTGGGGCCTTGCACATCGCGGATGTGCAGCACCCCCTCATGCATCTGGATGGCCTGAGGGTGCTGCATCACCTCTCGCAAATATGGTTTGATGACATTCTCAAAGAACTTGTCCTTGGAGGAGCTTGAAGCGGCCATGGTGGACTGGATCTGTCAGAAAACAACAAGGAAAAGAAAACAGAAGATTTCTCCGTGATACGGTGGTCAATAGGTTGCCAGGTGCGCCCTGGTGTCTTGTGCCCTCCAGGGGTGCCTTCCTAGTTGTTTCTTATTTTCCTAATTTTTGTTATATTCCAAAACTGACAAAAAATATTTTTGCGGATTTTTCGGAGTCCGTTTACTTACCGTATCACGTACCTCCTCTTTTTCAGTTATTCTGGAGTGTCTCGGAAGGTTTCCTTTATGTGTTCTTGATGTCTACTACGCAACCTTCTTCTTGTAGACTCGTGTTGGGCCTCCAAGCGCAGAGTTTTGTAGGACAGTAGCAAATTTCCCTCAAGTGGATGACCTAAGGTTTATCAATCCGTGGGAGGCGTAGGATGAAGATGGTCTCTCTCAAACAACCCTGCAACCAAATAACAAAGAGTTTCTTGTGTCCCCAACACACCCAATACAATGGCAAATTGTATAGGTGCACTAGTTCGGCGAAGAGATGGTGATACAAGCGTAATATGGATGGTAGATATAGGTTTTTGTAATCTGAAAATATAAAAACAGCAAGGTAACTAGTAGTAAAACGGAGCAAAAACGGTATTGCAATGCTTGGAAACAAGGCCTAGAGTTCATACTTTCACTAGTGCAAGTTCTCTCAACAATGATAACATAATTAGATCATATGGCAATCCCTCAACGTGCGACGAAAGTCACTCCAAAGTTCCTATCGCGGAGAACATAAGATGAAATTGCTTGTAGGGTACGAAACCACCTCAAAGTTATTCTTTCCGATCAATCCATTGAGCTATTCCTATAAGTGTCACAAACAGCCCTAGAGTTCGTAGTAAAATAACACCATATGACACACATCAATCAACCCTAATGTCACCTAGATACTCCAATGTCACCACAAGTATCCGTGGGTCAATTATACGATATGCATCAAACAACTTCAGATTCATAATATTCAATCCAACACAAAGAATCTCAAAGAGTGCCCCAAGATCTGTACCGGAGAAACAAGGACGAAAACATGCATCAACCCCTATGCATAGATTACCCCAATGTCACCTCGGGAATCCGTGAGTTGAGTGCCAAAACATACATCAAGTGAATCAATAGAACACCCCATTGTCACCACGGGTATCCCACGCAAGACATACATCAAGTGTTCTCAAATCCATAGTAGTATTCAATCCGATAATAGTGAAACCTCAAAGGTAAAACTCAATTCATCACAAGAAGGTAGAGGGGGAGAAACACCATATGATCCAACTATAGTAACAAAGCTCGCGGTACATCAAGATCGTGCCAAATCAAGAGCACGAGAGAGACAGATCAAACACATAGCTACTGGTACATACCCTTAGCCCCGAGGGTGAACTACTCCCTCCTCGTCATGGAGACCGTCGGGATGATGAAGATGGCCACCGGTGATGATTTCCCCCACCGGCAGGGTGCCGGAACGGGCTCCCGATTGGTTTTTCGTGGCTACAGAGGCTTGCGGTGGCGGAACTCTCGATCTAGATTTCTTTCTGGGGGTTTCTGGATTTATAGGAAATTTTGGCGTCGGTTTCACATCAGGGGGTCCACGAGTCAGCGACAAGGTAGGGGGGCGCGCCCTAGGGGGGTGGGCGCGTCCTCCACCCTTGTCGTTGACTCGGGACTCTTCTGGCCCAACTCTTGTGCTTCGGGGGCTTCTTCTGGTCCATAAAAATCACCATAAATTTTCAGCTCGTTTGTACTCCGTTTGATATTCCTTTTCTGCAAAACTCAAAAACAAGGAAAAAACAGAAACTAGCACTGGGCTCTAGGTTAATAGGTTAGTCCCAAAAATAATATAAAATAGCATATATATGCATATAAAACATCCAAGATGGATAATATAATAGCATGGAACAATAAAAAATTATAGATACGTTGGAGACGTATCAGTTCTTCCGGTGTCATAGTTTGGATAATATTGCTTTCAACATTAATGGGCGTACCTGAGATATAATGTTTTATTCGTTGCCCATTAACAACCTTCGGGTTAGTACCTTCGGCGTTATTTATCTTGATGGCTCCAGATCGATAAACCTCCGCGATAACATAAGGTCCTTCCCATTTGGAGATGAGTTTTCCTGCAAAGAATCTGAAACGAGAGTTGTACAAAAGAATATATTCTCCAACTTTGAACTCACGCTTTTGGATTCTTTTGTCATGCCATCTTTTAACTTTTTCTTTAAATAACTTGGCATTTTCATAAGCTTAGGTTCTCCATTCATCTAGTGAGCTAATATCAAATAACCTCTTTTCACCGGCAAGTTTGAAATCATAGTTGAGTTCTTTAATTTCCCAATATGCTTTATGTTCTAACTCAAGAGGCAAATGACAAGCTTTTCCATAAACCATTTTATATGGAGACATACCCATAGGGTTTTATATGCTGTTCTATAAGCCCAAAGTGCATCATCTAACTTCTTAGACCAACTCTTTCGGGACCTATTGACAGTTTTTTGTAATATTAATTTTATTTCTCTATTGCTAAGTTCAACTTGACCACTAGACTGAGGATGATAATATGATGCAATTCTATGGTTAACATCATATTTAGCAAGCATTTTACGAAAAGCACCATGAATAAAATGTGAACCACCATCAGTCATTAAATATCTAGGGACTCCAAACCTTGGAAAAATGACTTCCTTAAGCATTTTAATAGAGGTGTTGTGATTAGCACTACTAGTTGGAATAGCTCCTACCCACTTAGTAACATAATCAGCAGCAACCAAAATATGTGTATACCCATTAGAGGAAGGAAAAGGCCCCATGTAATCAAATCCCCAAACATCAATTGGTTCAACAACAAGAGAATAATTCATATGCATTTCCTGATGCTTACCAATATTACCAATTCTTTGACATTCATCACAAGATAAAACAAACTTACGGGCATCCTTGAAGAGAGTAGGCCAATAAAAACCAGATTGCAATACCTTGTGAGCAGTTCTATCTCCCGCATGATGTCCTCCATAAGCTTTGGAGTTACATTTCCGTAGGATTTGTCCCTGTTCATGCTTAGGTACACAACGTCTAATAATACCATCGACTCCTTCTTTATAAAGATGTGGGTCATCCCAGAAGTAATGTCTTAAATCATAGAAGAATTTTTTCTTTTGTTGGTATGTGAAACTAGGTGGTATATATTTAGCAACAATATAATTGGCATAGTCAGCATACCAAGGAGTGTTATGAGAAATATTTATTGCAGCTAATTGTTCATCAGGAAAACTATCATTAATAGGTTGTGGGTCATCAAGAATATTTTCTAACCTAGACAAGCTATCAGCCACAGGGTTCTCAGCTCCCTTTCTATCAGTGATATGTAAATCAAATTCTTGTAGCAAAAGAACCCACCTAATGAGTCTAGGTTTAGCATCCTTTTTTTTCATAAGATATTTTATAGCAGCATGATCGGTGTGAATAGTCACTTTAGAATCAACAATGTAAGATCTAAATTTATCACAAGCAAACACAACTGCTAAAAATTCTTTTTCAGTAGTAGCATAATTTCGTTGAGCACTGTCCAGAGTTTTACTAGCATAATGAATAACATTTAATTTCTTATCGACTCTTTGTCCTAGAATAGCACCAACAGCATAATCACTAGCATCACACATAATTTTAAAAGGCAAGTTCCAATCAGGTGGTTGAATAATAGGTGCAGAAGTCAAGGCTTTCTTAAGTGTTTCAAAGGCTTCTACACAATCATCATCAAAAACAAATGGAACATCCTTTTGTAAAATATTTGTAAGAGGCCTAGAAATTTTAGAGAAGTCTTTAATAAACCTCCTATAGAAACCAGCATGACCGAGGAAACTACGAATACCTTTGATATCTTTAGGGCATGGCATTTTCTCAATCGCATCAACTTTAGCTTTATCCACCTCAATACCTCGTTCAAAAATTTTATGTCCCAAGACAATACCTTCATTAACCATAAAGTGGCACTTCTCCCAATTCAAGACGAGATTAGTTTGCTCACATCTCTGCAAAACTCGATCAAGGTTGCTCAAGCAATCATCAAAAGAAGTTCCGTAAACGGAAAAATCATCCATGAAAACCTCAACAATCTTTTCACAAAAGTCAGAGAATATAGCAGTCATACATCTTTGAAAGGTAGCAGCTGCATTGCATAAACCGAAAGGCATACATCTATAAGCATAAGTTCCAAAAGGGCAAGTAAAGGTGGTTTTCTCTTGATCAGGTTGTGAGACAGGTATTTGAGAAAAAATGGAATATCCATCAAGAAAGCAAAAATGTGTGTGCTTTGATAGTCTTTCTAACATTTGATCAATAAAAGGCAGAGGGTAATGATCTTTTCTAGTAGCTTTATTTAGTTTTCTAAAATCAATTACCATTCTGTAGCCAGTGACAATTCTTTGTGGAATAAGTTCATTCTTATCATTAGGAACAACGGTAATACCTCCCTTTTTAGGGATGCAATGAACGGGACTTACCCATCTACTATCAGCTATGGGATAGATTATACCTTCTTCTAGAAGCTTCAATATTTCTGTTCTTACCACTTCTTTCATTTTAGGATTTAAACGTCGTTGGTGATCAACAACGGGTTTAGCATCAGGCTCCATATTAATTTTATGCTGATAGAGAGTGGGACTAATGCCCTTTAAATCATCAAGAGTATATCCAATGGCAGCTCGGTGCTTCTTCAGAACCTTCAATAATCTTTCTTGTTCATGTTCTGAAAGATTAGCACTAATAATAATAGGATAAATCTTTTTCTCATCAAGATAAGCATATTTCAAAGTGTCTGGCAATTGTTTTAATTCAAACACAGGATCCCCTTTAGGTGGAGGAGGACCTCCCAGAGTTTCAATAGGCAAATTGTGTTTAAGCAGAGGACGTTGTTCAAAGAAAATTTTATCTATTTCATTTTTTTCATGCAGATGCATATCATTTTCGTGGTCTAGCAAATATTGTTCTAGTGGATCGGTAGGAGGCGCAGAATAGAAGCAAGACCAATTATTTCATCCTTACTAGGCAATTCTTCCTTATGATGCTTCCTACTAAACTTAGAAAAATTAAACTCATGAGACTCATCACCAAAACTAACACTGACGATTTGCTTCTCGCAATCTATTTTAGCATTAACGGTGTTCAAGAAAGGTCTACCAAAGATAATGGGACAAAAGTCATCTTGTGGGGAACCAAGAACAAGAAAATTAGTAGGGTATTTTATTTTCCCACACAAGACTTCAACATCTCTAACAATCCCAAGTGGTGTGATGGTGTCCCTATTAGCAAGTTTAATAGTAACATCTATGTCTTCTATTTCAGCGGGTGCTATATCATTCATAATTTCTTGATATAAGGTAAAGGGAATGGCACTCACGCTAGCACCTATGTCGCATAAACCATGATAACAGTGATCTCCTATTTTAACTGAAACAACAGGCATGCCAACAACGGGTCTATGTTTATCTTTTTCATCAGGTTTGGCAATTCTAGCAGCTTCATCACATAAGTAAATAACATGCCCATCTATATTTTCAACCAAGAGATCTTTAACCATAGCAACACTAGGTTCTACTTTGATTTGTTCAACAGGTTTGGAAGTTCTAATATAACTTTTGTTGACCACAGTTGAGACTTTAGCATGTTCCTTTATCCTAACAGGGAAAGGTGGTTTTTCAATATAAGCAGTAGGCACAACTGCATCAACATTCTAAATAATAGTTTCATCTTTAGCTATTACTGGTTCTTTAATTTTTTCTTTGATAGGTGGGTGATATTTAAACCACTTCTCCTTAGAGAGGTCAACATGAGTAGTAAATGATTCAAAAAAGGAGGCTACTATCTCAGAGTCAAGTCCATATTTAGTGCTAAACTTTTGAAAAGCATCGGTATTCATAAAAGATTTAACACAATCATACTTGAGCTTAATACCTAACTCTTTACCTTCGTCGAGTTCCCAATCTTCAGAGTTGCGTTTAATTCTTTCTAAAACATCCCACTGGAAGTCAATAGTCTTTTTCATAAAGGAACCAGTACAAGAAGTATCAAGCATGGATCGATCATCATGAGAAAGCCGAGCATAAAAATTCTGAATAATAATTTCTCTTGAGAGCTCATTATTGGGGCATGAATATAACATTGACTTAAGTCTCCCGCCAGGCTAGAGCGATACTTTCTCCTTCACGAGGCCAAAAATTATATATATAATTCCGATCACGATGAACTAGATGCATAGGATAAATTTTTTGGTGAAATTCCAATTTCAATCGATTCCGATTCCAAGATCCAATATCATCGCATAGCTGTGATGACCCCGGCTTAATCGTGCAAAAATCATACACGCAAATGCACACGATCAAGCCTAAGGACTCACTTGAAGATATCACAACATAACTCTAAAACATAAATAAAGTCATACAAGCTTTATATTAGAAGCCAGGGCCTCGAGGGCTCGAATACATCGCTCGATGGCATACAAGTGTCAGCGGAAGCATCAGATATCTGGGTACAGATATACTACAGGAATAGAGCTAAGCCTTTAGAAAGGCGGGGCAAAATAAAATATTACGATCGAAAGGCGTAGGCCTCCTGCCTAGGACCCTCCGAATCCTACTCCTGGTTGTCGGTCGGCTCCTCATAGTAGTACTCACCGGGAGGGTAGTAGTAGTAGTCGTAGTCGTCGACGGGGGCATCAGGCTCCGGGGCTCCGTCGTCTGGTTGTGAAAAAAGGATATGGGGAAAAAGAAAGTAAAGCAAACATGAGTACTCATCCGAAGTACTCAGCAAGCAAGGATCTACACTATAAATGCAACATTTTCAAAGGAGGCTGTATATGTGGACTGGGCTGCAGAAATGCCAGAATAGAGGGGGAAAGCCTAGTCCTATCGAAGACTAGCATCTTCCACATCTTCATCGGTCTTGCAGTATTAGAAGAGTGCAGATTAACATAATGTAAAGTAGTAGTAGTATCATCAACCTCGGCCAGAGATCCTTCCTCGACTCCCTGCGAGAAAGCGATCCCAGAGCCATACTATCCATTTCATCTCAAGTTCTAGTTGTACCGATCGGGATACAACTCCGAGTGTCCGTTACCGTAGGACAGGCTATCGATAGATTAGTTCTTCCCTGCAGGGGTGCACCAACTTACCTACCACGCTAGCTTAACTCCGACTGGACACACTTTTCTGGGTCATGCCCGGCCTCGGCTAAGCAACACGCCGCAACCCGACCAAATACTTAACAGAGAGGTCAGCACGCCGGACTAAACCTATGCCCCCAGGGGTCTTGGGCCATCGCCCTGGGAACTCCTGCACGTTGCGTCAGGCGGCCGAGAGCAGACCTAGCAACCCCTTAATTCAAGCGCAGTTGCGTAACCAGTCCAACTCGGCGCGCGCCGCTCAGTCGCTGACGTCCATTAAGCTTCGGCTGAAGTATATGATGCAGAACACCCATACTATGACCACGTGATGGTTAGTGCTATCTGGCGAGAGGCCCCTCGGATCAAATATCCAAACCGTTAGTGTGTTGGTAGTGCGGAAACGAGCAGAGACTCACGAAAGATGTGACCCCGTTGCCCCGTCTCGAGGACTTGCGGCAAGGGCGAGGAATGCCCGGCCATGCCTCGTGTTCAACTCTCGGGCACCATCCAGGTCCACCCGATTCCACATCACTCGCAATTAAGCTTGCGCGGGTACCCCTCAGGGCCGACCCGTCTTTAGTAACATGTTTCAGTGTAAGTCATGGTAACAATAGTAACTGTGTGTCTAACACCGAAGGAACCCTGAGGAATCACCCTCGATGGAGTCCCACCTGATGTTCTCGTCAAGGTGAATGAAGGAGGTATCACCCTCGAGGTCCACACTTGAAGTGTTGCACGACGACATCGTTATCGAGGGTGGTGTAGGAGGAATCACCCTCGCTTACCACGACCGAATAACTAACCTACAAGGTTATCATCAGAAGTGCTATCGAGGTATCACCCTCGGCACTCGATAATAACCCTGCAGTGTCGAGCAACTAAGGGGGAGTGACGTGCGGTGTCGGGGCCTGGTCTTCAACCCCGTTGCTCGGGTCTTCTGATCATCCAGCAGGGCAGTCGGGACTAGTGGGGTCTCTGATGGTCTCTACCCAACCTATTCTAAACAGTTTAGGATCACAAGTAAGTATCAATAGCAGGTTACAAGTAAGCAGGCTATGCAGCAGATATAGGACAACAGTAGCAGCAGTAACTTCTAAAGCAAGCATAAGAGAGAAGAGAGTGGGCGATATCGGAATGCTCAAAATGGGGGTGCTTGCCTGTCTGCTCGACGACAAGGGCAGGGTCGTCAACTGCGTCGTCAGGCTTCTGAGCAACGTCAGCCTCGGGAGCTAAGTCGACGTCGGGGTCTATCGAGAGAGAAGAGAGGGGGAGGAAACAAGTAAATACATAGCAACGATGCAACACAGGGCATGATACGACTATGATGCAGTGCAGGGTTGCCTGAAGTATGCCTACGTCATTTTTAGTTATTATAGGATTAACGCGGAATTTCTTAATCGGAGTGTGTGCATTATTCATATACCGGAATCAGGCTCGGAGTTATGAGTTCTCCTACGTAGGAGGTTCCGATATGGAAACAGACGGCACGATCTAACTCGTCTCGTCGTTCTGAGCAACTTTCATGTTTTAAGTTTTTCAATCCGAGCTACTGTTTAAAAGTTATGAATTTTCGAAGTTTAAATGATTTTCTGGAATTATTTTTATTTACAGAAAATGATATGTGACGTCAGCATGAGGTAATGCTGACATCAGCAGGTCAACTGGTCGGCTGACCAGTCAAACCTGACATGTGGGTCCAGTGGGACCCACATGTCAGCCTCTGTTAAGACTAACAGTGGATTATTCAAATTAACAGAGTGATTAGAGGGGTGGGCCCCACATGTCAATGAGACATTAGTCTAATTAATTAGTTTTTATTTATTTAAACGTTTATTAGGTTAATTAACCGAGGGGGACCCACATGTCAGTGGCGGACCCGGCACAGTCAGCATGTTGACCCGAGTCAACGGGGTCAACGGGACCAGGGGGACCCATTGTCAGCGACTAAGGACGGGCCCCACCGTGCCACGTCAGCACGGCGGTCGGAGAAAGCGCCGGCGACCTCTCCAGCGGTGGAAGTTCGCCGGAGTGCGTCGGATTCGCGCTACAGGGGTCCATTTGACGCGAGATTGGGCTGGTTCGATCGAGCATTCAACGCCGCGTCTAGTGGTGGTGGTGGTTCCGCCGGAATCGGTCGGAATCATCGCCGGCGTCGAGCAAAGGCGGCGCCGGAGTTCGGGCCTCAACGGAAACGCGGCTATGCGGTGCTCTCGCGCGTGCTAACTAGCTAGGGGGGAACTGCGGACCTCCAGGAGCGCGTTGGTGCCACTGGCTCGAGCTGCCGGAGCTCTGGAGCGCGGCAATGGCGAATGCGGCGGCGGTTAGAGCACAGCCACGGTGGCAGCTCATCGGAGGAGCGCAGATAAGCGGAGAAGGGTGCAGGGGTAGAGGCGGAGCTCACCTAGCGGCTACGAAAAGCCCGTGGTCAGCTTAGTAGCGCAGAGGCTCGCCGGAGACGGAGGAGATCGGCGGCGTCCCGAGGAAGAGGACGACGCGCCCGGGCATTGCGGTGCTCCTCAGCTCCCTCCAGTTGCTCCAGGAGACGCGGTCGACCACGGTGCTCCTCCCAGGCACTCTCAGGCGACGCGGGGAGGCCGATGGTCACGGCGAGCAGCAAGGTGCGGCGGCTGCGGTGCTCAGCGGCCGTGGATCTGGAGGGGAAAAGGAGAGGAGAGGGCAAGCGAGGCGATGGAGGAGTGGATAAGGGCGACGACAGAGAGGGCAGGGGTGGTTCTTATCCCCTCAGCCAGCTGCAGTCGTCGCCGTGTCGGTGCCAGAGCGGCGAGCGCGCGCTCGGCCAAGGAGGGGATGACACGCGAAGGAAAGAGAGGGAGTTGGGCCAGGTGGGCTGGGCTCTAGGCACTGTGCACTTAAGCTAGTGCACAGTGGCCTTTTCTTATTTTCCCTTTTCTGTTTTCTATTTCTTTATTTCTTTCTGCTATGGCAAATGTTTAGACCACCTGTGCAATTTTATAAAATGTGGGACTTGGCCCAAATAATCCAATGTAATATTACCCTTCACCAAAAACTGGTTTGGGTAAAGTTGGATTTCATTTGAATTTGAAATGAATTTAATTAGATTAAATAATTCTGTTTTGGTGATGTTTCATACTGTTGGAGTCATTTAACTAGTTCCAATTCCATTGTTTATATTTTTATGAGTGCTTCTGGAATATTTGCTATTTAGTGAACATTTTTTCCATGGTGTTTGAGCAAATTTATTTTGCACTTTTGAATTTGAGTTGATTTTCATAATGGAGTTTGAATTGCTTTGGTTAACCACTATGTTTAAGTACTGCAAATGTTATGACTTGGCATTATTAGCAGTTGATCACAGTGGCTATTACACAGTGGTGTTACAAGTTCTCCTCCTCTAAAAGAAATTCTCGTCCCGAGAATTTAGGAGGTAGAAGGAAAGAGGTCGGGATATTCTTCCCGAAGATGATCCTCACGTTCCCAAGTGGCTTCATCTTCAGTGTGATTCGACCACTGCACTTTCAGGAACTTGGTCGTCTTCTGACGATTTCTACATTCAACTTCATCAAGGATGCGGATCGGATGCTCCTTATAAGATAAGTCATCTTGCAACTCAAGCATCTCGTGATCCACTGCGCGGTGCGGAGATTCCTTGAAGCATTTACGAAGTTGCGACACGTGGAAGACATCATGAATATGAGAGATTTGTGGTGGCAACTCCAATTTATATGCCACCTGTCCATGTCTGGCAACAATGCGAAAGGGACCAATATAGCGAGGAGCTAGCTTGCCCTTGATTCCGAATCGACGGGTGCCCTTCATAGGAGTGACACGAAGATAAGCTTGATCACCTGGTTGATAAGTCAGACCCCATCGCTTGCAATCATAGTTGCTCTTCTGGCGGTCCTGAGTCGCTTTGAGATTTTCTCGGACAATTCTGACTTGTTCTTCAGCATGTTGGATAATATCTGGACCCACAAGTGGTCGTTCCCCAGTTTCTGACCAATTTAGAGGGGTTCGACACTTACGTCCGTAAAGCACTTCGAAGGGGGCCATTTTCAAGCTGGCTTGATAGCTGTTGTTATTAGAGAACTCAGCAAACGGGAGAGATTCCTCCCACTTCTTGCCGAATGATATAACACAAGCGCGAAGCATATCTTCAAGCACTTGATTTACTCGCTCGACTTGGCCTTGGGATTGAGGATGATAAGCTGAACTCCATGTAATGTGAGTCCCCATAGCTTCTTAGAAACTTTCCCAGAACTTGGACGTGAAAAGACTGCCACGGTCTGAACTGATCTCCTTCGGAATACCGTGGAGTGAAACGATTCTGGAGATATACAGCTCTGCTAGTTGGCTAGCAGTGATAGTCTCCTTGACAGGCAGAAAATGAGCAACCTTGGAAAGTTGGTCGACGATGACAAGAATTGCATCGTGACCCTTCTGAGACTTGGGAAGACCAGTAATGAAATCCATTTGCACTTTATCCCACTTCCACAAAGGAATAGGGAGTGGTTGAAGAATTCCAGCAGGCTTCTGATGTTCTGCTTTCACGCGACGACATATGTCATATTCAGCAACATATCGAGCAATGTCCTGCTTCATTATGGATCACCAGTACCTCTGTCGAAGATCGCGATACATCTTGGTACTACCCGGATGGATAGACAGCGGTGTATCATGAGCCTCCTTCATGACCTTGTCAGTCATAAGCTCGAAGCGAGGTACTACAATGCGGTCTCTGAAATATAAGGTTCCATCTTCAGCAATCGAGAAATCCCTGTACTTCTCAAGGTGAAGCTCTTTCTTCATCAGATCTACCTCGGCATCTTTGGCTTGCGCAATCTTTACAGCTTTCTCAAGGTTTGGCTGTACCACAAGGTTATTAAGAGAACCCTGTGGAATGATACAGACGTTCAACTTGCGCAATTCTTCATACAGCTGGGGTTGAGCTTGCTCAACCATGAGGTTGTTGCAATAGGATTTGCGGCTCAAGGCATCAGCCATCACATTAGCCTTGCCCGGGGTACAAGAAATACCACTGTCATAGCCCGTAATTGTTTCCAACCATCGTTGCTGACGGAGATTAAGATCCGTTTGAGTGAACAAGTATTTTAGACTCTGATGATCGGTATAAATCTCACACCGGTTACCGAGAAGGTAATGTCACCATAACTTTAATGCATAGATCACTGCAGCAAGTTCAAGATCATGCACTGGATAATTTTCTTCATGAGGACGCAATTGACGTGAAGCATACGCAATTACTCTTCGTTCTTGCATTAGGACACAGCCTAATCCCTGACAAGAGGCGTCACAATATATCACAAAGTACTTGCGAGAATCAGGAGGAGCAAGCACTGGAGCAGAAGTAAGCTTGTCCTTGAGGGTCTGGAAACTCTCCTGACATTTGTCTGTCCACTCAAACTTAACGCCTTTGTGGAGCAGATTAGTCAGGGGCTTGGCAATCTTGGAAAAGTTCTCGACGAATCGCCGACAATAACTTGCAAGGCCGAGAAAACTTCGGACTTGCTTGGCATTCTTCGGAGGAGTCCATTCAAGAATAGCCTGAACACGCTCTGGGTTAACGGCAATACCGTCCTTGGAAATGACATGTCCAAGGTAGGTTACTTCAGAAAGCCAGAATTCACATTTGGAGTACTTGGCATACAACTTGTGTTCTCGAAGCCTCTCTAGAACAAGACGAAGATGTTCCGCATGTTCTTCCTTATTCTTCGAATATACTAGGATATCGTCCAGATATACCACGACGAACTTGTCGAGGTAATCCATGAATATATAATTCATCAGGCGGGAGAATGTAGCTGGAGCATTCGTCAGGCCAAATGACATGACGGTGTATTCATAGGAGCCATAACGAGTAACGAATGCAGTCTTCGGAATATCCTCTTCGCGGACATGGATCTGGTGATAACCCAACCTCAAGTCGAGTTTAGAGAATACCGAAGATCCAGCAAGTTGATCATATAAGTCATTGATCCAAGGAAGCGGATATTTATTCTGAATGGTTGCCTGGTTGATAGGACGGTAATCTTGGACCAACCTATTCGTACCATCTTTCTTTTTGACAAAGAGAGACGGTGCTCCCCAGGCAGAGGAACTGGGACGGTTGAAACCCTTCTTAAGTGATTTATCGATTTCTTCCTTAAGTTCGAGAACGTGGTGCAGAGGCATCTTGTAAGGACGCTTCGCAATAGGAGTGGTGCCAGGCTTCAAATCAATGACAAACTCGACAGCTCTAGCAGGGGGTATTCCTGGAAGTTCTTCTGGGAAAACATCCTGGAATTCGCAGACAACCAGAACGTTTTCGATCCCCTCAAGTGGAGAAGCGTTCAACGCATTCAAGGCATAAATTTGAGCCTCGGCGTTCTGGGTGAGGTGAGCATGATAATTCACCATCTCATCTGATGGGTGCAGGAGGTGTACAACCTTAGTGGCGCAATTGATTGAGGCGTAATGAGCCTTCAACCAATCCATTCCCAGAATAAGATCGATCGAGGAAGACTTGAGTATAATGGGGGAAGCGCGAAACTTCAACCCTTCAATATCAATGATGACATCAGGGCTGAACAGGAAGGCTCGGCACTGGCCCGCAGGAGTGTTTACAGCTAATGAATGGTGTAGCGCTTCACTTCTAACGTCATGCACGAGTGCAAAATGTTCTGTCATGAATGAATGCGATGCTCCTGAATCAAATAAAACAGTTGCAGGAACTGAATTAACAAGAAGTGTACCCATCACGGTTTCAGGTTGATCTTGAGCTTCAGGCATGTTAACGTGATAGTTCTGTCCACGACCATAAGAAGGCCTGACATTACTGTAGCGAGGCTGAGAATTCACACGGCCGTTACCACGGCCGGCAGAAGGAAGAGCTAGTTGATTCTGATTCTGAGAACAATCTCTGGCACGGTGACCTGGCTGGCCACACTTGAAGCAGAGTCCACTGTCAGGACGTGGTGTGGGAGCTCGAGGTGGCGGATCTCGAAGAGGCTGCCTCGGTGGTGGAGGAGGCAGACGAGGTGCGGCATAAGCAGGCCTGTACACTGGAGCTGCTGGACGATACATGCTCTGCGGAATCCAGAT
The DNA here is from genome assembly GCA_011799875.1 of Thinopyrum elongatum. Classification (NCBI taxonomy): domain Eukaryota; kingdom Viridiplantae; phylum Streptophyta; class Magnoliopsida; order Poales; family Poaceae; genus Thinopyrum; species Thinopyrum elongatum. Next base: position 464,428,305 of record CM022301.1, on the reverse strand, counting down.
GCGGCGCTTCTGGGAAGACGAGCCCGCTTCACGAGTGCGTCTGGTCGCTTCCTTGTGCTTCTTCAAGCCAGTCTCGACCATGATAGCCTTATTCACCTAGGTGGAGAAATTAGGATAGTCTTCGACGAGCAGGGCTAACTGAATATCATGATGCAGCCCTTCACAAAACTTCTCTTGCCTTCGGGCATCAGTGGGGATGTCTTCTTCAGCGTAGCGAGACAAGTCAAGAAACTCGCGCTGATAAACTTCCATAGTCTTGTTACCTTGAACGAGACTACGGAACTCGGCCTTCTTCCGGGCTATGACAGCTTGGGGAATGTAGCGGGCACGGAAAGCAATCTTGAATTCTGCCCAAGTGACGACGGTACCAGGTGGTAGGGTCTATCGGTGAGTGGCCCACCATTGTGATGCGGGACCCTTCAGAAGGTATGTCGCAAAGGTGACATAATTGGCTGGGGCGACATCAGCAGACTCCATCTCATAGGAGATGTCACGCAGCCAGTTATCGGCATCCAGTGGGTTGACTGTGTTGCGAAAGAACGACGGGTTGAGTCGCATAAATTCTGGCAAGGTGATGGAAGGTGGCGGCTGGTCGGCATTGGGGCGAGGGAATTGTTGCATAATTCCCGTCATGAACTGACGGCTGAGTTCAAACTGTTGCATCATAGCAGCCATATAGTCTGGCGGTGGCGGCGGTGGTGGATTGTTATCAGCCATCCTGCTAAGTCAACAGGGGTAGTTTAGCAGAAGACAATGCGAGTGTTTAGCAACATGCATGATGTAACGCGATGGAATTTAAGTAGTACAACAGATGCTTAATAGTAATCATCAAGTCATACAGATCCATACAGAGTCGGTTACAATTGGACAGCATAACGGCGCAAATTTAAAAGCTAGACATGCTAGGCGGCGCGCAGGCACGCGGTAAGGAAGTACACAACGAGACATAGCAAAGGCTACATCAACGTCGGAGAAAACCACTGAAACGGGGTAGCTGCAAGTGCGGACGACGGGCGTTCGTCGCAGAAGGATCCTGCGCTCCATGTGCACTCTGATGCAGAACCCGGTCTCGAGCTGAAAGAAGAGGTCCACGTGCAGGCGTGTGACCTCCCACAGCAGGCCAATCGATCCCTGGTGGCATCTCGGTCCTGCGCGGGTAAAGGATGTGCTCCAGATGTATCCCTGCACGAACAGCTGGTAGCAACTGCGTCATAGCCTCGTAGAGTCGTGCTCGAGTGGCAAACAACTCGACGGCAAGAACTCGAACAGTGCGATCCAGAGCCTGAGTACACTGAATCAGAACTCGCTGATCGTAGCGACGAGGCTCGTAAGGGGCACGGACAGCTGTGTAGTATCCAGTAGCATCTCTAGCAGGGGCATACGGAATGTACCGATACTCAGAAGCATCCAAGCTGGCGCTGTGCTCTCCTCGAAGACATGCGACAGCAGAGTAAGCGGCATCATGGACTGCCATCTCAATCGTCACGCCGATACCGTGAAAAAGGTACAGCTCAGTGTCTGAGTCGTTCTGCTGATCATAAATGCGAACATTAGCATAGTACTACTCCTGGTTGAACTCGCGGTAAACCTCGTGGACCATGTACTCGGGGCACCAGTGGTATCCCAGCCTGATCAAGAGGGCGATCAGAACAGCTGGAAACCCAGGGACGTCTCGATCCCAGGTGCGAAGCACAAGCTGTGTCGTAGGACATGGGGGAAACAGACGGTCCATCTGAAACAGAAGATTCAGGATTGTCATTCGACAATCAGAAATATAGAAGATCTCGAGTTCAAAGGTTAAATAAAACAATGGAAAGGAAAATGATTATCAGACTAATCAGATCAATGACAGGGAAATCGCACAGAATCCAGCTCTCCGGATGGATGGAATTTACGAGATCCTAAGTGTCGGCGTTAGTAAGTTTCATTAAACCCGAATAGAAGAGTGATCAGAGTCCCAGAGTAAAGATCGAGGAGTAAAAGATCCTAATACCACCCAGTTGGCGATGTGGGCCCGTAATCCACACAGCCAAGTTAGTAAAATAGTTTTTGATTTCTAGACTCAACTTCGGCCAAGGAGTTGGATAGGGGGTTTCCTAGAGGCAGTCGGCTCTGATACCAACCTGTGACGACCCCGGCTTAATCGTGCACTAATCATACACGCAAATGCACACGATCAAGCCTAAGGACTCACTTGAAGATATCACAACACAACTCTAAAACATAAATAAAGTCATACAAGCTTTATATTACAAGCCAGGGCCTCGAGGGCTCGAATACATAGCTCGATGGCATACAAGTGTCAGCGGAAGAATCAGATATCTGGGTACAGATATATTACAGGAATAGAGCTAAGCATTTAGAAAGGCGGGGCAAAATAAAATACTACGATCGAAAGGCATAGGCCTCCTACCTAGGACCCTCCGAATCCTACTCCTGGTCGTCGGTCGGCTCCTCGTAGTAGTACTCGCCGGGAGGGTAGTAGTAGTAGCTGTAGTCGTCGATGGGGGCATCAGGCTCCGGGGCTCCGTCGTCTGGTTGTGATAAAAGGATATGGGGAAAAAGAAAGTAAAGCAAACGTGAGTACTCATCCGAAGTACTCAGCAAGCAAGGATCTACACTACAAATGCAACATTTTCAAAGGAGGCTGTATATGTGGACTGGGCTGCAGAAATGCCAGAATAGAGGGGGAAAGCCTAGTCCTATCGAAGACTAGCATCTTCCACATCTTCATCGGTCTTGCAGCATTAGAAGAGTGCAGATTAACATAATGTAAAGTAGTAGTAGTATCATCAACCTCGACCAGAGATCCTTCCTCGACTCCCTGCGAGAAAGCGATCCCAGAGCCATACTGTCCATTTCATCTCAAGTTCTAGTTGTACCGATCGGGATACAACTCCGAGTGTCCGTTACCGTAGGACAAGCTATCGATAGATTAGTTCTTCCCTGCAGGGGTGCACCAACTTACCCACCACGTTAGCTTAACTCCGGTCGGACACACTTTTCTGGATCATGCCCGACCTCGGCTAAGCAACACGCCGCAACCCGACCAAATACTTAACAGAGAGGTCAGCACGCCGGAGTAAACCTATGCCCCCAGGGGTCTTGGGCCATCGCCCCGGGAACTCCTGCACGTTGCGTCAGGCGGCCAAGAGTAGACCTAGCAACCCCTTAATACAAGCGCAGTTGCGTAACCAGTCCAACTCGGCGCGCGCCGCTTAGTCGCTGACGTCCATTAAGCTTCGGCTGAAGTATACGACGCAGAACGCTCATACTATGCCCACGTGATGATTAGTGCTATCAGGCCAGAGGCCCCTCGGATCAAATATCCAAACCGTTAGTGTGTTGGTAGTGCGGAAACGAGCAGAGACTCACGAAAGATGTGACCCCGTCGCCCCGTCTTGAGGACTTGCGGCAAGGGCGTGGAATGCCCGGCCACGCCTCGTGTTCAACTCTCGGGCACCATCTAGGTCCACCCGATTCCACATCACTCGCAATTAAGCTCGCGCGGGTACCCCTCAGGGCCGACCCGTCTTTAGTAACATGTTTCAGTGTAAGTCATTGTAACAATAGTAACTGTGTGTCTAACACCAAAGGAACCCTGAGGAATCACCCTCGATGGAGTCCCACCTGATGTTCTCGTCAAGGTGAACGAAGGAGGTATCACCCTCGAGGTCCACACTTGAAGTGTTGCACGACGATGTCGTTATCGGGGGTGGTGTAGGAGGAATCACCCTCGCTTACCACGACCGAATAACTAACCTACAAGGTTATCATCAGAAGTGCTATCGAGGTATCACCCTCGACACTCAATAATAACCCAGCAGTGTCGAGCAACGAAGGGGGAGTGACGTGCGGTGTCGGGGCCTGGTCTTCAATCCCGTTGCTCGGGTCTTCTGATCATCCAGCGGGGCAGTCGGGACTAGTGGGGTCTCTTATGGTCTCTACCCAACCTATTCTAAACAGTTTAGGATCACAAGTAAGTATCAACAGCAGGTTCCAAGTAAGCAGGCTATGCAGCAGATATAGGACAACAGTAGCAGCAGTAACTTCTAATGCAAGCATAAGAGAGAAGAGAGTGGGCGATATCGGAATGCTCAAAATGGGGGTGCTTGCCTGTCTGCTCGACGGCAAGGGCAGGGTCGTCAACTGCGTCGTCAGGCTCCTGAGCAACGTCGGCCTCGGTAGCTAAGTCGACGTCGGGGTCTACCGAGAGAGAAGAGAGGGGGAGGAAACAAGTAAATACATAGCAACGATGCAACACAGGGCATGATACGACTATGATGCAGTGCAGGGTTGCCTGAAGTATGCCTACGTCATTTTTAGTTATTATAGGATTAACGCGGAATTTCTTGATCGGAGTGTGTGCATTATTCATATACCGGAATCAGGCTCGGAGTTATGAGTTCTCCTATGTACGAGGTTCCGATATGGAAACAGACGGCACGATCAGACTCGTCACGTCGTTCTGAGCAACTTTCATGTTTTAAGTTTTTCAATCCGAGCTACGGTTTAAAAGTTATGAATTTTTGAAGTTTAAATGATTTTCTGGAATTATTTTTATTTACAGAAAATGATATGTGACGTCAGCATGAGGTAATGCTGACATCAGCAGGTCAACTGGTCGGCTGACCAGTTAAACCTGACATGTGGGTCCAGTGGGACCCACATGTCAGCCTCTGTTAAGACTAACAGTGGATTATTCAAATTAACAGAGTGATTAGAAGGGTGGGCCCCCCATGTCAGTGAGACATTAGTCTAATTAATTAGTTTTTATTTATTTAAACGTTTATTAGGTTAATCAATCGAGGGGGACCCACATGTCAGTGGCTGACCCGGCACAGTCAGCACGTTGACCCGAGTCAACGGGGTCAACAGGACCAGGAGGACCCACTGTCAGCGACTAAGGACGGGCCCCACCGTGCCACGTCAGCACGGCGGCCGGAGATCGCGCCGGCGACCTCTCCAGCGGCGGAAGTTCGCCGGAGTGCGTCGGATTCGCGCTACAGGGGTCCATTTGACGCGAGATTTGGCTGGTTCGATCGAGCATTCAACGCCGCGTCTAGTGGTGGTGGTGGTTCCGCCGGAATCGGTCGGAATCGTCGCCGGCGTCGAGCAAAGGCGGCGCCGGAGTTCGGGCCTCAACGGAAACGCGGCTACACGGTGCTCTCGCGCGTGCTAACTAGCTAGGGGGGAACTGCAGACCTCCAGGAGCGCGTTGGTGCCACTGGCTCGAGCTGCCGGAGCTCTGGAGCGCGGCAATGGCGAATGCGGCGGCGGTCAGAGCACAGCCACGGTGGCAGCTCGTCGGAGGAGCGTAGATAAGCGGAGAAGGGACCAGGGGTAGAGGCGGAGCTCACCTAGCGGCTACGAAAAGCCCGTGGTCAGCTTAGTAGCGTAGAGGCTCATTAGAGATGGAGGAGATCAGCGGCGTCCCGAGGAAGAGGACGACGCGCCCGGGCATTGCGGTGCTCCTCAGCTCCCTCCAGTTGCTCCAGGAGACACGGTCGACCGCGGCGCTCCTCCCAGGCACTCTCAGGCGACGCGGGGAGGCTGGTGGTCACGGCGAGCAGCAAGGCGCGGCGGCTGCGGCGCTCGGCGGCCGTGGATCTGGAGGGGAAAAGGAGAGGAGAGGGCAAGCGAGGCGATGGAGGAGTGGATAAGGGCGACGACGGAGAGGGCAGGGGTGGTTCTTATCCCCTCAGCCAGCTGCGGGCATCGCCGTGTCGGCGCCGGAGCGACGAGCGCGCGCTCCAACCTGTGACGACCCCGGCTTAATCGTGCACTAATCATACCCGCAAATGCACACAATCAAGCCTAAGGACTCACTTGAAGATATCACAACACAACTCTAAAACATAAATAAGTCATACAAGCTTTATATTACAAGCCAGGGCCTCGAGGGCTCGAATACATAGCTCGATGGCATACAAGCGTCAGCGGAAGCATCAGATATCTGGGTACAGATATATTACAGAAATAGAGATAAGCCTTAAGAAAGGCGGGGCAAAATAAAATACTACGATCGAAAGGCGTAGGCCTCCTGCCTAGGACCCTCCGAATCCTACTCCTGGTCGTCAGTCGACTCCTCGTAGTAGTACTCGCCGGAAGGGTAGTAGTAGTAGCCGTAGTCGTCGACGGGGGCATCAGGCTCCGGGGCTCCGTCGTCTGGTTGTGACAAAAGGATATGGGGAAAAAAGAAAGTAAAGCAAACGTGAGTACTCATCCGAAGTACTCAGCAAGCAAGGATCTACACTACATATGCAACATTTTCAAAGGAGGCTGTATATGTGGACTGGGCTGCAGAAATGCCAGAATAGAGGGGGAAAGCCTAGTCCTATCGAAGACTAGCATCTTCCACTTCTTCATCGGTCTTGCAGTATTAGAAGAGTGCAGATTAACATAATGTAAAGTAGTAGTATCATCAACCTCGGCCAGAGATCCTTCCTCGACTCCCTGCGAGAAAGCGATCCCAGAAACATACTATCCATTTCATCTCAAGTTCTAGTTGTACCGATCGGGATACAACTCCGAGTGTCCGTTACCATAGGACAGGCTATCGATAGATTGTTTCTTCCCTGCAGGGGTGCACCAACTTACCCACCACGCTCGCTTAACTCTGGCCGGACACACTTTTCTGGGTCATGCCCGGCCTCGGCTAAGCAACACGCCGCAACCCGACCAAATATTAACAGAGAGGTCAGCACGCCGGACTAAACCTATGCCCCTAGGGGTCTTGGGCCATCGCCCCGGGAACTCCTGCACGTTGCGTCAGGCGGCCGAGAGCAGACCTAGCAACCCCTTAATACAAGCGCAGTTGTGTAACCAGTCCAACTCGACGCGCGCCGCTCAGTCGCTGTCGTCCATTAAGCTTCGGCTGAAGTATAAGATGCAGAACGCCCATACTATGCCCACGTGATGGTTAGTGCTATCAGGCCAGAGGCCCCTCGGATCAAATATCCAAACCGTTAGTGTGTTGGTAGTGCGGAAACAAGCAGAGACTCACGAAAGATGTGACCCCGTCGCCCCGTCTCGAGGACTTGCGGCAAGGGCGAGGAATGCCCGACCACGCCTCGTGTTCAACTCTCGGGCACCCTCCAGGTCCACCCGATTCCACATCACTCGCAATTAAACTCGCGCGGGTACCCCTCAGGGCCGACCCGTCTTTAGTAACATGTTTCAGTGTAAGTCATGGTAACAATAGTAACTGTGTGTCTAACACCAAAGGAACCCTGAGGAATCACCCTCGATGGAGTCCCACCTGATGTTCTCGTCAAGGTGAACGAAGGAGGTATCACCCTCGAGGTCCACACTTGAAGTGTTGCACGACGACGTTGTTATCGGGGGTGGTGTAGGAGGAATCACCCTCGCTTACCACGACCGAATAACTAACCTACAAGGTTATCATCAGAAGTGCTATCGAGGTATCACCCTCGGCACTCGATAATAACCTAGCAGTGTCGAGCAACTAAGGGGGAGTGACGTGCGGTGTCGGGGCCTGGTCTTCAATCCCGTTGCTCGGGTCTTCTGATCATCCAGCGGGGCAGTCGGGACTAGTGGGGTCTCTGATGGTCTCTACCCAACCTATTCTAAACAGTTTAGGATCACAAGTAAGTATCAACAGCAGGTTACAAGTAAGCAGGCTATGCAGCAGATATAGGACAACAGTAGCAGCAGTAACTTCTAATGCAAGCATAAGAGAGAAGAGAGTGGGCGATATCGGAATGCTCAAAATGGGGGTGCTTGCCTGTCTGCTCGACGGCAAGGGCAGGGTCGTCAACTGCGTCGTCAGGCTCCTAAGCAACGTCGGCCTCGAGAGCTAAGTCGACGTCGGGGTCTACCGAGAGAGAAGAGAGGGGGAGGAAACAAGTAAATACATAGCAACAATGCAACACAGGGCATGATACGACTATGATGCAGTGCAGGGTTGCCTGAAGTATGCCTACGTCATTTTTAGTTATTATAGGATTAACGCGGAATTTCTTAATCGGAGTGTGTGCACTATTCATATACCGGAATCAGGCTCGGAGTTATGAGTTCTCCTACATAGGAGGTTCCGATATGGAAACAGACGGCACGAACAGACTCGTCTCGTCGTTTTGAGCAACTTTCATGTTTTAAGTTTTTCAATCTGAGCTACAGTTTAAAAGTTATGAATTTTCGAAGTTTAAATGATTTTTTGGAATTATTTTTATTTACAGAAAATGATATGTGACGTCAGCATGAGGTAATGCTGACATCAGCAGGTCAACTGGTCGGCTGACCAGTCAAACCTTACATGTGGGTCCAGTGGAACCCACATGTCAGCCTCTGTTAAGACTAACAGTGGATTATTCAAATTAACAGAGTGATTAGAGGGGTGGGCCCCACATGTCAGTGAGACATTAGTCTAATTAATTAGTTTTTATTTATTTAAACATTTATTAGGTTAATCAACCGAGGGGGACCCACATGTCAGTGGCTGACCCGGCACAGTCAGCACGTTGACCCGAGTCAACGGGGTCAACGGGACCAGGGGGACCCACTGTCAGCGACTAAGGACGGGCCCCACCGTGCCACGTCAGCACGGCGGCCGGAGATCGCGCCGGCGACCTCTCCAGCGGCGGAAGTTCGCCGGAGTGCGTCGGATTCGCGCTACAGGGGTCCATTTGACGCGAGATTGGGCTGGTTCGATCGAGCATTCAACGCCGCGTCTAGTGGTGGTGGTGGTTCCGCCGGAATCGGTCGGAATCGTCGCCGGCGTCGAGCAAAGGCGGCGCCGGAGTTCGGGCCTCAACGGAAACGCGGCTACGCGGTGCTCTCGCGTGTGCTAACTAGCTAGGAGGGAACTGCGGACCTCCAGGAGCGCGTTGGTGCCACTGGCTCGAGCTGCCGGAGCTCTGGAGCGCGGCAATGGCGAATGCGGCGGAGGTCAGAGCACAGTCACGGTGGCAGCTCGTCGGAGGAGCGCAGATAAGCGGAGAAGGGAGCAGGGGTAGAGGCGGAGCTCACCTAGCGGCTATGAAAAGCCCGTAGTCAGCTTAGTAGTGCAGAGGCTCGCCGGAGACGGAGGAGATCGGCGGCGTCCCGAGGAAGAGGACGACGCGCCCGGGCGTTGCGGTGCTCCTCAGCTCCCTCCAGTTGCTCCAGGAGACGCGGTCGACCACGGCGCTCCTCCCAGGCACTCTCAGGCGACGAGGGGAGGCCGGTGGTCACGGCGAGCAGCAAGGCGCGGCGGCTGCGGCGCTCGGCGGCCATGGATCTGGAGGGGAAAAGGAGAGGAGAGGGCAAGCGAGGCGATGAAGGAGTGGATAAGGGCGACGACGGAGAGGGCAGAGGTGGTTCTTATCCCCTCAGCCAGCTGCGGGCGTCGCCGTGTCGGCGCCGGAGCGGCGAGCGCGCGCTCGGCCAAGGAGGGGATGACACGCGAAGGAAAGAGAGGGAGTTGGGCCAGGTGGGCTGGGCTCTAGGCACTGTGCACTTAAGCTAGTGCACAGTGGCCTTTTCTTATTTTCCCTTTTCTGTTTTCTATTTCTTTATTTCTTTCTGCTTAGGCAAATGTTTAGACCACCTGTGCAATTTTATAAAATGTGGGACTTGGCCCAAATAATCCAATGTAATATTACCCTTCATCAAAAACTGGTTTGGGTAAAGTTGGATTTCATTTAAATTTGAAATGAATTTAATTAGATTAAATAATTCTGTTTTGGTGCTGTTTCATATTGTTGGAGTCATTTAACTAGTTCCAATTCCATTGTTTATATTTTTATGAGTGCTTCTGGAATATTTGCTATTTAGTGAACATTTTTCCCACGGTGTTTGAGCAAATTTAATTTGCACTTTTGAATTTGAGTTGATTTTCAGAATGGAGTTTGAATTGCTTTGGTTAACCACTATGTTTAAGTACTTCAAATGTTATGACTTGGCATTATTAGCAGTTGATCACAGTGGCTATTACACAGGGGTGTTACAATAGCCTATACCATGTCAATGCTTTTCCCTTCAAAGATAAAGAGAAAACCTTCTTCTTAGCTTCATCTCCGGGTAAACCTGCAAGCTTAAATAATCCACAAATTTCATCCACATATATCAAGTGCATATCAGGATGTTCAGTTCCATCTCCTGCATAAGGATTAGCTAGCAGTTGTTCTATCATACCCGAAAAATTTCATAACCAATATTTTCAGTAGGTGCAGTAGGTTAAGGGGTAACTAATTGTGGTTCCGGTCGAGGTGAAGATACCCCGAACAAACCCCTCAAAGGATTGTTCTCCATAGTAACAAGTGACAATAAATTTCAGCACGTAGTAATAATTTTTCCTTACCGATTTCCACTTACCAAGAGTGCTTCACTCCCCGGCAAGTATAGGGGATCAATCGTAGTCCTTTCGATAAGTAAGAGTGTCGAACCCAACGAGGAGCAGAAGGAAATGACAAGTAGTTTTCAGCAAGGTATTCTCTGCAAGCACTGAAATTATAAGTAACGAGTAGTTTGATAGCAAGGTAATTTATAACAAGCAAGCAACGGTAGCGGTAACAAAAGTGACGCAAGGTAGCCCAATCCTTTTGAGGCAAAGGACAGGCCAAAACGGTCTCTTATGACAAGCAAAGCGTTCTTGAGGGTACACGGGAATTTCATCTAGTCACTTTCATCATGTTTGTTTGATTTGCGTTCGCTATTTTGATAATTTGATATGTGGGTGGACCGGTGCTTAGGTGTTGTTCTTACTTGAACAAACCTCCTACTTATGATTAACCCCCTCGCAAGCATCCGCAACTACGAGAAAAGTATTAAGAATAAATCTAACCATAGCATTAAACTTTTGGATCCAAATCAGTCCCTTACGGAATAGCGCATAAACTAGGGTTTAAGCTTCTATCACTCTCGCAACCCATCATCTAATAACTACTCCACAATGCATTCCCTTAGTCCCAAAATATGGTGAAGTGCCATGTAGTCGACGTTCACATGACACCACTAAGGGAATCACAACATACATATCATCAAAATATCGAACACATATCAAGTTCACATGATTACTTGCAACAAGATTTCTCCCGTGACCTCAAGAATAAAAGTAACTACTCACTAATGATAATCATACTCAAGATCAGAGGGGTATTAAATAGCATAATGGATCTGAACATATAATCTTCCACCAAATAAACCATATAGTAATCTACTACAAGATGTAATCAACACTACTAGTCACCCACAAGTACCAATCTATAGTTCCGGTACAAAGATTGAACACAAGAGATGAACTAGGGTTTGAGAGGAGATGGTGCTGTTGAAGATGTTGATGGAGATTGCCCTCCCCAAGATGGGAGAGTTGTTGGTGATGATGATGACGATGATTTCCCCCTTCGGGGGGGAAGTTCCCCCGTCGGAATCACTCTGCCGGAGGGCAAAAGTGCTCCTGCCCAAGTTCCGCCTCGAGACGGCGGCGCTTCGTCCTGAAAGTCCTCTTCTTATCTTTTATAGGTCAAAATGACTTATATACCAGAAGAGGAGCACCGGAGGTGGGCCGAGGAGGGCACAACCCACCAGGGCGCGCCTGGGCTCCCTGGCGCGCCCAGGTGGGTTGTGCCCACCTGGTGGGCCACCTCTGGTAGTTATTTGCTCCAATAATTCTTATTTATTCCATAAAAATTTCTCGTGAAGTTTTACCTCATTTGGAGTTGTGCAGAATAGGTAGTCTGCCGTAGCTTTTTCAGGTCCAGATTTCCAGCTGCCGGAATTCTCCATCTTTGTGTGAGCCTTACATATTATGAGAGAAAAGGCATTAAAATTACTCCAAAAAACATTATTATGCATAAAAACATCATAAATAACAGTAGGAAAACATGATGCAAAATGGACGTATCAAGGTCTGCCGTGGCAGGTCTCCTATCGGAGTTGGCTCGATGACTAGGATTTGCGACAAGGTGTGTCGGATGTCCGAGTGAAAACACAATGCTTCGGCAATGGCGGTAGGGTGTCCTGTCCCCCTTGGGGGCACTGTTGTGGGCCTCCTACCATTACTCTAGGTGAAACCCCTTGTGTGTGCTTGAGGACCCGACGGTTGCCACGCGGTGGGGGCGTTGTTGTTGAGTCGGTTTACTTCAGTCGTGGCGGCGTTATTTGGGCTAGACTAGATCATCGCTGAAAGCTTCCTCGGCGCAGGTGCTAGGCGCGCTTGTCCATCTCCACCCGTTTACGTGTGACCCTCTACTCGGGTTTCCTTATCCCTTTTGTTTGCCAATAGGGACGACACTCCTCGATCCGGAGTGGGAGGGCAGAGGGTCCTCTCCGACGACAGTTAGATTGTTGCCTTGAGCCATAGTCCAGTGGTTTCGTCATAGGGCTGCGAGTTCGGCGGTGATTTGTGGCATGCAAATGTGGCGGCACCGACCGAACTTTCTTTTAACTTTCACATTTCAATCTATTATATCTTTTGAACCGAAAGTCCAGTTTATGTCTCGTTTGCATATTCATGTTCCTTGTGATGGGGGCTTCGAAATAAGACCACTTCTCAACACGTTTTGACAAGTTTTTAAAATGTCACTAAGTTTCACTAAGTTTTTATCTATGAACTCAAACAAAACAAGCAGCATAACAAAAACCGGCCCCCGATAGGGGGGCCTTTTTTAGACTGTGTACACAACTGTTCATATATACTGTGCGAGAGGCTGATACGATTCCACAGTGGAGTACGTGAGCGCGCTGCTCCGCCTAGCTAGCCAGCCAGCCACGCTTGTCTGTCTCTGATGCCGTCGTCTATGCGCTCGACTGAACCGTCCTGTCAATCAATACAGGCAAAATGCTTGTACCGTACGTGAATCTTGCGCTTTACAAAAAATCCTGTCTGGCCTTTTCGAACAAATTTTAGGATTCCTGTCGAAAAGCTCGACCTGTCCAACATAGAAGGAATTCTATCACCAGATTATTATTATTTTGGCCAAGGGCCATAACACAATGGTTCTACTGGATTTTTCATATTGCCTCCGTCCAGAATTAGTTGACGCTGAAATGGATGTAAATATATTAAAAAAGCAATATATACACGAAAAAAAGGGGGAAGAAGAAAATAAATAGCTATCGAATTCATGTTTTGGGCAGCATTAAGAAACTCGGGCTGGACTCAATAGATGAGGGCGAATCTGTCTTCAGAGATAAGTGTCAATTCAATTCTTGAGACAATCTGAAAATTTCCTTTTCACCCTGTAACCCACAAGACTAAAAAGATTTCTGGTGTTTAATTCTTCAAAAATTCACCCTTTTTTTGCATCTACACATTTCTACAATCCATTATAATGACACCCATACCAATCCGTTGAGGAAGATCCTGAGTGGCCAAAATAGTTTCAACAAAGATTGAAAATCCGCACCTTCTATCGGGTACTATAGAGAGCCAAGATGTTCGGGCAAATTCACAATCCCAGAAAAGATGCAAAGGTATTCATGAAAATGTGCATGAAGAGGCTTCTTGTGCTCACATGATGAACATCAACGTCCTCACTTTTCAGCTTCCTTGAGGTGCCCTTTGAATTGTTTCACCGTAAACTAATGCACTTTAAAGTTGTACTAAGTGCGCGTCAATTAATTTGAATTGGAGGGAGTATTTGTTTCTCCTCTCTCGTCTCCAGCCTTTCTCTCCAAAGAAAGGTTCGTCACACCCGTCGGTTTCCCCCACCTTCGAATGCCTTCTAGCGACAACGAGGTGGAGGGAACCCTGGTTTGGGGTTGGCCATGTTTGGGTCTCCCTAACTCAGTCTAGGGTTTGTCTAGGCGTCTGACCGGCGGTTGTTAGGTGGTTGTGTAATCAACATTGACGAATAAGTTTTCTCCATCATGTCCTCGTTCCAGCGATGTTCATTGTCGTCGGTGGAGGGTGTGCGGAGCTTTGTTCATGGTCAAATCTTGGGCCCTGTTTTGTCTACATTTTGTCAAGATGGTCTTGGGCGTTGCTATTCGATAGAGTGGACGACAAAGGTAATTTGTGTTTTCGGCCTCCAGGCTTCTTCTCCGTTTGGTGATGCATGGCCAACTTTGACTTTGCTGGGAAGCTAATGAGGTAAGGCCTCCCCAATTCTGTCCGGCCGGATCTGAGATGGTTGTCCAGCCCCCTTCGCCATCTTCTTCTTTGAGACGACGATCTAACACCTTGCTGTTGACTGCTTCTTTTGGCTCCAATCGGCGACTTCCCAACCGTCGCGTCCACAGCGTTACCTAGCTTTGATGATCCAAAAGCGACATCAAACTTTGCACACAACGCAACGACGACTAGTGCATGATGAAGACAGTGTTGATATACCCCCAGGACCCATGTTTCACTTTCTGCTTTTGTAAGGATGGTCATGTAAGAGTTGGGAAATTTTAACATACGGCCTTGACCTTCTAAAGAGAAGAGAGAGCGTAAGTTTGCTCCTCAACTTTAGTGCAAGACCTTATTCTCTTAGCGTTAAACCATCCGAAATTAGTTTCTCAATGAATTCGATTAAAAAATCTCTACATAAACCATGAAATTCCTAGTTTATTGTTAATATTACCATATGCTCGATTTTTTAGTACTCCTTTGTCTATTCCCCATTTGATTTCTTACTTATCATTATATTTCTTGTTGTAAATTTAGTTTGCAAAGGTGCTTTAAATATAATTTTCAGTTTCATAAAATAAGTTTTTAATTATTTTTCTAATTGAAAAAAAACTGCCAAAAAAATCTTTAAAAATGTAGTTTCAAAGAAAACAAAGTTTTCCCATGATTTTAGTCAAAATTTTGTGCTCGCAGCATGCCATGTGTGTAAAACCGACGGCATTCAAAATCACTTCCCACGGGGGTGAGGACAAGGGAAGGAAAGGGAAAGGAATACAAACCATAGACAGCCTGTCACTTGTCGGACAAATAGTATTGGGGTTGAAATGTTGAACTTAGCTTATTGTTGAATATTTGTTTTAAGATAGCTAACTAACCGTTCACGCCGAAAGGTTATTGAAACTTAACTTAGAGCATCTACAGTCGGACTTTGCAAATCCGGCCCCTCAAATGTCCGTGAACGCGACCAGGCGTGTCCGTAGGCAGTGACCGGTCACGCCTCAAATTAGCCATTTTGCATTCGTCTCTCTCATATTTTATCCTCTAAATCCATACAAAGCATACAAAAGAAATCCTACGTACTACCCTAGCTACTCTTCGTCGTCGGAGATGTCCACGACGACGGTGCTGGGCGCTGGCTGGACGGGTGGATAGGAGGGGTCCGGCTCATCCTCCCCCTGCTCGACCTCATCCATGTAGGCGAGCATCTCTGCCTCCTCCGCAGCCTGATGCGCCTCCATCTCCTGCCGGCGACGGCGTCTGGCCTCCGCAGCCGATTCGACCGGAGGGAATCGAGGATGGCCTGCTGCTCCGTCTGCAGATCCCCGTCGCCAGGGTCCCCCGCATCTTCCTCCCCCGGCTTATCCTCCTCCTCGTCCTCAACGTCCTCCTCCTCCACCTCCTCCTCCGGATCCACTACATCCGGAGGTAGCCCCACGGCGATCCGGGCTTCGCGCCTAGCCCGGATATGCTTAAGGAGCTCGAGCCGGCGCTCCGGCGTCAGAAATGGCTCGCTCCTCACCCAGCGGCGTGGGGCCATGGCTACTAGGCGGACGGGTGGAGTGAAAAGTGGCGGCGGCGACGATGAGTAAAATGTGGATGGATGGTAGGGTTTCGGTGCCGCCGGTCGACTTAAATAGCCGGGCTAGGCACTACGTGGCCTGCCGGAGCTGCGCCACGCAACGCCACCGGTCCGACGGAGGAGACGAGCTTCGGACCGCCGGGTTTCAGGGCATTTCCAGCTGGGACCCCTTCGTCACTCCGACGTGGCGGGCGCCCCATATTCGTCCCATATTTGGGCTGGATATGAGAGTGCCGGTCAGCCCGGGCGTTTGAGGCGTCCGTCTGGATCAAAAATCGTGAGCCCGGACGTTTAAGGAGGGTTTGAGGCGCCCGGCTGTAGATGCTCTTAGACCTCTTCCTACTTCATAGAGTATGGTTTTGTTGTCATGCATAAGCAATTTATTGTGTTTCCTTGTGTCTAGGTACCAGACAAGTCTCAAGTGATTTTCGCAATATTTTTTACTGTTTGACTTACACAACTGATAATGTACACATGGTTACACGATTGATACTTGGAGCATGTTCAGAGCACAATCATAGTTCTAGATGAGAATATGCATACTCTTCTCCTTTATACTACTAGATCGAATATTCAAAAGGGTTCACTGCAACAGTTGGATCAAGCTCGCCGGAGAAAACTGAACAGCAGAATGTTGCTGCCGGGAGTTCAATGTTTTCGCCGGCGAGAGACCAGGTGATGGCAGGAGGTGCTTTGGCACGGCATGTCTCATCATGCATGCTCGCTTCCATATTGCTGCTGTCCTCTGCCATTGAATGCATGAATATCCATGAGGTGCAAAGCAAGCTGCAGAAGTTTTATCGATCTAGTAACTCATGCATATATTCAACGGTTATTGTCTACAGATCGACATGTCATAGATTCACAGGTAGGCATGTGTTCTTCCAGCTAAGAGCATCTCCGGCAGTTTGGTCCCCCAGGGGCTTGAAATAGCACCGCATGGGGGCGAACCGGCGATAAATTCGACGTGGGGGCGGTAGGTTTTCCAGCCGCCGCCCCAAGGTCGCCCCAGACGCCGTTTTTTTAAAACCATACTCGGTCAAAATTCGGCCAAACACGACACATAATTCGACGAAATTCAGGTGTTCCATTGTTTTTACATATTGAAACCATAATTTAAAAACAAAATAAAAAACAACGACTACTATTACTGCGCCGTCGCCGTCCGCCGCCCCCGTCTACAGGCCGAAGAGCTTGTCGAAAGCGCTGTAGTCGCCGCCGTCGTCGTACTCCTCCTCCTTCACGCCGCCCCCGTCCTTGCTACACCCCTGCCCTGGGTTGCCTTGGCGGACGGGTTTGGTTGGCGGTGGTGCCTCGTCGTCGCTTTCCTCGAGGACGATGACGCCGCCCTCGTCGCGGCCGCGGCGCCGAGCGGCGATCTCCTTGAGGGCGCGGCGCTGACGCTCCATCTCCAGCCGGGCATAATCCTCGCGCGCCCACTTAATGGCATCCTCGTCGGCGCCGGCCATGTCCTCGTGCTCGTTCTTCATGGCGACGAGCCCCGGCTCCGTCTTCGGCTTGACGAGGCGGGAGGAGGGAGCAGAGGAGCCACGGCCGCTCTCGTTGATGACGAGGGCGCCGCCGCGGGTGCGCTGCCCGAGCGGCGTCTCCACGGGCTCGGCCTTGACGTTGGCGAGCGCCGGCGAACCGGAGGAGTGGAAGGAGGAGGAGGAGGAAGAGGACCCGCCCGCCATGCGCCTCGGCAACCAAGGGCCGGCGCTCCGGCGGGTGACCGGGGCCGCCGGGTACTCGAGCGGCGGCTCGTTGCCGCCCTCGAGGTGCTCGAGGACGAAGTGGAGCGTGCGCCCGGGGACGCCCCACCACAGGCGGCGGCCATCGGTGTTGTGGCGCCCCCTCACCGGCGCGTTGTTGGTGGAGGCGAGCTGCTCCTCGTGGCGGCGTTGGAAGTACGCCGCCCAGTGCGCGTGGTTGCTGGCGGCGTACTCCGGACGGCCCCGCACCTCCTCCGGCAAGGAGGCCCGAACGCGCGCGATCTCGGCGTGGAAGAGGTCGGCGTCGGTCGGCTGCGGGGGAACGGGGACGCCTCCGGCGCTGAGCCTCCACCGCCCCAGCACGCGCATGTCAGGCGGCGTCGGGTAGTTCGCCTCGTGGAGGAGGTAGGCCTCCCACTCGTGCAGGTGGCGGCGGCCGAATCCGTTGGCCGCCGGTCCATCGTCGAGGAATCGCTCTGTCATCGGCGGTTGTGGACGCAGTGGCTGTAGACGGGGAGAGAGAGAGACGAGATGGGGGCGTCGGCTGCGAGAGAGGGACCGCGGGCGAAGGAGAGTCGTCCACCGGCGAGGGAGGGGGCGGCTTTTATAGCGGCCGGGAGGCGGCAGACGTGTGTACGCGTGGCGGGAGGGATGCACGTCGCCGCGCCATCACTGCGCCGCCCGTGAGGAATCAATGGAAGGCTGACCGGCGGCAGCCTTGGCATTGATTCCCCGCGGGAAAGCTAGGCGATGAGCAAGACGAAACGCGGCTGGTCGCTGACTCGGCGGGTCCACCGGGCTTTCGCGCCAAATACGTTTCCTCCAGCGCGCCGGGTTCGGTCTGGGTCCGCCGACGTCAAATTCGAACCTAACCGGTAAAAAATGGGCTTCTAGAGATGTGACTGGGCCGTTCTTTTAACATCGATGATAAAAAAAGGCCTTGGGGGCTGTTGGGGGGAGGGGGGAGGGGGGAGGGATGGGGTGGGGGCCGAGTGGAGATGCTCTAAAGACCGAGGTAGGGCGTGCCTATTGTAAGACTGCTTTCATTTGGTTCATTCGATGGACATATTTAATTAACCTTGCATGCCGTTCCAGCCAGAGGTGTTTACCATAGGCTTTACAAGCATGTGAGCGGCGGCAGTTAGAGCATCTCCAACAGACGCCGCGCCTGCGCGCGCGTTTTTTGCACGCCGAATTAGGCAGTGCTTCATCAGACGCTGTAAAATTTTAGCGTGCTAGTATACCGCTTCAGCAGGCACGGTAAAAAAAGAGCGCGCGCCCACAAACAACATTTTGCATCAATGTGAAATAAAAGAAGATCAAACACACAGAAAATAAATCGACCAAAAATAGTTCAATTATTATTACAACTCAAATAAATAATTAAACTTCGATACAACAAATAGTTCATGACCAATACAACAAATAACAGTACGACAAACATACAACATCATGCATTTTGTCGCCCATTCCAAATTCATCTACACAAATGAAGTTTAGTAGCAATATATATCTTGCAAGCGTTTTGTCAAACACCTTGTGAGCGCCGAGCTGCAAACCCCTGTCGGGCGCTGTTCGTCAGCGGAACGGGGCGCTCGAGGGGCGGCCGCGGCGGAGGAAGCACTGGTGGCCACCGGGGAAGAGGGGGAAGTGCCGACGGGTCGCCGGAGAGGATGGAGAAGTCGCGCGCGCGAGTGAATATTTCAGATCCGGTCGTTGGTGGACATTCGCGCGGGCGAGTCTCTCTACAGCGCGCGGTAGCGGACGCAGGAAAAAAGCAGCACGCGATGCAGTTCTGTTCAGCGTGCGGAGTAGTTTTTAGCGCGCGTGATTTGCCGATTCGGTCGCACGAGTGTTGGATTGGAGATGCTCTTAAGGCGTAGTACTACCGTCGCCGTCGATCAGCTCGCCGTCTCGTGGTGTTTAGCCGGGCGCGGCTGCCTTTTGCGCCGAAGCTTTGCAGCTGGGCGTCCTCTTGCGGATGTGTCTGGCTGTCTGCTCGGGGCCGGCGCGCGTGCTCCGTCCCGCGTCAGCCTTTTGCCGCGGCCGCAGCCGACACCGCCCGGCGCACACAGCGCACGCCAAGGCCCCATGCCCATGCCACCGCGCAAGCCGGTGATGTGGCTGGCTACGGCTAGTGGTACAATCTTATCTCTGACTCCGAGGCCGGGGGCCAGCACCTCCATCACCTTTCTTGTTCTCGCCCTCGTCTCGTGCATATGCATAGCAAATGTGCAGTGCAAACTGCAAGCTGACCGAGATGGGAGGGAGTGTCTGTTTGATTTGGATTTGGACCGTCATGGCCCCTTTTGATACCTGTGCTACTAATTTTGTGTTTCCTGTGCACGCATGCAAATGCTGTTTACCTGCACACTGTCATCTCATTTACCAGTTGACCGGTCCACATGCGAAATGGAACCATGATGTGTTTTGAAACTGACATGTACGCTTGCTCAGCTAACCTGTTTTGTTCATCTCTCTTCCTTTCCCTTTTCTCTTTGCGACGTAAACTTTCTATAATACATGTGGCACGCGTGCGTGCGTGCCAGGGCAAAACACGCGTGGCCGGCCACATGCATGCACCCCGGCCGGCCGGGGAAGAGGAGCCGCTAAATTCTAAACGATCCCTTTCTGCAGAAATTGTTGCCACCTTTTGGTCTTTACATCCTAGCTGAAATCATGCAGCTCCATCGGTTCTATATTTTGCTTACAAGCTACACATGCATGCTGTCTAGTAGTATATCCACCGTGCACACAAAGGAAATGAATCTTACAAAAAGAGTATATGTACATATTGTATTGCACGCTTAAAGTCCAACGTGCTCAACTGGCACAGACATATAAATATCTACTGTTGCTAAAAAAAATAATATAAATCTCTATTGCCAGTTGAAGTGTTTGGACCTACAAATACTAAGAAGAAATGAGGAACAAAACATAACTTCCGGGCCTCAAGTGCACATGCCATTAGAGAGAGTACCTTTTAGACCGAAACATTAGAGAGAGTACTTAGTGGGGTATTTGAGATATGTTAGTTTTGTTAGCACATTTACTAGTATATATATGCACAATCGGAGCACTGGCCCGCGTTTAGGGGGCAAAGCACGAGCCAGCAATTGGAAAAGCTTGCATCTTTTCCTTGGGCTTCGGTGATGTGCCTTGCATCCAAAGGTAGGGCTGCTAATTCCCACTAAGCCCCACAAATGCAGGCTTTACCTCATGATCGCATATCGCATATTGTGCCGCCCAGAAAAGAAGAGAAAAAGTTTTCGGCGCAAAATGTGCTTGGAAAAGTGAGATTTCTTAAAGGCGCATTGCCAAGGAATACACTAATTTAGTAAAAAATAAGGTCGATTGGTTCGATGTCCATGTATGCTAAAGATTGTCGATGTTGGTGAAATTTGGTAACTTTGACCAGGGTTTAGCTACCCTTCATTTCTAGTAATAACCTGATAAGTAAAAGGACTTTGCGAATGCAGAAGATGGTTAAAGAGAGCAATAACACCGCATTTAATCAAACAACGTTCAGTCCTTCTGACAGCTTCTAATTGCAAGACAGAGCAACTGAAGCTTGCATTAGAAAGCGATGTACTGTTACTGTAAATAACATAATTGACCCATGGCCAAAACAATGTGTGATATTTATGCCAATCATCTTACTCCCCGATAGAGAAAGACTCGCAACGTGTGTCATCTTTCTTTCACCCTTGACGACGGCATCTATCTATCTCCGTAAAGTCGGCGCAACTGCAACGCAACCAAGCTGTTCAAAGTGCTGCCAGGTGAAGATGATCAGTTCTCGCATCGCCATCACGAAGCCACGCGCGCTCAGAGAAGGGGTTCGCTTCAGGGAGCAGAGACGGCCGATCGTTATGCATACGATCAAACACGAAATAATTATCAGCGAAAAGCGCATTCTTGCTGGCGTCTAGCTATAGCTCGTTGCTTCAGAAGGGCAGGCCGGGGAGGCGCTTAAAGCTGACAATGATGCAGGATCTTTGCACTAGGGTTAGCAGCTGGACGAGTCAATGGAGGAATGAGTGGAGCTGCGCAGTGCTTGGCCTGTACATTATGTGAATATACGCATCTTGGATTAGTAGATTTTTTTCTGTTGAAGAGTGTATTAACATATGTGCGAAAACTAGCTACTGACCGGCCATTGCATGCATTCAGTTGGCCTGCAGTGTTTTTGCATTGAATCAACTGGTACTGCTCGTCTGCTCTACGGAGTTAATCTCATTAACAATGCGTGGAAGCTTATCCATCTAAGGGTAGGGTATGCCTGGTTGATTCATGATCCTGACCACCCATACCAGCCTTTCAGTGGCTTAATTTCAGCTGAATTGCTTAGCCACTTATTGCTAGTCAAAAGCTAATCATGTAAGTATGGCGGACTGCAGTAGACTACCCCTTTTGACAGATCATTGCAGTATTAAAACGCCGTTCAAAGGAGCCTTCATATTTTCCCTAAGGTTTAGGGTATATAAAAATGGTCTGAAAGAAAAGATGTACTCCCTCCGATTCATATTACTTGTTTCTCAAATGGATGTAGCTAGACGTATTTCAGTGCTAGATACATCCGTTTGAGCGACACAAGTAATATGGATCGGAGGGAGTAGAATTTTTTTTATTTTCAGGCTCTAGATTGTATGCATATTATCCGTGTGTATATTCCACCCATCTTCACCCCTATAAATGAGACACGGTTAATATGAATCATTGCCATACCTTGGGGGTTGTGGGAACAATAAGAACCTTGTCAACCCACAAATAAGTCAAAACTTATTTCCTTAGACATATAACCTCTTGTCTTACCATTGTCTATGGAGCGGCAAATTATTGCATTGTCAGAACGGCGTGGCTCAATCACGTCTTACTTTCACTTAGTATTTTCTCAAATAATTGGCCAAGTTTATTCTTGTCAAGGAAATACAGAGCTCGAGCCACCCGATAGAGTTGTCGGTGTCGCTGAAAGTGCAACAACGGAGCGACGATGTTGTTTTCCCCGCACCATTTGATATGTTCTAAATGGTACAATGTTGTAAGGGTAATTTTGAATTCTTTTGAGTAGCAGTGTCTAAATAGAACTAACTGCGTATTCACGTGATCAAGGAGAGGAATGACGTAGTAGTAGCTTGGTGGTTAACTAACAAGTGCATGAGATGAGAGGTCAAATTTCCATAGGTCTCGTATGATTGTTTTTTCTTGCACACTCGTTATTACACAATCAATTTAAGATAACGAACCTATCTAGTCCTCCTCGGGCACTCCTACTCGCTATCAACTTCTTTTCGGTGGCCAGCTTTTTGCTAGAGGCTAACAAAAAGGGAAGGAACACGCTGAGTAGTGGCATCAAAGTAAGAGCAGCAAAAGGCACTCCTGCCCCTTGGAACGGTACAATACAAACATAGCCTTTCAAATCCATCCACTGCAAAAAAGAGATTTTTCAAGATCGTGGAGCCAGCAGAATGGCCACACATTTCAGTGCTCTCCTTCTCTCTCTAGTCCTTCTCTCCCTCTCTCTAGAGAGAGAGAGAGAGAGAGAGAGAGAGAGAGAGAGAGAAACCCTAGGTAGCCAGCATAACATGCATATGGGCATGGCCCTCTCTTTTGTCCCAAAAGCTAGCAGCTTTCTTGGCATGAGGAGGCACCAACCATCACTTCCCAATAAAATCCTCCTCCCATCCTGCCTGTCTTTTATTTTCTCTTGCATTGGGGTGACAAGTGAGAGTGTTTGGCCTGCCTGGCCACACCACCACCCTCTCCCTTCGCTCCCAAGCTTGTCACACTGCCTTTATTTATGCACTCAAAAGGGGAGAGAGAGAGAGAGAGAGCATACGCTTTTGGTTGCTTTTCTTTTGAGGAGGAGTATTTTTGAGGTTTGACATGCGCGGGCGCACACCATGTCTTTTTTGTGCTTTTCATACATACCCCATGCATGCATGCATACTCGCAACAACAATTTTCATTTAAAGTTGGGAACAAAACAATCATACCTGCCCCGGTTCCTACACGTACAAGACATAGTCGTATGCATGTCACGTCACTTTACGCACGCAATGTGTGTGGGTGTGTGGGTGCATGCGAGAACGGGACAAAATCTAACCACAACAACACCGGAGAATATATATGTTACGTCTCATAATTAAAGAAAAGATGGATAAGACTAGCTAGCCCGGCCTCCTCATGCAGATCGATCGAGAATATATCTATGATCTAGTATCTATAGGACGTACTCCCTCCGTCCGGTGAAGAGTGTACATCTAGAAATTTTAGGACAAATTATGGTGTTAAGTAAAAAATGCATTGGAAAGGTGCACGCCACCATCTCTCTCCTCTTTAATTATCCAACCCCCAATGAGCTAAGTGCATGTAGAAATTAAGAAGATCATGTGTAGATTGCTATTGGTCTTGATTACCGTGTGATGAGAGAGAAGTATTTTTTTCTACTTTAAAGTGCATTGGGAAGATAGAAGTACACTCTTTTGTGGACAAATTTTGAAGCTAGATGTACATTCTTCACCGGACGGAGGAAGTAGGTACGTACGTATCTCTCATAATTACGAGGCGCAAAGTTTGGCATTATGAAGGGATCCATCTATGCTAATTATATACACATACACGTATGTATATAACTCATAACTAGTGGTGTATAGATAGATACCTTAATTTGGCGTAGATATAACATCATGGTGCAGGCCATGTCGTCGATCAGAGCAGACACCGCTTGGAGGCTCAACTGTGCAGGAACGTGGCAAGCACGTACGAGAGAAAGTCGTGCATCTATAGATAGATAGCTTAGGCTGGCGCTTTTCTTTTATCTCGTGCAGGGGGTGCACTGACTGAGTAAAGGGCAACAATGGCGTACGTCCAACCACCGTGATCGAGCACCAACCAACCAGCAGACATGCATAACAGCACAATTACTGGCCCATGATCCGTGGATCTGCGGAGAAGATTTCAACTCATCAGCTGATAGCAGTATACGTCAATGCTGGGGCTTGTGCCGTGCACCGATGCATGCTTGCGGTGTGTGTGTGTGTGCGCCTTGCCGGCCTTGGCCCTGGCCCTGGCGTGGCGTGGCATGATGAGTGCTCATGTCACTTTTCCCATGCCTTGTCGTCGTCGTCTCCGTCGCTCGCGGCCAAAGAATACGGGGGCGGGGGGCATGGGGGCCCTGCCTGGCATTGCAGTGCAAGCGAAGCATGCCCGGCGTGTAATGTATGTATGTGGACGTCCATGCACGCATGTCACCGCCCTTGCTAGCTTTGGACCGGTGCCGGTGGCCTACACGTACGTACGTACACATAGGTCCTCTCACATCTCTATCTCTACATACACGGGAGAAAAGATGGTACATACGCATGCGTGCATGCACCGCCCGTTCTATCTACCTTGAGATGCATGCATGAACGGTCCACGCATGGATTCAGACGATAGAGCAAAAAAAACAGCCGTGGATTTTGACTTGGAGCCAAACAGCCGTACGGTCTCAAGGAAGAACTCGCTCGTATGGAAGGATTTGGCACTCCATTTCCATGTATGCCTTGTTCTTTAATCTCCCAGTACGTTACGTAGATGCAAAAACGGAACGAATTCGTCATTGCTCAGTCCACAAGCTATAGCATAACCTGCGTGCGTGCTCGCATCGTGATTCGTGTTTCTGGCAGGATGGGAGCTGCCGTCGACATTCACCGCTGACGGTGGCGGAGCATAGCATAGGTCTCTGATGATCAAATCGATCCACCGACGACGACGATACTGCCAGATCTGCATGGACAGAATTGCATGCAAAACACGCATGATTGACGAACCATACCGACTAATTAGTTAACTTTGAGCTAGCCTATATACCCCTATATATAGATACAGATTTCGTACATGCATCATGCATGCATGCTAGTGGTGCTGTGCATGCAGGAATATGATTAAGCAGTGCCGGTACGCGAAGGGCGCTCACTATGATAACGATCTTTATGTATGGAAAATAAATTAAAACGGTACTGTAGATATATACAAAGATATCTGCATATGCTGGCCAACCATGCATGTAGCCTATAGCGCTGGAACTAGCCAGTGCAACCTAGGCAGACATGCTTAACTCATAATTCAGGGGAGGGCCCAATTTAATCACGATATGACTTTCCCTTTCTGCGTGCCCAAACCATTGTTTGGAATTGTTGATTACTGTACAAGAAACATTTTCTGTACAAACTCTCATGATGAAAACTTTCGTCACCTTACAAAACGTTTTTCCCCTTGCACGAGGGACTCCAAGGCGACTAGAGTTTTTCCGCCTTCCGTCGGCGCTGCCACCGAAATTCCTCATCTTCTCTGTTTTTTGGGTTATGAAAACCCGTGGATCCTGGCCCTTGCCTGTGGGAAGGGCTTCTACTTCATTTTTAGGTGTTTTTTTAGTTTGTTTAGAGATTGCGTCTTACTCAAAAAAGCAAGGCGGTGGCGGCGATTTTATGAAGATGGAATAATATTCTCCTCATCTAGCCCCCGTCCCGGCGGTTTGTCTACCATCATTGGAGGGCCTGTGCAGGTGTGTCTCCAGTGGATCTAGCGGGATTTGATCGGTGTTGGTCTTCGATGGATCTGCTTGGATCTGGTTTTTGTTCATCTGCGCCTATGTGTCTACAAGTTGAATCCTTCCGATCTACGCTTCTCACCAGCAACAATTATTGTTTTGGCGTGTTGGTCATTTGAGTCCTTAGCACTACGACTTCCCGACTGTCTACTACAACATGATTTTTCCGACTCCGGCGTGGGATAGGCGATGGCGACGGCGTGCCTTCGGCTCTCTCAGGTGTTTGTAGTCATCGCTAGGTGATCTATGGACATGGGCGTGATTTATGCTATTTCTGGTGTTCTTTGTACCACCATGATGTTTGATAAACTGATCAAAGGTTTTTCCTGAAAGAAAAAAACATTTGTTATATTCCAGTGTTACAAGCCTTTAATATATGATACGCACACTCGTGCATATTCGAGAAAAATTTCAGTGTTACAAATAGTTTCTCTGTGCTCCTTTAAGTTCAATAAAGTGCGAAATCTCCTCTTTTTTCTTTTTGTATTCCTCCATTTTTAGAATGATGTTTTTCAATGAGGTCTTGATTGATGTAGTCGCAATTAATCTATCAGAATATCTAAACCCATACAGTACTCATACAGAAAGGATGTTGGTATGGACTTACTCCCTTCTTTATGGTTTATAGGGCTCATCTCAAAAAAATAAATTGTTTTATAAGTCCCAATTCTACTACTTACCATTACATGTTCAAATTTTAAGGTGCATTAAATCATTGCATGCAATGATCAAGAGAAAACTTAACAATGCATGTTGTAGAAGTTCTTGGTCATTTGGTGGTCATGCATGTAAGCATTGTAATTAATGCATCGGTAAACACTTTTTTGTTGAGAAAAACAAGCCTATTAATTAGGTATTTTTGCAAGCTACAAAATTTATTCCACCACTCATCATCTATACCTTGGTTGAAAAGATTTCCAAATCGAGCTCTATAAACCGAAAAGGAGGGGTATAGAGCATCTCCAATTAATTGGTGGTGTAGAGGGGCAAATATATAGGAAGAGAGGCAAGACAGTGTTTCAATCATCTGATCTGTTGATGATGAGAAGAAGTAATCATTTACTCCCTCCGTGTGAAAATTAGTGTTGTGCTTTTAGTTAAAAAATAATAAGAAGACGTGGATGAGTGAATACTAGGTACAGTAGCTCGTTCGTTAAACCTTCCGGCCTTCCTTTTCTTTCTTGCGGGAACCACTAAGGCTCAACTAGTCGATATGCATGCAGATGCAAAATTAACTAATTAATTAACTGGATGGGCAGAAAGTATTATCGACAGTGGCAAACAGCCCAGACAGACATTTTCTCTTGCAAAAGAAAAGTATGCAGTTTGTAGATTTTTCTAGAAGAAAATTTAAATGTAGGCAGGCCCGGCCCCGAGGGGGGGCGAACGGGGCGGCCGCCCCGGGCCCCCGAATCTGAGGGGGCCCCGGCCCCAACCCAGGTATGTGCGAGGAGCTGTTGGAGGCGCCATTGGAGACCTCGAAGCTTTAATGCATCTCCGCGAGGAAGAGAGCAACTAGTTAACGAGCGCTTCTTCGGGAGCCTCGCAACGATCAGCGCCACTTGACATGCTCCCAGCCTCCCCGTCACGTGTCGCGCTCTGGACGCTCCCTCCGGATTTTATTTTTTTATTTTTTCGCACGCATTTTCGGCTTTTTAAACATTTTTTTTTTGTTTTTTTCGACGTTTCGGTTTTCCACAGGCCTTCATGAACTTTTGGACCAAAAAAATTTTTGAAAATTTTTTTTTGACCAAAAAAACGCATTTTCTTTTTTCTTTTTCTTTCGTGAGAGTCACGGCCGTGCCTCTTGGAAACGAAAAAAAATGCGTTTTCTGTTTTTTTTTCCTTCCGCGAGAGGCACGGTTGTGCTTTCGTGAGAGTCACGGCCGTGCCTCTCGGAAATGAAAAAAAACGTGTTTTCTGTTTTTTTCCTTTCGCGAGAGGCACGGTTTTGCTTCCGCGAGAGGCGCGGTTGTGCTTTCACGAGAGGCACGGCCGTGCCTCTCGGAAACAAAAAAAAAAACATGTTTTCTGTTTTTTTTTTCTTTTACGAGAGGCACGGTTTTGCTTTCGCGAGAGGCATAGCCGTGCCTCCTCGGAAACGAAAAAAAACGCGTTTTCTCTTTTTTTTCCTTCCGCGAGATGCACGTTTTTACTTCCGCGAGAGGCACGCTTGTGATTTCGCGAGAGGCACGGGCGTGCCTCTTTCGGAAAGGGAAAAAACCCATGCTCCCGGTTCGGTTTTTTAGTCCGGTTTTTTTCGTGAAAAAGGTTCGTCAAAACCTATCAACACGGGATCTAGTTTTGAAGATCTCGACGCGAGGAATCCAACGGTGAAAACGGTTCGAGATTTGGACGCACGGTTTAAGAGATAAAACGTTTTGAATAAACGAATCTACGAAAAAAGGAAAAACTCCCAGGTTACGACAAGTGAAGGTGGCAGTGATTTTTGAAATGAGTACTGCTTAACTAGTGATTTCGATGAAAGCCGAATCGTTATTTCTGTTTAAATAACTGGGCCATGGGCCTTTTTTCCTTGGCATTTGATGTGGACGGTCAAGTGGTTGTTGGGCCAAAATTCTAAAAAATAAGGCTGCAGTTACCAATTTTATTCTTTAGCGGCATGCAGCTAAAAAAGAAAGGAGCGGCATGCACGGGACATAACTAGCTGGTGACTTACTATTACAGCGATAATGAGGTTCAGATAATACGGTAAATATCGCTTTGTACGGTCCTAATTTATATGTCCAAGTCAAAAATAAAAGTAGTACTACTAATTTAATTATGTTTGAAAGGTTGATTGCCTTTTTATAAACCAAAAAATCAATAATATTCGACTTATATGCTGAATATATTTTATGTCACATAACTTTCTCTTCTTATTATTGGTGGCTCCTTCCATAATTTTATTTCGTCTTCTGCTAGCGGGTCCGAGTGCATTTGGCTCACTTGATGGTAAAGGTAATTTGGCTTGATCTCCTATGTGATCCCACCTAGCGTGGCGATATCATTTCCGAGAATAAATGCCTCTAATTCTCTTTATTAACACCATTACTTACTTTATATCAAAATAATTTACAAAATTCAGGGCCTAGTATTCTAGTTTCGCCCCGGCCCCCGAAATCTCAGGACCAGCCCTAAACGTAGGAGGTTCAAGTCGAAGTGAACCAATATGCAGGCGTGATGGGTCAATTAGTAGCTTATAATAAACTCAGAAAACTTTAGAACAACAAGCAAAATAAAATAGTTAGTCCCTGGCTGACAGTATGTCTTCGCAATGTAGTGTTAGGCGTATGTACGTAACTTCAAAGCTCATCGAGAGGTCCTGCATGCCTACTTCGAACACTGGAAGCAGGCCACACACAATTAACCATGAAGCTCCATTCTTCTTGAAATACTGGATCGCAGTTAGGGAAAACAAATAAGATGCGTAAATTAGTATATGGAGGATGGGTGCCCCCGAATGCACACGACAGACACGACACAACGCAACTGGTGACTGTTAAACCAGATTTTTTTTTTTTTAGAAAAGGAGAAGGACCCCCGGCCTCTGCATTTGGGCGATGCATACAGTCACTTTATTAATTATTCACAAAGACCTTACAAAGAAATACAACAGTAAGTCTGAAGCCACCGTCTAGGCAACATCTGTCGCTACTTCTATCCAGTTGATGAAGGGATGCTGATAGTCCGGGCCTAATTGAAGGAAATATGCCATAGAGGCAATAATAAAGTTGTTATTTTATATTTCCTTATTCATGATAAATGTTTATTATTCATGCTAGAATTGTATTGATCGAAAACCTAAATACATGTGTGAATACATAGACAAACGCTGTGTCACTAGTGAGCCTCTACTTGACTAGCTCGTTGATCAAAGATGGTTAAGGTTTCCTAACCACGGACATGAGTTGTCATTTGATAACGGGATCACATCATTAGGAGAATGATGTGATGGACAAGATCCATCCGTTAGCTTAGCATTATGATCGTTCAGTTTTATTGCTACTGCTTTCTTCATGTTAAATACATATTCCTTCGACTATGAGATTATGCAACCCCCGGATACCGGAGGAATGACTTGTGTGCTATCAAACGTCACAACGTAACTGGGTGATTATAAAGATGCTCTACAGGTATCTCCGAAGGTGTCTGTTGGGTTGGCATAGATAGAGATTAGGATTTGTCACTCCGAGTATCGGAGAGGTATCTCTGGGCCCTCTCGGTAACGCACATCATAAGAAGCATTGCAAGCAAAGTGACTAATGAGTTAGTCACAGGATGATGTATTACGGAACGAGTAAAGAGACTTGCCGGTAACGAGATTAAATTAGGTATGAAGATACCGACGATCGAATCTCGGGCAAATAACATACCGATGGACAAAGGGAATAACGTATGTTGTCATAACGGTTCGACCGATAAAGATCTTCGTAGAATATGTGGGAACCAATATGAGCATCTAGGTTCCGCTATTGGTTATTGACCGGAGAAGTGTCTCGGTCATGTCTACATCGTTCTTGAACCCGTAGGGTCCGCACGCTTAACGTTCGATCACGCTTAACGTTCGATGACGATTTAGTATTATATGAGTTATGTGATTTGGTGACCGAATGTTGTTCGGAGTCTCGGATGAGATCACGGACATGACGAGGAGTCTCAAAATGGTCGAGAGGTAAAGATTGATATATAGGACGATGGTATTCGGACACCGGAAGTGTTCCGGAGGGTACCGGGTACATATCGGGTCACCGGAAGGGGTTCCGGGCACCCCCGGCAAAAGATATGGGCCTAATGGGCCAAGAGGGGAAACGCAGCAGCCAGCAGGGGCTGCTGCACTCCCCATATGGTCCGCACTAGAGGAGAAGGGAAGAGGGGAAGAGAGAAGGAAGGGGAGGGATTCGGCCTCCCCCTTCCTTCCCTCCTCCCTCCTCTTTCCTTCCCCCTCCGGTAAATAAGGAAGGGGGGGCCGAATTGGGATAGGACCCCAAGTAGGATTCCTCCTACTTGGGACGCCCCATGGATGCTCCCCTCCCCCTCCTACCTATATATACATCGGGAGGGGGCGCCTAGAACATACACCAACAACTGTTAGCCGTGTGCGGCGCACCCCTCCACAGATTACACCCTCGGTCATATTCTCGCGGTGCTTAGGCGAAGCCCTGCGCGGATCACTTCACCATCACCGTCACCACGCCATTGTGCTGACGGAACTCATCTACTTCCTCGACACTCTGCTGGATCAAGAGTTCGAGGGACGTCATCGAGCTGAACATGTGCAGAACTCGGAGGTGCCGTACGTTCGGTGCTTGATCGGTCGAAACGAGAAGAAGTTCGACTACATCAACCGCGTTGTAAAACGCTTTCGCTTTCGGTCTACGAGGGTACGTAGACACACTCTCCCCCTCTCGTTGCTATGCATCTCCTAGATAGATCTTGCGTGAGCGTAGGAATTTTTTTAATTGCATGCTACGTTTCCCAACAGTGGTATCAGAGCCAGGTCTATGCGTAGATGATATGCACGAGTAGAACACAAAGAGTTGTGGGCAGTGATAGTCATACTGATTACCACCAACGTCTTATTTTGATTCGGCGGTATTGTTGGATGAAGCGGCCCGGACCAACCTTACATGACCACATTCATGAGACCGGTTCCACCGACAGACATGCAACTAGTTTTGCATAAAGGTGGCTGGCAGGTGTCTGTTTCTCCTACTTTAGTTGAATCGAATTTGACTGCGGCCGGTCCTTGTTGAAGGTTAAAACAGCAAACTTGATAAATCACCGTTATGGTTTTGATGCGTAGATAAGAACGGTTCTTCCTAGAAGCCCGTAGCAGCCACGTAAAACTTGCAACAACAAAGTAGAGGACGTCTAACTTGTTTTTGCAGGACATGTTGTGATGTGATATGGTCAAGACATGATGTGATATACGTTGTTGTATGAGATGATCATGTTTTGTAAAAGTTATCGGCAACTGGCAGGAGCCTTATGGTTGTCGCTTTATTGTATGAAATGCAAACGCCATGTAATTGCTTTACTTTATCACAATGCGTTAGCGATAGTTGTAGAAGCAATAGTTGGCGAGACGACCACGACGCTGTTGGAAATATGCCCTAGAGGCAATAATAAAATGGTTATTATTATATTTCCTTGTTCATGATAATTGTCTGTTATTCATGCTATAATTGTGTTATCCGGAAATCGTAATACATGTGTGAATACATAGACCACAACATGTCCCTAGTAAGCCTCTAGTTGACTAGCTCGTTGATCAATAGATGGTTACGGTTTCCTGACCATGGACATTGGATGTCATTGATAACGGGATCACATCATTAGGAGAATGATGTGATGGACAAGACCCAATCCTAAGCCTAGCACTAGATCGTGTAGTTCGTTTGCTAAAGCTTTTCCAATGTCAAGTAACTTTTCCTTAGACCATGAGATTGTGCAACTCCCGGATACCGTAGGAGTGCTTTGGGTGCACCAAACGTCACAACGTAACTGGGTGGCTATAAAGGTGCACTACGGGTATCTCCGAAAGTATCTGTTGGGTTGGCACGAATCGAGACTGGGATTTGTCACTCCATGTAACGGAGAGGTACCTCTGGGCCCACTCGGTAGGACATCATCATAATGAGCTCAATGTGATCAAGGAGTTGTTCACGGGATGATGTGTTACGGAATCGAGTAAAGAGACTTGCCGGTAACGAGATTGAACAAGGTATCGAGATACCGACGATCGAATCTCGGGCAAGTATCGTACCGATAGACAAAGGGAATTGCGTACGGGATTGATTGAATCCTCGACATCGTGGTTCATCCGATGAGATCATCGAGGAGCATGTGGGAGCCAACATGGGTATCCAGATCCCGCTGTTGGTTATTGACCGGAGAGTCGTCTCGGTCATGTCTGCGTGTCTCCCGAACCCGTAGGGTCTACACACTTAAGGTTCGGTGACGCTAGGGTTATAGAGATATTAGTATGCGGTAACCCGAAGGTTGTTCGGAGTCTCGGATGAGATCCTGGACGTCACGAGGAGTTTTGGAATGGTCCGGAGGTAAAGATTTATATATGGGAAGTCCTATTTTGGCCACCGGAAAATGTTCGGGATTTTTCGGTATTGTACCGAGAAGGTTCTAGAAGGTTCCGGAGTGGGGCCCACCTGCATGGGGGGACCCACATGAACGTGGGTAGTGGGGGCAAGGCCCCACACCCCTAGTCAAGGCGCACCAAGATTCCCCCTTAGAAGGAATAAGATCATATCCCGAAGGGATAAGATCAAGATCCCTAAAAAAGGGGGATAACAATCGGTGGGGAAGGGAAAGGATGGGATTTCTTTCCTTCCACCTTTGCCAACGCCCCAATGGACTTGGAGGGCAAGAAACCAGCCCCCTCCACCCCTATATATAGTGGGGAGGTGCATGGGAGAAACAGCTCAGCCCCTGGCGCCTCCCTCTCCCTCCCGTGACACCTCTTCCTCCTCCAGTAGCGCTTGCCGAAGCCCTGCTGAAATCCCGCTGCTTCCACCACCACACCGTCGTGCTGCTGGATCTCCATCAACCTCTCCTCCCCCCTTGCTGGATCAAGAAGGAGGAGACGTCTCTGCTCCGTACGTGTGTTGAACGCGGAGGTGCCGTCCGTTCGGCGCTCGGTCATCGGTGATTTGGATCACGACGAGTACGACTCCATCAACCCCGTTCTCTTGAACGCTTCCGCTCGCGATCTACAAGGGTATGTAGATACACTCCCCTCTCACTCGTTGCTAGATGACTCCATAGATTGATCTTGGTGATGCGTAGAAAATTTTAAAATTCTGCTACGTTCCCCAACAGTGGCATCAGAGCCAGGTTTATGCGTAGTATCTTGCACGAGTAGAACACAAAGTAGTTGTGGGCATCGATTTGTCAATCTTCTTGCCGTTACTAGTCTTATCTTGATTCGGCGGCACTGTGGGATGAAGCGGCCCGGACCGACCTTACACGTACGCTTACGTGAGACAGGTTCCACCGACTGACATGCACTAGTTGCATAAGGTGGCTAGCGGGTGTCTGTCTCTCCCACTTTAGTCGGATCGGATTCGATGAACAGGGTCCTTATGAAGGGTAAATAGAAATTGGCATATCACGTTGTGGTTTTGGCGTAGGTAAGAAACGTTCTTGCTAGAAACCTATAGCAGCCACGTAAAAACTTGCAACAACAATTAGAGGACGTCTAACTTGTTTTTGCAGCAAGTGCTTTGTGATGTGATATGGCCAAAGGATGTGATGAATGATATATGTGATGTATGAGATGATCATGTTCTTGTAATAGAAATCACGACTTGCATGTCGATGAGTATGACAACCGGCAGGAGCCATAGGAGTTGTCTTAATTTATTATATGACCTGCATGTCATTGAAATTCGCCATGTAATTACTTTACTTTATTGCTAACCGTTAGCCGTAGTAGTAGAAGTAATAGTTGGCGAGACAACTTCATGAAGACACGATGATGGAGATCATGATGATGGAGATCATGGTGTCATGCCGGTGACGATGATGATCATGGAGCCCCGAAGATGGAGATCAAAAGGAGCAAAGTGATAATGGCCATATCATGTCACTATTTTGATTGCATGAGATGTTTATCATGTTTTTGCATCTTATTTGCTTAGAACGACGGTAGCATATATAAGATGATCCCTTACTAAAATTTCAATAAAGTGTTCCCCCTAACTGTGCACCGTTGCGAAGGTTCGTTGTTTCGAAGCACTACGTGTTGATCGGGTGTGATAGATTCTAACGTTCGAATACAACGGGTGTAAGCCAGATTTACACAGCAATACACTTAGGTTGACTTGACGAGCCTAGCATGTACAGACATGGCCTCGGAACACAAGAGACCGAAAGGTCGAGCATGAGTCGTATAGAAGATACGATCAACATGGGGATGTTCACCGTTGATGACTAGTCCGTCTCACGTGATGATCGGACACGGCCTAGTCGATTCGGATCATGTAATCACTTAGATGACGAGAGGGATGTCTATCTGAGTGGGAGTTCATTACATAATTTGATTAGATGAACTTAATTGTCATGAACTTAGTCTAAATGTTACATATCTATCTTGTAGATCAAATGTCCAACGCTAATGTTACCCTCAACTTCAACGCGTTCCTAGAGAAAAACAAGCTGAAAGACGATGGTAGCAACTATGCGGACTGGGTCCGTAACCTGAGGATTATCCTCATAGCTGCCAAGAAATCATATGTCCTTGAAGCACCGTTAGGTGACCCACCTGCTCTCCCAGCACTGCCAGACGATTTGAACGTTTGGCAGACACGCACCGATGATTACTCCTTCGTTCAGTGCGGCATGCTCTTCAGCTTAGAACCGGGGCTCCAAAAGCGTTTTGAGCATCACGGAGCATATGAGATGTTCGAAGAGCTGAAAATGGTTTTCCAAGCTCATGCCCGGATCGAGAGATATGAAGTCTCCGATAAGTTCTACAGCTGTAAGATGGAGGAAAATAGTTCTGTCAGCGAGCACATACTCAAAATGTCTGGGTTGCACAGCCGCTTGTCTCAGTTGGGAGTTAATCTCCCGAATGACGCGGTCGTTGACAGAATCCTTCAGTCGCTTCCACCCAGCTACAAGAGCTTCGTGATGAACTTCAACATGCAGGGGATGGAAAAGACCATTCCTGAGGTATATGCGATGCTGAAGTCAGCGGAGGCAGAGATCAGAAAGGAACATCAAGTGTTGATGGTGAATAAAACCACTAAGTTCAAGAAGGGCAAGGGTAAGAAGAACTTCAAGAAGGACGGCAAGGGAGTTGCCGCGCCCGGTAAGCCAGCTGCCGGGAAGAAGTCGAAGAATGGACCCAAGCCTGAGACTGAGTGCTTTTATTGCAAGGGAAACGGTCACTGGAAGTGAAACTGCCCCAAGTACTTGGCGGACAAGAAGGCCGGCAATACCAAAGGTATATATGATATACATGTAATTGATGTGTACCTTACCAGCACTCGTAGTAGTTCCTGGGTATTTGATACCGGTGCGGTTGCTCATATTTGTAACTCAAAGCAGGAACTGCGGAATCAGCGTAGACTGGCAAAGGACGAGGTGACGATGCGCGTCGGGAATGGTTCCAAGGTCGATGTGATCGCCGTCGGCACGCTACCTCTGCATCTACCTACGGGATTAGTTTTAAACCTCAATAATTGTTATTTAGTACCAGCTTTGAGCATGAACATTGTATCTGGATCTCGCTTAATGCGAGATGGCTACTCATTTAAATCTGAGAATAATGGTTGTTCTATTTATATGAGAGATATGTTTTATGGTCATGCCCCGCTGGTGAATGGTTTATTTTTATTGAATCTCGAACGTGATGTTACACATGTTTATAATGTGAATGCCAAGAAATGCAAGGTTGATAACGATAGTCCCACATACTTGTGGCGCTGCCGCCTTGGTCATATCGGTGTTAAACGCATGAAGAAACTCCATGCAGATGGACTTTTGGAGTCTCTTGATTATGAATCATTTGACAGATGCGAACCATGCCTCTTGGGCAAGATGACCAAGACTCCGTTCTCCGGAACAATGGAGCGAGCAACCAACTTATTGGAGATCATACATACTGATGTGTGTGGTCCAATGAGTGTTGAGGCTCGCGGTGGTTATCGTTATGTTCTCACCCTCACCGATGATTTGAGTAGATATGGGTATGTCTACTTGATGAAGCACAAGTCTGAGACCTTTGAAAAGTTCAAGGAATTTCAGAGTGAGGTTGAGAATCAACGTGACAAGAAAATAAAGTTCTTACGATCAGATCGTGGAGGAGAATATTTGAGTCATGAATTTGGCACACACTTAAGGAAATGTGGAATTGTTTCACAACTCACGCCGCCTGGAACACCTCAGCGTAATGGTGTGTCCGAACGTCGTAATCGCACTCTATTGGATATGGTGCGATCTATGATGTCTCTTACCGATTTACCGCCATCCTTTTGGGGTTATGCTTTAGAGACTGCCGCATTCACTTTAAATAGGGCACCGTCAAAATCGGTTGAGACGACACCGTATGAATTATGGTTTGGGAAGAAACCTAAGCTGTCATTTCTGAAAGTTTGGGGATGCGATGCTTATGTGAAGAAACTTCAACCTGAGAAGCTCGAACCCAAGTCGAAAAAATGCGTATTCATAGGATACCCTAAGGAAACTATTGGGTATACCTTCTACCTAAGATCCAAGGGCAAGATCTTTGTTGCCAGGAATGGATCCTTTCTAGAGAAAGAGTTTCTCTCGAAAGAAGTAAGTGGGAGGAAAGTGGAGCTTGATGAGATGACCCTCGAACCGGAGAGTAGCGCAGCACAGGAAAATGTTTCTGTGGAGCCTACACCGGCTAGAGAGGAAGTTATTGATAATGATCATGATCAAGCTACCACTGAACTTCGAAGGTCCACGAGGACACGTTCCGCACCAGAGTGGTATGGCAATCCTGTCCTGGAAATCATGTTGTTAGACAACAGTGAACCTTCGAACTATGAAGAAGCGATGGCGGGCCCGGATTCCGACAAATGGCTTGAAGCCATGAAATCTGAGATAGGATCCATGTATGAAAACGAAGTATGGACTTTGACTGACTTGCCCGATGATCGGCAAGCCATAGAAAATAAATGGATCTTTAAGAAGAAGACTGACGCGGATGGTAATGTGACCATCTATAAGGCTCGGCTTGTCGCTAAGGGTTATCGACAAGTTCAAGGGGTTGACTACGATGAGACTTTCTCACCCGTAGCGAAGCTGAAATCCGTCAGAATCATGTTAGCAATTGCCGCATACTATGATTATGAGATATGGCAAATGGACGTCAAAACGGCATTCCTTAATGGTTTTCTTAAGGAAGAGTTGTATATGATACAACCGGAAGGTTTTGTCGACCCTGAGAATGCTGACAAGGTATGCAAGCTCCAGCGCTCAATCTATGGGCTGGTGCAAGAATCTCGGAGTTGGAACATTCGCTTTGACGAGATGATCAAAGCGTTTGGGTTCACACAGACTTATGGAGAAGCCTGTGTTTACAAGAAAGTGAGTGGGAGCTCTGTAGCATTTCTCATATTATATGTGGATGACATACTGCTGATGGGAAATGATATAGAATTCTTGGAAAGTATAAAGGCCTACTTGAATAAGTGTTTTTCAATGAAGGACCTTGGAGAAGCTGCTTATATATTAGGCATCAAGATCTATAGAGATAGATCGAGACGCCTCATAGGTCTTTCGCAAAGCACATACCTTGATAAGATATTGAAGAAGTTCAATATGGATCAGTCCAAGAAGGGGTTCTTGCCTGTATTGCAAGGTGTGAAATTGAGCTCGGCTCAATGCCCGACCACGGCAAAAGATATAGAAGAGATGAGTGTCATCCCCTATGCCTCAGCCATAGGGTCTATTATGTATGCCATGCTGTGTACCAGACCTGATGTAAACCTTGCTATAAGTTTGGTAGGTAGGTACCAAAGTAATCCCGGCAAGGAACACTGGACAGCGGTCAAGAACATCCTGAAGTACCTGAAAAGGACTAAGGATATGTTTCTCGTATATGGAGGTGACGAAGAGCTCGTCGTAAAGGGTTACGTCGACGCTAGCTTCGACACAGATCCGGATGACTCCAAGTCACAAACCGGATACGTGTATATTTTGAATGGTGGAGCGGTAAGCTGGTGCAGTTGCAAGCAAAGCGTCGTGGCGGGTTCTACATGCGAAGCGGAGTACATAGCAGCCTCGGAGGCAGTACACGAAGCAGTGTGGATGAAGGAGTTCATCACCGACCTAGGAGTCATTCCAAATGCGTCGGGTCCAATGGCTCTCTTCTGTGACAACACTGGAGCTATTGCCCTTGCCAAGGAGCCCAGGTTTCACAAAAGGACCAGGCATATCAAGCGTCGCTTCAACTCCATACGTGAACATGTTCAAGATGGAGACATAGATATTTGTAAAGTGCACACGGATTTGAATGTAGCAGATCCGTTGACTAAACCTCTTTCACGAGCAAAACATGATCAACACCAGTACTCTATGGGTGTTCGATTCATCACAATGTAACTAGATTATTGACTCTAGTGCAAGTGGGAGACTGTTGGAAATATGCCCTAGAGGCAATAATAAAATGGTTATTATTATATTTCCTTGTTCATGATAATTGTCTGTTATTCATGCTATAATTGTGTTATCCGGTAATCGTAATACATGTGTGAATACATAGACCACAACATGTCCCTAGTAAGCCTCTAGTTGACTAGCTCGTTGATCAATAGATGGTTACGGTTTCCTGACCATGGACATTGGATGTCATTGATAACGGGATCACATCATTAGGAGAATGATGTGATGGACAAGACCCAATCCTAAGCCTAGCACTAGATCGTGTAGTTCGTTTGCTAAAGCTTTTCCAATGTCAAGTAACTTTTCCTTAGACCATGAGATTGTGCAACTCCCGGATACCGTAGGAGTGCTTTGGGTGCACCAAACGTCACAACGTAACTGGGTGGCTATAAAGGTGCACTACGGGTATCTCCGAAAGTATCTGTTGGGTTGGCACGAATCGAGACTGGGATTTGTCACTCCATGTAACGGAGAGGTACCTCTGGGCCCACTCGGTAGGACATCATCATAATGAGCTCAATGTGATCAAGGAGTTGTTCACGGGATGATGTGTTACGGAAACGAGTAAAGAGACTTACCGGTAACGAGATTGAACAAGGTATCGAGATACCGACGATCGAATCTCGGGCAAGTATCGTACCGATAGACAAAGGGAATTGCGTACGGGATTGATTGAATCCTCGACATCGTGGTTCATCCGATGAGATCATCGAGGAGCATGTGGGTGCCAACATGGGTATCCAGATCCCGCTGTTGGTTATTGACCGGAGAGTCGTCTCGGTCATGTCCGCGTGTCTCCCGAACCCGTAGGGTCTACACACTTAAGGTTCGGTGACGCTAGGGTTATAGAGATATTAGTATGCGGTAACCCGAAGGTTGTTCGGAGTCTCGGATGAGATCCTGGACGTCACGAGGAGTTCCGGAATGGTCCGGAGGTAAAGATTTATATATGGGAAGTCCTATTTTGGCCACCGGAAAATGTTCGGGATTTTTCGGTATTGTACCGAGAAGGTTCTAGAAGGTTCCGGAGTGGGGCCCACCTGCATGGGGGGACCCACATGAACGTGGGTAGTGGGGGCAAGGCCCCACACCCCTAGTCAAGGCGCACCAAGATTCCCCCTTAGAAGGAATAAGATCATATCCCGAAGGGATAAGATCAAGATCCCTAAAAAAAGGGGGATAACAATCGGTGGGGAAGGGAAAGGATGGGATTTCTTTCCTTCCACCTTTGCCAACGCCCCAATGGACTTGGAGGGCAAGAAACCAGCCCCCTCCACCCCTATATATAGTGGGGAGGTGCATGGGAGAAAGAGCTCAGCCCCTGGCGCCTCCCTCTCCCTCCCGTGACACCTCTTCCTCCTCCAGTAGCGCTTGGCGAAGCCCTGCTGAAATCCCGCTGCTTCCACCACCACACCGTCGTGCTGCTGGATCTCCATCAACCTCTCCTCCCCCCTTGCTGGATCAAGAAGGAGGAGACGTCTCTGCTCCGTACGTGTGTTGAACGCGGAGGTGCCGTCCGTTCGGCGCTCGGTCATCGGTGATTTGGATCACGACGAGTACGACTCCATCAACCCCGTTCTCTTGAACGCTTCCGCTCGCGATCTACAAGGGTATGTAGATACACTCCCCTCTCACTCGTTGCTAGATGACTCCATAGA
This sequence comes from Thinopyrum elongatum, assembly GCA_011799875.1. Taxonomy (NCBI): domain Eukaryota; kingdom Viridiplantae; phylum Streptophyta; class Magnoliopsida; order Poales; family Poaceae; genus Thinopyrum; species Thinopyrum elongatum. Next base: position 464,387,552 of record CM022301.1, on the reverse strand, counting down.
TTGATCTTGGTGATGCGTAGAAAATTTTAAAATTCTGCTACGTTCCCCAACAGTGGTATCAACACCAGTACTCTATGGGTGTTCGATTCATCACAATGTAACTAGATTATTGACTCTAGTGCAAGTGGGAGACTGTTGGAAATATGCCCTAGAGGCAATAATAAAATGGTTATTATTATATTTCCTTGTTCATGATAATTGTCTGTTATTCATGCTATAATTGTGTTATCCGGAAATCGTAATACATGTGTGAATACATAGACCACAACATGTCCCTAGTAAGCCTCTAGTTGACTAGCTCGTTGATCAATAGATGGTTACGGTTTCCTGACCATGGACATTGGATGTCATTGATAACGGGATCACATCATTAGGAGAATGATGTGATGGACAAGACCCAATCCTAAGCCTAGCACTAGATCGTGTAGTTCGTTTGCTAAAGCTTTTCCAATGTCAAGTAACTTTTCCTTAGACCATGAGATTGTGCAACTCCCGGATACCGTAGGAGTGCTTTGGGTGCACCAAACGTCACAACGTAACTGGGTGGCTATAAAGGTGCACTACGGGTATCTCCGAAAGTATCTGTTGGGTTGGCACGAATCGAGACTGGTATTTGTCACTCCATGTAACGGAGAGGTACCTCTGGGCCCACTCGGTAGGACATCATCATAATGAGCTCAATGTGATCAAGGAGTTGTTCACGGGATGATGTGTTACGGAAACGAGTAAAGAGACTTGCCGGTAACGAGATTGAACAAGGTATCGAGATACCGACGATCGAATCTCGGGCAAGTATCGTACCGATAGACAAAGGGAATTGCGTACGGGATTGATTGAATCCTCGACATCGTGGTTCATCCGATGAGATCATCGAGGAGCATGTGGGAGCCAACATGGGTATCCAGATCCCGCTGTTGGTTATTGACCGGAGAGTCGTCTCGGTCATGTCTGCGTGTCTCCCGAACCCGTAGGGTCTACACACTTAAGGTTCGGTGACGCTAGGGTTATAGAGATATTAGTATGCGGTAACCCGAAGGTTGTTCGGAGTCTCGGATGAGATCCTGGACGTAACGAGGAGTTCCGGAATGGTCCGGAGGTAAAGATTTATATATGGGAAGTCCTATTTTGGCCACCGGAAAATGTTCGGGATTTTTCGGTATTGTACCGAGAAGGTTCTAGAAGGTTCCGGAGTGGGGCCCACCTGCATGGGGGGACCCACATGAACGTGGGTAGTGGGGGCAAGGCCCCACACCCCTAGTCAAGGCGCACCAAGATTCCCCCTTAGAAGGAATAAGATCATATCCCGAAGGGATAAGATCAAGATCCCTAAAAAAGGGGGATAACAATCGGTGGGGAAGGGAAAGGATGGGATTTCTTTCCTTCCACCTTTGCCAACGCCACAATGGACTTGGAGGGCAAGAAACCAGCCCCCTCCACCCCTATATATAGTGGGGAGGTGCATGGGAGAAACAGCTCAGCCCCTGGCGCCTCCCTCTCCCTCCCGTGACACCTCTTCCTCCTCCAGTAGCGCTTGGCGAAGCCCTGCTGAAATCCCGCTGCTTCCACCACCACACCGTCGTGCTGCTGGATCTCCATCAACCTCTCCTCCCCCCTTGCTGGATCAAGAAGGAGGAGACGTCTCTGCTCCGTACGTGTGTTGAACGCGGAGGTGCCGTCCGTTCGGCGCTCGGTCATCGGTGATTTGGATCACAACGAGTATGACTCCATCAACCCCGTTCTCTTGAACGCTTCCGCTCGCGATCTACAAGGGTATGTAGATACACTCCCCTCTCAATCGTTGCTAGATGACTCCATAGATTGATCTTGGTGATGCGTAGAAAATTTTAAAATTCTGCTACGTTCCCCAACAGACGCAACAATGGAGATCAAGGTGTCGAGCCGGTGACGATGAAGATCATGATGATGCTTTGGAGATGGAGATCAAAAGCACAAGATGATGATGGCCATATCATGTCACATATTTTGATTGCATGTGATGTTTATCCTTTATGCATCTTATTTTGCTTAGAACGACGGCAGCATTATAAGATGATCCCTTCACTAAATTTCAAGGTATAAGTGTTCTCCCTGAGTATGCACCGTTGCGACAGTTCGTCGTGTTGAGACACCACGTGATGATCGGATGTGATAGACTCTACGTTCAAATACAGCGGGTGCAAGACAGTTTTGCACATGCGGAATACTCGGGTTAAACTTGACGAGCCTAGCATGTACATACATGGCCTCGGAACACTGGACACCGAAAGGTCGAACGTGAATCATATAGTAGATATGATCAACATAGAGATGTTCACCATTGATGACTACTCCATCTCACGTGATGATCAGACATGGTTTAGTTGATTTGGATCACGTATTATTTAGATGACTTGAGGGATGTCTATCTAAGTGGGAGTTCTTAAGTAATTTGATTAATTGAACTTAATTTATCATGAACTTAGTCTTGATAGTATTTGCATATCTATGTTGTAGATCAATGGCATGTGCTACCGTTCCCTTGAATTTTAATGCGTTCCTAGAGAAAGCTAAGTTGAAGAAAGATGATGATAGCAACTACACGGACTGGATCCGTAGCTTGAGGATTATCCTCATTGCTGCACAGAAGAATTATGTTCTTGATGCACCGCTAGGTGTACCACCCCCTCCCCCAGCAACTGCAGACGTTGTGAACGCCTGGCAGTCGCGTGTTGATGACTACTCGATAGTTCAGTGTGCCATGCTTTACGGCTTAGAATCGGGACTTCAAAGACGTTTTGAACGTCATGGAGCATATGAGATGTTCCAAGAGTTGAAATTAATATTTCAGGCAAATGCCCAAGTTGAGAGATATGAAGTCTCCAACAAGTTCTATAGCTGCAAGATGGAGGAGAACAGTTCTGTCAGTGAACACATACTCAAAATGTCTGGGTATCATAATCACTTGACTCAGCTGGGAGTTAATCTTCCAGATGATAGTGTTATTAACAGAGTTCTTCAATTACTGCCACCAAGCTACAAAGGCTTCGTGATGAACTATAATATGCAAGGGATGGAGCAGACAATTCCCGAGCTCTTCGCAATGCTCAAAGCTGCGGAGGTAGAAATCAAGAAGGAGCATCAAGTGTTGATGGTTAACAAAACCACTAGTTTCAAGAAAAAGGGCAAGGGAAAGAAGGGGAACTTCAAGAAGAATGGCAAGAAAGTTGCCACTCCCGGGAAGAAGCCCAAAGCTGTACCCAAGCCTGAAACTGAGTGCTTCTACTGCAAAGGGACTGGTCACTGGAAGCGGAACTGCCCCAAGTATTTGGCGGATAAGAAGGATGGCAGAGTGAACAAAGGTATATTTGATATACATGTTATTGATGTGTACCTTACAAATGCTCGTAGTAGCACCTGGGTATTTGATACTGGTTCGGTTGCTCATATTTGTAACTCAAAACAGGAGCTACGGATTAAACGAAGATTGGCTAAGGACGAGGTGACGATGCGCATCGGGAATGGTTCCAAGGTCGATGTGATCGCCGTCGGCACGCTACCTCTACATCTACCTTCGGGATTAGTTTTAGACCTGAATAATTGTTATTTGGTGCCAGCGTTGAGCATGAACATTATATCTTGATCTTGTTTAGTGCGAGACAATTATTCATTTAAATCAGAGAATAATGGTTGTTCTATTTATATGAGTAATATCTTTTATGGTCATGCACCCTTGAAGAGTGGTCTATTTTTGTTGAATCTCGATCGTGGTGATACACATATTCATAATATTGATGCCAAAAGATGCAAAGTTGATAATGATAGTGCAACATATTTGTGGCACTGCCGTTTAGGTCATATTGGTGTAAAACGCATGAAGAAACTCCATGCAGATGGGATTTTGGAATCACTTGATTATGAATCATTTGATACTTGCAAACCATGCCTCATGGGTAAGATGACTAAAACTCCGTTCTCCGGAACAATGGAGCGAGTTAATGACTTATTGGAAATAATACATACCGATGTATGCGGTCCGATGAGTGTTGAAACACGCGGCGGGTATCGTTATTTTCTGACCTTCACAGATGATTTGAGCAGATATGGGTATATCTACTTGATGAAACATAAGTCTGAAATATTTGAAAAGTTCAAAGAATTTCAGAGTGAAGTAGAAAATTATCGTAACAAGAAAATAAAGTTTCTACGATCTGATCGCGGAGGCGAATATTTGAGTTACAAGTTTGGCCTTCATTCAAAACAATGTGGAATAGTTTCACATCTCACGCCACCTGGAACACCACAGCGTAATGGTGTGTCCGAACGTCGTAACCGTACTTTATTAGATATGGTGCGATCTATGATGTCTCTTACCGATTTACCACTATCGTTTTGGGGTTATGCATTAGAGACAGCTGCATTCATGTTAAATAGGGCACCGTCTAAATCCGTTGAGACAACACCGTATGAACTGTGGTTTGGTAAGAAACCTAAGCTATCGTTTTTAAAGTTTGGGGTTGCGACACTTATGTCAAAAGGCTTCAGCCTGATAAGCTCGAACCCAAATCAGAGAAGTGCGTCTTCATAGGATACCCTAAGGAAACAATTGGGTACACCTTCTACCACAGATCCGAAGGCAAAATCTTTGTTGCCAAGAATGGAACCTTTCTAGAGAAGGAGTTTCTCTTGAAAGAAGTGAGTGGGAGGAAAGTAGAACTTGATGAGGTAATCGTACATTCTCTCGAATTGGAAAGTAGTTCATCAGAGAAAACCGTTCCCGTGATGCCTACACCAACTAGAGACGAAGCTAATGATGATGATCATGAAACTTCGCATCAAGTTACTACAGAACCTCGTAGGTCAACCAGAACACGATCCGCACCAGAGTGGTACGGGAATCCTGTACTGGAAGTCATGTTACTAGACCAAGGCGAACCTACGAACTATGAAGAAGCTATGATGAGCCCAGATTCCGACAGATGGCTTGAGGCCATGAAATCTGAGATAGGATCCATGTATGAGAACAAAGTGTGAACTTTGGTGGACTTACCCGATGATCGGCGAGCCATAGAGAATAAATGGATCTTCAAGAAGAAGACTGACGCCGATGGTAATGTTACTATCTACAAAGCTCGACTTGTTGCAAAAGGTTTTCGACAAGTTCAAGGAGTTGATTACGGTGAGACTTTCTCACCCGTAGCGATGCTTAAGTCCGTCCGAATCATGTTAGCAATTGCCGTATTTTATGATTATGAAATCTGGCAAATGGACGTCAAAACTGCATTCCTTAATGGATTTCTTAAAGAAGAGTTGTATATGATGCAACCAGAAGGTTTTGTCGATCCTAAAGGTGCTAACAAAGTGTGCAAGCTCCAGCGATCCATCTATGGACTGGTGCAAGCATCTCGGAGTTGGCATATACGCTTTGATGAGGTGATCAAAGCATATGGTTTTATACAGACTTTCGGAGAAGCCTGTATTTACAAAAAAGTGAGTGGGAGCTCTGTAGCATTTCTAATATTATATGTGGATGGCATATTGTTAATTGGAAATGATGTAGAATTTCTGGATAGCATAAAAGGATACTTGAATAAGAGTTTTTCAATGAAAGACCTCGGTGAAGCTGCTTATATATTAGGCATCAAGATCTATAGGGATAGATCGAGACGCTTAATAGGACTTTCACAAAGCACATACCTTGATAAAGTTTTGAAGAAGTTCAAAATGGATCAGTCAAAGAAAGGGTTCTTGCCTGTGTTGCAAGGTGTGAAGTTGAGTAAGACTCAATGCCCGACCACTGCAAAAGATAGAGAGAAAATGAAGTCATTCCCTATGCTTCAGCCATAGGTTCTATCATGTATGCTATGCTGTGTACCAGACCTGATGTGTGCCTTGCCATAAGTTTGGCACGGAGGTACCAAAGTAATCCAGGAGTGGATCACTGGACAGCGGTCAAGAACATCCTGAAGTACCTGAAAAGGACTAAGGATATGTTTCTCGTTTATGGAGGTGACAAAGAGCTCGTCGTAAATGGTTACGTCGATGCTAGTTTTGACACTGATCCGGATGACTCTAAGTCACAAATCGGATACGTATTTATATTGAATGGTGGAGCTGTCAGTTGGTGCAGTTCCAAGCAGAGCGTCGTGGCGGGATCTACGTGTGAAGCGGAGTACATAGCTGCTTCGGAAGCAGCAAATGAAGGAGTTCATATCCGATCTAGGTGTAATACCTAGTGCATCGGGTCCAATGAAAATATTTTATGACAATACTGGAGCAATTGCCTTAGCGAAGGAATCCAGATTTCACAAAAGAACCAAACACATCAAGAGACGCTTCAACTCCATCCGTGATCAAGTCAAGGAGGGAGACATAGAGATTTGCAACATACATACGGATCTGAATGTAGCAGACCCGTTGACTAAGCCTCTTCCACGAGAAAAACATGATCAACACCAAGACTCCATGGGTGTTAGAATCATTACAATGTAATCTAGATTATTGACTCTAGTGCAAGTGGGAGACTGAAGGAAATATGCCCTAGAGGCAATAATAAAGTTGTTATTTTATATTTCCTTATTCGTGATAAATGTTTATTATTCATGCTAGAATTGTATTGATCGGAAACCTAAATACATGTGTGAATACATAGACAAACAGTGTGTCCCTAGTGAGCCTCTACTTGACTAGCTCGTTGATCAAAGATGGTTAAGGTTTCCTAACCATGGACATGAGTTGTCATTTGATAACGGGATCACATCATTAGGAGAATGATGTGATGGACAAGACCCATCCATTAGCTTAGCATTATGATCGTTCAGTTTTATTGCTACTGCTTTCTTCATATCAAATACATATTCCTTCGACTATGAGATTATGCAACTCCCAGACACCGGAGGAATGCCTTGTGTGCTATCAAACGTCACAACGTAGCTGGGTGATTATAAAGATGCTCTACAGGTATCTCCGAAGGTGTCTGTTGGGTTGGCATAGATCGAGATTAGGATTTGTCACTCCGAGTATCGGAGAGGTATCTCTGGGCCCTCTCGGTAATGCACATCATAAGAAGCATTGCAAGCAAAGTGACTAATGAGTTAGTCACAGGATGATGTATTACGGAACGAGTAAAGAGACTTGCCGTTAACGAGATTAAACTAGGTATGAAGATACCGACGATCGAATCTCGGGCAAATAACATACCGATGGACAAAGGGAATAACGTATGTTGTCATAACGGTTCGACCGATAAAGATCTTCGTAGAATATGTGGGAGCCAATATGAGCATCCAGGTTCCGCTATTGGTTATTGACCGGAGAAGTGTCTCGGTCATGTCTACATCGTTCTTGAACCCGTAGGGTCCGCACGCTTAACGTTCGATGACGATTTAGTATTATATGAGTCATGTGATTTGGTGACCGAATGTTGTTCGGAGTCCCGGATGAGATCACGGACATGACGAGGAGTCTCGAAATGGTCGAAAGGTAAAGATTGTATAGAACGATGGTATTCGGACACCGGAAGTGTTCCGGAGGGTACCGGGTACATATCGGGTCACCGGAAGGGGTTCCGGGTGTAACACCTCCAGTGGTTAGCCACAGTAATCCCCTTTTGATAATGCCATGTCAGCAAGTTCAACAGTGCCTAGTCATCATTTGCATCATATTGCTTTTCAGACTCCAAATTTAAACTTCAAATGAATTCAAAGTGAAAAATAAAATTTGTTCAAAATAGAAACTAAAATGTTCATTAAATAGCAAATAATACAGAGACAATTCTAAAATTATAATCAACATTTACTGAATTAATTAAGTGACTCTAACAGCAACAAAACAGAGATATTTAATCCATTTTCATTTGATTAAAATCCAAATAAAATTCAATTGCCCCCAAACCAATTTCTAGCAGTGGCTAATTTTGCACTGTAATTATTGGGCTAAGTCACATATTTTTCAAAAGTCATCTAGTTGCCAAACTATTTACAAAACAGAAAAGAAAAACAGAGAAAGCAGAAAATAAAAAGAAAGGAGAAAAGGCCCGCAGTGGCTGGGCCCTAGTCACCCGCGCGGCCCAGCCCACTCCCCTCGCTCGTCCCCTTCCTCCCCTGTTCACCGTGCTCGCTGTCGCCTCCCCCACAGCTGCAACGCCTGGCCCCCCTCCCCCTCGCTCGACAGCGCGTCGCCGCGCTCGCCGTGGGGGATAAGGACGAGCCCCGCGACCCCCTGGCGCCCCCAGTTCCCCCCCTCTCGCCCCTCGCCGCACTCTGCCTCGCCAGATCCCCATCGCCCGAACGCCATCGCCGCCGTCCAGCTCCATCCACCGCGACCACCGACCGCCCCGAGCCTCGTCGTCATGCCTTGAAGCGCGGCCGTCGTCCGCCTCGTCGTCCCAGACTGCGCACGCGGGCCGGGAGCCACCGAAGCGCCCGCAGCGCTGTGACGCCCCCGGCTCGATCGTACACTAATCATGCACGCAAACGTGTACGATCAAGATCAGGGACTCACGGGAAGATATCACAACACAACTCTAAAACATAAATAAGTCATACAAGCATCATAATACAAGCCAGGGGCCACGAGGGCTCGAATACAAATGCTCCGATCATAGACAGTCGCGGAGGCAACAATATCTGGTACAACATAGGTTAACAAGTGCCATAGATGGCTAGCACACACGGATACATTCGAAAGAGGCGCAGGCCCCTTCCTGGGATCCTCCTAAACTACTCTTGGTCGTCGTCCAGCCTGCACGTAGTAGTAGGCACCTCCAGAGTAGGGGTCATCGTCGACGGTGCGTCTGGCTCCTGAACTCCACAGCTGTTTGTGACAACCAGAAAGAAAAGAAAAGGGGAAAAGGGGGAAGCAACAACCGTGAGTACTCATCCAAAGTACTCGCAAGCAAGGATCTATCTACATATGCATGGTATATGTGTAAGAGGCAATATCGGTGGACTGAACTGCAGAATGCCAGAATAAGAGGGGGATACTAGTCCTGTCGAAGACTACGCTTCTGGCAGCCTCCATCTTGAAGCAATAGAAAATTAGTTGGAAGTTAACCAAGCAACAACGTATGCATAATCCTACCCACGTCGATCCTCTCGTCGCCACCATGCGAGAGAGCGACCACCGGTCTTTCTTCACTTGTAAGGGTGTGTTTTATTAAGTATCCATTTCTAGTTGTCATGAGGTCGGAATACAACTCCGGGTCGTCCTTTTACCGAGGGACACGGCTATTCGAATAGATAAACTTCCCTGCAGGGGTGCACCACATATTCCCCAACACGCTCGATCCCCTTTGGCCGGACACACTTTCCTGGGTCATGCCCGGCCTCAGAAGATCCACACGTCGCAGCCCCACCTAGGCTCAACAGAGAGGTCAGCACGCCGGACTAATCCTAGGCACTCTGGGGTCTGGGCCCATCGCCCAGTGCGCTCCTGCACGTTGCGTACGCGGCCGCGAGCAGACCTAGCAACCCACACGATCACGGCGGTTACGTTATCGCGGTCCAACACGGCGCGCGCCGCTCAGTCGCTGACGTCAAAAAGGCTTCAGCTGATACCACGACGCCGGGATACCCATAACTACTCCCGCGTAGTTGGTTAGTGCGTATAGGCCAGTGGCCAGACTCAGATCAAATATCCAATCTCGTTAAACGTGTTATTATGAGATCACCGCGGACGACGACCAGGGCCAGGCCCACCTCTCTCCTAGGTGGTCACAACCTGCCCTGCCGCTCCACAACAAAGAGTCACTTAGAGGGCCGTCGAGAAGGCCAATCCTTTCAGCCCCCATTCGTGAATCAGCTGCGGGTGCTCCTCGAGCCGACCCGACTTTAGTATCCATCTGATGTCACATGTGATAAGTAGTATACATATCCGCAATCGCCACCCGTGGCGAGCACGGCCCAATAATGTAGCATAGCAGACAGACGAGAATGTAGGGCCACTGATGACAAACTAGCATCCTACACTAGGCATTTAGGATTGCAGGTAAGGTATCAACAACAGTAGCAACAATGACAGGCTATGCAGCAGAATGGGATTAACCGAAAGCAGTAACAGGCTACACTACTCTAATGCAAGCAGTATAGAGAAGAATAGGCGATATCTGGTGATCAAGGGGGGGGCTTGCCTGGTTGCTCTGGCAAGTAGGGGTCGTCAACAACGTAGTCGGTCGGGGCACCAGCAGCTGCGTCGGTCTCGTAGTCTACCGAAGAGAAGAGGGGGAAGAAACAGTAAACACACGGCAATGATGCAACATGGATGCATGACATGTCTAAACGCAGGGCCAGGGTGATATACAGCCTAACTAAGCGATTTAGTTAATTTAGGAATTTATTCGGATTTATTTAATTAGGGTTGGACACTATTCATTTATCGAAATCGGTCTAATTGTTCAACGTTCTTATAGCTGCGGGCATCTGACGGGAATACGGAGGATGTATTCGGGTTCGTATCGTCGTTCTGAGCAAGTTTCATGTATAAAATATTTTCATCGGAGTTACGGTTTAAAAGATATGATTTTCTAAAGTTTTTATTAATTTCTGAAATTTTAATTAATTATTTAATTCAACATTATCCGAAACAGTGATTGATGACGTCAGCATGACATCATGCTGACGTCAGCAGTTAATTAAGTTAATTACTAATTACTGTTTAATTAACACTAATTAGTTAATTAGATTAACCTAATCAGGATTAATTAACTAATTAATTAACTAATTAATTAATTAATTATTTTAATTATTTTAATTATTTATTTTTATTTCTTTCTTTTTCTTTTATTAAAACGCTCTGGGGGGACCACTGGACAGTGGCACAGCCGGACTCGTCCGCGCTGTGCCCGTCCAGAGCCGGACGCGTCCGCGCGGTGGGGGGGTCAACGCGCGCGCGCGCACGGGCGAGCGGGCGGCGGCGCAGCAGAACCGCGCGGCCGGCGAGCGAGCCGGGCGTGGCGCGGGCGAGGTTAGCGCGCGGCTGCGGGGAGCCGGAGGCGAGCGGGGCGGCGCGGTGGCCGGAGCGGCAACGGGCGGCGGCGCGCGGTGCAGGGCGCGCGGAGGCGAGGCAGGGGCCGGAGCGGGCATGGGCGAGGCGCTGGCGACGGGGCTCGGCCGATGCGCGGCGCGGCAACAGCAGCAGGGGCGAGCGGGAGGAACGGCAGGCGCGCGCGCGCGTGCGACTCGGGAGGGGCGAGCGCAGCGAGCGGCTGGAGCGGGCCAGGTGCGGGGCGACGACGGCGACAGAGAGAGAGGGAGGGCGTGGCCCTCACCGCGGGTGCAGGGTCAGGGCAGCGGGCTCGAGCTCGTGGAGGGGGGGTCGGCGACGGGGTCGAGGCGGGGCGTCGGCGTCGAGCGCGAGGAGGGGCTCGGGGTGGAGGCCGGAGACGACGGGTCGACGGGGAGGCCGGCGTCGGTGGAGTCCGGCGAGGCGGCGAGGTCCAAGGGCGACGGCGGTCCGCGACAGCGTCGGAGACGAGGCGGAGACGGGGCGCGGTCGGGCGCGTCGGGGCGGTCGACGGGGACGACGGCGACGGAGACGAGGTGCAGGCCGGCGGGGATGCGCGGGCTCCGGGCGGCGGCGTCCTGGCGCGGGGCGGCGAGGTCGTCGCGGCGACGAGCGACGGGATCGGGGGTTTGCCCCGATCAGATCCGCGAGGGAGGGGGCCGACCGGGGGGGGGGGAATGTATCGGGAGGGGGCTAGGGTTCGGCTGGGGGCCTTTAGGCCAGGGGCGACGCAGGTGGGCCGGCCGGCTGGGCTTCGGCCCAGTTGGGCCGTGGGGGGGGGGGGTTGCTCCTTTATCCTTTTCTGTTTCTTTTTCCTTTTCTTTATTCTCTTTTCTCCACTGTTAAATGTTTAGGCCCCAAATGGTTTTTGTAAAAAGTGTGACCTATTTCATAAATACCAGTGCATTATTCCTTAACACCTAAAATTAGTTTGGACAAAACATAATTCCATATTTATTTCAGATTTAATAAATGGTTACTAAATATTATCTTTATCCACTGTTTGAGGTTGTTCGAGTCACTTATCCAATTCCAATGATGTTGGTTTCAATTTTAGAATAGCCTCTGGAATATTTGTTATTTATCTGACATTTTAGTTTCTATGTTGGACAACTTTTATATTCCACTTTCATTTAAATTTGAATTTGACTTAGGAGTTGAAATGCAATATGATGCTAATGATGATTATGTACTATTAATCATGATGACATGGCCTCATCAAAAGGGTGATCACTGTAGCTTAATACAGGGGGTGTTACGAATCTCCTCCACTACAAGAAATCTCGTCCCGATATTTAGGAGGTAGAAAGAAACAAAGCGGGGTATTCATCGCGAAGACGATCCTCGCGTTCCCAAGTGGCTTCATCCTCAGAATGGTTTGACCACTGAACCTTGAGGAACTTGATAACCTTCTGGCGTGTGCGACGCTCGGCTTGATCGAGAATGCGGACCGGATGCTCTTTATAAGAGAGGTCTTGTTGCAGTTCAAGCAATTCGTGATCTACTCCGCGGATAGGGTCTTTGAAGCAGCGGCGGAGTTGTGATACGTGGAACACATCGTGAACCTGAGAAAGGTTCGGTGGAAGTTCCAACCGATATGCCACTCTACCACGCCTTTCAAGAACAGTGAAAGGACCAATATAGCGAGGAGCTAGCTTGCCCTTGATCCCGAATCGGTGTGTACCTTTCATCGGTGTGACTCGAAGATAAGCCTTTTCGCCAGGTTGATAGACCATATCTTTGTGTTTGCGGTCATACTGACTCTTTTGACGTGACTGAGCAGTTTTCAAATGTCCACGAACAATGCGGACTTGTTCTTCAGCTTGCCGAATAATGTCCGGTCCGACGAGTGAGCGTTCCCCAGTTTCTGACCAATTCAGAGGGGTTCGGCACTTTCGTCCGTACAATACTTCGAAGGGGGCCATCTTCAGACTGGCTTGATAGCTGTTATTGTAAGAGAATTCGGCATATGGGAGAGATTCTTCCCATTTCCTTCCGAAGGATATGACACAAGCTCGAAGCATGTCTTCGAGAACTTGGTTGACTCGTTCAACTTGTCCTTGAGACTGAGGGTGAAAAGCGGTGCTGAAGGACAGATGAGTTCCCATAGCTTCTTGGAAACTTGCCCAGAATCTTGAAGTGAATAAGCTGCCACGGTCTGAACTGATAACCAGTGGAATTCCGTGAAGTGAAACAATTCTGGACATGTAGAGAGTTGCGAGCTGACTAGCAGTGATCGTCTCTTTGACGGCTAGAAAATGTGCAACTTTGGAAAGTCGGTCAATGACGACAAGAATAGCATCATTACCTTTCTGTGATTTGGGAAACCCAGTGATAAAGTCCATTTCAACATGGTCCCATTTCCATTCAGGAACAGCAATTGGTTGCAGAGTTCCGGCGGGCCTTTGATGTTCTGCTTTGATGCGACGGCAAACATCACATTCAGCAACATAGCGAGCAATGTCTTGCTTCATGTTTGACCACCAGAATCTTTGACGGATGTCTTGGTACATCTTGGTACTGCCGGGATGAATAGACAACGGAGTGTCGTGAGCTTCTTGCATGACCTCCTGAGTCATACCCAGGTTACCTTTAGAGGGGACCACTAGACGACTTTTAAAGAACAAGGTGCCAGTATCATCAATAGTGAAGAACGAAGGCCTTCCTTCAGCGAGATAGCGCTTAATCTTGTGGGCTTGAGAGTCATAACCCTGCAGCGTCTTGATGCTGTCCACGAGATCTGGTTTAGCAACCAGGGTATTAAGAGAACCCTGGGAAACAACATGGAGGTTCATTTTGTAGGAACCTTCAGGAGGGGGAGCGAGTGCTCCAGGAGGAACAATGTGGAGATTCAGCTTTCTGAATTCTTCAATAAGCGAAGGTTGAACTTCGTGAAACTGGAGGTGACTGCAATATGACTTGCGGCTCAAGGCATCGGCCATTACATTAGCCTTGCCGGGGGTATAAGAAATACCCAAGTTAAAATCCGCTACGGTCTCCATCCATCTCTGTTGACGGAGGTTCAGGTCTGGCTGAGTGAACAGATACTTCAGACTTTGATGATCGGTGTAGATCTCGCAACGATTACCGAGAAGGTAATGTCGCCACTGTTTTAGTGCATGGATGACGGCAGCAAGCTCGAGGTCATGTACTGGGTAATTCTCTTCGTGCGAACGCAATTGACGCGAAGCATAAGCAATTACTCTGCGGTCTTGCATTAGGACACCGCCTAATCCTTGACGGGATGCATCACAATAGATGACAAAATCCCTCTGGGAATCAGGAGGGGCAAGCACTGGGGCAGAAGTCAGCTTGTCTTTGAGCGTCTGGAAACTTTCCTGACACTTTTCCGTCCAATCGAACTTGACGCCTTTATGAAGCAGGTTAGTCAGGGGCTTGGCGATCTTGGAGAAGTTCTCGACAAATCGACGGCAATAGCTGGCGAGTCCGAGAAAACTTCGAACTTGCTTGACGTTCTTTGGAGGAGCCCAATCAAGAATAGCCTGAACTCGCTCGGGGTTGACGGCAATACCATCCTTGGAGATGACATGCCCAAGGTATGTTACTTCGGGAAGCCAGAATTCACACTTGGAAAACTTAGCATATAGTTGATGCTCTCAAAGTTTCTCCAGAACAAGTCGAAGATGTTCAGCATGTTCCTCTTTGTTCTTGGAGTATACTAGGATATCATCCAGGTAAACCACGACGAACTTGTCAAGGTATTCCATGAATATATAATTCATCAGGCGGGAGAATGTGGCGGGAGCATTGGTTAAGCCGAATGACATGACAGTGTACTCGTATGAGCCATATCGAGTAACGAAGGCGGTCTTTGGGATATCCTCTTCACGAACACGGATCTGGTGGTAACCCAACCTTAAGTCGAGTTTAGAGAACACTGATGAACCCGCCAGTTGATCATACAGATCGTTTATCCGAGGAAGGGGATATTTGTTCTGGATAGTTGCTTGGTTAATAGGACGGTAATCTTGGACCAATCGGTTTGATCCATCCTTCTTCCTGACAAAGAGAGAAGGTGCTCCCCAAGCAGAGGAACTTGGGCGAATGAAACCCTTACGAAGTGAAGCGTCGATTTCCTCCTAAAGTTCAAGGAGTTCATGCGGCGGCATCTTGTAGGGTCGCTTGGCGATAGGAGTGGTGCCTGGTTTCAAGTCGATGACAAATTCGACAGCTCGAGCAGGGGGTATCCCTGGGAGTTCTTCTGGGAAAACACCTTGGAATTCGCGAACAACTGGAATGTTCTCGATGCCTTCAAGTGGTGATGCGTTTAACGCATTCAAGGCATAAAGCCTCGCCTCGGCATTTTGGATGATTTGAGCCTGGTAGCTTATTATTTCATCAGAAGGGTGTAGAAGATGGACGATCTTCGTGGCGCAAACTATAGAAGCAGTATGCGCTTTCAACCAATCCATTCCGAGAATGAGGTCGATACTAAGAGACTTTAGTATGAAAGGGGAGGCGTGAAACTCCAGCCCTTCAATTTCAACGGTGACGTCGTTGCTACCCATGGAGGTTTGACATTGACCCACGGGGGTGTGTATTACTATTGCAGTGTTCATGACCTCACATTTAATGTCGTGTTTGTATGCAAATTCTTCAGACATGAATGAATGCGATGCTCCCGAATCAAATAAAACAGAAGCTGGTACTGAATTAACAAGGAGAGTACCCATCACGGTGGCAGGCTGGTCCTGAGCTTCATTGAAATCGGTGTGGTTGGCCTGAATACGCCCATAAGACTTGGCATTGTTGTTGCGAGGCTGATTGTTCCTACGGCCAGTTGCAGGAAGTGCCAGTTGGTTCTGGTTCTGAATGCAGTTCCTGGAAAAATGACCTGGCTGCCCACACTTGTAGCACAGACTATCATTGGGATTGGGAGCAGGAGCTCGGGGTGGTGGAGCTGGAAGTCCTGGCTGCCTAGGTGGTGGAGGCAGACGCGGTGCAGTATAGGACTGTCTTGGAGCAGGTGCAGCTGGACGGTACACGCTGTTTGGAATCCAGATCCGACGCTTCTGTGCAGGCTGGCTCGAAGATGAACCGGTGTCACGGTTGCGCCTAAGAGATCCCTGGTGTGCCTGCAGACCAGTCTCGACCTGAATAGCCTTGTTCACCAAGATGGAGAAATTATCAAATTCATGCACAAGGAGCGCTAGCTTGATGTCAGCTTGAAGTCCTTCGCGAAACCTTTCCTGACGGCGAGCATCAGTGGGAATGTCTTCTTCAGCATAGCGGGATAATTCCAGAAACTCCCGCTGATAAGCTTCCACTGTCTTGTTGCCCTGGGTGAGGTTGCGGAACTCTTGCTTCTTCCGGTCCATGATTCCCTGAGGAATGAAACGGGCACGGAAGGCAGCTTGGAAATCCGGCCAAGTGATGACTGTGCCAGCTGGTTGAGTGCGCCTGTGGCTGTCCCACCATTGAGCAGCGGGGCCCTTGAGAAAGAAGGAGGCGAAGGTGACATAGTTTGCAGGGGCAACGCCACCAGATTCCAACTCATAGGTGATGTCGCGAAGCCAGTCATCCGCATCCAGGGGCTGAGTTGAGCCGCGGTAGACGGTTGGGTTGAGGCGCATAAAGTCCTGCAGGGTCCCTGGGCCCGGATACTGGTTCATATTGGGACGAGGAAACTGATCCATGATCCCTTGCATGAACTGACGTTGCAGTTCAAATTGCTACATCATTCCAGCCATATAGTTCGGCGGTGGTGGATCGTTGGCACCACGGCCACGACCACGACCAGCGGGTCTAACCATCCTGCTAATTTACAACGGGGGGTAGTTTAGTAAAAGCAAGCGCGAGTGCTTAGTGACAAGCATGATGTAACACGACAATACTCCAAGCAGTGTTATAGATACATAACAGTAGTCGATTAAGACATACAGATCCATACACAACGTCGGGTACAAGCGGACAGCATAACGGCGCAATTCAAAGGCTAGACATACTAGGCGGCGCGCAGGCACGCGGTAAGGAAGTACACAACGAGACATAGCAAAGGCTACATCAACGTCGGGAAAAACTGGTGGGGCGAGGAATCTGCAAGTGACAACACAGGGTGCCCTCGATAAAAGGATCCTGTAAGCAGAACCTGGCCCACAATCTCAAAGCAAGGGGGGAAATTTTCAGAACTCCGGTGGATGTGATCACGAGACCCTAAGTGTCGGCGTTAGTAAAATTCATTTAACCCGAGTAGAAGAGAGATCAGAGTCCCAGAGTATAGACGAGGAATAAAAGATCCTAATACCACCCAGTTGGCAATGTGGGCCCGTAAGCCACACAGCCAAGTTAGTAAAACGGTTTTCTTTGTCTAGACTCAACTTCGGCCAAGGAATTGGAAAGGGGGATTCCTACAGGCAGTCGGCTCTGATACCAACTTGTGACGCCCCCGGCTCGATCGTACACTAATCATGCACGCAAACGTGTACGATCAAGATCAGGGACTCACGGGAAGATATCACAACACAACTCTAAAACATAAATAAGTCATACAAGCATCATAATACAAGCCAGGGGCCACGAGGGCTCGAATACAAATGCTCGATCATAGACGAGTCAGCGGAGGCAACAATATCTGAGTACAGACATAGGTTAAACAAGGTGCCATAAGATGGCTAGCACAAACAGGGATACATATCGAAAGAGGCGCAGGCCTCCTTCCTGGGATCCTCCTAAACTACTCTTGGTCGTCGTCGGCAGCCTGCACGTAGTAGTAGGCACCTCCAGAGTAGGGGTCATCGTCGACGGTGGCGTCTGGCTCCTGAACTCCAGCATCTGGTTGTGACAACCAGAAAGAAAAGAAAAGGGGAAAAGGGGGAAGCAAAGCAACCGTGAGTACTCATCCAAAGTACTCGCAAGCAAGGATCTATACTACATATGCATGGTATATGTGTAAAGAGGCAATATCGGTGGACTGAACTGCAGAATGCCAGAATAAGAGGGGGATAGCTAGTCCTGTCGAAGACTACGCTTCTGGCAGCCTCCATCTTGAAGCAGATTAGTTGGAAGTTAACCAAGCAACAACGTATAGCATAATCCTACCCGTCGATCCTCTCGTCGCCACCATGCGAGAGAGCGACCACCGGGTTATATCTGTCACTTGTAAGGGTGTGTTTTATTAAGTATCCATTTCTAGTTGTCATGAGGTCGGAATACAACTCCGGGTCGTCCTTTTACCGAGGGACACGGCTATTCGAATAGATAAACTTCCCTGCAGGGGTGCACCACATATTCCCCAACACGCTCGATCCCCTTTGGCCGGACACACTTTCCTGGGTCATGCCCGGCCTCGGAAGATCCACACGTCGCAGCCCCACCTAGGCTCAACAGAGAGGTCAGCACGCCGGACTAATCCTAGGCACTCTGGGGTCTGGGCCCATCGCCCAGTGCGCTCCTGCACGTTGCGTACGCGGACCAAGATATGAAGCGAGCAGACCTAAGCAACCACAACGATCACGCGGTTTACGTTATCGCGGTCCAACACGCCCGCGCCGCTCAGTCGCTGACGTCAAGAAGGCTTCAGTGATACCACGCCGCGGATACCATAACCACTATACTACTCCCCGCGTAGTTGTTAGGAGTGCGTATAGGCCAGTG
Source organism: Thinopyrum elongatum (assembly GCA_011799875.1). NCBI lineage: Eukaryota > Viridiplantae > Streptophyta > Magnoliopsida > Poales > Poaceae > Thinopyrum > Thinopyrum elongatum. The sequence continues at coordinate 464,368,961 of CM022301.1, read as the reverse complement.
GCAGACTCAATCAAATATCCATCGCGTTAAACGTGTGTATTATGAGATCACCGCGGACGACGACCAGGGCCAGGCCCACCTCTCTCCTAGGTGGTCCAACCCTGCCCTGCCGCTCCACAACACAAGAGTCACTTAGGGGCCGTCGAGAGAGGCCAATCCTTTCAGCCCCCATTCGTGAATCACCTGCGGGTGCTCCTCCGAGCCGACCCGACTTTAGTATCCATCTGATGTCACATGTAATAATAGTAGTACATAGCCCAATCGCCACCCGTGGCGAGCACGGCCCAATAATGTAGCTAGCAGACAGACGAGAATGTAGGGCCACTGACAAACTACATCCTCACTAGGCATTTAGGATTGCAGGTAAGGTATCACAAACAGTCAAGACAATGACAGGCTATGCAGCAGAATAGGATTAACCGAAAGCAGTAACAGGCTTACACTACTCTAATGCACACAGTATAGAGAAAATAGGCGCAATCTGGTGATCAGGGGGGGGGCTGCCTGGTTGCTCGTGGCAAGTTAGGGGTCGTCACAACGTGTCGTCGGGGCACCAGCAGCTGCGTCGGTCTCGTAGTCTACCGACAGAGAAGAGGGTGGAAGAAACAGTAAACACACGGAAATGATGCAACAGGGATGCAGGACATGTCTAACCAGGGCCAGGGTGATATACACCTAACTAAGCTGGATTTAGTTAATTTAGGAATTTATTCGGATTTATTTAATTAGGGTTGGACACTATTCATTTATCGAAATCGGTCTAATTGTCAACGTTCTTATAGCTGCGGGCATCTGACGGGAATACGGAGGATGTATTCGGGTTCGTATCGTCGTTCTGAGCAAGTTTCAGATAAAATTTTCATCGGTGTTACGGTTTAAAAATTGATTTTCTAAAGTTTTTATTAATTTCTGAAATTTAATTAATTATTTTAATTCAACATTATCCGAAACAGTGATTGATGACGTCAGAATGACATCATGCTGACGTCAGCAGTTAATTAGTTAATTACTAATACTGTTTAATTAACACTAATTAGTTAATTAGATTAACCTAATCAGGATTAATTAACTAATATTAACTAATTATTATTATTATTATTTAATTATTTAATTTATTTATTTTTATTTCTTTCTTTTTCTTTTTATAAACGTCTGGGGGGCCACTGGACTGTGGCACGCCGGACTCGTCCGCGTTGTGCCCGTCCAGAGCCGGACGCGTCCGCGCGGTGGGGGGGTCAAACGCGCCTGCGCGCGCACTGGCAGCGCCGGGCGCGGCGCACGAACCGCCGGCCGGCGAGCGAGCCGGGCGTGGCGCGGGCGAGGTTACGCTCGGAGAACCGCGGGCGAGAGCAGCGGAGCGAATCGGTGGCGGCGCGTGGCGGATCGAACGGCGGCGGCCGCGTGCAGGGCGGCGGAGGTCGAGGCAGGGGCCGGAAGCGGGCATGGGCGAGCGCGCTGCGACGGGGCTGCGGCCGATGACGCGGCGCGGCAACATCATCAGGGCGAGACGAGGAAACGGCAGGCCGCGCGGCGTGCGACTCGGGAGGGCGAGCGACAGCCCGAGCGCTGGAGCGGGCCAGGTGCGGGGCTCGACGGCACGAGAGAGAGAGAGAGCGTGGCCCTACCGCGGAAGTGCATGTCAGGGCAGCGGGCTCGAGCTCGTGGAGGGGGGTCGGCGACGGGGTCGAGGCGGGGAGTCGGCGTCGGCGGGAGGGGCTCGGGGTGGAGGCCGGAGACGACGGGTCGACGGGGAGGCCGGCGTCGGTGGAGTCCGGCGAGGCGGCAGGTCCAGGGCGACGCGGTCCCGACTGCGTCGGAGACGGCGAGACGGGGCGCGGTCGGGCGCGTCGGGGGCGGTCGACGGGGACGACGGCGACGGAGACGAGTGGCAGCCGGCGGGGATGCGCGGGCTCCGGGGCGGCGTCCTGGCGCGGGGCGGCGAGGTCTTCGCGGCGACGAGGCGACGGGATCGGGGTTTGCCCGATCCAGATCCAGTCGAGGGAGGGGCGACCGGGGGGGGGGGGGAATTGGATCGGGGAGGGGGTAGGCTAGGGGTTCGGCCGGGGGGCCTTATAGGCACAGGGGCGACGCAGTGTGGGCCGGCCGGCTGGGCTTCGGCCCAGTTGGGCCGTGGGGGGGGGGGGGGGTTGCTCCTTTATCCTTTTCTGTTTCTTTTTTTCCCCCTTTTCTTTATTCTCTTTTCTCCACTGTTAAATGTTTAGGCCCCAAATGGTTTTTGTAAAAAGTGTGACCTATTTCATAAATACCAGTGCATTATTCCTTAACACCTAAAATTAGTTTGGACAAAACATAATTCCATATTTATTTCAGATTTAATAAATGGTTACTAAATATTATCTTTATCCACTGTTTGAGGTTGTTCGAGTCACTTATCCAATTCCAATGATGTTGGTTTCAATTTTAGAATAGCCTCTGGAATATTTGTTATTTATCTGACATTTTAGTTTCTATGTTGGACAACTTTTATATTCGACTTTCATTTAAATTTGAATTTGACTTAGGAGTTGAAATGCAATATGATGCTAATGATGATTATGTACTATTAATCATGATGACATGGCCTCATCAAAAGGGTGATCACTGTAGCTTAATACAAGGGGTGTTACAAGCGCCGTCGTCTTCCTCCTCCAAACGTCGGAGCTCCGTCGCCGTCACCGTCGTCCCCCTGCTGCTACTAAGCTTCCACGGGCCCTCGTGAGCCGCACGATGAGCTCCGCGTCCCCTCCCTCTTCCCTGCAGCTCCGTTTTGAGCTGGCTAGCCGCCGCTGCTATTGCCAAGCTCCGGCTGCCGCCATTGCCGGCAATCTCGTCGCTCCCGTACCGTTTTGCTCGAATGAGTAGCCTCGACGAGTTCCCGAGGGTCCCATAGAGCTCGCCTGCGTAGATAGTTCGCCCGAACATGTCGCGTAGCTGCGTTTCCGAGAAGGCCCAAACTCCGGCCGCCGCTTCGAGCTCGTTTCCGGCGAGCTCCGACCACCTTCCCCCGTGAGGTTGCCACCGTTGGGTGCGGCGCTCTTTGCTCTTTCGAACGCGACCGGTATCACCCGATTTGGTGAACTGGGGCGAAAACCCGACGCTCGCCGGCGTTCGGCCACCGCGCGTGAGCTCGCCGGAGCAGCTCCAGCGGCTCCGCTGTGCTGGCACCGGCGGGGCCCGCCCCTGTGACACTGCCCCTGTGCCCCGCGGGTCCACCAGTCAGGGTTGACTGGGTCAACCCCGCTGACTGTGCAGCGTGGGCCACAGACATGTGGGCCCCGCGCTAATTAACTGATTTTCTAAATAAATAAAATGGTTAATTAATCCGTTGTTTAATTAGATAGCTAATTAGTCACTGACAGTAGGCCCCATCAGTAGATTAACTAGCTTAACTAAATTGTTAGTTTCTGAGTCACTGACAGGTGGGTCCCGCAGGTCAGGTTTGACCTGGACCGGGCGGTTTGACTGCTGACATCACAGTGACATCATGCTGGCGCAATAACCTATTTCTGTTAATTAAAATAATTCCAGAAATTGTTTAAATCTTTAGAAAATCATAGAAAATAAACCGTAGCTTGGATCGAAAAACTTTGTACATGAAAGTTGCTCAGAACGACGAGACGAATACGAATACGCGGTCTATTTGTCCGCCACACGTCCCTAGCATAGCGAACATGCAGCCGTCCCCCTCCGTTTCATCTTTCCGAAAATGCCACACTTCGGGAAAACATTCCCGGATGTTTTCCCTCTTCACCTATATCATGTAGCACCGCGTCGGAACACCCCTAGCTCTGCGTATTGTCATGTCATGCTCTTGTTTCCTGTATATTTACTGTTTCTTCCTCCTCTTCTCTCTCGGTAGACCCCAACACCGACGTCGTCCCCGAGACCGACGCATCTCAGGAGCCCGACGCCACCGTTGACGACCTTGCCTTTGCCGCCGAGCAACCAGGCAAGCCCCCCCCCTTTGATCATCCCGATATCGCCCATTCTATTTTCTCATGCTTGCATTAGAATTGCTGCTGCTACTGTTTATCCTATTCTGATGCATAGCCTGTTTATTGTAACCTGCTATTGATACCTTACCTGCTTATCCTAAACTGCTTAGTATAGGCTGGGTAGAGACCTATCAGTGACCCCATTTGTCCCGATTGCCCCGCTGGATTATCAGAAGACCCGATCAACGGGATCGAAGACCAGGCCCCGGCACCACACATCACCCTCTTAGTTGTAACGACACTGCAGCGTTACTACCGAGTGCCGAGGGTGATACCTCGTGTAGCACTTCTGATGTTAACTCTGTAGAGTAGCTATTCGGTCGTGGTCATCGAGGGTGATTCCTCCTTCACCACTTCCAATAACGACGCTGTCGTGCAACACATCAAGTGTGAACCCATCGAGGGTGATTCCTCCTAAGTTCACCTTGACAGATACATCGAGTAGGAATCCAACGAGGGTGATACCTTGGATTCCCTGATGATTATGGCCACACGGTTACTGTGACTTTACCCCTGAACCTTGTTAGAAATGGGTCGGCCCCGAGGGCGACCCGAGGGAGTTACTTTTACTGCAGGACTGGAGGGACAGGCGGTACCGCCCAGTAGAGGTGGACCTGAGTTCCCGACAGTCTTTTGCGAGACGGGTTGACCTGGATGGTGCCCGAGTGATGAATACGAGGCGTGGCCGGGCATTCTTGGCCCTTGCCGCAAGTCCTCGAGACGGGGCGACGGGGTCACATCGATCGTGAGTCTTTGCTCATTACCGCACTACCAACACACTACGATTTGGATATTTGATCTGAGTGGGCCTTTGGCCCGATAGCACTAACCATCACGCGGGAATAAATATGGGTACTCTGCATCGTATGCATCAGCCGAAAGCTTTGTCAGACGTCCAGTTTAGCATTGTGGCCGGGTCGGATCGTGCCGTTGGCGCTGGTATCCACCCTGCTCGCAACGACCTGGAGAGCACAGGGCGATGGCCCAAGACCCCTGAGCGCTTAGGTTGTAGACCGGCGGGGACCTCTCTGCTGAGCTCTAGGTAGGGTTGCGGTGTCGTTTGGCCGAGGCCGGGCATGACCCGGAAAAGTGTGTCCGGCCGGAATTAAGCGAGCGTGGTGGGTAAGTTGGTGCACCCCTGCAGGGAAGAATTAAACTATGCATAGCCGGATCCTCGGTAACGGACACTCGGAGTTGTATCCCGATCGATACAACTATAATTGGATACTATGGCTCTGGGATTGCTTCTCGTAGGGAGTCGAGAGGGGATCTCAGGACGAGGTTGATGACTGTATGGCTCTGGGATTGCTTTCTCGAAGGGAGTCGAGGAAGGATCTCTGGCTGAGGTTGAGACTTAATGATACTACTACTATAGATTGTACTAATCTACACTCTTCTAGTGCTGCAAGACCGGTGAAGATGCTAGTCTTCGATAGGACTAGGTTTTCCCCTCTGTTTTGGCATTTCTGCAGCCCAGTCCACATATACAGCCTCTCTTTGATAATGTTGCATATTTAGTGTAGATCCTCGCTTGCTGAGTACTTCGGATGAGTACTCATGGTTGCTTTGCTCTCTTTTTCCCCATATCCTTTTGATGCAACCAGATGACGGAGCCCCGGATACTGCTGCCCACGCCGACGATCGCTACTACTACCCCGAGGGTGGATACTACTACGAGATGGCCGACGACCAGGAGTAGGTTCGGAGGGTCCCAGGCAGGAGGCCTGCGCCTTTCGATCGTAGTGTTTTTCTTTTGCCCCACCTATTAAGGGCCTGTCTGTGTTTTCTTTTATATCTGTACTCAGATATCTGATGCTTCCGCTGACACTTGTATGCGAGCTTATGTATTCGAGCCCTCGAGGCCCCTGGCTTGTATGACTTTACTTATGTTTTAGAGTTGTGTTGTGATATCTTCCTGTGAGTCCTTAGGCTTGATCGTGTGCATTTGTGTGTATGATTAGTGCACGATTGAGCCGGGGGCGTCACACCGGGCACCCCCGGCAAAAGATATGGGTCTAATGGGCCAAGAGGGGAAACGCAGCAGCCAGCAGGGGCTGCTGCGCCCCCCATATGGGCCGCACCAGAGGAGAAGGAAAGAGGGGAAGAGAGAAGGAAGGGGAGGGATTCGGCCTCCCCCTTCCTTCCCTCCTCCCTCCTCTTTCCTTCCCCCTCCGGTAAATAAGGAAAGGGGGGGCCGAATTGGGATTGGACCCCAAGTAGGATTCCTCCTACTTGGGGCACCCCATGGCTGCTCCCCTCCCCAACAACTGTTAGCCGTGTGCGGCGCCCCCCTCCACAGATTATACCCTCGGTCATATTCTTGCGGTGCTTAGGCGAAGCCCTGCGCGGATCACTTCACCATCACCGTCACCACGCCGTTGTGCTGACGGAACTCATCTACTTCCTCGACACTCTGCTGGATCAAGAGTTCGAGGGATGTCATCGAGCTGAACGTGTGCAGAACTCGGAGGTGCCGTACGTTCGGTGCTTGATCGGTCGGAACGAGAAGACGTTCGACTACATCAACCGCGTTGTCAAACGCTTCCGCTTTCGGTCTACGAGGGTACGTAGACACACTCTCCCCCTCTCGTTGCTATGCATCTCCTAGATAGATCTTGCGTGAGCGTAGGAAATTTTTTGAAATTGCATGCTACGTTTTCCAACACTAATACCATAGACCTCGCAGCCAAGCCTAACATCTAAGACCTGAGGCCCCAACCTAGCCACTTGCCGGGTCTGGAGCACACACCGGTCCGGTGCGCTCTCAGAGGCCGCCGCCGCCAACTGCCACCGCTCCATCTTCAGAGCTGTACTGACGCATCAACCTTGCTCGGTCTAGCTGTCGTTGACGCCACCACGGCGCCCAACGGCACCACCTCCCTGCGCGCAAAAAGCTGAGCATGTCGCGGTCGCCACTGATACACCTCAGCACCATGCTGCCAACTACCACCGGCCAACACAGCTTGAAGTCTTTGGAAGATCTGTCGTGCGTAGCACCTGCCGACCAGGCATGACAAAGCGTAGCACCTGCCGGTCAGGAATGACTTGACATCTCCACTGAAGCTCCGTGCAGGATGAAGCCGCTCCATCTCCTGCCTCTAACTTCCAGCGCTGCTCCACAAACGATGCTCCCAAGAGAGAAACGACACCGCAGTGCCGCCATCGTCCGATCTGGAACACCAGGTCCTAGGGTTTCCCTCGGAGCAGCACAAGTGGGTCGACAGTAGTTACACGACGATGCCTTCATCAAGGTAATGGCATAGAACGCCGCCATCGCCTGCCGTCGGCTCGGTTTCCACCGGCAACCATGTCTCCCCAACTCGCAGCCGGGACTAGATGATGGATCTCGAGATCCGATCACCAAGCCTCTGGCCGGCCACCTCCGACGAAGAAGATGACCACCACCACTGGCTACACCGGCCAGAACAGATCTGCCAGAGGTGCCGCCGAGCAGTCCACCAGGCCCTCGACACTGTCGCCGATCTAAAGCCAGATGACGTGCCGCCGAAGACCGCATTGCGCCGCCGCTCGATCCAGGCCAGCCGCCGCAGGCAGCCGCCCGTGGCCCGAGGCAGGGTCGACCACCGCCGCCGTCGTCGAAGCCATCGCCGCCGCTTCTAGATCGGCCACACCTCCATGCGCGTTGGGGCCCCGCCACCCCTGAGACGCGGGAGGGAGGAATGGCCCCCGCCACCGCCGTCGGCCTCCGGGCGCAGGCCGGTGGCGGCGGGAGGAAGGGAGGAAGATGAATTAGGCCCCGGCGGCCGCTAGGGTTGGGGTGCCACCCGAGTCGCCCGAGCGGGGGGCGACGCGGGGGTAACGGGGTGATCCACAATGAATAAAAATGAACAAGATGAGGTTGACTATCACATCTTTTCGACTGTTAAACCAGATGAGTTTATTACGAGGCAGTACGTGTGCTTTTGTTTGCAGTAACTTGCGAGGTAAGGGAAAGGTTCATGCATAGGCATGGCAGGCCAATGTCATGTGTCTCACCTTTGGCGAACACCCCACATAATCAATCGCGGGCCTATGCAGCTTGCTTAACATAACTCTGCGTGGGTCATCCCATCCCAATCCAATGTACTTATATGCCTGGATAATCCTGGGACGAAGTCATGATTACGGAGCTCCCATCATGCTTTCCATGAGAATCCTAGGCTGACTGACACATCACACACCAATACTTACTAGATTAATCAAGCTCCAATCTCAGAACAGGGACATGTTTAAGAAGCATGGCAGCCATTGTAGGACCTGTTGTTTTGTGGACATACAAAATTAATGGAATTTGAAAAATCCCGCATTCAAATAGGGCTTCTAATTTTTAGCCGAATGGATCCATGTCCGGCTGTGCGAAACTCGAGCGTTTGGGGTTGTCGTCTTGCAAGCGTGGGCAAGAGGAATATGCTCGTACGAGGTCATGTTCCCAAGAAAGGAGAAAAGCCAAGAAATATTCTCTTCTCGGAAATGGTTGCTCGGATTGTTAATCCATGGATGTCCGACGACATGTGAGCACCTCTGTAGAGGGGCGCAAACGCTATGATACGTGCACACGGCACACCTTTTTTTAGGGCTAAGAAGTTCAGTAAAACCTGCTTCACCTTTTTTTTAGAAATTCTTCTGAGGCAAAATTCACTCCATTTATTGATCAATGTTCATACGGATACAGTCCAGATCGGCGGATTGAAGGAGCAAAATGTGGCGCCCCTCAAGCAAGCCTAGAGTGAACTTTGCGAGACTATGTGCCTCGACATTTGAGTTCCTACTTTCAAAAATTAAAGATCAGGATTCGAAATTAGCTACAGTAGAAATAATCTCTTTCACTATAGTACCATGTAAACCACCCATGCCATGTTGATGTCGTCGACCACTCCCTTATAGTCAGAAGCCACGTCGAGGTCGAGCGCTAGCGAGAAAGCCTCTCGACAGGCTAGTGTTTCAAGGACAACTGGGGTCCTTTAATCCCCTGAGTTTCAGAGCCGAGGCGCTCAGGTACATTCCTTCAGAGTTTCTGCATATTGCCGAAGAGGATCCCTCCGAGCTTGATCTTGATAATGCACCATCGACCTTGCTTAACCTTGCCGCTTGCTCAGGCCTTGCAAGCCGCTCACCTGCTGGGCTGGCTGACAGGTTGCCTGCTCGCTTTGCATCACGCAGCAGCGCCTTGCACGTCGAATCCTATTTGCCCCCATGTGCGGCAGATACACGAGCCTTCACTGAAGGCTCCTCTCGTCGGGCCGGCCCACTGTTTCTGTTTCGTTGGTTTTCTTCTTCTTCCACGTTTTTGTTTTGTCTCCTGTGTTTTCTTCCGGTTTTACACTGTTTTGTTGGTTTTTCAGTGGTTTTGTTCTGGTTTTTTGGTTTTCCCTGTTTTGGTTCCCTTTTCCTTTTCGTTTCCTTTTCCTTCTTTTTTTTGTATTATACAAAATGTTCACCGTGTATTACAAAACTGTTCAACAAATGTTAAGAAATGTTCACTGTATATTATGCAAAAGTTCACCGGGTATATTTTATATTAAGAAAATATTACACCATATTTTACAACAACAAAATCACTGTGCATTATAAAAAATGGTCATCGTGTATTAAAAAATGTTTCACATATAAAAAAACTTTACTGTATTTATAAAATATTCATCGCATATTACAAAAAAGTTCAATGTGTATATAAAAAACATTCAACGCATATTATAAAATATAAAAAAATGAAAATTTCTCAGTGAGTATTTTAAGAATTTTCACCATATATTATAAAAAAGTATTTAAGAAAAAATATAAAAATAAAAGTGGAAAAAACCCAGCAGAAAAAGCATTCAAAACTGTTTCGCTTCAATGTGTACCGATGTCATTATTTCGGTCCCACAGTAGCCGCTTACAGGGCCAGCACATTGGCCTTTGCCTTGCCCATCCACTGGTCTCTTTGACGCCTGCCGGCACTATCGACCCCAATTGCGGGTGATACTTGGGTCTCGCATCTGACGCTGCACTACACGGGCCGCCCCAATACTATAGATCCTCTAACGCTTTTAGTAAGGTTCTATGGACAGGTTCAGATAAGTGTTAGAACCTTCCATGTGATTTCTTCTTATTCTTTCGTTTCTATGTCTTTCTCATTTTTTTTGTTTTTTTGTTTTTATTTTTTCTATACATGTCTACTTTTTCAACACACATTGTGCATCTGAAGAATTTTTTATACACATGGAATATTTTTTAAATACATGATTTTTTTCCAAATACATAATTTGAACATCTTTTCTGAATACATGACTACTTTTTTCAACACATGCTGCACATTTTTTGCCAACATCTGAAACATCTTTTATACAAACTGAACGTTTTCAAAAATAGATGATTAACTTTTTAAAATTCATCTTTTGAACATTTTTTGAATACGTATTAAATAATACACCTTGGAACATTTTTCAGAATGATACGGAACATTTTTAGATGACCTGGACATTTTATAAACATTTTTTAAGATGCCACGAACATATATTTGAAACCCGTGTTTAAAAAAAAATATAAGGTACATTCTTTTGAAAGGTATGTTTTTTTTATTACGTGAAATTTGATTTACATTGTATAAGCATTTTTTTAATGTCACATACACTTTTTTGAAACATGTGAACAAGTGTTTTAGTGCCACAAACAAAGTTCTAAACTATGATATTAACTTTTTGACATTGTGTTAGCGCATTTAAAATTGGTGATTTTTTAAAGTTAATTTAAATTTTAGAATATATGTATTTGGAACATTTTTTAGAATATGGATTAAATGAAAAACTGAAGAATGAAAAAACAAAGAAGAAAAACATACTAACCTACATAAAGCTACTTGGACCGGCTCAATAGTAGCGATGGGAGGGTGTCTTCTTCAGTCTCGCTACATGAGGGACATATCCCCTCGCCGCCTATTGACTACATTCCCCGTTTGATTGGCCAGCGCCTACACTGTGGGCTATATGGAAGGCGCGTAGTGATATAATGCATGAGAGTATTTTCCAGTCACCCTTTGCGACCTGTGGTTTCATCACCCGACTTATTTAGGAGCTTGAGGTGGACGCCGTGAGAGGTGCACCTGGAGCATCTCCGCCACCTAGACGAGGAGTTGTATGGATCCCCCTAACAGAGGAGATGCGAAAAGGAAATGTTGACGACGCCCCATCTGAAGAAAAGAGAAAGAGTGCAGCAGCTATAACTTTCCGTTCCTGAGGAGGGACAACTTTTGGGTGCGTCGGCCCTCATCATCAATGGAGTAATGGAACCACGAACGATTGCAGCAATAGCATGTAGGGAGGCGATTTGTTTGGCCAAAGATATAGACTTGAACTCAATGACAATTGCTTCGTACTGTTCTAGTGTGGTCCGAAGTATCTTGGATGGGTCTCTTGGTGAGAATCGTATGATCATAAGAGAAGTTAGAGATTTGAAACTTTCTTTCAACAAAGTAGATTTCAAGTTTGAGAGTAGAGAATCGAATGGGGATGCCCATAATTTAACAAGATTCTCTCTTGATTTAGCTCTAGTATGGTTTCTGGAGCCTCCGGGCTTTGTAAAACTCTATATCATTGATTAATAAAGTCTGGTATTATGCTAGAAAAAAACTGGCCTCCCCCTACATGCAACTCATCATGTTTTCCTTTATTCGCTGATAGTACCCAAAAAAAGGCACATCAAACGTGTGTGTTTGCAGGAGTTTGTTCATGTACTTTTAATAAAAAAAATACACTTTGTTTCAAAAATTGTTCAATCTGTTTGACAAAACATTTCACGTACCTTAAATAAAATGTTCGTGCTATTAAGGAAACTGTTCATGTATTTTCGAAAATGTTCAAGTTGCTCAAACAAATGTCCATGTACTTTAAGTAAACTGTACACGAAGTTCAGAAGAAATGTTCATGTACTTTAAATGAAATGCTCACGCAATAGATAAATTTCACATTTCAAAAATGTTATGCTGTTCAAAACAATGTTCACCGTGTATTAAGAAGTTTTTATCATGTTTTTCAAACCTATATAACATTGTTCAAACATTTTAAAAAGTTAAACAATGAACATTTTCGAAATACTCAACGAACAATTTCTAGATACACGACGATTTTTTTTCAAATAAACATGATTGTTTTCATCATACAAGATGAACATTATGTGATCAACTTTTATAAAGTACATGCCAATCATTTTTTAAATACGAGGTGAATATATTTTTAAATACGCATAGGACAATATTTAAAAAGATGAGATGAGCCAGTTTTTAAATATGCAACAAACATTTTTAGATACATTATATATATTGTTTTAAATGATGAACAAAAGAATTGTATAAAATAAAAATAATTTAAAATACAAAAGGGAAAAATGTAAAAGAAAAAACAGAACACAAGGGGGAAAACAGGACATAGAAAAATAACATAATAGAAAAGGCAAAGAAGAAGAAGAAGAAATAGACGGACAACCGTATATATACATATGATTGCAGGGGGGTTGTGTTAAAAAAATGCAGGGGGGTGAATGTACGTCGGTCTAACACCTATAGAGAGGACAACAGGCCGTCTAGCAAAAACAAAAGAAAATCGTTTACTCAGCACCGGCCCGGAGTAGTCGCTATAGGCGAGAGCTATATACATCTCCAATAAGTTCTCAAAATAAAAATTAACCTTACGTTGGTTAGCTTCTACTCTCTCTGTTTTATATTAGTTGTCGCAGATTTAGTAGAAAGTTGGACTAAATCAGCAACAACTAATATGGAAGTGAGGAAGTAGGTAAGTACGGTTCACTTAAAAAAAGTATGTGCGTATTTTTATGGATTGTTGTCCTTTTATATCTACATTTATGTATTTAAAAAAATGTTATCTAAATATGTACTTCGAAAAATATTTACATTTAATGAAGTTGCAAAAATTGTTCTTCGTGTATTAAAAAAAGTCATGTACCTCAAATTTGTGCATTTTAAATAAAATATTCATTACAGTTGAAATGTTCACACATTTATAAAAATGACATTTGTGAAATTTTTAAAAAGCTGGTACCATTTAAAGAAAGTATTCACACGTTCAAATATTTATTTATGATTTTTTGTAAAAGATATTCTTGAAACATAAAAAAATCAACACTGATTTTGAAAAAATGTCCATGACATATAAGAAAGTGTTCGAAATCATTTTAATAAGGGATAAGTATATTTTTCGTCTGTCAATTTTTTCGAAAGTTTAGTCCCTTAACTTGTCAACTTCAAAACCAGCAAAAGGTAGTCCCTTAACTTGTCACTTCGGATAACTTTAGTCCCTCATACCGTGTTGGGTGGTTTTCGTCTTACGTGGACATGGTTTTAAGCAAATCTTGACACATCACCCAGGTTTGATAGCCACGTCACCGTCCACGTCACATAAGTGACCCCAAACACCAGCACCAACAACCCGTACACGTCCCACTTCAAGTTGACGCATAGGATGTTGCACGCCAGCTTTGGAGTCGCCGATGCGTACCCCGCGTCGCCGCCGTGCCGCGGGGCAATTGTCGCCATACGGCTGCTGCTCATGCCTGTGCTTCTGGAGCAGCCGCACCTGCCCAAATTTGGCGATCGGCTGATTGCACAGCGTATCCAGCATGATGTTGTGGGATGTTGTTCGGTTTCACGTTTTAGCTAAATTTTTTTAAATAATAAATTTTTTTAATTAATTTTCAAAAATATTACGCTGGTTAATTTTTTTTCAAAAATAATACACCGTCGGCCCGCTGCAGGCTGACTGGGTCTAGTCGGCCCACAGCAGGCCGATAGGCCTCCAATCGGCCTGCAGCTGGCCGACTGGCCAGTCGGCCGCTGGGTAAGCAGCCTGTCGGCCCACTGTGGGCTGATTAGGTCCTATCGGCCCACTGTGGGCTGATTGGGTCCTGTCAGCCTACTGTGGGCCGATTGGAGCCACGCGGTGCATCCCCTCTCCCCCATCTACCCTCGCGCGTTTCCCCCTTATTTCCCGCCATACCCCCCCTATCTACCCTCGCGCGTTTCCCCCTTATTTCCCGCCATATTTTCTGGGGCCGCCATCTCCCGCCATATGTTTCCCAGCTTGATTGTTCCCGCCATATGTTCCCGCTCTCTACTTCCCGCCATATTTTCCCGCTTCGGTAGTTCCCACCATATGTTCCTACCACAATTTTCCCGCTTTCTTAGTTCCCGCCAGTGTCTCCCTCCCGCCTATAAAACACCCTCGGCAGTAACGTGGGTAAGCAGTCTAGCGTAGTCTCGTATTGTCGCCATATTTTCCCACTTTGCTCGTTCTCGCCATATATTCCCGCTCTCTAGTTCTCGCCAAGATGTCCGGATATCCTTTTGATCGTAGTTTTCACCCTAGTATGTCCAAATGTCTTCTGGATTTAGCCGCCGATTTGAGGTTAGACAACATATTAGTTCCGTGGGACAAACTCATCAGTACTGACACCCTACTGAATGAGCTGGCTCACGCATTAAGTAGGTGCGGGTGGCCTTCCAGGACCTTTGAGGAGATACGGAAAGAACTTCTGAGGTTGCATGGAAGATACCTAAAGTGTGGAAGGTACGTCAAGATTGGAGCAGAACATACTTTTTTATGGAGTGCCGACAGCGAGGATGAAGACGATATCTTCATGCCGCCGCTTCCAGGTTCTGCATCGTCAAAGGGCAAAAGTTCTTCATCATCGAAGGGCAAGAGTTCTGCATCGTCGAAGGGCAAGAGTTCTTCATCGTCGAAGGGCAAGATTTCTTCATCGTCGAAGGGCAAGAGTTCTGCATCGATGGAGGATGACGATGATGACTTCATGTAATTTTTATGCTGTATGTTGTAAGTTAAGTCATATGTACCGTTTAATTTAGATGTAGTTCTATCTAGTTGTTTGTAGTGTCTTATTGTAGGAGCATTATGTTCTATTTAAATATGATGTTGTAGTTCGGATAACAGAGCACTAAATAGAGTAGGCATATGTCTCATACATAAGTACATAGTCATTTGTCTCATACATAGAATAGACATAAGTCTCATACAGAAGTAGATGGTCATGTCTCTACTGATAGATAGAAGCGTCACTGACGACATCTGCCCTGGCGCGGAGGCTGATCTTGAGGTGGCGTCCATCCCAACCTGTTGGGTACCCTAACCTGGCGAGGAGGAATCTCAGACTCACCCTGGTCATACTGTGTATCCTGTGTGGGGCCAGGTGGAGGAGTCGAGAACATGTTCATCCACTCGGTGTGCTGCGACATCTGAGCCTGTATGTTGTCCTCAGGATGTTGGTCACTCCCCCACGTATCATGTGATGCCGACATAGACGCATGATATCCGTAGGCTCCTGCACGATGAACGTTAAGTCATGAAGAATGAGGTCGCCTCAACTAATATTGAAAACAATAAATATGAAGAGACATACCTGCTGGCTGTGACGGCTGCTCTGGCTGAAACACGAAGCTCGACGAGGGACCCTACTGCTGTGGAGAAAACACGAAGCTCGACGAGGGACCCTGCTGCTGTGGAGAAAACACAAAGCTTGACGTGGGACCATAGTGCTGTGGGTGCTGCCACGTCGAACTGCCAGGTTGGTCAGGAGGGGGTGGCCTGGACGTCGGCTGATGTGCTAGACGTGGACGTGGCTGCTGTCGGTGCGTGGAGTGACGTGGCGGCGGCTGCTGCTGCTGAACAACGTCGCTTCTCCGGGTGCACGTGATAGCCTCGTAGACAGCCCGTATCTTGTTCTGCATGCGTTCCAAGAAGGGCTGTAGCACAGGCCGGTGTTGAAGAAGAGGTCCAGACGACAGTGATCGTCCAAAGGTGGTCACGTCATCGTATAGTTCGTGTGTCAAGCGAGCCTGAAAATTTTCATGACGATTATTAAGTATGCACATCAAAGTATGTCACAACTTTACTTAAAGAAAATATATCTTACCGTGTACTGCCTAGAGCCTGAAGTATCATAGCTCGGGTACATATCCGACGGAGTAGGGTCAGGTATCTCCTCTGGGTGAGAGCGCTCAATGATGCGTAACCGTGTTCCGGTCATGTAACGGGGCAAATAGAGATTGAATTCATTGAGATCAAAATTGTGATTCTCATGCCATAGATGTGTGTTTGCTGTCTCCCATTCTGTAACATACGGCTCTAGTCTAATTAGGCAGTCAGCAGTTGTCCTATGCATGCCCTTCCTTGTCATCCTAAAATTATGGTGTGCGTTCAACAATTACGCAATGCTTCTAATGGAGTACTGTCAAAGATAATGCAACATTGAAAAACTGGTTAATACCTGTGGACGTGTGTTGGCACCGGGTTCTCTGTAGGGGGAGGCAGCTCCAACTGCAGAAGACCAAATTGCCTCATAACCCTCTGTTGTGCCATCTCCTCGATGAAGATATCAAAGATGATCTTCGATTTCGTCATCCAGTAATCTCGGTCCCTTGTGCATAGCACAGACATACCACCGGGGTATCTTGCATGTATGGCTGCTTCCGTGTAGGGCTGCCAGATGACCCCAGTGTATGTATCGAACTGCTCGTTCAATGCCGTGTATGCCTTCCTGGTCTGATCACTAGCAAAGCGTCTCTGCAGAAAACAAAAGTTAGTAGCCGCTAGCATTGAACTATCTCTTGTGCACAAAAAAGTTGCATTAAACTATAACACGATACATACCTCGCGACGTGTCCAACACAGACCGAAAGTAGGCATGTCGATGCCGTCAGCATCGAACATGGCGTCTATAGGCTGATGAACACGTATATCTGGTCGCCCTATAGAGAACCTCTCCCACGACCACAGTTGTAGGAATAGAGGGCATCCAAGAAGGGCTGGCTTTGTCGATGAAAGCTGGCAGCCGTTGCACATACCTCGGTATGTAGCCGCTAAGACCGCCGAGCCCCAACTCCTCTGTCTGATCTGATCCGCCGTCTCCGCGCTAGCTATCTCGAGTGCCATTGGGATGTAGAGCGCGCTAATAGTGGTGACATGGTTCTCTGTGAACATCACCTTGCCGAAAAGCCACATTAAGTAGGCCTCCAGGCTCCGAGTGATCTGTTCCGCACTCAACGGCGCCGGGAACTTCTAGATCTGCATTAAGCAAAGACAAATATTTAGTAAGCCGCAGGTATTTTCTATAAAACCATTTGCGTGATAACTTGAAGATAATAGGTAGGGGAACTAACCTGGAAATTGAGCAACCAATCATACTTAGGTCCGTGATGCTCCCATACCGGATCCGGAGCATCCGGAAAAACACCATGAAAATGTTGTGTAAGACTGAGCTCCCAACCAGCCGGTGCGTCCAACGGTCCTATGGCATGACCTGCCAACGGTAGTCCCAGCAAAAGTGACACATCCTCTAGAGTAGGAGCCATCTCTCCCCACCGGAAGTGAAACGTCTGGGTCTCTGGCCTCCAACGGTCCACTAAGCAGCTCAACAAGGAGGAGTCGATGGCGAGGTGTTTGCAGCCCGGGATAGACTCAACCAGACGCGCGAAAGGTAAAAGGCCGGCCCATTTCAACCTTCATGACAGAACATTTCAGTTAGTGTCTCCCATTAATATTCATGTCATTGTGCAAATTAATAAAGCATGTACCGCTGAACCCATCCTGGGTGTATCATCCAATTCTCCAGAGGAGTGCGAGTGACCAGAGGCTTGAGCTGTCGCTCATACCATATCGCACCACGATGACCCTTATCAATTTCCCCATTCAGCAACCACATTCCCGCCATTCCTGCACATACCAATTTCAAACATAGTTGCCACACTTAATACAAATGTAGAACATAGTGCCACACTTAATACAAATTCAGAACATAGTGTCACACTTAATACAAATTCCAAACATAGTGCCACACTTAATACAAATTCAGAACATAGTGTCACACTTAATACAAATTTCAAACATAGTGCCACACTTAATACAAATTCAGAACATAGTGCCACACTTAATACAAATTCAGAACATAGTGCCACACTTAATACAAATTCAGAATATGGTGCCACACTAATACAAATTTATAACATAGTACTGCTAGCTTATCTTCTTCCTCTCCCTCTTACTCCTCTCCCTCTTCTTCGTCCCTGATTGCCTCGTCCACGACCAGTACCACTGGCAGTGACGAAAGTGGGACAATTAGTGTCCCTATGGCCAAATTCATTGCATAGAATGCATTGCCTAGTCGGACCTCCTGCTTCAGATTCATCCATATCATTCCGGATGCGTTGACACTGCCGTCTGCCTCTACTTGTACGCATATGCTCTGGGTTTGGAATGTAACGCCTATCAGCGGGGTTGACGTTGTTGAAGTTACCCATTGATCGAAAACCCATCAGCTCACCTGTCTAGGTATTGAGGACAGACTCTTTCAGAAAAAATGGAGACACAAACGATATTGCGTCCATTCCAAGCTGCCCGCAAGTAGCAAGTACATGTGAGCAAGGTAGGTGAAACAATTTCGGTTTGTTGCATGTGCACTCACATGTTGGCCAGGCTTCATTTCCAATTTTCACCTCATGCGTCCTCAACTCATTTGCACATCCGAATTTGTTGTTGACTAAGCGGACCTCAAACCTTCTCTCTTGATTACCGATGGCGACTACAGTGTGTGACCTAGCTTTTTGCATCTTGTTGTCCATGTACTTCGTCACTCTTTCACAGTAACGTGTATTCGGGTTGTTCAAGATATGCTGCTCTGCTTTTTGACGTCTATCTCTGAAATACTTCGCGGTGCCATAGAAAATACCCTCAACAATGGCTGTAAGTGGCAATGCCCGGTTTCCTCTGAGGACAAAGTTGTATGTTTCCGCGAGGTTGGTTGTCATGACACCGTACCTTGCTCCATGTGTGTCATGTAGCAAAGACCACCTCTCCAGAGGCTCATGCTCTATCCACTGCTGGAAGGTTTTAATCGACCTTCGCAGCCTTCTCCTAGTACCAGGTGGGTCAAAGCCTGGCAGGTCACATAACCCAACAGGCTCCTCCTCCACGGCCGCTGATCCTGTTGCCAACTGTGCAGCTACTGCTTCAACATGTGCCCTCACCGCTGCATCTCTTGCAGCTTTTCTGTCCCTAACGTGTCTCTGCGTGCACACATTAAGTCTATCACGTATCAAATTGTACTTCCATAACTGGTTCTGCTTGTAGAGTTTTTTGAACAGATTCATCAGGCTCTTATTTCTGAACTGCGAGAAGAAATTAGCCCCCAGATGGCGCATGCACCAACGGCTCTGCAAGTCCTGCCATGGAGTTTGTTCCTCAGGGCCTAGGTTTGTTAGTGTACTTATCGCACTGAGTATACCTGCATGCCTGTCATGAAGGATGCACACATTGGGCTTCTCCTTCACAACTGATATTTTCAACTGCCTGAAGAACCATGTCCAACTTTCAATGTTCTCACTCTCCACAAAAGCAAATGCGAGTGGGACAACTTGATTTTGGCCGTCTTGACCTATGGCTGTTAGGATCTGACCCTTGTACTTGCCAGTGAGAAAAGTACCATCTACACATATCACCGGTCGGCAATGCCTGAAAGCTTCGATGCATACACCGAAAGAGAAGAAGAGACGATGCAGCACCCTCACAGTTGGGAACTCTGGCATGAAGAGGTCTTGGATATCGATATAGGTGCCTGGATTCCGCTGCTGCAGTGTGTGGAGGAGCTGGACAACGGAGTCATATGCATCAAAATAAGAACCAAATCTCCTCTCAAGTGCCGCATGCTTAGCCCTCCAAGCCTTGCCATAAGAAATTCTGTACTTCAACCTGGCGAAGACTTTTGTCTGGATTGCCTTCACTTCCATAGCTTTGCCCTCCACTATCTCATCGTAAAACAACCAAGCAATAAGCGTCGATGAA
This sequence comes from Thinopyrum elongatum, assembly GCA_011799875.1. Lineage (NCBI taxonomy): Eukaryota > Viridiplantae > Streptophyta > Magnoliopsida > Poales > Poaceae > Thinopyrum > Thinopyrum elongatum. The sequence continues at coordinate 464,349,127 of CM022301.1, read as the reverse complement.
AGGTTGGCATGATCTTGAGGGATGCAGGGAATAAGACAAGTGTGATTCACTAAGTCGCTGATCACCCAACTTGTGCCATACTTAGGGAGATAGCCGTGCACCCTGGCGGGACAATCTGTGTTCTTGCATACCATTGTCAGGTATTTCTGACTTGACACCTGAGCTGTGAAAACCCTTTGCGTGGACATTGCCCAATTTATTATTGCATCCTTAAGAGCTTGCTTGTTGGGATACATAGCACCCATCGCAATATTGTTCTGGTGATATTGCCAGGCAGAATCATGTCCATCGTTCACCATCATTGCAGATGAGAAGTCATGATTCCATGATGCAGGATTCGGGACCTCCTCTGCATTTTCTTCTTCATCCGACTTGTCAGAATCATCGGCATGACCCCTATCAACATCGGTGTCTTCTTCTTCCATCTGGTCCTGCATGTGCCCATCTACCTTGTCAGCGTCCACCTCGCCACCTCGCCACTGTAATCACCATCGGCATTTCCTCCTTCTACCTGACTACTCTGCCCTGGTTCGTAACCATCATCTCCAGCATTTGACATAGATAACTGCCTCCCTCCACTGCTCTGCCCAGGATCGTAGCCACCCTCGCCTTCATGTGTAGTGACCTCCTTCACGACGGGAAGCACTAAGGCAATAGGATTGCATCCCCTGCGTTCGCAACCTTGTAACCACCGCACCCACTCGGAGTCTCGCTCTATTGGCCTCAAATAAAAGTAAATTATTGAACTTGACCGTGTCCACAATGCATGAACACCGACGGTGTGTGTTTCTGTATCAAGCCCTAAACTTCCTGTAATCCATTCTTTCAACTGACTGACAGACCATGTTTGAGGTGCGCTCATTTGCACCTCTATGTGAGTAAATTCACTCAGATCAGCTCCCATGTCAGTTGTTTGGACAGTACCAGGACCGTAGTAAAATTTGAACGCCACTACATCAGACATCTCGGCTCACCTAAATTTTTTTCAACAATGACAGACAAGTATTAAGCAACAACTTTAAATATCCACACTACTAAATATTTGACATGTATACATATTACGGAATATTAACGGAGCAACTGAAAAAATTCACACACCTACAAATATATTACAAATATTTGCCGGAGCAACTCCAACTACTGGCACACCTAAATATTTGACATCCACATATAGTACGGAATATTACCGGAGCAACTTCAAATATTCACACAACTAAATAGTTGACATCTAAATATATTTACGGATACTACCGGAGCAAATAACTATAATCGCACACCTAATTTATTTCACATCGAAACATATTACCGAATACTACCGGAGCAACTACGAAAAATAAAATGTGTGTTGAAATATACCCTTGAAGCGTGCGAGCGAACGACGAACGGCGGCCTTCAATCACCGGAGCCGGAAACTCCACCAAACTGCCGGAGCTTCACCTCCACCACCTCCACCACACTGCCCCAGCTTCAGCACCACCACCTCCACCTCCACCGCCGCCACAACCTCCTCCAATGTGCTAAAAAAAGCTTAAAAAAAAATGCTCACCACGACCACCACGAGCTACCCCATCAGTAGATCGAGGTCTCCCTTGGCTCCCCTAACTACGTAGAACCCATTCACGGTGCTCAATCCGCAAAAAACTGCCTCATTTTGGTGTAGAAATTGGAGGCATTTCTTGTAAGAATGAGGAGAAAGAAAGAACAGAGAGGAGGAGCTGCAGCGCGAGGAGTGGGACAAAGGAAGGAGAAAGGAGAAAGGAGAAGGAGCCAGCCGCCGTGGGGCCCGCACCCTGTCGGCCGGCAGCTGGCCGATCGGCCTGCAGCGGGCCGACAGGGGCCCGGCCGCGCCGACAGCCCGCTCGTGGCTGGCCTGGCCTGCAGCTTGGCCTGCTGTCGGCCTATGGTGGGCCGACTAAGCCCAATGACGAGGCATTTGGCTACCTTAAGAGAGTCATAGTTACTCCCGCCGTTTACCCGCGCTTGGTTGAATTTCTTCACTCCGACTAGACCCAGTCGGCCTACAATGGGCCGACGGTGTATTATTTTTGAAATATTTTCATCCAGCGTAATATTTTTGAAAATTAATAAAAAAATGTATTATTTAAAAAAAATTAGCCACATTTTAGTGGATCACCGACGGATGGAACGATAGGTGCAGGTACACACTAGCCCCTTGCCGTGCTGGTCACTATCCAGAAACACTCCAACAACGTTAGCACCAGGAACAACGCGCCATCGTCGTCCTTGCCATGGAGGCGCACTTCCAGGCCGCCATGTGGTTTGTAGTCGGATGTCGCGCCTTGCCAAAAACGCCGCACAGGCAGCATAGGCATGTTTGGTAGGCTGCATACAACCCAACAAGGCCTTGGCAGGATGAATAAAAGCTTGTTTGGTTGCGTGCATGAGACCTAGCTCACATCGACACGACACTTAAGCACCCCGGTGAAGGAAATATGCCCTAGAGGCAATAATATTGTTATTTTATATTTCCTTATTCATGATAAAGGTTTATTATTCATTTTAGAATTGTATTGATCAGGAAACTTAAATACATGTGTGAATACATAAACAAATACCGTGTCCCTAGTAAGCCTCTACTAGACTAGCTCGTTGATCAAAGATGGTTAAGGTTTCCTAACCATAGACATGTGTTGTCATTTGATAACGGGATCACATCATTAGGAGAATGATGTGATGGACAAGACCCATCTGTTAGCTTAGCATATTGATCATTCAGTTTATTGCTATTGCTTTCTTCATGTTAAATACATATTCCTTCGACTATGAGATTATGCAACTCCCGAATACCGGAGGAATACCTTGTATGCTATCAAACGTCACAATGCAACTGTGTGATCAAAAAGATGCTCTATAGGTATCTCCGAACGTGTTTGTTGAGTTGGCATAGATCAAGATTATGATTTGTCACTCCGAGTATCGGAGAGGTATCTCTGGGCCCTCTCGGTAATACACACCATAAGAAGCCTTGCAAGCAAATGACTAAAGAGTTAGTTACGAGATGGTGTATTACGGAACGAGTAAAGAGACTTGCCGGTAACAATATTGAACTAGGTATGGGGATACCGACGATCGAATCTCGGGCAAGTAACATACCGACAGACAAAGGGAATTACGTATGTTGTCATAAGGTTCGACCGATAAAGATCTTCGTAGAATATGTAGGAGCCAATATGGGCATCCAGGTTCCGCTATTGGTTATTGACCAGAGAGGTGTCTCGGTCATGTCTACATAGTTCTCGAACCCGTAGGGTCCGCACGCTTAACGCTCGTTGACGATATAGTATTATATGAGTTATGTATGTTGGTGACCGAATATTGTTTGGAGTCCCGGATGTGATCACGGACATGACGAGGAGCTCTGGAATAGTCCGGAGGTGAAGTTTGATATATGGGATAATAGTGTTTGATCTCCGGAAGGGTTCCGGAATTCACCGAAAGGGGTTCCGGATGTTTCCCGAAATGTTTGGGTACGAGAACACTTTATTTGGGCCAAAGGGGAAAGCCCACGAGGCTTTTGGAAAGTGCAAAAGGGAGTTTTGCGGAGACCAGAGGCCAGACGCCGGGGACCCTAGCGTTTGGGCCCAGACGCCGGGAACCCTGGCGTCTGGCCCTGGAGTCCGAGAAGGACTCTTGCCTTTCGGGCAAAACCGACTTTGAGGAGGCTTTTACTCCAAGTTTCGGCCCCAGGGCTCAACATATAAATAGAGGGGCAGGGCTAGCACCCAAGACACATCAAGATTCACCAAGCCATGTGCCGGCAACCCCGTCCCCTCTAGTTTATCCTCCATCATAGTTTCCGTTGTGCTTGGCGAAGCGCTGCGTAGATTGTTCTTCACCAACACCGTCACCACGCCGTCATGCTGCCGGAACTCATCTAATACTTCGCCCCTCTTGCTGGATCAAGATGGCGAGGACATCATCGAGCTGAACGTGTGTTGAACGCGGAGGTGCCGTACGTTCGGTACTTGATCAGGACGGATCGTGAAGGTGTACGACTACATCAACTGCGTTGATAAACGCTTTAACTTTGCGATCTTCAATGGTATGAAGATGCTCTCCCCTCTCATAGCTATGCATCTCCATGGATAGATCTTGCGTGTGCGTAGAATTTTTTTGTTTTCCATGCAACGTTTCCCAACAGTAGCATCCGAGCCAGGTCTATGCGTAGATGATATGCACGAGTAGAACACAAAGAGTTGTGGGCGGTGATAGTCATACTGCTTACTGCTACTTCTTGAGCTTGCGCTGGTTTTTACCTTGAAGAGGAAAGAGTGATGCAGCAAAGTAGAGTAAGTATTTTCCTCAGTTTTGAGAACCAAGGTATCAATCCAGTAGGAGACAACACGCAAGTCACCGAATACCTGCACAAACAAACACCAAACTTGCACCCAACGCGATAAAGGGGTTGTCAATCCCTTCACGGTTATTTGCAAAAGTGAGATCTGATAGAGATAGATAAAACTAAACAAAAGATAAAGTAAATATTTTTGGGTTTTTTAGTTTATAGATCTGAAAATAAAAGATTGCAAAATAGTAGACCGGAAAGTAATATGATGGAAAATAGACCCGGGGGCCATAGGTTTCACTAGAGGCTTCTCTCAAGATAGAAAATAATATGGTGGGTGAACAAATTACTGCCGAGCAATTGAAAGAAAAGCGCAAAATTATGACGATATCTAAGGAAATGATCATGAATATAGGCATCACGTCCGTGTCAAGTAGACCGAAACGATTCTGCATCTACTACTATTACTCCACACATCGACCGACTCCTGCCTGCATCTAGAGTATTAAGTTCATGAAGAACAGAGTAACACATTAAGAAAGATGACATGATGTAGAGGAATTAACTCAAGCAGTATGATGAAAACCCCATCTTTTTATCCTCGATGGCAACAATACAATACGTGCCTTGCTGCCCCTACTGTCACTGGGAAAGGACACCACAAGATTGAACCCAAAGCTAAGCACTTCTCCCATTGCAAGAAAAACCAATCTAGTTGGCCAAACCAAATCGATAGTTCGAAGAGACTTGCAAAGATATCAAATCATGCATAAAAGAATTCAGAGAAGATTTAAATAATATTCATAGATAAGCTGATCATAAATCCACAATTCATCGAATCTCGGCAAACACACCGCAAAAAAGTATTACATCGAATAGATCTCCAAGAACATCGAGGAGAACGTGGTATTGAGAATCAAAGAGAGAGAAGAAGCCATCTAGCTACTAGCTATGGACCCGTAGGTCTGAGGTAAACTACTCACGCTTCATCGGAAGGGCAATGGTGTTGATGTAGAAGCCCTCCGTGATCGAATCCCCCTCCGGCAGGACACCGGAAAAGGCCCCTAGATGGGATCTCACGGGTACAGAAGGTTGCGGCGGTGGAAAAGTCTTTTCGTGGATGCCTCTGGTGGTTTGGGCATATAAGAGTATATATAGGCGAAAGAATTAGGTCAGGAAGTGCACGAGGGGCCCACAAGGGTGGGGGGCGCGCCCTACCCCCCTGGGCGCGCCCTCCGTCCTTGTGACTGCCTCGTGGCTTCCCTGACTTGCACTCCAAGTCCTCTGGTTTCCTTTTGGTCCAAGAAAGATCATCGCGAAAGTTTTATTCCGTTTGGACTCCGTTTGGTATTCCTTTTCTGCGAAAGTCAAAAACAGGGAAAAAACAGGAACTGGCACTGGGCTCTAGGTTAATAGGTTAGTCCCAAAAATAATATAAAATAGCATATTAATGCATATAAAACATCCAAAACAGATAATATAATAGCATGGAACAATAAAAAATTATAGATACGTTGGAGACGTATCAAGCATCCCCAAGCTTAATTCCTGCTCGTCCTCGAGTAGGTAAATGATAAAAACAGAATTTTTGATGTGGAATGCTACCTAACATATTTATCCATGTAATTTCTTTATTGTGGCATGAATGTTCAGATCCGTATGATTCAAAACAAAAGTTTAATATTGACATAAAAACAATAATACTTCAAGCATACTAACAAGATAATTATGTCTTCTCAAAATAACATGGCCAAAGAAAGCTTATCCCTACAAAATCATATAGTCTGGCTATGCTCCATCTTCATCACACAAAATACTCAAATCATGCACAACCCCGGTTTTAGCCAAGCAATTGTTTCATACTTTAGTATTCTCAAACTTTTTCAACTTTCACGCAATACATGAGCGTGAGCCATGGACATAGCACTATAGGTGGAATAGAAGGTGGTTGTGGAGAAGACTAAAAGAGGGAGATAGTCTCACATCAACTAGGCGTATCAACGGGCTATGGAGATGCCCATCAATAGATATCAATGTGAGTGAGTAGGGATTTCCATGCAACGGATGCACTAGAGCTATAAGTTTATGAAAGTTCAAAAAGAAAACTAAGTGGGTGTGCATCCAACTTGCTTGCTCATGAAGACCTAGGGCAATTTGAGGAAGCCCATCGTTGGAATATACAAGCCAAGTTCTATAATGAAAAATTCCCACTAGTACATGAAAGTGACAACATAGGAGACTCTCTATCATGAAGATCATGGTGCTACTTTGAAGCACAAGTATGGAAAAAGGATAGTAACATTGCCCCTTCCCTCTTTTTCTCTCATTTTTTTTCTTTTTTTTTTCTTTTTTTCTTTCTTTCTTCTTTTTTTCTTTTTTTTCTTCTTTACAAGGGACAATGCTCTAATAATGAAAATCATCATACTTATATTTACTTACAACTCAAAAATTACAACTCGATACTAGAACAAAATATGACTCTATATGAATGCCTCCGGCGGTGTACCGGGATATGCAATGAATCAAGAGTGACATGTATGAAAGAATTATGAACGGTGGCTTTGCCACAAATACGATGTCAACTACATGATCATGCAAAGCAATATGACAATGATGATGCGTGTCATAATAAACGGAATGGTGGAAAGTTGCATGGCAATATATCTCGGAATGGCTATGGAAATGCCATAATAGGTAGGTATGGTGGCTGTTTTGAGGAAGGTATATGGTGGGTTTATGATACCGGCGAAAATTGCGCGGCACTAGAGAGGCTAGCAAAGGTGGAAAGGTGAGAGTGCGTATAATCCATGGACTCAACATTAGTCATAAAGAACTCACATACTTATTGCAAAAATCTATTAGTCATCGAAACAAAGTACTAGAAGCATGCTCCTAGGGGAAGGGTTGGTAGGAGTTAACCATCGCGCGATCCCGACCTCCACACAAAGGATGACAATCATAAAATATCTCATGGTCCGACTTCGTTACATAACGGTTCACCATACGTGCATGCTACGGGACTCACAAACCTTAACACAAGTATTTCTCAAATTCACAACTACTCACTAGCATGACTCTAATATCACCATCTTCATATCTCAAAACAATCATAAGGAATCAAACTTCTCATAGTATTCAATGCACTTTATATGAAAGTTTTTATTATATCCCTCTTGGATGCCTATCATATTAGGACTAAATTTATAACCAAAGCAAATTACCATGCTGTTTTAAAGACTCTCAAAATAATATAAGTGAAGCATGAGAGTTCATCAATTTCTATAAAATAAAGCCACCGCCATGCTCTAAAAAGATATAAGTGAAGCACTAGAGCAAAATTGCCTAGCTCAAAAGATATAAGTGAAGCACAAAGAGTATTCTAATAAATCACGATTCATGCGTGTCTCTCTCAAAAGGTGTGTACAGCAAGGATGATTGTGGCAAACTAAAAAGCAAAGACTCAAATCATACAAGACGCTCCAAGCAAAACACATATCATGTGGTGAATAAAAATATAGCCTCAAGTAAAGTTACCGATAGACGAAGACGAAAGAGGGGATGCCTTCCGGGGCATCCCCAAGCTTAGGCTCTTGGTTGTCCTTGAATATTACCTTGGGGTGCCTTGGGCATCCCCAATCTTAGGCTCTTGCCACTCTTTATTCCATAGTCCATCAAATCCTTACCCAAAACTTGAAAACTTCACAACACAAAACTCAACAGAAAATCTCATAAGCTACATTAGTATAAGAAAATAAATCACCACTTTGGTACTGTTGTGAACTCATTATTTATTTATATTGGTGTAATATCTACTGTATTCCAACTTTTTCATGGTTCATACCCCCCGATATTACCCATAGATTCATCAAAATAAGCAAACAACACATAGAAAACAGAATCTGTCAAAAACAGAACAGTCTGTAGCAATCTGGAAATCTCGAATACTTCTGTAACTCCAAAAATTCTGAAAAATTTGGACGACCTAAGAAATTTGTTTATTAATCTTCTGCAAAAATAATCAACTCAAAAGAACTCTTCTGTGAATTATAGAAATTATTTTCCAGGGTGCAAAAGTTTCTGTTTTTCAGCAAGATCAAATCAACTATCACCGTAAGCTATCCCAAAGGTCTTACTTGGCAGAAACACTAATTAAAACATAAAACCACATCTAACCAGAGGCTAGATGAATTATTTATTGCAAAATAGAAAGGAAAAATATTGGGTTGTCTCCCAACAAGCGCTCTTCTTTAAAGCCTTTTAGCTAGGCATTGATAATTTCAATGATGCTCACATAAAAGAGAAGAATTGAAGCACAAAGAGAGCATCATAAAACACGTGACAAACACATATAAGTCTAATATACTTCCTATTAATAGGCATTTTATAAGCAAACAAATTATCAAGGCGAGCAAAAACTGGCATATGCAAGGAAGAAGAAAGAGACGATAGCAATCTCAACATGAAGAGAGGTAATTTAGTAACATGAAAATTTCTACGACCATATTTTCCTCTCTCATAATAATTACATGTAGGATCATAAGAAAATTCAACAATATATCTATCTCATAGCATATTCTCAACATGATCCACATGCATGCGAAGTTGACACTCTTCCAAAATAGTGGGATTAACATTAACTAAAGTCATGACCTCTCCAAACCCACTTTTATCAAAAATTTCATAAGATTGAATATTCTCCAAATATGTGGGATCTAAAGTTGACACTCTTCCAAACCCACTTTCAATATTATTGCAAATATTATTATCAATCTCATATTCATCATGGGGCTTAAATAAATTTTCAAGATCATAAGAAGAATCACCCCAATCATGATCATTGCAACAAGTAGTAGAAATAGCAAAACTAGCATCCCCAAGCTTGGGGTTTTGCATATTATTAGCACAATTGACATTAATAGAATTTATAACAACATCATTGCAATCATCTTTTTATTCAAAGATCTATCGTGAATCACTTCATAAAGCACTTCATCACAATTTTCAGATTCACGGATTTCAAGCAAAACTTCATAAAGATAATCTAGTGCACTCAACTCACTAGGAATTAGTTCAACATAATTGGATCTCTTAAAAAGATTAGCAAGTGGATGAGGATCCATAAGCTTTTAGCAAGCGAAGATGCGAGCAAAAAGAAGGCACATGGTAGCACAAGCAAACAAAAGATCGAACGGAAAGAAGGGCGAAGAAAAAGGCAAATCTTTTTGAAAATCGTTTTAGAAGTGGGGGAGAGGAAAACGAGAGGCAAATGGCGAATAATGTAATGCAAGAGATGAGAGTTTATGATGGGTACTTGGTATGTCTTGACTTGGCGTAGATCTCCACGGCAACGGCGCCAGAAATTCTTCCTGGTACTTCTTGAGCTTGCGTTGGTTTTTCCCTTGAAGAGGAAAGGGTGATGCAGCAAAGTAGAGTAAGTATTTCCCTCAGTTTTGAGAACCAAGGTATCAATCCAGTAGGAGACAACATGCAAGTCACCAAATACCTGCACAAACAAACACCAAACTTGCACCCAACGTGATAAAGGGGTTGTCAATCCCTTCACGGTTATTTGCAAAAGTGAGATCTGATAGAGATAGATAAAACTAAACAAAAGATAAAGTAAATATTTTTGGGTTTTTTAGTTTATAGATCTAAAAATAAAAGATTCCAAAATAGTAGATCGGAAAGTAATATGATGGAAAATAGACCCGGGGGCCATAGGTTTCACTAGAAGCTTCTCTCAAGATAGAAAATAATATGGTGGGTGAACAAATTATTGCCGAGCAATTGATAGAAAAGCGCAAAATTATGACGATATCTAAGGCAATGATCATGAATATAGGCATCACGTCCGTGTCAAGTAGACCGAAATGATTCTGCATCTACTACTATTACTCCACACATCGACCGACTCCTGCCTGCATCTAGAGTATTAAGTTCATGAAGAACAGAGTAACACATTAAGAAAGATGACATGATGTAGAGGAATTAACTCAAGCAGTATGATGAAAACCCCATCTTTTTATCCTCGATGGCAACAATACAATACGTGCCTTGCTGCCCCTACTGTCACTGGGAAAGGACACCGCAAGATTGAACCCAAAGCTAAGCACTTCTCCCATTGCAAGAAAAACCAATCTAGTTGGCCAAACCAAATCGATAGTTCGAAGAGACTTGCAAAGATATCAAATCATGCATAAAAGAATTCAGAGAAGATTCAAATAATATTCATAGATAAGCTGATCATAAATCCACAATTCATCGAATCTCGGCAAACACACCGCAAAAAAGTATTACATCGAATAGATCTCCAAGAACATCGAGGAGAACGTGGTATTGAGAATCAAAGAGAGAGAAGAAGCCATCTAGCTACTAGCTATGGACCCGTAGGTCATAGGTAAACTACTCACACTTCATCGGAAGGGCAATGGTGTTGATGTAGAAGCCCTCCGTGATCGAATCCCCCTCCGGCAGGACGCCGGAAAAGGCCCCTAGATGGGATCTCACGGGTACAGAAGGTTGCAGTGGTGGAAAAGTCTTTTCGTGGATGCCTCTGGTGGTTTGGGCATATAAGAGTATATATAGGTGAAAGAATTAGGTCAGGAAGTGCATGAGGGGCCCACAAGGGTGGGGGGCGCGTCCTACCCCCCTGGGCGCGCCCTTCGTTCTTGTGGCCGCCTCGTGGCTTCCCTGACATGCACTCCAAGTCCTCTGGTTTCCTTTTGGTCCAAGAAAGATCATCGCGAAAGTTTTATTCCGTTTGGACTCCGTTTGGTATTCCTTTTCTGCGAAACTCAAAAAAGAGAAAACAACAGGAACTGGCACTGGGCTCTAGGTTAATAGGTTAGTCCCAAAAATAATATAAAATAGCATATTAATGCATATAAAACATCCAAAATAGATAATATAATAGCATGGAACAATAAAAAATTATAGATACGTTGGAGACGTATCACTTACCACCAACGTCTTATTTTGATTCGGCGGTATTGTAAGATGAAGCAGCCCGGACCAACCTTACATGTCCACGTACATGAGACCGGTTCCACCGACAGACATGCAATTAGTTTTGCATAAAGGTGGCTGGCTGGTCTCTGTTTCTCCTACTTTAGTTGAATCGAATTTGACTGCGGCCGGTCCTTGAAGAAGGTTAAAACAACAAACTTGATAAATCATCGTTGTGGTTTTTGCCGTAGGTAAGAACGGTTCTTGCTAGAAGCCCGTAGCAGCCACGTAAAACTTGCAACAACAAAGTAGAGGACATCTAACTTGTTTTTGTAGGGCATGTTGTGATGTGATATGGTCAAGACATGATGTGATATACGCTATTGTATGAGATGATCATGTTTTGTAATTTATCAGCAACCGGCAGGAGCCCTATGGTTGTGTCTTTATTGTATGAAATGCAAACGCCATGTAATTGCTTTACTTTATCACTATGCATTAGCGATAGTTGTACCATGACGCAACGATGGAGATCAAGGTGTCGAGCCAGTGACGATGGAGATCATGACGATGCTTTGGAGATGGAGATCAAGAGCACGAGATGATGATGGCCATATCATGTCACATATTTTGATTGCATGTGATGTTTATCTTTTATGCATCTTATTTTGCTTAGAACGACGGTAGCACTATAAGATGATCCCTTCACTAAATTTCAAGATATAAGTGTTCTCCCCGAGTATGCACCGTTGCGAAAGTTTGTCGTTTCGAGACACCACGTGATGATCGGGTGTGATAGACTCTACGTTCACATACAACGGGTGTAAGATAGTTTTGCACATGAAAAATACTTGGGTTAAACTTGACGAGCCTAGCATGTACATACATGGTCTCAGAACACTGGAGACCGAAAGTTCGAACGTGAGTCATATAGTAGATATGATCAACATAGAGATGTTCACCATTGATGACTACCCCATCTCACGTGATGATCGGACATGGGTTAGTTGATTTGGATCACGTATCACTTAGATAACTTGAGGGATGTTTATTTAAGTGGGAGTTCATTAGTAATTTGATTAACTGAACTTAATTTATCATGAACTTAGTCTTATAGTTTTGCATATCTATGTTGTAGATCAATGGCCCGAGCTACCGTTCCCCTGAATTTTAATGCGTTCCTAGAGAAAGCTAAGTTGAAAGATGATGGTAACAACTACACAGACTGGGTCTGTAACTTGTGGATTATCCTCATTGCTGCACAAAAGAATTATGTCCTTGATGCACCACTAGGTGACAGGCCTGCTGCAGGAGCTGATGCAGATGTTATGAATGTCTTGCAAGCTCGATCTGATGACTACTTGATAGTTCAGTGTGCCATGCTTTACGGCTTAGAACCGGGACTTCAAAGATGTTTTGAACGTCATGGAGCATATGAGATGTTCCAGGAGTTGAAGTTAATATTTCAAGCAAATGCCTGGGTTGAGAGATATGAAGTCTCCAACAAGTTCTATAGCTGCAAGATGGAGGAGAACAGTTCTGTCAGTGAACATATACTCAAAATGTCTGGGTATTATAATCACTTGACTCAGCTGGGAGTTGATCTTCCATTTGATTGTGTTATTGACAAAGTTCTTCAATCACTGCCACCAAGCTACAAAGGCTTCGTGATGAACTATAATATGCAAGGGATGAACAAAACAATTCCCGAGCTCATCGCAATGCTTAAGGCCGCGGAGGTAGAAATCAAGAAGGGGCATCAAGTGTTGATGGTTAACAAGACCACTAGTTTCAAGAAAAAGGGCAAGGGAAAGAAAGGGAACTTCAAGAAGAATGGCAAGCAAGTTGCCACTCCTGGGAAGAAACCCAAAGCTGGTCCCAAGTCTGAAACTGAGTGATTCTACTGCAAAGGGAGTGGTCACTAGAAGTGGAACTGCCCCAAATATTTGGCGGATAAGAAGGATGGCAAAGTGAACAAAGGTATATTTGATATACATGTTATTGATGTGTTCCTTACTAATGCTCGTAGCAGCACCTGGGTATTTGATACTGATTCTGTTGCTCATATTTGTAACTCGAAACAGGAGCTGCGGAATAAACGAAGATTGGCTAAGGACGAGGTGACGATGCATGTCAGGAATGGTTCCAAGGTCGATGTGATCGCCGTCGGCACGCTACCTTTACATCTACCTTCAGGATTAGTTTTAGACCTCAATAATTGTTATTTGGTGCCCGCGTTGAGCATGAACATTATATCTGGATCTTGTTTATTGCGAGACGGTTATTCATTTAAGTCAGAGAATAATGGTTGTTCTATTTATATGAATAATATCTTTTATGGTCATGCACCCTTGAAGAGTGCTCTATTCTTGTTGAATCTCGATTGTAGTGATACACATATTCATAATATTGATGCCAAAAGATGCAAAGTTGATAATGATAGTGCAACATACTTGTGGCACTGCAGTTTAGGTCATATTGGTGTAAAGCACATGAAGAAACTCCATGCAGACGGACTTTTGGAATCACTATGAATTATTTGATACTTGCGGACCATGCCTCATGGGCAAGATGACTAAAACTCCGTTCTCCGGAACAATGGAGCAAGCTAATGACTTATTGGAAATAATACATACAGATGTATGCGGTCTGATGAGTATTGAAGCACGTGGCGGGTATCGTTATTTTCTGACCTTCACAGATGATTTGAGCAGATATGGGTATATCTACTTAATGAAACACAAGTCTGAAACATTTGAAAAGTTCAAAGAATTTCAGAGCAAAGTGGAGAATCATCGTAACAAGAAAATAAAGTTTCTACAATCTGACCGCGGAGGAGAATATTTGAGTTATGAGTTTGGCCTTCATTTAAAACAATGTGAAATTGTTTCACAACTCACGCCACCTAGAACACCACAGCGTAATGGTGTGTCCGAACATCGTAATCGTACTTTATTAGGTATGGTGCGATCTATGATGTCTCTTACCGATTCACCACTATCGTTTTGGGGTTATGCATTAGAGACAGCCGCATTCACATTAAATAGGGCACCATCTAAATTCGTTGAGACGACACCGTATGAACTGTGGTTTGGCAAGAAACCTAAGCTGTCGTTTCTTAAAGTTTGGGGATGCGATGCTTATGTCAAAAGGCTTCAGCCAGATAAGCTCGAACCCAAATCGGATAAGTGTGTCTTCATAGGATACCCTAAAGAAACTATTGGGTACACCTTCTACCACAGATCCGAAGGCAAGATCTTTGTTGCTAAGTTTGGGTCCTTTCTAGAGAAGGAGTTTCTCTCAAAAGAAGTGAGTGGGAGGAAAGTAGAACTTGATGAGGTAAATGTACCTTCTCTCGAATTGGAAAGTAGCTCGTCACAGAAAACTGTTCCCGTGATGCCTACACCAACTAGAGTGGAAGCTAATGATGATGATCATGAAACTTCAGATCAAGTTACTACTGAACTTCGTAGGTCAACCAGAGAACGATCCGCACCAGAGTGGTACGGTAATCTTGTTCTGGAAGTCATGTTACTAGACCAAGGCGAACCTATGAACTATGAAGAAGCTATGATGAGCCCAGATTCCGACAGATGGCTTGAGGCCATGAAATATGAGATTGGATCCAGGTATTAGAACAAAGTTTGGACTTTGGTGGATTTGCCCGATGATCGGCAAGCCATAGAGAATAAATGGATCTTCAAGAAGAAGACTGACGCTGATGGTAATGTTACTGTCTACAAAGCTCGACTTGTCGCAAAAGGTTTTCGACAAGTTCAAGGAGTTGACTACGATGAGACTTTCTCACCCGTAGCGATGCTTAAGTCAGTCCGAATCATGTTAACAATTGCCGCATTTTATGATTATGAAATCTAGCAAATGGACGTCAAAACTGCATTCCTTAATAGATATCTTAAAGAAGAGTTGTATATGATGCAACCAGAAGGTTTTGTCGATCCTACAGGTGCTGACAAAGTGTGCAAGCTCCAGCGATCCATCTATGGACTGGTGCAAGCATCTCGGAGTTGGAATATGCGCTTTGATGAAGTGATCAAAGCATATGGTTTTATACAGACTTACGGTGAAGCCTATATTTACAAGAAAGTGAGTGGGAGCTTTGTAGCATTTCAGATATTATATGTAGATGACATATTGTTGATTGGAAATGATATAGAATTTCTGGATAGCATAAAAGGATACTTGAATAAGAATTTTTCAATGAAAGACCTCGGTGAAGCTGCTTATATATTGGGCATGAAGATCTATAGAGATAGATCAAGACGCTTAATAGGACTTTCACAAAGCACATACCTTGATAAAGTTTTGAAGAAGTTCAAAATGGATCAGTCAAAGAAAGGGTTCTTGCCTGTGTTACAAGGTGTGAAGTTGAGTTAGACTCAAAGCCCGACCACTGCAGAAGATAGAGAGAAAATGAAAGTCATTCCCTATGCCTCAGCCATAGGTTCTATCATGTATGCTATGCTGTGTACCAGACCTGATGTGTGCCTTGCCATAAGTTTGGCTGGGAGGTACCAAAGTAATCCAGGAGTGGATCACTGGACAGTGGTCAAGAACATCCTGAAGTACCTGAAAAGGACCAAGGATATGTTTCTCGTTTATGGAGGTGACAAAGAGCTCGTCGTAAATGGTTATGTCAATGCTAGCTTTGACACTGATCCAGATTGTAGGAGATATGCCCTAGAGGCAATAATAAATGATATTATTTATCTCCAAGTTCATGATTATGTTTATGTTCCATGCTATAACTGCTATGGTTCTCGAGTCTACAATAACCACGAGGCTCGGAGGAAGACTCATATGCACATGTGGAATAATAAATGGTAAAATGTATTCCTAGTCTGGCCTCTAAGACTAGCCCAAGTGTTGCATGATGGTTCTGTTTTCCTGATCATGGGCATGTCTATGCCAGCAACTGTGAGGGCACAATGTTAGAAGAACATTTGTGTTGAATCGACCCGAATTGATTTTAAGCTATGAGATTCATTTGTCACAAGTTAATGGTTAATAACACAGAGATGGTTAACGTTTGCATGATTCCTCAGACCATGAGAGTATCGAGTTTCTTCATGCTTGATTCATGAACTTTGGGGTTTGTTAAATGTCATCCGTAACTGGATGGCTATTACGGCGGCTTATGGGTTCATGGGAAAGTATGTCAAGTAACTTGATAGCTCAAGATTGGGATTTGCTCCTCCGATGATGCAGAGATATCTCTGGGCCCTCTCGGTGTTACGGTATCCATCATCGTCTTGCCAGACTCAGTGTGATTTGATCACGGGGATGCCAGAACACGGGAACGAGAAAAGAGAACAATTCCGGTAACAAGGTAACTGGCATAGTGGACAAGTTGTTGATCCACGGGGATGCCAACATGTCTCACCTCGGGTATTTGTAACATATCGCGAAGCAACAGGAATAGCACATGGCAACTGGAGGTTTACTCGAATATTTATTCGTGTGGGTATAGGGATCAATATGGGTGTCCACGACTCCGATGTTGATCATTGATCGGAAAGTGTTCCGGTCATGTCTATGCTTCATCGAACCTATAGGGTCACACGCTTAAGGGTCATCTATCTGCTGAATACTAGACAGGGAGTCTGAGAGAAATTCGCCGAAAAAGTTTCGGAGACAACGGAAGAGTTCCGGAGAGAGAATAGCGAAATAGTTTCGTAAAACTGAAAAGTTGTTTCAGGGGATACCATTAAGTCAAATTGGTTTTGGCACACGCCCGATAATTCTTGGAGGGTGCCAGAATCATTCTGGAAACTTTCTGGAATTTTCCGGGGTGAAAACCGGAAATGTTCCGGAGCTGCCGAAACCGCTTCAGATACTTTTCGCAGATGAAAATCACTAATCCGGAATTGTTCTGGAATGCGTTGAAAATTATTTTAGTGGGTACTGGAAATGTTCCAAGCCCACATAAATATTTTCAGTTCGAACGGACGCTGAAAAGTGTCGTCGTGAATAGTGAAAGTGCTTTTTGGGTTACTTTTTGGAAAGCCACCTTTTTGGGCTTTTGCTCCAAAATATCTTGGGGATGACATGGAAGGATGTGGCTGAAATTTCAGCCCCTCCACCCTCCTTCTCCTATAAATAGAGGTGGAGGGGGCTGCCCAAACTCATCCCTTCTCACATACAAGTGCCATGCAATAATCTGGCTTCTCTCTCCCTCCCCGCGAAATAGTTTTGCAGAGCCGAAAGGCTGTCTGGGTTCCGGTGGGAACTAGTTCTGGACGGCGAAGCCCTGCCGGATAGATGACACCGTATGTGTGCAACTCTGTAGAGAGGTCGTAGTTTCGATCTTAGTGCCCGAGGGGCTGTTCGTGAATCCTCCCGAAGGGCTGTCCGAGTGACTGTCCGAGTTTTGAAGGTCCTCCCGAAGGGCTGTCCACGACACCGTCCGGGGGGTTGTTCGACCGCCTCCCGGAGGGCTGTCCGAAGGGAAGACGAGGGTATACATCCTCGCGGTTGGGAGGTTGTAAATCCTAGCTGCGGGGATCTGCACCGCCGATCATCATCGACTCTACTTCCGCTGCGCTACGAGTCGGTAACGAAAATGATCAAACCTTGTATGCAGTCTCCATAGTGGTCCTGGGCTGGTGCGTAGGTCGGAATTTTTTTGTTTTCTGCTGCGTTACCCTACAGGTTTGCCACAAAGAACGGTATGTTTTTTGAAGAAAATGGTTCTTTCAAAAAGGTGAGTGGGAGGACAGTGCAACTCGATGAGATAACCAGTATCTTCGTCATCAGATCAAAGGAATGGAACCTTGGAAGTGATTCCGGAGTTTCCTACTGCGACTGATACGGAAGTCTCTACAATAAAATGTATGGACTTCGGTCGAACTTGCAGCTGAACCACGTAGGCATGGCTCGTGCAAACCTCTCAGGTGCGCAAACGAGATATTGTTGTTAGACAACAGTATACCTACGATGCAAAAGGAAGCGTTGATGGGCCCTGACTCCGAAATTGGCTAGATGCCAATACAATCCGAGATAGTTTCCATATAAATAATTCAAGATTAAAATCTTGATACACCTTTCGGAAGACTTAGAGTCTGACGAATATTTATGGAACTTAAAAATGATACGGATAAAAAAATTATCCATAAAGCTCGACTTGTTGAAATAACAAGTTCAAGGAGTTGACTACGATGAGGTTGTTTCACCGTAGCGATGCTTAAAGTCGGTTCGGGTTAAACTAGCAATTAATACATATTTCAGTCATGAGATATGAAACATGGATGACAATAGGATTTCCATATGATGGAAATGAAACCAAGGACTTGCATGTGTTACAGTCCAAGGTATTTTGTCATTCTAGAGGATGCTAGTAAGTGTGAAAACTTCAGAGTTCCAGCGATGGACAGAAGAGAGCAAAATGGAGTTGGAATCTTCGTGTTTTGATGAAATGGTCAAAAGGGTTTTGACTTCATCAATGGGTAACGAAGATGCTTGTGATTCAAGAAAGTAAGTGGGAGCATAATAATATTTCTAAAAACGTTGTGTGCGTGACACATTGTTAATTGGAAAAAAAATTCTTGACACGAATTAGGACTTCATTTGAAAATAGTTTTTTCGATGAAGTGCTTGGGCTAAATAGCCTTGATATTAGGCATGATAATCTATGGAGATAGATTTACCTAATGGGGCTGAGCAAAGATACATATTGACAAGATGCTAAAACATTTTAGCATTAAAAACGTCAAGGAGTGATTCTTGCCGAAGTCACATGGAAAGAGTTTTTGCAAGACTCGGTGTCCCAAAACACTGATGAGCAAAATACATGATGGAGATTCCACACACTCTTGTGTTTGGATTAATCATGTATTCCATGGTATGTAAAACAACCAAATATGTCCAATACTCCCAAAGTTGTTGCGAGTATAGATACCAAAGTGATCAAAAGTACTGATCTTGGGACAACAGTGAAAAAGGGTCATTGAGTACTATAGTAGCACTGATGACATGTTTTCTCGCAAGCGAAGATCATGAAGAGTTCATTGTAAAAGGTTACATCGATACAGTCTTCATCAATGCTCCAAGCGGTTTTTGATTTAAGTTAAGGGTTTTGTGTAATACACAATATGGTGGCACGGTAGTTGGAAATGTTCCAAACAGGTTACTGTGGCGAATTCTATGACACATGGCTAAGTATGTTGACGCTTTAGAAGCGACAAAGAAGTTGTTGAATCATATAGTTCATTCATGAACTTAGTATGGTTCCAAGATGGCTTTGGTCAATGGGACACTATTGCAGATAGTTGCTCCATAGCTCAGTCTGAGGAATCAGATTTTGACCAATGATTCAAACATATGCAAAGCCAAGTTCACACAAAATATGAATTTTGTGAAAGCGTGAAAATGCGAGGATTTGCAAAGATACACACGAATCTGAAGTTGTCAGATCCATTGGACATCAGGCTATACCACATGTGAAGCATATTTTACACCAGCGTGCCATGGGTGTAAAGTGCATTAGCATTAACTAGATTATTGACTCTAGTGCAAGTGGGAGTCTGTAGGAGATATGCCCTAGAAGCAATAATAAATGATATTATTTATCTCCAAGTTCATGATTATGTTTATGTTTCATGCTATAACTGCTATGGTTCTCGAGTCTACAATAACCACTAGGCTCGGAGGAAGACTCATATGCACGTGTGGAATAATAAACGGTAAAATGTATTCCTAGTCTGGCCTCTAAGACTAGCTCAAGTGTTGCATGATGGTTCTGTTTTCCTGATCATGGGCATGTCTATACCAGCAACTT
Organism: Thinopyrum elongatum; assembly: GCA_011799875.1. Classification (NCBI taxonomy): domain Eukaryota; kingdom Viridiplantae; phylum Streptophyta; class Magnoliopsida; order Poales; family Poaceae; genus Thinopyrum; species Thinopyrum elongatum. Next base: position 464,329,082 of record CM022301.1, on the reverse strand, counting down.
TGAGGGCACAATGTTAGAAGAACATTTGTGTTGAATCGACCCGAATTGATGTTAAGCTATGAGATTCATTCGTCACAAGTTAATGGTTAATAACACAGAGATGGTTAACGTTTGCATGATTCCTCACCATGAGAGTATCGAGTTTCTTCATGCTTGATTCATGAACTTTGGGGTTTGTTAAACGTCATCCGTAACTGGATGGCTATTACGGCGGCTTACGGGTTCATGGGAAAGTATGTCAAGTAACTTGATAGCTCAAGATTGGGATTTGCTCCTCCGACGATGGAGAGATATCTCTGGGCCCTCTCGGTGTTACGGTATCCATCATCGTCTGGCCAGACTCAGTGTGATTTGATCACGGGGATGCTGGAACACGGGAACGAGAAAAGAGAACAATACCGGTAACGAGGCAACTGGCATAGTGGACAAGTTGTTGATCCACGGGGATGCCAACATGTCTCACCTCGGGTATTTGTAACATATCGTGAAGCAACAGGAATAGCACACGGCAACTGGAGGTTCACTCGAATATTCATTCGTGTGGGTATAGCGGTCAATATGGGTGTCCACGGCTCCGATGTTGATCATTGATCGGAAAGTGTTCCGGTCATGTCTATGCTTCACCGAACCTATAGGGTCACACGCTTAAGGGTCATCTATCTGCTGAATACTAGACAGGGAGTCTGAGAGAAATTCGCCGAGAAAGTTTCGGAGACAACGGAAGAGTTCCGGAGAGAGAATAGCGAAATAGTTTTGTAAAACTGAAAAGTTGTTTCAGGGGATACCATTAAGTCAAATCGGTTTCGGCACACGCCCGATAATTCTTGGAGGGTGCCAGAAACATTCTGGAAACTTTCTGGAATTTTCCGGGGTGAAAACAGGAAATGTTTCGGAGCTGCCGGAACCGCTTCAGATGCTTTTCGCAGATGAAAATCACTAATCCGGAATTGTTCTGAAATGCGTTGAAAATTATTTTAGTGGGTACTGGAAATGTTCTAAGCCCACATAAATATTTTCAGTTCGAACGGACGCTGAAAAATGTCGTCGTGAATAGTGAAAGTGCTTTTTGGGTTACTTTTTGGAAAGCCACCTTTTTGGGCTTTTGCTCCAAAATATCTTGGGGATGACATGGATGGATGTGGCTGAAATTTCAGCCCCTCCACCCCTCCTTCTCCTATAAATAGAGGTGGAGGGGGCTGCCCAAACTCATCCCTTCTCACATACAAGTGCCATGCAATAATCTGGCTTCTCTCTCCCTCCCAGCGAAATAGTTTCGTAGAGCCGAAAGGCTGTCTGGGTTCCGGTGGGAACTAGTTCTGGACGGCGAAGCCCTGCCGAATAGATGAAACCGTATGTGTGCAACTCTGTAGAGAGATCGTAGTTTTGGTCTTAGTTCGAGAGTGCCTCCCGAAGGGCTGTCCGAGTGACCGTCTGAGATTCTGAGGTCCTCCCGAAGGGCTGTCCGCGACACCGACTGAGGGACTGTCCGACCGCCTCCCGGAGGGCTGTCTGAGGGGCAGACGAGGGTATACATCCTTGCGGTTGGGAGGTTGTAAATCCTAGCTGCGGGGATCTGCACCACCGATCGTCATCGACTCTACTTCCGCTGCGCTATGAGTCAGTAACAAAAAAGATCAAACCTTGTATGCAGTCTCCATAGTGGTCCTGGGCTGGTGCGTAGGTCAGAAAAATTTTGTTTTCTGCTGCGTTCCCTTACATGGGTGACTCTAAGTCACAAACCGAATACGTATTTATATTGAATGGTGGAGCTGTCAGTTGGTGCAGTTCCAAGCAAAGCGTCATGGCGGGATCTACGTGTGAAGCGGAGTACATAGCTGCTTCGGAAGCAGCAAATGAAGGAGTCTGGATGAAGGAGTTCATATCCAATCTAGGTGTAATACCTAGTGCATCGGGTCCAATGAAAATCTTTTGTGACAACACTGGAGCAATTGCCTTGGCGAAGGAATCTAGGTTTCACAAGAGAACCAAACACATCAAGAGATGCTTCAACTCTATTCGTGAATATGTCAAGGATGGAGACATAGAAGTTTGCAAAATACATACGGATCTAAATGTAGCAGACTCGTTGACTAAGCCTCTTCCATGAGCAAAACATGGTCAGCACCAAGACTCCATGGGTGTTAGATTCATTACAATGTAATCTAGATTATTGACTCTAGTGCAAGTGGGAGACTGAAGGAAATATGCCCTAGAGGCAATAATAAAGTTGTTATTTTATATTTCCTTATTCATGATAAAGGTTTATTATTCATGCTAGAATTGTATTGATCAGGAAACTTAAATACCTGTGTGAATACATATGTGATGCCCCCGACTCAATCGTGCACTAATCATACACGCAAACATGCACGATCAAGCACAGGGACTCACGGGAAGATATCACAACACAACTCTAACACAAATAAATGGAGATCCACAATATTACAGACCAGGGATCCGAAGATCCGAATACATAAGTCAGTCATACAAATATTATCTAAGTACAGACATACTTAGACAAGTTTTACCTTAAGAAGGCTAGCACAAACAACGACTCTAGATCGAAAGGCGTAGGCCTCCTGCCTGGGAGCCTCTGATCCTACTCCTGGTCGGCTGGCTCGATCCAGTAGTAAGTGCCGTTTGGACCCTCCTGGTAGTAAGCTCCTGAGGTGGCATCTGGCTCCGGGGCTCCATCGTTTGAGGTATCATCAAAGTGGGGTATGGGGAAAAAGAAGTAACAATGCAACCGTGAGTACTCATCCGAAGTACTCAGCATGCAAGGATCTACACTACATATGCAACATTATCAAAGAGAAAGGCTGTATATGTGGACTGGGCTGCAGAAATGCCAGAATAGAGAGAAGGCCTAGTCCTATCGAAGACTAGCATCTTCAAACTTCTTCACGAGCCATCATCTTGCATCAATAGGAGAGAGTAGGATAGCATTTTATTAAGCAAACATGTTGAAGTAAGCCTAGAGATCCTTCCTCGACTCCCAGCGAGAAAGCGATCCCAAAGCTTCAATTAAGTAACAAGTATCCAGTTCAAGTAGTAGATCAGGATATACAAACTGAGCATCCTTTACCGTAGGACCAGCTATCGATAGATTATTCTTCCCTGCAGGGGTGCACTACTGTTACCCAACACGCTCGATCAACTCTGGTCGGACACACTTGCTGGGTAATGCCCGACCTCGGAAGATCAACACGAAGCAGCGCCCTACCTAGGCTCAGCAGAGAGGTCAGCACGCCGGACTAACCTATGCACCCAGAGGTCTTGGGCCATCGCCCTGGGCACCCTGCGCGTTGCGTGGCTGGCCGGGGTGCAGGCGCGACACTGAACTCGTCAGTGAAGTATCCAGCCCATTCCCGGCGATCAGCCCGCACGGTGAAACATGACGTCTAATGAGCCTTCGGGAGGAACGTACGACGTAGAGGGCCCCATAAACCATAATCCCGCGTGGTGGTAGTGCGTATAGGGCACGTCGACCCACTCAGATCAAACACCCAAATCCAATAGGCTCATTTAATAACACGCAGAGACAATCAGAGTTTCTGAAGCTCCGCCACAATATCACACTCGAGTGCCCTTCCGGCACACCCGACATCATAGATCCCCAGCGGGTACCCACCAGGGTCGATGCGCCTGTAACAAAGGTCAAAGTAACCGTGCGGTCATAACATCAAGGGGGAAACCCCGAGGAATCACCCTCGGTGAATTCCACTCGACGAAATCATCAGGGTGAACGTATGAGGCATCACCCTCAAGGTTCACACTGAGGGGTTGCTCGACAGAGTCTTATCGGGAGTGGAGAACAAGGAATCACCCTCGAGGACCATGACCGAACAGCTACACTGCAGAGTATTCATCAGGAGTGCATTACGAGGTATCACCCTCGGCACTCGATAATATCTATGCAGAGTCGTACAACTAAGGGGGTGATGTGATGTGTCGGTCTCTAGTCGACGATCACATTGATCGAGTCGTCGATGATCAAGCAGGGGCAACAAGGGAAAGGTGGTGGAGGTCACTGATGGTTCACTACCAACCTGTACTAAACAGTTTATCATAGGCAGGTAAGGTGACAATGAACAGGTTACGAAAGCAGGCTATGCATCAGAATAGGAGCAAACATTAACAGTAGCAAAATCTAATGCAAGCAGGAGAAATGGAATGGGCGATATCTGGATGCTCAAAGGGGGGGGGGGCTTGCCTGGTTGCTCTGGCAAGAGAGAGGGATTGTCAATGGGCTGCTCGTCTGGAGCATAGTCGTACCCAGCTGCAGCGTCGTCGGTCTCGGCGTCTATCGAGAGAGAAGGAGGGGGAGAGAAACAATAAATTCACGACAAAAATGCAAACAGTATGTATGACATGTCTAAATGATATGCCGGGGTGTTCTACTGCCTAACTAAATAGTTAATTTAGGAATTTACCCAGATTTATTTAATTAAAGTTGGGCACTATTCATTTATCGAAATTGGTCTAAAAGTTCCATGTTGATCTAGCTAGGAGCATCTGACAGGAATACGGAGGGCGTATTCAGAATCGTATTGAAATTCTGAGCAACTTTCATATATAAATTATTTTCATCGGAGTTACGGATTATTTTATATGATTTTCTAAAGTTTTAATTGATTTTCTGAATTTAATTTTTTATTTAATTTCGAATTATCCAGAATAGTGAAAGGTGACATCAGCATGACGTAGGCATGACATCAGCAGGTTAAACCCGGCTGACCAGGGTCAAACCTGACCTGTGGGTCCAGTGGGACCCACATGTCAGTGACAGAGCTAATTAAACAGGGTTAATTTAATTTAACTAAACTAATTAGCAGGTGGGGCCCAGCAGTCAGTGGCTAATTAGTGATTTAATTAACTAATTATCTAATTATTGTTTTCATTTTAATTCATTTACAGGGCGGGACCCACATGTCAGCGCGACAGGGGCGCCCAGTCAGCAGTTGACCTGGTCAACAGGTCAACTGGGGCCTAGGGGTCCGTGGCACGGGGCGGGACCCACCAAGCCCAGGTCAGCAGTGGCCGGAGGCGCGCCGGAGTTAGCTCCGGCGAGCCAAAACGCGGCGGCGCGCGTCGGGCTGGGCTCGGATTTCGTCCACAGGGCGTCTCCGGGGGCGTGGCAGGGCTCATTCGACGCGGCTCGATGTCGCGCATCGAATGGCGGCGGTGCGGTGTGCTGGGGAGGCCGGAGTCGAGCGGCACGAGCTCGTCGGCGGCGAGGTTCTTCGGGCGAGGCACGGGAACGGCAAAACAGCGCGCGCACGAGCGTTCTAAAGAGCGAGGCGAGGCCTACGCGGTGCAGTGAGTGCGGTAGTGGCACGCACGGGACCAAAAGGTCACCGTGGCCATGCCGGCGAGCAAACGAGGCGGCGATGGGTTCGAGCCTCATCGGAGCAGTGGCTACGGTAAGCTAGCAAGCAAGAGAAGGGCCAGGGGAGGGAGGAGAGGCTCACAGCGAGGTGTAGCCGAGCAAAGCGTGCGTGAGGACGGCTCGACGGCGACGACGTGCGGCGGCGATCCAAGGAAGAAGACGGCGGCGTGGGACGATGCAGGGCTCCCGGGGGTCGGGCTTGTGGTCGAGGAGGACGGGCTCGTCACGGCGGAGCTCGTGGACATGCTACGGAGGTGAGAGGTGGGCTGTGGCCGCGGCTACGGTGCGGTGGCGGCCATGGCTGCGCCCTGCTGCGGTGGGGAGAACGGGGACGAGGCAGAGCGAGGGGGAAGTGAGGCGAGGGGAGGCCAGGGAGCTGCGGGGCTCGGCCCTTATCCTCCACAGGCGCGGGCGCGCGTTGTCGCACGGCGAGCAGGGGGGCCGGGTGCGTGCACGCGGCGCGCGCGGGGTGTTCGACAGCGCGCCAGGGGGAGCAGTGCGGGAGGTGAGGGAAAAGGCCAGGTGGGCTGGGCCGGCGCTGTAGCGGTAGGCTCGCGTGCACAGTGGCGCCTTTAGGCCTTTTCTATTTTCTCTTTTTCTGTTTCTTTTCTTTTCTATTTGCTAAATGTTTGGGCACTAAATGAATTTTGTAAAAAGTGTGACCTAGTCCACAAATCACAGTGCATTATATCCTAACACCAAAAACTAGTTTGGGCAAAAGATAATTCCTTATTTAATTTAGATCAAATAAAAGGCTATTAAATATTGTTTTCAGCCACTGTTAGAGGATGTTTGAGTTACATAATTAATTTATTAAATGTTGGTTACAATTTTAGAATAGTCTCTGGAATTTTTGATATTTATTGAACATTTTAGTTTCTGTGTTTGAACAACTTTTATTTTCCACTTTAATTTAATTTGAATTTTGAGTTAGGAGTTGAAATGCAATATGATGCAAATGCTGATTAGGCACTGTTAATCATGCTAACTTGTCATTATCAAAAGTGATTACTGTGGCTAATGGCATGGGGAGTTACAACATAAACAAATACAGTGTCCCTAGTAAGCCTCTACTAGACTAGCTCGTTAATCAAAGATGGTTAAGGTTTCCTAACTATAGACATGTGTTGTCATTTGATAACGGGATCACTCATTAGGAGAATGATGTGATGGACAAGACCTGATGACCCACAAGTATAGGGGATCAATCGTAGTCCTTTTGATAAGTAAGAGTGTCAAACCCAACGACGAGCAGAAGGAAATGACAAGCGGTTTTCAGCAAGGTAATGTGTGCAAGCACTGAAATTATAAGTAACAAGTAGTTTGGTAGCAAGATAATTTGTAACGAGCAAGTAACGGTAATGGTAATAAAAGTGCAGCAAGGTAGCCCAATCCTTTTGAGGCAAAGGACAGGCCAAAACGATCTCTTATGATAAGCAAAGCGTTCTTGAGGGTACACGGGAATTTCATCTAGTCACTTTCATCATGTTGGTTTGATTTGTGTTCGCTACTTTGATAATTTGATACGTGGGTGGACCGGTGCTTAGGTTCTGTTCTTACTTGAACAAACTCCTACTTATGATTAACCTCCTCGCAAGCATCCGCAACTACGAGAAAAGTATTAAGAATAAATCTAACCATAGCATTAAACTTTTGGATCCAAATCAGTCCCTTACGGAATAGCGCATAAACTAGGGTTTAAGCTTCTGTCACTCTCGCAACCCATCATCTAATAACTACTCCACAATGCATTCCCTTAGGCCCAAATATGGTGAAGTGTCATGCAGTCGACGTTCACATGACACCACTAAGGGAATCACAACATACATATCATCAAAATATCGAACACATATCAAGTTCACATGATTACTTGCAACAAGATTTCTACCGTGACCTCAAGAACAAAAGTAACTACTCACTAATGATAATCATGCTCAAGATCAGAGGGGTATTAAATAGCATAATGGATCTGAACATATAATCTTCCACCAAATAAACCATATAGTAATCAACTACAAGATGTAATCAACACTACTAGTCACCCACAAGTACCAATCTATAGTTCCGGTACAAAGATTGAACACAACAGATGAACTAGGGTTTGAGAGTAGATGGTGTTGCTGAAGATGTTGATGGAGATTGCCCTCCCCAAGATGGGAGAGTTTTTGGTGATGATGATGATGATGATTTCCCCCTCCGGGAGGGAAGTTCCCCCGGTGGAATCGCTTCGCCGGAGGGCAAAAGTGCTCCTGCCCAAGTTCCGCCTCGAGACGGCGATACTTCGTCCCGAAAGTCCTTCCTTATTTTTTCTAGGTCCAAATGACTTATATACCAGAAGAGGGGCACCGGAGGTGGGCCGAGGAGGGCACAACCCACCAGGGCGCGCCTGGGCTCCCTGGCGTGCCCAGGTGGGTTGTGCCCACCTGGTGGGCCCTCTCTGGTAGTTATTTGCTCCAATAATTCTTATTTATTCCATAAAAATTCCTCGTGAAATTTCAGCTCATTTGGAGTTGTGCATAATAGGTAGGCTGACGTAGCTTTTTCAGGTCCAGATTTCCAGTTGCCGGAATTCTCCCTCTTTGTGTGAACCTTGCATATTATGAGAGAAAAGGCATTAGAATTACTCCAAAAAGCATTATTATGCATAAAAACATCATAAATAATAGTAGGAAAACATGATGCAAAATGGACGTATCAACTCCCCCAAGCTTAGACCTCGCTTGTCCTCAAGCGAAAACCAAAATCAAAAAACATGTCCACATGCTTAGAGAGAGGGGTGTCGATAAAAACAAAATATGGACATAGAAGCATCATGTATATTATTATAACAACAACAAACTTTAACATAGAACTTTATCACATAACTTTTATCATAAACTTCTCATGAATAAGTAACAATTCATCACAACATCGAAGTATAAAGCATAAACTCTATTGAAAACCAACAAACTATGTTCTCAGTCAACTTTGCAACTACAATTCATCATCTTTTCAAGAAGGGTCACGTATCGGAGCCTTTTTGGCAAGTCCACATACTCAACTATCATATAGTCTTCTATGATTGCTAACACTCACCGCATACACATGGGCAAAACATTTCAACCGGACACATAGAAAGATAGGGGCTTATAGTTTCGCCTCCCAACATACTCACCTCGAGGGTGATGTCAACAATAATAACTCATGCTACTCATATCCAACTGGATATATGTCCTTAGATCTTTCCTCACCACATGATGCTTGCCAAAAGAGAAAATAAAAAGGAAGAGAGAAGAACTTTGACTCTTGCATAAAAGTAAAAGATAGGCCCTTCGCAGAGGTTGTCATGCGCTTATTTATTTGTATGCTCAATCTCTTAGTGAAAAAGAACGTCACGTTATATTGCCCCTTGTGATAGCAACCTTTATTATGCAGTCTGTCGCTTTTATTCTTTGCCATCACAAGTTCGTACAATGCTCAATTTTCTCTTACACTAAATGATCCAACACTTTTAGAAGCAATTATTATTACCCTATTTGCACCGATGACAACTTACTTGAAGGATCTTACTCAATCCATAGGTAGGTATGGTGGACTCTCAAAATAAGATTTGGGTTTAAAGGTTTTTGGATGCACAAGTAGTATCTCTACTTAGTGCGGAATTTTTGGCTAGCAAAGATGGGGGCAAGCACCACATGTTAAAGGATCTATGACAATATAACTTCTATGTGAATATGAACAAATATAAATCATTACGTTGTCTTCCTTGTCCAATGTCAACAATTTTGGCATATAATATTTTGATGGGGGCTCACAATCACAAAAGATGGCCAGGATAGTGTATTTGCATGTGAATCTTCTCTTCCCTTATTAATTCTTTCATGAATTGCATCATTGACCAATGCTATGTTTGTCAATCTCCAATAAAATTTTCTACTTATACTCTTCCTTATGTGATGTCATTACTTACCATAAAATTAGCATATGATCTTTTTCATTTATTTCCTTTCTTTTTATTGAACATGAAAGTAAAGAAAACAAAACTCAAACTAAACTTTATTATATATATCTTGCACACTATTACAAAGATAGATCACTAAGCAAACACTAAAAAAAAGGATCGAACTAAACTTTTATTCATCTAAAGCAAAAGATAACTATGGATCAAACTAAGATAAGTAAAGGCAAAAGATAGTGGAGGTGATACGATACTGGGGCACCTCCCCCAAGCTTGGCATAAGCCAAGGGGGGTGCCCATACCCGATTACTCAATTTTCCTTTGTTGATGAAGAAGGAGGTGGTGGTGATGAAGTAGTGGCCCTCTCCAATAGCTTCTCCAATCTACAGATGATGCTCTGGAGGGTAATGATGTGCTCTTGTAATAGAATATTTTCACGGGTGAGATATTTATTTTGCACACGAACTGTTTCGATGATCCGAAAGGCTTCAATCTCAGTGGGGGTAAGATGATCATAGTAGGGTTTAAGGATATCTTCTTCTTCCTCCTCGGTAGGCAAAGCTTGCTCGACCACCGACGCTTGATCTCTAGTGTCCTCCTTGCTCTTGTCCCCTTTGATGACTTCTTCAGGCTCTTCTCTCTTCAACTCGATCTTCATCAACAAAGCATCCTCTTCCACGTTGTTGGAGGAGGAAGAAGACATGATGCCTGGCTTAGCAGATCGGACAGGAAATAGCAAGAAAAGAAAACAGAAGATTTCTCCGTGATATGGTGGTCAATAGGTTCGGGGGGTATATAAAGATTTTTTTTATCTTGGGAAACAAGCGAGCTGAAGAAAAACGGAGTCCGGAAGGTACCCGAGGTGGGCACAACCCACCGGGGCGCGCCTGGCAAGCCAGGCGTGCCCTGGTGTCTTGTGCCCACCAGGGGTGCCTTCCTGGTTGTTTCTTATTTTCCTAATTTTGTTATATTCCAAAACTGACAAAAAATATTTTTGCGGATTTTTCGGAGTCCGTTTACTTACCGTATCACGTACCTCCTCTTTTTCATTTATTCTAGAGTGTTCCAGAAGGTTTCCTTTATGTGTTCTTCCGGTGTCATAGTTTGGATAATATTGCTTTCAACATTAATGGGCGTACCTGAGATATAATGTTTTATTCGTTGCCCATTAACAACCTTCGGGTTAGTACCTTCGGCATTATTTATCTTGATGGCTCCGGATCGATAAACCTCCTCGATAACATAAGGTCCTTCCCATTTGGAGAGGAGTTTTCCTGCAAAGAATCTGAAACGAGAGTTGTACAAAAGAACATATTCTCCAACTTTGAACTCACGGTTTTGGATTCTTTTGTCATGCCATCTTTTAACTTTTTCTGTAAATAACTTAGCATTTTCATAGGCTTGGGTTCTCCATTCATCTAGTGAGCTAATATCAAATAACCTCTTTTCACCGGCAAGTTTGAAATCATAGTTGAGTTCTTTAATTGCCCAATATGCTTTATGTTCTAACTAAAGAGGTAAATGACAAGCTTTTCCATAAACCATTTTATAAGGAGACATACCCATAGGATTTTTATATGCTGTTCTATAAGCCCAAAGTGCATCATCTAACTTCTTAGACCAATTCTCTTGGGACCTATTGATAGTTTTTTGTAATATTAATTTTATTTCTGTATTGCTAAGTTCAACTTGACCACTAGACTGAGGATGATAAGGTGATGCAATTCTATGGTTAACATCATATTTAGCAAGCATTTTACGGAAAGCACGATGAATAAAATGTGAACCACCATCAGTCATTAAATATCTAGGGACTCCAAACCTTGGGAAAATGACTTCCTTAAGCATTTTAATAGAGGTGTTGTGATCATCACTACTAGTTGGAATAGCTTCTACCCACTTAGTAACATAATCAACAGCAACCAAAATATGTGTATACCCATTAGAGGAAGGAAAAGGTCCCTGATGTTTACTACGCAACCTTCTTCTTGTAGGCTCGTATTGAGCCTCCAAGCGCAGAGTTTTGTAGGACAGTAGCAAATTTCCCTCAAGTGGATGACCTAAGGTTTATCAATCCATGGGAGGCGTAGGATGAAGATGGTCTCTCTCAAACAACCCTGCAACCAAATAACAAAGAGTCTCTTGTGTCCCCAACACACCCAATACAATGGTAAATTGTATAGGTGCACTAGTTCGGCGAAGAGATGGTGATACAAGTGCAATATGGATGGTAGATATAGGTTTTTGTAATCTGAAAATATAAAAACAGCAAGGTAGCAAGTAACAAAAGTGAGCGAAAACGGTATTGCAATGCTTGGAAACAAGGCCTAGGGTTCATACTTTCACTAGTGCAAGTTCTCTCAACAATGATAACATAACTGGATCATATAACAATTCCTCAACGTGCAACAAAGAGTCACTCCAAAGTCACCAATAGCAGAGAATAAACGAAGAGATTATTGTAGGGTACAAAACCACCTTAAAGTTATTCTTTCTGATCGATCTATTGGGCTATTCCTATAAGTGTCACAAACAGCCCTAGAGTTCGTACTAAAATAACACCTTAAGACACACATCAACCAAAACCCTAATGTCACCTAGATACTCCAATGTCACCACAAGTATCCGCGGGTTTGAATATACGATATGCATCACACAATCTCAGATTCATCTATTCAAACCAACACAAAAAACTTCAAAGAGTGCCCCAAAGTTTCTACCGGAGAGTCAAGAAGAAAACATGTGCCAACCCCTATGCATAAGTTCACAAGGTCACAGAACCTGCAAGTTGATCACCAAAACATACATCAAGTGGATCACGTGAATATCCCATTGTCACCACAGATAAGCACATGCAATACATACATCAAGTGTTCTCAAATCCTTAAAGACTCAATCCGATAAGATAACTTCAAAGGGAAAACTCAATCCATTACAAGAAGGTAGAGGGGGAGAAACATCATAAGATCCAATTATAATAGCAAAGCTCGCGGTACATCAAGATCGTGCCAAATCAATAACACGAGAGAGAGATAAAAAACATAGCTACTGGTACATACCCTCAGCCCCGAGGGTGAACTACTCCTTCCTCGTCATGGAGAGCGCCGGGATGATGAAGATGGCCACCGGTGATGATTTCCCCCTCCGGCAGGGCGCCGGAACAGGCTCCTGATTGGTTTTTCGTGGCTACAGAGGCTTGCGGCGGCGAAACTCCCGATCTAGGTTTATTTCTGGGGGTTTCTGTATTTATAGGAATTTTTGGCATCGAGAACAAGTCAGGGGGTCCACGAGGAGCCCACAAGACCGGAGGGCGCGCCCTAGGGGGGCGCCCTCGACCCTTGTGGAGGCCTCGTGGCTCTTCTGGCCCAACTCCTTTGCTTCGGGGGCTTCTTCTGGTCCATAAAAAATCTCCGTAAATTTTCAGCTCATTTGGACTCCGTTTGATATTCCTTTTCTGCGGAACTCAAAAACAAGGAAAAAAACAGAAACTGGCACTAGGCCCTAGGTTAATAGGTTAGTCCCAAAAATCATATAAAATAGCATATAAATGCATACAAAACATCCAAGATGGATATTATAATAGCATGGAACAATAAAAAATTATAGATACGTTGGAGACGTATCAAGCATCCCCAAGCTTAATTCATGCTTGTCCTCGAGTAGGTAAATGATAAAAACAGAATTTTTGATGTGGAATGCTACCTAACATATTTATCCATGTAATTTTCTTTATTGTGGCATGAATGTTCAGATCCATAAGATTCAAAACAAAAGTTTAATATTAACATAAAAACAATAATACTTCAAGCATACTAATAAAGCAATAATGTCTTCTCAAAATAACATGGCCAAAGAAAGTTATCCCTACAAAATCATATAGTCTGGCTATGCTCCATCTTCATCACACAAAATATTCAAATCATGCACAACCCCGATGATAAGCCAAGCAATTGTTTCATACTTTTGATGTTCTCAAACCTTTTCAACATTCACGCAATACATGAGCGTGAGCCATGGACATAGCACTATAGGTGGAATAGAATATGGTGGTTGTGGAGAAGACAAAAAGAAGGAGATAGTCTCACATCAACTAGGCGTATCAATGGGCTATGGAGATGCCCATCAATAGATATCAATGTGAGTGAGTAGGGATTGCCATGCAACGGATGCACTAGAGCTATAAGTTTATGAAAGCTAAAAAAAAACTAAGTGGTGTGCATCCAACTTGCTTGCTCACGAAGACCTAGGGCAATTTGAGGAAACCCATCATTGGAATATACAAGCCAAGTTCTATAATGAAAAATTCCCACTAGTATATGAAAGTGACAAAATAGGAGACTCTCTATCATGAAGATCATGGTGCTACTTTGAAGCACAAGTGTGGTAAAAGGATAGTAGCATTGCCCCTTCTCTCTTTTTCTCTCATTCATTTTTTGGCTCTCTTTTTTTTTGGCCTCTTTTTTTTCGTCCGGAGTCTCATCCCGACTTGTGGGGGAATCATAGTCTCCATCATCCTTTCCTCACTGGGACAATGCTCTAATAATGATGCTCATCACACTTTTATTTACTTACAACTCAATATTACAACTCGATACTAGAACAAAAGATATGACTCTATGTGAATGCCTCCGGCGCTGTACCGGGATGTGCAATGACTCAAGAGTGACATGTATAAAAATTATGAATGGTGGCTTTGCCACAAATACTGTGTCAACTACATGATCATGCAAAGCAATATGACAATGATGAAGCGTGTCATAGTAAACAGAACGGTGGAAGTTGCATGGCAATATATCTCGGAATGGCTATGGAAATGTCATAATAGGTAGGTATGGTGGCTGTTTTGAGGAAGGTATATGGTGGGTGTATGGTACCGGCGAAAGTTGCGTGGTACTAGAGAGGCTAGCAATGGTGGAAGGGTGAGAGTGCGTATAATCCATGGACTCAACATTAGTCATAAAGAACTCACATACTTATTGCAAAAATCTATTAGTCATCAAAACAAAGTACTACGCGCATGCTCCTAGGGGGATAGATTGGTAGGAAAAGACCATCGCACGTCCCCGACCGCCACTCATAAGGAAGACAATCAATAAATAAATCATGCTCCGACTTCGTTACATAATGGTTCACCATACGAGCATGCTACGGGAATCACAAACTTTAACACAAGTATTTCTCCAATCCACAATTACTCACTAGCATGACTCTAATATCACCATCTTTATATCTCAAAACAATCATAAGGAATCAAACTTCTCATAGTATTCAATGCACTTTATATGAAAGTTTTTATTATATCCCTCTTGGATGCCCATCATATTTGGACTAAATTCATAACCTAAGCAAATTACCATGCTGTTTAGAGACTCTCAAAATAATATAAGTGAAGCATGAGAGTTCATCAATTTCTTCAAAATAAAACCACCGTCGTGCTCTAAAAAGATATAAGTGAAGCACTAGAGCAACTGACAAACTACTCCAAAAGATATAAGTGAAGATCAATGAGTAGTCGAATAATTATGTAACTATGTGAAGACTCTCTAACATTTAAGAATTTCAGATATTTGGATACTATTCAAACAGCAAGCAAAACAAAATAAAATGACTTTCTGAAAATAGCACACATCATGTGAAGAAGTAAAAACTTAGGCTCAACCGATACTAACCGATCATTGTTGAAGAAGAAAGGTGGGATGCCAACCGGGGCATCCCCAAGCTTAGATGCTTGAGACTTCTTGAAATATTAACTAGGGATGCCTTGGGAATCCCCAAGCTTGAACTTTTGTGTCTCCTTAATTTCTTTTATATCACGGTTTCCCTAAATCTTAAAAACTTCATCCACACAAAACTCAACAAGAACTCGTGAGATAAGTTAGTATAAATCAAATTTAAAACCTTATCATTCTCTACTGTAGCAAATCACTAAAATTATTATTTAACATTGCATACTAAATGCCTCTGCATACTTAATACTCCTATCCTCAAATAGAATCATTAAACAAGCAAACATAAGCAAACATAACAGCAATCTGTCAAAACAGGACAGTCTGTAAAGAGTGAAATTTTACTCATACTTACCTGATCCAAAAATTCTGAAAAATTACCACACTGTATAAAATTTGTTTTTAATAATTATGTAAAAATTTCAAGATTTTATCATGTTCTTACTTTCCATAAGAATTCGGACAACGATAGAGAACTTTCTGTTTTCAAAACAGCAACATATAGACTTGCAAAATAGCATGGTAAAGGCTATACTTGACCTTTTTATTGAACTAAAAGATGCAAAACATTACTCTAAGTAACAGCAAGTAACTACTAATAAAAGCAAATGACGCTCCAAGCAAAACACATATCATGTGACGAATAAAAATATAGCCTCAAGTAAATTTACCGATGGATTGAAGACGAAAGAGGGGATGCCATCCGGGGCATCCCCAAGCTTAGTTGCTTGGATATTCCTTGAATATTACCTTGAGGTGCCTTGGACATCCCCAAGCTTAGGCTCTTGCCACTCCTTATTCCGTAGTCCATCGAAACTTCACCCAAAACTTGAAAACTTCACAACACAAAACTCAACAGAAAATCTTATGAGCTCCGTTATTATAAGAAAATAAATCACCACTTAGGTACTGTTGTGAACTCATTCTTTATTTATATTGGTGTAATATATACTGTATTACAACTTTTCCATGGTTCATACCCCCCGATACTACCCATAGATTCATCAAAATAAGCAAACAACACATAGAAAACAGAATCTGTCAAAAACAGAACAGTCTGCGAAGATCCGAATTGTTCTAATACTTATGTAACTCCAAAAATTCTGAAAAATTAGGAAAACAGAGTAAATTTGTATATAAATCTCGTGTAAAAAATTCAGATCAAAATCACGTTCCAGTGAATTTTAGAAATTCCTGTACTGGGCGAAAAAGTTTCTGTTTTTGCACAGAATCAAGTCAACTATCATCCACACTATCCCAAAGGCTTTACTTGGCACTTTATTGAAACAAAAGCTATAAAATATGATTAATACAGTATAATAATCATGTGAACACACAAAAACAGTAGGGGTAAATATCGGGTTGTCTCCCAACAAGCGCTTTTCTTTAATGCCTTTTTAACTAGGCATGATGATTTCAATGATGCTCACATAAAAGATAAGAATTGAAACATAACGGGAGCATCATGAAGCATGTGAATAGCACATTTAAGTCTAACCCACTTCCTATGCATAGGGATTTTGTGATCAAACAATTTATGGGAACAAGAATCAACTAGCATAGGAAGGCAAAACAAGCATAACTTCAAGATTTTCAACACATAGAGAGGAAACTTGATATTATTGCAATTCCTACAAGCATATATTCCTCCCTCATAATAATTTTCAGTAGCATCATGAATGAATTCAACAATATAGCTATCACATAAAGCATTCTTTTCATGATCCACAAGCATAGAAATTTTATTACTCTCCACATAAGCAAATTTCTTCTCATGAATAGTAGTGGGAGAAAACTCAAAAAAATAACTATCATGTGAGGCATAATCCAATTGAAAATTAAAATCATGATGACAAGTTTCATGGTTATCATTATTCTTTATAGCATACACGTCATCACAATAATCATCATAGATAGCAACTTTCTTCTCATAATCAATTGGAACCTCTTCCGAAATAGTGGATTCATCACTAAATAAAGTCATGTCCTCTCCAAATCCACTTTTATCAATATTGTAATAAGATTCAACACCTCCAAAATAGTGGGATCAATACTAACTAGAGTTGACACTCTTCCAAACCCACTTTCATCAATATAATCATCATAAATAGGAGGCATGCTATCATCATAATAAATATTCTCATCAAAACTTGGGGACTAATAATATCATCTTCATCAAACATAGCATCCCCAAGCTTGTAGCTTTTCATATCATTAGCATCATGATATTCAAAGAATTCATACTAACAACATTGCAATCATGCTCATCATTCAAAGATTTAGTACCAAACATTTTATTGACTTCTTCCTCTAGCAATTGAGCACAATTATCGGAATCCTTATTTTCACGAAAGACATTAAAAAGATGAAGCATATGTGGGAACCTCAATTCCATTTTTTTGTAGTTTTCTTTTATAGACTAAACTAGTGATAAAACAAGAAACTAAAAGATTCGATTGCAAGATCTAAAGATATACCTTCAAGCACTAACCTCCCCGGCAACGGCGCCAGAAAAGAGCTTGATGTCTAATACGCAACCTTCTTCTTGTAGACTCGTGTTGGGCCTCCAAACGCAGAGTTTTGTAGGACAGTAGCAAATTTCTCTCAAGTGGATGACCTAAGGTTTATCAATCCGTGGGAGGCGTAGGATGAAGATGCTCTCTCTCAAACAACCCTGCAACCAAATAACAAAGAGTCTCTTGAGTCCCCAACACACCCAATACAATGGTAAATTGTATAGGTGCACTAGTTCGGCGAAGAGATGGTGATACAAGTGCAATATGGATGGTAGATATAGGTTTTTGTAATCTGAAAATATAAAAACAGAAAGGTAGCAAGTAACAAAAGTGAGCGAAAACGGTATTGCAATGCTTGGAAACAAGGCCTAGGATTCATACTTTCACTAGTGCAAGTTCTCTCAACAACGATAACATAACTGGATCATATAACAATCCCTCAACGTGCAACAAAGAGTCACTCCAAAGTCACCAATAGCGGAGAATAAACGAAGAGATTATTGTAGGGTACAAAACCACCTTAAAGTTATTCTTTCTGATCGATCTATTGGGCTATTCCTATAAGTGTCACAAACAGCCCTAGAGTTCGTACTAAAATAACACCTTAAGACACACATCAACCAAAACCCTAATGTCACCTAGATACTCCAATGTCACCACAAGTATCCGCGGGTTTGAATATACGATATGCATCACACAATCTCAGATTCTTCTATTCAAACCAACACAAAGAACTTCAAAGAGTGCCCCAAAGTTTCTACCGGAGAGTCAAGAAGAAAACGTGTGCCAACCCCTATGCATAAGTTCACAAGGTCACAGAACCCGCAAGTTGATCACCAAAACATACATCAAGTGGATCACATGAATATCCCATTGTCACCACAGATAAGCACATGCAAGACATACATCAAGTGTTCTCAAATCCTTAAAGACTCAATCCGATAAGATAACTTCAAAGGGAAAACTCAATCCATTACAAGAAGGTAGAGAGGGAGAAACATCATAAGATCCAACTATAATAGCAAAGCTCGCGGTACATCAAGATCGTGCCAAATCAATAACACGAGAGAGAGAGAGAGAGAGAGAGAGATCAAACACATAGCTACTGGTACATACCCTCAGCCCCGAGGGTGAACTACTCCCTCCTCGTCATGGAGAGCGCCGAGATGATGAAGATGGCCACCGGTGATGATTTCCCCCTCTGGCAGGGCGCTGGAACGGGCTCCCGATTGGTTTTTCGTGGCTACAGAGGTTTGCGGCGGCGGAACTCCCGATCTAGGTTTATTTTGGGGGGTTTCTGTATGTATAGGAATTTTTGGCGTCGAGAACAAGTTAGGGGGGTCCACGAGGAGCCCACAAGACCAGAGGGCGCGCCCTAGGGGGGCGCCCTCCACCATTGTGGAGGCCTCGTGGCTCTTCTGGCCCAACTCCTTTGCTTCAGGGGCTTCTTCTGGTCCATAAAAAATCTCCGTAAATTTTCAGCTCATTTGGACTCCGTTTGATATTCCTTTTCTGGGAAACTCAAAAACAAGGAAAAAAACAGAAACTGGCACTGGGCTCTAGGTTAATAGGTTAGTCCCAAAAATCATATAAAATAGCATATAAATGCATATAAAACATCCAAGATGGATAATATAATAGCATGGAATAATAAAAAATTATAGATACGTTGGAGACGTATCAGTCCCATGTAATCAAATCCCCAAACATCAAATGGTTCAACAGCAAGAGAATAATTCATAGGCATTTCCTGACGCTTACCAATATTACCAATTCTTTGACATTCATCATAAGATAAAACAAACTTACGGGCATCCTTGAAGAGAGTAGGCCAATAAAAACTAGATTGCAATACCTTGTGAGCAGTTCTATCTCCCGCATGATGTCCTCCATAAGCTTCGGAGTGACATTTTTGTAGGATTTGTCTCTGTTCATGCTCAGGTACACAACGTCTAATAATACCATCTACTCCTTTATAAAGATGTGGGTCATCCCAAAAGTAATGTCTTAAATCATAGAAGAATTTTTTCTTTTGTTTGTATGTGAAGCTAGGTGGTATATATTTAGCAACAATATAATTGGCATAGTCAGCATACCAAGGGGTGTTATGAGAAACATTTATTGCAACTAATTGTTCATCAGGAAAACTATCATTAATAGGTTGTGGGTCATCAAGAATATTTTCTAACCTAGACAAGTTATTAGCCACGGGGTTCTCAGCTCCCTTTCTATCAGTGATATGTAAATCAAATTCTTGTAGCAAAAGAACCCACCTAATGAGTCTAGGTTTAGCATCCTTCTTTTCCATAAGATATTTTATAGTAGCATGATCGGTGTGAACAGTCACTTTAGAATCAACAATGTAAGATCTAAATTTATCACAAGCAAACACAACTGCTAAAAATTCTTTTTTCAGAAGTAGCATAATTTCGTTGAGCACTGTCCAGAGTTTTACTAGCATAATGAATAACATTTAATTTCTTATCGACTCTTTGTCCTAGAACAGCACCAACAGCATAATCACTAGCATCACACATAATTTCAAAAGGCAAGTTCCAATCAGGTGGTTGAACAATAGGTGCAGAAATCAAGGCTTTCTTAAGTGTTTCAAAGGCTTCTACACAATCATCATAAAAAACAAATGGAACATCCTTTTGCAAAAGATTTGTAAGAGGCCTAGAAATTTTAGAGAAGTCTTTAATAAACCTCCTATAGAAACTAGCATGACCGAGGAAACTACGAATACCTTTGATATCTTTGGGGCATGGCATTTTCTCAATTGCATCAACTTTAGCTTTATCCACCTCAATACCTCGTTCAGAAATTTTAAGTCCCAAGACAATACCTTCATTAACAACAAAGTGGCACTTCTCCCAATTCAAGACGAGATTAGTTTGCTCACATCTCTGCAAAACACGATCAAGATTGCTCAAGCAATCATCAAAAGAAGTTCCGTAAACGGAAAAATCATCCATGAAAACCTCAACGATCTTTTCACAAAAGTCAGAGAATATAGCAGTCATACATCTTTGAAAGGTAGCAGGTGCATTGCATAAACCAAAATGCATACGTCTATAAGCATAAGTTCCAAAAGGGCAAGTAAAGGTGGTTTTCTCTTGATCAGGTTGTCAGACTGGTATTTGAGAAAAACCAGAATATCCATCAAGAAAGCAAAAATGTGTGTGCTTTGATAGTCTTTCTAACATTTGATCAATAAAAGGCAGAGGGTAATGATCTTTTCTAGTAGCTTTATTTAGTTTTCTAAAATCAATTACCATTCTGTAGCCAGTGACAATTCTTTGTGGAATAAGTTCATTCTTATCATTAGGAACAACGGTAATACCTCCCTTTTTAGGACTTACCCATCTACTATCAGCTATGGGATAGATTATACCTGCTTCCAGAAGCTTCAGTATTTCTGTTCTTACCACTTCTTTCATTTTAGGATTTAAACGTCGTTGGTGATCAACAACGGGTTTAGCATCAGGCTCCATATTAATTTTATGCTGACACAGAGTGGGACTAATGCCCTTTAAATCATCAAGAGTATATCCAATGGTAGCTCGGTGCTTCTTCAGAACCTTCAATAATCTTTCTTCTTCATGTTCTGAAAGGTTAGCACTAATAATAATAGGATAAATCTTTTTCTCATCAAGATAAGCATATTTCAAAGTGTCTGGCAATTGTTTTAATTCAAACACAGGATCACCTTTAGGTGGAGGAGGACCTCCTAGAGTTTCAATAGGCAAATTGTGTTTAAGCAGAGGACGTTGTTCAAAGAAAATCTTATCTATTTCATTTCTTTCATGTAGATGCATATCATTTTCGTGGTCTAGTAAATATTGTTCTAGTGGATCGGTAGGAGGCACAACAATAGAAGCAAGACCAATTATTTCATCCTTACTAGACAACTCTTTATTATGATGTTTTCTACTGAACGTGGAAAAATTAAAATCATGAGACTCATCACCAAAACTAACACCGACAGTTTGTTTCTCACAATCTATTTTAGCATTAACGGTGTTCAAGAAAGGTCTACCAAAGATAATGGGACAAAAGTCATCTTGTGGGGAACCAAGAACAAGAAAATCAGTAGGGTATTTTACTTTCCCACACAAGACTTCAACATCTCAAACAATCCCAAGTGGTGTGATGGTGTCCCTATTAGCAAGTTTAATAGTAGCATCTATGTCTTCTATTTCAGCGGGTGCTATATCATTCATAATTTCTTGATATAAGGTAAAAGGAATGGCACTCACGCTAGCACCTATGTCACATAAACCATGATAACAGTGATCTCCTATTTTAACGGAGACAACAAGCATGCCAACAACGGGTCTATGTTTATCTTTTTCATTGGGTTTGGCAATTCTAGCAGCTTCATCACAAAAGTAAATAACATGCCCATCTATATTTTCAACCAAGAGATCTTTAACCATAGCAACACTAGGTTCTACTTTGATTTGTTTAGCAAGTTTGAAAGTTCTAATATAACTTTTGTTGACCACAGTTGAGACTTTAGCATGTTTCTTTATCGTAACAGGGAAAGGTGTTTTTTCAATATAAGCAGTAGGCACAACTGGATCAACATAGTAAATAATTGTTTCATCTTTAGCTATTACTGGTTCTTTAATTTCTTCTTTGATAGGTAGGTGATATTTAAACCACTTCTCCATAGGGAGGTCAACATGAGTAGCAAATGATTCACAAAAGAAGGCTACTATCTCAGAGTCAAGTCCATATTTAGTGCTAAACTTTTGAAAAGCATCGGTATTCATAAAAGATTTAACACAATCATACTTGAGCTTAATACCTGACTCTTTACCTTCATCGAGTTCCCAATCTTCAGAGTTACGTTTAATTATTTCTAAAAGATCCCACCGGAAGTCAATAGTCTTCTTCATAAAGGAACCAGTACAAGAAGTATTAAGCATGGATCGATCATCATGAGAAAGCCGAGCATAAAAATTATGAATAATAATTTCTCTTGAGAGCTCATGATTGGGGCATGAATATAACATTTACTTAAGCCTTCCCAAGCTAGAGCGATACTTTCTCCTTCACGAGGCCAAAAATTATATATATAATTCCGATCACGATGAACTAGATGCATAGGATAATTTTTTTGGTGAAATTCCAATTTCAATCGATTCCAATTCCAAGATCCAATATCATCACATAGCCTATACCATGCCAATGCTTCTCCCTTCAAAGATAAAGGGAAAACCTTCTTCTTAGCTTCATCTCCGGGTAAACCTGCAAGCTTAAATAATCCATAAATTTCATCCACATATATCAAGTGCATATCAGGATATTCGGTTCCATCTCCTGCATAAGGATTAGCTAGCAGTTGTTCTATCATACCCGAAGGAATTTCATAACCAATATTTTCAGTTTGTGTAGAGGTTGAGGGGTAACTAATTGTGGTTCCGGTCGAGGTGAAGATACCCCGAACAAACCCCTCAAAGGATTGTTCTCCATAGTAACAAGTGACAATAAATTTCAGCACGTAGTAATAATTTTTCCTTACTGATTTCCACTTACCAAGAGCGCTTCAGTCCCTGGCAACGGCACCAGAAAAGAGCCTTGATGACCCACAAGTATAGGGGATCAATCGTAGTCCTTTCGATAAGTAAGAGTGTCGAACCCAACGAGGAGCAGAAGGGAATGACAAGCGGTTTTCAGCAAGGTAATGTGTGCAAGCACTGAAATTATAAGTAACGAGTAGTTTGGTAGCAAGATAATTTGTAACGAGCAAGTAACGGTAATGGTAATAAAAGTGCAGCAAGGTAGCCCAATCCTTTTGAGGCAAAGGACAGGCCAAAACGATCTCTTATGATAAGCAAAGCGTTCTTGAGGGTACACGGGAATTTCATCTAGTCACTTTCATCATGTTGGTTTGATTTGTGTTCGCCACTTTGATAATTTGATATGTGGGTGGACCGGTGCTTAGGTGTTGTTCTTACTTGAACAAACCTCCTACTTATGATTAACCCCCTCGTAAGCATCCGCAACTACGAGAAACGTATTAAGAATAAATCTAACCATAGCATTACACTTTTGGATCCAAATCAGTCCCTTACGGAATAGCGCATAAACTAGGGTTTAAGCTTCTGTCACTCTCGCAACCCATCATCTAATAACTAATCCACAATGCATTCCCTTAGGCCCAAATATGGTGAAGTTTCATGTAGTCGACGTTCACATGACACCACTAAGGGAATCACAACATACATATCATCAAAATATCGAACATATATCAAGTTCACATGATTACTTGCAACAAGATTTCTCCCGTGACCTCAAGAACAAAAGTAACTACTGACTAATGATAATCATGCTCAAGATCAGAGGGGTATTAAATAGCATAATGGATCTGAACATATAATCTTCCACCAAATAAACCATATAGTAATCAACTACAAGATGTAATCAACACTACTAGTCACCCACAAGTACCAATCTATAGTTCCGGTACAAAGATTGAACACAAGAGATGAACTAGGGTTTGAGAGTAGATGGTGCTGTTGAAGATGTTGATGGAGATTGCCCTCCCCAAGATGGGAGAGTTGTTGGTGATGATGATGACGATGATTTCCCCCTCCGGGAGGGAAGTTCCCCCGGCGGAATCGCTCCACCGGAGGGCAAAAGTGCTCCTGCCCAAGTTCCGCCTCGAGACGGCGGCACTTTGTCCCGAAAGTCATCCCTTATTTTTTCTAGGTCAAAATGACTTATATACCAGAAGAGGGGCACCGGAGGTGGGCCGAGGAGGGCACAACCCACCAGGGCGCGCCGTGGTGGGTTGTGCCCACCTGGTGGGCCCCCTCTGGTAGTTATTTGCTCCAATAATTCTTATTTATTCCATAAAAAATCCTCATGAAATTTCAGCTCATTTGGAGTTGTGCAGAATAGGTAGCCTGACATAGCTTTTTCTGGTCCAGATTTCTAGCTGCCGGAATTCTCCCTCTTTGTGTGAACCTTGCATATTATGAGAGAAAAGGCATTAGAATTACTCCAAAAAGCATTATTATGCATAAAAACATCATAAATAACAGTAGGAAAACATGATGCAAAATGGACGTATCAAGACCCATCTGTTAGCTTAGCATATTGATCGTTCAGTTTATTGCTATTGCTTTCTTCATGTCAAATACATATTCCTTCGATTATGAGATTGTGCAAGTCCCGAATACCGGAAGAATACCTTGTGTGCTATCAAACGTCACAACGTAACTGGGTGATCATAAATATGCTCTACAGGTGAAAGATCGTGGATGTCGCCTAGAGGGGGGGTGAATAGGCGCTTTAAAATAATTACGGTTAAGGCTTGAACAAATGCGGAATAAACCTAGCGGTTAATTTGACAAGCACAAAACCTACAACAACTAGGCTCACCTATGTGCACCAACAACTTATGCTAAGCAAGATAGACAATTAAGTGATAGCAAGATATATGACAAGAAACAATATGGCTATCACAAAGTAAAGTGCATAAGTAAAGGGCTCGGGTAAGAGATAACCGAGGCACGCGGAGACGACGATGTATCCTGAAGTTCACACCCTTGCGGATGCTAATCTCCGTTTGGAGCGGTGTGGAGGCACAATGCTCCCCAAGAAGCCACTAGGGCCACCGTAATCTCCTCACGCCCTCACACAATGCAAGATGCCATGATTCCACTAAGGGACCCTTGAGGGCATCACCGAACCCGTACAAATGGCAACCCTTGGGGGCGGTCACCGAACCCGTACACTTTGGCAACCCTTGGGGGCGGTCACCGGTACCCGGCAAATTGCTCGGGGAGATCTCCACAACCTAATTGGAGACCCCGACGCTTGCCCGGAGCTTTACACCACAATGATTGAGCTCCGAACAACACCAACCGTCTAGGGCGCCAAGGCACCCAAGAGGAACAAGCTCTAGGGTGCCCAAACACCCAAGAGTAATAAGCTTCTCAAACTTCACTTCCACGTATCACCGTGGAGAACTCAAACCGATGCACCAAATGCAATGGCAAGGGCACACGGAGTGCCCAAGTCCTTCTCTCCCAAATCCCACCAAAGCAACTAATGCTAGGGAGGAAAATGAGAGGAAGAACGAAAGAAGAACACGAAGAACTCCAAGATCTAGATCCAAGGGGTTCCCCTCACTTAGAGGAGAAAGTGATTGGTGGAAACGTGGATCTAGATCTCCTCTCTCTTTTCCCTCAAGAACTAGCAAGAATCATTGGAGGGATTGAGAGTTAGCAAGCTCGAAGAAGGTCAACAATGGGGGAAGAACACGAGCTCAAAGAGATTAGATCCATTGGGGAAGAAGACCCCCTTTTATAGGAGGGAAAAAATCCACCCGTTATCCTCACAGCCCGCACCGAGCGGTACTACCGCTCCAAGGAGCGGTACTACCTCTGGGGCGGCAGTAGCCAAATGAAACACTACTGCAACGGGGCAATAGGGCGGTAGTACTGCCGCAGCGGTACTACCGCCTGCCCTTGCGGTACTACCGCAAGGGTAGTATTCAACGGCCACATAGGTGCAGCAGCGGTACTACCGCTGGGGATAGCGGTACTACCGCGAAACCACGGATGTAAAAAATTACATCCGCGCCTACATCCGCTGAGGTTGGGACGTGCGAAAATCCGACATGGTACTACCGCTCGAAGGGAGCGGTACTACCGCTAGGGGCGGAAGTAAAAAATTACTTCCGCGCCTACTTCCGTGCGCGCCAGCGTTCTGGGCTAGAGGCAGCGGTACTACCGCTCACCAGGAGCGGTACTACCGCTGGACCCTGCGGTACTACCGCTCCATTGAGCGGTACTACTGCAAGGCCCTGCGGTACTACTGCTCCCTTGAGCAGTACTACCGCACGCCACAGAAGCTATAGCACTTGGAAGCCTTCATCTCACAGCGAAAGACAACAGAAGGATACAATAAAACCAGAACTGCCATAACTTCTGCAAATGCGCTCCGAATTGAGCAAACTCAAGCTTGTTGGATAGAAGACAACGAGTAGCATCAAAACAGCGACTGGATATAGAAAGAAGAGGCAGGGGAGGTATGCCTATCTTATAGAGGAGTGAAACCTCCAACAGAGAAGAACCGGCATAACCTCCAACATCAAAAACATCATAGAAGAAGCATGTGAACTCCGTTTTCGATGAACTCGAGCTTGTCATGAAGATGACCAAAAGCTCCAAATCTCACAAGGAGAAGAACCAAAACAAGAACCAAGAAAGATGATGCAAGGATGCAATGGTTTGATCTCTCTACGAACGATACGATCAAGCTACTCATCGAGAGCCCCCCTTGATAGTACGGCAATCGATCCTATAACCCGGTCTCCCAACTACCACCATGAGACCGGTGAAAGAGAAAACCTATCAAGGGCAAACCTTTGCCTTGCACAAAGTCCACTTGAGCTAGATGATGACGATCTTGACTTCCTCAAGTTGGACCACCTTTCTTGATTCCGTTGGCTCGGTGAAGACTAGTTGATTGCTCCCCCATACTCCACTATGGGTGAGCCACTCTTTGGCTCATCTTCACAAGTCCATTGCCACCACAATGGACGGCAAGCTTCAAGCATGTGATCTCTTCGTGATGATCCACTTGAACTTGCACACCGCTACCTAACCCCACAAAGAACTCTCACGAAGACCATGGGTTAGTACACAGAGCGTAATTGACAATGCTTACCAAACCATGGGATCGCTTGGTCCCCCTCGGTACATCTTCTACGCTTTGTGTGTTGATCAACTTGATTCACTCTTTGACTTAGTCTTGATCAACCTCTCACATGACCAATCTTTAGGTAATTCCGTGAATAGCATCTTGGTCATCACCAACTCTCCTTGAAACCAACAAATGGACTCCAAGAAAAGCCTATGGACAAATCCTTCAAAAATAACTCAAGGCAACCATTAGTCCATAGAGATTGTCATCAATTACCAAAACCAAACATGGGGGCACCGCATGTTCTTTCAACAGGTATCTCCGAA
Organism: Thinopyrum elongatum; assembly: GCA_011799875.1. Classification (NCBI taxonomy): domain Eukaryota; kingdom Viridiplantae; phylum Streptophyta; class Magnoliopsida; order Poales; family Poaceae; genus Thinopyrum; species Thinopyrum elongatum. Next base: position 464,301,522 of record CM022301.1, on the reverse strand, counting down.
GGTGTTTGTTGAGTTGGCATAGATCAAGATTAGGATTTGTCACTCCGAGTATCGGAGAGGTATCTCTGGGCCCTCTCGGTAATACACATCATAAGAAGCCTTGCAAGCAAATGACTAAAGAGTTAGTTACGAGATGATGTATTACGGAACGAGTAAAGAGACTTGCCGGTAACGAGATTGAACTAGGTATGGGGATACCGACGATCGAATCTCGGGCAAGTAACATACCGACAGACAAAGGGAATTACGTATGTTGTCATAAGGTTCGACCGATAAAGATCTTCGTAGAATATGTAGGAGCCTGATGTCTGCTAGAACTACACCGGTTTTTCCCCAGAGAGGGAGGGAAGATGCAGCACAATGACGGTAGGTATTTCCCTCAGTGATGAGACCAAGGTTATCGAACCAGTAGGAGAACCACGCAACACCACGTAAACAGCTCCTGCACACAAAGAACAAATACTTGCAACCCGACGTGTTAAAGGGGTTGTCAATCCCTTTCGGGTAACGAGATAGATAAAATTGTAGTAGATTGAAAGATGCAAATAAAATTCAACGAGGTATTTTTGGGTTTTTGGATAAATAGATCTGAAAATAAAAGTTGCAAATAAATAAAAGAGCGAATAGCAAAATAGATCTTGAAGGCAAATATATTAAAGAAGAGACTCGGGGGCCGTAGTTTTCACTAGTGGCTTCTCTCGAGAAAAATAGCAAACGGTGGAAACAAATTACTGTTGGGCAATTGATAGAACTTCAAATAATCATGACGATATCCAGGCAATGATCATTATATAGGCATCACGTCCAAGATTAGTAGACCGACTCCTGCCTGCATCTACTACTATTACTCCACACATCGACCGCTATCCAGCATGCATCTAGTGTATTAAGTTCATGGAGAAACGGAGTAATGCAATAAGAACGATGACATGATGTAGACAAGATCTATTTATGTAGAAATAGACCCCATCTTGTTATCCTTAATGGCAACGATACATACATGTCGTTTCCCTTTCTGTCACTGGGATCAAGCACTGTAAGATCGAACCCATCACAAAGCACCTGTTCCCATTGCAAGATAAATAGATCAAGTTGGCCAAAAAAACCCAAATATCGGAGAAGAAATACGAGGCTATAAGCAATCATGCATATAAGAGATCAAAGAAGACTCAAATAACTTTCATGGATAAAAAGATAGATCTGATCATAAACTCAAAGTTCATCGGATCCCAACGAACACACCGCAAAAAAGAGTTACATCATATGGATCTCCAAGAGACCATTGTATTGAGAATCAAACGAGAGAGAGAAAGCCATCTAGCTACTAACTACGGACCCAAAGGTCTACAATGAACTACTCACGCATCATCGGAGAGGCACCAATAAGGATGATGAACCCCTCCGTAATGGTGTCTAGATTGGACCTGCTGGTTCTGGAACTTGCGGTGGCTGGAATTGATTTTCGTCGACTCCCCTAGGGTTTCTGGAATATTGGGGTATTTATAGAGCAAAGAGGCGGTGCGGGAGGCGGCCGAGGTGGGCATAACCCACCTAGGCGCGCCTAGGCCTCCAGGCGCGCCCTGGTGGGTTGTGCTCCCCTTGGAGCACCCCCCCCCCCAGGTGCTTCTCCGGCCCACTGGATGTCTTCTAGTCCAAAAAAAAATCCACAAAAAGTTTCCCTGCGTTTGGACTCCGTTTGGTATTGATTTCATGCGATGTAAAAAACATGCAGAAAATAACAACTAGCGCTGGGCACTATGTCAATAGCTTAGTACCAAAAAATGATATAAAATGATTATAAAATGATTGTAAAACATCCAAGAATGATAATATAACAGCATGGAACAATAAAAAATTATAGATACGTTGGAGACGTATCAGCATCCCCACGCTTAATTCCTGCTCGTCCTCGAGTAGGTAAATGATAAAAACAAAATTTTTGATGTGGAATGTTGCCTAACATGTTCATCACATATTCTCTTCTTAATAGCATGGACATTTGGACTTTTATATGGTTCAAAGCAATAGTCTAGTTTTGACATGATAACTTAAATACTCAAGCATATCAACAAGCAACCATGTCTTTCAAAATATCAACGCTAAAGCAAGTTATCCCTAGCCCGTCATGCTCAAGGATTGATCTATTCATGAAACACACTCGAATATTAGTTACACCCAATGCTCAAGTACGATCATAGTGCCGCTTAGTTGGTGCTTTATAAGAGAAGATGGAGACTCAAATTAAAAATAAAAATTGCATAAAGTAAAGAAAGGCCCTTCGCGGAGGGAAGTAGGGATTTGTAGAGGTGCCAGAGCTCAAAGCTTAAATTGAGAGATAAAAACATTTTGAGAGGCATACTTTTCCCACCAACAAAAACGACTTAGAGCTCCCAACACTTTCCATGCTAGATATATCATAGGCGGTTCCCAAATAGAAAATAAAGTTTATTCCTTTTTCCACCATTTCTTTCACTTTCCATGGCTAGCCGTATCCACGGGTGCCCTCCATACCAACACTTTCCAAGGAATTTATTATTTGACAACATAAAGTAAATTCATTTTTCATTTCGGGACTGGGCATCCCTAATACCTTTGTCGTACTCTCGTGCAATGACAAGTGGATAAACACTCATCGTGAGAATAACACATCTAGCATGGAAAATATCGGCCACCCCTCACCACCTCGCGAGCGGTACGAGCACACAAAAGAGAAATTTATTTTGAAAATTAGAGATGGCACATACAAATTTGCTTAGAATGGCACGGAAATACCGCATATAGGTAGGTATAGTGGACTCATATGGCAAAACTGGCTTAAAGGGTTTTGGATGCACAAGTAGTGATCATACTTAGTGCAAATGAAGGCTAGCAAAAAGATTGAGAAGCACCCAACCAAGAAACGAATAATCTCGTAAGCAAGCATTAAGCATAAGTAACACCGAATAATGCACCATAAGTAAGATATAATTTCATTGCATAACTATTGACTTTCGTACTTGCATAGGGAATCACAAACCTTAACACCAATATTCTTACTAAAGCACAATTACTCATCAACATGGCTCACATATTATATCGTCATATCTCAAAACTATTACTAAGAATCAAGTTTATTTTGTCCAATGATCTTCATGAAAGTTTTTATTATATCCTTCTTGGATATCTATCACTTTGGGACTAGTTTCATATGTTGCTTTTAATAAGCTCAAACAAATATAAGTGAAGAACATGAGCATAATACTTCTTTCTCTCAAATTAATCTAAGTGAAGCAAGAGAGAATTTCTTCAAAATTTTACTAACTCTCAAATAAATCTAAGTGAGGCATGAGAGCATTTCTTCAAAATTTTACTAACTGTCAAATAAATCTAAGTGAAGAATGAGAGCATTTCTTCAAAAATAACAAAGCACACCATGCTCAAAAAGATATAAGTGAAGCACTAGAGCAATTCCAAGGATCTAAAAATGTAAGTGAAGCATAGAAGCAAGCATAGCATAATTTTTGGCTCTCTCAAAAAGTTGTGTCCAGCAAGGATTCAAGACTTAAAATAAAAAACAAAACAAGCAAAGACTCATATCATACAAGACACTCCAAGCAAAACTCATAATATGTGGCGAATAAAAATATAGCTCCAAGTAAAATACCGATGGTTGTTAGAAGAAAGAGGGGATGCCACTCGGAGGCATCCCCAAGCTTAGTTGCTTGATAAAAACATTTTGGAAGGTGTGCTTTTCCCACCAATGAAAACGACTTAGAGTTCCAACACTTTCCATGCTAGATATATCATAGGCGGTTCCCAAACAGAAAATAAAGTTTATTCATTTTTCCACCATACTTTCACTTTCCATGGCTAACCGTATCCACGGGTGCCCTCCATACCAACACTTTCCAAGGAATTTATTATTTGACAACATAAAGTAAATTCATTTTTCATTTCGGGACTGGGCATCCCTAATACCTTTGCCTTACTCTTGTGCAATGACAAGTGAATAAACACTCATCGTGAGAATAACACATCTAGCATGGAAAATATTAGCCACCCCTCACCGCCTCGCGAGCGGTACGAACACACAAAAGAGAAGTTTATTTTGAAAATTAGAGATGGCACATAGAAATTTGCTTAGAACGGCAAAAGAATACCGCATATAGGTAGATATAGTGGACTCAGGTGGCAAAACTGGTTTAAAGGGTTTTGGATGCACAAGTAGTGATCATACTTAGTGCAAAATGAAGGCTAGCAAAAGATTGAGAAGCGACCAACCAAAAAATGAATAATCTCATAAGCGAGCATTAAGCATAATTAACACCGTATAATGCACCACAAGTAGGATATAATTTCATTGCATGACTATTGACTTTCGTGCTTGCATAGGGAATCACAAACCTTAACACCAATATTCTTACTAAAGCACAATTACTCATCAACATGACTCACATATCACATCATCATATCTCAAAACTATTACAAGGAATCAAGTTTATTTTGTCCAATGATCTTCATGAAAGTTTTTATTATATCCTTCTTGGATATCTATCACTTTGGAACTAGTTTTCATGTGTTGCTTTTGATAAGCTCAAACAAATATAAGTGAAGATCATGAGCATAATACTTCTTTCTCTCAAATTAATTTAAGTGAAGCAAGAGAGAATTTCTTAAAAAAATTACTAACTCCCAAATAAATCTAAGTGAAGCATTAGAGCATTTCTTCAAAAATACTAAAGCACGCCGTGCTAAAAAAGATATAAGTGAAGCACTAGAGCAAATCCATAGCTCATAAAAATTTAAGTGAAGCATAGAGAGCAATTCTAACAAGTCATGGCATAATTTTGGCTCTCTCAAATAGGTGTGTCCAGCAAGGATTCATGACTTAGAACACAAAGCAAAACAAGCAAAGACTCATATCATACAAGACGCTCCAAGCAAAACTCATAATATGTGGCGAATAAAAATATAGCTCCAAGTAAAATACCGATGGTCGTTAGAAGAAAGAGGGGATGCCACTCGGAGGCATCCCCAAGCTTAGTTGCTTGATACTTCTTGAATATTATCTTGGGGTGCCTCGGGAATCCCCAAGCTTAGCCTTTTGCTACTCCTTATTCCTTCATCCATCGTAATATCACCCAAAACTTGAAAACTTCAATCACACAAAACTCAACAAAACCTTCGTGAGATCCGTTAGTATAAGAAAACAAATCTTTACTTTAAGTACTGTAGAAAACCCATTAAAATTTTGTTCTTGCATTATATCTACTGTATTCTAACGTTTCCATGGCAAAAACTGTTCAAAGGAAACCATAGATTCATTAAAATAAGCACACAATGCAAAGAAAACAGAATCTGTCAAAAACAGAACAGTCTGCAAAGATACGAATTTTTCTCATACTTCTTTAATTCAAAAATTCTGAAAACTTTGGAAAACATATACAATTTGTGTATCAATCTTTTGTAAAAAATTCAGAATTTTTCCTCTCTGCTGTGAATTTTCAAAATTGTTTTACTGGACGCAAAAGTTTCTGTTTTCCAACAAGATCAAATCAACTATCACCCAAATCATCCCAAAGGCTTTGCTTGGCACAAACACTAATTTAAACCACAAAAACACATCTAATTATAGGCATAATTGGGTATTTTATTGAAAACAGCAAGAAAACCAAAAAGCAAAAAGATACAAGTTGGGTTGCCTCCCAACGAGCGCTATCGTTTTACGCCCCTAGCTAGGCATAACGCAAAAGATCTACGTGTTGTCAACTTTGTTTCGAGATCCATAAGATGCCCTCATGATTGATTCATAAGGTGGCCTAATTCTTGTCCTAGGGAAGTGCTCCATACCTTTCCTTAGTGGAAATTGAAATTTAATATTGCCTTCTTTCATATCAATCACGGCACCAATAGTACGTAAAAACGGTCTACCAAGAATAATTGGGCAATACGGATTACAATCAATTTCAAGAACGATGAAATCTATGGGCACATAATTTCTATTTGAAAGAATAAGAACATCATTAATTCTTCCCATAGGCTTTTTAATAGTAGAATCCGCCAAGTGCAAATTTAAAGAGCATTCTTCAATATCGGTAAGACCAAGCACATCACACAAAGATTTAGGAATTGTAGAAACACTAGCACCCAAGTCACATAAAGCAAAACACTCATAATTTTTAATCTTGAATTTGATAGTAGGTTCCCATTCATCATGTAATTTTCTAGGAATTGAAACTTCTAATTCCAACTTTTCTTCAAAAGCTTTCATCATAGCATCAACAATATGTTTAGTAAAAGCTTTATTTTGTTCATAGGCATGGGGTGAATTTATCATGGATTGCAACAAAGAAATACAATCAACCAAAGAGCAACTATCATAATTAAAGTCTTTGTAATCCAAAATAGTGGGCACATCACTAGTTAAAGTCTTGACCTCTTCAAACCCACTTTTATCAAAAATTTCAACAAGATTTTCACCCTCCAAATTATCGGGACGCCTTCTAGATAAAGTTGACTCTTCTCCAGTCCCTTTATCATCAATCTTAATTTTACTAAACAAGGAATCAATAGAAGAAACACCAATCATTTTAAGATCTTCATCACTTTTATGAAAGCAATCACTAGAAAACGCTTTTTCTAAAAATTCTCGTCTAGCTCTAAGCATAGCGGTTCTTTTCTTACTTTTCCATAGAAACTAAAGAGCTTTAATAGATTCCTCAACCTAGGCACAAAAATTTTCATCTTGAGATTTTCCACATCATGAGAAATTCTATCAATACTTCTAGACATATCATCAATCTTATAGCTTTTCTTCGATTGTAGCATTGAAAACTTTTGAGTATTGATAAATTCTTTAATTTTATTCTCAAGATCAGAGGTTCCTATTATTATTATAAGAAGGATTACCATAGGAATTACCATAATTATTAGAGGAATTACTAGGAAAAGGCCTAGGATTAAAATTACCTCTATAAGCATTGTTATTAAAGTTGTTTCGCGAAATAAAGTTCACATCTATGGCATCACTATTTTGCTCAATCAAAGTAGACAAAGGCATATCATTAAAATCAATAGGAGCATTTTTATTAGCAACCAACTTCATAAGAGCATCAACTTTTTCACTCAAAGAATTTATTTCTTCTACCGAATGTTGATGATGTCTCCCCGGCAACGGCGCCAGAAACTCCTCTTGATGTCTGCTACAACTACGTCGGTTTTTCCCCAGAGAGGGAGGGATGATGCAGCACAGCGATGGTAGGTATTTCCCTCAGTGATGAGACCAAGGTTATCAAACCAGTAGGAGAACCACGCAACACCACGTAAACAGCTCCTGCACACAAAGAACAAATACTTGCAACCCGACGTGTTAAAGGGGTTGTCAATCCCTTTCGGGTAACGAGATAGATAAAATTGTAGTAGATTGAAAGATGCAAATAAAATTCAACGAGGTATTTTTGGGTTTTTGGATAAATAGATCTGAAAATAAAAGTTGTAAATAAATAAAAGAGCGAATAGCAAAATAGATCTTGAAGGCAAATATATTAAAGAAGAGACCCGGGGGCCGTAGTTTTCACTAGTGGCTTCTCTCGAGAAAAATAGCAAACGGTGGAAAAAAATTACTGTTGGGCAATTGATAGAACTTCAAATAATCATGACGATATCCAGGCAATGATCATTATATAGGCATCACGTCCAAGATTAGTAGACCGACTCCTGCCTGCATCTACTACTATTACTCCACACATCGACCGCTATCCAGCATTCATCTAGTGTATTAAGTTCATGGAGAAACGGAGTAATGCAATAAGAACGATGACATGATGTAGACAGGATCTATTTATGTAGAAATAGACCCCATCTTTTTATCCTTAATGGCAACGATACATACGTGTCGTTTCCCTTTCTGTCACTGGGATCAAGCACCGTAAGATCGAACCCATCACAAAGCACCTCTTCCCATTGCAAGATAAATAGATCAAGTTGGCCAAACAAAACCCAAATATAGGAGAAGAAATACGAGGCTATAAGCAATCATGCATATAAGAGATCAAAGAAGACTCAAATAACTTTCATGGATAAAAAGATAGATCTGATCATAAACTCAAAGTTCATCGGATCCCAACAAACACACCGCAAAAAAGAGTTACATCATATGGATCTCCAAGAGACCATTGTATTGAGAATCAAACGAGAGAGAGAAAGCCATCTAGCTACTAACTACGGACCCGAAGGTCTACAATGAACTACTCACGCATCATCGGAGAGGCACCAATCAGGATGATGAACCCCTCCGTGATGGTGTCTAGATTGGATCTGGTGGTTCTAGAACTTGCGGTGGCTGGAATTGATTTTTGTCCACTCCCCTAGGGTTTCTGGAATATTGGGGTATTTATAGAGCAAAGAGGCGGTGCGGGAGGCGGCCGAGGTGGGCACAACCCATCCTAGGCGAACCTGGGCCTACAGGCGCGCCCTGGTGGGTTGTGCTCCCCTCGGAGCACCCCCCCCAGGTGCTTCTCCGGCCCACTGGATGTCTTCTTGTCCAAAAAAATCCACAAAAAGTTTCGCTGCGTTTGGACTCCGTTTGGTATTGATTTCCTGCGATGTAAAAAACATGCAGAAAACAGCAACTGGCACTGGGCACTATGTCAATAGGTTAGTACCAAAAAATGATATAAAATGATTATAAAATGATTGTAAAACATCCAAGAATGATAATATAACAGCATGGAACAATTAAAAATTATAGATACGTTGGAGACGTATCAGAGCCAATATGGGCATCCAGGTTCCACTATTGGTCATTGACCGGAGAGGTGTCCCGGTCATGTCTACATAGTTCTCGAACCCGTAGGGTCCGCACGCTTAACGTTCGTTGACGATATAGTATTATTTGAGTTATGTATGTTGGTCACCGAATGTTGTTCAGAGTCCCGGATGTGATCACGGACATGACGAGGAGCTCCGGAATAGTCTGGAGGTGAAGTTTGATATATGGGATAATAGTGTTTGATCTCTGGAAGGGTTCCGGAATTCACCGGAAGGGGTTCCGGATGTTTCCCAAAATGTTTGGGTACGAGAACACTTTATTTGGGCCAAAGGGGAAAGCCCATGAGGCTTTTGGAAAGTGCAAAAGGGAGTTTTGCGGAGACCAAATGCCAGACGCTAGGGACCCTGGCGTCTGGGCCCAGATGCCGGGAACCCTGGCGTCTGGCCCTGGAGTCCGAGAAGGACTCTTGTCTTTCGGGAAAAACCGACTTTGAGGAGGCTTTTACTCCAAGTTTCAACCCCAGGGCTCAACATATAAATAGAGGGGCAGGGCTAGCACCCAAGACACATCAAGATTCACCAAGCCGTGTGACGGCAACCCCGTCCCCTCTAGTTTATCCTCCGTCAGAGTTTCCATTGTGCTTGGCGAAGACCTGCAGAGATTGTTCTTCACCAACACCGTCACCACGCCGTCGTGCTGCTGGAACTCATCTACTACTTCGTCCCTCTTGCTGGATCAAGAAGGCGAGGACACCATCGAGCTGAACGTGTGCTGAACGTGGAGGTGCCGTACGTTCGGTACTTGATCGGGACGGATCGTGAAGGTGTACGACTACATCAACCACATTGATAAACGCTTCCGCTTTGCGATCTTCAAGGGTATGAAGATGCTCTCCCCTCTCGTAGCTATGCATCTCCATGGATAGATCTTGCGTGTGCGTATAATTTTTTTTGTTTTCCATGCAACGTTTCCCAGCACCCAGAGCTTGGCTCGCTAGGAACACTTGAATCGGCCATTTCCTGTGAGCCAGGCTGACTCAGGCGCAAAAGCTGGTCCCAGCGTAGGGCGCGGTGCAGTGGAGATTTGGGCGAAGATGGCGGGAGAAGGAAATCGGCGGAGGCGGGATGGCACGAAATATAGCCTCACCCCCCCCCCCATTTACTCGCTCACCCCTGGCTCTAGGACAAGTCGTTCCTCTGTTCTTCGCACCGGCGGCGGTGACAACTCAAATCTGCGGAAGCTTTGGCAACAACACTCTCCGGCATCCCCAGCTGCTTCTCTCCTTCTTCTTTGACACCGTCCGGCCATCCTTGTCTCAGCCATCCCCCCCCCCCCCCGACCCCGAAGCTGGTAAGCAACATTCAACCACTCCTCCTCTTTTAGGCCGTTTGTTAGGGTTGATGGTGCCATTGCTGGCTGCACCATGGATGTCTCTTAGGTTGTGGATGAACGGATGAAGCTTGTAGTTCAGGCAGCATCGTTGATAGTTGTGGTTCAGGCGTGGATCATGTTGGTCCATAATAGATGTTTGTCGAAATGCAAGCCTCTCATCCGGTGTGGTCCAATGTTAATCCGGAAACTATTCAATCTCAGACACTCCAGCCTTAGAGTTATGGTTGAGAGAGCATTTGGAGCTTTGAAGAATAGGTTTAAGATCCCGCATCAGAAGACATTCCACCCTTACCCTACCCAGGTTAAGTTTGTTCTTGCATGTTGCATCCATCATAACTGGATCCTACAATGGGGTTGTGATGAACTTATGCCGAACGAGGAAGATGTGATGCCTGATGATGTGGTCAGCTCCGGCCATGGTGTGGAGGCGTTTGACAATGAAGCGTAAAAGAACAAAAGGTTGGAGTGGGCTCAGGCAATGTGGGATAACAGAGGTCAGATAAGGATCTGAAGAAGAAGAAGAAGAAGAAGAAGAAGAAGAAGAAGAAGAAGAGAAGAAGAAGAAGCAGCACAACAATAGCAGTAGTAGAAGAAAAAGAAGCAACAGCAGAAGAAGAGGAAGAGGATGGACTTCCACCTAGTTAGCATCGTTAAACTTTCCTCTATTCAGCCATATGACTCATAATAATTTGTACTGTCATTTGTTTGTAGTTAGGATAAACTGCCATTTGTTCGTATCTAGGACAAGATGATGTTCCGTGTGTGTGGTAAGGTCACCACTAGTGAGAAGTGGTGATCACACCTTATGCCATTTGCAACCAACCCGTGTTGTTTGTCTAACAGCAGTGACATAGGCAACCAAACAACGTGGTTAAAATTGCCTTCCTGATGCAGGGAGCCTAATGCAGGCAACCAAACTACATGCAGATGTTCGTTTTTAGTCTGCATTAGCTCAAACAGGCCCAATTGGGATAAGTATGCAATGCTCTAAAACACATATGGCAACCAAACATGCCCCAAGTGGAGCAACATGCGCATGTCATCATTCTCGTCGCCGTCACAAAACTGACCCAGCAAAAAATTCCAATCTCTTTTCTCCTCCCCCCCCCCCCGGCGCGTTGCCGCTGCCAAAATTCTCCACATCGCTACCTTGACCCGAAGGCTAGTCCACACGGCTTAGGTCATTGCTTCATCTTCTATAAGCCGAAGAACCATGGTGTAGGAGCAGCTACAAGCACTCGCCATGGCACCTTAGGCTAGACATCCGACACACTGCTGCAACCAGGTACCCGGGACACAACCACGTGATCTTCACCATGGAGCTAGGAGCATGGTCGCCCCTGCAAGACACCACCGAAGTAGCGACAACATGGTGGAGCACGTTCTCATTGCACTCGGCGATGGGCAAGTTTTTGGGGTCACTTATGTGACGTGGACGGTGATGTGGCGGTCAAACCTGGGTGGCGTGTCAAGATTTTCTTAAAACCATGTCCACGTCCCACGAAAACCACCCAAAGCGGCGCGAGGGACTAAAGTTATCCGGTTTGACAAGTTAAGTGTGACGACCCCGGCTTAATCGTGCACTAATCATACACGCAAATGTGCACGATCAAGCCTAAGGACTCACTTGAAGATATCACAACACAACTCTAAAACATAAATAAAGTCATACAAGCTTTATATTACAAGCCAGGGCCTCGAGGGCTCGAATACATAGCTCGAAGGCATACAAGCGTCAGTGGAAGCATCAGATATCTGAGTACAGATATATTACAGAGAGAGAAATAGGCCTTCACAGAGGCGGGGTAAAATAAAAGCTACGATCGAAAGGCGTAGGCCTCCTGCCCTGGACCCTCCGATCCTACTCCTGGTCGTCAGTCGGCTCCTCGTAGTAGTAGTACTCGCCAGGCGGGTAGTAGTACTGGTCGTCGGCTGGGGCGTCTGGCTCAGGGGCTCCGTCGTCTGGTGGCATCAAATGGAATATGGGAGAAAAAGAAAATAAAGCAAACGTGAGTACTCATCCGAAGTACTCAGCAAGCAAGGATCTACACTACATATGCATCATTTTCAAAGGGGGTTGTATATGTGGACTGGGCTGCAGAAATGCCAGAATAGAGGGGGAAGCCTAGTCCTATCGAAGACTAGCATCTTCAACAATCTTCAACAGTCTTGCAGCAATAGAAGAGATCAGATGAACATAATGTAAAGTAGTAGTAGTAGTATCATCAACCTCGACCTGAGATCCTTTCTCGACTCCCTGCGAGAAAGCAATCCCAGAGCCATACTATCCAGTTCTCATCACATGTTCTAGTTGTACCGATCGGGATACAACTCCGAGTGTCCGTTACCGTAGGAAAGGCTATCGATAGAAGTTTCTTCCCTGCAGGGGTGCACCAACTTACCCACCACGCTTGCTTAACTCCGGCCGGACACACTTTTCTGGGTCATGCCTGGCCTCGGCCAAACAACACGCCGCAACCCGACCTAGGCTCTAAAGAGAGGTCAGCACGCCGGACTAACCTATGCCCCCGGGGGTCTTGGGCCTTCGCCCCGGGAACCCTGCATGTTGCGAGGACGTTTTGGAAGCAGACCTAGCAACCCCTTAATACAAGCGCAGTTGCGTTCCCAGTCCAATCCAAAACGGGCCGCTCCTCGCTGACGTCAATAGAGCTTTGGCTGATGTATACGACGCAGAACGCCCATACTATGCCCACGTGATGGTTAGTGCTATCGGGCCAGAGGCCCCTCGGATCAAATATCCAAACCGTAGTGGATTAGGAGCGCGCAGAAATGAGCAGAGACTCACGATCGATGTGACCCCGTCGCCCCGTCTCGAGGACTTGCGACAAGGGCTATGAATGCCCGGCCACGCCTCGTAGTTATCTCGCGGGCACCATCCAGGTCAACCCGACTCCACATCACTTCGTGTTAAGCTCGCGCGGGTACCCCTCAGGGCCGACCCGTCTTTAGTATCATGGTTTAGTGCAAGTCAACTTAACAACAGTATCTGTGTGTCTGACACCAGGGGAGCCCTGAGGAATCACCCTCGATGGGACCCCACCTGATGTTAAAGTCAAGGTGAACGAAGGAGGAATCACCCTCGAGGTCCACACTTAAGGAGTTGCACGACGATGTCGTTATCGGGGGTGGTGTAGGAGGAATCACCCTCGCTTACCACGACCGAGTAACTAACCTACAAGGTTAACATCAGAAGTGCTGACGAGGTATCACCCTCGGCACTCGACGGTAACCCAGCAGTGTCGGCAACTAAGGGGAAGTGATGTGCGGTGCCGGGGTCTAGTCTTCAATCCCGATGATCGGGTCTTCTGATATCCAGCAGGGCAGTCGGGATCCAGTGGGGGTCTTTGTCGTGTCTCTACCCAGCCTATACTAAGCAGTCTAGGATAACCAGTAAGGTAGCAAGGCAGGGTACAATAATCAGGCTATGCAGCAGATATAGGAAAACAGTAGCAGCAGCAGTTCTAATGCAAGCATAAGAGAGAAGAGAATAGGCGATATAGGCATGCTCAAAATGGGGGTGCTTGCCTGTTTGCTCTGGGGCAAGGACAAGGTCTTCAGTGGTACCGTCGGGGACATAGTCGTACTCCTGTGCGGCGTCTGCCTCGGGAGCTACGTCAACGTCGGGGTCTACCGAGAGAGAAGAGGGGGAAGAAACAGGTAAACATAATGCAAAAAAATGCAATACGGAGCGTGTGATGCTATGATGCAGTGCAGGGTTGCCTAAATATGCATCTAAGTCATTTTAATTATTTTTAGAATTAATCTAGGATTTATTTACCGAAGTGTGTGCACTATTCATCAGCCGGATACGGGTCCGGAGTTACGAGTTCTTCTACGTAGGGGGTTCCGATGAAGAAACAGACGGCACGATCAGACTTGTCTCGTCGTTCTGAGCAACTTTCATGTTTTAACTTTTTCGATCTGAGCTACGGTTTAAAAGTTATGAATTTTTAAAGATTATTTGAATTTCTGGAATTAATTTTATTAACAGAAAAATGAATTATGACGTCAGCATGATGTCATGCTGACATCAGCAAGTCAACAGCGGCTGTACAGGTCAAACCTGACATGTGGGTCCAGTGGGACCCACATGCCAGCCTCTGTTAACTTAACAGAGTTAATTTAGACTAACAGAGGGTTAATTAGAGGGTGTGGCCCACATGTCAGTGAGTGATTAGTCTAATTAACTTATTAAACATTTTCCTTTACTTTTAAATCTTTAATTAGCGCGGGGCCCACTGGTCAGTGACTGGGCGTTGCCCAGTCAGCATTTGTCTGGGTCAACGGGACCCAGGGGCCCAGTGGCAGTGGCTGTGGGGAGGCCACGTGTGCGGCCACGTCAGCGGTGCCGGAACGGCGCCGGAGTTGCCTCCGGCGACCATCTACCGCGGCGGCGCGCTCGGATCCGGCCGGAAAACGGCTGTGGTGGTCCGTTCGGGCCACCACAAGTACCTACGTGACCGGAGCGATGGCGCGCATCGACCTGGGGAAAGCAGCGTCGACGGGGGTGGCCGGAACAGTGACTACGGCGAGCAATGGCGGCAGACCAAAAACGGCAAGCTCGGGGTCGAGTCTAGCGACTCACCCGGGATGAAAAGAAACGCGCGCGCGCTGCCTGGGGTTCCTAGAAGCACTGCGGAGGCCTTCGCGCGGCGCGGGGTGAACGAGGGCGACGGCTGCGAGTGCTACAGCGGAAGCAGGGGCTCGGCCATCGCAACGGCTAGCAACGGCGCAAATGAGAGCAACCCAGAGGGGAGGGAGGATGTGGAGCACACCATGGGGACGCAAGGTGGTCCGGTGAGAGCTTAGTAGCGCAGGCTCGAGGCGGATCGGTGCGGGGCAGTGGAGTTGGCCGGCGGAGGGGATCGAGTCGATCCGGTGGCTGCGGTGCTCACCGGCTCCAACGACTTGGCGTAGGCGACGAAGATGACCACGACGGTCCTTCCGGACAGCTTGGAGCGGCGAGTGATGCCCGGGGCCACGGCAATGGCGAACTGCGGCGACGGCGGCGTTCGGACAGAGAGAGAGAGAGACGAGCGAGCTTGCATGGAGAAAGTAGAGGAGGGAGGAGTGAATGTGGGGAGGCTAAGGGAGATGGATGGCCTCGGCCTTATCTTCTCGGGGCTACCTGCCCGTCGGCGTGTCGAGCTGCGGGCGGTGGAGGCGCGGCGACCACGGGGACGACGACACCGCGATGGGGATCAGGTAAGGTGGGCTGGGCTGGTTTGGCCTAGCAGTCAGGTAAGTGGCTATGGCCCTTTTCTATTTCTCTGTTTTTTTTATTTGATTAACAGAGAGGAGTAACAGAATATTTGGGCACACATTCACCTTGGGAAAATATGGAAAGTGTCCCATTAATTCACTGGTGAGTTTAGATAGTGCCACAAATATTTTGGAGGCAATTGGAATAGTTTTAATATTTTTTTGAAATTGAATGAGGTGAGTTAAATGCTGCTGGACTACTGTTGTAAATGTCCAGGGGCATTTTTGGAGTTTATATGAAGTTGGTTTCAATTTTATAAATGCCTTGGGAATATTTGCAACATCATGAACAATTTTGTTTGGTTGATTGAAGAAATAAATATTTGACTTGCAATTTGAATTTTGATTTGAAGTTAAATTATTTTCTAATACAATTTTGTTAGAATGATCATGATGACATGGCAGGTTACGTAGCTTAACCAGAGTGGAGTAACCTAGGGATGTTACAAGTCTCCTCCACTACAAGAAATCTCGTCCCGAGATTTAAGTGGGGAAATAAGGAGTAACTTCGGGAGAACTGATCCTTATAGGATCGATTAGCTGGTGGACAATTCAGGGAATGCGGCAAAAGTCTCTTTCGAGTTGAAACTTAGAAAACATCGAGAGCAAAATATGAAGGTTCAATAAGAAGTATCAATCGAATGGACATTCAATCGATACCTGAACAAAGTGTGAACAGGGGTCCAGGGTATCGAGGGTAGATCATCTCTCGAGGGGTGACTCGGTTTAATACACATAGTCAAGAGTAAGAGGGTACTTCGGAATCAAAGATGTAAGAGGAGAGTCAGGTTCCGATCCTGTGGAACTGTGGAGGGGTGCCGATCAAAGTAGGGAGAACGGTGGCAGCTTAGCGGTCATGACAACAATGTATGTCAGAGGATGGTCTGTCAGTTATGTAGGCGGCAACATCGGTACCAAGGGCGAGGGACGAAGAGAACCATTTTCTTGCTCGTTGAACGAGGCGGACCAATAGGCAAAGTTCTCGTTCGTCGTTGGTTACCGGAATGTCATCAACAATAGTAACAGGGTTTCACTGACAGGGTTGTAGAACGATACGTTTTCATAAGCAGAGAATTTACTTCTGCCTAGACAATTTAGTTTACAGGAAAGGTTAAACAAAACAATGGAAAGGAAAATGTGTTTGCACACATGATCTAGGGGTATCTCATTTCCCATGGATAAACAGGGCATGATACACCTGATAGATCAACAAGTCCAAAAGCATTTAGACAAAGGGGCGAGGAAAGAATTATGATGTTTACCCAAACATCGGTGTTTGGGATAATTGATTAAGGAACAGGTGGTATGGATCTTCCACTGTTCTAAAGGACAATCAGAATACCGTAGTCATGCTTCGAGGAAGCAATAACATAATGTTTCAGTTAAGGGTTGAAGCAGAAGATCTCAAGGAATTCAAAGGATCATTTCCTAGAATATCACGACTAGGTCTTTGTTGGTAAGAAGTCAAAGGATGTTATCGATGATATCACAAATCATCGAGGGGGCAGAGATGGTATTTCTAGCCATGAATTTGATAGGCATCTCCGAGGAAGTCAAAGCATGGACGCAGATCACGACAAATTTATCGAGAGGTTTCTATGAAGATGCCATCGAGCAGTGATGACACCAAGCAAAAGGAATGCCGAAGCGAAAGGGTATGGAACCATGGATACGACACGAGCTCGAAATCAAGCTTGTGGTTTGAGGTGATATGACAAGATGAGGAAGATCGACGTAAGCTTAGCTCATCGTCGGAAGTTGTGCTCTGGGCATAAGGACCAGGTAACACAGTTAGAAGTTGGCACGATAAAAATATAGCCGATCAGGCTAGGAATGATGTGATGGAGTATCCAACTCCCCAGCAACAAAGTACTAGGAGTGCTGAATCACCGAGCGGAATCGATTCATTGTTCGGTGGTCTCGGTTGGAGACAACCCAGAACCCATGGAGTGACTATGTCGGGGAAAGGTATCATTCCATCGGAGAAAATTCATAGGACGTAATATAATAGGATGATATCCTCGAGGTAGTAGGGGGGTAATGCTCGAGGTAGTTCAGTATAGAGGTTGGACAGGTATATCAATTCGCAGAAGACAAGTGCTTTAGCTTGTCCGCGAAATGGTATCAAAGAAGAACAACCCTGGTCGGAACCACGATTGCAAAGGATCAATTCATAGATACAGGATGAACTTGTAACAAGGAAATAATTATTTTTGCGAGCAGCTTCCATGATAAGTTCTACATTGGGTCCATGGGCATGAACACAAAGGTTCAAGGTCGACCCCCACTTCTTCAATGCACAACCTTTCATCCACTTGTCGCTTTTGAAGAAATTGTAGTGCTGAGAATTTATCTGGTGAAGCACCAGAAGAGTATGACTCACAAAAGTTTCTGCGTTCTCACAGATGGCAGAAGCATAGATACAACCCATCGGGACATTTTACGAATTTATACAACCATTAATCAAAGCAAGGGATGTGAATTCGAAAGCAGAGTATCGAAGTCAAAGCGGATGATACCATTTACCGAAGGCATCATGTATCAGAGGGGGAACTGTCAAGGTTATGGAAGAGGGAGGACACTATCAAATAATAACCCACCAAAGGAACTGGCAGGCCGCAAAGGATGTGATTGTGAGTACCGGCACTCAACCAGAAGAAGGAAACAGGTAACGGGAACAGATTATAGAAACATCGGAATAATCCGACGCTTAAGTACAAAGGAGTAATGGTTCAAACGAAGAGTCAGGAGCAGAAGTTCTGATCGAAAGACGATTAAATTGAGTAGAACTAGATGGACAAGTTAAGTGCTTCATCTTGCAGAGATCTCCATCCATGGTTACGTGACATGTCCTGGTCAGTGGTCAGTTCCAGGTCAATATGGAGAAGGAATGCACTACCTCTCCATGCCATGCAAGCAGGGCGGATATACAGACGGCAAGAAGTAGAGAATACTTCAGTGCCAAAGGCAATGTCATCGGGGAAGGAACCGATAAGGTTCTTAAATTAGAAAATAATCGGTCGGATAATTGTCCACAGAAGGAATCAAGTGATCCGTGAGAACTAACGGATAAAGTTTAAATAACTGGTTCCACCTGAGAGTTCTCCGAGAAAGGACGGAAGGTAAGCTCAATGGGTTTAAGGAAAACACTAGAACAACCTAAGTATGAAATTCAGAGGGTTCACGATTTCCAAAGCCAGAAGTGACAATTAGTTCACCTGGGCAGAGGGACGAGTGATTTGTACATGCTTAGTTGGACAATCAATCAATGCTTGATTGGCCGAGATCCAACTCATGTCCGAAATGATGACTGGGCCGGAAGGATGATTTAGTAGGGAAGAGCTGATGATTGCGAGTATTCGCACACATGTTGAATCAATAGGATCGAAATGATAATGACAAGGGATATCAACAACAATTACTTGACATATGGAGCTAACCATAATATAAGCTAGGAAGAATTTCAGTAGTAGTAGGATGCATGGGATTCTCGGAAGATAAGATGATATTTCAAAGTGTTTTAGGAATCACAGGAACAACTGGGGATGATCGGATCCCCGGTACTGTGAGTAATTAACCGCAGTGCAAAAGAAGCTGCACAACAGTAGGTTCAAAGGATTCCCGGTTTAACGAGGAGTATTACGGGGTACCTCGTACAGGCATGATTGACTGGCCATGATGATACAACGGCAAGGATGTGTAGATATCCACGGGGATTATCGGTGTTAGTAAACTGCAAAAGCAGTGGGTAAAGGGGTCTCGGAAAACTTCGGGAAGTATCTTCGGAGCCTTCTGATGATGTCACGTCATCCTCTGGAATGAAGGGGCTCTCCGGGAGAAAACGGTTACGAGATCCTAATGTCGGAGTTAGTAAAATCTTTAACCCGAATAGGAGAGAGATCAGAGTCCCAGAGTATAGACGAGGAATAAAAGATCCTAATACCACCCAGTTGGCGACGTGGGCCCATAACCCACAGGTCCCAGGATCGAAACCTGGCTCTGATACCAACCTGTGACGACCCCGGCTTAATTGTGCACTAATCATACACGCAAATGCGCACGATCAAGCCTAAGGACTCACTTGAAGATATCACAACACAACTCTAAAACATAAATAAAGTCATACAAGCTTTATATTACAAGCCAGGGCCTCGAGGGCTCGAATACATAGCTCGAAGGCATACAAGCGTCAGTGGAAGCATTAGATATCTGAGTACAGATATATTACAGAGAGAGAAATAGGCCTTCACAGAGGCGGGGTAAAATAAAAGCTACGATCGAAAGGCGTAGGCCTCCTGCCCTGGACCCTCCGATCCTACTCCTGGTCGTCAGTCAGCTCCTCGTAGTAGTAGTACTCGCCAGGCGGGTAGTAGTACTGGTCGTCGACTGGGGCGTCTGGCTCAGGGGCTCCGTCGTCTGGTGGCATCAAATGGAATATGGGAGAAAAAGAAAATAAAGCAAACGTGAGTACTCATCCGAAGTACTCAGCAAGCAAGGATCTACACTACATATGCATCATTTTCAAAGGGGGCTGTATATGTGGACTGGGCTGCAGAAATGCCAGAATAGAGGGGGAAGCCTAGTCCTATCGAAGACTAGCATCTTCAACAATCTTCAACAGTCTTGCAGCAATAGAAGAGATCAGATGAACATAATGTAAAGTAGTAGTAGTAGTATCATCAACCTCGACCTGAGATCCTTTCTCGACTCCCTGCGAGAAAGCAATCCCAGAGCCGTACTATCCAGTTCTCATCACATGTTCTAGTTGTACCGATCGGGATACAACTCCGAGTGTCCGTTACCGTAGGAAAGGCTATCGATAGAAGTTTCTTCCCTGCAGGGGTGCACCAACTTACCCACCACGCTCGCTTAACTCTGGCCGGACACACTTTTCTGGGTCATGCCCGGCCTCGGCCAAACAACACGCCGCAACCCGACCTAGGCTCTAAAGAGAGGTCAGCACGCCGGACTAACCTATGCCCCCGGGGGTCTTGGGCCTTTGCCCCGGGAACCCTGCATGTTGCGAGGACGTTTTGGAAGCAGACCTAGCAACCCCTTAATACAAGCGCAGTTGTGTTCCCAGTCCAATCCAAAACGGGCCGCTCCTCGCTGACGTCAATAGAGCTTTGGCTGATGTATACGACGCAGAACGCCCATACTATGCCCACGTGATGGTTAGTGCTATCGGGCCAGAGGCCCCTCGGATCAAATATCCAAACCGTAGTGGATTAGGAGCACGCGGAAATGAGCAGAGACTCACGATCGATGTGACCCCGTCGCCCCGTCTCGAGGACTTGCGGCAAGGGCTAAGAATGCCCGGCCACGCCTCATAGATATCTCGCGGGCACCATCCAGGTCAACCCGACTCCACATCACTTCGCGTTAAGCTCGCGCGGGTACCCCTCAGGGCCGACCCATCTTTAGTATCATGGTTTAGTGCAAGTCAACTTAACAACAGTATATGTGTGTCTGACACCAGGGGAGCCCTGAGGAATCACCCTCGATGGGACCCCACCTGATGTTAAAGTCAAGGTGAACGAAGGAGGAATCACCCTCGAGGTCCACACTTGAGGAGTTGCACGACGATGTTGTTATCGGGGGTGGTGTAGGAGGAATCACCCTCGCTTACCACGACCGAGTAACTAACCTACAAGGTTAACATCAGAAGTGCTGACGAGGTATCACCCTCGGCACTCGACGGTAACCTAGCAGTGTCGGCAACTAAGGGGAAGTGATGTGCGGTGCCGGGGTCTAGTCTTCAATCCCGATGATCGGGTCTTCTGATATCCAGCAGGGCAGTCGGGATCCAGTGGGGGTCTCTGTCGTGTCTCTACCCAGCCTATACTAAGCAGTCTAGGATAACCAGTAAGGTAGCAAGGCAGGGTACAATAATCAGGCTATGCAGCAGATATAGGAAAATAGTAGCAGCAGCAGTTCTAATGCAAGCATAAGAGAGAAGAGAATAGGCGATATAGGCATGCTCAAAATGGGGGTGCTTGCCTGTTTGCTCTGGGGCAAGGACAAGGTCTTTAGTGGTACCGTCGGGGACGTAGTCGTACTGCTGTGCGGCGTCTGCCTCGGGAGCTACGTCAACGTCGGGGTCTACCGAGAGAGAAGAGGGGGAAGAAACAGGTAAACATAATGCAAACAAATGCAATACGGAGCGTGTGATGCTATGATGCAGTGCAGGGTTGCCTAAATATGCATCTAAGTCATTTTAGTTATTTTTAGAATTAATCTGGGATTTATTTACCGAAGTGTGTGCACTATTCATCAGCCGGATACGGGTCCGGAGTTACGAGTTCTTCTACGTAGGGGGTTCCGATGAAGAAACAGACGACGCGATCAGACTCGCCTCGTCGTTCTGAGCAACTTTCATGTTTTAACTTTTTCGATCTGAGCTACGGTTTAAAAGTTATGAATTTTTAAAGATTATTTGAATTTCTGGAATTAATTTTATTAACAAAAAAATGAATTATGACGTCAGCATGATGTCATGCTGACATCAGCAAGTCAACAGCGGCTGTACAGGTCAAACCTGACATGTGGGTCCAGTGGGACCCACATGCCAGCCTCTGTTAACTTAACAGAGTTAATTTAGACTAACAGAGGGTTAATTAGAGGGTGTGGCCCACATGTCAGTGAGTGATTAGTCTAATTAACTTATTAAACATTTTCCTTTACTTTTAAATCTTTAATTAGCGCGGGGCCCACTGGTCAGTGACTGGGCGTTGCCCAGTCAGCATTTGACTGGGTCAACGGGACCCAGGGGCCCAGTGGCAGTGGCTGTGGGGAGGCCACGTGTGCGGCCACGTCAGCGGTGTTGGAACGGCGCCGGAGTTGCCTCCGGCGACCATCTACCGCGGCGGCGCGCTCGGATCCGGCCGATAAACGGCTGTGGTGGTCCGTTCGGGCCACCACAAGTACCTACGTGACCGGAGCGATGGCGCGCATCGACCTGGGGAAAGCAGCGTCGACGGGGGTGGCCGGAACAGTGACTACGGCGAGCAATGGCGGCGGACCAAAAACGGCGAGCTCGGGGTCGAGTCTAGCGACTCACCCGGGATGAAAAGAAACGCGCGCGCGCTGCCTGGGGTTCCCAGAAGCACTGCGGAGGCCTTCGCGCGGCGCGGGGTGAACGAGGGCGACGGCTGTGAGTGCTACAGCGGAAGCAGGGGCTCGGCCATGGCAACGGCTAGCAACGGCGCAAATGAGAGCAACCCAGAGGGGAGGGAGGATGTGGAGCTCACCATGGGGACGCAAGGTGGTCCGGTGAGAGCTTAGTAGCGCAGGCTCGAGGCAGATCGGCGCGGGGCAGTGGAGTTGGTCGGCGGAGGGGATCGAGTCGATCCGGTGGCTGCGGTGCTCACCGGCTCCAACGACTTGGCGTAGGCGACGAAGATGACCACGACGGTCCTTCCGGACAGCTTGGAGCGACGAGTGATGCCCGGGGCCACGGCAATGGCGAACTGCGGCGACGGCGGCGTTCGGACAGAGAGAGAGAGAGACGAGCGAGCTCGCGTGGGAGAAAGTAGAGGAGGGAGGAGTGAATGTGGGGAGGCCAAGGGAGATGGATGGCCTCGGCCTTATCTTCTCGGGGCTGCCTGCCCGTCGGCGTGTCGAGCTGCGGGCGGTGGAGGCGCGGCGACCACGGGGACGACGACACCGCGATGGGGATCAAGTAAGGTGGGCTGGGCTGGTTCGGCCCAGCAGTCAGGTAAGTGGCTACGGCCCTTTTCTATTTCTCTGTTTTTTTTATTTGATTAACAGAGAGGAGTAACAGAATATTTGGGCACACATTCACCTTGGGAAAATATGGAAAGTGTCCCATTAATTCACTGGTGAGTTTAGACAGTGCCACAAATATTTTGGAGGCAATTGGAATAGTTTTAATATTTTTTTGAAATTGAATGAGGTGAGTTAAATGCTGCTGGACTACTGTTGTAAATGTCCAGGGGCATTTTTGTAGTTTATATGAAGTTGGTTTCAATTTTATAAATGCCTTGGGAATATTTGCAACATCATGAACAATTTTGTTTGGTTGATTGAAGAAATAAATATTTGACTTGCAATTTGAATTTTGATTTGAAGTTAAATTATTTTCTAATACAATTTTGTTAGAATGATCATGATGACATGGCAGGTTAAGTAGCTTAACCAGAGTGGAGTAACCTAGGGATGTTACATTAAGGGACTAAGTTTTGCTGGTTTTAAAGTTGAGGGACCATTTTTAAACTTTTGAAAGAATTGAGGGGTGAAAAATATACTTATCCATTTTAAAAATGTTCATGAAGCTGTAAAAAATTGTTCATAATTTTGTTTTAAATGTTCATAACATATAATAGAATGTATAGCCTCTATACAGGGATAGAAGAACATGTGCCAAGTTTGGGATCAAGCGAAGCACAAAAAGATTGAAAGGAAATAGGGGTGCTTTAAATTCAAATAAAAGGAAGACAATTTAATAAATAACATTTGAGTTTGGAAAATTGTGTTGAGAATTTTCTAGTGTGCCATTTAAGTTTTACAATGCAATGGTACGATAACATGATGATGCAAAAATAATAATGTAATTAACATGTTCAAATAATTAAAAGGGGCTTTTGCTCTGAGATGTTACACAATTCTTGTGCATGTACTAATCCTTGGTGCAAGGATTGGAAGAATATTCATGATCATTTAAAACTTGACTTGGAGAGACCGTTGTCATAGTGTTATGAAGGATCTTTGGCAGCCTAATTCCAAAATTTGGGATGTAGATAAGATTATGCTTTCTTGGATGAGTCCTTAAAGAATGATATTTTGAACGTTCCAATTATCAATGCTAATTTCAATGACACTATGTGCTAGGCTCACACACCTAGCGCAGATTGTTCTACCAATAGCGCATATAAAACCTTCTAGAAGGATGTCCAGTCTTCCTCTCCTGGACGAAGTTCAACAGTCACGGATCAGGAAATAGCCACCCTCAATCAGGTTGGGAAAAAGAAATTCCAATGCTCCTATAAAAACTTTTGCTTGGAGACTCATTAGAAGGGCTATAGCTTCCGGTTTTAAGGCTTCAAGATGTTCCAAGCATACTAAAAAGGAATGTTGTGGCTATGGAAAAATTGAAACTGATTGGCATATGTTTTTTCATTGTAAATTTACGAGATCTGTTTAGTTTTCTCCAAATGATAAGTGTCACATGTGTGGCACGAAGTAACACTGCCCTGATATTTTTACAACTAAAAATGTCATCCGAAAAAACCCCAAAAAACTTAAACTTGCCATCCAAACAGAAAGTTGCCATGCTTCACAACTAAAGTTGCTATCGTCACGTAACTAAACTTGGCGTAAAAAACCGTCAGGGCAGATTTGCTTCGTGCCACACGTGTGGCACTTATCAAACTGATGCTTTGAATCCTAACCTTTATATCCTTCGTCTATCATTCACCTTATCTTGCCTGCCCAACATTCAGAAGTAAATCTAGCTAGTGTATTCACTCTTCTATGGAATGTTTAGAAAGCTACAAATGATGTTTGATTCAAGAAAAAATCTTGGACCCCTTTGCGGGTTGTGTTCGCTACAAAAGCAATGCCAAATGCAGGTTTAAAAGAGGCTACAGAAGAAGATATCAGGATCCCAACTTTAAATTCTTCTAATAAACCCCCATGCACCTTACAACCAGCAGATCCCAACTTTAATCCTTCTACGGCAGGGAATGAAGCTTCCTTTGGAGTGTTCCTCAAAAATGCATTTTCTAGACATTCTGTATTCATTCAAGCGGCGACCTCGAATGTGTTTTCAGTTTTGCAAGTAGAAGCCATGGGTTTACTTCTTGGTGGTTCGGCTGTCAAGGCCTTGGGAAGGAGCTCTGTTTTTTTCAGAAAGGTCAATATGCTGTGGAAGGAAGAAACTTACTCTGCAACCCAGGATATTGGAGGATCAGGAATATACTTGCGGATTTCTTCAACTTTGCTTCTTGCCTCAACTCCTACAAGGTATTTCACATTCCTTGGACCCAAAATCTCCTTGCTCATTCCCTGGCCAAAAAAGGCTTTCTTATGTAGATCTTCCACTAGCTGCTCTTTCCTATGCAGCAAAGCTTCCAAATGTAATTTCAAAATGGCCTTTGAAGCCATTTATTTTCCTTCGGGAAAGCTACTCTCTGCACACTGTTTGGCATGTTAACTTAATAAAATTTAACCCTCTTTAAGGGCAACAATTTGGCAAAAATAAGAATCTATCACAATTTTGAAGCGCCATTGGAACATGAGGGGAACACATGCTTATTTTGTCATTGAGTCGCTGTTCTCATCAATGATAAAAGAATGAAAGAATTTTCATATAGGTCAACCAAACAATGTATATGCATATCATCCGGACTACACTACAGTACCTACATCTACGCAGGCAGTATGTTACTTTATTCTTCCTATCACATACATCTGCAAGCATTTCAGCATTTCCAGTTGATCGGGGACGCTTCAGGTAGCTGCACTTTAACTGCAGGTGTGCTCATTTCACCTCTCATCAGCAACTAGTCCATGCTGCAGCGGCGACCGGAACGCTCCTCTGGGCGTGGACGTCTCGTTCTCACACCCCCTTGCCACAATGCTGTTGAAGCTCCGCCTCTGCGGCGAGGCAAACCGAGTGCACGCGGACCCGGCGGTGCACCGCGGCGACAGGTTCATCTGCTCCAGCGCGTGCGCCTGGAGCTCCGAAGGGTAGTCGCGCACGCACCCGATCCGAGGGCCTGCCCCGGTCGTCCACTTGAAAGACAACTGTTTGCCGAGCTGGTACGATTTCATGTCCTTCTTGGAGTTGATCCTCTGAAGGATCTTCTCGCGCGCCACCACTGGTTCCTCGCGTTTTTCTGTCTCTGTAGATGTTGTTTGAACGACTTGAGTTGTCTGAAGACAGCCAGTTTCTTCAGGTGCAGCAGGGCCATCTTCAGATTTGTCGTTCTCTGAGGCGATCCTCTTGAGGCTACCCCAGAATTCCTCATCCTCCTCTGCTGGGCTCATCTGCAGCAATTCAAAACATGTAGTAAGACCACTGTGCTGCAATGTATCGACACGACACGGAGATGTCGTCTAATTTTTGTCTGAATCATGTTACAGGATGCTTACCTTAACATCAGTGAGATCAACCAAGTTGTCATTGAGGAAGCTTTTGAACTCCTGGAAATTCTCCTCTGTGGGGCGGTAGTGACCACTGTGAGGCCAAATAGCCTGCCAACAATGAAGTTCAGGTGGTGTCAGCATGTTGCCTGATAAAACTGGATGTAATGTAAGAGCTGTTTGCAGATAGGAATTGCATTTTCATACCTTGAGAGTTCCATTTTCAGCAACCAGTCTCCCAGCAGCAGAGGTAGCTCCCCCAGCAAGAAAGCTAGAATGCTGAAATTTACCTTTCTTCTTCTGCAATTTACAATGGCAAGATTCATATCACACACTGAACTGATATTTCTACAGTTGATTATATTAGGGCTGACCGCCTATACGATGGTATGTGCATAACTGCATATTCATATTTACCTGACCAACATACAAGGTCTTAGTTGTGCTAAGAACAAAGATCCACTTTGCATCTCTCGGACCGAAGGACGTGTCGATTATTTGCCGGCTCTTCTTGTACAAGAACTTGCTGTCCTCAATCACGACTTCATACTCCTCTCTTTCCTTCTGCACAGTTTAAACACATTCTGTTAGCCACCCTATATGCGTTGCTATAACTCAGTCCTGCTCAGTCTATGATTGTAAACACTACTTACCGGACCGAGGTACTTGATGCACTGGCTCAGAAGCTTGGCTCGGGAGCACTTGCCTTCAAGATTGATCTCTTTACCTTCTCCAACATCAAGCCTGGATTTTTAGCGACGGCGAGGATCATAAATGCACATTCTTCCATTCGTTGGTTGAACAAATCAGAAATGTGTCTAGTCTAGTGAGCCAACTTACCAGTAGAAGAAAGGCTGCTTGCTTTCACTGTGGAGCCAGCAATCATAGTAGTAGTGCAGGTTGTGGCCGTAGCGGTGGCGAGGGTCAATCTCCATTGACAAATTGAGTACCAACCAACATCAGCTCATTGCGCGGTAAATAAAACATAGCAAGAACCTGAACAAATCGCAGCATATGGCAAAAATGATGAGACACCGACTCACCGCTTCAAGCCAATGCTGCAACGCGAGTTTCTGCGCCTTATCATCCTTGGACAGTCCCTTTCCAACCTGAAGAAAGGAAAAACACGCCTATTTAGCCCGGTTTGCCGATTTCACTTCAGACCAGGCAGCTGACCAGATTTGTTTGGGAACAAATTCAGATGCAAAATGTGTTGTACCTTGGCAGCTCGGGATCTGGCCCTTGACCACTTGGACACGGCCGTCTCCTGCTTCTCGATGTCGAAGAAGGAGACGGAGCTCCGGTTGAGGAGCGCGAAGTCTAGCAGCTTCCACCAACTCTGCTCTACCAGCACGGCGCAGTCGGCCAGCTGCCGCCGCGTGCGGAAGCTCTTGTACACCTTCTGCAGCCTGAGCGCCGCAGCATCGTGCCTCGGGCTCTCCGCCCCCGCCCTCAGCCTGGCAAGCTCCCTCGGAATAAGCGGCGGCGCCTCGGCCTCGGTGGCGGCAATGTCGCCGGCCCCGATGGAGATCTCGGTCTCCAGCTGGAGAGGGCCGGAGCTGTCGTCGAGCTGCTGCTCCCTCTTGAAGCTGAGCGACCCCTGTATGAGCAGCTTGCCGGAGCCCAAGGCCCTGAGGATCGTCGGCTCCCCCTCCCCGCCGTCGGCCGGCGCGTCCATCGGGTCATAGTCATCGGCGGGGCACGAGAACATGACCCCCATTACACAAACTGGAAGAAACAACGCCAACCATTGATTCAGATGCTGATCATCGGTGCTAAACAAGAAGAAACAGCAAAAAAACATAGCTGCTAAATCATGAAGAACACTCTCACCTCTCGCCTCCAACAAGAACGTGTGAGGTGAGGTGAGGTATGCCTGCTGCTGCTTGAATGTTTGCTGTTGTCCGGCTGTTTGCCCGCTGCTCTCCTGTAAACAAAGCACCGACTGGTGGTGGACTGGTGGTTTGGTAGCTGGTTGTCAGTCGAGCTAATTATCCGATATGCTAGTGTGAGACAACGGCAATATATAGAGGTGAGAGTGTGGAGCCACCGCCACCCCTCTCCTCGACCCCTTCCTCCCGATCCCCTCCCTTCCGATTCGATCTAGCGCTTCGAGCCGCCACCGCCGAAGCTCCGCGGGGCAAAGCCCATGCGGGGGATGATGACGACGGGGGGCCTTCCTCCGCCGTGGCTTGGGGATGCGGTTGCAGTGGAGATCCGCACGGGTGTCCTGCACGTGTGTGTAGTCCGGCGTGAGCGGCGCAGCAGTGAGGGCCCCTCTGCCATCGATGGCTCACCCAGGCGGTTCGCTGGTTCCACGCGATGATGTGGCTCCGGTCGTGCTGTTTTCTGGTGTCATACGTCACCCATGGACGGGCAGGATGACGGAGGAAGTTGATCTGGTGGTCCAGTCGGGGATGGGCGCGAATTTGAAGGCGAAAGCTTGGTTCGGCCTCGGCCAGAACCGTCAACGGCGGCGCACGCGGGCGCTGTTACCTTTTGAATGCATTGTGGGGCAATTCGTATTCCCTGTGTACCCCTCGGAAAACCCCAGATCCGGGCTTTCAGGATCGGATGATGGTGAGGTTTCTGCGTCAACACCCCCATGGGGGCATCATCTTTGGCGTTGTACACCGGTTGGAGGGATAAGTGTTTGGCTTGGTGCAGTGGCGAATCCACCAGGAAGGCTTCGATAGACTCGAGCCTACCCTCCAAATTTGCGAAATTATTTTTTAGTACTAGGCTTCAGAATATTTGGCAGACCCAGCCCAAGAAAACTTGTCCAACCAGCCCATCAAAGCAAATTAGGTGACCACGAGTCCACCAGCACACACGCACGAGCAGCCAGCCAACAGCACGCACGCACTTTGCTGGGGAAAAAAGGCACGCGCGCACGAGCAGCCAACCACGAAACCTAGCCGTCGGACGCCGTCTCCCCGCCGGCCGCCGGACACTGCTTCCCCGCCCCGCCGGACGCCGTCATCAACCGAGACACCGACCATCAAGGGAGCCGGGGAGCTCGTCACCCAGGGCCTAGGCGGCCAGTCCCTCTGCAGCTCGCCGGCTCTGCCGTCGCTCGTCGCTCGTTAGGGACAGCCGCGACTCCGCTGCCGTTCAGTCTAGGAGGCCCGCTCCACGGAAAGTGCAGATTGTTTTCTTCTCTGTCTACTTCCTTTCTTAGTTCAGCGAGTCCAGTGCAGTGCTTTAGCAGTTTAGCTAGTTCAGGCCTCAGCTAGTTTAGTTTTAGACTTCTAGTCAGTAGCTAGTTTAGTTCTAGATATAACTAATCCATGAACTAATTTCTATCCTTATTTGATTGATTCATTTTTTTTGTAGTTGCGAAAGAATTCTAGTCAATACTACATATTTCCAGTAGTAATCTGAGAAAATTACAGTTTATTTACACAAAAGGATTACGAGATAATCGATTTTTTCTACAAAAGAGCGTTTAGTTTTCCTGGCGTAAACTTTGAGCCCACCCTCCATTTTTTTTCTAGATTCGCCACTGGCTTGGTGGCTGGGCGCAGGTCTACGTATGCTTCGTGCGGTGACCAAGGTAGAGCGGCGTGCCATCTACAATATTGATGATGGCGTGTCTTGGCGGCAAGATGCAGCGAGGTCTCGGTGCTGGATACCTTTCGATGGACGCACGCAGGAGGCAAACGTTGTTTGGCGTCATGGTGGCGTTGACGCCAGAAGGGTCTGGCAAGATCAGTGCATTGATTGCTCCTGAAGATGAGACTGTGAAATAAGGTTGCGATGGATTCTACAACGTGCGCATGCGGTGCATGGGAAGGGTCTGCTAGACCGGTTGGTGGTCCCGGCTAACCGGCGGGCAGCTTGGTGAGACCATTGAATTTCTTAGTGTGTCTGGCACGCGGTCAGGGCACATCATCATTCTTATAGGTAGGACGATAATTTTCATGAGAACGGTGGCTTTGGATCGATTTGTAAGAACTTTTTAAATAATGCAATAAAGGTGATTTTATGCATCGTTCGTTGTAGAGGTCGGAGCTAATCCCTCTTTAAAAGAAAAGACAATATATAGAAGGGAAGAGGAGGCGGTGGCGGTGGCGGTGGCGGTGCAGACCTCATTTTCCATTTTACAAGAGTATTTATTTGTTTTTCTGGATTCCACGTGCTCCGACCGAATCGCACAGGCGCTAGTCTGGTCTGGCAGCTGTCCGCCGGGAATAGCGTGTATCAAAACCAGCGACGCTACTAGTATCTGCATCTTCCTCCTGTTTTCCTCTCCAGCCGTACCGAGGCATGGAGTTTTATCAGCGCCGTACTGGGTGCAACGAACCGCGCGCAGGTCAACGATATTTCACTCGTCGTTGGTCGGCGGCGCCATCTTCCTAGCATCCCCGTGCTCCACCTTGCCGGCGTGGGCCTCCGCCGCGAGCTCCTTGGCCTCGTCGTAGGACGCGTGCTGCCCGACGAAGAGGTGGTACACCAGCAGTGCCGACGCTCCAACCCGACTTGGCAAATTCGACCCCTCAAATGTCCACGAACGTGTCTAAGCGTGTCCGCAAACAGTGACCGATCATGTCTTAAATATTTGATTCTACAACTGAACATTTTGAATTAGAAATCTCAAATGCATATTATTACATGCAACTTGAAACCTAATCAAAAGTTGAGCTTGCCCAGTTCCGCCGAGCCCATGTTCCATGACCGGGTGCGCTCCCTAAATGTTCGTCCGATCGCCGGCAAGGTAGAGTAGGGCAAGGGACACGAGCCAGCTCACGGGACTCAAGGCGCTGCCGTCTCCCAATCCCTACTCTTCCTCGTCGGAGTCCAGAACCCTACGGTGAACGTCAGATCGATGATGGATCTGTCCTGGGACGAGCTGGCGACATCCCCTACAATGCGGTTGCGGCGTCCAGACTAGTGCACCATACGAAGCGCCGGAGAATACGAAGATTCCGCCTCGCCGACGTCCACCGCCGTGAGGGCTGCCGCCGTCGCCCGCGCCCGTTGACTCGCACAGCGGGCACGCGCACCATGTTTGCGTTACACAACGCCCATGGTGCATCCATGGCCTCGGCGCGTTAATGAAGGGGTTGCACGTTCGCCACCGCGTTTGGACGCAAGACGGACTGCACCGCCTCCGATGAGGCAGCGACGGCACACCTAGCACCGGATCCATGGGCCATTTGACCGGACGCAATGGATTCCCGATGAAAGGAGTCCAAGCGTTGTCCCGCCCGAGCCTCCTCCAGGGAGCGGCGGAGCGCAAGCCGGACGGCCATCTCCTTCTCGGGGCCGCGTGGGATGAGCTCGGGGTCGAGGGATTTGGAGGTGAAGAATTCGGATCCGCTGCCCGCCATGCCGGAGATCGTGGAAGGGGTTTTGGGTGGTGGAGGGAAGGGGTGGATGAGAGTGGAGTGAAGTGGCTAGGGTTTGGTCCGGCAAGTAGATGGGGAGAAATATATGTGGGGTCGGATGGGCCAGCGTGGGCCGGGTCCGACGTGAAGGACGCGCCCGGGCGCCCCATATCCACCCCATATGTGGGCTGGATATGAGGGGTGCCAATCAGTCCGGGCGTTTGAGGCGCCCATCTGGGTCGATTTTTGTAACCGGTCAGTGACCGGGCTGTCTGCCCGGACGTTTAAGGCGGGTTTGGGGCGTCCGGCTGTAGATGCTCTAAGATCCTGTTGACACTTTGGTATCGAGCGAGCTGGTGGGTTAGAGAAGGCCCAGCCGCCCCGCGATGTGTCATGGCCTGTGGTGCCCCCGCACCAAAGGTGATGGAGGAGCACGGAGGCATACAGTGTCACATGTCGATCGAAGTGGAACTCGAGGCTTTCGAAGTGCATGACGCCGATGGGAGGTGGAGTGACGTTGTAGAGTAGTCTGCGGTCGTCGACAACGAGCTTGAAGGAGCCGAAAGTGAAAGTTTGGCCTGGCATGAACAGAGATACACTGTGGGTTCGCTCTTCGACTAGCGTAGCCCTTGTCTGACGCACCAACTGGCGGTACGTAGAACTGTTAGTACCACCGGTAAGGTGGCAAACGCGGCTGGAAGTACCAAAACAGAGTTCACACGAGGAAGTTACCCAGGTTCAGGCCTCCTTGAAAGGGTAACATCCTACATCCCGTTTCTGGTTACAATGGGATGATGTATGACTACCGAAAGTTTGTTTCTACGAGAGCAGATAAATCTGGTTAATCCCTAGCCTCGCCTTATATATATGACCAAGGCTAGGGTTTAAACATGAATATAACCAACCTCCAGCCGCCGCCTTACTTGGCTTGCATTCCAAGATGATAGTCTGGCTACTTCCGGGCCTCGGAGATCCCTGCTATCGCCGTGCTTTCCTTAGGCAAGGCGTCCCCGGTGTATTGCACCGTCACCCGACACACAAGAAAGAAAGGGCAGCAGGGCATCCAGGCATGGGCACACGCGTCTACCCGGCTCGCGCGAGCAAAACAGCCCGCCCCACACGTTGTCACTCGCAGACGTTGAGATGTCGACCCGGGTACGAGTGATTTTTTATAAAAATAGGGAAATGGAATAGGGAGAAGAGATAGGAGCTCTGCTAGAGATGTTCAAAGTGAGCGCTAATTGTCATGTACTAGTGGCTGGGGCATGCCATTGGCACGCCTCCTGTCCGTTCATGTGCGCACTTATCTAGCTTACGCACATTCGGGGTACTAAGTTTATCCTTGATGGCACTCATATACAACAAAAGTGATTTACAAACAGGTATATATGCTATCTTTGTTGACTTTAACCTCTCAAGGAGTTCCAAAATTTATTACAAACTAGCACATATGTCCATGCGTTGCAACGGGAGAGATTTTTTTTTTGCGAGAAGCAACAGGAAAGATAATTGATGTGTCATCCAAAAAAGGGTCTCCACAATGGTAGCGACAAAGCAAGGAGTTATGGTCTTCTCGCTGGACATGTTTGACACGCGAAATCTTGATAGTGGTGGGGTTGATCGGCGTGATGGCCCAGTGTAGGCGCCCTGTGGGAAGCTTCAACTATTTATCGCTCCATGCGACAAATAAGGTCTTCCCAACTACGTGGGCAATAATAAGTGGGCTGGCTTCGTTGGGCTGGAGCGCGCGCGGCCCAATTATGGAATTCTGGCACACCTATTTTCTTTTCTAACAGATAGATGCACAAAAAATTAGTACCACCTCAGATAGAAAAAAATATTTTCGACAGTGAACGGATGAAAAAATTGGAGAAACGCACCTTGCTTTATTAGTAGATATATCACATATGCCCGTGCGTTGCAACGGGAGAGATTTTCTTTTTTGCAAGAAGCAACATGAAAGATAATTGATGTGTCATCCAAAAAAGGGTCTCCACAATGGTAGGGACAAATCAATGAGTTATGGTCTTCTCGCTGGACATGTTTGACACGCGAAATCTTGATAGTGGTGGGGTTGATCGGCGTGATGGCGAGCACCCAACTCATGCCTTTTTTTCCTCCGGGTCTGCCTCCATCTCGGGGTTGTGTCTGCCTCCTCATGTGGTGGCTGCGCGGCGACCTTTGGGACACGGTTGCTTCAGCCACTCTATCCTACGATGGCTTAACTTGGTGGATTATTAATTGTAGCGTATAAATCTCGTTTCATTAGCATAATCATGCATGAGTGTCCCTTCTTTTTGAGGGTTTACTCTCTTTGATTATTTTAGTGCTCAAGTGCCCATAATTTTGCTCCAATTAAAGCCAAATACATATTCGCTTTTATTGGCACGTGCTCACAATTTCTTTCATTTATAGTCAACCAACATAGAAAGAGCGTGCACCGCTAACCAATGGCCAGCGTGAATATTTAAGAAAATACTATAGCATCAGATTAGAAATATTTTTTGATTTTTTTTAACACTCAAAAAAATGAATTGGCGAATATTCTTGGAACGTGAACAATTTTTTAAATCCCAAACAATTTCCATAAAATGCGATTTTTTTTAAATCCCAATATTTTTGGAAAAACACGAACAAAATTACAAACATGAATAGTTTTTGAAATTGACAAACAATATTTTGAAAACATGAAAATAAAAAACACAAATATTTTTAGAAGGGTAACATTAAAAAAATTAGAAAATATTTTCTTAGATGCAAATATTATTTTGTATTTGTGAACATTTCAATAAAATAAGAATATTTTGAAATATGGGACATTTTATAAAATGTAACTTTTATAAAAAAATCTCGATTTTTTAAAAGCACCAACATTTCTTAAAAAATGTGACGTTTTTTGAATGTTGAGAAAATTTCGAGACGGGAATTCTATAAAAGTTTTGAGCATTTTTCAAAATAGGAACAAAATTTTGGAATTCTGACCATTTTTTGAATATTTGAACAAAAATTGAAATTCTGAATATTTTTGTAAATTTTTACTTCACAGAAAAAATAAAAATAAAGTAGGGAAAATGAAAAAGAAATATAAAAGAGAAAGGAACAGAAAAATAAAAATAGAAATAGAAATAGAACAACGAAAAAAGGGAAACGGGCTGGCTCAGTGTAGGCGCCCTGTGGGAAGCTTCAACTATTTATCGCTCCATGCGACAAATAAGGTCTTCGCAACTACGTGGGCAATAATAAGTGGGTTGGCTTCGTTGGGCTGGAGCGCGCGCGACCCAATTACGGAATTCTGGCACACCTATTTTCTTTTCTAGCGGATAGACGCACAAAAATTTAGTTCCACCACGGATAAAAAAATATTTTCGACGATGAACGGATATTTTTTTTGGAGAAACGCACCATGCTTTATTAGTAAAGTATAGACTTGCTATTACGAGGATCACATGTGTTCAAACAAGCGTCTTCGTCATTCCAATTCCCATTGAACTGATCCTTGATTCTGGTGCAAACATATAAGAAAGAACACATATTTATGTAAATTTCATCAATTATATGCCAGAAATATCAACAAGCGGTGTCCAGAAATATCAACAACCAGCGTCTATTCATAAAGTAGAGGAAGCTTAGTAGTTTCATAGATACTAATAGGTTTATATTAACATAGTTCAAATCAAGGTTTAGCGGTCTCCAAAAGCAAAGGCGTAGTTCCTCAGATCATAGGTAGACATGGGAAATTGTGTGGAAAACATTAAGTTGTAAATAGACCCTTCTCATCCATTTTTCTTTCATCAAGTTGGAAACCATTAAACGATTATATTTGTATATATTCCTTCTTTTGCAGATTTAGAGTAAAAGACAGCTATAAAGTTCATAACTCTGTAGCCAACTATTTTAACCCCTATGCAGAACTCAAATTTTAGTTGGTTTACAATGGAATAAGCAACTACTAATTTTTCAAATACTTTTTCCAGCTCCACCTTGCATCCAGCCACCATATAAGACCACCATCCTTGCCCATCACAGACTCGCCGCCACCGCCTGAGAGGAGGCTGGGTGGTGCCACAATGTATAGTACAGCCAAGATTCAAGAAATGATGTATGAGCGGTGGGTACATTACGAATTAGGATGCACCTATCGCGGATGATGTAATTTTGAGGCTCCTCATCATCGCTCTGTGAATCATGTATTCAGATAAAAGATGCCAGTTCTTATGAGGCCAGTGGTGGAAAGACAAATGGATAATAGAATTCTGTGCTTATGGATGCATCAACAATAGAACTTTAATTTTAAAATCAAAGAAAGGCATACAACACAGTGGATGAATAGTAAATATCATGACTCTATGATATTGATGCAACAACGATGTATTGAAACTCGTCAGCAGGGACATGCTTGTTGTTAGTGTCAGCACCTTCTTTTGATTCAGTTTTGTAAAATAATGGAATGGAACGTGTTGATGCAGGAGATAATGATATTTAAACATTAGATATGTAAATCATTTGTTGGATGTAAACCGTTTGTTGGCAACCAAGATAATCAGTAAAGTTAGATGGAAAAAAGAAGGCTAAATGGAACAAATTTTATCAACCGAGCTGTGAAAGGTGAGTAATGAACATTGCAAGTAAAACTGACAAGAATTAGATTTGACTTGCAGAATACAAATTGAGCATATAAAGGTACGCATTAGAATCTAATCTTGCTCGGTCAGAAAACTATCATATGGTTATCGACAAGCATCGAAGCTATAAGGTGGAGTATTTGATGGAAATATGCCCTAGAGGCAGTAATAAAGTTGTTATTATTATATTTCCTTATTCATGATAAAGGTTTATTATTCATGCTAGAATTGTATTGATCGGAAACTTAAATACATGTGTGGATACATAAACAAATACCGTGTCCCTAGTGAGCCTATACTAGACTAGCTCGTTGATCAAAGATGGTTAAGGTTTCCTAACCATGGACATGTGTTGTCACTTGATAACGGGATCACATCATTAGGAGAATGATGTGATGGACAAGACCCATCCGTTAGCTTAGCATATGATCGTTCAGTTTATTGCTACTGCTTTCTTAATGTCAAATACATATTCCTTCGACCATGAGATCATGCAACTCCCGGATACCAGAGGAATACCTTGTGTGCTATCAAACGTCACAATGTAACTGGGTGATCATAAAGATGCTCTACAGGTATCTCCGAAGGTGTCTGTTGAGTTGGCATGGATCGAGATTGGGATTTGTCACTCCGTGTATCGGAGAGGTATCTCTGGGCCCTCTTGGTAATACACATCACAAAAAGCTTGCAAGCAAAGTGACTAAGGAGTTAGTTACGAGATTATGTATCACAGAACGAGTAAAGAGACTTCCCGGTAACGAGATTGAACTAGGTATGAAGATACCGACGATCGAATCTCGGGCAAGTAACATACCGATAGACAAAGGGAATTACGTATGTTGTCATAAAGGTTTGACCGATAAAGATCTTCGTAGAATATGTAGGAACCAATATGGGCATCCAGGTCCCGCTATTGGTTATTGACCGGAGAGGTGTCTCGGTTATGTCTACATCATTTCGAACCCGTAGGGTCCGCACACTTAACGTTTGTTGATGATATAGTATTATATGAGTTATGTGTGTTGATGACCGAATGTTGTTCGGAGTCCCGGATGAGATCACGGACATGACGAGGAGCTCTGGAATGGTCCGGAGGTAAAGATCGATATATAGGACGATGCTATTTGGTCACCGGAAAGGTTTCGGAATATATCGAGTAGTCATCGGATCACCGGAAGGGGTTTCGGGAGGCCCCGGGAGGTTATTGGGCCATATGGGCCAAAAGAGGGGAGCACACCAGCCCACAAGGGGCTGGCACGCCCCACCTCTAGGCCGCCAGCCCTATGGAAGGAAAGGGGGGAGGGCTAGCCCCTCCTGCCTTCCCTCCACCTAAGAGAAAGGAACGGAGGGGGGCGCCACCCCCTCCTGCCTTCCCCCCCGCGCGCCCAAGAAGGAAGGGGCGCGACTAGGGCAGGGGCCAAGGGTAGCCGCTGGCCCCCTTGGGGTTGCCCTAGGCTGCCTCCCCTCCTCCCCCCACCTATATATATGTGTGGAGCGAGAGGGGCAACACACACCACGATTCCCTTGCCGTGTGCGGCACCCCTCTCCCTTTAGTTCATCCTCGGTCATTTTTTCGTAGTGCTCGGCGAAGCCCTGCGGAGATAGTTGCATCACCACCGTTACCACGCCGTCGTGCTGCCAGAACTCATCTACTACTTTGCCCGTCTTGCTGGATCAAGAAGGTGAGGGCGTCATCGAGCTGAACGAGTGCTGAACGCGGAGGTGCCGTACGTTCGGTACTTGATCGGTTGGATCGTGAAGGTGTACGACTACACCAACCGCGTTGACAAATGCTTCTGCTAAACGGTCTACGAGGGTACGTAGACATACTCTTCCTTCTCGTAGCCATGCATCTTCATGAATAGATCTTGCGTGTGCGTAGAATTTTTTTATTTTCCATGCAACATTCCCCAACAGTGGCATCATGAGCCAGGTCTATGCGTAGATGATATGCACGAGTAGAACACAAAGAAGTTGTGGGCGGTGATGGTCATACTGCTTACCACCAACATCTTATTTTGATTTGGCGGTATTGTGGAATGAAGCGGTTCGGACCAACCTTACATGTCCACGCACATGAGACCGGTTCCACCGACTGACATGCAACTTGTTTTGCATAAAGGTGGCTGGCGGGTGTCTGTTTCTCCTACTTTAGTTGAATCGAATTTGACTACGGCCGGTCCTTGAAGAAGGTTAAAACAACAAACTTGATAATCACCGTTGTGGTTTTGCGTAGTTAAGAATGGTTCTTGCTAGTTGCTCGTAGCAGCCACGTAAAACTTGCAACAACAAAGTAGAGGACATCTAACTTGTTTTTGGAGGGTATGTTGTGATGTGATATGGTCAAGACGTGATGTGATATACGTTGTTGTATGAGATGATCATGTTTTGTAATATCGAAAACCGGTAGGAGCCTTAGGGTTGTCTCTTAATTATTGTATGAAATGCAAGCGCCATGTAATTTCTTTACTTTATCGCTATGCATTAGCAATAGTTGTAGAAGCAATAGTTGGCGAGACGACCCCGACGCAACGATGGAGATCAAGGTGTCAAGCCGGTGACGATAGAGATCATGACGATGCTTTGGAGATGGAGATCAAAAGCACAAGATGATGATGGCCATATCATGTCACATATTTTAATTGCGTGTGATGTTTTTCCCTTATGCATCTTATTTTGCTTAGAACGACGGTAGCATTATAAGATGATCCCTTCACTAAATTTCAAGATAAAAGTGTTCTCCCCGAGTATGCACCGTTGCTAAAGTTTGTCGTTTCGAAGTACCTCGTGATGATCGGGTGTGATAGACTCTACGTTCACATACAACGGGTGTAAGCCAGTTTTGCACAAGCAGAATACTTGGGTTAAACTTGACGAGCCTAGCATGTACAGACATGGTCTCGAAACACTGGAGACCAAAAGGTCAAACGTGAGTCATATAGTAGATATGATCAACATAGAGATGTTCACCATTGATGACTACCCCATCTCACGTGATGATCGGACATGGGTTAGTTGATTTGGATCATGTATCACTTGATAACTTGAGGGATGTTAATTTAAGTGGGAGTTCATTAGTAATTTGATTAATTGAACTTAATTTATCATGAACTTAGTCTTAATAGTTTTTGCATATCTATGTTGTAGATCTATGGCCCGTGCTACCGTTCCCCTGAATTTTAATGTGTTCCTAGAGAAAGCTAACTTGAAAGATGATGGTAGCAACTACACGGTCTGGGTTCGTAACTTGAGGATTATCCTCATTACTACACAGAAGAATTATGTCCTTGATGCACCGCTAGGTGACAGACCTGCTGCAGGAGCTACTTCAGATGTTATGAACGTCTGGCAGACTCGGTCTGATGACTACTTGATAGTTCAGTGTGCCATGCTTTACGGCTTAGAACCGGGACTTCAAAGACGTTTTGAATGCCACGGAGCATATGAGATGTTCCAAGAGCTGAAGTTGATATTTCAAGCTAATGCCCGGGTTGAGAGATATGAATTCTCCAACAAGTTCTATAGCTGCAAGATGGAGGAGAATAGTTCTGTCAGTGAACTCATACCCAAAATGTCTGGGTATCATAACCACTTGACTCAGCTGGGAATTGATCTTCCAGTTGAGAGTGTTATTGACAGAGTTCTTCAATCACTGCCACCAAGCTACAAAGGCTTCGTGATGAACTATAATATGCAAGGGATGACGAAAACGATTCCTGAGCTCTTCGCAATGCTTAAGGCCGCGGAGGTAGAAATCAAGGAGCATCAAGTGTTGATGGTTAACAAGACCACTAGTTTCAAGAAAAAGGGCAAGGGAAAGAAAGGGAACTTTAAGAAGAATGGCAAGCAAGTTGCCACTCCCGTGAAGAAGCCCAAAGCTGGACCCAAGCCTGAAATTGAGTGCTTCTACTGCAAAGGAAGTGGTCACTCGAAGCGGAACTGCCCCAAATACTTGGCGGATAAGAAGGATGGCAAAGTGAAAAAAGGTATATTTGATATGCATGTTATTGATGTGTTCCTTACTAATTCTCGTAGTAGCGTCTGGGTATTTTATACTGGTTCGGTTGCTCATATTTGTAACTCGAAACAGGAGCTGCGGAATAAACGAAGATTGGCTAAGAACGAGGTGACGATGCGCGTCGGTAATGGTTCCAAGGTCAATGTGATCGCCGTCGGCACGCTACCTCTACATCTACCTTCGGGATTAGTTTTAGACCTCAATAATTGTTATTTGGTGCCAGCGTTGAGCATGAACATTATATCTGGATCTTGTTTATTGCGAGACGGTTATTCATTTAAGTCAGAGAATAATGGTTATTCTATTTGTATGAGTAATATCTTTTATGGTCCTGCACCTTTGATGAATGGTCTATTCTTATTGAATCTCGATCGTAGTGATACACATATTCATAATATTGATGCGAAAAGATGCAAAGTTGATAATGATAGTGCAACAAACTTGTGGCACTGTCGTTTAGGTCATGTTGGTGTAAAGCGCATGAAAAAACACCATGCGGATGGACTTTTGGAATCACTTGATTATGAATCATTTGATACTTGCGAACCATGCCTCATGGGTAAGATGACTAAAACCCCGTTCTCCGAAAAAATGGAGCGAGCTAATGACTTATTGGAAATAATACATACCGATGTATGCGGTCCGATGAGTGTTGAGGCACGCGGCGGGTATGGTTATTTTCTGACCTTCACAGATGATTTGAGTAGGTATGGTTATATCTACTTGATGAAACACAAGTCTGAAACATTTGAAAAGTTCAAGGAATTTGAGAGTGAAGTGGAGAATCATTGTAACAAGAAAATAAAGTTTCTACGATCTGATCGCGGAGGCAAATATTTGAGTTACGATTTTGGCCTTCTTTTAAAACAATGTGGAATTGTTTCACAACTCACGCCACCTGGAACACCACAGCGTAATGGTGTGTCCGAACGTCATAACCGTACTTTATTAAATATGGTGCGTTCTATGATGTCTCTTACTGATTTGCCTTTATCATTTTGGGGTTATGCATTAGAGACAGTTGCATTCACGTTAAATAGGGCACCGTCTAAATCCGTTGAGACGACACTGTATGAACTATGGTTTGGAAAGAAACCTAAGCTGTCGTTTCTTAAAGTTTGGGGATGCGACGCTTATGTCAAAAGGCTTCAGCCTGATAAGCTCGAACCCAAATTGGAGAAGTGTGTCTTCATAGGATACCATAAGGAAACTATTGGGTACACCTTCTACCACAGATCCGAAGGCAAGATCTTTGTTGCTAAGTTTGGGTCCTTTCTAGAGAAGGAGTTTCTCTCAAAAGAAGTGAGTGGGAAGAAAGTAGAACTTGATGAAGTAAATGTACCTTCTCTCGAATTGGAAAGTAGCTCGTCACAGAAAACTGTTCCCGTGATGCCTACACCAACTAGAGAGGAAGCTAATGATGATGATCATGAAACTTTGGATCAAGTTACTACTGAACCTTGTAGGTCGACCAGAACACGTTCCGCACCAGAGTGGTACAGTAATCCTATCCTGGAAGTCATCTTGTTAGACAACGGAAAACATACGAACTATGAAGAAGCTATGATGAGCCCAGATTCTGACAAATGGCT
The DNA here is from genome assembly GCA_011799875.1 of Thinopyrum elongatum. Classification (NCBI taxonomy): domain Eukaryota; kingdom Viridiplantae; phylum Streptophyta; class Magnoliopsida; order Poales; family Poaceae; genus Thinopyrum; species Thinopyrum elongatum. Next base: position 464,259,430 of record CM022301.1, on the reverse strand, counting down.
TGAGGCCATGAAATCTAAGATAGGATCTGTCGTGGACTTAACACGGCAGATGTCCTAGCAAAAGGACTTAGGTGTGGAGCCATCGCAACTTGGTTAGCTTAAAGGGGTTGAACAGGACAAAGGACATAGAGAGTTTACCCAGGTTCGGCCCCTCTCAATGAGGTAAAAGCCTACTCCTGCTTTTGGTTATATTGCTTGGGTTTCGATTACCAGGGAGCGAATAGGCTTAACCTAGTTTTCAATTGATTGTTTCTTGAGTTAACCCGCCGTCGGGTCACCCCTTTATATACAGGTTGATGCCCGGCGGCTTACAGAGTCCCGGCCGGCCCACACAAACGTGACCGGCTCGGTTTCTAACTAAGCTTGCCTTACAGAACAAGTCACCGCCTGGCGGTTCACACCTCCGGGCCTTAAGTCGCCTCTGGGTCTTGGGCCTTCAATGGGCTTGCTCTATGAACCGCCATCTTCATTCTTAAGTCGCCAATGGCATGACCCGGCCCCTCCTGGGAGGGTCATACCCAGTAGTTATATCCCCAACATTAGGCCCCAGGTTGATTTGAACTTGTTCACATCAATCTTCACCACTTGACTTGGCAGAATCTTCCATTATCAATTCCTTACCAATTCGCTGTAACCCGCCATGATGTCATATCACAGAACCTCTGTAACCCAACATGACATCATGCATATTAATCCCGCACAAAGCCCAGGACATCTCAACAGATCTTTATCTTAATAGACCTCCCGAAAATCGAGGCGTCCATATAGCCACATAATCATTTTTGGCCTCCTCGATTTTCGCGCATGCTGTCTAGTCACCTCCTTATAAATAGGGACAGGGGGCCCTTTTTCACTTTTTACCCCAGTCCTCTCATCTTCTTCTTCCTCCTCGTGACTCCACTGCGACCGAGCTCCGCCGCCGTCGTCCTTCATCAATAGCACCAACTCCGGCCGCTGCATCGACCTAAACAGACTAGAAAACTGCAGCGCACCTCCACTGTTCATCAGCATCAGTAAGTACTCACCTTCCTTCATAGCAGATCTGCATTAGGGTTTCCGCCGTTCGCCAGTGTTCTTCACCGTTCTTCATTTTTCCTCTTTAGAACGCGTAGTTTGATCTGAACACGATACTGAAGTTGTGCGGTAGTAGTTTTAGCATCCCTCTCCAATCGCAGAAGGTACCCTTTCTGCACAAGATCCCATCTGAGCACATGAGTTCTTCCACTGCCGCAACCTTAGGTTTAAGATTTATTTTATTTTTTGAACTGCTGTAGATCCAAAATCATAGAACTGATCCGCGGAACCTGTTTGTTCAATACTTAGCAAAATTTCACTTATAGGTCTACAGATACTTGTGAATTGCAGCCGTGCGGGCGACTTATATGATAGGCCGTAACCCGCCAAACACCATTAGTCCCGCTTTAAGCCGCCAGTGTATGTTCAGAATCTGTATAACCCGGCATTGTCTTCTAGTTTAATCATGCCAACCTTTATAGCACGTATTCTCTGCATACGAATTAGCCTTGCATAATGCACTTACTTTTTAATCACTGGACGGCTTTAACAACATAACCTTAATCCGGCAATATTTTCCTTTCTAGGCTTTTCATCAATAAAATGACCAAAACCGTTACTTCATGCAACTGGGTCGCCTCCCGGGTCACAGAACAAACGCTGAATGAGTATGTCCAAGTGGGTGCCTTAGCTGCAAAAAATGTTATCCACTGGAGAGTCCCAGGAAAAGAGACCACCCCTGTCCCACAAGAAGGCGAAGTCATAGTTTTTACTGATCATATGCTCCGGGGGTTTACCCCACCCGGCTCAAAATTCTTTCGTGATGTGCTGCATTTCTTCCAACTTCATCCTCAAGACATCGGGCCCAACTCTGTTTCAAATATTTGCAACTTTCAAGTTTTCTGCGAAGTGTACCTTCAACAAGAGCCCATTGTAGAATTGTTCAGGGAATTTTATTACTTGAACCGCCAGACTGAGTTCACAGATGGGCCCAGCCTAGAACTAGGTGGCATTTCAATTCAGAGGTGGAAAGAAGCCACTTTTCCTACCGCCGCACTTCCCAGTCATCCTAAGGACTGGAACCAGACTTGGTTTTACTGCAATGACACATCTCCAGAGGGCGAAAATCCTCTGCCGGGTTACCGTGAAAACCGGCTTAGCAACAGGCACCCTCTCCCAGAACGGATCTGCACAGAAGAACGGGCCAAATATATGCCCATTTTTGGAAAGATCAGAGCCTTAATGGCCAATGGTTTGACTGGAGTCGATCTAGTTCGATGCTGGGTCGCATGGAGAATCTTACACTTAAGCCGCCGGTCCGGCTTAATGTGTGAGTATACTGGCGATGTCAAAGATCCGCTGCATTACTCTCCAATCCGTCTGGAAGATAAACAGATCAACGATATGACTAAGACTCTGCTCCATGAGAGTTTAGAGACTTGCAGCAAAGCGGGGCTGAACCCCTTCTGCACTCTTAACCCGGCTCCAGCCGTAAGTACCTTATCTCGATTTTCTTATAAGCATTATCCATATTGCATTGTACATTTTTCATCTTGGTTTGCTTCCTTTTCAGGCTGATGCTCCCTTCTGGAGCAAGAAATTGCAAGATAAGCTGGCCAAGAAGAGCAGGACAAAGAACAAGGCTCACAAAAAGCCTGCTAAGAAGAAAACGAACACCTCAGAGCTATTTGCTTTGAATGACGATGAGTCGGAGGTAGAACTTGACTCCCTTGGCTCTTTTTTAATACATCTTATTGACGCTGAAAACTCTCAGGATGACGCGGAAGCCAGCCACGCGGATGGTGAAGAGGTAACTATCCTTTCCTCCGACTCTGAACCTCTGCCAAGACAGAAAATTCGACAAGCGAGCCGGAAAGTAAGGTTTTCTCACCCTTTAGCTTACCTGGATCCCAACTTTATTTTGAAGAAACAACAGCATGAAGTTCACTGCACAACCCAAAACAGCAGTGGCGGCAATCTTTCCTCCGGCTTACCCAACACGCCGGCTCCTCGGAAACGCCAGAATGAGGTGCCACAAATTCCAACCCTCTCCTTTCCTAAGGCGTGTCTTATCCGTCAACCACTTAATCCGTCTGACTCAAATTATCAGGGTACTTCTCACTCCTCTTCTGGCGACTCAACTGGGACTCAGATTCCCTTCTTCAAAGTTGCTCCTGGGTGAGTATATTAAACTTTTCTGCTTTAACACTTGTATAATGATATACTGATATCCTTATATGTCTTACTTTCAGCGGCATAGCCAAACCCAGCAAGAAGTTAAAACTAAATAAACCGGCCGAAGATCCCAAGATTGTTGAGCTGGAAATACCAACTGTGTCTGAAGCTTCTCAAAGGACTCCGGAGGCTGCTGCTGATGACCCGCCACCAGAGACTCAGAACCTTGCGGAGGAGCCAATAGGTGTTGATCCCTCTAACACTAAACAGCCAAGTTCCACCAAGCCTGCTGAAGAAGAGGCTGAAGATGTTATGGTCACTGGGACCAGTTATGTAGAGCCAGGCAATCCCACCGTGTTATCAAAGCACAGTGCCAAGGAAGAATTTTCCGCTGCTGAAAAAGGCAAATGGAAACTGGACTTGGAGAGTTACGCCAGTTTCAGCGCCAGTGAGATTCATTCGGGCTACCTAAGCCGCCTGCATACTAGCCGAGACATGGAAGCCGGCTTAGTCAACCTGATGAAAGAGCGCTTTGAGGTAACCACTGAAATCCTTCTCATAGTAATATATATGTCAGCCGCCAAGTCTATAGGATACGAAATAATTTGAGAATGCTGTAGACTTAAATGATAGCCTTCATGCAATCCTTCAAAATTACTCAATCTGTATTAGATCCAATTATGTAGCCCCCAAGGGCCGGCTTAAGCTGAATAGCTAAGCTGGGACTTAACGTCATGTTTGTAATCAAAATCCGAATATGTAGCCCCCATGAGCCGGCTTAATTTAGAAAATCTAGCCGGGTCATTAAGGATCTGTCTTGAGAAAGAATCAACCTACATTAGCCCCCAAGTGCCAAGTAGAATACTTTGTAATGTGCTTGGGACTTCAATAAAATCATTGTTATCATTCCTGAGCATTGTCTGATTTACCCTTTCAGGCTGAGTTAAACATGAAGGAATCCCAGGTGATCGATCTGTAGAAGAACATCTCGTTACAGCAATCAGAGACATCAAAGGCCAAATTAGAATTGAAAGCCGCCTTGGAGGTTTCTGAAAAGTTAAAGACGGATTTCAACACGCAGGTGCCGGCTGGGAAATCGAGAAGGCCACTCTTTTGAAGAGAGCTGAAGATGCTGAGGCTGCTCTTAAGCCGGTGACTGAAGAGTTATCTGACTTGAAGCGTCAGATTAATAACATGACAGCTGCCATCTTTGGTAAGTAATATTGTACTTCAATCTTTCACCACCAATATATAACAACCATCAGCCGATTTATCAATATCTTTGCCGATGCAGGCCCCAGAAGTTCCAACCTTGGTCAAGACATGCGTGTGAAACTTAAAGCTGCATATACCCTTGTGGAGCAGTTATACACCGACGCTCAACGGGCTATATCTGCTATCTCGCATAAAAAGCAATCACCTTCACTCATCAGGGAAGTGCTGGATAAATTATCTATGCTGCCTCAAAGAGTTGAAAAGCTAAAGCGATCAGCTGCTAGAGCCGGTGCCATCACCGCGCTGAGTCGGGCAAAGGCATGGCAAGCAGAACTGGACCCAGAAGAGTTGGCCACCGGCTGCCCAAGCCTGAAAGAGGACGAGTCTCCCTTCGAAGCAGCAGATTTCGGCAAGTGTGTAAGGGAAATGCGCCCTTTGGCAAGCAAGCTAGCTGAGGAGACTGACTTGTCAAAATATCAGGCGGCTTACACCAAAGAAAACTCAAAAGTATCAGTGCCGGTTCATGATGCCGTGGATCTTATCCTGCCAACACGTAAGCACACCTTCGCTCCCGATATTGATCCGTCGACCCCTATAGATGATGAAGCTGTATTTAAAGCTTTGACTGGGATCAATTGGGCCACATCTGACTTCCAGATGATGGGAGAAGACGAAGAATCGGCGCAGGATGACCCGGAATCTTCAACCCGCCAGGACCAAGATAACTGACCAAAGAGCCGGCTTGTAACCTGCCGTGTAGAATCTGTGTGCAGAAAAACACTTATTCTTTTGGGCCATAAAACGCCTTGTAATAGGCTAGCTGAACAAAATGATCTGCCATGCCATCGTGCATGTTTATCATTTTCGTTTTGAAAACTGCTGATGAAAAACTTGATGAGCTACCGATGAGGCAAAAATTTCATCATCCTTTCCAGTGATCATATGAGTTCAAATGTTCCTGCACATATGTTTAAACAATATTTGCCCTGGCGGTTTAAGCCAAGGCGGGTCATAGTGCCCAACAAAGTATTTTCTGGCCACTTTAAAGTCTATAACCATGGTGGGTTATCAAACCTCGCATATTCATATAACAAGTAAAAACATACCTGTGAAATTGGTTCATACCGCCGGCTTACATCGCCATATCCAGTGAGGGCGACAACCCAAAGATTTATAAGCGCATAATTTCAATTGCGCAATCAAATTATACTGGCGACTTAATGTCCAAAGCCAGGACGGGTTATCAAAACCCCAAATATGCTCAAATATGAGTCATAAAGAATAAGGCTACATGGCCTAAATTGTTTTAAACCATATATTCATATGGTACAAGGATATGAATCCAAACAATGTTCAGAGAAAATAACAAATCATTAAAAAAACAAGGCTTTCATAGGCCGCCAAGCCAAAATTTCAAGTGCTTTCATGGGCCGCACAGCCACTGAGTTAATCCTTCATTCAAACCCGTAAGCCGGCCCTCACATGACCAACCGCCGTTTTAACCTCAAAAATTGCAGGGTCTTTATTACAAGATTGACTGTTGAGAGTACGGCGGGTCATTCCAGGATTACCTGGGCGGAGTGACAAGGACATACAGGCAGGATAACCCGGAATTTGGTGTTTACACCTGGCATACAAGCCGATCAAGAGGGTAAGTATAGCTATGTTCATTGAACAGGAAGCCCCCAAGTGACCTATAATAAGCCCTCAAGGCAGAATACCTATGTTTGAACTACGCACTGCAGCAAGTTCTCTTTGGTAACCTTTAACTTGGGCAGGAAGCCCCCAAGTGATTTGTAACAAGGCGTGTAAGCCAGATCAAGAGGGTAAGCACAACTATGCTCATTGAGCCGGAAGCCCCCAAGCGATCTTATGAACTGACAATAAAGACTCAGATACTCAGAAATGAAACGACAGAGGCCCTGAATTATCAGGGATGCCGGCTTTATTATACTGATCATAATATATACATTGATGAAAGTATGTACAACACAAGAGCCGATGGCTCAAGTGTAATAAGGCCGAAGATGAGCAATGTTCCAAGGCCGGCGGGTCTCCTCCTCCGATGTGCGTGAGTCCTTGTGGTCTCGAATGTCAATGAGGTAATATGACCCGTTGTTCAGATTTTTGCTGACCACAAAAGGCCCTTCCCAAGGTGGGGATAATTTGTGCATATCTGTTTGATCCTGGATGAGCCGGAGCACCAAATCACCTTCTTGAAAGGTCCGGGTTTTAACCCGGCGACTATGATAACGACGCAGATCTTGCTGGTAAATCGCCGAACCGCAAGGCCACGCTCCTCATCCAGGGGGTCAAGATCATCCTGACGTGCTTTTTCGTTATCAGCTTCAACATAAGCCGCCACACGGGGCGAGTCGTGACGGATGTCACTGGGAAGAACCGCCTCTGCTCCGTAAACCATGAAGAAGGGTGTATAACCCGTGGATCTGTTGGGGGTAGTATTAATACTCCAAAGCACTGAGGGTAACTCTTCCACCCAACAGCCCGGCGTCCTCTGCAAAGGGACCATAAGCCGGGGCTTTATGCCTCTCAAGATTTCTTGATTGGCCCTTTCGACTTGACCATTGGACTAGGGGTGAGCCACTGATGAAACATCAAGACGAATATGCTCTCGTTGACAGAACTCTTACATAGCACCCTTAGACAGATTAGTACCATTATCAGTTATGATGCTATGCGGGTAGCCAAAACGGAAAATCACCTTTTTAATAAATTGAACCGCCGTTGCCGCATCACACTTGCTGACCGGCTCTGCCTCAACCCACTTAGTAATTTTGTCAACCGCCACCAAAAGGTGTGTCTTTTTGTCCTTGGATCTCTTGAAAGGTCCAACCATATCTAGCCCCCAGACTGCAAATGGCCAAGTGATTGGAATCATCCTCAATTCTTGAGCCGGCACATGAGCTCGTTTGGAAAATTTCTGACAGCCGTCGCACTTGCTAACCAGATCTTCTGCATCAGCATGAGCCGTCAGCCAATAAAACCCATGACGAAAAGCCTTAGCCACGAGAGACTTAGAGCCGACATGATGGCCACAATCTCCTTCATGAATCTCTCTTAGAATCTCACGGCCCTTCTCAGGAGAAATACAGCGCTGAAACACCCCTGTGACACTGCATCGGTGTAACTCGCCATTGACAATGGTCATTGACTTAGACCGCCGGGTTATTTGCCTGGCCAAAGTTTCATCCTCAGGTAACTCTCCCCGGGTCATATAAGCCAAATACGGAACTGTCCAATCAGGAATAGCATGAAGAACCGCCACCAACTGTGCCTCCGGGTCAGGGATAGCAAGATCCTCTTCCGTAGGCAATTTAACTGAAGGATTATTCAGAATATCAAGAAAGACATTAGGTGGTACCGGCTTACGCTAAGATCCCAGCCTGCTTAAAGCATCAGCCGCCTCGTTTTTTCTGCGATCAACATGTCCCACTTGGTAACCCTTGAAATGACCAGCAATACCATCAACCGCCCGGCGATAAGCCGCCATGAGTGGGTCTTTGGAATCCCAAGTTACTGAGACTTGATGAGCCACCAGATCTGAATCGCCAAAACACCTGACCCAGCTTAGGTTCATCTCTTTGGCCATCCGAAGACCATGGAGTAAGGCCTCATATTCAGCTGCATTGCTAGTACAAGGAAACACCAGCCTTAAGACATAACAGAACTTATCACCTTGTGGGGAGTCAAAATAACTCCAGCCCCCGAGCCTTCCAACTGCCTGGATCCATCAAAATGAATAGTCCAATACGTATTATCAGGCTTCTCCTCAGGCATCTGCAACTCTGTCCAGTCATTGATAAAATCCACAAGTGCCTGAGATTTGATGGCTGTTCGAGGCATATACTTTAAACCATGGGGTCCAAGCTCAATGGCCCACTTGGCTACCCGGCCTGTAGCTTCTCTGTTCTGAATAATATCCCCTAGAGGAGCAGAACTGACCACAATAATAGGATGACCATGGAAATAATGCTTCAGCTTGCGACTAGCCATGAACACTCCATAAACTAGCTTCTGCCAATGTGGGTACCTTTGCTTAGATTCAATTAATACCTCACTGACATAGTAAACCGGCCTTTGAACCGGATATTCCTTGCCTGATTCCTTTCTCTCCACCACAACCGCTACGCTGACGGCTCTGCTGTTAGCAGCCACATACAAAAGCAAGGGCTCCTTATCAATAGGAGCTACAAGAACCAGCGGCTCAGCCAACTGTTTTTTAAGCACCTCGAACGCCTGATTGGCAGCATCACTCCAGACAAAATGATCTGTTTTCTTCATCATCTGGTATAGAGGAATAGCCTTTTCTCCCAGGCGGCTTATAAACCGGCTTAAAGCCGCAATACAACCCGCCAAACGCTGGACGTCGTTAATACATGTCGGTTTAGCCAAAGAAGTGATAGCCTTGATTTTCTTCGGGTTAGCTTCAATACCTCTCTCAGAGACCAAAAAACCCAAGAGCTTGCCAGCTGGCACACCAAAGACACATTTGGCCGGGTTAAGCATCATCTTGTAGACACGGAGATTGTCAAAGGTCTCCATCAAATCATCTAACAAGGTCTCCTTCTTCCTGGATTTCACAACAATATCATCCACATAAGCATGAACATTACGCTCAATCTGGCTGTGGAGGCAATTCTGAACACAACGCTGATAAGTCGCCTGGGCACTCTTGAGCCCAAAAGGCATAGACACGTAGCAGAAGGCTCCAAAGGGAGTGATGAAAGATGTCTTCTCCTGGTCCTTAACTGCTATCTTGATCTGATGATAACCAGAATAAGCATCTAAAAAACTCAAACGCTCACAACCCGCCGTAGCATCAATGATCTGATTAATACGAGGGAGAGCAAAAGGATCAGCTGGACAGGCCTTATTAAGGTCCGTGTAATCCACACACATATGCCAAGTGCCATTTTTCTTAAGTACCAGCACCGGGTTAGCCAACCATTCAGGATGAAAAACTTCAACAATAAACCCGGCCGCCAAGAGCCGGGCCACCTCTTCACCAATGGCATTGCGCCTCTCTTCATTAAAACGACGAAGGAATTGCTTGACCAGTTTAAACTTTGGATCAATATTGAGAGTGTGCTCAGCGAGTTCCCTCAGTACACCTGTCATGTCTGAAGGCTTCCATGCAAAGATGTCCCGGTTCTCACGAATGAACTCGATGAGCGCGCTTTCCTATTTTGGATCCAAGTTGGCACTTATAATGAACTGTTTGGATGAATCACCAGGGACAAAATAGACCTGCTTGGTGTCATCTACTGACTTAAACTTCAACAAGGGGTCATGCTCTGTGGTTGGCTTCTTCAAAGGGGTCATATCCGCCGGGTCAACATTATCCTTGTAAAACTTCAACTCCTCTGTTGCACAAATAGCCTCAGCATAGGCAGCATCGCCTTCTTCACATTCCAAAGCTATCTTCCTGTCACCATGCACCGTGATGGTACCCTTAAGACCCGGCATTTTAAGCTACAAATAAACATAACAAGGCCGTGCCATAAATTTGGCATAAGTCGGCCGTCCAAACAAGGCGTGATAAGGGCTCTTAATCTTGACCACCTCAAAAGTCAATGTTTCATCCCTATAATCATGCTCATTGCCAAAAGCCACTTCCAAGGCTATCTTACCCACTGGATATGCCGACTTACCAGGCACCACCCCATGAAAGACGGTAGAAGACGGCTTAAGATCTTTGTCAGTCAAATTCATGCGGTGAAAAGTATCATAATAAAGGATGTTGATACTGCTGCCCCGTCCATAAGCACCTTTGTGAACTTGTATCCTCCAACCTGAGGAGCGACCACCAAAGCCAGCTGACCCGAGTTGTCAACCCGGGGCGGGTGATCCTCATGGCTCCATACAATGGGCTGCTCTGAGCATCGCAAGTACCGAGGGACTGCCGGCTCAACCATGCTCATCGCTCGTTTATGAATCTTCTGGTCTCGCTTGCATAAACTCATGGTAAAAACATGATATTGGCCACTATTCAGCTGCTTTGGATTGCTCCGGTAGCTGGACTGCTGCTGCTGATTACCCTGACTGGGCTGTTGATTAAAACCACCTTGATTGCCTTGGCCTTGAAACCCAGAGTTTGAGCCGCCACCTCTAAAGCCGGGCCCGTGAGAGCCGGATCCTGACCCGCCATTCGGGCCATGATGGTCCTGATAAAAACCGGAATTTCTATACTCCTTCATGATGAAACAATCTTTCCATAGATGAGTAGCCGGTTTATCTTGGGAACCATGCTTTGGGCAAGGCTGGTTCATTATCGCCTCAAGGTTGAACTTTGGCCCGCCAAACTGGGGCATTTATGATTTCCCCTTCCGACGTTGATTGTTATTCTGCGTGTTGGTATTAGCCACAAAATCTGAACCGCCGTCAGCTTGCTTGCGTTTACCATCATTGCCTTGGTTCTGACCCGCCGTATTGTGCTAATGTCCCTTACCGTTCTTCTTCCCCTTGCCAGACTTCTCCTCATCAAACTCAGGGTCTTTAGTGTTATCAGAGTCGGCATATTTGATGAGCGCTGCTGCCATGAGCTCTCCCATGTCGTTGCAGTGGCGCTTGAGTCGCCCCAGCTTCTGTTTGAGGGGAATGAACCGGCAATTTTTCTCCAAAATTAGGACGGCTGAGCCAGCGTTGATGCTTTCCGATGAGTGGATAATGGCCGAGATCCGGCGTAACCAATGGGCGGTTGACTCGTCCTCCCTCTGGATACAAGTGTCTAAATCAAGAATCGACGTAGGCTGCTTGCATGTGTCCTTGAAGTTCTGAATAAAGCGCGTCTTCAATTCAGCCCATGAACTGATGGAGTTAGGGGGCAATCCCTTTAGCCAGGTGCGAGCCGGCCCATCCAACATCATGGTGAAATACTTAGCGCACACAGCGTCATTAACGTCCAACATCTCCATGGCCAGCTCATAGCTCTCAAGCCAAGCCTCCGGGGGTTGATCTGCTGTGTAATTGGGCACCTTGCAGGGGCCCTTGAAATCCTTTGGCAGACGCTCATTACGCAAAGCCGGCACAAGACACGGCACACCTACGGTCCTAGAACTCATCCCAGCTTCTACAGACACCGACGGGTTATGCTGAGGTTGCTGGTGAGCCACTAGCTGAGCCGCTAGCTCCGCCTCCCAACGTGCCCTGGCCTGATCCACCAAAGTCTGAGCATTGTTATCAGCATGTGGCAGGTCATGCCCACGGGGCTGGTTACGGTGCCGCTCACTACTCGAAACCGCCGGTGACTCGATGCGCCGGCTCTAACTTCGGCTATGGCGTGGGGTTGAATGAATCCGCTCACGGCTATATGAGTACGTCGCTTGTTGAGCTACCGCGGTTTAAAGAAGTTCCACGGCCTTCCGCGCCTCAACCGCCACGGGAGACTCGCCTTGCACCGGGAGAGCCACCGGCCGTGATGCCACAGCAATCATGTTATCCATAGGGTTAGAATAATGACCCGGCGGTGTTGGCACCTGCCGAGGCGGGGTTACATTCAAACGAGGCGGGTCTGCAATACGTGGTTGAGCCGTCGCCCCGGTCACGGGCGCCTCGATAGCCCGGGTTACCTCAGGCGGATTACTTGGTCCGGCCCCAGGCGTGTTGAAAAGATTCCTCGCATCGTACTCCAAAGGTAGACGACTCTGGTGCCTCCTTCGCAGAACGGCGTTGGATGCATTCTGATCCAAGCTTAACCAGAAATTCTCCGCTTGAATCCATTGTGACTCGGCGTCCAGGGCGGCTCGTTCTGTCGCCATCCTAGCATTCTCAGCGTTAAGCTCAACCTTGGCCTGAGCTATCTCATCTCGCAGTTTTGCTATGTCCACCTTATGCTGTGCTTGAGTCGCCGGGGTCACCTCTGCCTCCAATAGAGTTGCCAAAGCATCCAAGAGCTCAGACAAAACCTGAGCCGGCGGGCGCACAGAGCCGCTCGCTCCGGCTATCGCCTCAGCGGTTGAACCGGAAGTCATAGCCGTAGCAGTTGATGAATTGAGCACCGGTTGTGTGCCGGCCATGAAGATCGCGACTCTGTTCGGCGGCTCATAGGGGTCCGGAATACTGTCGCCATCGGAATAGCCCCCAAGCCTGCCGTCTTGCAGTTGATACATTGAACTAGTCTCACCGGCTGAGGACTCATCATTAGAGTAGATGGCCGTCTCTCCACCGGATACAGATCCTTCCTCAAGATCCGCTCCGTGAATAAAACCAACAAAAGTGTGCTTCACGGCGGTTTGAACCTTGGCGGGACGCGCGCGCAGAGCCGTCTCGATGATGTCGGTGCAGGTGTCCGGCTCAGGCTCCGACTCGCCGATCTTGCCGATGAAGACGTGGATTCCGCCGAAGGGGATCCGGTACCCGTATTCGATTGAATCGGCCTCGGGGCCCCAGCCTGCATCGTCGATGTAGATTTTTCCACGGCGACTCTTGGTCATCCGGCCCACGGTATATCCCTTGATCCCTGAGAAGCTACCCTTCAAGAACTCGAACCCACCGTGCGCTGGCCCCACAGTGGGCGCCAACTATCGTGGACTTAACACGGCAGATGTCCTAGCAAAAGGACTTAGGTGTGGAGCCATCGCAACTTGGTTAGCTTAAAGGGGTTGAACGGGACAAAGGACACAGAGAGTTTACCCAGGTTCGGCCCCTCTCAATGAGGTAAAAGCCTACTCCTGCTTTTGGTTGTATTGCTTGGTTTTGATTACCAGGGAGCGAATACGCTTAACCTAGTTTTCGATTGATTGTTTCTTGAGTTAACCCGCCGCCGGGTCACCCCTTTATATACAGGTTGATGCCCAGCGGCTTACAGAGTCCCGGCCGGCCCCACAAATGTGACCAGCTCGGTTTCTAACTAAGCTTGCCTTACAGAACAAGTCACCGCCTGGCGGTTCACACCTCCGGGCCTTAAGTCGCCTCCGGGTCTTGGGCCTTCAATGGGCTTGCTCTATGAATTGCCATCTTCATTCTTAAGTCGCCAATGGCATGACCCGGCCCCTCCTGGGCGGGTCATACCCAGTAGTTATATCCCCAACAGGATCCATGTATGAGAACAAAGTATGGACTTTGGTGGAATTTCCCGATGATCGGCAAGCCATTGAAAATAAATGGATCTTCAAGAGGAAGACAGACACTGATGGTAATATCATTGTCTACAAAGCTCGACTTGTCGCGAAAGGTTTTCAACAAGTTCAAGGGGTTGACTACGATGAGACTTTCTCACCCGTAGTGGTGCTTAAGTCTGTCCGAATCTTGTTAGCAATTGCCGCATTTTATGATTATGAAATCTGGCAAATGGACGTCAAAACTGCATTCCTTAATGGATTTCTTAAAGAAGAGTTGTATATGATGCAACCAGAAGGTTTTGTCGATCCTAAAGGTGCTAACAAAGTGTGCAAGCTCCAGCAATCCATCTATGGACTGGTGCAAGCATCTTGGAGTTGGAATATACGCTTTGATGATGTGATCAAAGCATATGGTTTTATACAGACTTATGGTGAAGCCTGTATTTACAAGAAAGTGAGTGGGAGCTCTGTAGCATTTCTGATATTATATGTGGATGACATATTGTTGATTGGAAATGATATATAATTTCTGGATAGCATAAAAGGATACTTGAATAAGAATTTTTCAATGAAAGACCTCGGTGAAGCTGCTTATATATTGGGCATCAAGATCTATAGGGATAGATCGAGACGCTTAATAGGACTTTCACAAAGCACATACCTTGACAAAGTTCTGAAGAAGTTCAAAATGGACCAGTCAAAGAAAGGGTTCTTGCCTGTGTTGCAAGGTGTGAAATTGAGTCAGACTCAAAATACGACCACGGCAGAAGATAGAGAGAAAATGAAAGTCATCCCCTATGCCTCAGCCATAGGTTCTATTATGTATGCCATGTTGTTTACCAGACCTGATGTGTGCCTTGCCATAAGTTTGGCAGGGAAGTACTGATGTCTACTATGCAACTTTATTCTTGTAGACTCGTGTTGGGCCTCCATGCGCAGAGTTTTGTAGGACAGTAGCAATTTTCCCTCAAGTGGATGACCTAAGGTTTACCAATCCGTGGGAGGCGTAGGATGAAGATGGTCTCTCTCAAACAACACTGCAACCAAATAACAAAAAGTCTCTTGTGTCCCCAACACAATAAATACAATGGTAAATTGTATAGGTGCACTAGTTCGGCGAAGAGATGGTGATAAAAGTGTAATATGGATAGTAGATATTGATTTTTGTAATAAGAACAATAAAAAACAGCAAGGTAGCAATTGATAAAACGGAGCACACACGGTATTGCAATGCTTGAAAATGAGGCCTAGAGTCCGTACTTTCGCTAGTGCAATATCTCAACAATGCAAATCTAATTGGATCATATAACTATCCCTCAACGTGCGATGAAGAATCACTCCAAAGTTCCTATCTAGCGGAGAACATAAGAAGAAATTGTTTGTAGGGTACGAAACCACCTCAAAGTTATTCTTTCCGTTCGATCTATTCAAGAGTTCGTACTAAAATAACACAAAGTTATTCTTTCCGTTCGATCTATCCAATAGTTCGTACTAAAATAACACCATATGATACGCATCAACCAACTCTAATGTCACCTAGATACTCCAATGTCACCACAAGTATCCATGAGTTAATTATACGATATGCATCAAACAATTTCAGATTCATAATACTCAATCCAACACAAAGAACCTCAAAGAGTGCCCCAAGATTTCTACCGGAGAAACAAAGATGAGAACATGCATCAACCCCTATGCATAGATTACCCCAATGTCACCTCGGGAATCCGCAAGTTGAGTGCCAAAACACATATCAAGTGAATCAATATAATACCCCATTGTCACCACGGGTATTCATAGCAAGACATATATCAAGTGCTCTCAAATCCATAAATGTATTCAATCCGATAAAACGAAATCTCAAAGGGAAAACTCAATTCATCACAACAAGATAGAGAGGGAGAAACACCATATGATCCAACTATATTAACAAAGCCCCCGATAAATTAAGATCATGCCATCAAGAACACGAGAGAGAGAGAGATTAAATACATAGCTACTGGTACAAACCCTCAGGCCCGATGGTGGACTACTCCCTTCTCATCATGGTGGCCGCCGGGATGATGAAGATGGCCACCGGTGATGATTTCCCCCTCCGACAGGGTGCCGGAACGGGGTCTAGATTGGTTTTCGTGGCTACAGAGGCTTGCGGCGGCGGAACTTCTGATCTAGGGTTATCTTCGGGGGTTTTTGGAATATTTGGCAATTTATAGGGCGAAGAGGCGGTGCGGGAGGCCACCGAGGTGGGCACAACCCACCAGGGCGCGCCCAGGTGGGTTGTGCCCCCCTCGGGGAACCCCTCTGGTACTTCTTTGGCCCACTGGATGTCTTCTGGTCCAAAACAAATCTCCAAAAATTTCGCTGCGTTTGGACTCCATTTGGTATTGATTTTCTGCAAAGTAAAAAACAAGCAAAAAACATCAACTGTTACAGGGCACTATGTCAATAGGTTAGTCCCAAAAAATGATATAAAGTTGCTATAAAATGATTGTAAAACATCCAAGAATGATAATATAACAGCATGGAACAATCAAAAATTATAGATACGTTGGAGACGTGTCAGCATCCCCAAGCTTAATTCCTGCTCGTCCTCGAGTAGGTAAATGATAAAAACAGAATTTTTGATGTGGAATGTTGCCTAACATGTTCATCACATATTCTTTTCTTTTGTAGCATGGATGTTTGGACTTTTATATGGTTCAAAGCAATAGTCTAGTTTTGACATGAAAATTTCAATACTCAAGCATATCAACAAGCAACCATGTCTTTCAAAATATCAACACTAAAGAAAGTTATCCCTAGCCCATCATGCTCAATCATTGATCCATTCATGAAACACACTCGCATATTAGCTACATTCAATTCTCAAGTACGATCATAGTGCCCCTTAGTTGGTGCTTTATAAGAGAAGATGGAGACTCATATAATTTTTTTTGCATAAAGTAAATAGATAGGCCCTTCGCAGAGGGAAGTAGGGATTTGTAGAGGTGCCAGAGCTCAAGCGAAAAAGAGAGATAAAAACATTTTGGGTGGCATGCTTTTCCTATCAACGAAAATGATCGAGTAGTTCCCAATACTTTCCATGCTAGATATATCATAGGCGGTTCCCAAACAGAAAATAAAGTTTATTCCTTTTTCCACCATTCTTTCACATTCCACGGCTAGCCGTATCCACGGGTACCGGCCATACCAACACTTTCCAAGGAATTTATTATTTGACAACATAAAGTAAATTCATTTTTCATTTCGGGACTGGGCATCCCTATTACCTTTGCCGTACTCTCGTGCAATGACAAGTGAATAAACACTCATCTTGAGAATAACACATCTAGCATGGAAAAATATCAGCCACCCCCTACCGTTTCATGAGCAGTACGAGCACACAAAAAGGGAATTATTTTGAAAATTAGAGATGGCACATACAAATTTGCTTAGAACGGCACGGAAATACAGCATATATGTAGGTATGGTGGACTCATGTGGCAAAACTGGGTTTAAATATTTTGGGTGCACAAGTAGTATTCCTACTTAGTGCAAGTGGAGGCTAGCAAATAGATTGAGAAGCAACCAACCAATAAACGAAAAATCACATAAGCGAGCATTAAGCATAACTAACACCGAATAATGCACCATAAGTAGGATGTAATTTCATTGCATAACTATTGACTTTCGTGCTTGCATAGGGAATCACAAACCTTAACACCAATATTCTTACTAAAGCATAATTACTCACCAACATGACTCACATATTATTATCTCCATATCGCAAAACTATTACAAAGAATCAAGTTTATTTTGTCCAATGATCTTCATGAAAGTTTTTATTATATCCCTCTTGAATATCTATCACTTTGGGACTAATTTCATAAGTTGCAATTGATTTTGACAAGCTCAAGCAAATTTAAGTGAAGAACATGAGCATAAAATTTTCTTCTCTCAAAATAATATAAGTGGAGCATGAGAGAAAATGACAAACTACTCCAAAAAGATATAAGTGAAGATCAAGTGAGTAGTTAAGTAAATAGGTAGCTATTTGAGGACTCTCTTTTATTTAAAAAAACTTTCAGATCTAAGTATTTATTTAAACAGCAAGCTAAAAAAACAAAATGACATTCTAAGGATAGCACACATCATGTGAAGAAGCAAAAACTTAGGCCCAACCGAGGCTAACCGATAATTGTTGATGAAGAAAGGTGGGATGCCTACCAGGGCATCCCCAAGCTTAGATGCTTGAGACTTCTTGGAATATTAACTTGGGATGCCTTGGGAATCCCCAAGCTTGAGCTCTTGTGTCTTCTTCATACCTCTCAAATCACGGTTTCCCTAATTCTTAAAAACTTCATCCACACAAAACTCAACAAGAACTCGTGAGATAAGTTAGTATAAATCAATGCAAAACCTTATCTTTCTCTACTGTAGCAAATCACTAAAATTATTATTGAACATTGCATACTAAATGCCTCTGCATATTTAATACTCCTATCCTCAAATAGAATCATTAAACAAGCAAACATATGCAAACAATGCGAACATAACAGCAATCTGTCTAAACAGGACAGTCTGTAAAGAGTGCAATTGTACTCATACTTCCCTAACTCCAAAAATTCTGAAAATTTACCACACTGTAGAAAATTTATCAGACCTTATTCTTCAAAAAGTTTCAACAATTTATCACATTCTAACTTTTCTGGATAATTATTTCAACAGTGATAAACTTTCTGTTTTGAAACAGCAACTCATGTATTTGCAAAATAAGCATGGTGATGGCTATCCTTGCCACTTTTATTGAAATAAAAGATGCAAAACATTATTATAAATAACATCAAGCAAATCCTAATAAAATAAAATGACTCTCCAAGCAAAACTCATATCATGTGACGAATGAAAATATAGCTCCAAGTGAGGTTACCGATAATGTTGAAGACGAAAGAGGGGATGCCTTCCGGGGCATCCCCAAGCTTAGTTGCTTGGATCTTCCTTGAATATTACCTTGGGGGTGCCTTGGGCATACCCAATATTAGGGTCTTGTCACTCCTTATTCTCCTCATATCGATATCTCACCCAAAACTTTAAAACTTCAATCACACAAAACTTGACGGAACTTCGTGAGATAGGTTGGTATGATAAAGACAAATCATTCACTTTGGTACTGTCAAAGACAAGATTCATAATTGTTCTCACACAATGCCTATTGTACCTTATCATTTCCACAATTTATATTGAGCAATATAAGCCATAGAAACTAGAAAACAAGCAAACTATGCATTGAAAACAGAATCTGTCAAAAACAGAACAGTACGTAAAGATCTGAATTAAAGTCATACTTATGTAACTCCAAAAATTCTGAAACTTTAGGAATACGTAGGAAATTTGTATACCCATTAACTGTAAAAAATTCAAAAATTGTTCGACGATCCAGTAAACTTAAAAAATTCTGTTACTGGGCGCAAAAGTTTCTGTTTTTGCACAGAATCAAGTCAACTATCATCCACACTATCCCAAAGGCTTTACTTGGCACTTTATTGAAACAAAACCTATAAAACATGATTAATACAGTATCCTAATCATGTGAACACAGAAAAACAGTAGGGGTAAATGTTGGGTTGTCACCCAACAAGCGCTTTTCTTTTATGCCTTTTTAGCTAGGCATGATGATTTCAATGATGCTCACATAAAAGATAAGAATTGAAACACAAAGAGAGCATCATGAAGCATATGACTAGCACATTTAAGTCTAACCCACTTCCTATGCATAGGGATTTTGTGAGCAAACAACTTATGGGAAGAAGAATCAACTAGCATAGGAAGGCAAAACAAGCAAAACTTCAAGATTCTCAACACATAGAGAGGAATCTTGATATTATTGAGAAGCCTACAAGCATATGTTCCTCTCTCATAATAATTTTCAGTAGCATCATGAATGAATACAACAATATATCTATCACATAAATAATTCTTTTCATGATCCACAAGCATGGAAATTTTATTACTCTCCACATAAGCAAATTTATTCTCATGAATAGTAGTGGGAGGAAACTCAACAAAATAACTATCATGAGATACTTGATTGGCATAGTCCAATTGAAAATTAAAATCATGATGACAAGTTTCATGGTTATCATTATTCTTTATAGCATACATGCCATCACAATAATCATCATAGATAGGAACTTCATTGTCAAAATCAATTGAAACCTCTTCCAAGATAGTGGAATCATCATTAAATAAAGTCATGACCTCTCCAAATCCACTTTCATCAATATAATCATCATAAATAGGAGGCATGCAATCATCATAACAAATTTTCTCATCAAAACTTGGGGGACTAAAAGTATCATCTTCATCAAATATAGCATCCCCAAGCTTATGGCTTTGCATATAATTAGCATCATGGATGTTCAAAGAATTCATACTAACAACATTGCAATCATGCTCATCATTTAAAGATTTTATGCCAAACATTTTATAGAATTCTTCCTCTATCAATTGAGCACAATTTTCCTTTCCATCATTTTCATGAAAGACATTATAAAGATAAACAATATGATGCAACCTCAATTCCATTTTTTTTGTAGTTTTCTTTTATAAACCAAACTAGTGATAAAACAAGAAACTAAAAGATTCGATTGCAAGAACTAAAGATATACCATCAAGCACCCACCTCCCCGGCAACGGCGCCAGAAAAGAGCTTGATGTCTACTACGCAACTTTATTCTTGTAGACTCGTGTTGGGCCTCGAAGCGCAGAGTTTTGTAGGACAGTAGCAATTTTCCCTCAAGTGGATGACCTAAGGTTTACCAATCCGTGGGAGGCGTAGGATGAAGATGGTCTCTCTCAAACAACCCTGCAACCAAATAACAAAAAGTCTCTTGTGTCCCCAACACACCAAATACAATGGTAAATTGTATAGGTGCACTAGTTCGGCGAAGAGATGGTGATAAAAGTGTAATATGGATAGTAGATATTGATTTTTGTAATAAGAACAATAAAAAACAGCAAGGTAGCAATTGACAAAACGGAGCACAAACGGTATTGCAATGCTTGAAAATGAGGCATAGAGTCCCTACTTTCGCTAGTGCAATCTCTCAACAATGCTAATCTAATTGGATCATATAACTATCCCTCAACGTGCGATGAAGAATCACTCCAAAGTTCCTATCTAGCGGAGAACATAAGAAGAAATTGTTTGTAGGGTACGAAACCACCTCAAAGTTATTCTTTCCGTTCGATCTATTCAAGAGTTCGTACTAAAATAACACAAAGTTATTCTTTCCATGGGATCTATCCAAGAGTTCGTACTAAAATAACACCATATGATACGCATCAACCAACTCTAATGTCACCTAGATACTCCAATGTCACCACAAGTATCCATGAGTTAATTATACGATACGCATCAAACAATTTCAGATTCATAATACTCAATCCAACACAAAGAACCTCAGAGAGTGCCCCAAGATTTCTACCGGAGAAACAAAGATGAGAACATGCATCAACCCCTATGCATAGATTACCCCAATGTCACCTCGAGAATCCGCAAGTTGAGTGCCAAAACACATATCAAGTGAATCAATATAATACCCCATTGTCACCACGGGTATTCATAGCAAGACATATATCAAGTGCTCTCAAATCCATAAAAGTATTCAATCCAATAAAACGAAATCTCAAAGGGAAAACTCAATTCATCACAACAAGATAGAGAGGGAGAAACACCATATGATCCAACTATATTAACAAAGCCCCCGATACATCAAGATCGTGCCATCAAGAACACGAGAGAGAGAGAGAGAGATTAAACACATAGCTACTGGTACAAACCCTCAGCCCCGAGGGTGGACCACTCCCTCCTCATCATGGTGGCCGCCGGGATGATGAAGATGGTCACCGGTGATGATTTCCCCCTCCGACAGGGTGCGGAACGGGGTCTAGATTGGTTTTCGTGGCTACAGAGGCTTGCGACGGCGGAACTTCTGATCTAGGGTTATCTTCGGGGGTTTTGGAATACTTGGCAATTTATAGGGCGAAGAGGCGATGCGGGAGGCCACCGAGGTGGGCACAACCCACCAGGGCACGCCTGGGCCCCCAGGTGGGTTGTGCCCCCCTCGGGGCACCCCTTTGGTACTTCTTTGGCCCACTGGATGTCTTCTGGGCCAAAAAAATCTCCAAAAAATTTCGCTGCGTTTGGACTCCGTTTGGTATTGATTTTCTGCGAAGTAAAAAACAAGCAAAAAATAGCAACTGGCACTGGGCACTATGTCAATAGGTTAGTCCCAAAAAATGATATAAAGTTGTTATAAAATGATTGTAAAACATCCAAGAATGATAATATAACAGCATGGAACAATAAAAAATTATAGATACGTTGGAGACGTATCAGGTACCAAAGTAATCTAGGAGTGGATCACTGGACAGCGGTCAAGAACATCCTGAAGTACCTGAAAAGGACCAAGGATATGTTTCTCGTTTATGGAGGTCCAAGAGCTCATCGTAAAAGGTTACGTCGATGCTAGCTTCGACATAGATCCGGATGACTCTAAGTCACAAACCAGGTACGTATTTATATTGAATGGTGGAGCTGTCAGTTGGTGCAGTTCCAAGCAGAGCATCGTGGCGGGATCTACGTGTGAAGTGGAGTACATAGCTGCTTCATAAGCAGCGCATGAAGGAGTCTGGATGAAGGAGTTCATATCCGATCTGGGTGTAATACCCAGTGCATCGGGTCCAATGACAATCTTTCGTGACAACACTGGAGCAATTGCCTTAACAAAGGAATCCAGGTTTCACAAGAGAACCAAACACATCAAGAGACACTTCAACTCTATTCGTGAAAAGGTCAAGGATGGAGACATTGAAATTTGCAAAGTACATACGGATCTGAATGTGGCAGACCAGTTGACTAAACTTCTTTCGCGGGCAAAACATGATCAGCACCAAGACACCATGGGTGTTAGATTCATTACAATATAATCTAGATTATTGACTCTAGTGCAAGTGGGAGACTGATGGAAATATGCCCTAGAGGCAATAATAAAGTTGTTATTATTATATTTCCTTATTCATGATAAAGGTTTATTATTCATGCTAGACTAGCTCGGAAACTTAAATACATGTGTGGATACATAAACAAATACCCTGTCCCTATTAAGCCTCTACTAGACTAGCTTGTTGATCAAAGATGGTTAAGGTTTCCTAACCATGGACATGTGTTGTCACTTGATAACGGGATCACATCATTAGGAGAATGATGTGATGGACAAGACCCATCTGGTAGCTTAGCATATGATCGTTCAGTTTATTGCTACTACTTTCTTAATGTTAAATACATATTCCTTAGACCATGAGATCATGCAACTCCCGGATACCAGAGGAATACCTTGTGTGCTATCAAACGTCACAATGTAACTGGGTGATCATAAACATGCTCTACAGGTATCTCCGAAGGTGTCTGTTGAGTTGGCATGGATCGAGATTGGGATTTCTCACTCCGTGTATCAGAGAGGTATCTTTGGGCCCTCTCGGTAATACACATCACATGAAGCTTGCAAGCAAAGTGACTAAATAGTTAGTTACGAGATGATGTATTACGGAACGAGTAAAGAGATTTGCCGGTAACGAGATTGAACTAGGTATGAAGATACCGACGATCGAATCTCGGGCAAGTAACATACCGACAGATAAAGGGAATTACGTATGTTGTCATAAAGGTTCGACCGATAAAGATCTTCGTAGAATATGTAGGAACCAATATGGGCATCCAGGTCCCGCTATTAGTTATTGACCAGATAGGTGTCTCGGTCATGTCTACTTCATTATCGAACCCGTAGGGTCCGCACGCTTAACGTTCATTGACCGAATGTTGTTCGGAGTCCCGGATGAAATCACGAACATGGCGAGGAGCTCCGGAATGGTTCGGAGGTAAAGATTGATATATAGGACGATGCTATTGGTCATCGGAAAGGTTTCGGAATATATCGGGTAGTCATCGGATCACCGGAAGGGGTTCTGGGAGGCCCCGGGAGGTTATTGGGCCATATGGGCCAAAAGAGGGGAGCACACCAGCCCACAAGGGGCTGGCGCGCCCCACCTCTAGGCCACCGGCCGTATGGAAGGAAAGGGGGGAGGGCTAGCCCCTCCTGCCTTCCCTCCACCTAAGAGAAAGGGAAGGGGGGCGCCACCCCCTCCTGCCTTCCCCCCGCGCACCCAAGAAGGAAGGGGGCGCGGCTAGGGCAGGGACCAAGGGTGGCCGCCGGCCCCCTTGGGGTTGCCCTAGGCTGCCTTCCCTGCCCCCACCTATATATATATATATATATATATATATATATATATATATATATATATATATATATATATATATATATATATATATATATATGTGTGTGTGTGTGTGTGTGTGTGGAGGGAGAGGTGCAACACACACCACGATTCCCTAGCCGTGTGCGTTGCCCCTCTCCCTCTAGTTCATCCTCGGTCATATTTTCATAGTGCTCGGCGAAGCCCTGCGGAGATAGTTGCATCACCACTGTCACCACGCCGTCATGCTGCTGGAACTCATCTACTACTTCGCCCATCTTACTGGATCAAGAAGCTGAGGACGTCATTGAGCTGAACGTGTGCTGAGCGCGGAGGTGCTGTACGTTCGGTACTTGATCAGTTGGATCGTGAACGTGTACGACTACATCAACCGCGTTGACAAACGCTTCCGCTAAACGGTCTACGAGGGTACATAGAGATACTCTCCCTTCTCGTAGCTATGCATCTCCATGGATAGATCTTGCGTGTGCATAGTGTCGGATTCAGGGCTCCGCAGACCCAAAGAAGGTTCAAACTCTGGGGCGTGTGCGAAGAACTCAACCTATCCTGCCAACCAAGCGCGCCTCCCTACAGCCTAGCTCGGAGAACAGGGAAGAAGATGGACATGGCAGTTTACCCAGGTTCGGGCCACCTTGCGGTGTAATACCCTACTCCTACTTTGTGGTGGATTAGCCTCATGAGGGGCTGAGGATGAACTAGTACAGAGGATGAACAAGCTCCCAAGGCTTGCTCTGGTGAGGGTGAGTTGTTCTGGGTCCGATCCCCCCTTTCTATGGTGGTGGCTAACTTATATATGGTGGCCTTGGTCCTCTTCCCCGAAAACGAAGGCGGGAAGGGATTCCACAATGGCCAATTTGAAAGGGGACAAGTAGTACATCTTATCCTGATGAAAGGTGGTCTTCGCCTGCAAAGCTTCTGGTCGTGACGCCGCGGTGGGCTCGGCGATGACATCCGTCCTGCCGTCCTGGCGGTCTTGGTCTCGTTGCACGGGAATGGAAACCTTTGGGTGATTCCTCGGGACCCCGCGCCTGCGCTTGCCTCCTTAGCGCCAAAGAGGAAACCTGCTGCTCTGCGCCCACTGGCACCCGCCTGGCCTTGGTCGTCATGGCTTGCGTCACCTCAACCTCATGAGGTGGGCACCTGCATAGAAATCTCCGCTCCTCAGGAGCCAGCCTAAGGAGGCTGCTCCCTCCGGAGGTCTTGATGTCGCCCGCCTCGCGAGGCTTGGCCCCTCACAAGGGTCTTGTCTTGAAGGTGGTGTAGATGGGCCGTACCAGGCCATTGTTGGAGCCACGCCGCGGGCCGCAGGCAGGCAAGTCTGGGTACCCTGGTTCCCAGAACGCCGACAGTAGCCCCCGGGCCCAAGGCGCGCTCAGACTTGGCTTTGAGGTGAAGCCAAAGGGCAAGGGCGAAGCGCCGCTGGCCCCAATTGCCTGCGGGCCAGGCCGACGCGTGGCGCTTGATGGGAGGTGGGCGTCTCCACTTCCCCATGCCGCCTCGGCAAAATGCGCGACTTGACAACAACCTGGCGCACGTGGCCCAACCATCATTGCCCGCTGCGCTTGCCTTCTGCTCCCCTTCCTTCCTGCGAACTCGCGTCTTCCTTACCAAGCTCCCATCCGCTCCGCCGCCATGGCTTCCAGGACGACGAAGGGGAAGGCCCGAGTGGCCGCGGAGCCCTCACCGGGGCCGGAACCGGCGCTGGACCGGTCCACGATGGTCAACCGTGAGGGAGTGGACAAAGTCCGGCAGGCCCTTGCCGCCGATTCCAACGAATGGAAGGCGACGATGGTCTGGCCTGCTTCTCGGGCCTTGATCGACATGGAGGCCACCGAAATCCCCCTCCATCTCCATGCTCTCTTTGCCGGCCTGCTGCCTCCGTTCTCCGATTTCTTCAATGCAGTGCTTTCGCACTACCAGATCCACGCGCTGCATCTGGATCCTGGGTCAATCATCCTCCTCTCTGCTTTCGCCTTCTTGTGCGAGGCCTTTGTGGGCATCGCTCCGTCCATGGCCCTGCTCCGCCATTTCTTCCTGCTCCACTTGGTCGATGGCAGGCAATGCTCGGGGTGCGTGTCGTTCCAAGCGGTGGCGGCGACTGCTGGCTCCAGCATCGACTTCACGCTCCGCCCGGATATGAGGGGGTTTTGGAAGCAGTGGGTGTATGTGGACGCCACCGTGCTCAGCCCCCTGCTCCTTCCTCCATCGGCGCCGGCGGAGCCGAGATCCGGTTGGGGGCACGCGGAGCTTGCCGACCCACGGATTGCGAGCGTCTTGTCCAGGCTGGCCAAGCTGAGGCAAGAGGGGGTGATGATGGCGATGGTGGTGAAGGAATTTGTCCGATGGCGCATTGCTCCGCTCCAGCATCATACTCGCCCAATGTGGGCCTTCTCCGGCCCTGACGACCCCATAAGGCTCCAGGTGCGCTCGTTCCCCCCAAAGACGCTGCACAGGGTATTGCAGCTCCTGACTGGTGGGGATCCCGACACGCTTCCCGTTGCGGGGCGCCCCCTGTACAACAGCTCGAACGGGAAGGCCTTCGCCGAGAAGATGCCACGCTTTGACGAGTGGGGGTTGCTCCCCGAGGGCCACGAGGGGCCTCGTGAGAACCCCATCTTGGTGGCCCCTGTGCTCGTTGGTCCCGTGGTGCGCGCTCCAGACGCGGCCGCGGTGGAGCAAGCGCAGCCGAGGACTCCTGAGGTGGCCGCTGGAGAGCAAGCGCCATCGAGCGCACCTGCGGCGTGCCCTCTCCAGATCTCGGGGTGTCCACGGGGGCAGCTGCCGCCGCTGCTGCGAAAGACCGCGCGCCGATCCACGGCGTGCCCTCTCTAGATCTCGGGGTGTCCCGCAAGAGGAAGACGCTTGGGAGCCACTGCAACTCCGCTCCCTGAGCCCTGAAGAAGATGAAGTGGATAGTCGTGGATGAGTAAGCACCTTGCCCTTCTTGATTTCTGCGTATCGCGTCCTCTCCTGAATTTTACCCCTTAGGGCCCCTTCCGTCGTGGTGGCAAGCCCGCCCGGAGCGCGGCCTTCGGAGGCCTCTGATTCAATTGCGCCCCCAGGCCTCCTGAGCCGAGCGGCTGCGCGTGAGGCGGTGTCCGTCCATGAGCCGGGGCCGCCGCTGGAGGACCGCGGGCCCGCACCCCCGGCGTCCTTCTTCTGGAGCGACTTTTGGGGCACGGAGGCTGTGCCGAGGGCTCCTCCGCTAGTTCTTGCCGGTGGTTGGGCGATCCGCGCGACGGCTCCATCTTCGAGCAACGGGGCTGGACCGCGCCGTGCCCCGTCCATGGCTCGGGGAGCGGTCGAGGGGGCTCCGGCCACCGGTTCCTCGCCGGAGATGGGTAAGCCATCCCGTGGCCCTTCGGCGGACCGGGGCGCGGAAGAAGGGCCCGGCCAAGCGTTGGAGCTCGCTCGCGGGCGCAGTGTCGTTCGTCACGACCTTCTCTGAGAAGCGACGAGCGCGCTAGGCCGCCTCGGGGCAGAGCTTGCCGACGTCGACACGCGGCTCGAGGCGGAGGGCCTCCGCCTGGCATGCGAATGGCGCCAATTAAAAGTCGCCATCAACCTCGAGCGCTTACAGCACGAGCGCGCCCGTGCGGAGGCCGAGGAGTCCCTCGCAGCCTCTCGGGAGGCTTGCACCCGCGCCCTGTAGGAGGCTCGAGCCGCGGATCATCGTCGCGAGGCAGCCGAGGAGCGCTAAGGGGAGCTCCGAGCCTTGAATGCCGCTCTTGAGCGGCAAATCCAGGCGCGCAGAGCCGCGCTTGCGGTGACACCGGGCGGGACCCCCGTGGACGAAGCTGGGGTCTGGGCGCGCGAGGACGCATTGGCGCTTGAGGCATTGGAGCATAGCCTGGAGCGCGAGCGACTGGAGGTGATGGAGCACCAAGTAGCAACAACCGAGGATGCCCTTGCCTCCCGGGAGGCGAGGATCCAACATGAGGTCGACCGAAAGGTGGCCGGGATCCGCGAGACCATTGCCGAAGAATATCGCCAGAAGCTGGGGCTCCAGGAGGCTCGCTTCAAGCGACGGCACGCTGAACTACAGGGCGAGGCCGATGCCCTCAAAGCAAAGTTAGTCGCGGCCGAGCAGCGCGAGAAGGCCGCCGAGGCGGCCCAGGCCACTGCTGAGGCCGAGCTGTCCTCCCTTCTTCAGCAGGTCGATGGTGTTACGTCCCTCGTGGCGAAAGCCTCGGACGAGGCGGGCCGCCGCCGAACGCTCCAGCGCGAGCGTTCCTTGATGTTTGAGGACCTCAAGGTCAGGGCCAACCGGGCCCTAAGCACTATCTGCGATGAGAGCATCTCCCGCCCGTACGAGGCTGATGATGCCGGCTACCTCCGCTTCTTCACCCAGGTCATGACCTGCCTCGAAGGCGGGGCCGCGAAGGCGCGCCAACTCGTTGAAGAAAAGAGCCGTGACCTTCTCGGGCGCGCGTTCTCGCCCGTCTTCAGCCACCTTCTTAGCCTCGACCCCGACTTCGACTTTAGCGCCACGATAGCCCCCGTGCCCGGAGCAATTCAGGGCAACCTGGCGAGCTGGGTTGACGGCCACGTGGACGACCTGATCGCAGAATTTGCCCTTGCCGATGATGTGGCTGCGCTCGCAGCCGAAGAGGACGAAGCTGATGACGATGATGATTACAGCGATGCCGACGGCAGCGCATCTCGCTAGGCTTGCATTTCCTTGTTTGCCTGCCAAAATTTCGGATATGGCCCCGCGGGGCATGAAAGCATTTTTTGGGGGGGCTTCCCCGTAATGCACGAAACAATGATGTGCTATCTAAATTATTTTTGAAAATATGCCGTCATGAGCCGGAGAGCTCCTGACTAGAGTAGTTGGCTGGCTTAGCTTTTGTGCTCGCGACCTTGGATGGGTTCTTGTACCGCAGGGACGCGTTTCTCCTGAGACGGGTCCTCTGGAGCCCCCAGTCCGCGGGATCGCGGGAGGGGCTCGTGAGGGCTTAGGGCCTCCTGGTGCGCCTCTGCCAAGCGTCGAGCTTCGCGGGAGCGTGGGGGGGAAGCCCCTGACATTGAGTGCCCCTGAAGCCCGGGGCTGAATACCGGGCATGGCGCGCGCTTGCCGGCTCGCTCGAGAGCGCTGCACGAGGAGCCAAACACTAAAGCTTTTGGCTAGGTGTGCGCACGGGCGGACCCATGGCAGATGTGCTTGGCCCCGAGAGGGCCCTGATGCCGCCCGGGCTGGCTCAGATGCGCACGCCACATCCAGCCCCCGCTCGCGGGGCGCTCGGGGGGAGAGCAGCAGGCGGCAGCCGTGCCTCCCAAAACACAAATCGAAGGAAAAGGAAACATTGCGAGTCGAAAAAATTCCCCCTTTTTTGAGATAAGTGCAAGAAGTTTCAAATTTCATTCCAAAGGCAGCAAATCAGATTACAAAAGAGGGCAAAAGAGACAGCCGCGTCCGGCGTCTACATTTGTCTTCTAGTCTTCCCCCAGCGCGGAGCATGGGGCCTCCACTGGGCGTGGGCATAGCCATTGGGGGGCAGTGTCGACTGCCAGCACGGAGCATGGTGCTTCCACTTGGACGTGGGTGGGAGCCCCCGTGAGGCTCAGGGGCAGCGCTCAGGAGACTCCGGGGCGTGTGCAGCCCCACTCATTATTATGTGAGAGTGTCACGGACGGAGATCTTGAGAGGCGCTCCTTACCCCCTGGGCAGGAACCCCGCTCCGCGCATACCCCGGCCACCGTTGGGGCATCCGGAAACCAGGACAGGACCAAGGGGTGAGGGAATATGCGAGTGGTGGTGAGGGGGCCATGGGCCTCCCCCAGGGGGACCCACTTCTGGGTGGCACGTGCCACCGTAGTGGTGGCGCCACACACCCCGCGACACGAGGGGAGCCTTGGCGCCGGGCCCCCGCTGCGTATGGGGAGCATCCCTGCGCGACCTCCTGGTGCGCCCCGCCAGCCCAGGGCAAGGCCAGCCCCCGGAGGTGCGCCGTCTTGGCACGATCTACCTGTGATCCAAAGTTAGTGTGGCATATCCCGATGATATGGGTTGTAACTGATAGCTGTTGCTACAGGAGGTGTCGTCGGGGCGTTGGGTCGGCTCGTGGAGGGCCCCGGCCCTGCGTGGCTTTGGTGACTCGTCGTCCAAGCTGATGAGGGGAACACGCACGGGCTCCTCCTCTGCCTGTAGAGCGAACCCGTCAATGGCGGCATGGAGGCTCCAGGGGCCATCATCCCGAGGCCAGCCCCTGGTCCCTCTGTTCCGCCGCCCATCATCCTTGGCACCCGGCCATGCCGACCGGGGGCCGGTCCTTCGGCGCGGCTCCAGGAGGCGTCCCCTACCTCGACGTGTGCTAGGCCGCCGCTGCGAGACCCTCCGGACCCCCTCTGGAGAGGCTGGTTGACGCAGCGAGGGCGAGAGCGAACCCCGGGCGTCGCTCGCGACGTGGGCAGGATACAGAAAGGCGCCGCGCCTTCGCAGGCAGCGTCAAGCAGCTCAGCGACCCGCTCAAGCAAGGCGTCGTGGCCGCCTTCCGCCAACCTGCATCGCAGTAACTCGCGCGCCACGACGAGTTTGACTCGCGTGTTCACTTGCTCCCGGTGAGCACGCAGGGTCGATGCCACAGCATAGCCGGAAGACCGCGCGATGGCATGATTGCGGCGCCGCACGGGAGAGGGCGGGGGCGGCCTGTGTCGCTGATGGTCGACGACGCCGGCGGCTGTGCTGGCCGCAGGGAGCGCAGGGTGACGAGCTCCGTGACCGGGGAATGCCGCCTAGGCGGGGCGAGCGGCCCAATGCTCAGCGCAAGATCGGGGATCCCCTGCCATGGGTGTGACAAGGCGAGGACGGGACGTGATTGACGAAGGGGCCGAGTTTCGACACGCTTCTACCTGGCGTGCCAAATGTCGGATTCAGGGCTCCGCAGACCCAAAGAAGGTTCGAACTCTGGGGCGTGTGCGAAGAACTCAACCTATCCTGCCAACCAAGCGCGCCACCCTACAGCCTAGCTCAGAGAACAGGGAATAAGATGGACACGGCAGTTTACCCAGGTTCGGGCCACCTTGCGGTGTAATACCCTACTCCTACTTTGTGGTGGATTAGCCTCACGAGGGGCTGAGGATGAACTAGTACAGAGGATGAACAAGCTCGCGAGGCTTGCTCTGGTCAGGGTGAGTTGTTCTGGATCCGATCCCCCCTTTCTATGTTGGTGGCTAACTTATATATGGGGGCCTTGGTCCTCTTCCCCGAAAACGAAGGCGGGAAGGGATTCCACAATGGCCAATTTGAAAGGGGACAAGTAGTACATCTTATCCTGATGAAAGGTGGTCTTCGCCTGCAAAGCTTCTGGTCGTGACGCTGCGGTGGGCTCGGCGATGACATCCGTCCTGCCGTCCTGGCGGTCTTGGTCTCGTTGCACGGGAATGGAAACCTTTGGGTGATTCCTCGGGACCCCGCGCCTGCGCTTGCCTCCTTAGCACCAAAGAGGAAACCTGCTGCTCTGCGCCTGCTGGCACCCGCCTGGCCTTGGTCGTCATGGCTTGCGTCACCTCAACTTCATGAGGTGGGCACTTGCATAGAAATCTCCGCTCCTCAGGAGCCAGCCTAAGGAGGCCGCTCCCTCTGGAGGTCTTGATGTCGCCCGCCTCGCGAGGCTTGGCCCCTCGCGATGGTCTTGTCTTGAAGGTGGTGTAGATGGGCCGTACCAGGCCGTTGATGGAGCCACGCCGTGGGCCGCAGGTAGGCAAGTCTGGGTACCCTGGTTCCCAGAACGCCGACACATAGAATTTTTTTTGTTTTCCATGCAATGTTCCCCAACAGTATTTGAGCTTTTTATTTTTGTACAGACGCACATAAAATAAAGGAGTTATGGACGTAACTACACCATCGACAATGAACTACATCCATACCTCATTTGTTTCTGACCCAGTAGCAATGTACCGATCAGAAATAGAAAGGCCGGCAGAATTCTGGTCAACTGGAATATGGAACCAATCCCGAATTATGCACATTCATAGGTCTGGTCAAAAGAAATAGAAAGGCACTTTTGGTCCTTCTGTCTTGGTACCAATGCATATCCAAGTTGACAAATTATGGCACAAGGTGCTGATACGTCCATTTTGAATCATGTTTTCCTACTGTTATTTATATTGTTTTTAGGTATAATAATGCTTTTTGGAGTAATTCTAATGCCTTTTCTCTCATAATATGCAAGGTTCACACAAAGAGGGAGAATACCGGCAGCTGGAATTCTGGACCTGAAAAAGCTACGTCAGGCCACCTATTCTGCACAACTCCAAATGAGCTGAAACTTCACGGAGAATTTTTATGGAATATATAAGAATTATTGGAGCAAATAAGTACCAGAGGGGGCCCACCAGGTGGGCACAACCCACATGGGCGCGCTAGGGAGCCCAGGCGCGCCCTGGTGGGTTGTGCCCTCCTCGGCCCACCTCCGGTGCCCCTCTTCTGGTATATAAGTCATTTTGACCTAGAAAAAATAAGGAGAGGACTTTCGGGACGAAGCACCGCCGTCTCGAGGCGGAACTTGGGTAGGAGCACTATTGCCCTCCGGCGGAGCGATTCCGCCGGGGGAACTTCCCTCCCGGAGGGGGAAATCATCGTCATCATCATCACCAACAACTCTCCCATCTTGGGGAGGGCAATCTCCATCAACATCTTCAATAGCACCATCTCCTCACAAACCCTAGTTCATCTCTTGTGTTCAATCTTTGTACCGAAACCTTAGATTGGTGCTTGTGGGTGACTAGTAGTGTTGATTACATCTTGTAGTTGATCACTATATGGTTTATTTGGTGGAATATTATATGTTCAGATCCATTATGCTATTTAATACCCCTCTGATCTTGAGGTCACGGGAGAAATCTTGTTGCAAGTAATCATGTGAACTTGATATGTGTTCGATATTTTGATGGTATGTATGTTGTGATTCCCTTAGTGGTGTCATCTGAACGTCGACTATATGACACTTCACCATATTTAGGCCTAAGGGAATGCATTGTGGAGTAGTTATTAGATGATGGGTTGCGAGAGTGACAGAAGCATAAACCCTAGTTTATGCGCTATTCCATAAGGGACCGATTTGGATCCAAAAGTTTAATGCTATGGTTAGATTTATTCTTAATACTTTTCTCGTAGCTGCGGATGCTTGCGAGGGGGTTAATCATAAGTAGGAGGCTTGTTCAAGTAAGAACAGCACCTAAGCACCGGTCCACCCACATATCAAATCATCAAAGTAGCGAACACAAATCAAACCAACATGATGAAAGTGACTAGATGAAATTCCCGTGTACCCTCAAGAATGCTTTGCTTATCATAAGAGACCGTTTTGGCTTGTCCTTTGCCTCAAAAGGATTGGGATACTTGCTGCACTTTTGTTAACATTACTGTTGCTTGCTTGTTACAAATTACCTTGCTATCAAACTACTCGCTACTTATAATTTCAGTGCTTGCAGAGAATACCTTGCTGAAAACTACTTGTCATTTCCTTCTGCTCCTCGTTGGGTTCGACACTTTTACTTATCGAAAGGACTATGATTGATCCCCTATACTTGTGGGTCATCAAGGCTCTTTTCTGGCACCGTTGCCGGGGAGTGAAGCGCTCTTGGTAAGTGGAAATCGGTAAGGAAAAATTATTACTACGTGCTGAAATTTATTGTCACTTGTTACTATGGAGAACAATCCTTTGAGGGGTTTGTTCGGGGTATCTTCACCTCGACCGGAACCACAATTAGTTACCCCTCAACCTACTGCACCTACTGAAAATATTGGTTATGAAATTCCTTCGGGTATGATAGAACAACTGCTAGCTAATCCTTATGCAGGAAATGGAACCGAACATCCCGATATGCACTTGCTATATGTGAATGAAATTTGTGGATTATTTAAGCTTGCAGGTTTACCCGGAGATGAAGCTAAGAAGATGGTTTTCCCTTTATCTTTGAAGGGAAAAGCATTGGCATGGTATAGGCTATGCGATAATATTGGATCCTGGAATTGGAATTGATTGAAATTGGAATTTCAACAAAAATTTTATCCTATGCATCTAGTTCATCGTGATCGGAATTATATATATAATTTTTGGCCTCGTGAAGGAGAAAGTACCGCTCTAGCTTGGGGGAGGCTTAAGTCAATGTTATATTCATGCCCCAATCATGAGCTCTCAAGAGAAATTATTATTCAGAATTTTTATGCTCGGCTTTCTCGTGATGATCAATCCATGCTTGATACTTCTTGTACTGGTTCCTTCATGAAGAAGACTATTGAATTCAGGTGGGATCTTTTAGAAAGAATTAAACACAACTCTGAAGATTGGGAACTCGACGAAGGTAAAGAGTCAGGTATTAAGCTTAAGTATGATTGTGTTAAATCTTTTATGAATACCGATGCTTTTCAAAAGTTTAGCACTAAATATGGACTTGACTCTGAGATAGTAGCCTCCTTTTGTGAATCATTTGCTACTCATGTTGATCTCCCTAAGGAGAAGTGGTTTAAATATCACCCACCTATTAAAGAAGAAATTAAAGAACCGGTAATAGCTAAAGATGAAACTATTATTTATAATGTTGATCCAGTCGTTCCTACTGCTTATATTGAAAAACCACCTTTCCCTGTTAGGATAAAGGAACATGCTAAAGTTTCAACTATGGTCAACAAAAGTTATATTAGAGCATCCAAACCTGCTGAACAAATCAAAGTAGAACCTAGTGTTGCTATGGTTAAAGATCTCCTGGTTGAAAATATAGATGGGCATGTTATTTACTTTTGTGATGAAGCTGCTAGAATTGCCAAACCCGATGAAAAAGATAAACATAGACCTCTTGTTGGCATGCCTGTTGTCTCAGTCAAAATAGAAGATCACTGTTATCATGGTTTATGTGACATAGGTGCTAGCGTGAGTGCTATTCCTTTTACCTTATATCAAGAAATTATGAATGATATAGCACCCGCTGAAATAGAAGACATAGATGTTACTATTAAACTTGCTAATAGAGACACCATCACACCTCTTGGGATTGTTAGAGATGTTGAAGTCTTGTGCGGGAAAATAAAATACCCTACTGATTTTCTTGTTCTTGGTTCCCCACAAGATGACTTTTGTCCCATTATCTCTGGTAGACCTTTCTTGAACACCGTTAATGCTAAAATAGATTGTGAGAAACAAACTGTCGGTGTTAATTTTGGTGATGAGTCTCATGAGTTTAATTTTTCTAAGTTTAGTAGAAAACATCATAAGAAAGAATTGTCTAGAACGGATGAGATAATTGGTCTTGCCTCTATTGCCGTGCCTCCTACAGATCCACTAGAACAGTATTTGCTAGACCATGAAAATGATATGCATATGCATGAAAGAAATGAGATAGATAAAATTTTCTTTGAACAACGACCTCTGCTTAAACACAATTTCCCTATTGAAATTCTAGGAGGTCCTCCTCCACCTAAAGGTGATCCTGTGTTTGAATTAAAACAATTGCCAGACACTTTGAAATATGCTTATCTTGATGAGAAAAAGACATATCCTGTTATTATTAGTGCTAACCTTTCAGAACATGAAGAAGAAAGATTATTGAAGGTTTTGAAGAAGCACCGAGCTGCTATTGGATATACTCTTGATGATTTAAAGGGCATTAGTCCCACTCTCTGTTAGCATAAAATTAATATGGAACCTGATGCTAAACCCGTTGTTGATCACCAACGATGTTTAAATCCTAAAATGAAAGAAGTGGTAAGAACTGAAATATTGAAGCTTCTGGAAGCAGGTATAATCTATCTTATAGCTGATAGTAGATGGGTAAGTCCTGTTCATTGTGTCCCTAAGAAGGGAGGTATTACTGTTGTTCCTAATGATAAAAATGAACTTATCCCACAAAGAATTGTTACTGGCTACAGAATGGTAATTGATTTTAGAAAATTAAATAAAGCAACTAGAAAAGATCACTACCCTTTGCCTTTTATTGATCAAATGCTAGAAAGATTATCTAAGCACACACACTTTTGTTTTCTCGATGGATATTCTGGTTTTTCTCAAATACCAGTTTCACAACCTGATCAAGAGAAAACCACCTTTACTTGACCTTTTGGCACTTATGCTTATAGACGTATGCCTTTTGGTTTATGTAATGCACCTGCTACCTTTCAAAGATGTATGACTGCTGTATTCTCTGATTTTTGTGAAAAGATTGTTGAGGTTTTCATGGATGATTTTTCCATTTACGGAACTTCTTTTGATGATTGCTTAAGCAACCTTGATCGAGTTTTGCAGAGATGCGAGCAAACTAATCTTGTCTTGAATTGGGAGAAGTGCCACTTTATGGTTAATGAAGGTATTGTCTTGGGACATAAAATTTCTGAACAAGGTATTGAGGTGGATAAAGCTAAAGTTGATGCAATTGAGAAAATGCCATGACCTAAAGATATCAAAGGTATTCGTAGTTTCCTCGGTCATGCTGGTTTCTATAGGAGATGTATTAAAGACTTCTCTAAAATTTCTAGGCCTCTTACAAATCTTTTACAAAAGGATGTTCCATTTGTTTTTGATGATGATTGTGTAGAAGCCTTTGAAACACTTAAGAAAGCCTTAATTTCTGCACCTATTGTTCAACTACCTGATTGGAACTTGCCTTTTGAAATTATGTTTGATGCTAGTGATTATGCTGTTGGTGCTGTTCTAGGACAAAGAGTTGATAAGAAATTAAATGTTATTCATTATGCTAGTAAAACTCTAGACAGTGCCCAACGCAATTATGCTACTACTGAAAAAGAATTTTTAGCAGTTGTGTTTGCTTGTGACAAATTTAGATCTTACATTGTTGATTCTAAAGTGATTGTTCACACTGATCATGCTGCTATAAAATATCTTATGGAAAAGAAAGATGCTAAACCTAGACTTATTAGGTGGGTTCTTTTGCTACAAGAATTTGACTTACATATCACTGATAGAAAGGGAGCTGAGAACCCCGTTGCTGATAACTTGTCAAGGTTAGAGAATATCCTTGATGACCCACAACCTATTAATGATAATTTTCCTGATGATCAATTAGCTGCAATAAACGTTTCTCATAACACTCCTTGGTATGCTGACTATGCTAATTACATTGTTGCTAAATACATACCACCTAGTTTCTCATACCAACAAAAGAAAAAATTCTTCTATGATTTAAGACACTACTTTTGGGATGACCCACATCTTTATAAAGAAGGAGTAGATGGTATTATTAGACGTTGTGTACCTGAGCATCAACAGGGACAAATCCTATGGAAATATCACTCCGAAGCTTATGGAGGGCATCATGTGGGAGACAGAACTGCTCACAAGGTATTGCAATCTGGTTTTTATTAGCCTACTCTCTTCAAGGATGCCCGTAAGTTTGTTTTATCTTGTGATGAATGTCAAAGAATTGGTAATATTGGTAAGCGTCAAGAAATGCCAATGAATTATTCACTTGCCGTTGAACCATTTGATGTTTGGGGTTTTGATTACATGGGACCTTTTCCTTCTTCTAATGGGTATACTCATATTTTGGTCGCTGTTGATTATGTTACTAAGTGGGTAGAAGCTATTCCAACTAGTAGTGCTAATCACAACACCTCTATTAAAATGCTCAAGGAAGTTATTTTCCCAAGGTTTGGAGTCCCTAGATATTTAATGACTGATGGTGGTTCACATTTTATTCATGGTGCTTTCCGTAAAATGCTTGCTAAGTATGCTGTTAACCATAGAATTGCATCACCCTATCATCCTCATCTAGTGGTCAAGTTGAACTTAGCAATAGAGAAATAAAGTTAATATTACAAAAAACTGTCAATAGGTCCAGAAAGAATTGGTCTAAGAAATTAGATGATGCACTTTGGGCTTACAGAACAACATATAA
Organism: Thinopyrum elongatum; assembly: GCA_011799875.1. Classification (NCBI taxonomy): domain Eukaryota; kingdom Viridiplantae; phylum Streptophyta; class Magnoliopsida; order Poales; family Poaceae; genus Thinopyrum; species Thinopyrum elongatum. Next base: position 464,221,781 of record CM022301.1, on the reverse strand, counting down.
AAATCCTATGGGTATGTCTCCTTATAAAATGGTTTATGGAAAAGCTTATCATTTACCTCTTGAGTTAGAACATAAAGCATATTGGGCAATTAAAGAACTCAACTATGATTTCAAACTTGCCGGTGAAAAGAGGTTATTTGATATCAGCTCACTAGATGAATGGAGAACCCAGGCTTATGAAAATGCTAAGTTATTTAAAGAAAAAGTTAAAAGATGGCATGATAAGAGAATCCAAAAGCGTGAGTTTAAAGTTGGAGAATATGTTCTTTTGTACAACTCTCGTTTCAGATTCTTTGCAGGAAAACTCCTCTCCAAATGGGAAGGACCCTATGTTATCGAGGAGGTTTATCGATCTGGAGCTATCAAAATAAATAATGCCGAGGGTACTAACCCGAAGGTTGTCAATGGGCAAAGAATAAAACATTATATCTCAGGTACGCCCATTAATGTTGAAAGCAATATTATCCAAACTATGACACCAGAAGAACACATAAAGGAAACTGATACGTCTCCAATGTATCTATAATTTTTGATTGTTCCATGCTGTTATATTATCATTCTTGGATGTTTTACAATCATTTTATAGTCATTTTATATCATTTTTTGGTACTAACCTATTGACATAGTGCCAAGTGCCAATTGTTGTTTTTTGCATGTTTTTTACATCGCGGGAAATCAATACCAAACGGAGTCCAAACGTAGCGAAACTTTTTGTGGATTTTTTTTGGACCAGAAGATATCCAGTGGGCCGAAGAAGCGCCTGGGGGGTGCTCCGAGGGGAGCACAACCCACCAGGGCGCGCCTGGAGGCCCAAGCGCGCCCTGGTGGGTTGTGCCCACCTCGGGTGCCCCCCGAACTGCCTCTTTGCTCTATAAATACCCCAATATTCCAGAAACCCTAGGGGAGTCGACGAAAATCAATTCCAGCCGCCGTAGAGTCCAGAACCACCAGATCCAATCTAGACACCATCACGGAGGGGTTCACCACTTCCATTGGTGCCTCTCCGATGATGCGTGTGTAGTTCTTTGTAGACCTACGGGTCCGTAGTTAGTAGCTAGATGGCTTCCTCTCTCTCTCTTGATCTTCAATACAATGGTCTCTTGGAGATCCATATGATGTAACTCTTTTTGCGGTGTGTTTGTTGGGATCCGATGAACTTTGAGTTTATGATCAGATCTATCTTTTTATCCATGAAAGTTATTTGAGTCTTGTTTGATCTCTTATATGCATGATTGCTTATAGCCTCGTATTTCTACTCTGATATTTGGCGCCCACCGTGGGGCTATCGCACGATGGTTTCGAGTTCTTAGAGGGCAGCTTCGAAGGACTCAAGGGATACGCTGTGGGCCGGATGACCAAAAGTCGTCGCGGCAAGCTCTACATCGACGACATAGGCTGGGGCCCCGAGGCCGGCTCGATTGAGTACGGGTACCGGGTCCCCTTTGGCGGCATTCACGTGTTCATTGGCAAGATTGGCGAACCGGGCCCTGAGCCGGACATCTGCACCGACATCATTGAAACGGCTCAGCGTGCGAGGTCTGCCCGGGTTAAGCCTGTCATGAAGCATGCCTTCGTGGGAGTCATCCACGAAGTGGAATCTGAAGATGGATCGGAGTATGATGGCGAAACCATTGTTTATTCCGGTGATGAGTCATCTACTGGAGAGACCGAGTCATTGTACCAGCTGCAAGATGGCCGGTTTGGTGGTTGTTCCGATGGCGACAGTATTCCGGACTCTCTCGACCTGCCAAGCCAGGTTGCGATCTTCATGGCCGGTACGCAGTCAGCGCCACAATCTTCGACCGCTGCGGCGATGATCTCCGGTTCAGCAGCGGCGACGGCCGCTGGGGCAGGAGGCCCTGCGCTATCACCGGCTTAGGCTCTGTCCGATTTATTCGACGCCTTGGCAGCACTGTTAGCGACCGAAGTCCGCCCGGCGGATCAGGAGCGGCACAACGCAGAAGTGGCAAAGGTGAAGGATCAGATAGCCCAAGCCAAGATGGATTTGGCAGCTGAAAACACCAGGATGGCTGCAGAGCGGGCTGAGTTAGATGCACAGGCCTATCAGCTTACGTTGGATCAGAACGCGTCAAATGATGTGATGAGGAGACGGTACCGGTCTCACTTGCCCCCGATTTACGAAGCCAGGAATCTCTTCAACACACCAGGGGCCGGAACCAGCAACCAGCCAGTGGTAAACCGGGTAGAAGCGCCTGGAACGGGGACGCCGGTTCAGCCACGCGCAATGGATCCGCCTCTTCAGAATATGCCATCCCAGCATGTGCCCACGCCTCCGGGTCATTACTCCAACCCCTTGGATAACATAGTCGCGGCCGCTTCACGATTGGCGGCCCTTCCAGTCGATGGAGAGTCCCCTGTAGCGGTGGAGACGCGACGGGCTAGGGAGCTCCTTCAGACAGCTTTAACTCAGCAACAGGCTTATTCGTACAGTCGCGAGAGGATTCATTCCACCCCCCGCCCAAGCCGGAGTTACAGTAGGCACGTTGATGAACCAGCTGTGTCTAGCAGCGCCCGCAATCGTAATCTGCTACGAGGCCATAACCCGGCGGGTGGCGGTGTTGATGCTCAGGATGTGGTGGACCGTGCTAGGGCACGTCGAGAGGCTGAGTTAGCAGCACAGAATGCGGCCCGTCAGCTTACTCCGGTTCGTCCAACAACTCCGGTAGAACCAGGGGTTACCTCCAGCTCTTTGGGGGTGCTGTGTCTCATCCCAGCATTACGCAATGTACGGCTGCCCAAGGACTTCAAGGGCCCACGTAAGGTGCCAAATTACACTGCCGATTTATCCCCCGAGTCGTGGGTGGAGAGTTATGAGATGGCGATGGAGATGCTGGACGTAGATGATGCGGCATGTGCTAAGTACTTCACCATGATGTTGGAAGGGACAACTCGCACTTGGTTGAAAAACCTACCAGCTAACTCCATTGGGTCATGGGCCGAGCTAAGAGCCCGGTTTATTCAGAATTTCAAAGACACGTGCAAGCAGCCCATGTCAATTGTGGATTTAGCTGCCTGTGTCCAGGAGGAAGGAGAATCAACAACCCATTGGGTGCGCCGGGTTTCAGAGATTTTGCATTCATCGGACCGCATCAACGCTGATACGGCCGTTTTGACGTTGGAAGGCAATTGCCGGTTTACGCCTCTTAAATTGAAGCTGGGACGGCTCAAACGCCATTGCAATGACATGGGGACGCTTATGGCAGCTCTGGTGAAATACGCCGACTCTGATAGTATCAAGGACCCTGAATCTGATGATGACAAGACAGGAAAGGGAAAGAAGGGGGGCAGCACCAAAGGGCAGCAGCATAACTCGGCGGGGCATGGAAACAGCGGTAAGCGTAAAGCGGATAACAGTTCAGATTTTGTAGCTAATACCAACGCGCAGGGTAATGGCCAGCGTCGGAAGGGTAAACCGCCCCCGCGTGGAAGAGAACCAAGTCCCAATCCGGAGCGCCTGAATTACCTGTTGAACCAGCCCTGCCCAAAGCATGGATCGCGGGACAAGCCGGCCACGCACCTCTGGAAGGATTGTTACATTATGCGAGAATTCAAAGATTCAGATTTTTTCTGGAATGATAATGGACCGGCTGGCGGTTCAGGCCCCGGGTCTCATGGGCCGGGTTATGGTGGAGGCAGTTCCGGTTCAGGATTCCATGGTAATCAAAGCAGACATGGCAATCAAGGCAATCAAGGCAACCAAGGTGGTTATAATCATCAGGGGAACCAATAGCAGCAGCAGCAGTCGGGTTACCAGAGCAACCCGAAGCAGTTAAACAGTGGGCAGTACCATGTCTTCACCACCAGCCTGTGCAAGCGCGATCAGAAGCTTCATAAAAGGGCAGTGAACTCCGTTGAACCGGCGGTGCCCCGTTACTTACACTGGTCTGAACAGCCCATTGTGTGGAGTCGAGAGGATCATCCACCTCGGGTTGATAATCCGGGTCATCTGGCGTTGGTGGTGGCACCTCAGGTGGGAGGTTACAAGTTCACTAAAGTACTCATGGATGGGGGGAGTAGTATTAATATCCTTTATTATGAAACCTTCCGTCGCATGGGGCTAACAGATAAAAATCTTAAACCGTCCAGCACGGTCTTCCATGGTGTGGTGCCTGGTAAATCGGCGTATCCGGTCGGTAAGATAGCTCTGAAGGTTGCTTTTGGTGATGAGCATGATTCAAGATCAGAAACATTGACCTTTGAAGTGGTGAAAATCAAGAGCCCGTATCATGCCCTGTTTGGGCGGCCGGCTTATGCTAAATTCATGGCGAGGCCCTGTTATGTTTATCTGTAGCTCAAGATGCCAGGTCATAAGGGGACCATCAAGGTACATGGGAGTCGTAAGATCGCTTTGGAATGTGAAGAAGGTGATGCGGCTTATGCGGAGTCGGTTTGTGCAACAGAGGAGTTGAAGTTTTACAAAGACAATGTTGATCCGGCAGATATGACTTCCTTGAAGAAGCCAACTACAGAGCATGATCCGGCCTTGAAGTTTAAGTCGGCTGATGAGACTAAACTGGTTGATTTCATTCCTGGAGATTCATCCCAGCAGTTCAGCATCAGCGCTACCTTGGATCCGAAATAGGAAAGCGCGCTCATCGAGTTCATCCGTGAGAACCGGGACATCTTTGCGTGGAAGCCTTCTAACATGCCAGGTGTACCGAGGGAACTCGCTGAGCACACTCTTAATGTTGATCCCAAGTTTAAACCGGTCAAGCAGTTTCTCCGCCGGTTCAATGAAGAAAGACGCAAGGCTATTGGTGAGGAAGTGGCCAGGCTCTTGGCAGCTGGCTTTATTGTGGAGGTATTTCATCCTGAGTGGTTGGCTAATCCGGTGCTAGTACTTAAGAAAAACGGCACTTGGTGTATGTGTGTGGACTACACATATTTGAACAAGGCTTGTCCAGTGGATCCTTTTGCCCTCCCTCGTATTGATCAAATCATTGATGCTACGGCGGGTTGCGAGCGTTTGAGTTTTCTGGATGCGTATTCTGGCTACCATCAGATCAAAATGGCAGTTAAGGACCAGGAGAAGACAGCTTTCATAACTCCCTTTGGAGCCTTCTGCTATGTGTCTATACCCTTTGGGCTAAAGAGTGCCCAGGCGACTTATCAGCGTTGCGTGCAGAACTGTCTTCATGATCAGATCGGCCGCAATGTTCACGCTTATGTGGATGATATTGTGGTGAAATCCAGAGAGAAGAATACATTGATAGATGACTTGAAGGAGACCTTTGATAACCTCCGGGTTTATAAGAAGATGCTTAATCCGGCCAAATGTGTCTTTGGTGTACCAGCAGGCAAGCTTTTGGGCTTTTTGGTGTCTAACAGGGGCATTGAAGCTAATCCGGAGAAAATCAAGGCCATAACTTCTTTGGCTAAACCGAAGTGCATCAATGATGTTCAACACTTGGCAGGCCGGATTGCAGCCTTGAGCCGGTTTATCAGTCGCCTCGGGGAGAAGGCTATCCCTTTATATCAGATGCTGAAGAAGACGGACAATTTCGTCTGGAGCGACGCCGCCAATGAAGCGTTTGAGGATTTAAAGCGGCAGCTAGCCGAGCTGCCTGTCCTTACTGCACCTGTTGATAAAGAGCCTTTGTTGTTATATGTGGCTGCCAATGCCCGGGCAGTTAGCGTGGCTATTGTGGTGGAGCGCAAGGAGACCGGAAAGGAGTATCCGGTTCAACGGCCGGTTTATTACATCAGTGAGGTACTCATTGAGTCTAAGCAAAGGTACCCACATTGGCAGAAGCTGGTGTATGGAGTTTTTATGGCAAGCCGGAAGCTTAAGCAATATTTCCAGGGTCATCCCATCACTGTAGTCAGCTCTGCTCCTTTGGGGGAAATAATCCGGAACAGGGAAGCAACTGGCCGGATTGCTAAGTGGGCCATTGAGCTTGGACCGCACGGGTTAAATTATGTGCCTCGGACGGCAATCAAATCACAAGCACTGGTGGATTTCATCAATGATTGGACAGAGTTACAGGCGCCAGAAGAGAAGCCGGATCATACTTATTGGACTATTCATTTTGATGGATCCAGGCAATTGGAGGGCTCGGGGGCTGGAGTTGTATTAACTTCCCCACGAGGTGATAAGTTTTGTTATGTTCTCCGTTTAATGTTCCCTTGCACTAACAATGCAGCTGAATATGAGGCCTTACTCCACGGTCTTCGGATGGCTAAGGAGATGAATTTGAGCCGGGTTAAGTGCTTCGGTGACTCGGACCTGGTGGCTCAACAAGTGTCTGGTACTTGGGATTCTAAGGATCCGCTCATGGCTGCATATCGTCGAGAGGTGGATATTGTTGCAGGTCACTTCAAAGGCTATCAAGTTGATCATGTGGACCGGCGGAAGAATGAAGCGGCGGACGCTTTAAGCCGTTTGGGTTCCCAGCGTAAGCCGGTTCCACCCAATGTCTTTTTGGATGTGCTGCATAATCCGTCGGTTAAACTTCCCACAGAGGAGGATCTGGCTGTTCCTGATCCGGAGGCTCAATTGGTGGCAGCACTTCATGCTATTCTGGACTGGACCGTCCCATATCTGGCGTACATGAACCGGGGCGAGTTACCAGAGGATGAGACTTTGGCCAGACAGATAATCCGGCGATCCAAGTCAATGACTATTATCAATGGCGAATTACATCGCTGTAGTGTAACAGGGGCGTTTCAACATTGTGTATCTCCTAAAGAGGGCTGTGAGATCCTGTGTGAGATCCACGAAGGGGATTGTGGTCACCATGCCGGTTCAAAGTCCCTGGTAGCTAAGGCTTTTCGTCACGGTTTTTATTGGCTGATGGCTCATGCTGATGCGGGGGACTTGGTGAAAAAGTGCGATGGTTGTCAGAAGTTTTCACGCCGAGCTCATGTTCCGGCCTAGGAATTGAGGATGATTCCAATTACTTGGCCGTTTGCAACTTGGGGGCTGGATATGGTTGGGCCCTTTAAGAGGTCCAAGGACAAGAAGACCCACCTTTTGGTGGCGGTTGATAAGTTCACTAAGTGGGTGGAGGCAGAGCCAGTCAGTAAGTGTGATGCAGCTACGGCGGTTCAATTCATCAAGAAGGTGATTTTCCGGTTTGGCTTTCCACACAGCATTATAACTGATAATGGTACTAATCTGTCCAAAGGGGCTATGAAAGAGTTCTATCAGCGTGAGCACATCCGGCTTGACGTATCTTCAGTGGCTCACCCCCAATCTAATGGTCAAGCGGAGAGAGCCAATCAGGAGATCTTGAGAGGCATCAAGCCCCGGCTTATGGTTCCTTTGCAGCGGACGCTGGGTTGTTGGGTGGAGGAGTTACCTTCTATGTTATGGAGTATCAATACCACGCCCAACAGGTCTACGGGTTACACACCTTTCTTCATGGTCTACGGAGCAGAGGCGGTTCTCCTGAGTGACATCCGTCATGACTCACCTCGTGTGGCGGCTTATGTTGAAGCGGATAATGAGAAGGCACGGCAGGAAACACTTGACCTGTTAGATGAGGAGCGTGACATTGCAGCAGCTCGATCGGTGATTTATCAACAAGATCTGCGTCGTTATCACAGCCGTCGGGTTAGAACCAAAACTTTTCAAGAAGGCGATCTGGTGCTCCGACTCATCCAGGATCAGACAGATATGCACAAGTTATCCCCGCCTTGGGAAGGACCCTTTGTGGTCAGCAAGAACCTGCACAACGGGTCATACTACCTAATCGATGTTCGAGAGCACAAAGACTCACGTAAATCGGAGGAGGAGACCCACCGGCCGTGGAATATCGCTCATCTACGGCCTTACTATACCTGAGCCCTAGGCTCTGCCATGTACATAGTTATGACAATGTATATATTATGATCAATTTAGTAAACCGGAGCCTCAGCTAAAGCGAGGTATCTATTGTTTTTTACATCAGGTGTGGTTACATGGAGATTTCTGCTTATAAAGCGGCGTCCGGTTTATCCCTTGATTCGGCTTATCAAGCCATATATATAAATCACTTGGGGGCTTGGTCGTATTCGAACCTTAGCTACACCTCTTGATAGGCGCAAGGCCACCAGAAAAATCACTTGGGGCCTTGGTCATACTCGAACCATAGCTACACCTCTTGATTGGCTCAGAGCGAAAAAGAAAAATTACTTAGGGGCCAAAGAGAGTGTTCCAGAAGAACAACTCAAACATAGGCACCCACTGAGCACAGCTCAAAATATTGCTTGGGGATTCTTTGCTATCGCAATGAACAAAGAATCTACACTTGTAATAGGCTATCAAGCCACGGCTTGGAAGCCTGGTGTATACACCTAAAACCCCGGGTTAACCTGCCTTTTTAAGTAAGTCACTCCGTCCAGGTAAACCTGGTATGACCCGTCGAACTTCGACAAGTCAATCTCATAAGACCCTGAACTTGTCAAAGTTAAAACGACGATTGGTTAAAGATTGAGGTCCATCTTAAAAGGCTTTGTAAAATGGTTTAACTCAGCGGCCTGGCAGCCCATGAAAAGCCTCGGATTTGGGGCCTGGCAGCCCGTGAAAAGCCTCGACTACAAGTTTTCATATGCTTTTATTTGCCAAGTTTTTTCGCCTTTGATGAGATTTATGATGATTTTGGTAAACCGGCGTTAATCAACCCGGCTCGGCTTTCAACTACAAGTTGTCAGTACATGATTAGTCATATTCCGGTGCTTATTAACCCGGTCTGGTTTTGACTATAAGTCGCCAGTATTATATGAGTAATCCGGTGTTTTTCACAACCCGGTATGGGTTTGTCATAAACCGGCACAATATGGAAGGAGTTATCAATACTCATGTTTGGGGTATCGCCCTTACTACAAAAGTTGGCCAACCTACGATGTGATTCAAAGTCACAGGTATCATTTATTTTCATATTTGAATTATTTTTAAACAGCCTTGTTTATAAACCCAGGCTGTATGCTTGGGCATCATGACCCGTCCGGTGGTAAACCGCCAGGACAAGTTCAACTTTTTGTATGCAGGAACAGCCTGAATAAATCGCTCTGGATTATGAACATCATATATCTTAAGCATGGTGAATTAACAGTATCAAGCAAAGAAAAATATGCACGATGGCATAGCAGACCAAGTGTTTAAACTAGCCTATTACAAGGCGTTTCAGTGCCCAAAAGAATAATTGTTTTTTGGCAAGTATTGCAGCACGCGGAAGGTTAAATCAGCCTCCGGATCATGACTCGTCACCAGGGTGCCCTGACGGTTGTGGATCGCCTTGCGCCGGTTCATCCTCTTCCTCTCTACCCAGCGGCTGGAAGTCAATGGTGGCCCAATCGATCCCAGTTAACGCTCGGAACACAGCTTCATCACTTATAAGTGTGGACGGTTCAACGTCAGGGGCATAGGTGTGCTTACGGATTGGCGGGATAAGATTTTGAGCCTCAGGGGTTGGTGCAGCAACCCGTTTGTTGTTGACATCATAACTCGCCTGGTAATAGGAAAGACCAGTTTCTTCAACCAGTTGGCAAGCCAGTGGACGGACTTCCCGGTTTATTGCTCGGAGGTCCTCATGGCCAAATTCTGATCCGTCTTCTTTTAAGCTTGGATAGCCTTTAGCCACATCCACCGGATCAAGATCAGGCACCCATGCTTTTGCCCGGGTTAGTGCGGTCAGAGCACCAGCCCTGGCAGCAGATCTCTTTAGCTCTTCTACCCGGACAGGCAGCATTGACAACTTTTCTAAGGTCTCCTTGATTAAAGTTGGGGGTGGCTTGTTGTGAGAAGCAGTGCAGATGATCTGTTGCGCGCCGGTATATAACTGCTCTATAAGAGTATAGGCAGCCTTCAGCTTCTTCTGTACGTCAGAGCCCAGATGACTAATGTGAGTTCCTGCGCCATTATAAACATCAGTAAACCGGCAATGTATGGGATGATATGTTGAAAATTTAAAGCCAGGATATTTACCAAACACAGCAGCAGTCATGGCATGTATTTACCGCTTTACACCAGTTAGCTCATCCACCACCGGTTTGAGAGCTGCTTCTGCGTCCTCGGCTCTTTTTTGCAATGCGGATTTTTCTTTGTCCCAATCCGCCCGCTCCTTGTTGAAACTCTCCTTCAGCTTTTCCATAGCGGCTAAGGCACTGGTAAGCTCATCTTTGGTTTTGGAGGTTTCTGCCTGCTGGGACTTGATGTTTTCTTGCAGATCAGCGGTTTGAGTTTCCTTTTTGCTCAGCTCAGCCTATAAGAGACAAACATATCATGAATTGGCAGTGCATATTTGAAGTACCAGACACATAACAAGTCATGCACCTGATACTTGGGGGCTAATGCATATTTGCTCGTAATCAGAAATTTCTGCAAGTCCCAAGTGCAATACAAGTATTACTCTTGGCACTTGGGGGCTAATGTATGCTGGTTCAAAGTGACATTATGAGTATTCTTCTAAAAGTCCCGGTTCATCTTCATCAGTTAAACCGGCCCTTGGGGACTATACCGGCGAAAGTTGTAATATTGCAATTCTAAGGTACCGTTTCATCTTAGAAAGATAACCCGGCCCTTGGAGGCTAAGCATACAAAGTTGAGATATTACAAAGTTCCAGTTTAGATGACTATCATAAACCGGCACTCGGGGGCTACTGGAGTTAATATTTGGAATTGAACACAAGAGAGAAGCAGTTATGCAGTTACCTCATATCGCTCCTTCATTAGATTCACTAAACCGGCTTCAAAGTCGCGGCTTGTGTACAGGCGGTTTAAAAAACCAGAATGGATGTCTTGGGCGTTGAGGTGAGCATAGGTTGACAAATCTGTGTTCCATTTGCCTTTGCCCATAGCAGAAACCTCGTCCTTGGCACTATGCTTCGATAAAGCAACAGGATTGCCAGGAGCGGTGTGGCCGACGCCAGTAATCATAATATCATCTTCTTTATCATCAGCAGCCTTCACGGGAGTTGACGGTTTATCAGCAGCCTTAGCTGGGCTGGCCGACTTATCATCCGCGCGAGCCGGGCTAGTCGGTTTATCAGTGTGGCCTATGGTGTCAACTTCTGTTTGTTCAACTATGAAGTTATAATCTTGAGGCGGTGGATCATCATGTGTAACATCAGTATTTGTTCTTTCCAGTTCTGGAGTCTTCTCCGGTTCAATATCCACATTGTCATCAGACGGTCTATTTAACCGGGCCTTCTTACTAGTCCTAGGCTTGGTACTGAGAAGAACAAGCATAAAGATCAGTACAGTATGCAAACATAACACATTAAGGATAAGATTAAAGCATAACCTACCCAGGGACCGTCTTGAGGGTTGGAAGTTGTGTGGCCGTTGATTCGCCAGAGGACGAATTAGGTGTTCCCTGATAATTTGAATCAGACGGATTAAGGGGCTGTCGAAAACAACCCGCCTTGGGGCAAGAAATATCAGGAGTATAAGAGACCTCTGTTTGACGTTTCTGGACTGGAGTGTTCGGTAAACCGGCAGAGGTAACTACTTGGCCACTATGCCGGGTTGTGCGGTGGGCTTCGTGTTGCTGTTTCTTCAAAAGAAAGTTTGGGTCCAAGTGAGCTAAGGGGTGAGAAAATTTTATTTTCCGGTTTGCTTGACGGAGTTTCTGTGTTGGCAGAGGGTCTGAACCGAAAGAAAGGATAGTTACCTCTGCATCGTCAGCCTGGCTGCCTTCGGCGTCGTCCTAATAACAGTCATTGTCAATAAGGTGTATGAAGAAAGAACCGAGAGAGTCAAGTTCTACCTCTGAGTCCGGATTAGCCGGATCCGCGTCAGCATTTGGTTCAGAAGATTTAGTGATCCTCTTCTTGGCAGGTTTCTTGGTGACCTTGGTCTTCGGGCGAAGTGGTTTGGCCAGTTTATCCTGTGGTTTTTTCTTCCAGAATGGGTCATCGCCCTGTGAAAGATGAACAAAATTTTGAGACTATTTGAAAAGGGGTAAGCTAAAACAAGAAGGTTGTGATTCTTACAGTGGGCGGCCTGTTGGAGACGCAGAAAGGGCTTAACCCGGTCTGGCTACAGACAGCTTCCGGTTCATCCAGTATTTTCTTGACAGCCTCAGTAATTTTGGCTTCTGTTAGCTGAATGTCGATGTGTTGTTGAGGGTCTTTCAAATCCCCTGTGTACTCACACATTAAACCGGGGCGCCGGCTTAAGTGCAGAATACTCCAAGTTATCCAACAGCGAACAAAGTTGACACCTGTCAAACCGTTTGCCATAAAGGCTCTGAGCTTTGACAGTTGTGGTGCATAGTTGGACCGTTCCTTGGCAGTTAGCCTTTGGGGGAAGGGATGAGTGTTGCTAAGCCGGTGGGGACGGTAACCCGGCAGAGGATTTTCATCAGTTGGAGATGTGTCTTTGCAGTAAAACCAAGTCTGATTCCAGTCCTTGGGGTGACTATGAAGCTTGGCATGAGGGAAGCTGACATCCTTCCTCTTTTGAATTGCCATTCCACCAAGCTCGGTGTCGGGTCCGTCTGTGAACTCTGTGCGATGGTTTAAGTAAAAGAAATCCCTGAACAGTTCAACTGTGGGTTCCTCTTGAAGATAGGCCTCACAAAATACTTAGAAATTGCAAATATTGGACACAGAGTTTGGTCCAATATCTTGAGGGTGGAGTTGGAAGCTGGCCAGCACATCCCGGAAAATTTTTGAACCGGGAGGGCTAAAGCCTCGACCCAGATGGTCAGTGAATACAACTACTTCTCCGTCCTTGGGTTCAGGAGGATTTTCCGGACCAGGGACCCTCCAGTGGATGACTTCTTTCTTGGCTAAAGCTCCAGTTGTGACACATATGTTTAATTGCTCTTCAGTAACCCGGGAAGGAACCCAATTGCACTCGTAAACTTGTTTGGCCATTTCAACGGGAAGCTGAAACACATTTATTGCCGATTTAAGATTTATGACGGGCGAGCATAAAGCAATGCAAGATAAGCAGAAGCAGAGGTATATACATATTGTAAAACCGGAGTTTGGTATTACTAAACCGGAGTCTGACAGTGGAGAAGGTGCAAAGATCAATGAATCGGCGGTTTAAGAGGGGACTAATGATGCCAACCGGATTATTGTTCCTTGACAAAGCTAAACCGCCTATATTGGTATGGAAGATACAGATCTAAAATACCTAAGTGAGGGAAAAACAAGTTTCACAAAGTGATATGATAATTTCAGATCTGCAGTGCAACAGAAAACTAGAATATATTCAGACCTAAAATATAGGTGCTTCAACAGTTCATCGGATTCAGATGAGTTTTTTTATACGAAGAGGATGCTCTAACGAGGAGAAGAGGGGCTATCACTACGACCGCACAAGAAATATCAGATCTATTTATGGTACTAAGAGAAACAAGGACGAACAGCGCCGGAGCTTTTATGAACTCCGACGAACGCCGAAACCCTAATGGTGAATCTGGAGAAAGAGGAAAGGGACTTACGGATGTGGACGGAGCAGCGAAGGAGCGCCACGTTTTTCTGGTCCGTTCAGGTTGATGCAGCGGCCGGAGTTGAGGGAGAAGGCGGAGCTTGACGACGGCTGCTGCAAGTGACGGTCGGGTCGGCGCGAGGAAGGAGAAAGACGAAGAGGCAAGGGGAAAAATGAAGCGGACCCTTCAGCTTTATTTATAAGGCGAATGGATAAGTGACAGGCGCGAGAATCAAGGAGCCCCAAGCGGGATATGTGGCAGAGCTGTCGCCTCGATTGTCGGAGGCTCATTAATGAAGGTGAGAGACATACCATTTTTAATAACAGGTGACGTCAAGGCGGTTTATCAAGATACCGGGAGATGACATCGTGGCGGTTTACAAGATTTATGCGAAGATGCTGAAAGAGGAATTTTTCTCAAGTTGAAGATTGACATGAACCAGTTCAAATCAATCTGGGGCCTAATGTTGGGGATATTACTACTGGGTATAAACCGGCCAGGAGAGGCCGGGTTATCCCCATAATGAGTTATTATACTTGAAGCCCACTTGGACAAAGATGGAGGCGCTTTATGAAGGCCCGGGGCCCAACGGCGGATTAAGGCCTGTAGACATAAACCGACATTGATATGTAAACTTGTGTTATAAGATAGAAAGAGTAGAGACCGAGCCGGAGAGGTTCATGAGCCGGCCTCGGGGTCCTGTAAACCGACGGGCGTCAACCCATTTATATAAGGGGACGACCCGGCGGCGGTTTGAGGGGGACAGACAACAACTCGAGAGCCAGGCATAGCGGATTCGCTCCCTGGTCATCGAAACCCTAGCAATTCCACAACAACTGGATTAGGCCTTTACCTTCACCGCAAGGGGCCGAACCAGTATAACTCTCTGCGTCCCTTGTTCGCTTTAACCCCTTTAAGCTAACCCGTCGTGATGGCTCCACGACTAAGTCCTTTCTCTAGGACATCTGCCGTGACAAAACCACGACAGGTTTTGTTTGGCCAACTTGATCTATTTATCTTGCAATGGGAAGAGGTGCTTTATAGTGGGTTCGATCTTACGGTGCTTGATCCCAGTGACAGAAGGGGAACCGACACGTATGTATCGTTGCTACTAAGGATAAAATGATGGGGTCTATTTCTACATAAATAGATCTTGTCTACATCATGTCATCATTCTTATTGCATTACTCCGTTTCTCCATGAACTTAATACACTAGATGCATGCTGGATAGCGGTCGATGTGTGGAGTAATAGTAGTAGATGCAGGCAGGAGTCGGTCTACTAATCTTGGACATGATGCCTATATAATGATCATTGCCTGGATATCGTCATGATTATTTGAAGTTCTATCAATTGCCCAACAGTAATTTGTTCACCCACCGTTTGCTATTTTTCTCGAGAGAAGCCACTAGTGAAACCTACGGCCCCCGGGTCTCTTCTTTAATATATTTGCCTTTGCGATCTATTTTCCTTTGCTTTTATTTTCAGATCTATTAAACCAAAAATACAAAAATACCTTGCTGTACTTTATTTTATTTGGCGTTCGATCTATCAATATTTACTACTCTCTCACATCCGTTTGCCAATTTTTGGCGCCGTTGCCCGAAAGGGATTGACAACCCCTTTTACACGTCGGGTTGCGAGTATTTGTTATTTGTGTGCAGGTGTTGTTTACGTAGTGTTGCTTGGTTCTCCTACTGGTTCGATAACCTTGGTTTCATCACTGAGGGAAATACCTACCGCCGCTGTGCTGCATCATCCATTCCTCTTTGGGGAAATACCGACGTATCTTCAAGCCGCATCAAAAGGAATTTCTGGCGCCATTGCCGGGGAGACATCATCAACATCTACCAGGTTCCTAATCACAAATCTCATCTCCTTGCAATTTACATTATTTTCCATTTGCCTCATTTTCCTCTCCCCCACTTCACAAAAATTTGCCGTTTTATTCGCCCTCTTTTTCGTTTGCCTTTTTCCCGTCAGATCTCATGTTTGCTTGTGTTGCCATGTGCCTTCTATTTTGCTTGCATCTTCGCTTGCTAAAAAATCTATTGTTATGGATCCTCATCCACTTGCTAATATTTTCAAAAGATCCAATTATAATGAACCAATTGCTAGTGAATTGAGTTCACTAGATTATCTTTATGAAGTTTTGCTTGAAATTTATGAATCTGAAAATTGTGATGAAGTATTAAACGAAGGAATTTATACAGTGGTTCATGATAGCTTCTTGAGTGAAAAGCATGATTGCAATGATGTTATTATAAATTCTATTAATGTCAATGGTGCTAATAATATGCAAAACCCCAAGCTTGGGGATGCTAATTTTGATATGTCCACTACTTATTGCAATGATCATGATTGGGGTGATTCTTCTTATGATCTTGAAAATTTATTTAAGCCTCATGATGAATATGTTATTGATAATAATGTTTGCGATAATATTGAAAGTGGGTTTGGAAGAGTGTCAACTTTAGGTAAAAATAATCCCACTTATTTGGAGAGTGTTCAATCTTATGAAATTTTTGATAAAAGTGGGCTTGGAGAGGTCATGACTTTATTTGATGATAATCCCACTATTTTGGAAGAGTGTCAACTTTGCATGCGTGTGGATCATGTAGAGAATATGTTATGTGATGGATATATTGTTGAATTTGAATATGATCCCACATGTAATTATTATGAGAGAGGGAAATATGGTTGTAGAAATTTTCATGTTACTAATTTACCTCTCGTTATGTTGAGATTGCTATTGTTTCTTTCTTCTTCCTTGCATATGCTATATATTTCTTGTCTTGATAATTTGTTTGCTTATAAAATCCCTATGCATCAGAAGTATGTTAGACTTAAATGTGTTTCTCACATGCATTATGATGCTCTCTTTGTGTTTCAATTCTTGTCTCTCATGCGAGCATCATCAAAATTATCAATGCCTAGCTAGGGGCATAAAACGATAGCGCTTGTTGGGAGGCAACCCAATGAATAAAATTTATTTTTGTCTTTTCCTTTCTGTTCTTGAGTGTTTGCAAAATTATGCTACTGTTATGATTGTGTTTTTTGTGTTTTAATTAGTGTTTGTGCCAAGTAAAGCCTTTAGGGTAGCTTTGGTGATAGTTGATTTGATCTTGTTGGAAAACAGAAACTTTTGCGTCTAGTAAAACAATTTTTAAAATTTACAGAAGCGACAAAAATTCTGAATTTTTTACACAAGATTTATATACAAATTTCCTCTGTTTTCCTAATTTTTCAGAATTTTTGGAGTTACATAAGTATTCTAAATATTCAGATTGCTACAGACTGTTCTGTTTTAGACAGATTCTGTTTTCTTTGCATTGTGTGCTTGTTTTAATGATTCTAAGGTTTTCTTTGAAGAGTTTTTTGCCATAGAAAAGTTGGAATACAGTAGATATAATGCAAGAATAAAATATGAATTGGTTTGCTACAGTACTTATAGTAGTGATTTGTTTTCTTATACTAACGGATCTCACGAAGGTTTTGTTGAGTTTTGTGTGATTGAAGTTTTCAAGTTTTGGGTGATGTTACGATGGATGAAGGAATAAGGAGTAAGAAGAGCCTAAGCTTGGGGATGCCCATGGAATCCCAAGCTATTATCCAAAGAGAAGCAAGCAACTAAGCTTGGGGATGCCCCGAGTGGCATCTCCTCTTTCTTCTAACGACCATCGGTATTTTACTCGAAGCTATATTTTTATTCGTCACATACTATGAGTTTTGCTTGGAGCGTCTTGTATGATATGAGTCTTTTCTTGTTTTGCTTTGTGTTCTAAGTCATGAATCCTTGCTGGACACACCTATTTGAGACAGCCAAAATTATGCCATGACTTGTTAGAATTGCTCTCTATGCTTCACTTAAATTTTTATGAGCTATGGATTTGCTCTAGTGCTTCACTTATATCTTTTTGAGCACGACGTGCTTTAGTATTTTTGAAGAAATGCTCTCGTGATTCACTTAGATTTATTTGGGAGTTAGTAATTTTTTTAAGAAATTCTCTCTTGCTTCACTTAAATTAATTTGAGAGAAAGAAGTATTATGCTCATGATCTTCACTTATATTTGTTTGAGCTTATCAAAAGCAACACATGAAAATTAGTTCCAAAGTGATAGATATCCAAGAAGGATATAATAAAAACTTTCATGAAGATCATTGGACAAAATAAACTTGATTCCTTGTAATAGTTTTGAGATATGATGATGTGATATGTGAGTCATGTTGATGAGTAATTGTGCTTTAGTAAGAATATTGGTGTTAAGGTTTGTGATTCCCTATGCAAGCACAAAAGTCAATAGTCATGCAATGAAATTATATCCTACTTGTGGTGCATTATTCGGTGTTAATTATGCTTAATGCTCGCTTATGAGATTATTCGTTTTTTGGTTGGTCGCTTCTCAATCTTTTGCTAGCCTTCATTTTGCACTAAGTATGATCACTACTTGTGCATCCAAAACCCTTTAAACCAAGTTTGCCACATGAGTCCACTATATCTACCTATATGCAGTATTCTTTTGCCGTTCTAAGCAAATTTGTATGTGCCATCTCTAATTTTCAAAATAAACTTCTCTTTTGTGTGTTCATACCGCTCGCGAAGCGGTGAGGGGTGGCTAATATTTTCCATGCTAGATGTGTTATTCTCATGATGAGTGTTTATTCACTTGTCATTGAAAGAGAGTAAGGCAAAGGTATTAGGGATGCCCAGTCCCGAAATGAAAAATGAATTTACTTTATGTTGTCAAATAATAAATTCCTTGGAAAGTGTTGGTATGGAGGGCACCCGTGGATACGGTTAGCCATGGAAAGTGAAAGTATGGTGGAAAAAGGAATAAACTTTATTTCTGTTTGGGAACCGCCTATGATATGTCTAGCATGGAAAGTGTTGGGAACTCTAAGTCATTTTCGTTGGTGGGAAAAGCACACCTCCCAAAATGTTTTTATCTCTAAGTTTTTCACTTTGAGCTCGAGCACCTCTACAAATCCCTACTTCCCTCTGCGAAGGGCCTTTCTTTACTTTATGAAATTTTTATTTTTAATTTGAGTCTCCATCTTCTCTTATAAAGCACCAACCAGGAGGCACTATGATCATACTTGAGCATTGGGTGTAGTTAATATGCGAGTGTGTTTCATGAATGGATCAATGGTTGAGCATGATGGGCTAGGGATAACTTATTTTAGCGTTGATATTTTGAAAGACATAGTTGCTTGTTGATATGCTTGAGTATTAAGTCATCATGTCAAAACTTGACTATTGCTTTGAATCATATAAAAGTCCAAATGTCCATGCTATAAAGGAAAGAATATGAGATGACATGTTAGGCAGCATTCCACATCAAAAAATTTGTTTTTATCATTTACCTACTCGAGGACAAGCAGGAATTAAGCTTGGGGATGCTGATACGTCTCCAATGTATCTATATTTTTTTATTGTTCCATGCTGTTATATTATCATTCTTGGATGTTTTACAATCATTTTATAGTCATTTTATATCATTCTTTGGTACTAACCTATTGACATAGTGCCAAGTGCCAGTTGCTGTTTTTTGCATGTTTTTTACATCACAGGAAATCAATACAAACGGAGTCCAAACGCAGCGAAACTTTTTGTGGATTTTTTTTGGACCAGAAGACATCCAGTGGGATGGAGAAGCGCCTGGGGGGGTGCTCCGAGGGGAGCACAACCCACCAGGGCGCGCCTGGAGGCCCAGGCGCGCCCTGGTGGGTTGTGCCCACCTCGGGTGCCCCCCGAACCTCCTCTTTGCTCTATAAATACCCCAATATTCCATAAACCCTAGGGGAGTCGACGAAAATCAATTCCAGCCACCGTAGTGTCCAGAACCACCAGATCCAATCTAGACACCAACATGGAGGGGTTCACCACTTCCATTGGTGCCTCTCCGATGATGCGTGTGTAGTTCTTTGTAGACCTACGGGTCCGTAGTTAGTACCTAGATGGCTTCCTCTCTCTCTCTTGATCTTCAATACAATGGTCTCTTGGAGATCCATATGATGTAACTCTTTTTGCGGTGTGTTTGTTGGGATCCGATGAACTTTGAGTTTATGATCAGATCTATCTTTTTATCCATGAAAGTTATTTGAGTCTTGTTTGATCTTTTATATGCATGATTGCTTGTAGCCTCGTATTTCTTCTCCGATATTTGGGTTTTGTTTGGCCAACTTGATCTATTTATCTTGCAATGGGAAGAGGTGCTTTGTAGTGGGTTCGATCTTACGGTGCTTGATCCCAGTGACTGAAGGGGAACCAACACGTATGTATCGTTGCTACTAAGGATAAAACGATGGGGTCTATTTCTACATAAATAGATCTTGTCTACATCATGTCATCGTTCTTATTGCATTACTCCGTTTCTCCATGAACTTAATACACTAGATGCATGTTGGATAGCGGTCGATGTGTGGAGTAATAGTAGTAGATGCAGGCAGGAGTCGGTCTACTAATCTTGGACGTGATGCCTATATAATGATCATTGCCTGGATATCGTCATGATTATTTGAAGTTCTATCAATTGCCCAACAGTAATTTGTTCACCCACCGTTTGCTATTTTTCTCGAGAGAAGCCACTAGTGAAACCTACGGCCCCCGGGTCTCTTCTTTAATATATTTGCCTTTGCGATCTATTTTCCTTTGCTTTTATTTTCAGATCTATTAAACCAAAAATACAAAAATACCTTGCTGCACTTTATTTTATTTGGCGTTCGATCTATCAATATTTACTACTCTCACGTCCGTTTGCCAATTTTTGGCGCCGTTGCCCGAAAGGGATTGACAACCCCTTTTACACGTCGGGTTGCGAGTATTTGTTATTTGTGTGCAGGTGCTGTTTACGTAGTGTTGCTTGGTTCTCCTACTGGTTCGATAACCTTGGTTTCATTACTGAGGGAAATACCTACCGCCGCTGTGCTGCATCATCCCTTCCTCTTTGGGGAAATATCAACGTAGCTTCAAGCCGCATCAGAAACCTTCCGGAATACTCCAGAATCTTAAAAAAGGAGGAGGTACATGATACGGTAAGTAAACGGACTCCAAAAAATCCACAAAAATATTTTCTGTCAGTTTTGGAATATATCAAAAATTAGGAAAATAAGAAACAACCAGGAAGGCACCCCTGGTGGGCACAAGACACCAGGGCGCGCCTGGCTTGCCAGGCGTGCCCAGGTGGGTTGTGCCCACCTCGGGTACCTTTCGGACTCCGTTTTTCTTCCGTTTGCTTGTTTCCCAAGATAAAAGATCTTTATATACCCCCCGAATCTATTGACCACCGTATCGCGGAGAAACCTTCTGTTCTTCTTTTCTTGTTGTTTTCCTGACAGATCTGAAAATATGTCATCTCAAGATTCGGAGGGTGAGAGCTATGTTGCTGATTATATCTCGAACCCCAAGGTTTATGGTGATGTGGAGCACTATAGCTGGACTTCGGAGGACGAAGAAGATTATGACCCTAAAGGGGAGGAGGAGACAAGCTCAGACGAAGTTGAAGTTCCATTACCTCAACCTGGAGACATGCACATGGAATTCAAGAAGTCAAGTCTCCACAACAAAGCAAAGAAACCTAAGGTCCAGTTTATCCCCTTTCGTCTCTTGCAGGAAAACAAGCAAGAATTATGCAAAAAGATATTAGAGCTTGAGCAGGAGATCGGTGACCTAAAGGAGGAAAATTTCATCCTCAAGCGTAAGCTGAGGAAGGCAGACAAACCCTCTGCTTCATCAACACCACCTCCTTCTTCATCACCAAAGGAAAATTGAGTATCGGGTATGGGCACTCCCCTTGGCTTGTGCCAAGCTTGGGGGAGGTGCCCCGGTATCGTATCACCTCCACTATCTTTTGCCTTTACATATCTTAGTTCGATCCATAGTTATCTTTTGCTTTAGATGAATAAAAGTTTAGTTCGATCCTTTCTTTTCGAGTGTTTGCTTAGTGATCTATCCTTGTAATCGTGTGCGAGATATATAATAAAGTTTAGTTTGAGTTTTATTTTCTTTTTCTTTCATGTTCAATAAAAATAAAGGAAATAAATGAAAAAGATCATATGCTAATCTTATGGTAAGTAATGACATCACATAAGGAAGAGTATAAGTAGAAAATTTTATTGGAGACTTACAAACATAGCATTGGTCAATGATGCAATTCATGAAAGAATTAATAAGGGAAGAGAAGATTCACATGCAAATACACTATCTTGGACATCTTTTGTGATTGTGAACCCCCATCAAAATATTATATGCCAAAATTGTTGACGTTGGACAAGGAAGACAACGTAATGATTTATGTTTGTTCATATTCACATAGAAGTTATATTGTCATAGATCCTTTAACATGTGGTGATTGCCCCTATCTTTGCTAGCCAAAAATTCCGCACTAAGTAGAGATACTACTTGTGCATCCAAAACCCTTAAACCCAAATCTTGTTTTGAGAGTCCACCATACCTACCTATGGATTGAGTAAGATCCTTCAAGTAAGTTGTCATCGGTGCAAAAAGGCAATAAAAATTGCTTCTAAAAGTGTTGGATCATTTAGTGTAAGAGAAAATTGAGCGTTGTACGAACTTGTGATGGAATAAAAGCGACAGACTGCATAATAAAGGTTGCTATCATAAGGGGCAATATAACGTGACATTCTTTTGCACCAAGATATTGAGCATACAAACGAAAATCGCATGGCTATCTCTGCTTCCCTCTGCGAAGGGCCTATCTTTTACTTTTATGCAAGAGTCAAAGTATTTCTCTCTATTCCTTTTTATTTTTCTCTTTTGGCAAGCATCATGTGGTGAGGAAAGATCTAGCCACATATATCCAGTTGGATATGGGTAGCATGAGTTATTATTGTTGACATCACCCTTGCGGTGAATATGTTGGGTGGCGAAAACTATAAGCCCCTATCTTTCTATGTGTCCGGTTGAAACTTTTTGCTCATGTGTATGTGGTGAGTGTTAGCAATCATAGAAGACTATATGATGGTTGAGTATGTGGACTTGCCAAAAAGGCTCCGATACGTGACCCTTCCTGAAAAGATGATGAATTGTAGTTGCAAAGTTGACTGAGAACATAGTTTGTTGGTTTTCAATAGAGTTTATGCTTTATACTTCGATCTTGTGATGAATTGTTACTTGTTCATGAGAAGTCTATGATAGAAGTTATATGATAAAATATCTATGATAAAGTTTTATGTTAAAGTTTGTTGTTGTTATAATAATATACATGATGCTTCTATGTACGTATTTTGTTTTTATCGACACCTCTCTCTCTAAGCATGTGGAGATGTTTTTCGATTTTGGTTTTCGCTTGAGGATAAGTGAGGTCTAAGCTTGGGGGAGTTGATACGCCCATTTTGCATCATGTTTTCCTACTGTTATTTATCTTGTTTTTAGGTATAATAATGCTTTTTGGAGTAATTCTAATGCCTTTTCTCTCATAATATGCAAGGTTCACACAAAGAGGGAGAATACCGGCAGCTGGAATTCTGGACCTGAAAAAGCTACGTCAGGTCACCTATTATGCACAACTCCTAATGAGCTGAAACTTCACAGAGAATTTTTATGGAATATATAAGAATCATTGGAGCAAATAATTACCAGAGGGGGCCCACCAGGTGGGCACAACCCACCTGGGCACGCCAGGGAGCCCAGGCGCGCCCTGGTGGGTTGTGCCCTCCTCGGCCCACCTCCGGTGCCCCTCTTCTGGTATATAAGTCATTTTGACCTAGAAAAAATAAGGAGAGGACTTTCGGGACAAAGCGCCACCGTCTCGAGGCGGAACTTGGGCAGGAGCACTTTTGCCCTCCGGCGGAGCGATTCCGCCGGGGGAACTTCCCTCCCGGAGGGGGAAATCATTGTCATCATCATCACCAACAACTCTCCCATCTTGGGGAGGGCAATATCCATCAACATCTTCAACAGCACCATCTCCTCTCAAACCCTAGTTCATCTCTTGTGTTCAATCTTTATACCGGAACCTTAGATTGGTGCTTGTGGGTGACTAGTAGTGTTGATTACATCTTGTAGTTGATCACTATATGGTTTATTTGGTGGAAGATTATATGTTCAGATCCATTATGCTATTTAATACCCCTATGATCTTGAGCATGATTATCATTTGTGAGTAGTTACTTTTGTTCTTGAAGTCACGGGAGAAATCTTGTTGCAAGTAATCATGTGAACTTGATATGTGTTCGATATTTTGATGGTATGTATGTTGTGATTCCCTTAGTGGTGTCATGTGAACGTTGACTACATGACACTTCACCATATTTGGGCCTAAGAGAATGCATTGTGGAGTAGTTATTAGATGATGGGTTGCGAGAGTGACAGAAGCTTAAACCCTAGTTTATGCACTATTCCATAAGGGACCGATTTGGATCCAAAAGTTTAATGCTATGGTTAGATTCATTCTTAATACTTTTCTCGTAGTTGCGGATGCTTGCGAGGGGGTTAATCATAAGTAGGAGGCTTGTTCAAGTAAGAAAAGCACCTAAGCACCGGTCCACCCACATATCAAATTATCAAAGTAGCGAACACAAATCAAACCAACATGATGAAAGTGACTAGATGAAATTCCCGTGTACCCTCAAGAACGCTTTGCTTATCATAAGAGACCGTTTTGGCCTGTCCTTTGCCTCAAAAGGATTGGGCTACCTTGCTGCACTTTTTTTACCATTACCGTTGCTTGCTTGTTATAAATTACCTTGCTATCAAACTACTCGCTACTTATAATTTTAGTGCTTGCAGAGAATACCTTGCTGAAAACTACTTGTCATTTCCTTCTGCTCCTCGTTGGGTTCGACACTCTTACTTATCGAAAGGACTATGATTGATCCCATATACTTGTGGGTCATCAAGGCTCTTTTCTGGCGTCGTTGCCGGGGAGTGAAGCGCTCTTGGTAAGTGGAAATCGGTAAGGAAAAATTATTACTACGTGCTGAAATTTATTGTCACTTGTTACTATGGAGAACAATCCTTTGAGGGGGTTTGTTCGGGGTATCTTCACCTCGACCGGAACCACAATTAGTTACCCCTCAACCTACTACACCTACTGAAAATATTGGTTATGAATTCCTTCGGGTATGATAGAACAACTGCTAGCTAATCCTTATGCAGGAGATGGAACCGAACATCCCGATATGCACTTGATATATGTGAATGAAATTTGTGGATTATTTAAGCTTGCAGGTTTACCCGGAGATGAAGCTAAGAAGAAGGTTTTCCCTTTATCTTTGAAGGAAAAAGCATTGGCATGGTATAGGCTATGCGATGATATTGGATCCTGGAATTGGAATCGATTGAAATTGGAATTTCACCAAAAAATTTATCCTATGCATCTAGTTCATCGTGATCGGAATTATATATATAATTTTTGGCCTCGTGAAGGAGAAAGTATCGCTCTAGCTTGGGGGAGACTTAAGTCAATGTTATATTCATGCCCCAATCATGAGCTCTCAAGAGAAATTATTATTCAGAATTTGTATGCTCGGCTTTCTCGTGATGATCAATCCATGCTTGATACTTCTTGTACTGGTTCCTTTATGAAGAAGACTATTTAATTCAGGTGGGATCTTTTAGAAAGAATTAAACGCAACTCTGAAGATTGGGAACTCGACGAAGCTAAAGAGTCAGGTATTAAGCTTAAGTATGATTGTGTTAAATCTTTTATGAATACCGATGCTTTTCAAAAGTTTAGCACTAAATATGGACTTGACTCTGAGATAGTAGCCTCCTTTTGTGAATCATTTGCTACTCATGTTGATCTCCCTAAGGAGAAGTGGTTTAAATATCACCCACCTATTAAAGAAGAAATTAAAGAACCGGTAATAGCTAAAGATGAAACTATTATTTATAATGTTGATCCAGTCGTTCCTACTGCTTATATTGAAAAACCACCTTTCCCTGTTAGGATAAAGGAACATGCTAAAGTTTCAACTATGGTCAACAAAAGTTATATTAGAGCATCCAAACCTGCTGAACAAATCAAAGTAGAACCTAGTGTTGCTATGGTTAAAGACTCATGTTGTATGTACGACAGTAAAATACATCAACAAGGCTGAAACCTAAAGTCATTCAGCAGCAACTGAATAGACGAATATGATGAAATAACATCTACCTATAAATTACTGAAAACACCAGCATTTTAGAATCATACTCGCTGTTGAATTGTCAGCTTAGAAT
This sequence comes from Thinopyrum elongatum, assembly GCA_011799875.1. NCBI lineage: Eukaryota > Viridiplantae > Streptophyta > Magnoliopsida > Poales > Poaceae > Thinopyrum > Thinopyrum elongatum. The sequence continues at coordinate 464,196,208 of CM022301.1, read as the reverse complement.
CTCAGTTGATATTCTGGATTTTTCGTGATAATTCGATGGAGTCGATCTATGAATGAAATACATGATTTTCCTCGTACACTTCTAATCTCCAAACAACCAGCAGACCACGCGCCATGGAGCTTGAAGAATATATATGCCCTGAATACCGAATATGAAGATTAACTTCCTTTTCTTGACTTCTTGTCACCCTGCATACTCTTGAAACTGCATCTAAACCTTTTTCTTGGCTTCTTGATGTCTCGCTATTAGAAATCATAGAGATCCAACATGGCAAGCCAATTAACTTAATAAATGAATAAGACTGAGAGAAGGGCAGAGTAGGAACAGCTGCACATCGGCTCCAAACGACAGCACGACAGGTCAAAGCAGCAGTTTGCCAATGTTCTAGTGATCATCAGAAGTCCACAAAGGAAAAATCACAACAAAACAAGAATAGAAAAGATCTTATTTTCCTGGCATCTCTCACAAGCCACAAAAGACACACAATAACAAATGCATCAGTCATAGCACATAACAAAGTGCTAGAGTTGAAAGTGCAACTAATCCCCCGGTGGTTTTGGTAATTCATAACAACATATAGCTCATTGAACTAATATCCATTCAAGTTTAATATTTCAGAAAGTTCAATGAATGGCATGGCATGGACTAGAGACGTGGACCCCTCAAAATGCTAAGGACACATATTGGCAAAAGCTCAAGACTCTTCATTTATATTTTAGTGATCCAAGACCACATTGAGTCCATAGAAAAGCAAATACTATTAAAAGGGGATGAGGTGTTGCTTAATGGTCTACTTGCTCAAGTGATTAGAGACATTGCTCCAAAGCCCTCAACCACTTTCTCATTCCACATATGTCCAAAACCCAAAGTCAAACTCGGCCTCACCGATTCTTTCTATTCAGCGCCACCGAGTTCAAATGACATAGCCACTGCCAGAAACCCTAACAGTTCTATCACACCGATGCGAATCTTGGTCTCACCGACATGGCCTTGCAAACTCTCTGTTGCCTGTTGCAATTGTTTCGGTCTCACCAAAAATGCGATCGGTCACACCGAGTTGGCTTGACATCTTCTCTGTTGCCTTATTGCTTCACTTCGGTCTCACCAAGTTGATGAAATCGGTGCCACCGAGTTGATGTTTGCCTTAAGCCCTAGCACATTGGTCCCACCGAGTTGTTCCAGTCGGTCCCACCGAGATTCCTAACGTTCACATTTTGAACTGAATCGGTCTCAACGAGTTCTTCTATTCGGTCTGACCGAGTTGGGTCAAATGTGTGTAACGGTTGGATTTTGTGTGGAGGCTATATATACCCCTCCACCCCCTTCTCCATATGTGAGAGAGCCATCAGAATATGCCTACACTTCCACCATACATTTTCTGAGAGAGAACCACCTACTCATGTGTTGAGATCAAGATATACCAATCCTACCACAAGAATCTTGATTTCTAGCCTTCCCCAAGTTGCTTTCCACTCAAATCATCTTTCCACCATATCCAAATCTATAAGAGAGAGTTGAGTGTTGGGGAGACTATCATTTGAAGCACAAGAGCAAGGAGTTCATCATCAACACACCATCTATTACCTTTTGGAGAGTGGTGTCTCCTAGATTGGTTAGGTATCGCTTGGGAGCCTCCGACAAGATTGTGGAGTTGAACCAAGAAGTTTGTAAGGGCAAGGAGATCGCCTACTTCGTGAAGATCTACCCGAGTGAGGCAAGTCCTTCATGGACGATGGCCATGGTGGGATAGACAAGGTTGCTTCTTCGTGGGTGGAGCCCTCCGTGGACTCACGCAACCGTTACCCTTCGTGGGTTGAAGTCTCCATCAATGTGGATGTACGATAGCACTACCTATCGGAACCACGCCAAAAATCTCCGTGTCATCATTGCGTTTGCACTCTCCAAACCCTTCCCTTTACCTTCACATGCAATGTTTTACTTTCCGTGGCTACACTCTAAGAATTGCATGTGTAGGTTGATTGCTTGACTTGTGCTAATTGCTAAAATCTGCCCACAACAAAAATTGGGAAAATGTTAGATTTTTATTTGGTCAAGTAGTCTAATCACCCCCACCTCTAGACCTACTTTCGATCCTACAAGTGGTAGCAGAGCTTTGGTCTCCATTTGCCTTGATTTCCATAGCTTTGGTGATCATAGCCTTGGTTTCACAACCTAGAAGAGTATGGCGTCTAGCGAGGGAAATTACCACCACATAGGTCCTTACTTTGATGGTACTAATTTTGCTAGTTGGAAGCATAAGACGAAAATGCATATTCTTGGTCATAACCCCGCCGTTTGGGCTATTGTGCGCATTGGCTTGCAAGGTGATTTCTTCGAGGATGGAAAAGAACCGGATCGTGAAGCGTCCGCGGAAGAAATGAAGAAGTTGCAATACAATGCTCAAGCTTGCGATATTCTCTTCAATGGATTGTGCCCCGAAGAATTCAACAAAATCAGCCGCCTTGATAATGCAAAGGAAATTTGGGATACTTTGGTTGATATGCACGAAGGTACCGAGTCCGTCAAGGAATCCAAATTGGATGTGCTTCAAAGTTAACTTGACAAGTTCAAGATGAAGGATGGTGAAGGAGTCGCTCAGATGTACTCTAGGCTTTCTCTCATCACAAATGAGATTGCCGGCTTAGGAAGCGAAGAGATGACCGACAAATTCATCATCAAGAAGATCCTAAGAGCCTTGGATGGAAAATATGATACCGTGTGCACCTTGATCCAAATGATGCCCAATTACAAAGATCTCAAGCCCACGGAAGTCATTGGTAGAATTGTTGCTCATGAGATGTCACTCAAGGATAAGGAAGAGCTCCACAACAAGTCAAGCGGTGCTTACAAAGCTTCAAGTGATGCTCCCACAACATCAAGTGAGAAACAAGTCTCCAATGAGGAATTGAGCTTAATGGTGAAGAACTTCAACAAGTTCTACAAGAATAGAAGCAAAGAGAGAAGCTCCAAGTTAAGATCGTACAATGACAAAAGATCTTCTAGTCGTGATCGTAATTGCTACAATTATGGAAGACCCGGACACTACTCCAATGCGTGTACGGCTCCCTGCAAGAAAAGAGAAGATTCACCAAAAAGGAGGAGTAGAAGAGATGAATCACCACCAAGAGAGAGAAGGAGTAGAGATGATCATTATGAACGGAGACCCTCTCGTAGAAGCAAGGATTTGGAAAGGAAGGACAAGTCATCAAAGAGCTACACAAGACGAAGACATCAAGCTCACGTTGGTGAATGGGTATCCGGTTCTGACTCCGACAACTACTCCGAGAGAAGCTATCACTCCGACTCCGAATATACTCAAGATGAAGGTGTTACCGGTCTTGCACTTGTGTCATCCAACTCCTACGACATATTTGACTCACCAAATGAAGGAATTGGAAGATGCTTCATGGCTAAAATCCCTAAGGTATCACACCCCGAGTATGTTGATTTCAATAGTGATGAAGATGATTTGCTAGGTGATGATGATTTACTTGTTGACAACACTAGTGATGAAAACTATGATGAACTTGCTAGTAATCATGCTAATCAAGATGAAACGAATGACAATGAGAAGAAGGAGATTGAGCGTCTAACTAAAGAACTAAACACTCTTAAGTTAGCTCATGAAACAACTCTAGAGGATCATAGAGAGCTCCTAAGAACTCATGAGAAGCTACGCTTCGAGAAGCTAAATTTAGAGCAAGAGCATGGGTTTCTAAAAGCTATCAATGATGATCTTCGAAAGAAGAGTTCTTCTTACATTGCCAAGCGTTTACTCTTGTCTACTTATATGCCACAAGTAAAATCTAGCAATAAGAACAAGAAAGATTCTTCCTCTAGTAGTAACAATAACCATGTTAAATCCAATAGTGTTGCTTCTAGTAGTTCTCTTGATTCCACTAATGATTCTCTTAGCCAAGTTACACTTGAGCAAGAAAATAGCTTATTGAAGGGAATTATAGATAAAGGTGTTTACAAGAGCCTTGCCGGAAGTAAGCAATTTGAGGAAATTGTACGCAAGCAAGGAAGGCACCGGAAAAATCAAGGTGTTGGTTTTGAACGAAAGTTCAATGCCAATGGAGTTGAGTGGGAAGAAGATCAATACCCCAAGACGAAGTTTGTTCCTCAACAAGAGAAGTATGACCCCACTTCTTTCAAGGGAACACAAGCTCAAGATGATCTTCCACCACAAGACCACAAGCTAAAGGGCAAGGACAAGCTTCAAGAAGAGATTGATTCATTTGAAGAAGCTCCTAAGGCCATGGTCAAGTGGGTTCCCAAGACTACGTCAAGTTCTACTTCATCAAGTACGACTACAACTCCAAGGATTCCCATCAAGTTGATGTGGATCCCAAAGAAGAAGTACTAGAGTGTTCTTGAGGGTGACTCCGCCAACATACTTCACTCATATTCATTTTGGCAAGGACATGTGCAATCAACTTTCATATCTTGCACTAGTTCATGGAGTCACAAACCCTCTTGTTGGTAAGACAAGGGACAAGGTAACCTAATGCTTTCATGGACATCATCATATTTGTATTTCACTCTATGTCTATGGATATCCTTGCATGTTCCTTGTGGGACTAACCCATGTAGGTATTGAAAGTGGAACACACTCCAATGGATTGCTCCAAAAGATCTATATCAACATTGAGCATCCACATCTTCACTATCTACATGAAGTCATCATCGACAAAACCCAAGGTTAGTTCATCCCTCTTAGGGGGGATATCACATCTAGGGGGAGCTTTGCTCTAAAAAATTGAGCTAAAGCAACTCTAATGATGTGAACACAACAATGCCTTATGTAAAAGTGGCAACCCCACTTGTGCATAAACGATGAGTATGACCCATGATCAAATGTTCTCATTTGACTCCTAAGTCAATATACTCATATATAGATGACCTAGTCATCGCCAATTGCTTGATAGATGCTAGAGTGTATGTGCATGCTTTGTCACATGTTTCATTTGCTATCTTATTGTGTGAGCATGTTGATTGCATAATTTTTCTCCATTCGAGGAGATCCATTTGTAGTTTTGATTGTTTGGTTCTTTCTTTTGCCAAATGGATGGACAAGAATGCCTAAGTACTCCCTCTAGCTATCTATGCTTGTTCTCTTCTCAAACTCTATTCATACTACATCACAAAATTTGAACAAGTCACTTTCGGACCCTCCGAGTGAGGAGCACTCGGAGCCACCGATCCGTCAAGGGTTAACTTCCAAAACCTCTTAGTGAATTTTGGTCATACCAACTCATTCCTATTCGGTCTCACCGAAACCATTAAGTTCTAGGTTTTCACCTCGGTGCCACCGAGATGTTCCACTCGGCGCCACCGACAACATATGGGTATATATATCGCGGATCGAACGTTTGGAAATTCCTTCAAACACTCGAGCCCGCGCCTCCCCATGGCTGCCGCTCTTGGTCTCCGGATCGTCGCCATCTCCACCTGTGCGCTGTCGTCGCAGGTCTCCGCCGCCGTCAACGGACATCGCCTCCGCCGTTGCCGCCGTAGCGAACCACCACCAAGTTAGGGTATGGTTCGGTCCTTTTTGTTATCTATTTACTCCGATTCAATGCACAAAGCAAATGCCTTTATTCTTGCCACGATTGAAAGCTTCTTATCCACACAAATAATCCTCTAGATTAGATTTGATGCAAAATCTTAGGGTTAGGTTTCCGCCGAACTCATCTCGGACCGACCGAATTGAAGTTTTCGGTCACACCAATTGGCCCTGGCCATTGCACTAAGTACAACTCGGTCTGACCGAAGCGTACTGATTGGTGAGACCGAAAGCAATTTCTCAGTGAAACCCTAGCATCTCGGAGTCATCGAACTGCAACTCGGTCTGACCGAAACTGCATGTTTAGACTCTGTTAGTGCTTCGGTATCACCGAGATTATCAAATCGGTAGCTCCAAAATGCCTTCTGCAGAAAACTAAAGTTTAGATTTTGAATCAATTTTTGCAAAAACCAGCTGTATTTTGTGATGCTCATCTACTCTACCCACACCCATCTATTCACAGGGTCAGATGCAGAGATGTCAGAATCTAGTGACAGCCAGAACAAGTCTGAAGAGCAAGTCAATCTTAGTGAGGGCACTAGTCCCTCTGGTAGCTATGATGAGGGAAGCAGAAGCACTCCCTGCAACTTGCCAAAGGCAGCTACCAGGCAGAGAAAGAAGAGAAATTCTGACAGTGAAGATGAGGACTTTGTGATTGAGGAGGAAGTGACCTCCAAGAAGAAAGTTGTGAAGAAAGAATATGTTGGTGCTGCTGCTGCCACCAATCCAGGACTGCAGAAGAAAGCCCCTGCAAAGAGGACTCCAATGTCCAATGCCAGAGCTTCAACTCAAGAGACTATGCAATTCACACTTGAGCCCAGAGAGGAAGAAGAAGCTGCTGGTGGGAAGAAGAGGAAGGGAAGGGTCAGGAAGACCATTGCCAGAGTGATTGGAAGACCATCCATGATGAGGGATGAGGAAGAAGATGAGGAGGAGGAAGAACCAGCTGCACCCCCTGCCAAGACTCAAAAACTCATGAGTGATGCTATGAAGTCTGCTGCTGCTCCTTCAAAGCCCAAGTCTACCCCCAAGCCCACAGCTCCAGCTCAAGCACCCAAGCCTTCAGTTCCAAAGAGATCAACTAGGAACATCTCAGTTGCAGAGAAGAACAAGGCCCCAATGCCTGAGGTTCAAGAAGATGATGAGCCACTAGTGCTCAGGAAATTGAAGCCCAAGATCCCAGATCATAATGATGATCATCCAGTGGTAGAAAACATGAAGTTGAGGAAGGATCATGGTCTGAGACTATGGAGACAGAATGATCCATATGCCACAAGGAGAAGGACTGCTGTGGACTATCGTTTTCATACCAGAGAACAGCAGGACTTCTATGAGACTGTCTTGTTGGACAAGAAGCCCATAGTATGTGACATGAAATGGGTTGATTGGGAATACATTGATGACAATGAAGACTATTTTTCTCATGTGCATGAGAGCTTCAGATTGAATGGAGTTGATAAGTTTGTTGGACATAAATTGACAAAATGGAACAATGAGATGATCATGCAGTTCTACTCTACTGCCCACTTCTACCCTGATGGTAAGATTGTCTGGATGACTGAGGGAACCAGATACCAGTCATCAATTGCTGAATGGGCCAAGCTTATCAATGCTCCAAAGGAAAGTGAAGATGATCTTGATGTGTATGGCAAACCCAGGAAAGATCACAACTCAATGGCCAACATGTACAAGCCCATACCTGATGCAGCTTTGGAGACACACAAGCTAGGATCAATATATTATCTGCTCGCTGGTTTGACCACAATGAACACTATCTTGAGGCATACTCTGTTGCCCAAGTCTGGAGATCATAGGATGATACGTGGTCACTCCATCAACTTGCTTCATTTGTTTGATATTCCTCAGAAGTTCAAAGTCATGAGCTTGATAGTTGAGACAGTGAAGTGGACAGCAGCCGACCAAAAGAGGTCTTGTGGATATGCCCCACACATTTAGACATTGATCAACTCCAAGGTTGGAACTGGGACATATCTTCTTGACAAAGAGCATCTACCTCTTAGGCCTGATTTTGAGGACAACGAGGTTGTCATGGATGCATCACATCCTACATGTGCAGAGGCCCAGGAGAACATCGAGAAAGCAAAGGCTACAAAAGCAGCAAAGGAAGCAAGTGCTCCAGATGCTTCAACAGTGAATCTCAAGACCAAGCAGGATCAGCTCGGTTATCTGCTTGAGGCTACCGTGAGGATTGAGAAGAGCTTGGCCACCTTGTCTCAGAATCAGGAGAGTCTCGAGAGGATCATTGAGACAAAGATGCATGACCTTGATGTGAAGGTCACAGAGATTCAAACCATTGTGGAGAAGTTAAGGGATGATGCTGAGGATGATGATGACAGACCAACTACTAACAGGTTCCAGTCAGTGCCAAGAGCACAGAGGTCTTCAGCTGTGCAAGTTGCAGATTCCAGGACTACTCTCTCAGCACTTGCAGCCACTGCCACAGTTACTCCTCCAGTATCCACTCCTCCAGCTCCACAGACTTCAGCAGAAGCATTTGTAGACGCAGTCATCTCAACGCCATCTACGCACACCGGAGCTACAAGCCAGAAGACCACTTCAGGAGCTCCCGGAGATCGTGCCTAGAGTGCCGCATAGCACTATACGTTTTTGAACTTTTTGGTAACTTGTTGCCAAAGGGGGAGAAAGTGTATAGATCATAGGCTTCGAGAGAGAGTGTGTCTTTTGCTTTTGTTGATCTTATTTGCCTTGCTACCTTGGTTTTTTTGGTTGTTTCTACTCTTGCTACATTGGTGTTATGCTCGTGAGATACTTATGTGATCATGTGTTTGATCATACTACGCTTAATGTGTGCTTGCATGGTTATATCTATGAATGTTTGTGTATAATCAATCACTTGTATCTTTGGTGATGAGTGCATGTTATTTAATTCTTATCATTTTGAGTGCTCCACCAAGATGTATGTGACATGGAAGAGTGACCCATGATCCTAATCGATTGTGCATTTGCATTCAAACGCAAATCTTAAATAATGCGCAAATTTAGGGGGAGCTCTTGCTTATCACATACTTCTCAAAGCGACGATGTATTTCATTCATATTATCATTTTTCGAAACTTTGATCTATATGTTGTCATCAATTACAAAAGGGGGGAGATTGAAAGTGCAACTAATCCCCGGGTGGTTTTGGTAATTCATAACAACATATAGCTCCTTGAACTAATATCCATTCAAGTTTAATATTTCAGAAAGTTTAATGAATGGCATGGCATGGACTAGAGATGTCGACCCCTCAAAATGCTAAGGACACATATTGGCAAAAGCTCAAGACTCTTCATTTATATTTTAGTGATCCAAGATCACATTGAGTCCATAGGAAAGCCAATACTATTAAAAGGGGATGAGGTGTTGCTTAATGGTCTATGCTAACTCTTGAGCTTGCGTTGGTTTTTCCCTTGAAGAGGAAAGGGTGATGCAGCAAAGTAGAGTAAGTATTTCCCTCAGTTTTGAGAACCAAGGTATCAATCCGGTAGGAGACAACGCGCAAGCCACCCAATACCTGCACAAACAAACACCAACTTGCACCCAACACGATAAAGGGGTTGTCAATCCCTTCACGGTTATTTGCAAAGTGAGATCTGATAGAGATGGATAAACGGTAAAGTAATATTTTTGGTTTATGGAACGGAAAGTAAAAGATTGCAAAGAAAGTAAATAGGAAACTAAAATTGTAGATCAGAAACTTATATGATGGAAAGTAGAAGATTATATGATGGAAAGTAGACCCGGGGGCCATAGGTTTCACTAGAGGCTTCTCTCAAGATAAAAATTATTACGGTGGGTAAACAAATTACTGCCGAGCAATTGATAGAAAAGCGCAAAGTTATGACGATATCTAAGGCAATGATCATGAATATAGGCATCGCGTCCGTGTCAAGTAGACCGAAACGATTCTACATCTACTACTATTACTCCACACATCGACCGACTCCTGCCTGCATCTAGAGTATTAAGTTCATGAAGAACAGAGTAACGCATTAAGAAAGATGACATGATGTAGAGGAATTAACTCAAGCAATATGATGAAAACCCCATCTTTTTATCCTCGATGGCAACAATACAATACGTGCCTTGCTGCCCTTGCTGTCACTGGGAAAGGACACCGCAAGATTGAACCCAAAGCTAAGCACTTCTCCCATGGCAAGAAAAACTAATCTAGTTGGCCAAACCAAATCGATAGTTCGAAGAGACTTGCAAAGATATCAAATCATGCATAAAAGAATTCAAAGAAGATTCAAATAATATTCATAGATAAGATGATCATAAATCCACAATTCATCGGATCTCGGCAAACACACCGCAAAAGAGTATTACATCGAATAGATCTCCAAGAACATCGAGGAGAACTTTGTATTGAGAATCAAAGAGAGAGAAAAAGCCATCTAGCTACTAGCTATGGACCCGTAGGTCTGTGGTAAACTACTCACGCTTCATCGGAGAGGCAATGGTGTTGATGTAGAAGCCCTCCGTGATCGAATCCCCCTCCGACAGGATGCCGGAAAAGGCCCCAAGTTGGGATCTCACGGGTACAGAAGGTTACGGCGGCGGAAAAGTGGTTTCGTGGCTCTCCTGATAGGTTTTGGGGTATTTGAGAATATATAGGCTGAAGAAATAGGTCGGTGGAGTCACGAGGGGCCCACAAGGGTGGGGGGCGCGCCCTACCCCCCTAGGCGCACCCTCCAACCTTGTGGCCGCCTCGTGGCTTTCCTGACATGCACTCCAAGTCCTCTGGATGTCTTCTGGTCCAAGAAAAATCATCGCGAAAGTTTCATTCCGTTTGGACTCCGTTTGGTATTCCTTTTCTGGGAAACTCTAAAACAAGGAAAAAAACAGGAACTGGCACTGGGCTCTAGGTTAATAGGTTAGTCCCAAAAATCATATAAAATAGCATATTAATGCATATAAAACATCCAAAACAGATAATATAGTAGCATGGAACAATCAAAAATTATAGATACGTTGGAGACGTATCAAGCATCCCCAAGCTTAATTCCTGCTCGTCCTCGAGTAGGTAAATGATAAAAACAGAATTTTTGATGTGGAATGCTACCTAACATATTTATCCATGTAATTCACTTTATTTTGGCATGAATGTTCAGATTTGTATAATTCAAAACAAAAGTTTAATATTGACATAAAAACAATAATACTTCAAGCATACTAATAAAATAATTATGTCCGCTCAAAATAACATAGCCAAAGAAAGCTTATCCCTACAAAATCATATAGTTTGGCTATGCTCCATCTTCGTCACACAAAATACTCAAATCATGCACAACCCCGGTTTCAGCCAAGCAATTGTTTCATACTTTTGATGTTCTCAAATCTTTTCAACTTTCACGCAATACATGAGCATGAGCCATGGACATAGCACTATAGGTGGAATAGAAGGTGGTTGTGGAGAAGACAAAAAGAGGGAGATAGTCTCACATCAACTAGGCCTATCAATGGGCTATGGAGATGCCCATCAATAGATATCAATGTGAGTGAGTAGGGATTGCCATGCAACGGATGCACTAGAGCTATAAGTGTATGAAAGCTCAAAAAGAAAACTAAGTGGGTGTGCATCCAACTTGCTTGCTCATGAAGACCTAGGGCAATTTGAGGAAGCCCATCATTGGAATATACAAGCCAAGTTCTATAATGAAAATTTCCACTAGTATATGAAAGTGATATCATAGGAGACTCTCTATCATGAAGATCATGGTGCTACTTTGAAGCACAAGTATGGAAAAAGGACAGTAACATTGCCCCTTCTCTCTTTTTCTCTCATTTTTTTTCTTTCTTTTCTCTTTTTTTTCTTCTTTTTTTTCCTTTTTTTCTTTCTTTCTTTCTTTTTTTTCTTTCTTTTTTTCTTTTATTTCCTCACATGGGACAATGCTCTAATAAGGAAGATCATCATACTTCTATTTACTTACAACTCAAAAATTACAACTCGAAACTAGAACAAGAAATGACTCTATATGAATGCCGCCGGCGGTGTACCGGGATGTGCAATGACTCAAGAGTGACATGTATAAAAAATGATGAAAGGTGGCTTTGCCACAAATACGATGTCAACTACATGATCATGCAAAGCAATATGACAATGATGGTGCGTGTCATAATAAACGAAACGGTGGAAGTTGCATGGCAATATATCTCGGAATGGCTATGGAAATGCCATAATAGGTAGGTATGGTGGCTGTTTTGAGGAAGGTATAAGGTGGGTGTATGGTACCGGCGAGAGTTGCGCGGTACAAGAGAGGCTAGCAATGGCGGAAAGGTGAGAGTGCGTATAATCCATGGACTCAACATTAGTCATAAAGAACTCACATACTTATTGCAAAAATTTATTAGTCATCGAAACAAAGTACTACGCGCATGCTCCTAGGGGAAGGGTTGGTAGGAGTTAACCATCGCACGATCCTGACCTCCACACAAAGGATGACAATCAAAAAATACCTCATGCTCCAAATTTGTTACACAACTGTTACCATACGTGCATGCTTCGGGACTCACAAACCTTAACACAAGTATTTCTCAATTTCACAATTACCCCACTAGCATGACTCTAATATCACCATCTTCATTTCTCAAAACAATCATCAGGAATCAAACTTCTCATAGTATTCAATGCACTTTATATGAAAGTTTTTATTATATCCCTCTTGGATGCCTATCATATTAGGACTAATCTTATAACCAAAGCAAATTACCATGCTGTTTAGAGACTCTCAAAATAATATAAGTGAAGTGCGAGAGTTCATCAATTTCTATAAAATAAAACCACTGCCGTGCTCTAAAAAGATATAAGTGAAGCACTAGAGCGATATTGCCTAGCTCAAAAGATATAAGTGAAGCACAAAGAGCATTCTAATAAATCACGATTCATGCGTGTCTCTCTCAAAAAGTGTGTACAGCAAGGATGATTGTGGCAAACTAAAAAGCAAAGACTCAAATCATACAAGACGCTCCAAGCAAAACACATATCATGTGGTGAATAAAAATATAGCCTCAAGTAAAGTTACCGATAGACGAAGACGAAAGAGGGGATGCCTTCCCAGGGCATCCCCAAGCTTAGGCTCTTGGTTGTCCTTGAATATTACCTTGGGGTGCCTTGGGAATCCCCAAGCTTAGGCTCTTGCCACTCCTTATTCCATAGTCCATCAAATCCTTACTCAAAACTTGAAAACTTCACAACACAAAACTCAACAGAAAATCTCATAAGCTCCGTTAGTATAAGAAAATAAATCACCACTTTTGGCACTGTTGTGAACTCATTCTTTATTTATATTGGTGTAATATATACTGTATTCCAACTTTCCATGGTTCATACCCCCCGATACTAGCCATAGATTCATCAAAATAAGCAAACAACACAAAGAAAACAGAATCTGTCAAAAACAGAACAGTCTGTGAAGATCGAATTTTTCTAATACTTCTGTAACTCAATTTTTTTTGAAAAATTAGGAAATCATATAAAATTTGTATATAAATCTCTTATAAAAAAATCAGGGTTTTTTAAAGCACCAGTGAATTATTAATATTCTGGGACTGGATGCAAAAGTTTCTGTTTTTCAGCAAGATCAAATCAACTATCACCGTAAGCCATCCCAAAGGTTTTACTTGGCACAAACACTAATTAAAACATAAAACCACATCTAACCAGAGGCTAGATGAATTATTTATTGCAAAACAGAACCAAAAAAGCAAAAACAAAAATAAAATTGGGTTGCCTCCCAACAAGCGCTATTGTTTAACGCCCTTAGCTAGGCATAAAACACGAATAGATCTAGGTATTATCATCTTTGGCATGCAATCCATAAGTGGGTCTCATAATAGATTCATAATGCAATTTAATTTTCTTTCTTGGAAAGTGTTCCATGCCCTTCCTTAACGGAAATTGAAATCTAATGTTTCCTTCTTTCATATCAATAATTGTAAGAATCGTTCTAAGGAAAGGTCTACCAAGAATAATAGGACATGTAGGATTGCAATCTATATCAAGAACAATGAAATCTACGGGCACATAATTCCTATTTGCAACAATAATAACATCATTAATCCTTCCCATAGGTTTCTTAATAGTGGAATCCGCGAGATGCAAATTTAAAGAACAATCATCAAGTTCACGGAAACCTAACACATCACATAAAGTTTTTGGAATCGTGGAAACACTAGCACCCAAATCACACAAAGCATGGCACTCATAATCTTTAATCTTAATCTTAATAGTAGGTTCCCACTCATCATAAAGTTTTCTAGGGATATAAACTTCCAATTCAAGCTTTTCTTTAAAAGATTGCATCATAGCATCAACGATATGTTTAGTAAAAGCTTTATTTTGATTATAAGCATGAGGAGAATTCAACATGGATTGCAACAAGGAAATACAATCTAGCAAAGAGCAATTATCATAATTAAAGTCCTTGATATCCAAAATAGTGGGTTCAATGCTACCTAAAGTCTTGACCTCTCCAATCCCACTTTTATCAATTTTTGCATCAAGATCTAAAAACTCCGAATTATTGGGACGCCTTCTAACTAAAGTTGACTCATCTCCAGTCCCATATTTATCAAGATTCATATTAGAAAACAAAGATTCAATAGGAGTCACATCGATCACTTTTAGATCTTCATCATTATTTTCACGGAAACTAGAAGAACATGTTTTTATGAACCAATCTTTTTAGCACGCATCTTAGCGGTTCTTTCTTTGCACTCATCAATGGAAATTCACATAGCTTTGAGAGACTCATTGATATCATGCTTGGGTGGAATAGATCTAAGTTTCAAAGAATCAACATCAAGAGAAATTCTATCCATGTTCCTAGCCAAATCATCAATCTTAAGCAATTTTTCTTCAATCAAAGCATTGAAATTCTTTTGCGAACTCATAAATTATTTAACACTATTCTAAAATTCAGAGGGCATCTTATTATAATTTCCATAAGAATTTTTGTAGGAATTGCCATAATTATTAGAGGAATTACTAGGAAACGGCCTAGGATTAAAATTACCTCTATATGTGTTATTGCCAAAATTGTTCCTACCAACAAAATTCACATCCATTGATTAATTATTATTCTCAATCAAAGTAGACAAAGGCATATCATTAGGTTCAATAGGAGCACTCTTGCTAGCAAATAATTTCATAAGTTCATCCATCTTTCCACTCAAAACATTAATCTCTTCAATTGCATGCACTTTTTTACTAGTGGAAGATCTTTCGGTATGCCATTGAGAATAATTAACCATAATATTATCTAGGAGTTTAGTAGCTTCTCCTAGAGTAATTTCCATAAAAGTGCCTACCGCGGCCGAATCTAAAAGATTTCTAGAAGCAAAATTCAATCTAGCATAAAAAGTTTGTATAATCATCCACAAATTCAAACCATGAGTAGGGCAATTTCGTATCATCAATTTCATCCTCTCCCAAGATTGTGCAACATGTTCATGATCAAGTTGCTTAAAATTCATAATATCGTTCCTAAGGGAGATGACCTTAGCGGGAGGAAAGTACTTGGAGATAAAAGCATCTTTACACATATTCCATGAATCAATACTATTTTTAGGCAAAGATGAAAACCAAGTTTTAGCATGATCTCGTAGTGAGAACGGAAATAGCTTCAATTTAACAATATCATTATCCACATCTTTTTTCTTTTGCATATCACATAAATCAACGAAATTGTTTAGATGGGATGCGGCATCTTCACTAGGAAGGTCGGAAAATTGATCTTTCATAACAAGATTCAGCAAAGCGGCATTAATTTCACAAGATTCCGCATTAGTGGCGGGAGCAATCGGAGTACTAATAAAATCATTATTATTGGTGTTGGAAAAATCAGACAATTTGGTATTCTCTTGAGTCATCGTGACAAGCAAGCAATCCAACACACGAGCACACAAAAAGCAAGCGGAGAAGACGAATGGAAGAGGCGCGAAGAAAAAGGCAAATCTTTTCGAAAATCATTTTAGAAGTGGGGCAGAGGAAAACGAGAGGCGAATGGCGAATAATGTAATGCAAGGGATGAGAGTTTATGATGGGTACTTGGTATGTCTCGGCTTGGCGTAGATCTCCCTGGCAACGGCGCCAGAAATTCTTCCTGCAACCTCTTGAGCTTGCATTGGTTTTTCCCTTGAAGAGGAAAGGGTGATGCAGCAAAGTAGAGTAAGTATTTCCCTCAGTTTTGAGAACCAAGGTATCAATCCAGTAGGAGACAACGCGCAAGCCACCGAATACCTGCACAAATAAACACCAACTTGCACCCAACACGATAAAGGGGTTGTCAATCCCTTCACGGTTATTTGCAAAGTGAGATCTGATAGAGATGGATAAACGGTAAAGTAATATTTTTGGTATTTTTTGTTTATGGAACGGAAAGTAAAAGATTGCAAAGAAAGTAAATAGGAAACTAAAATTGTAGATCGGAAACTTATATGATGGAAAGTAGACCCGGGGGCCATAGGTTTCACTAGAGACTTCTCTCAAGATAGAAATTATTACGGTGGGTAAACAAATTACTGCCGAGCAATTGATAGAAAAGCGCAAAGTTATGACGATATCTAAGGCAATGATCATGAATATAGGCATCACGTCCGTGTCAAGTAGACCGAAACGATTCTGCATCTACTACTATTACTCCACACATCGACCGACTCCTGCCTGCATCTAGAGTGTTAAGTTCATGAAGAACAGAGTAACGCATTAAGAAAGATGACATGATGTAGAGGAATTAACTCAAGCAATATGATGAAAACCCCATCTTTTTATCCTCAATGGCAACAATACAATACGTGCCTTGCTGCCCCTGCTGTCACTGGGAAAGGACACCACAAGATTGAACCCAAAGCTAAGCACTTCTCCCATTGCAAGAAAAACCAATCTAGTTGGCCAAACCAAATCGATAGTTCGAAGAGACTTGCAAAGATATCAAATCATGCATAAAAGAATTCAGAGAAGATTCAAATAATATTCATAGATAAGCTGATCATAAATCCACAATTCATCGGATCTCGGCAAACACACTGCAAGAGAGTAATACATCGAATAGATCTCCAAGAACATCAAGGAGAACTTTGTATTGAGAATCAAAGAGAGAGAAAAAGCCATCTAGCTACTAGCTATGGACCCGTAGGTCTGTGGTAAACTACTCACGCTTCATCGGAGAGGCAATGGTGTTGATGTAGAAGCCCTCCATGATCGAAACCCCCTCCGGCAGGATGCCGGAAAAGGCCCCAAGATGGGATCTCACGGGTACAAAAGGTTGCGGCGGCGGAAAAGTGGTTTCGTGGCTCTCCTGATAGGTTTTGGGGTATTTGAGAATATATAGGCTGAAGAAATAGGTCGGTAGAGTCACGAGGGGCCCACAAGGGTGGGGGGCGCGCCCTCCAAACTTGTGGCCGCCTCGTGGCTTTCCTGACGTGCACTCCAAGTCCTCTGGATGTCTTCTGGTCCAAGAAAAATCATCGCGAAAGTTTCATTCCGTTTGGACTCCGTTTGGTATTCCTTTTTTGTGAAACTCTAAAACAAGGAAAAAATACAGGAACTGGCACTGGGCTCTAGGTTAATAGGTTAGTCCCAAAAATCATATAAAATAGCATATTAATGCATATAAAACATCCAAAACAGATAATATAATAGCATGGAACAATAAAAAATTATAGATACGTTGGAGATGTATCAGTCTACTTGCTCAAGTGCTTAGTGATATTGCTCCAAAGCCCTCAACCACTTTCTCATTCCACATATGTCCAAAACCCAAAGTCAAACTCGGCCTCACCGATTCTTTCTATTCGGCGCCACCGAGTTCAAATGACATAGCCACTGCCAGAAACCCTAACAATTCGGTCACACCGATACGGATCTCGGTCTCACCGAGATGGCCTTGCAAACTCTCTATTGCCTGTTACAATTGTTTCGGTCTCACCAAAAATGCGATCGGTCACACCGAGTTGGCTTGACATCTTCTCTGTTGCCTTATTGCTTCACTTCGGTCTCACCGAGTTGATGCAATCGGTGCCACCGAGTTGATGTTTGCCCTAAGCCCTAGCACATCGGTCCCACTGAGTTGTTCCAGTTGGTCCGACCGAGATTCCTAACGTTCACATTTTGAACTGAATCGGTCTCACTGAGTTCTTCTATTCGGTCTGACCGAGTTGGGTCAAATGTGTGTAACGGATGGATTTTTTATGGAGACTATATATACCCCTCCACCCCCTTCTCCATATGTGAGAGAGCCATCAAAACGTGCCTACACTTCCACCATACATTTTCTGAGAGAGAACCACCTACTCATGTGTTGAGATCAAGATATACGAATCCTACCACAAGAATCTTGATTTCTAGCCTCCCCCAAGTTGCTTTCCAGTCAAATCATCTTTGCACCATATCCAAATCTATGAGAGAGAGTTGAGTGTTGGGGAGACTATCATTTGAAGCACAAGAGCAAGGAGTTCATCATCAACACACCATCTATTACCTTTTGGAGAGTGGTGTCTCCTAGATTGGTTAGGTGTCGCTTGGGAGCCTCCGACAAGATTGTGGAGTTGAACCAAGAAGTTTGTAAGGGCAAGGAGATCGCCTACTTCGTGAAGATTTACCGGAGTGAGGCAAGTCCTTCGTGGGCGATGGCCATGGTGGGATAGACAAAGTTGCTTCTTCGTGGACCCTTCGTGGGTGGAGCCCTCCGTGGACTCGCGCAACCGTTACCCTTCGTGGGTTGAAGTCTCCATCAACGTGGATGTACGATAGCACCACCTATCGGAACCACGCCAAAAATCTCCGTGTCATCATTGCGTTTGCACTCTCCAAACCCTTCCCTTTACCTTCATATGCAATGTTTTACTTTTCCGCTGCTACACTCTTAGAATTGCATGTGTAGGTTGATTGCTTGACTTGTGCTAATTGCTAAAATCTGCCCACAACTAAAATAGGGAAAATGTTAGATTTTTATTTGGTCAAGTAGTCTAATCACCCCCCTCTAGACCTACTTTCGATCCTACAAGAGTCCTACATATATGAAATAGACATGCATGTTCATGGAACCGCCTTACTCATCAGTACATCGATGAACGATAGCTTGACAGCATGATGCCTTCACGCAACCACCTTACTCATCAGTACATCGATGCCACCATTTTGTCTTCGTGTCATCGAAAGTAACCTTCTCCTCCTCCTGCACATAGTCCTTCGCGGCTTTGGGCTTATGCAACGCCGTTGCCCGCCAGCTTGCTTAGGTGAGCACCCTATTAAGCCTTCTTGTACCCGATCTACTTATTCAACGACAATTTCATCATTGTAAGATTGGTTGTAATCCATACAGGAGCAGGCCAGTTGGACAAAAGTTGTGGAAACACAAGGTCTTCCCTGCTATTATTATCCAAGTGAAATACTCCTAGGTCGCGACGATTATCCTTATGTCCAGCTATGTGCTCATTATCGTCATCGTACCATTGATAGTACTCAACTCGGAACTTGGAAAGAGAGTTACTAATTTCATCATGAAGAAAGATGGTTAAACTGACCGGCAATACAGATGAATAATAAAAAGACAAATGGAAGAATCAGCATGGGGAAGATTTGGTGCAGTCTTCTCTACAAACTTTAGAAACTGTCCAACCTCTACTGAACCACTAATGTGCTACCACCATGGAACAGAGAGAGGGTCAGGGAAGAGAGATAGGGGAAGGGAGAGGGGAGCGGGGAGTACCTGCACGTGGAGGGAAGGCTGGCCTCACCGGCATCCACCCGTGGTGGCGAGGACGAACTTTAGGAGGAGCACGTGGACGACGGCTGCCTCGAGCGAAGAAACGGCGAACGGCGGATCTGACGGCCTATCACTGCAATTGTCAACGCCAACCCCGCCGTCCTCGTCAGGCGGCCCCATCGCCGTTCACCAACGCCGGGTGGCCGCGCCTCGCGGTGGACGACATACTCCCCCCCCCCTCCCCCCCATGTCGTGTGGGGAGATCACGACGGCGAATCCCTCTTTTTGGGAAGCTGGCACGGGAGCCGTCGCCCAAGTCCACCCATCTTTGTGCTTCTTGCTTAGCACCAAGACGGAGAATACCTACTCATGAGGCAGAGCGACGGCGGCGGAGAGCATAGGGCGGAGGGGAGACCAGGCAGACCGGCAGCGTGTTGCTGCAATGGGATGGAGAGGGGGTGAAGCATTGGTGGCAGCGGCAAGGCAGAGGAGAGGCGGGAAGAGGAGGTTACGTGTGGGGTGGAGAGAGCGTGGAATGTGGGGTCGGGCCGCATGGTTGAGGCCTTTTTGCTGCGCTTATGCAAAATCCTCGACCGACAAAACAGTGGTCTCACCAGTCACTCCTGCCCACGTGGATGCTGCGAGAGGGCGTCCATAGCGCGTAGCTTATTGTTTTGGATGGCAATACAGCCTACACTTTCACGCTTGAAGTTGCAAGCAAATTTTCAGACTTCAAGCTCAGACACGTGCAACGTGATCCAGTGGCAAATTTGAAGAAATTTACCTTGACATCCTAGCATAACTTGTCACCTGGTTGCAGCCACAAGTACACGAGCAAGTTCGGGTCGATGGTGCATATCATACTGGCTGACACACTGTACTATACAATCACACTAGCTTTTTTTTTTTCTACTAGCTAGGATTCACAATTTCACGTAGTACGTCTTATGTATAGGGCCGCGCCGTACTGGGCCGGCACGACGAACCGCTCGCTGATGATATCTATCACAACTTGCCGTTGGTCGGCGGCGCCACCTGCCCAGCGTCCCCGTCCTCCACCTTGCCGGCGCGGGCCTCCTCGGCGATCGCCTTGGCCTCGTCGTAGGAGGCGTGCAGGCCGACCAAAAGGTAGTAGACGAGCAGCGCCGCGCTCCATATCCCGAACCGCTCGAACGACTTGGCGTCGATGGAGCCCAGCAGGAAGATGTTGATGGCGATGGACGCGGACGGCAGCCACGGCACCAGCGGCGCCCCCCACAGCTTGGGCGTCCTCGCCTGCGGCACAAACGCCCACAGGCACACCGTGGACGCCAGCCACGCCGACACCGTCACCGCGTACGGCACCCACCCGTCCACGTTCAGGCCCCAGCACGTCGCCGTCGCCACGGACGTCGCGAGGATGGCGGCGATGCAGGCCACGAGCTTGTTGCGGTCGGCGGCGGTGGTCTCGCCGGTGACGTAGTACCGGCGGACGAGCAGCGCGACGGCGACGAGCATGAAGATGAAGAGCGTGGAGATGGAGAGGAGGTTGGAGAGGATGCCGAGGTCGGTGAAGAAGGCGATGACGGCGGTGGCGAAGAGCATGACGACGGTGGCGTTGACGGGCGTGCCGGTCCTGGGGTGCACCTGCGCGAGCCAGGGCGGCATCATGTGCGTGCGGGCGATGTGCGTGAGGTAGCGCGCCTGGCCGACGGCGCTGACGAGCAGCACGGTGGTCATCCCCTTGAGCGCGCCGAAGGCGACGATGTACTTGGCCCAGTTCATGCCCCGGTCGGCGAAGGCGACGGAGAAGGGCGCGTCCTTGTCGATGGCGGTGTAGGGCTGCATGAGGCAGAGCGTGACGGCGAGCACGCAGTAGAGCGCGGTGGTGACGGCCATGGACCCCACGAGGCCGATGGGGATGTCGCGGGCCGGGTTCCTGGTCTCCTCGGCCATGGTGCTGACGGCGTCGAAGCCGATGTAGGCGAAGAAGAGGACCGCCGAGGCGGCGAAGATGCCGCGGGCGCCGAAGGGCGCGAAGTCGCGCATGTTGGACGTGTCGGCCTTGGTGAGCCCGGCGACGATGATGAAGGCGATGACGGCGATGTGGAGGATGGAGAGGAGGTAGTTGAAGCGGGAGGAGCCCTTGGTGCTGAGGACGGCGAAGGCGCAGATGAGCGTGATCACCACGACGGCGATGGGGTCGAGCTGGGAGTAGTGGGGGGAGAGGGCGGAGGCGTGGATGCGGAAGTCGCTGGGCTGGTGGTTGAGCAGCGTGGCGAAGTAGGAGGTCCAGGCGCGCGCCACCGCCGCGCCGCCGATGCAGTACTCCAGCAGGATGTTGCCCGCCGCCACGAACGCCATGAAGTCGCCCAGCTCCACCCGGAGGTACGCGAACGAGCCGCCTGCAATGCATCCATTTTTTTCATCAACCTTCTTCATTCATCAGGGATTGATCGAAGCCGATCCTTCGCAAGAATTTCGTCAAACGCTTCTATTTTTATTTTGTTCTCGAAATGCCAACACTTGTATGGTTGCTACGCTCCGTTTTTATCTTCACATGGAACGCAAGAGTTTCCTATAAAATCTGGTAATACTAGAACTGAACGCTACAACATTTCTATTTTCTGAGAAATCAGAATATTTTTTACCAAAGAACAGCTGTACGTACTGGATTTCTCACTTGAGACTAGTTTGCCGATCGAGGTGAAGTGTGAACCATCACCCAAAGTCCAAGAAGAATTGAGAAATAACATTACGTATTTTTTAAACACCATTCATATAGTTAGGAGAAAACGAAAAAAGAAACATGTACTACTCCCTCCCTCGATCACATTCCTGTCACTATACACTGTTAGTATTTGGCCAAATGAAGAGAATTTTCATCGCGAGAAAGCAGAGTAGTTTGACCAAATCAACTTGAGACTAGCTAGTTTGGCGAGGTGAAGTGTGAACTATGACTCGAAGTCCAAGGAGAATTGACAGTTACTCCATCCGTCCCAAAATACTTGTACGTCTAGATACATCCCCTCTTATCCATTTTGATGACAAGTATTTCCAGATAAAGGGAGTATTTTTTAAACACCGTTCATTTTGAAAGGAAAGAATAAAATAAAAACCTATCAAGGCGTGAGAGTTTAAGGATCCATGTGAGCCAGTCTCATTCTCAAGTCATCAGTTCAACTGGATAGCATGGCGTCAGGGAGGAAAAAAAATGCTCTGGGCTTTGACTGGTCCCGTGGAAAACTGAACAAATAGCTGCAGTGTGACTGTGTGCAGACTAGTATAAATCCTGTCACGTTGTACTGGCAGTGACGTGTTGGCCCGATTCAAAGTGAGCGAGAGGTCGGTCCACATGTGCAGATTGGATCAAGCATACTCATCCTTCGCTGGTTCATTTGGTATTTTTTTTTTTCGGAAAAACTTTCAATCTATTCATCTTTAATCATAACAGTATAACGAACATCAGAAATAAAAATTACATCCAGATCCGTAGATCCTTCGCTGGTTCATTTGGTAATTAGAGTGGAAAATAAATTGACCATTCATGCATTTGTAGGCATATATATGACCCCTTTGTATTCTTCTCTGTGATATTACTATGTTTAGCACCACAGTGCCAAAATAGCTCTGAATCTCTACAAGTGTAATTGTTATAATTGCGTGTACAGTGTGTTAGTTAGAATCTTTCTAATTTACGGGCCTGCTTCATGTTTGGACTTCTTTAGCAGTGACAGAGAATCTTTCCAATTTGTAACGTGCGTTCTTATCCATCAACCTAAGCTAACTCACTAGAAAAACTACTTAGTTTGTTCATCAATCAATCAAATCAACCAAAGAGAAAATGAAAAGCATCTTGATTCATCGTCAGACGTCGACGACGAGAGAAATCTTGAACTGCAGATCATGCCTGTGTTTTCTCTTGCGAACTTAAAGCAGATCATGCACGTATCATGTGGTGCCTGCACGTACCTGCGACGGGTATCTCGACGGCGAACTCGGTGTAGCAGAAGACGGAGAGCATGGCGGAGACGCCGGAGACGACGTAGGAGACGACGACGGCGGGGCCGGCCACCTCCTTGGCCTCCTGCCCCGTGAGCACGAAGATGCCGGCGCCGATGACGGCGCCCACGCCGAACCAGGCGAGGTCCCACCAGGTGAGGTCCCGCTTCATGTCGGCGCCGCTCCGCGCGCGCACCTCGTGCAGCTCCGTGGCCTCCAGGGAGCGCGACGTGAGGCGGTCCGCCAGCCGCGGCCCCGTGCTCCGCAGCGCGCGCCCGTACGCCGCCCAGCTCGAGAACGACTCCTCCGGGAAGAAGTCCGCCTTGCCGCACGCGCACCCGCGCCGCCGCACGCCGCCGCCGCCGGCCTCGGCGCCCACCGCCATGGCCGTTGACGGTACCGTTCTTCCTGTCCCGGCGCTTCTGTGTGGGCTGGTTTGTCTGGCTTTGGGCGGGCTCCCTCGTGGTGTCCACTTGGTTGTGTCGTGGAGAGGAGATGGGCGAGAGTGGTCAAGGCGCGCGGTGCGCGCGTGGTTTTAAGAACGGGGCGGGGGCGGGGCTCGTGACACTGCTGCACTGTGCGTGGGTTTTTAAGCTGGCAGTGAGATGCCAACCGGTTAGGACGATTATCTCTTCGTTGTCTTCGGCTGAACGCGGCCGCCACTATGTGAGTAGGCCACACGATCGGGACAGGAATTTTACCAAGCTGCTACTGCTTACTATGCTTCTGTTTCTGAAACGTTTTGTCTTCTTCCAAAAGCTGCGTCGGCGCCGGCGCCGGGGTGCTCCAGGGTGGTGACCGCGCCGGGCGCCCCTGATCGGTTCACCGTTGGCTACTTAGTTTATCTGATTTGCGATGTGTGTAAAGAGGGAGCATCTGGAAGCAAACGCGATCACCGAATGATTATTTGCCCATCTGACCGAGACAGCCAATCGGGTCAACCCATCTCCCGCGCCTGATTGGAGCACATAGCGTGCAATGCATCGTCTGTTTATCAATGAACCGCGACGGGACACACAGCGCATCATGTGCAGAACGCACGGTGAGCTGTGCAGGTGTAGTCCGGGTCAACGGCGAACATGGGAACGCCATTAAAAACCGGGCCGGGTAGCATGGCAAGGACTAGTTTGCAGGTACCCATCTTCGGAAGGAAAACGGTCACGCTATATATGTTTGTTTCTTTTTCATTTCGGGAAATGCGTGCCTAGCTATTTTCATATACATGGAACATGGACTGTGCAGCCAGTCCTTGATTCGTGCTCCACAGAGATGGCACAGGTTGGAGTTGGTTGATCAAAAGGGTTTTGGTGCTCGTCACTTGTCACGTCGATGGTTTGTTTCCAAGAACAATTCCACGGGAGCAAACTAATATCCTCGCCGCCCGCCGCTTACGCCAACACCTCGTCCACCCTGCCGGCGAAGGGTTTGGCGCAAAGATGGCAAGCCCTATGCCGCCGCGTGCAGGCGGCGGCCTTCTCTCGCTAGGACCGGAAGGGTCCTTAGTGAAGGGACCGAAGAAGAAGACGAGGAAGGGTCATGACGTTGCCCCTCCTTGCTTGGTCCCGGCGGTAGGCGAAATTGGGGTGCCTTCCCAGTTCTACACCAGACCAGAGACGGTGATGAGGTAAAAAAACATTATTTGTCTTGTACTATTTGGTTTTTGCTTAATTGAATGCTAGGTGAGCGTGGAAAATTGTTGAAAAGTGTGCATTGTTTGTGATTTAGCGATGATTTTGTGTGTGTGTGTGTGTTGGGGGTTTGGGGGGGGGGGAGTAGACCTGCGACGATGAATTATTTCTCGTTAGTATTATGGGTGATTCCGGTAACAAAAAAGTCAATCTCGAGGGTGCATTGTTGTGGCTTTTTGATCATGTGCCTACCCGACATACGGAATTTGATCAATTTGAACCCTTCAGCTTGTCGAGAAAGGTCACAATTTAGGGAGCCAACTTTAATCCCGATGAGGATATTGGGCTTGTTAGGCATGGGAAGATATCTCTCTCGATGCGTTCGGCGGAAAGACTAAACGACCGCAAACTATTAAAAGCAAATTATGAAGGCCGAGATTTTGGCGACTATGAGTTCGCGCATCGTCTGACCAGCCTTCAAATACATATGAAGCGTGCTCCATATACATTATGCTCACCGCTGATATAGCAATTCTGCTAGAGTTGCTCTTAGCATATTAAGAGCAATAGTATTACAAAGCATATTGCCCCTAAGCTGTCTTATCCCCATGAACTGCAAAAGGATAGGGAAATAAGTATTTTGCAAATGAAGTCATGCAATAGTCTCACTGATTTGTTTACCAACTCCTTGCCAGGTTATCCGTTAAATAATATGTAAATGAAATTGGTATGAGGCAACTCTTGCAAAATTTAGGGGGAGAAATCTCCTAGGTTATAACCTGTTAAGGTCATCAGATCTTCAGTGTTGCACTCTTTTCCTTTTTTGATTTTTACCTAACTGTTTCTCATGTAAGGTTTTTAATGAACCAACATCAGCACAAGTATGGACGACATATGTCATTTTCTCCTTATTATCTCATTGCGTTTTTTAGGAGGAGCTTTTCATGGCATATTTTATATATCTCCTTAATTTTTTTCACGAAGCTTTTGAAGGACATGATTCCAAGATGATCGGTCGCCAGGACAAACAAGGATTAGGGGGGGGGGGGGGGTATTAGGATTTATTTAATCTTATGATTAAAGTGTATCCTTACTCGTAAAATCTCTTGTACAATTGGTTAGCAATCGTCGTGACGCTCTCCATGCCCCCACATACGTACGCATCTACACATCATGTATATCCTCCATGTATAGATTCTATGATCGATGATACATAGAACCGTCAGTACCCTCGATAGGGTGGCGAATGTGGTCGAAAGTGTCAGAACGGAGTTCACACGAGGGGGTTACCCAAGTTTGGGCCCTTCGGAGGAGGTAATACCCTACGCCCTGCTTCTGATCTGTATTCATGGTGGAGTTCGTCGTAGGGATTACAATGAAGATGGTGTTTCTTGCTATCAAGACTATGTAGATAGGAATGGCTACCCCTAGCCCCGTCTTATATCGATGACATGGGCTAGGGTGTACATGAGAGTTCACCCGATCTTGCGCTGCCGCCCTCTTTTCTTGCTCACCAAGATGGTGCCCGAGCTCTATCCGGGCCTCTGGACTCCCTCTTGTCGCGGGCTCTGTCTGGGCCATATGGGCCCCGTGCAAGGCCTGCTGCCAAGCTCCCCGCCGAAAAGTTACCCCCGGTGTATTGCACTGTCAATGATATTTGATGGAATAAGGTTGTTTGATTCATTCATTCAGCTTGTCTGACAACAATCTTGAGGATGTCAATACTTCCTATTGTACTACAATAAACCTTGTATTCTTGTCTCAAATAAAGTGACTCTAGTCGAGTCGCCATATGTGGCGTCATCATATGTCTTATGGAGCGCGCTTCATATCCATTCAGAAACTGCAACGGTTGTGCACAAACATAGATTAACCGTAATGTTTATGGAGCGCGCTTCATATCCATTCAGAGACTGCAATGGTTGCGTGCTTCACTCCTCTCGAACGACAACCTCTGCCCAGCGATGGTCTGCTAAAAAATTTTGTCTGGGCCGTACGATTGACGCGAAGGCAGCGTATCGCTCATCCCATGCCTCCTTAACAGTGAGGCAACGAGGATCACGTGGTGGTCGATATGAGCTGTGTGAGCGAGACCTATCCTGGCCCATACGGGAACTGTTGGTAGATATTTTTGGGATTAGAATCCGACCACTCATTGAGGAGGGTGGGATCCTCTTGCGCGGCCTCCTCCACGTCGCGGCGATTCCACTCCTCCTCCTCCTCCTTCTAGGTGATGTTGGTGGCATCTACTGCTGCTTCCTCCTCGTAGAGCAGTGTCCTTTCTCCTCCTCCGAAAGCAAAACCTTTTCCAGTCGAGGGGGAACCGACATGGTGAAAGTGGAGAGAAAGAGAAGCTATGAGAGGGGCATGGATGGTGGAAGTGAAGAGAAAGAGGGGCGGCCTTTTTATTCCAGCAGGCGGCAGGAAGGACGCGGGCGATTGGGCACGCGGCGTCCACCATTAATTGGCTCGCTTCCCGATGCGATGGGCGTCGGCCGCCTACGCCATTGGCAGGGAGAGGAGGTGGACCACACGGGAGGAGGAGGAGGTGGTGGAACTTCCTCTCGTGGTTGCCGGATGGCGCACCCTCCAAAAACAAAGCCCAACAATTCTCAAATTAGGAGGCCCGCGAGCTTGATACAGAGTGTCTTTCATAAATTATGACGCTATGAGGTCAGATGACGACTCTGCTAGAGCGGTATTATCGATTAAAATCGTCATATTGGTGATTTTATTTTTTGCGCACGGGGGTGGCGGGGTGGTATATTGGTGATTATTACGATGATTGGGCTGTTTTGGCGACTCAACAGGAGTTACTCCAAGAAACACAATGAACGCTGGTGTACACTTGGGTTCGGACTTCGGAGTACGCAATGATGCACTGAGCTAACAAACTTCTTATTTTGGTTGTCTCTTGCAAGTGGCGGCCAATCGAATCCATGACAGGTTCCTTTCATGGATAAAAATATACTGTAGGAGTGTAAAAAAATGTATACAAATATAAGTTCGAGTACCCAGGCGTGTACGTACCGCCAATTGATGGGCAAAAACAGAATGCAGCAAAATATGTGTTCAGATTTGTGACCTGGCTGGTGATGAGGAACATCGGTAAGATAATTTTAATGACCTAGGAGAAACAACACGCGGCGTGGAAAAAAAGATTAACTCAAACTGCGTCAAATTTCCCAATTATTAATGTGCTACAACTCCAAGGATGAACCGAACAAAAATATCATGAACCAGATGAGTCTCCCATGTTTGATCATCTCTGTCCATAGTATCACACTGTCTGCCGAGCTCGCTTTGCGCCACTAGTAAGAAAGAACTGAACTACAAAAGAGATTTATGATGTGGAAAAGATACTTCCTCCTTAAAGACATATAAGAGCGTTTAGATCACTCGATGGCTCCGTGCTGGCCACAGAATGTGTTTGATTTGGTCAACAATTCTCTTGCTTGAAGTGTCACAGGTTCTTCCTTAGCATTGACGCGAGATGGCGATTTCTGGTCAGGCTCTCACCTTCAAAGGAAACAACTGGACTATCTGCAGCGTCCTTAACTTCCTCTCTCTCAAGTCCACACAAATCATCAGTCGTGCCGATGATACTGACCTTGCGTTGCGTGCCTGAACATTTTGGTTGAACAATCAAACCAAAGAGAAAATGATTCTACAAGTCCAAATAATCAAAGATATGTGCATAGATAGTACTATTATTTGAGTCCCCGCAACTATGAACTGACGACCACTTGTACTACTTCAGTCCACACTCCACAGAGAGCATCATGATAACTTTGCTACTCCCTCCGTCCGGATCCCTTTTTATCCATTTTGATGACAAGTATTTCCGGAGATACATCCCTTTTTATCCATTTTGATGACAAGTATTTCCGGACGGACACATTTCCATCCACACTAACCAACGCACCCAAAAAACACCAGAAATGTTCACACCAAGGGACTGAAACACTTGCACTTGGCACATGTAAACCTAAACGAAGACTAGGGAAACTATAACACAGCTCACACCAAGTTAATTAAAATTACAGGAGCAACCAGGGAGTTTGGTGTTTCATTCAGGCGTCGGCGGAGAGCTGGCGCTTCTGCTTGGACAGCTTGGCCTGCAGCTTGTCGAGCTTGGCGCTCATGCTCTTGTGCTGCTCGCTCACCGACCCCTCCTGGGTGCTGCACATCTGCGGCTTCATCTTCAGGCTGAACCGCCTCGGGACATGGGACGCCCACCCTCCTCCTCCGCCCTTGCCGCCGCCGCGCCCCAGCTTCTCGATCTCCTGCCGCATGTCCGAGCACTCCTTCTCCAGCTCCGCCAGCCGCATCCTCATGTTGTCCATGCCCACCTTCAGCACCTGGTTCTCCCTCACGGCCGCCGTCCACCCCCCGGCCTCGCCGGACATCGCCACGCCGCCGCTCCGCAGCGGCCTCGAGGACCCTTCCAGGTTGTCCGACACCAGCAGGCACCCCGCGATCGAGGTCCTCAGCTGCAGCTGCTCGAAGAAGAGGACTTGCACGACCACGCGCAGAGGCAGCCGCTCGTTCTGCGCCGCGTGGGTGCACGCCTCCAGGGACAGCTTCTGGCAGTCCATCAGCCGGCATAGCTGCTCCCGTTCGGTTTCTGACAGCCAGGAATGTGCCTGTGAGCAAACACAAAATGATGGCATTAAGCAGCTGCAAAGACAGATTGTATACATGTCATGTCATGCAGATGCAGATAGAAGTGAAATGTACCATTTCTGAAGACAAAGTACTGATTAGTTGTTTCAAACAAAGATTAAGCACAT
The DNA here is from genome assembly GCA_011799875.1 of Thinopyrum elongatum. Lineage (NCBI taxonomy): Eukaryota > Viridiplantae > Streptophyta > Magnoliopsida > Poales > Poaceae > Thinopyrum > Thinopyrum elongatum. Next base: position 464,166,505 of record CM022301.1, on the reverse strand, counting down.
CAACATAACTGTAAGAAGGGAGTAGGATAGAAGATCTACCTTCAAGTACACATCAATGGCACGGTAGAGGCCATCATCGAGTGGCCGGGCATACTCGGGCAAAGCAGATGCTAGAGCTTGGAATTTCGGAGGTTTCAGATTGACATCCGGTGCAACCTCTGCAAGATAGCCATCAAGTAGCTTAGCAACAGCAGTGATTGGTATCATAGAAGGGGACGCCATCATATCATCGATGCACGGGGAGCAACCGCCGTTGGCTTGGTCCATTGCCAAAAAGTGCTCAAGGATCCTGTGCACGCACTCCACATTGTACAGTGTTTCCATGGTATAAGAGTAGTTTGGCAGCAGCAGATCTTCCAGACTGGCCTGGTCAAGCTGCATGCCGACGCGTTTCTCCAAGTTGGCGATGCAGGTGGAGCTGGCTTTCAGAATCATGGATGTTTTAAGCAGCCCGAGCAAGAGCTTTGTAGGCACCAAACCCTTCTGAACAGGCAATAGTCTGTCGATCTCCTCAAGCAAGTTCCTCTGTTCCACATCGGAAAGAGTACCAGCCAGGGGCATTGTTCCCATGCTATTGCGCCTACTGAGTCCTGGGATATACTTCCGCGCATAGTATGCCAAAGAACCAGCGATGATCTCGGGCCGTATGCGTCGAGACTCCATGCCAGATAGCAATCTCTTGTACATGGGAAAACTCAATGATGAAACATCGTCATACCACCAGTCTGAACTGAAGTTTCTAGGCCTGGCACCGGTGCTGATCCCATTCCACAGCACACTGCCACCAGGGCTTTGCATGATGCCATGTTCCCTTATCGGCCAGCCAAACAGGTTCGGATCAGTGGTTGCTTTCGATGCTAATGACTCGATGCATCTCTTCACAATGTGAAGATCTTCAGCATGAGGGAGGAGGTCATCACATGTTTCTAGCGCTTTTAAAGAATCTTTCCAGTTACGAAGCACCACCTGGTTAAGAAACATTTCTGTCTGTGCAATCAGGTTGTCATCAGATATTTCTTCAGTCATCTGGAGATGCTCAGAGGCACAACGCAGGTGGACAACATTTGCAGAAGAAAGTTCTATTTTCACTCCATAGCAGAATCTTGCCACCATCTCAAATGATTTTGCACCCCCTGGGATATCACTTAGTTTGATGATGCACTCTTCTTGGTGTGAACTCTCCTCGATCAACTGTTCAAGAACGGCACTTTTGGAAAGTAAAGGGAACTGCAAAGAGGATAACCAACATTAAGGAGAAAAACAGTCAGCGTATAGTGAAGGTCGACAAGTACAAGGTAAGAAAAATCAGTAAAGATGCATGAATGACCACTGGAGAAAGTTAACAATGTCATGTGCATTTTTTCAAAAGATGAAATGTTGCCACAAATTAGTTCTCCAAAAAAGAGTGGTTAAGAAAAAAAAATTCAACACAATCACAAGTTGCTTATCCTTCTTATAATAATATAAAGACAACATATATTCCTATAAATCCACAGGCAGTTCCTTGCTGACCTATAATAGACAATGTTTGCATGTCACGAGAGACTAAAAGTTTGTTCGTCCACCTTGATGCTTTGAACTACATTCTTTTTAATACCAAACGCTTTAAATAACTTTCTTCCGGGGAATTCTTGTAATAACAAGTAATACAATAGCTATTTCTAGAGCCATAGAGGGCGAAATAATTTACAAGAAATGTGTATTACCTTATGAAGGTGGAAAGACATATCCCCAACCTCCACAGTAACATCACTGGGCAGTCCTGTTGTGCAGAACCTAGAAGGTTCAAAAGAAGAAGAAAAGTCAACATCACTATATCGGATGTATTTAAATTCGAAACTTCACAGAGCACATTTGAACATATATGTCGACAGTAATGGTCCCTTTGATCTGATGCCACAAACAGTGGTGCTAAAGGTGGTTGATTTCATGAAACATGGGAAGCTTGGGCTATCCATTTAAAACAAAATCCAAACCTGCTCCCTACTAAATAATTACATGTTGGTTGCATCGTCCTCTATAAATGAGGAACGATGGCATCCCGCTGCCAACCAATGTGATGTGGATCCATGAAAAACTGCAGGCGACCCCCACCGGCCACCACAAACTGATTGCAGAAGCGGTCAACTGCAATCAACTGTGCATATTTGTGGGTACAATGAGTGAATAACAACGCCCCACCATGCTTCAATGGTGGAACTGTATCTAGCATGTGCAAGTGCAATGGGTCACCAAAGCAGGCGATACCGCAAGTCTTCCCTGATTTCGTGAGAAATATTCCTCATCAACAAGTGTGTCGGTAAGAAAACAAAATTTCAAATTTCGGCTCACGCCTTCTTTTCAACATTTTTTGGATTTTGTTTGGCAACTAGTATAGCATTTGAAACTAATGTTTTGAACCCTGAACTTCCTTTCTTGATCACCCATGAAAAACAGAGCAGGAGCAAGTAAACCAACTCCGTCAAATCCAATTCCATGGTTTTGCAATTGAAAAATAGGTAAATATGTACAAAGAAAACAGGTGCAACAAACAGATGCATCACGTAAGGAGAGCGGTGTACAGCGAAGCCGTGCTGTCCAGCCAAACAAGTAAAAGACTTGTGGATTATGGCACCCCCAGACAGAGCTCCACCAAATTCGCACCAATTTGAGCAGAAACCCCAAGAACGCCGACCAACTACTCTTGTCCTACTTTCTCCCCTAAATTCTTTCTTTCAGGTTTCAGGTAGCAGCAAAAGAAGAGCAGGAACAGGACAGCAAGGCCCAATTCTGTATCCGGGCAAGGGGGAGCGAGCATGTGTATATACCGCAGAAATCAAAGCTAAATTAACACAGAGAAGAACATGGGGCGAAGAGGGAAGAAGTGAATAATGAGGCAAGAAACCTACCACGCCTGCCCCTGCCTTCTGAAGGCATCGGGCTTTGATCCCAGCTTGACCGACGCCGACGCGGCCATCCCGGACGACGAGGGCTAGCTCGCCACGCCACGGCCAGCTCCAAGAAACGCTGTGGGAGCAGTGCTCGAGCGCAGAAGAAGAAGCCCCAACCACCACTCGGAAGCTCAGGCCATGGCCTGGTCTGCCCCTCTCTCCCTCGCTCTCTCCCGCTGCCGCCGGAACGAGTTCCCCGCGAAAGAAAGAAAGACAGGGTTGAGGGTCAGCGGCGATACATGGTTGGAGACCCTTTTGGCGACCTGCTGATCCAACTACTCCTCCAATAAACCAAGCGGGGGTTGCAGAAGCAGTTAATGGTGGGCGCCGGGGGGATCACAATGGGGGTTGGGGAAGAGAGGAGGCCAGCAGGCGAGTAGTTGGGGGAGGGAGGAGGTGGTGAGTGGGGGCTCTCTCTCTCTCTCTCCCCTTGAAGACGGCAGTTTCTATTGTGTCTTCACCCTCCCCTTCCCTTCTCTCTCTCTTCTTTTGTGGGTGATTAAGAAGGTCTCCACAAGTTTGATTAGGGGGAGAAGGGAAGCAGTTGGCGCTGTTTTTTTCTACTACTCCCTCCCACCATACATGCCTCCCATTTGTCGAAATATAGATGTATCTAGACATATTTTAGTATATAGGTACATCCATTTTTAGACAAATGAAAGTCAAGTATTTTGGAAAGAAGGGAGTAGGTTTTTAGGGCTCGTGGTCACAGGGACAGCGCCATGACTGGGGTGTAAAAGAGCTGCAGCGATCTTTTTCTGGTGGCCATTCATTGCCAACTCGACATTGTTGTTGCAAGGAGAAAGAAAAGGAATCGGGTCAATTGGTAGGCGTCAAACGGGAGGGCCAGACGACAAGGGAAGGAGACAAGATAGCAGGTCAACTAATGGTTACTTATTACCACTATCAATTACTTGGGTGGACAGGCGGAAATATTGCGGCTGCAGAATTGCACGGCTGGTTCCCATCGTTTGCGGCAGAAATGGTGGGAAATAAATTAGGAATCTATACTTGTGTGATAGAAAAGGGAAAATGTAATAGTTTGGGAAGGCGTTTTAGTATATTCCAGAAAAAAGAAGAAAGTGTTCCTTCTTTTGGGGGTAAAAAAAGCAAGGTGCATATGGGAGGAGCGGGGGGTGTGCGTTCCTGCCAGCGTGCTGCGTGGGTTGTTGGCGCGGGAGTTAATATTTCTGAGGAGGGCATTAAAGGCTCTGGAAATCTTGGGCTGCGTGTACAGAGATTCTCTGAAGGAGAGAGAGAGAGAGTACAGCCCGGCAAACGTTTGTTTATGCATGCATTTTAGCCACCGCTTTGTCTCTCTTGACCTCAATATATTTCCGGACGTCCGTAGCAGCATTTTCAAATCTAGGGGTGTCCTCTACTTCTAGGGTTGCAGACTTGTAGCTGGGGATGCAAATCCTTTTTCTAAGAATCTTTGGAGGCGCAAATCAAACCGTGGTATACCTCATACTAGTAGTATTACTCCCTCCGTTCCAAAATATAGTGTGTTCATGTTTCTCGAGGTTCAATTTTGATCATAAATTTAACTAACGAGATCGACTGTGGCGGAAGCAAAAATTATATAATTGAAAAGTTCTTTTAAATACGAATTCATTGGTATAACTTTTGCTCCCGCCGCAGTCGATCTCGTTAGTTAAATTTATGATCAAAGTTAAAGCACGAAAAGGACGTACTATATTTTGGAACAGACGTAGTATTTTGTTTTGAAAGAACGGAAGCTTGGGCTACCGGCAAGTGTTGTTCTCGATTGGTGGTGCATGTCTTTGACCTTACGTAGTTGGTAGTACGTACCTGGAGAAAACCCAAACCACCTTGATGTGATAGGAATAAAATAAACAGGTGGCTTGTTTGGGGGCTAGCGTGGCAGTTGCGGGGTGCTTGCTTGTACGTGCAGATGCCGCCGCTGTTTGCCGCGCCCGGCTGGATGCACAAGGAAGGTCAACTCTTTGGGACTAGCTCCATTCATGGATGTGATGTTGGATATTATCCAGTTATTATGGTTTTGCACTTGAGATACTCCCCAACACGTGAATCAATCATTGTACTCCCTCCGTCTCAAAATTCTTGTCTTAGATTTATCTAGATACGGATGTATCTAAAACTAAAACATGAATAGATACATCCGTATGTAGACAAATCTAATAAAAGAATTTTGGGATGGAGGGCAGTGTCCAAACATAGTCTACCATTGAACACACGTATCCACCACGGTTCAAGAAAAATCACTTCAGGACTAGGACTATGTGTAAATTACTATAAGACGTTTTAGATCATCACTTCCCTCTGTAAATTAATACTACTATAAGATATTTTAGATCACTTAGTAGTGATCTAATGGGAGCTAGAAGCGATTTTTATTTCGGAAAGGGGATAACCCCAGAGACAGGGTGTTTTGACTCCCGGGAGCATTTGCTCCGGGATAAACAGTACCTCAAAAAATGTGGGAAAATGTTTTTAAAAATTCTGAATTTTTTTGAATGTTTGTGTTGGTATGGCAAGCATGCTTGACAATTTCCATGCGAAATGGATTAGTAGTGTTTTGTCGGTGAAAAGAAACTAATTTAGGGTAACATTTGGTGTTCAATTTATTTATTTTTTGCACAGGTCAAAATGTTTAATCCTTTTGCCTTTGCAGGTAGCATTTGGATGTGACTATGAATACATAAATAATTTGTTGGAATTTTTTTGACATTTCAAAAATTATTTTTCACGTGCAGGAGCACGTGCTCCTAGGAGCCAAATTGGATTTTCAGATAACCCGTCCTCTCATCATATGACACGCACAACACATTTAGCACTATGTTGTTTCATTGCATAAATCAAATTCCATCGCATCAGTTGTTCGGAACACCTCATATATTGGATGATAAACACAATATCATCATAAACAACAAAGTAAAGAGGTTTAAGATGTTTCCATCTACTTTAGAGCATCTACAGCCGGGCGCCCCAAACCCTCCTCAAACGCCCGGGCGGCCCGCCCGGTCACTGACTGGTCACGATTTTTTGACCCAGACGGACGCCTCAAACGGGCTTCAAACGCCCGGGCTGACCGGCACCCCTCATATCCAGCCTAAATATGGGGCGGATATGGGGGCGCCCGGGCGGCCCACCCGGTCACGATTTTTCGACCCAGACGGACGCCTCAAACAGGCCTCAAACGCCCGTTCTGACCGGCACCCCTCATATCCAGCACAAATATGAGGCGGGCGGATATGGGGCGCCCAGGCACGCACGCCACGTCGGACCTGGCCCATGCTGGCCCACCCGACAACACATATATTCGTCCCCATCCGCTCGTCGGACCAAACACTATACTTCATTCCACTCCCTTCCGCCACCCGAGCTCACCTCCGGCGGTTTCCGGCCGTCTCCGACATGGCAGGCAGTGGATCTGACTCAGACCAGTCCGGATCCGTCGACGGGGTTGTCATCCCGTGCGGGGTGGAGGAGGCAATGGCGGTCCGCATTGCACTCCGCCGCTCCCAGGAGGACATCGCCCGACCGTCGCGACTCCATAGCCGTGGATGATCTTCACCATAGCCTAACGTGCCAATTTTTGGTAATCCGATGGCATGTTTAGTTAGTAGTGATGGAGTAGCCGGACGATGTGTGTGTGCATCAACGTAGTTGCATGAGTTTGTAAGGATTTTTTATATGATAATTGAGGCGTCCGGATGTGAATTACATTATTTGACGGGTGTCTGGTCAGTGCCCGCGGACGCGCCCAGGCGCATCCGCGGGTGTTTGAGGGGCCAGATTCGCCCATTGCGGTTGTAGATGCTTTAAGTGCTCAAATTCGTGGATTGGTGTTGGAACAGCCGTATGCTGCATCACGCAACTCCAACTCGTACGTGACCTAGCCAGCCGCCGCCTCCCGCCGGTTCGTCCCGTCTCCGGTGGCCTTAGGGCCATGGAGGCGGAGTGGATCTCGGCCCTTGCCGGTGGGAGGGCTCCGTTTTTAGATCTTTTTTTGAGCTTTGTTAGGGTTTGTGTCCTGCTCAGGAAGGCGAGACGGCGGCGGCTCCCTGAAGATGGAATAAAGGTCTCCCCGCCTAGTCCCCGTTCCGGTGATGCGTTTAGCATCATCGGTAGGCGTGTGGAGGTGTGTCTCCGGTGGATCTGTTTTTGGTGGATTTGTTCGGATCTATTCGTCGTTCGTCTTTGTTCGTGTATCTTCAAGTTGGATCCTTTTGATCTACACTCTTCATCGGCGGCGGTTGCTGATCCGGTGCGTTGGTTCTATGGGGCCTTAGCACGACGACTTCCCGACTGTCTACTACAACAAGGTTTGCCCGGCTCCGGCGAGGGATGGGCGATGACAGCGGCGCGCCTTCGGCTCGCTTCAATGCTTGTAGTCGTCGCTAGGTGGTCTACGGATCTTTGATGTAATTTTTATTATTTCTAGTGTTCGTTGAACTACCATGATTGAAGATGAATAGATTGAAAGTTTTTCCGAAAAAAAAATGCTCAAATTCGCGGGCGATCTTAGCATAGATAGATTCCCTCTTTTTTTTTTTTTGCGTGTGTATTTGAGGAAGATAGTGAGTTAGTGACTAGTGACTAGTGAAGTCCATCCTGTGCAATGCAAGGAGATACGACGCACGTTGGTGGCGCATGTTTGAGCCGTACGTCACGACTCACGAGGACATCGGGGAAACTAAACCATCCTAACAACAACAGTTTTCTATGCTATGCTCCAGGTGCAATAGCATGGGCAGACATGCGTGCAGATGACGCCGTTGCTTGTCAACTCCTCGATGTTTGTAGAGTCGCCCGTTACGTTAGCCGGCGGTGTATTGTCCAAGTTACTACTACTCCAATCTTATCGCCGCATGCGTACGGATTGCCACGCGAACTAGCTAGGTGTGGTTCATAGCGTCCTCTCTTCTTTTCTTTTTTTTTGACACCGCGAATCCCAGCCATGACACATTGTGTTGGAGCTTCCAAGCAAGGACCTACACTGCTCGACACATCATAGCCGGAAGCAGCAAGCAGGTGAGGTCGGCACCAACACGTTCCACGGTAACAAGACAATCATTTGGTACCAGAAAGAAAGGGAGATGAGATCCACCGTCGCACGCACACGCCCAACGAACCGTATTTGCATGCAATCTGACTGTTATCCGTCCGAGACCACACGAGAAAAGTGTTGCCCTACTTCCACTACGAACTGCCGCTGGCGCTTCCAACCGAAAGGGAGAAACGACGACGGGGGTGGTTGACAGGCACACCCACATTCCAGCCTGTGTAAACGAGTCCGCCAGCCACCTAAAGGTCAAACGGTTCTCATCTCATCTGGTCCATCGGTCTGTTCCACCACCACGCCATGATCGACCCTCGCGTCGACGGGGGTCGGACCACCACCGCACACCACGACGGGTCGGCACACGGTCTCGACGTTTACGGAAAAATGCAGCGTGAATCATGATGCTACAAACGGTATGCAAAATTGGTTGTTGCTGCGGTGCTGCTCCAGGAGCATAAGGCTGGTGAAACTGGAGTTTTTTTTAAAAAAAATTTAAGAAGAAAAAAGAGGGCGACTGCTGTTGATCCAAAAAAAAATTCAAGTGCGAGGTACGGCATCATCTGCATCCTGCGGCAATGCTGGGCTGGAGCGGCTCAGGGTAGCAGCATCAAGACTGGGCCATCTGCGCAGCAACATGAATGGAGGGAGTCAGAATCTCATGGAGAAGCCAGCAAACATAATAATCTTTCAACAATGCCAAAGGCATGCATGCGCTTAAAATCAATACTACTACTATAACTATTCACCTATCACCTCAGAGAGCTTTGATGTCAAGATAATTAATGATACCTTTACCTAGTTCTGATAGTATATCTGTCCAGGAGACCACATGACAAAACAGATAAAACCAAGCTCAAAAGGCACAAGCATATATGAGTGGATTCCACTTGCTTCATGTTTTTATGGCCCTGGTCATGATTTGGTCAGCTATAGTATTTTTTTTTTGTCCGTGGTAATGCCTGATATAAATCCTTGACAGTTCGAGCAGAAGGCTATTTACAAGTATAACAAGAAACAAACAGCCAATCACTATTCGACTAAATCAATAGCAGAGACTCATCAAAACCTGGTCAAGTTTATTGCTTGTTTCTGGCTAACTGGAGAACATGCAGTTTCAGAGGGTTTTTTTTCCCATGGCCTCAAATATTATTCATGACTAATCCCTCCAGTGATGAAAGAGCGACGATTTTTGTTTCTCAAGTTTAATAATGTACTACTTCAACCACTAATATTATTATTGTACTCCCTCCGTTCCGAATTACTTGTCACACGTATGGATGTATCTAGATGTATTTTAGTTTTAGATACATCCATTTCAGCGACGAGTAATTCGGAACGGAGGGAGTACATTAGAGAAATCATGTAACCATTTTTATGGTGTCTTTACTCGTAACATTTTCATATATCCAAACTACATATACTAGCCAATAACTATGATCAAAATAATATGGTTTGACTAGGGGAAATATCATGCATGAGTGAGTGCAAATAACAATAAAAACATGAATTATATCTACTTTGGAAAATCGTAATCTTACTCCATAAGTCAACAATTTTTATGAAAAATTGCTCAATTTAGTATTAGTATTCTTTCTAACCAGGTATAACCAATCAGTTATTGAGAAATTATAAAACATGGCCCAACATGTGAAAGAAGCACCATTGGACATGTAACTAGAAATTATAAGACTAGGGCTGTTACCAGTTCTGTAACGTGTCTGTTCCTTACTGCTTCCGCGAAAGCTTGTGCAGCTTGGGCATCTGCTTCTGCCGCCTCCGCTTCTCTTGTCGCTGCTTCAGCTTCTGCCATGAGAGCCTCTGCCTCTGCAATCGCATGAGCAGCAGCGGATGCAGCCTCTTCGGCAGTCGCGGTTATCATATGCGCCAATTCAGCATCAACTTGAGATTTTGTAAGGGTTTTAATATCATCACTCTCTATTTTCTGGGGCTCTCTTTGCATGTCTTCTAGCAGCAGTGTTTCGGGGCATCGCCCCTCAGAGTACATTGAACCAGGTGCAGGTGCAATCCTGTACTTCCGATTAACCTGCAATATTCATAGTGGCATGCTAAAATGGCCTGTAGTCTATACTCTTCATACGAATAACTATATCCTAAGCTGAGATAACAGCAGTCCATTCCTCATGGCTTAAGCCACTTCACATGCCCACGGAATTTGCAGAACCAAGCAGCTGGTTGGCTCAAAATCCAAAAGGGATAAAGAATAAGCACCAAGTGATAAGTCACGAACAACAGTAATCCTAGCAACCAAAAAACACTTCCACCATTTTAGTACAAATAAATTACAAAATTGCAATTCAATGAGATTCCACATGAAACCGAATAGGAAATCATTATGCAAAACTAATTGGTGTTATCTGGCATACATGTTTGGCATGGTTCTTGTTGTCTAATAGAGTATGGTACACACATAAATAAGTGTATGCATATTTTGGTACACATATGCAATTATGCTGAAACATGCACATATTGGAAATGATTCGTAGATTCTGGCATTCCGCTTTAGTAAATATGCCATTGATGCCAACTATTCAGTTGAATGAAATTAGTCTTCCAAATGTTCTCATGAAGTAGGTGGTATAGAAGTAATTAATTAGTTTGACGCTGCTCCATGAGTGGTGACCAAATAGTTCCACCTCAAACATCAATACTGTATTAGCTTTATTTCCTCTAGAAAGGATACATATGAAGTTAAGAACTAAAAGGGCATTACCTCTATCAGTTCTCCACTGGTGGTCAAGTCCTTCAGGTTTGCAGACAATATGCGATCAAAATCACTAGGTGGCCAATATTCCTCCTGTTTGGAACCAGGTTAGTAAACTTATCACATGAAAGGTGAAAGCAAACAAGGGCAAGTGCAATATGTTCCTACAAGATTTCTATTAGCAAAAGGGAGCAACTGCAAACAAGGTCATCTCTTCAAAATGACATCAAAGCTCTACAAGAAGTAATGATGTTTGATCAGCAAGGAACAAGAAAGAGGAGCTCTACTGGATAGTGTCTAGACCATGAACGTCATGCTTAGCCAACCCGGGTTTGAGCCTCCTTACTCTATAGGAATGAGATCTGTGTGACGTCTCTCCTCTCTGTCGCATTCTTTTTAGCAAAGGGGAAAGAAAAGGATGCAGAAATTCATCAAAGAAAAGATGGATCAGTAGCTGAGGTAGGGTTACAAAACTGGAATCAGGTAGGGCATAGCTTTCGGCCAGTCTCCAAGGCAAGAAAACTGATTCACATTTCCTGCATTTTGAATTCCTTTTTTTAAGAATGATTACATATTTAAAGTTGGCAATGATGTTCAGGAAACCAGAACCCGTCCAGTTCTGCTTACTGCTCGGTTCTACCATGTTTTCCACACCCTGGTTGTGGCAGCCAGCAGATAGAAGAGACTAGAGTATGTTGATTGCACAACGGAAAATTGCAGGATATCTTGAGGTACCAGACTTGTTTTATTATGGAATTCTACTAGTTGCTATATGTCAGCTCATTTTGGTACGATAGAGTCAGGCTAAATATAGTGTTTATTTTTAGTAAGAACTGTGTTTGCATAGGATTTCATTTACTGCCCATTAGTCCATTGATACTATTCCCTCTCTCTTTGTGGTGCTGACTCACGGGCGACCAAACCCTCTCCAAAAACTGTCGATTAGTCCAAAGAATTTTTGTCGGTCGAAACAATGAACCCATACACGAGAAGCTGGCATGGGCTGACTAAATATAAGTACATAAAAATGAACATTAACAAAAATAAACACTTCCGTAAATAAATGTAAACAGTAGCTAAGCAAGAAGACAACAATAAGAAAGTTTACAGAGATTGCAAAATATATGCCTCGAGTTCTAGAGAGAAAATAAAATAAAACAAGGATGCAAACCTCAATGTACTTAGCAATCGTAGTGCTGTGTGACCCTGTAGGCTCATTCAAGTTCTTGACAGATTCCAATATGATATTGTTTAGCCTGCAGGCAAGCCATTAAAACAGTGAAGCATCCATAATAACTTGTCTTTTCTTGGATATCACTGTGTGACAAGTAATAACTGTCAGGATTTATGGTATACAATGTTATATAAGTATGATTACCTTGACCGCGATTTCTTTGGAATTGAAACATTCCACAGTTCACTTGACACTGATGCTATAGGCTGTTCATCAACAATTTCGTCATCAACATCAGAAGCAACTGTGCTGTTTGCCATTGGATGATCATTCCTCCTAGGAGTAGCTCGGTTCTTCTTCATGGCAGTCCTTCCCTTATCCATAGAGCCTGATTCAGTGAAAAATACGTTGATGTTGCGCCACTTGTCCTAAGTAGTAATTAGCAGACAAAAGGCATGCACGTCAATAACTAAAGATGATATATGGAATTTAAAATCAAACAAAACATGATTTGCAAGAAGAGAAATTTTGGATGGCCCTTATTGAAGCAAGTGACCTCATAAAAAATGCAGTGAGGTGTAAACAGTTCTAACCTTTAGATCAACATTTGACCGGCAGCTCAAGATGGAACTGAAGTCTTTATCTTTCAATATCAGGCGCCAACTTCCCACTCCATACCTTGCTATGCCAGCTCTAAGAGCAGCCTCTTCCTCTGAAGTCCACTTTTGCTTTCGAGCACCCATGCTTAGGACCAATCTCCTCTGTCAGATGCAATACGAACACGAGGGTGTACCTTCTGACCTGAATTCATTACATCAGAACATTTTCAATACTTGCAGAACAAACAACTACATGTATGATGGCAAGTTCTGGATTACATTTGGTCGATATCCACTGCAAACACTGAATATTCTTAAATCTCCTAAATGAGGATATCTTGCCCGAAATATAACATGCAGAAAATATCATACATAAGTAAGAGAACTAGGTTCATAGCCGCCTTTTTGGTTAATAATGCAATAGACTAGGTTCATAGCAACTTTCATATACCAAACAATGGGGGAAGTGATGAAGTACCATCTGAAATCTGGGCAAATCTATAGTCCTTAAAAGAATAGTCGCTGTTTTATATCAAAGACGTTCTATTTAGCTCATTGTAAAATACAGCCATCATTTCCTTAGTGATACACATTTGATCACAACGGTACTTTGGTACCAACGAAATAATGGCCCTTAAGATATGGCAAAACAAAGCTGCAAATTAGGTTTACAGGATAAATTCAAATTAGTTATTCATCGGAAATAATGTGAGAAGCTAAAACATGTGGTGACTAGGCCGGGGGTAATTAAAACTTCCACTTTCAGATAGAAAACATGTAGTGACTTCGATCATTCGATGCATCTTCGGATAAGCGCAAGTTGCAAGCACTGTTTCATATGGTTGTACCGTATGATGCAACGCCCAGGAGGCTTGCCCACTGGTCTTCCGTTATTAAAAAGAAACACAGTTTGATACATGACAAATTTCATTGCTACGTCGACAAGTGCCTAATGGCTCAAGCAAACTATGAGAAATAACAATAGAAAACATAAAACGTAGCCATGTTTATTGCTTGGTGCTGATAAGGGCCCTAAAAGGGCCTTATAAAAAAAGTACTTCGTCATAACTAATAAGAGCAATAACGATGGGCATTTAACAAAGCTATTTGCTCCACCATCTCTGTTTTAGGAAACACATCCAGACATTATTGAAGTACTGGTAAAGTGCCATTGGTTCCTAATAATAGCTTAAGTATCTGTTAGGCTGCTAGTCAAATTGAACAAATTATCAGCGCAGAAATTGATGCATATCGGACATATATGGCTCATTCATCATCAGAAATAGATAATGTGACTCGGCACCTAAACGACTGCTCTGGACTATGACCAAACCCTAGCGTCACATACACGGCGGCGATGTGATAGTCTTGCCTAGTGCATCAGTATCACCAAGAAAGTTCACCCCATATCTCAGATTTGACCAAACAGACATACCAAAGGGAGTGTTCAAACAGAGAGATTAATGCTGGACAGTGAAACTTGGTACACACAAAATCACTTAAAAACCGTTGCTATGCAGAATCTAATCTAATATGCCTACAAAGGACAGAACTTTACACTTTACAGAGACTAGCATTGGCCAAGAAATAACACAGTAATGATGAAACATATAGTCCACACAGAACCATCTAGATACACAGCATGATGCGTCCACAATCAAATCCCAATCGCAGTAAAAAACACCAAGATGCTTGATTTTGTAGTTAGATCTAAATCAGCTAAACCGGGCATAATAATCGAATATGTCATACCAAACTTCGTGTCCAACAGAGCGCTTACGGAGGGTTTACTGCCCGCTTCTCGGCCCCAATGCTCGCGCCACGTTAATCGCGGCCAGGAACTATGGGGCGCCTATGCAGACGCTCGCCTGGCGATTCCGAAGCCAAGAACCGTATCAGCGCAAATACGATTGATCGGAAGAAGACGCTGTTCAAAGGGCAAGAAAATAAAGAGAGAGCCCAAACAGAGTCGGGGGTAGCCGGAACGGATTTGGGGGGAGAAAGGGTGGGTGCGAGGGATCGCGCGAGTAGTTCCAATCCGAGGAGGAAAGTTAGAGATTTGTTTCGAGAATCGTCGACGAGATATTACCTTGGCGGCTGCTCGGTGCCGGCTGGCATTGAGAGAGCTGGGTGGCAGGAGGGGGCACGAGACGAGGGCAGAGAAGAAAGGAAGGGCAAAGAGGAAACTTTTCTTCCGGAGGATGGGATTTTACCAGGGCTCTGCTTCTTCCCCTCCTTTTCCTTAGGGTGTTTCTTGAACAAGTGCTCTTCTTAATTATACTACTCCCTAAGATCCATATTAATTGCCGTTGACTTAGCACAACTTTAATATGTTTTCTTCCTATGGATGTCATAAATAATGACCACCTTGTCCAGCTACTCCCTCCCCTGCAAAGTAATCGAAGTTCTAGATCTCATAAGACTAATTTGGTGTTCTATATTTTAATATGTTTTTTCCATATAAATTTTGGGTGACGCTCCACGTCGACCGGCGGATATTTTTAAAAGATCCGCCGCCTTCGCAGCCGCTTGATTTGAGGCTATTTAGCGGCCCATCCTTTTTCCTTACCAATGCAACAAAGGCATTGTTGCGGAACTCTTTGCAACAGACCTTTTGTTGCAGAAACATTTGCAACAGAGGTTCTGTTGCCTTTTTTTTCTCTGTCTTAATTTTTTTGAAACATGAGTGTTGTTGCGGAAATATTTCTGCAACACAGATGATGTTGCAGAAATTTTTTCGTCTTAACTTTTTGCAACATGGATGTTGTTGCGGAAGAACTTCTGGAACACGGATGATGTTGCAGAAAAATTGTCAAGATGGTAGACACGCGTCAAGTTGTAAACGTCCTGATAGGTTGTTTAGAGGTCGTGCATCAATCTTATCTGACGGCTGCGCATGCGACGGAACTCAGCGCGTGATCGGCCGGCTGATTGTAATCGTTTCCCATAAATTTTACTCTCGACAAATCTAGAACTTCAATTATTTTAGAAGATAGTGCTGAGTTCACTCGCTCTTCTCTACTTTATGTATGGTTTTATGTTTACTTTTGTAAACGAGGATAGAAATAAAAATATTGGAGCAACAGAGAGTCGAATTCACCACATTCGAACTATGATTTTGGTTTAAATGTTGTTTCTCCCATGGTCGATCCATGGCTCGAGAACCATGCTACCAATGAGCCCAACCCTCTATTTCCGTTCTCTTCTCCGTTGCATGTCCATGAGTTTTCCTTCCTTTTGCCATATTTCGCTCAAAGGATTGAAGGAAGATGGTGCATCAAGTTATTCCTTAGGGACAAATTGGTCCTCTTCCCCAAGGATTCAAGATGGGGAAGCCTAGAGTCGACAACTCCAACTATCATCCATGTACGATCCATAGTAGACCGATGAGGTCATCCTTACTATAGTTACATCCACAACCCCTACACCACCTCAAGTTTCAGAAATACAAGGACCAATGACTAGAGCTCACACACTACAACCTAATTATTAGGTGCTTTCATTTCTAGGAACTTCCACTATTGTTCATGAGAATGTGATGATACCTAATCAGATGTATTTGCATTACCCAAAAACGAAAGGGACTAGCATGGACAAGTAGGACACACACCAGAGTATGATCAAGCATGGAGATGGCAATAGACACGCAAGGAGCAAAGACAGAGCTTCAAGTGGGGATTTCAGGACTTTGAAGCCACCACGGTGACACGTGAGGGACATGAATAAAAAAAATACAAGATAACACTTTATAATTTCGTCCATAGTCATCTATAGGTGTTGTCTCACCTTAGTTTTTGGTTGGGTCCATGTATTTTTGGAGTAAAAGACTAAGTGCAGTTTTTATAGTTCGTTTTTAGAGAGGAGACTAACTTAAGGTTGGATTCGACCCCCTTCCCATCCTTGAGCTAGATGAATCTCCATTTTCCACTCCTAAAATACCACCGCTCCTTAGGGTGTTGTTTTAGGGTTTGGTTTTGTTTGATCAAGTTTTAGTGTTTGCTACTCTTTGCCATAGACATGAGAGTCAGTGAGACCTCATGTACTACACGTCCTGATGAGTGGTATTTTTACACTCCTCTACCCCTTGTTTAAACCGAGATATTTCAATTAAACCGAGATATTCACTCTGATATTGCCACTAATGACTAATGAAAGCATAGGATTCCATAAATCCTCTATTTTTTGTGTTTCTACAGGAGATGGGCTAAATATGGACGAAATCAAGTGAGAACATGGGAACGAGTGAAGGAGGAGATAGAAGAAATCAGGAGGAGGCGCACCAGAAGCAATAGAGCAAAAGACGACGTTTCATGCGACCGCGACCGCTCACATGAGCGGTCGTATGGCGTGGAAGCCGAGGCCTCTCGTCCACCTGAACAACTTTTATAAAGGGGTCAAGGCCGAAATGTCAATAGAACATCCGCGAGAAGAACCAGAACAAAGTCATCCTCATCCATATTCATCAACCCTAGCCGCCGCCATTTCCATCTCCATAGCCACCATTACCACCATAGTTCTTCTTCCACTAGATCATACTTGTAATCGTGTATCACACACGACATCCATTGTAAGACATATTACCAATCAATCTACCTTTATGATGTGTTCTTCGTGTGATATGATCTCCATGTGTGAGTAGTCCGGTAAGGAATGGGTTGAGGCAAGGGCCTTGCAACCCTCTGTATTTGTTGTGGGCATCAATGGAAGGACTTTGAATTAACGTCACGTATGTGTGAAATAAAATTGTTCGGTAGATGTCTCCTGTCTCGTCTGCGTTGTTCATCCCTGCAGGTACCCAGGATCATGGAGAGCGAGTCACGGAGAGGCTAAGGGCAGGGAGACCGTGAAGTGTTATTATGAACACCAGTGACATAAGGGTTTAGTATGGTAACACGGATCCTATCTTTGGGGGTTCAAGAGATGTAGTCATTAAACGCCCAAAGCATTTGTATGATTATTGCAATGTTAATTATGAAGACAACCCCGCGAGACGAATAGGGCCTTCGGTTGGACAACCGGCTCTTGATGCTGGACTCGTGTTGGTCAAGACGTAATTTGGACACATCCCCCACTTCGGTTCGTAACAAGCACATATCGATGGGTGACTTCCAGCGCACAAAATAAGATCATATTTTGTCCCAACACAAATACATGGTTGTAAGCATTAAGACCTCATACTCGTACCTATTTTTATTGTAAGTGTTCCTCTTCAATTTGTAACATACATATTAAAGTGTTCTTGCTTAACAATGTAGTTATCAAATTCATCCAAGCATTGACTAGCAGATTTATTATAAGGAATATCACCTTCATCGAATCTTATAAGAGAATTTACATCTACTACCTGTGTCGAGGTATCGAGTCCATGTATTTCTTCAATAGGTGGTAAATTCTTAACATCTTCAGCTTTAATACCCTTTTCTTTCATAGATTTCTTTGCCTCTTGCATATCTTCAGGACAGAGGAATAGAATACATCTCTTCTTCGGAGTTGGTTTAGGTAGTGGTTCAGGAAGTGTCCAATCATTATCATTCCTCGATATATTATTTAATAGTTCTTCAGATTGTTGAACAGTTCATTCCCTGAAAACACAACCACCACAACTCTCTAGGTAGTCCCTAGAAGCATTAGTTAGTCCATTATAAAAGATATCAAGTATTTCATTCTTCTTAAGAGAATGATCAGGCAAAGCATTAAGTAATTGGAGAAGCCTCCCCCAAGGTTGAGGGAGATTCTCTTCTTCAATTTGCACAAAGTTAAATATTTCCTGTAGGGCGGCTTGTTTCTTATGAGCAGGGACATATTTTTTTAGAGAAGTAATATATCATATCCTGGGGACTATGCACACAACCAGGAGCAAGAGTATTAAACCATATCTTAGCATCACCCTTTAACGAGAAAGGAAACAACAAGAATATAGTAGTAGCGGATCTTTTCCTCATGAGCAAATAGGGTGGCTATATCATTTAATTTAGTAAGATGCGCCACAACAGTTTTAGTTTCATAACCATGAAAAGGATCAGATTCAACCAAAGTAATTAACTCAGGACCGACAGAGAATTCATAACCCTTAACAGTGACAAAGATAGGAGAAGTAGCAAACTTAGGATCATATTTTATTTTCTCCATCATAGACTTTTCTTTAAGCTTATTCAGTAATTTCTTAACATCATCTCTATCATTACAAGCAAGAATTTCTCTAGCTATCTCCCCATCCATAACATAACCCTCAGGTATCTTAGGTAGTTCAATTCTAGGAGAGCTAGGTCTAATAGGTGTATCATAATTTTCATCAGTTTCAGCATTTTCATCAATTTCAGCACTCTCAATTTCTTTAGCTCTAGCAAGTTGTTCATCAAGGAATTCACCTAGTGGCACAGTATTATCAAGCATAGTACTAGCATCATCATAAGCATCATTCATAGAAGAAGTAGCATCATCAATTACTTGTGACATATAGGAATCAATAGCAGGTGGTGGTGTCACAAGCCTACTCAAAACAGAAGGTGAATCAAGTGCAGAGTGTGATGGCAGTAACTTACCTCCCATCATCTTAGAGTAAACGATCTTGGTTCTATTATCTTTCAGATTCTTCATAGTGATCAACAGATATAATTCCCAAGTGACTCAACAAATAGAGATATGCTCCCCGGCAACGGCGCCAGAAAAAGGTCTTGATAACCCACATGTATAGGGGATCGCAACAGTTTTCAAGGGTAGAGTATTCAACCCAAATTTATTGATTCGACACAAGGGAGACAAAGAATATTTGCAAGTATTAGCAGTTGAGTTGTCAATTCAACCACGCCTGGAGAACTAAATAGCTGCAGCAAAGTGATCAGTAGCACAATAGTATGATAGTTTGATAGCGGTGGTAACAGTAGTAACAGTAACAGTAACGATAGCAGTTTTATAATGATTGTAACAGTAGCAGCAATGACAGTAACTTAGCAAAAACCAATATGAGATAATCGTAGGAGTTGGATCAGTGATGGATAATTATGTTGGATGACATTCATCATGTAACAGTCATAACCTAGAGCGATACACATAGCTCCAATTCATCAATGTAATGTAGGCATGTATTCTGTATATAGTCATACGTGCTTATAATAAGAACTTGCATGACATCTTTTGTCCTACCCTCCCATGACATCTTTTAATGTAAGGGAAAATAAGCTTTGTACGATCTTGTGATGGTGAAGAAATAAAAGCAACAGACCGCATAATAAAGGTTGCTATCATAAGGGGCAATATAAAGTGACGTTCCTTAACATTAAGAGCTTGCACATTCAAAAAACAAAAAGTGCATGACAACCTCTGCTTCCCTCTGCGAAGGGCCTATCTTTTACTTTCATGTATTTATTTTTATGTAAGAGTCAATAGTGTTCATCCCTATTCCTCTCTATGCACTCTTTAGTGGCAAGCATCATGTGGTGGATAGATCCAGATATATATATCTAGTTGAATGTAGGTGATCATGAGTTATTGTTGTTGACATTACCCTTGAGGTAAATAAGTTGGAAGGCGAAACCATAAGCCCCTATCTTTCTATGTGTCTGACTGGAACTTTTGCTCTGAAAATATGCCTTGAGTGTCAGCAATCATAGAAGACTAAATGATAGTTGAGTATGTGAACTTGCTAAACAAAGCTCTTACATACTCTTTCTGAAAACATGATGGATTGTGATTGTTTCAATGACTGAAATCATAGTTTGTTAGTTTCCAATAAAGTTTATGTTTCATACTTTAACTTGTGAATGAGTTGTTACTCTAGCATGAGAAGTTTTATGATGATATATTGATGTTATGATAATGACCATGATGCTTTCATGTCCGTATTTTATTTTTATCGACACCTCTCTCTCTCTCTCTAAACATGTGGTCATGATTATTGATATTGGCTTTCGCTTGAGGACAAGCGAGGTCTAAGCTTGGGGGAGTTGATACGTCCATTTTGCATCATGTTTTCATATCAATATGTATTGCATTATGGACTGTCATTTCACTTTATGATACAATTCTTATGCCTTTTCTCTCTTATTTAGCAAGTTTCACATGAAGAGGGAGATTGCCGGCAGCTGGAATTCTGGAAAGAGCTATATCGGAGACCCGTCTTTTGCTATAAGGTGTCTTTTGACCTAGAAAAAATCAGAAGGAAGGTTTCAGGACAAAGCGCCGCCGTCTCGAAGCAGAACCTGGGTAGGAGCACTTTTGCTCTCCGGTGGAGTGATTCTGCCGGGGAAACTTCCCTCCGGGAGGGGAAAGTCGAAGCCATCGTCATCACCAACGATCCTCTCATCATGAGAGAACCAATCTTCATCAACATATTCAATAGCACCATCTCATATCAAACCCTAGCTCATCTCTTGTATTCAATCTTTGTCTCAAAACCTCAGATTGGTACCTGTGGGTTGCTAGTAGTGTTGATTACAACTTGTAGTTGATGCTAGTTAGTTTATTTGGTGGAAGATTATATGTTCAAATCCTTAATGATATTCAATACCCCTCTGATCTTAAACATGAATATGATTTGTGAGTAGTTACTTTTGTTCTTGAGGACATGGGAGAAGTCCGGTTACAAGTAATCATGTGAATTTGGCATTCATTCGATAGTTTGATGATATGTATGTTGTTGCTTCCTTTAGTGGTGTTATGTGAAGTCGACTACATGACACTTCACCATATTTGGGTCTAAGGGAAGGCATTGTGGAGTAGTAATTAGATGATGGGTTGCTAGAGTGATAGAAGCTTAAACCCGAGTTTATGCGCTATTCCGTAAGGGGCTGATTTGGATCCATATGTTTCATGCTATGGTTAGATTTATCTTACTTCTTCTTTCATAGTTGTGGATGCTTGCGAGAGGGGTTAATCATAAGTGGGAGTCTTGTTCAAGTAAGAACAGCACCCAATGCAAGCACCGGTCACCCACATATCAAATTATCAAAGTAACGAACGCGAATCAAACAAACATGATGAAAGTGACTAGATGAATTCCCATGTGTCCTCAAGAATGCTTTGCTTGCTATAAGAAAAAGTTTCGGCCTGTCCTTTGCTATAAAAAGGATTGGGCTACCTTGCTGCACCTTTGTTACTATTGCTACTTGTTGATCGTTACAAGTTACCTTACTATCAAACTATCTGTTACCGGTAATTTCAGTGCTTGCAGAAAATACCTTCCTGAAAACCGCTTGTCATTTCCTTCTGCTCCTCGTTGGGTTCGACACTCTTACTTTTCGAAAGGACTATGATTGACCCCCAATACTTGCGGGTAATCAAAACCCCATCATTTTATCCTTAATGGCAATAATACAAATACGTGTCATGTCCCTTTCTATCACTGGGATTGAGCACCGCAAGATTGAACTCATCACAAAGCACCTCTCCCATTGCAAGATACATCAATCTAGTTGGCCAAACCAAACAGATAGATCAGAGGGAAATACAAAGCTATAATAATCATGCATAAAAGAGTTCAGAGAAGACTCAAATAATATTCATGGATAATCTGATCATAAACCTACAATTCATCGGATCCGAACAAACACACCGCAAAAAAGGATTACATCGAATAGATCTCCAAGAACATCGAGGAGAACATTGTATTGAAGATCAAAGAGACAGACTAAGCCATCTAGCTACTAGCTATGGACCCGTAGGTCTATGGTAAATTACTCACACATCATCAGAAGGGCAGCAAGGTTGATGTAGAGGCCCTCCGTGATTGATTCCTCCTCCGACAGAGTACCGAAAAATGCCTCCAGATGGGATCTCGCAAGAACAGAGGCTTGCGGCGGCAGAAAAAGTATTTTGGGTGGCTCTCTATTGGTTTCTCGATTTAGAGAATTTATATAGTTGGAATTAGGTCAAACGGAAGAATGAGGGGCCCACAAGGCACATGGGCGCGCCTACCCCCCCTGGGCGTGCCCATGTGGCTTGTGGCCTACTCCTTCGCCTTCTGGCCTCCTCCCAAAGCTTCTAGGGTCTCTTATGTCCAGAAAAAATCTTCAAAAAGTTTCGTGGCATTTGGACTTCGTTTGGTACTGATTTCCTGGAAAACCAAAACAGGCAAAAACAGCAACTGGCACTTGGCACTAAGTTAATAGGTTAGTCCCTAAAAATGATATAATATTTCATATAAAACATCCAAGATTGATACTATAATAACATGGAACAATAAAAAATTATAGATACGTTGGAGACGTGTCATCTATCTCTATTCCTCTTTCAGAAATTTTATGCCCAAAGACAATACCTTCATTCACCATAAAGTGGCACTTCTCCCAATTCAAGACAAGATTAGTTTCTTCACATCTCTGCAAAACTCGATCAAGGTTGCTCAAGCAATCATCAAAAGAAGTCCCATAAACGGAAAAATCATCCATGAATACCTCAACAATCTTTTCACAAAAATCAATTACCATCCTATAACCGGTTACAATTCTTTGTGGGATAAGTTCATTTTTATCATTAGGAACAACGGTAATGCCTCCCTTCTTAGGTGCACAATCAATAGGACTTACCAATATACTATCAGCTATGGGATAAATTATACCTACTTCTAGAAGTTTTAATATTCAGTTCTTACCACATCCTTCATCTTAAGATTCAACCGTCGTTGATGATCAACAACTGGCTTAGCATCAGGCTCCATATTAACCTTGTTCTGACATAGAGTGAGACTAATGCCCTTAAGATCATCAAGACTATATCCAATAGTAGCACGATGCTTCCTCAGAGTTTTAAGTAATCTCTTTTCTTCATGCTCTGAAAGGTTAGTGCTACTTGTGAGCTGCGTTGGGATTTCCTCGAAGAGGAGAAGATGATCCAGTACAGCAGAGATAAGTATTTCCCTCAGTTAAGAACCAAAGTTATCAATCCAGTAGGAGAACCACACAATACCTCGTTAGCAGTACCTACACAAAAAATAACAAATACTTGCACACAACGCGAACAAGGGGTTGTCAATCCCTCGGCGGTTAATTACAAGGATCAAATCTCGTAGTGATAGATAGATAATTAAAACACAAAATAAAATAAATAAAGAAAAATTGCAGCAAGGTATTTTTGATTTTAATATCTGATAAAAAGTAGAACCGGGGGCCATAGTTTTCACTAGAGGCTTCTCTCTTGAAAATAGCATATGGTGGGTAAACAAATTACTGTTGGGCAATTGATAGAAAAGCAAATAATCATGACGATATCCAAGGCAGTCACTACTGTAGGATGCTGCTAACGCAACACTACAATCACAGACCCTTCGACGAAACTATGTGCGATGCATTAATCACAAACGGTGATGTAAAAAACCGTCAAAAAAGATGCAAAACATTTGCGATGGTGGATACATCAAACACGGTTCAGATTTTAGTTGTGTGTGCGATGCGGGGCATACAGTTCACTCGAATGAACTGTTTGCGATGAGCTTAACAACAGAAACGTGTAGCCAGATGAAGGTGTGTGCGATATACGGCATACAGTTCACCCCAATGAACTATTTGTGATGAGCAAAGACAATAGAAACGGTTAGACAGATCAAGGTGTGTGCGATATACATCATACAGTTCACATGAATTGTTTTCGATTAGGCAACACAACAGAAACGGTTAGCCAGATCAAGGTGTGTGCGATAGAGGGCATACAGTTCATTCCGATGAACTGTTTGCATTCAGCCAAGAGAACAAAAACGGTTCAACTTAACAAGATGTGTGTGATACGCGACAAACAGGTCCGTAATCAGAAATGTGTACGGAGACCGATAATAACACAGACAATTGCTGCTAATAAGCCGTGTGTGTTGTGGGCAAACGCTTGCTGGTATGCAACTGTCAGCGATTGATGAAATCATCACCGACGGGTTCCCTAGTATGGTTCATGTGGGATGTCATTGGACACAGAACAACATCATATGTACTTATAACTTATAAGGACTTGATTCCATAAACAGATTGAACATCCAATTACATAGGTGGCTAGTACACACATGACCTTTGCACACACCAAAGTATGTTCGAAAATGCCTAGAAAACTCAAATAATGTATAAAAAGGCAAAATGAACCCTGAATAATTTCATATTTTTAGGATGACGTGCCTATAGTTGCATGTTGCCTCTGTAAAATAAATCAAGGCGGGAAGAGAGAGAGCGTATGTCGTTTCGCACACATAGGTGACAAGTTCCCTCTTGGAACCATGAGCCTTTTTGAGAGAAGCTTCGGTTTGTAAGAAGTTTATACCAAAACTTGTCCCAAATTGGACTAATTTTTTACCGCAGCATGTTGGTGCCATGTCATAATACCATGCCAAGTTTCATGATTTTCAGGCGAGTTTTGGATTTACAACAATTTTAAAACCAGGTTTCTCAATGTTTACTATCGAGTCGACACCGCCTTGGATAGGCTTTTTCCTCGTGGGTCCCAAATGTCAGAATCAAAATATGTCACTACCATGCAACTTTTCTTATTAAGAATTACAACCCATTTGGTGTGCTAGCTGAAAATAAGTTTGTGGGTGTTGCGGGCGCTAAGAACTTGCGGGTTCTGTAATGAACAATGATCTCAAGGATCCGGCGAGAGTGATGTTCTTTCCCTATGTTGTGATTGCTCATAATATTTATGTCTTAATTAAAGAAATGGCAAGCCTTTGGCCCAGTATGAAAGAAAATATGGGTCAAAGCCGAGTTGAAAAGGGCAACAATATCTAACTCCAGCTTACAAAAGGTACAAAAGCGCGAGGATTAATTGTTCATCAGGTTTACACAAAATCCAGATTGAACAGGATAATAACATCTAACTCAACCATAGTTTTCGGCAGTCACAATCAAATGGATCGGCCCAATCCATAAAATCAAGATCCCGGTACAAAAAATCTACTGGTCCACGATGATGACAAGTTGTTGTAAATAGAAGCCGAGCACGATCAGAAGCCCTCAGGTCCACCTAAAATTTCTTTTTATGCTGTTCAACATGTCCATCTGTGAGAAGTTTCTTGTCGAAAAACTTAATCCTCACGGAAAATAGTGCCCTCGCATTCAACATGAAGAATGTGACAAAGCTAGTGTTTACATGGTTGGATGCATATCCTTCCACCATTATTGTCTTCAAACGAATGTCATGAGATCTGAGAAAATCCTTGTGCTTCCTCTGCCATCGATTGGTTAGACCTTTTTCTCAAAGTCCTAGTACCTAAATAGACATGAAGATTGAAAACGGTTAATGTCTAAAATAGAGTATGTCGAAGGAGCGACAACTGAACGGTTAATTCTAGTACATTATATATGGGCTTTCAATGTGTGTGAAATCATCACCTTTATATACAAATCCTCTAGACATGGAAAGCATTGCAGCAAGCCAATAGTGGTGTTCAGATCAAGACACCCTATATAAATATATAAGGTCTTGACAGAATCCAGCACCCCTGATAGGCCATCCATGGACAAGCTCTTCATTCAGCATAGAACATAATATTAGCACCGAAAGTGTACTCCAAGATGATATTTAACTTATGCGCACAAATGAAAAATGCAGATTACAAAAGTGTACATGGATAATATACATCACCTGAATAAGTGTGGAGCCAACCACCAACTTGTAACCTTCAAACGGATCAGGAAATACACCCAAGGTCTCCAATTTAGGCGCAGAGACCACAGTTATTTGCGAAGGTTTATAACAACAATCAAGGAGCAACCTTTAAAGTTAAAGGACATCTTCGATGATGAGCTCCTTTCCTTCAAAATGAATTCCAATGCTTACAAGGTGAGGCGACTTTATTTTGAGACAAGGGATATGGATTCCGTTTCCAAAAACAAGCACCAAACGCTACAGGGCAGGGCAACTGGAGTCACTACAAAAAAATACACTTCCATGATGATACGTGTTTGTCACAGTAGGTCACGTTTTCTGTCATGCATGTACATCCATGACGATTTTATGATAGAATCAAGATAGTCATACCTGTGTTGTCGCAGATGTGTTCCATGACAATACCAAAATTATCATCACGGAAGTGTCCACTTCCATGACAATAAATGGCGCGTCATGGAAGTGCTTTCGTCAAGGGTAACCGACACGTGGCATCCACCATAACGGGTCGCCGTTAAGCTATCGGGTTCCGGTTTGGATCCGATAACCCGTTAACAGCTGGGACCAATGAGGATTTTCCATGTGTAAAATTCTCATTGGCTATAGCAACCACGTGTCAGCACCGCGGAAGGACAGATGTCAACCGCCCAATGGACAAGAGGCGCCTAGGATACGTTGACACATGGCAAGGCCCAACAGCGGCCCATTTAGGTTAAAAAGGCTGGCCCAGTCAAAATTATCGGGCTGGCCCATTAACGGCCTGCTTGTAGACGGCCCATTCGCAGTTAAGGCCCATACGACTAGTGTCAAATCGGCCCGTCAACGGCCCGTTCTAGACTTGTCATCATTGCGGCTCATGGTCACTTCTGGCCCGTTAACAGTCCACTAAGTATTTGGGCCGAATTACGGCCCGGTGTGTTTCCGACCTGTTAAAGGTCCTGCTTCATTTGGGCCCATTTATTGGCCATTGAAACTTTCGGCCCATAAACTACCGTGAAGGAATTGGGTCATATTTGGCCATGTCTGACATTCGGCCTGTTAGAGGCCCACTGTAGATTTGGGCCACTTCCAGTCTGTTGTGTTTTTCGGCCTGTTAACGTCGCACGGAATCCATGGGCCATATGTGGCCCAACGTCACATCGGGCCTATTAACGGCCCATAAAAACTGATACTAATCAAGCCCGACCACACTTTCGGCCTGGTAAAGGCCCGTGTAGTAGGTCGGCGCATTTTTGGCCCGTCTGAACTTCGGCCTATGAACGATCCGCATTGTAAATGGGCCACCACGAGCTGAGATACATTTCGGCCTGCTAATGACCAGTGGGTTATTTGAAGGAAATATGCCCTAGAGGCAATAATAAAGTTATTATTTATTTCCTTATTTCATGATAAATGTTTATTATGCATGCTAGAATTGTATTAACCGGAAACTTAGTACATGTGTGAATACATAGACAAACAGAGTGTCCCTAGTATGCCTCTACTTGACTAGCTCGTTAATCAAAGATGGTTAAGTTTCCTAGCCATGGACATGTGTTGTCATTTGATGAACGGGATCACATCATTAGGAGAATGATGTGATGGACAAGACCCATCCGTTAGCTTAGCATAATGATCGTTAAGTTTATTGCTATTGCTTTCTTCATGACTTATACATGTTCCTATGACTATGAGACTATGCAACTCCTGAATATCGGAGGAACACTTAGTGTGCTATCAAACGTCACAACGTAACTGGGTGATTATAAATATGCTCTACAGGTGTCTCCGATGGTGTTTGTTGAGTTGGCATAGATCGAGATTAGGATTTGTCACTCCGATTGTCGGAGAGGTATCTCTGGGCCCTCTCGGTAATGCACATCATATGAAGCCTTGCAAGCAATGTGACTAATGAGTTAGTTACGGGATGATGCATTACGGAATGAGTAAAGAGACTTACTAGTAACGAGATTGAACTAGATATGATGATACCGACGATCAAATCTCGGGCAAGTAACATACCGATGACAAAGGGAACAACGTATGTTGTTATGCTGTTTGACCGATAAAGATCTTCGTAGATATGTAGGAGCCAATATGAGCATCCAGGTTCCGCTATTGGTTATTGACCGGAGATGTGTCTCGGTCATGTCTACATAGTTCTCGAACCCGTAGGGTCCACACGCTTAACGTTCGATGACGATTTGTATTATGAGTTATGTGATTTGATGACCGAAGTTTGTTCGGAGTCCCGGATGAGATCGGGAACATGACGAGGAGTCTCGAAATGGTCGAGAGGTAAAGATTCATATATTGGAAGGCTATATTCGGACATCGGAAAGGTTCCGAGTGATTCGGGTATTTTTCGGAATACCGGGGAGTTACGGGAATTCACCGGGAGAAGTAATGGGCCTTATTGGGCCATACGGGAAAAGAGGAGGCAGTCCAAGGGGTGGCTGCGCCCCCCCCCCATGGCAAGTCCGAATTGGACTAGGGAGGGGGCGGCGCCCCCCTCTTTCCTTCTCCCTCTCTCTCCTTCCCTCTCTCCCCCTCTTGGAAAAGGAAGGGGAGTTCTACTAGGATTGGGAATCCTAATAGGACTCCCCCTTGGTGTGCCTCCCCCTTAGGCCGGCCACCTCCTCCCTCCCTCCTTTATATACGGGGGCGGGGGGCACCCCAAAGGCACACCAAGATTTGTCTTAGCCGTGTGCGGTGCCCCCCTCCACAGATTTCCACCTCGGTCATATTTTCGGAGAGCTTAGGCGAAGCCCTGCCGGAATCACTTCATCATCACCGTCACCACGCCGTCGTGCTGACGAAACTCTCCTTCGGCCTCAACTGGATCAAGAGTTCGAGGGACGTCACCGAGCTGAACGTGTGCAGATCGCGGAGGTGCCGTACATTCGGTACTTGGATCGGTTGGATTGCGAAGACGTTCGACTACATCAACCGCGTTACTAAACGCTTCCGTTTTCGGTCTACGAGGGTACGTGGACACACTCTCCCCGCTCGTTGCTATGCTTCTCCTAGATAGATCTTGCGTGATCGTAGGATTTTTTTTGAAATACTACGTTCCCCAACATTATTTGGCACAATCAGGGCCCAATCTCACTTTCGGCCTATTAAAGGCCCATGTTTAGGCCTGTTAAAGGCCCACTGTGGGCACAGGCCTACCAAAAATAAGAAAGCTTATGCTGATTTAGGCCCAGATATTTTTAGTGGGCTACATGCAAATTACGGCCCATAATCGTTTTTAGCCCAATTGGAATTGTGGGCCCGACGAATGTTGGCACGTTGGGCTCCTACGAAGCTTTCAGCCGAATACATTACTAAGATAAACCTACACTATACAAAAATAGCGTCGTAATTTCTACAGCCTTTGGCAGCATGATAAATGATGTATCACAACAAAATAAATTCCAGCCATACAACAAAAGGCATGTTGGCATAAAGTTTACAGTCCTTGCAGATAAAAGCACCATCAGATGTATAGAAGCACAGATCATTTGACCTGAGTGCTAATGTTTCAGGCTCTAGAATCTGATGGAGCAGCATGATCTTCCCCTTTTTTCCGCCATTGCTCTTGAACAACGAAGTAAATGTCTGATAGTCTGGTTTCAAAACCATTCATATCTTGATGACATTTGTCAACCACTATTCTTGTTTCCGAAACGACCTCCATTAGGGATTGGACTTGTGTCTGGAGCACAGATATATCACTCTGTCTAGCTGGAAGATTTTGTTCAGTAGGCGATTTGGACGAGCTTACCTTGACAACCAACCCAAAATTACGTAGGAAGGTGCTTTTTTACTGTTAGTGGAGAGATACTGACGCACTGCAGCAAGAGGTGACATTGTGCATGTGGTAGCCTCGTCACCTTCAGGTGATTGTGGCTGTTCAATCATTTATTCCATAGCTTGCTGAAAGTTTGAACTTGTAGATTAGTGTACCAGATAAGTTACTAATGAGACAAAAACAAACAAAGTAGGTTTTACATTTATAAATAACTTATTTTGGTGAACTACTATAATACATTAGCATGTATTGTAGTGCCGACTACATAATAAAATCACTTTCGGAACATATGTCCATGTAGCATGCCTACAGTATTGTATATTTCCTCACATTCGTTGACATCTAAGGATAAAGAGACATGGTTTAAAGTAGGATGAACATAGTATGACATCATTCATATCGTGGGCAAACAGATATCAAACAAATAGGCTATTGTATCATTGTGTGGGCACGTGAACATCACAACTAGATTACAGATCAAGACCAAAAGAATATCCTTCCTCTCTTTTAAACCATGTAAGGTGAAATGATACGTTAAGACAACTGTGTATAAAAGTGAACAGAGTAATCGACATTGGCTACAAACCAAGTAGTTAAATGAACACATCACAGTAACAAGCAGTTCAAAGGCAGGAGGAGTAAGGACTTACAACAGCGGCTTGAACTGGTGTGCTCATGCCCTTCATCTTGCTGGTGTGGCAATCCTTGAAGATTTCCACTGCATTCGGTTCAGGTTCTTTTTGGTCCGCACGGGCTTTCCTCTGTATTTGGAACAAGTCAATATAGATACGATAATATGGCACAGAAAAAAGAAAGAAGTAGCAGCTATTTACAAGAGCCTCGCAGTGTGCAATATAGCTACGAGATCCCGTTGTCTGTTGGAATTTCACTTTAGAACGGTTGGTCTTGTTCTTCAAACAGTTAGCCTAGAAGAAGATACACTTGTAAGGCACATACGTAAATACGAGTTCAATATGTGATCTGGTCAAATACATATACCCTACCTGATACTTTGGATCAGACCAGTGTTTAACAAGGGTTGTCCAGTCTTCATCTGTAATATATTCCACTGGAGATGTTTGGGCGATTTCATTGTTAGCCTTGCCTTCAAAGTGAGTTTTTCTAAGGTGATACCATACTGTCGCAGAGCAGACTGAAAAACATGAGTGCATGCTTGTTTAGTTGCATAATCTTTCGGATCGAACTTGAACCTCATCTGTTGAAAAAAGAATGTGAGTCTTATTAGGAGGAAGCTAGAAAGTATGGGACAGAGCAAGACAATATTACAAATTGCGATGAATAATATTACTTACGGATAGATAGTCAAGGAAGGTGTTAAACTGGGTATCGTCTTTCTCATTCCTGTACTGGATCCACGTTGGGAGGTGATACGTCTCCATCGTATCTACTTTTCCGAACTCTTTTGCCCTTGTTTTGGACTCTAATTTGCATGATTTGAATGGAACTAACCCGGACTGACGCTGTTTTCAGCAGAATTGCCATGGTGTTATTTTTGTGCAGAAATAAAAGTTCTCGGAATGACCTGAAACTTCACGGAGATCATTTTGGAATTAATAAAAAATATTGGTGAAAGAATCAACAGAAGGGGCCCACACCCTGTCCACAAGGGTGGGAGGCGCGCCCACCCCCCAGGGCATGCCATCCGTCTTTGTGGGCCCCCTGGACCTCCACCGACCTCAACTCCAACTCCATATATTCACGTTCGGGGAGAAAAAAATCAGAGAGAAGGATTCATCGCGTTTTACGATACGGAGCTGCCACCACCTCCTGTTCTTCCTCGGGAGGGCAGATCTGGAGTCCGTTTGGGGCTCCGAAGAGGGGAAATCGTCGCCGTCGTCATCATCAACCATCCTCCATCACCAATTTCATGATGCTCACCATCGTGCGTGAGTAATTCCATCGTAGGCTTGCTGGACGGTGATGGGTTGGATGAGATTTACCATGTAATCGAGTTAGTTTTGTTAGGGTTTGATCCCTAGTATCCATTATGTTCTAAGATTGATGTTGCTATGACTTTGCTATGCTTAATGCTTGTCACTAGGGCCCGAGTGCCATGATTTCAGATCTGAACCCTTTATGT
This sequence comes from Thinopyrum elongatum, assembly GCA_011799875.1. Taxonomy (NCBI): domain Eukaryota; kingdom Viridiplantae; phylum Streptophyta; class Magnoliopsida; order Poales; family Poaceae; genus Thinopyrum; species Thinopyrum elongatum. The sequence goes on along the minus strand of CM022301.1, from coordinate 464,134,573 downwards.
TTTCATGAATATATTTGTGTTCTTGATCCTATCTTGCAAGTTATAGTCACCTACTACGTGTTATGATCCGGCAACCCCGGAGTGACAATAGTCGGGACACTTCCCGGTGATGACCGTAGTTTGAGGAGTTCATGTATTCACTAAGTGCTAATGCTTTGGTCTAGTTCTCTATTAAAAGGAGGCCTTAATATCCCTTAGTTTCCAATAGGACCCCGCTGCCACGGGAGGGTAGGACAAAAGATGTCATGCAAGTTCTTTTCCATAAGCACGTATGACTATATTCGGAATACATGCCTACATTATATTGATGAATTGGAGCTAGTTCTGTGTCACCCTAGGTTATAACTGTTGCATGATGAATGCCATCCGACATAATTATCCATCATTGATCCATTGCATACGAGCTTTTTGCATATTGATCTTTGCTAAGTTACTTTTCCGTTGCCACTGTTACAATTGCTACAAAACTGCTACTGTTACTTTTGCCAGTGTTACCGTTACTTCCATACTACTATGCTACTAAATACTTTGCTGCAGATATTAAGTCTTTCAGGTGTGGTTGAATTGACAACTCAGCTGCTAATACTTGAGAATATTCTTTGGCTCCCCTTGTGTCGAATCGATAAATTTGGGTTGAATACTCTACCCTCGAAAACTGTTGCGATCCCCTATACTTGTGGGTTATCAGGAGGATATGTGCATGACACCTAATGGCAACGGCTGCCTCTGATACTAACTTGGCTGACTCTGTAGCATCACGTGGCCTTTTTAAACCTGCCTCAAAATGGATCTCCATTGTTCCTCCTTTAGATTTTGTTAATCTGTCAAGCATTATCCCTGATGTCTGTTTCCGCTTGCGTCGTGGTGCTAGTTCAACAACGAATATGGAAAGTGTTAGTGCACATCAAAATGTGAGAGTACATATAAAGGAGCATGCAACTGCAACTTGACTCGGTCAGGTACCGTCTTGGTGTTGATGCTCATGAGGTTCATCTGATCTTGCCAAGTCATGTTGTGTCAGCAGTGCTTCAGAAGTAGTGTTAGGTGTGAAGGCAGCTTGGGAACAGGCCAGTTGCGGAGCAAACGAACGAGTAACTCGTTGAGATGCCGGTATAGTTGAAGGGGATGCTGCAGCTGGTGGAGCAGGTGATACTGTGTTTGTAGATTTAGCCGGTGGACTTGGACCTTCTACTGCACTATAAGTACAAGCAGAATCTCGTGGGAAGATCCTTTTCCGTTGCACCCGACGAGTAACACCATTCCCTACTATATTCTTTTCCTTGCTCTTTTTTGACTTTGCCATATCAAGCCGTACCCACAACACAAAAGAATAAAATCGCTCTTCAGAACTCATTGATGCATGATACACAAGCAATACTTTGATGTAAGACAACTGTATGAAGAGGATGGAATATGTAAGAAAAACAGGACGGCGTGACATATTCACAGCTACCATGTGTAAACTAAGCAGAAGGATTTTCAAGAAAATAGAAGTAATGCAAGCTAGACACCATATGAAAGATGCAACCAATATCACTCTGCCAAGTTAAAAGTGTCTTGTCATAAGTGGCATTTCAAAAAATTAGAAGCAGTACAACCTAGAAATCAATGCAAGATGCAACCACTATCACACTGCCAAGTTAAAAGCGTCCAATAATGAGTGATTGATGCGGGATACACAACAGCAGTACTTTGATGTAAGAACATGGTATGATAGATAGATGCAGTGTATTCTAGACATAGAAAGGCATGTCATATGCACATGTATAACGTATAAACTCAGCAGGTGCAATTTAATCAAAATAGAAGAAATACAAGCTAGACAACATATGCAACATGAAACCAATTATCACACTGTCAACTTAGAGCAAGCACCTGCGATGGTGGAGTAGGGGAGATGAACTCATCATGTAGACTTGGGACTTCAACTGCATTAGCAGTAGCAGTGGCAAATCTAGAGAGTCTCCGTTTGCGTCGGTCCGAAGGACCACCAACATCCCCTAACTTACACTTTTCCTTCCTCTTTTTTGATATTGCCTTCTGAAGTCAAAACCACAAGAAGATGAATAAAATTAGCTCTACATAACTGGTTGATGCATGATACAGACGAACACTACATTGATGTAAGGAAAGCGCATGATAGGAGGATGGAATATATACAAAAAAATGACAGCATTGCATATTCACACGTACGATAGGAGGATGGAATATGTATGAAAAACAGTAAGCAGAAGGCATTTCAACAAAATTAGAAGAAATGAAAGCTAGGCACCATATGAACATGCAACCAATATCACTACCAGGTAAAAAGTGTCTCGTCATAAGTGCCATTTCAACAAATTAGAAGCAGTACAAGCTAGAAGACAATGCAAGATGCAACCTACATCACACTCCCAAGTTAAATATGTCTTATGGGTAAGTGATTGTTGCAGGTATAGGTTGTAAGCTACGCAGATGCAATTCAACAAAATTAGAAGCAATACAAACTAGACATCATACGGAACACGCAACCACATATAACAGTGCCAAGTTAGAGCAAGCACCTGTGATGGTGGAGTAGGGGAGATGTGCTCATCATCTACACATCTACATTGACTGTCCAGCCTTGTGTTGTCTTGCGGATCTTGTTGGGAGGATGGCGGAGTAGAATCTGTAGAGACCCTCTGTTTGAGTTGCTCCGAAGGACCACCATCATCCACTGCCTTACTAATTTCCTTCAGTTGTATTGATTTTGCATTGTGAAGTCAAACCAATAAGAAAAAAGAGTAAAATTCGCTCTTCAGAACTCATTCATGCATGATATTGACAAACACTACTCGGATGAAAGGCAAACACATGATACGAGGATGGAATATGTACGAAAAATAGGACGGCGTGACATATTTAGACCTATGATGTGGTAACTAAGCAGAAGGCATTTCAACAAATTAGAAGCACTGCAAGCTAGACACCATATGAAAGATGCAACCAATATCACTCTGCCAATTTCAAACTGTCTGGCGTTTAAACAAATTAGAAGCAGTACATGCTAGAAATCATATGCAAGATGCAACCAATATCACAGTGGCGACTTAAAGGTGCCTCATCATAAGTGACTGATGCGGGACACGCAAGAACAGTAGTCTGGTGTAAGAACATGGTGTGATCAGATATAGTATGTTCTAGAAACAGGAATACGTGTTATATTCACAGGTATGATGTGTAAAGTAAGCAGATGCAATACAAGCTAGACATCATACGCAACATGCAACCACATATAATAGTGCCAAGTTAGAGCAAACACCTGTGATGGTGGAGTAGGGGAGATGTGCTCATCATCTACACAGCTACATTGACTGTCTGGCCTTGTGTTGTCTTGCGAATCTTGTTGGGAGGATGGCGGGGTAGAATCTGTAGAGACCCTCTGTTTCGGTTGCTCGGAAGGACCACCATCATCCAATGCCTTACCAATTTCCTTCCGCTTTATTGATTTTGCATTGTGAGGTAAAACCGACAAGAAAAAGGAATAAAATTCGCTCTTCAGAACTCATTCATGCATGATACTGACGAACACTACTCTGATGAAAGGCAAAGTCATGATACGAGGATGGAATATGTACGAAAAACTGGACAGCATGAGATATTCACACCTATGATGTGGTAACTAAGCAGAAGGCACTTCAACAAATTAGAAGCACTGCAAGCTAGACACCATATGGAAGGTGCAACCAATATCACTCTGCCAAGTTAAAATTGTCTCGTCATAGGTGGGGTTCATAAAATTAGAAGCACTACATGCTAGAAATCATATTCAAGATGCAAACCAATATCACAGTGCCAACTTAAAGGTGTCTCATCATAAGTGACTGATGCAGGATACACACGAAGAGTAGTTTCATGTAAGAACATGGTGTGATAGACAGATATAGTATGTACCAAAAACAGGAAGGCGTGTCATATTCACACGTATAATGTGTAAGCTAAGCAGACGCAGTTTACACTAATTAGAAGCAATACAAGCTAGACACCATATGCAACATGCAACCAGATATCACACTGCCAAGTTAGAGTAAGCACCTAGGATGGTGGAGTAGGGGAGCGCAGACTTGGAACTTGTAATGCACTAGCAGTACGAGGAGAATCCGTACAGATGCTCCGTTTACGTTGCTGCAGAGGACCACCATCATCGCCTTCCTTACTCTTTTCCTTCCTCTTTTTTGATTTTGCCTTGTCAAGTCAAACCCACAAGAAAAAGGAATAAAATTTGCTCTTCAGAACTCATTTATGCATGATACTGATGAACACTACTTTCATGTAAGGCAGCCGCATGATAGGAGGATGGAATATGTATGAAAAACAGGACGGCATGACATATTGACATGTATGATGTGTAAAGTGTAAACTAAGCACAAGGTGTTTAAACTAATTAGAAGCAATGCAAGCTAGACACCATGAACGATGAAACCAATATCACTCCGCCAAATTAAAAGGGTGGCCTCATAAATGTATTTGACCAAATTAGAGGCAATACATGGCAACAGACTAGAAATAATATGCAATATGCAATGAATAAAGGTGTCTCATCGTAAGTGATTGATGCAGGACACAGAAGAGCTGTAGTTTCATGTAAGAACATGGTTAATAGATAGATGTAGTATGTACCAAAAATAGGAAGGCATGTCATATTCACAGGTATAATGTGTAAACTAAGCAGATGCAATTTACCCTAATTAGAAGCATTACAAGCTAGACACCGTATGCAACATGCAACCACATATCACACTACGAAGTTAGAGCAAGCACCTGCGATGGTGGTGTAGTGGAAATGCAGTCTTCAAGTACAGAGCTATGTTCAATATCTTCTTTTAGACTTGTTGTTTCTTGATAATCATGTGGGGAGGATGAAACTGCACTCTTTATAAGAGTAGCGCATCTCATACTAGCCCACGGGCGTGACTGTCTCATCATAAGTGATAGATGTAGGATACACAAGAACAGTGGTTTGATGTAAGAACATGGTGTGATAGGCAGATGTAGTATGTACCAAAAACAGGAAGGCGTGTCATATTCACATGTATAATGCGTAAGCTAAGGAGATGTAATTTAACAAATTAGGAGCAATACAAGCTAGGCACCATATGCAACATGCAACCAGATATCACACTGCCATGTTAGAGCAAGCACCTGGGGTTGTGGAGTAGGGGAGATGAGATTTGGAACTTGCACCGCAATAGGAGTAGCAGGAGAATCTACAGAGATCGTCTGTTTCGGTTGCTCCAGAGGACCACCATCATCCCGTGCGTTCATCCTTTTAGATTTTGCCTTGTCAAGTCAAATACACAAGAAAAAGGAATGAAATTCACTCTTCCAAATTCATTGATGCATGATGCTGACGAACACAACTTTTATGTAAGGCAACCACACTGTAGGAGGATGGAATATGTACGAAAAACGGTAAGCAGAAGGCATTTCAACAAATTGGAAGCAATGCAAGCTAGACACCATATGAAAGATCCAACTAAAATCACTCTACCAAGTTAGAAGTGCCTCATTATAAGTGGCATTTCAACAAATTAGAGGCAGTACATGCTTGAAATGATATGCAAGATGCAACCAATATTACACTGTCAATTTGAAGGTGTCTCGTCAGAAGTGATTGATGAGGGATACACAAGAAAAGTAGTTTGATGTAAGAATATGGTTAATAGAAAGACGTAGTATGTACCAAAAACAGGAAGGCATGTCATATTCACAGGTATAATGTGTTAACTAAGCAGATGCAATTTACCCTAATTAGAAGCATTACAAGGTAGACACCATATGCAACATGCAACCACATATCACATAGCCAAGTAAGAGCAAGCACCTGCGATGGTGGTATAGGGGAATTGCGGTCATCAACTACAGAGCTACATTGACTATCTTCATTTGGCCTTGCTGTTTCTTGAGAATCATGTGGGGAGGATGACACTGCACTCTTTAAAAGAGTAGCGCATCTAACAATAACCCACTGGGGTGACTGTCTCATCATAAGTGATTGATGAGGGATACACAAGAGCATTAGTTTGATGTAAGAACATGGTTAATAGACATATGTAGTATGTATCAAAAACAGGAAGGCATGTCATTATCAAAGGTATAATGTGTAAAGTAAGCAGATGCAATTTAACCAAATTGGAAGCAATACAAGCTAGACACCATATGCAACATGCAACCACATTTGACAGCGCGAAGTTAAAGCAAGCACCTGGGATGGTTGTGTGTGGCAAATGAGATCATCAACTGCAGAGCTACGTTTACTGTCTCCATCTGCTGACACTACACCCTTTAGAGCGCTGAAACGCTTAGTGCTTATCGTCGAACTACACAGGAGCGACTTCTGTCTTTTCTTTTGTGTATTCATCAACAGTGCGTCAGAGTCTGAAATACCCATGCATAAAAAAACAATAGTGTGAGTATGGGTGAAGTGTGTGCACAAGTAGTACAGTGTAAAAGTAGCAGATAGCAGGTGGGTGAGAAATAAATGACGGGAGACATATGATAGCTCTACAACATGCATGGCACACGAAATTAGATTCTAGGATTTTGAAATATGAGCACAGGGATGGCTGAGAAATGCAGATACTCCTCCAGCACACCACAAGGTGTGGTCCTATGAAAATAACAATCGACTGAAAACAAATAGGTCAGTCCATTTTTTCTGCACCGTTCGATGTACAAAGAACGGGCAGATTGCCTTCATCTACCTCCAGCTAGTCAGTGTTGACGATCTTCCTCGAAACGCCAGCGACCACCGGCCCAGTCCCCTGCCTCCGCCCTTTCCTCGACCTCACTGCACCGCCATGCTTGGCACCGCCCCTGGCCATCCCTTCAAGCCCCGTCGACCTTCAGATCGGGCGCAAACAGCTCCTGCGCCCCACACCCCTATGATAGACACCGATGCGCCGCTTCCCCGGCGAACAGGCGGACTAGGTGCTCCGCGCGCCTAAGCGGGTGCTACTTCTTTTAATTGCGAATCAACTGACCCTGAATTGAAATCCAGGCGGGCGATTGACCTCTAGCTAAGGTGAAATAGTAAATCGGAGGAAACCTTGTGCATTTAGTATCACGAAGAAGGTGCAGTAAGAAGCGCTCAACTAGTTTCTTTCGTGGGATGAATACGGTGTGAGCAGAGACGTAAGATTTGCACGAATAAGGGAAGAGGAGTACCTCTTTCTGCTGGCAGTGTTGTGTCCTCCTTCTATTTTTTCGATGATCTTCTTGTGGTTCACTGGAAACAAGAAGTTCTGGAGGACGGTGGAGCCTTGGACGAACCCATGGCCAAGTTGTTGAGTGTCGTGTGGTGGTCGTCTGTTAGCGGCGGGGAACCAGATCCGAGGCGGCGAATGACGGCGTAGCGGGAACAGCTCCGGTGCGGTGGACGGTTGCGACAGTGGAGCGGCAGCGATGAGGCATAGGACGGCATGGTCGAAGTGGTTCTGGTACGGCGCACGTCGGCATCGGCGTCGTGGAGGCAGCTCCGCCTCGGCTTCAGCTGCTAAGTCCTTGAGGGCGTTGCGGTTGCGGTTGCGTTGGATGACGATGTCGGGGTACCGGCTCCGGTGTGATGGAGGAGGGCGACAGTGGATTGGGCGCGATGGGGTGGAGGACGGAGGAGGCTGGGGTTTCGCGGCTGGTGGAGAGGGCGTTTTGGCGCCCACGGAGTATGAATGGGGAAACGGAGGGAGGGGGAACTAAGGGGGAACAATGTTTCAGTTTGGGACGTGCTTGTTTGAAATTTGGGGAAAGTTACAAACTTTGCCCCCATCTAAAATTTCAGACATATTGTGGGTCGGGGGTAGGACAGTAATCTCGGGTGTCCCAAATAGTGGGCGGAATAGATTTCGGCCGAGCGCATGAGTGTTTAGGCGCCCACGGTGTATGAATGCTTCTCGGAGGTGGTTGACTGGCGTCTTGGTGAAGTTACAAACCTACCCCGGTTTAGACCTTTGGACATCGGTCGATAGGCTACACGGGTCAGAGTCAGGACAGTAATTTCCTACCACCAAACATTAGTCTCGTGCAGTTTCGGGCGACCAGAGGCTTATTTGGTGCTTCGTTCAATATTTGGGAGCAGAAGCATTAACGTTTACAGTTCTCTTGAATTGAACTTTCAGGATTTGTCAAACTTCAAAAATCTTGACTCTTGAAAATCCTAAAACTACGATTATTTTGGAATGGAGGGGGTACATTTGATTATACATTGTACACGAGTATATATTAAAAAATATGCAGCTTAGCTCAATTCATGCATGGTTCCAGATATAATCTCCTTGGTTGCAAAACAATAGTTAGACATGCGTATGAATATATAGCATGTTCAAACACACAACAAAGATTGATGCCCCCTGTTAGATCTGATTTACAAATGCCATTATCTTGAATTCAAATAGATGAATGCACTTCCTATGATTTCGAATCTTCGGAACCATCTTTTTTTTGCGGGGATCTTCGAAACCATCTTTATGTTGAATTGAACGTGTATTCTATTTCGTAGCTAGCAATTTGGAATGTATCCATGTATGTGACAAATGTATAAAGTGCCTGACACTAACAACACAGAGTGCACTAATTAATGTTTATATATGAATTGCAAAAGCCATGCATTGTCTGTATTTCAAACCACTCTCACTCTATGTATCGATAATATGAAATAAACCCATACACATGCTCAAATTCAATAGAGTATGGGTGTCTGATAGACCAATGTTCGTTCATACGCAAATTGCAAAATTCATGATCTCATCCAAAAAAATTAATGCAATTTATATTTTAATTTAATGTGTAGAACCGCATTTTATGCATAGATGCACTATGCCTCGGCCCGTCCTCACACACGCGCTATATATCTCTCTATCTGACGCATAAGTGCACACACTTTATATACATCGGCATTTCTCTCTCACACATGCTCACACTCTCTCGCGGGGTGTCTCGCACACACACTCTCTATATATCTCCCCCCCCTCTCTTACTACTACGTACCACTCTTTTCACTAATCTCAGTTGGAAAACACTATTTCTCTCACATGCCTATATACACACGCACGGTCTCTGCTGGCCCTCTATATGCACATACATGTGCCTACGTGTCTCCCGCACGCACATTATCTTTAGGCCTCTCTCGCACACATTGCCCCCCCCCCCCCCCCCACACACACAAACCTCTCTCTTGTTGGCGGATATGATTCCATCAGATCATTCGGTAAGATATCCCTGACTATTAGGCTGGATGGTAATACGAGGCAAAGTTTTACCCAAGTCTAGGCCCTTGCAGTTGAGGAAAAAGCCTACTCCTGGTATTGTATATTTGTGATAGGGGTGTGTACAAAGTACACGTGAATACCAGGCATTGTGTGTGTGTATACTATCGACGAACTAGCCCCCGGGCTTATATAACATACTCGGGGCCTATGGTTACAAATCATATACAGTCGGCTTATCATCAGTGGGGATAGAGTCCTCCACAACTCTGGTAGCTTCGTCTTGTACGCCGAGTCCTCCATGGGCTTCGTATAACGCGTCTTGGTCCAATCTATGTGGCGTAGGATGGAACCGACCCATGAGTCCTCACGTCGACCCACCACAACTAGAAATGATGTGCCCACCACACCCCACACACAATCGGCCACTAAGAAAATAAGCATATACAATATTACAAAGTGATACGGAGTACATGAAAGTTAATTGCATGGTGCATCCAATAATATTTGTTCCGCATTGTGAATGTTTATATCTTCTCCTAAAAAAATAGTCACAGGAAAGAGAAATGAAGGGCATATCTCTCTTTGTCTCCACCGCACACCCCCTCTCTCTACACCACTTTCACGTACGCACTCAAACTATCTCTCGGCCCTCTAAAAGTATGCCCCTGACTCATTCACGCGTGACAGACACTGTATTTCAAGCGAATGCACTATACGATCACTGGACTTCAGAATATGCTCATTACGGTCACCGTATACATTCTTGTGGTCATCATACGGTATGTAGCTCACCATACGTCTCTGTATTTTGTTGATGACACTGACGGTCATTGTATTTGATGCGTGCTCCGTATTTTGTTAACGATACTTACGGTCATTGTATTTGAAGCGAAAGCACGATATGGTCACTGGACTTCAGAATAAGCTCATTATGGTCACCATATACATTTTGTGGTGCTAACCAACCTGTGGTTGGATGGTTAGGAGGACAGTGGTATCCCCAGCCCACCAGGGTTAAAGTCCTGGTGCTCGCATTTATCCTGTATTAATTTTAGTATTTCCGCCGATGTGCGTTCAGTGGGAGGAGATGTTCCCCTCGACTACGAGGCGCCTATGGTTACTTCGTAAAATGTCAAGATGATATGCTGGCTCACTCTCTCGAAGATGCTCATAGGGGTAGGGTATGCGTGTGTGCGCTTATAGCGGTGAGTGTTTGCGCGTATATGAGCGCTTGCGTCTGTACTGTGTTAAAAAAATACATGTCGTGATTATATGGTCACTGGCTCACCGTACAACTCCGTAATTTGTTGATGGCATGATCAATTGACCAGTCAAACGTTCCACGTGGCGCAACTAGTGTTGCACCATCAGCACACGTAACCGTGGGGCCCACCTGTCAGTGCATATATGAAAGAAAGAAATGGTAGCTTGCGTCTGTACTGTGTTAATAAAATACATTTTGTGGTGATCATACGGTCACTGGCTCACCATATAGCTCCGCAATTTGTTGATGACACGATCAATTGACCAGTCAAACGGTCCATGTTCATCAGCGCACATTACCATAGGGCCCACCTGTCAGCACGTATATGAAAGACAGAAATGGTAATAAATTAGTGGTCGGTGGGGATTCGAAGTCGTGAGACCTCTGGTTGGCAGCCCGCGCGCCCTAACCACAGCGGACAAGGTCGCCTTGTGATGATATGCTGAGCCAGCCGTTTTAATTGCACGCACGCACGAGCCACTGTGGTGAATACAAACACATCACACATGCACACAAACACGCCCACAACGCCCGCATGCATGCATGCAATACTCACACGTACACATGCACTCACCCAACACTCGCACGAACACACGCACGCATGCAGGCGTGCAACACTGACACGAACACATGCAGGCACGAACACACGCATGCATGCAACACTAAAACATACACATGCACGCACGCAACACTCGCACGCCTGCATGCACACAGCACACGACGCAAGACACACGCTCAACCTATACGTGCATGCACCCTTTGTTAAGGACATGGATTGTTACGAGTATTAATCAATCTTATCTGTGATAAGCAGAACATTGATGTTTGCAGTGGTCTTTATGAATCACAACGTATCGAACGGGCTATCAACGTATATACAGTATGAAAAAAATTAGATTCTCTTACATTATATAGTAGGCTTATCAACCTACATGAATTAGATGATGTCACACTCAATGAACAATCATCGTTATGAAATGCCCGTTTCTCACCGCGCTGGCCCACCAAAAGCTCCTCTGCCATGCGCTGCCAGCGTTGGTTCACTGACATGCAGGCCAGGTACCCAACGAGCCCACACGTCAGTGGAAGAACAGCACGGTGTCGTACGTCAGAGTCGAGGGCGCCGCTCGCTGCATGCCCGGCTGAACACGCCTCCTTGCCGCATTCAAACGCCTCCATGAAACCCATGTGGAAGCCGAGAAACCCACTCCGGTCACACGTCCGTTCATGACCGGGTCGACATTAAACGCAATGTCGGCCGAGCTCCTCCTGTCCGCCATCTATTTAATCTCCTATTTAAACGAGGCCAGATGCCAGCCAAGAATCGCACACCTCCGCTGCTCCCCTATCTCCTCCTTCACCATTTTCTCCACTTTTACAATGGCTTACGAAGAGTAGTTATCCGGCATCCAAGCCGGCTGGGTGGCCCGCCGAGCCCGCCGGATACGAGCTATGCAGCTCGCTGATCCACCTCCCTCCCCTCGCTCGACGGAGCCAGTTGCCGCCCCAAGCCGGCGCGTGGTTCAGCAACTCGCCGCTCCAGGCCAGCTCGACGAGGAGCGACGAGCTGCTCCATGTCGGCACGGCAGGAAGCACGGGCGTCGTCACTGCCATCCACGCCGCCGCCTTGTACCGCGCCTCCCGTGTCTGCGACCGCGTCTCCCGTGTCTGTGGCCGAGACTCCCATGCCTGCGGCCGCGCGATGCAAGCAGAGACAGAAGTCGGGTGCGCGGAGAGTGACGAGTCGGTGGCCAGCGCCTCCGCGTCCGCCGCCATCATCGAGGAGAAGTAGAACACGGGAGGCCGCCGCCGCTTGGGTCCCATGAAGGCCACCGCCGAGGCGACGCCGGTGTACACAACGGGTGTCTTGCCGGATCCTTCTGTTGCCGACAAATGGATCCGCAGGCGACCATTTAGGCTAGGTATTATTATACCTGTGCTGTTCAGGAGTAGCACCACTTAGTTGATTTAAATGTAATGAAATCTGTCATGTTTATATGAAAATCCGGTATTTTATATGAATTCCGTCATTGTTTATATGAAATATCGCCGTGTTTGCATGAATTTCGTCCCGTTGGTTGAGTTGCTGTCAGAATGTGTGCGGCTACGGTTGCATGGCGTAATTTGCGGGTCGCCAGTCGGTCTGCGGCCGGCTCGGGTGGCGAGGTGGGACAAAAAGAGCACAGCTCATGCGAGCTCGTCTCCAACGCGCGCGCTGGAGGATGCATGAGCACCCGAGCTCTACCTCGTTCATCGGTGGCAAAGGCATGGGTGGACAAAAGGGTCGCCAATATTTTGGCTACCCCGGGTAAGATCCAAACAGCCCCTTCCAGCCCCACCCCTCCCAGCACATTCAAATCCCTCGTTCGCCGTGAAATTTTGCCATATGTTGTTTTCATGGATATTTTGCTATGTGAAAACAAATTTAAATATGAACGAATAATTGGTGCCTGCGGTCTTCTGCCGGGACACAGTTGGATGGCCTCATAGTAGTAGTAGTGTACAGTACTAGTACTACTAGATAGTGAGTGTTTACTACTGTATCATGTACGTACTAATTGCAACATGCATGTGTTAGCAGTACAATGACCACGTACGAATTTGATGATAAGATTTGTGTAAGTTGGATGTCATATTATTGCTCTAATATGTGGTCAAAGTTAGCCTCCAAAACGCATTTTAGACCCTATATGGATTGAGGGAGTACATGCATTGCTGAGGTTTCTCTTAATCCTTGGATGCAACATTTTTATTGAAGCTTGAAATGTGAACATGTGAATGGGAGGGGCTACTACAACCCTTCCAAAAGAACTGTAGTACTAATGGTATCGTACTCCCTCCGTTCACCATCTCACATGCTCGGTACTTTTGCGAACTATGGAAGTAACAAATTTATTCCACCACTCAGCATCTATTATGGTTAGGGAGATTTCAAATTGAGCCATATAGACCGAAAAGTAGGCACTTAGGGCATCCACAATGTATGCTTTTTGTTGCCTCTAAGCCCTCTCTCTCCTCTTAGAGGCAGGCCTCTATACATTGCATGAACTGCCTCTAACAAAAAATTGGCTAGCATCGCGTCTAACCTTAGAGGCTGCCTCTAACAATGTAACAATCCATCTGGTCCCACTTGTCAGCCTTAGGAAGCATAAGAAAGTACAAGAGAAATATTACTGATTGGACAAATGTGATGCAAATCAATACTTTTAAAATTTCTGCTAGGGCCCACCTTAGAGGCTGATTAGAGTCTCTATACATTGTGGTTTTTCCATTTGATAAGAGGCAAACCATGTGGGCCTACCTTAGAGGCAAGGCTCTATACACTGGAGATGATCTGTAGTACTACTTTTGATGTGTCCCGTCAACTCGCAGAACAAGGATAAGCTTGCTTAGTACGCCCTCTCCCCCGCCCACGGGTGCGGTGGCTCGCAGAGTCGCAGGACGAGGAGAAGCTTGCTTACTACGCCTACGCCCGCTCCCTCGCCCACGCGCGCGGTGGCTCGCAGGACGAGTAGAAAATTTTACTTCTCCCTCCGTTAGACATATACTCCTCGTCCCTACCTTGGTTAGAGAGATTATCATATTGTTTGAAATATATGTCTTTTAGTTGTAGGAGTACTACAGTGGTAGGAGTAGTACTACAGCAATTTCCTTGGAGTCCGTGCTGCAGCAAGCTCCCCTAGGCTATGTTACTACTCCCTCCTTTCCGGTTTATAAGGCTCAATTTCAAAATCTCTCCAAGGTAGACGGTGAGTGGTGGAATTAATTTCGTAGTTTGCACAAGTACTTAATTAGTACGCTCGTTTTTCTCAAAAAGTTATGTTTACCGATGCATTAATTACAATGAATGCATGCATGACCACTAAATTTCCATGAACTTCTACATGCATTGGTGAGTTTTCTTTTGATACTGCTCGCATCGGGTGATTTAATGCACCTCAAAATCCAAACATGTGATGGTAAGTACTAGTAGAATTGAGACTTATAAAACGAAAAAAAAGGAATTTTTTTAGATGAGCCCTATAAACCGGAAAGGAGGGAGTAGTAAGTAGTACTACCTCCATAGTGGGTACGTACTCCGTAAAATCAGATTTCCCCAAAAATAAGTCGCTCAACCTTTATTTGCTTGTTTCGCTTCCTGCCTCATTGCCTCGAACAGACTATATGCCACACTCCCCTGCCAGTCGCGCGGGAAAAGATCCGCCCTCGCCTTTTTTAGTCTGGGTTTGAATCGATGGATTGCGCGAAGCAGCAAAAACCAAGTCGTGTCTTATACTCCTCCGTCGTACTAAAAGAGTGGAGACGCTCGCTTTCATGAATGTTGTACTTCCTCTCGCCGACATGTGGGACATATAGCAACCGGGTCGACGTGTCATGCACCAAATAACAGTGCAGAACAGCAGGGGGGGCACCCCAGTCGTAGCGCCCCAGTAGTAGTAATGAGCAATGAGACGTCAAATCACAAAGCCGCACCTTTCCCCCAGACGGACGAAGCAACCATTATTTCACACTTCGCTGAATCCGCTTCTCCATCATCTCCTTCAAGAAAACCACGTATTGCTTCTGCCATTGTTCTGCCTCAAGAGGGATGCGCATCGCCTTGGTACATCATGACACGTGGGACAGCATGACAGGCCATGCTCCCCCACCCACCGCTCGGTAAAATCACCTCATTTTTACTAATCTGGATACTATCTTTTTAGATCAATACTAGCAAGATGCCCGTGCGTTGCACGGAACATCAAGATGCATTTGTATGAGTAGTTTATATTGTGGGAGAAAAGGATGAACGAGGGAAGGCCTTATTTGCAAATGTGGAGAGGGGTGTGGGTATCTTTTTGCAAAATTGCCATAGTTTCCTTCCTATCCGTCAGATATAAATCGGACGGCCTATATTGCAGGATGGCAGGCACACCATCATCACCAACTCTGTTTTTCATAAGAGTAGGGATAGTTGGGATTCACCAAGGAGCAAAACCAAGTGGTAGGCTGCTCCTGTCGCGTTGGCGTAGCAACTCAGCAGGGTCAGTCCACACACGAAATGGCAACACACTTACATGACCCCTTTGGCCGACGTCTGGCTCATCCACCGTCTCGTTCCACCGTCCAGTTTGGAGCAGCGGTTGGACTTGGAGGCACCCCGATCGTAGCGCCGCAGTAGTAGTAAATGAGCGATGAGGGGTCAAATCACAAAGCCCCACCTTTCCCGCATTACGCTGGACGGACGAAGCAACCATCATTTCGCTCTAGGGCGCAAGAGCATAAAGAAAAAAGAAAACCAATGATGCGTGCGGCAGCTACCTAGGGCGCCCTAGGGTAGGAGCCTCCACTATAGATCCGCTTCTCCCTCGTCCTCTTGAAGAAAACCGATGATGCGTGCGGCGGGTAGGGTTTGTAGGAGTAGGATTGAGGGGCCACGCCATAGTAAACGGGAGAGGGATTGAGTTCGAGTCGACGCCTTAATACGGGTGGGCCGCTCGGTTTTACCGGAACGAGGCAGAATTTTGGGTTCGGGGAGCAGTGAAGATATACGTACAAAAAATTATGGACGTAGGTTCGACCGAAAGGCAATGACGCATGGGCCCCGCATTTTGATATACCCGCGGCCGCGTGAAATTTGCTACTCAAAATAATGCATAAAAGTTCCTCCAAAAACATCTATAACTAATGGGAAGTGAATGTATGCTTAAAATGAAAATGTAATACAAAGAGAAAAAATGAATTGCAGCTAAAAGAATGACATTTCTAACAAAAATGTGAATGTGAACTACATATGTGTGCACGTGACCAACACATATATTGTCAATACAAAATCTAATGCAAGAAATAACTTATGAGTAACATGCACGAATTGATGATGTGGTGCTTGCATGCATAGAGTACAAAAACAATGCGATTTATGACTTGCATGCATGACGTGTTCATGTGCCATAGTTGCATGTCCAGGAAAAAAGCTAGTGGGTTGTACTAGCTATTTAGGAATAGAAGATCTATATATGGAAGTTGTAGGGAAAGAGATGACATGTATCTCAATTCCTATGAGTAGGGATTGGAAAAGAGATGTCATTTGGTTCACATCATAGGAACTTTCCTATTGAATCCAGAGATGACATGTATCTCAATTCCTATGAGGAGGGATTGGCAAAGATATGTCATTTGGTTCACATCATAGGAACTTTTCTATTGAATCTAGGCTAATGTTTATTTTCCTTTGAAATTATGGGAGTATAGGAATCCATTCGTATGAACCAAGTGGCTCTAAAGCTATAAAAATGATATCATGTTTATTTTTCTTTGAAATGTGGAGTATATGAATCTATTCCTTTGAACCAATTGGCTCTAAAGGAAAAATTCCTATAAAAATCATATCATATAGAGTTCCTATGATATTCCTCCACACCAAAGGATGGTTGAAATTGCTGCAGGTGATACGACGGTCTTTCTTTGTACACTCCTCCCCCATCTTTACACTTTACCTCTCGAAGATGAATGAAATGATATATACTGGGTATTCTATATGTGCATTTTGGTATACGAAAACTTGGTAAAAGTTTGCGAGGTTCAAATTTTCAATAAAGCTATATGCACTACATTTTGGAATGGAGGGAGGAGCATACGGCAGTTGCTAACACTCACGTGGAAGATTTATGTGTCGGAGGAGTGGCTGTTCTGTTAAATGCCATGGCAAAACTGACACTATCGGATGCTGATCTAACAGTTCTTACGGCGTTCGTCAGGAAACGGCTTGTGGCGAACGTTTGTCAGATATGATTTACGGACACATGCATTGCATTGATACGTGCCCCCTCTCTCTCACGCACACACGCACCCTCACGAGTCACGACTCTCCCGAGTCCTCTCGCACCCACCGTCTGTATGTAGGTAGATGTCACACACATATGTGCTCTTCACACCCTACCCTCAGAACTTCTAAAAAATAAAAGACATCGGGCACCTTATATTTTAAGTCACACGTCACACACTTATACTGTTACTCTTGTGGCGAACGTTCTTTGGGCGTAGTATATTGTACTCTTAAGAAGAGAAGCGGTGCACGCACGCACTAGTTCTCTCACACCCACTCGTGGGTACACGTAGGAGCGCATTTTTTTGAAGCTAGGAGCGCATTTGTTTACAAAGAGGCATCCCAATTGACATTTTGACTAGTCTAGTTTTCAACTTGATGGAGAGTCGGGGACCGCACATGAATGATACAGTACATAGTGCGTCCTGGACGCGGTGATTTGATAGTGCGACCTGGAAGCGGTGGCACGTTATTGATCGATTTTTATTTTTGCTTGAACTTTAAATGAAAATAGTGGTTCGCGCGTATTCAATTTAATAACGGTTGCTACAACAAAATCACTCCACTATATATATAAGCAGGAGCCTCGGCGCTTGCTTTACTAGGGTTCCTCTCTTTCACTCTCTCATGCTCTCCAGATCTAAGCAAGACATAGGTGGCCACACTCTCTCTCTGCTCACCGCTGGTCACAAATCTGGCCGGACCACCTCGCCCGGGGCAGGGGTGTAGGTGCGTCATTCACGCGGTCGTCGGCGGCGAGGGAGGAGACCAACAGCTTCCCGCGCGCCCCGATCGGCGGCCGTGTCGTTCTCTCCGAGACAGCGCTGGCTCGGGAGGGCCTTCGACCCCTTCTTCCTCCCTGCGGTATTGTGGCCAAGATGCGGCCTCCCGATGCCATCTTTGCCACATCCCGACGACCCTCAGGTATATATTCCTTCGAAACCTGGCTTGCTCTACTGCCCCAGCTCCCCACGTGGCTGCGTGTGGATCTTTTTTTACTTCCGTCGGCTGTTCCAAAGCCACCTAGACTTTTACTATTATTAGAGGTAAAGCTAGTTCACACAGTCGAATCTAAGAGTTGGTTCAAACAGGGAAGAAAGTGGGAAAGCTATAGCATGAATCTAGGACTTGGTTCTAAGAGGAAATAGGGAAAAGTAGTAGATACTGGCTATCCAACCGGTCTCTTGGTTGAAAAGGCGAAGAAAGCGGGGTGGATGGCGAAGGGTGGGGGGAGTGGACCTGTCTCTTGGTCGAAAAAGGAAAGAAAGTGAGGGGTGTTGGGGGGACAACGCAAATCAGAACGAGCAGGTCTAGATTTCATGTGCTCACATAGGAAAATGTCACCGAGGAGATAAAAAATGTGACAAATGCAGTAATGTTGCCTGAATGTTTGCCGCTCTCGGCAACCACATCTGCCACACCACTTTATGCCCCTGCTATTCCTATGCCCATATCGCTACCGTTAATGTAAAATCACATGAAGCATGAAGCAA
Organism: Thinopyrum elongatum; assembly: GCA_011799875.1. Lineage (NCBI taxonomy): Eukaryota > Viridiplantae > Streptophyta > Magnoliopsida > Poales > Poaceae > Thinopyrum > Thinopyrum elongatum. The sequence goes on along the minus strand of CM022301.1, from coordinate 464,115,787 downwards.
TGCCACCTAATGTCACTATTAAGTAATGGTCTAGTGCCGTCGATAAATTGAAGCAATGCCACCTAATGTCACTATTAAGTAATGTTGCTGTCGGTCTAGTGCCATCGATAAATCGAAGCAATGACACCACCATTTTATGAAGTGCTTCCGTCTTGCTTTATTTCCCATGAATTGTGTTTTTGCAGGTACACTTAAATCTCACACCGCTAACATTGCTTCATCCCAGTGGAACTGCACAAATTTGATTGCACATTTACTGACCATGTGCTACTCTCATGACAGTAATACTAATGCTATTGTTCTGCATGTTAATCTAGTGGCAGTGTTGGTGTGATGTGATGTGATGCCACTTCTTACTTAATGGCACTTTCATACTGTCAATGTAGTGCCAATTATAACACAATAGATGCTGCTGTTAATCATATGCCACTGCAAATAACTGTCACTGCTTAAATAACCGTATTTCATATTTGCGCAAACAGGGATGTCTGTCTCCATATCGTTTCTATTTATGCAATCAAAAGTACACACCTCAGTTTTAGTAGAATTGCACAAAATGAGATGGCTATTCCTAGCTGCCGTCGTCTAACCTCCCGTCTTCCAGGTATTCCTACATTGGTAGTAACTAGGTAGAATGACCAACACAATCTAAAAGAAGCTGATTTGTACGTTTTACTTCCTGATTGCAGTGCAGGGACGAGCGAAAACAACTGCATCCTAGTCGGGAATGTACTTTCTCCCAATTCACGGATGGACAGAGGACTAGCTGGCATGGCTGCGTGGAGGTTTTTGGGATAGGTGCGCAAACAAGAGGCATTGTGGTCTGCTTATTTCTGCAAATAGTGGTGCTTAAATTTAGTGGAACTGCACAAGAAGTTCAGATGGTCAGTACACTACATGGTTCAGTTCAGCATTCCAACTGAGAACACAATTATAATTGGTTATTCTGGAATGAGAGAACCTAACCCTGGATGGTGGCAACAAGAAAAACCAGAGTGAACTCCAGGAAATTAAAGCCTGCCTAGGGAGGTCCTTTGCTCAGAGAAGCCTTGCTTGATTTTTCCTGATTTGTAAACCTTCTCACAACTTTATCTTTTGCTGTGAACTAGTAAATGTTTGTTATGTTCTATGAATCATTGAGATGTATAAAATTGCTTAACTTATGCTTTTCAAGTATTTTATGAAGCCGAGTTTAATGTGAATGTTCCACATGAACGCTGGACTAGCGTGTGAACGTTTGGAATTTACATTGTGGCCTCAGTTAACTGCATGAACCACTATAACAAGATACATAGTTGCTTATATGTCAGACAGCAGATTATTCATTGTTAGCTGGTCGATAGCCGACTTTTCTAGTGTTGAAGCAAGCTGAGCCAAATGTGTCGTGTTTTGGACAACTGCTTACAAGTGGGGTAGCACCAACAGTGTTTACAAGTACTTAACCAGCCTTACGTACCCTATGTATATGTTTACGCACAGTTCTCGAACAAGTACTCTATTTCATCAAACACACACTACTCGTATGATAAACCGTGACAACTTATGTCTTACCATGCCATATTACATGAAAAAACTAGTGAGGATGCATCTGTTTCAGCAACAATTAGGATGGTTCTCACATGATTCACGGGCACACAAAAGTAGCAGTAGTTCCCATAGACGGATTCAAACAGAGTACTAGCCCTAGAGGGCTCGATAATAGGCAAGGTTCGGATAATTAGACACAACCCAAACTACTTTTAAACACTAGCTGGGCCAACTATTTCATGCCTCGATCTAATTTGGGATGGACACAAGACGAACCTTGCCATGAACATCATCGAGGACGTCCGGCAGCAGCTCAATCCTGTGAACCTTCTTGAAGATAACCTTGTGGCCTTGCCACTCATAAACTTGTTTGTGGAGGCATGCCACGTCATCTTCCTGTGTAAGATTGACAAGAACAGTATGCATCACAAAGAAAGGATTAGCTTTGAACTTGTTGTGCTTCAGTACACCCTGGACAACACACCTAACAACAGTGTGGCTGGAATACATCTTGACTTTGGTATAAGTGCAAATGGCTTCCAGGATCAACAGCCTAAGAACTTTGTTTTCCCAGTGCGTATATTCAGGTCATCCGCCTCATAGCGAGTGACATGTACAACCACACAATCCTTGTCTGCATCAGGGCTCTAATTGAAACAGAAACGAATTCTGAATTAATTTCCAATATAAAAAACACAAGTTATTTAAACCACTATGTAGAGTCAAAAGTATGCATGACAGGGAAGGTAGCATGGCATCGAAGCTAATAAAATTTTGCATTATTTATCACCACATACTTAGATGAAAAACCACAATCGAGATCGGCAAAGAAGAAAATCACCTTGGGCAGCTCAGCGAGGGGGGACACATCCTCGAAGAGGGAAAATTGCTCCTGCAGGGCCACGGGGGCTGTAACCTCAAACGGGGCGTTGACCATCTCAGTAGTGGCCGTGAGCGTATCTGGGGTCGGCTCGGTGGCGGCCTCCATCTTCTTGGAGCTCTCTGTCTCATGGGGATCAGCCTCCCGCGTCTGCTCCAACATCGGGAGATCTTTGCCTGGTTCTCCTTGGTCCATCATGAAACTGACGAATACTAGGAGACAACTGAAAGGAAAACACAATCGCAATGACAATGAAACAAAAAAGAGAGTGAGGATCGGTTACTGCTTTGCAAAAGTTCTTTTTTTTTGAAAGAAAATATACCAACATCACGGATCTGCTTACCTTCCCTTCATTGGGAGAGAAGAACAATGGCAGATGCGAGTGTTGGCTTTCTTGAAGACGGTGAGGGAGAAGGGGATTCAGTGAAGAGTTAAATGATGGTTGCTTCGTCCGTCAAACTTAGACTGCGGGGAGGTGGGGTTTTGTGATATGACGGCTCGTTACTGCCGCGCTACGACCGGGGTGACTCTCCGCCTGCATACCGCCTTCTAAAATGCTAGATGGCATTTGGGCCCGCACGCTGCATGGCCCGCATGTTGGTGAACCAAAGTAAAACGGCATTCAGTAGCGGGAGATGTTTCGATGACCTCGGAGGAGCCAGAAGCGGTAGTGTATCCACTGTACTAGTAGTAATTGTTTTTCTAGGTAGCTGTAGAGTGTCTCCACTGTCCTAGTAGTAGTAATTGGTTCTCTGGGCCCAAGACAAAAGAGCCCATCCACCCTAGAAAATAATAAAAACAATTTAAAAGCCTATATATTTACTTAAAGAGAGGCGCTACCTAGCACACTGCCCCCAAAAAAAACCTGGGTGCTCTTCTTCCTCCTCACTCCCACCCACCTCACGTCAGCTTGCTCCACTCATACCCCCAAATTCCTCACCTCGCTCCTACAGAAAACCCCAGCTCCCCTTCTTCCTCACTACTACAGAAAACCCCAGCTCCCCTTCTTCTTCACTCGCACTACAACTAGGCTCGTCATTCATTACTCTGCTCAAATCCGTGAGCTCGACGCGACGCCCTCGAGGTTAATGGAGTCGGCTGACCCCAGCGCCAAGAAGATGAGGCTCCCGCCAACGGCGATGCCTGTTGTAGATCCCGCACCCGGCAGCGCGGGGAGAAGCGGCGAGCCCCCCCCCCCCCACCAGATCGGAGGAACCCATAGAATCTCGGGTGGACCGCATCAGCGATCTCCCGGACGCCATCCTTGGGGAGATCATCTCACTTCTCCCCACCAAGGATTGTTGCCGCACCCAAGTCCTCTCAACTCGGTGGCGCACTCTATGGCACGCCACGCCCCTTAATCTCGACTGTCGTCAGCTATCTCTCTTCAATGATTTTAAACTCCCCGGAGCCATCATCTCCTCCCACCAGGGCTCCGTTCAAGGCCTCTACATCCTGGCATGCTACCTGAGCATGCCCTGCACAATGGACGCCTGACTGAAATCCCCTGAATTCACAGTACTACAGCTGCTTGAGTTCTACTATTCCCCCAGAAATCACATACCACATACCGAACGCCATGTACTTGTGCCCTCAACACCGATGTCCATCTCGCAGTTTTCCTCCTCTCTCCACACCGCCACCTTTGAGCTGTGCAACCTACCAGACAATCTGGTACTAAACCTTCGACTCCCATTTCTCAAAAAACTTTCACTTCTGCGGGTTCGTATGTCGGAGGCCTCATTGCACAGCATCATCCACTCCAGTTGCCCTGCCCTGGAGTGCTTGGTGCTTGTTTTCACAGTTAGAATCGGTTGTCTCCAAATAAAGTCGACTAACCTTGTAAGAATTGGAATTTCTTTTGATGGAAGGTAGGTCTTCATTGAAGATGCCCCTTCACTTCAAAGGTTGATCCTTGATTCTCGTTATTCGCCGTCGGAAATAATTGTCGTCTCTGCGCCTAAACTGGAGACCCTGGGTGTAATACATGATCTATGTGCTCATTTCAAGATGGTGTTTGGCTCCATAGTTCTTCAGGTATTGTATATTATCATCTACACTTGTAATCATAAGCTGCATTTTAAATTTCTGCGTGTAAGTTCTATATCATCTTGGAGTACACTTTTTGTACTGATATTATGTTCTATGCTCAATGAAGAGTTTGTCCATGGATAGCCTATCAATGGTGTTGGATTCTGTCAAGATCTTATATATCCATATGAATAGTTTTGATCTGAACAAGATTATTGGCTTGCTGCAATGCTTTCCATGTCTGGAGAAGTTGTATATAAAGGTGATAATTTCACGCACATTGGAAGCCCGCATATAGTGTACAAGAATTAACCGTTCAACTGTTGCTCTTTCGACACTCTTTTTTTAGACCTTAACTGTTTTCAATCTTCATGTCTATTTAGGCAACAGGACGGGGTAAGAAAGTTATAACCAATCGGTGGATTCGTAAGCACCGGGATTTTCTTAGTTCTCATGACATTCGATTGAAGACAATAACGCTGGAACGATATGTAACCAACCAAGCAAACACTAGACTTGTCACATTCTTCCTGCTGAATGCGAGGTTACTATTATCCATCAGGCTTAAGTTTATCAGCAGCATGGTTTTGACGGATGGGTATGTTGAAGAGCAAAAAAAGGAGTTTCAGGTGGACAAAAGGACTTCTGAATGTGTTGGGCTTCTATTTACACCATCTTGTGGTCATAATCCAGTAAATTTTACGACCCATGATGTTCATTCTATGGACTTGGCCGATCCATTTGATTGTGACTGCCGAAAATAGTGCTGGAGTTAGATGTTGTTGCCCTTTTCAATCTGTGTTTTGTCTAAACCTGATGAACAATTAACCCTCGTGCTTTTGTACAATTTGTAAGCTGGAGTTAGATGTTGTTGCCCTTTTCAACTCGGCTGTGACTGTCATATTTTCTTTGAAACAAGGCAAATGGCTTGCCATTTGTTTAATTAAGAGAGAAATATTGTAACAAATCCCAACCAAGGGAAATAACATCACTCTCGCGCGGCTGCTTGAGCTCACTGTGCATTACAGAACCCAAGTGATTAGCCCCCACCAGCACCCACGCAAACTTATTTTGAACTAGCACACCAAATGGGCTGTAAATTTTCATAAGAAAGGCTGCATGGCCGTGACAGATTTGGATTCTGACATTTGGGACCCATGAGGAAAAAGCCTATCCAAGGTGGTGTCGACTTACTAGTCAACAAACGATTCTGCATACCAGCCGTTGGATTGACATCCAACATCTGTCGTGTATCTTCTATCTCTTGTCTTCTTCCTCCAGCCGCCCAAACCAAACCACCCCGTCGGTCCCGCCTGCTCCCGCCTCCCACGGCTGGCTGCGCCTCTGCCGCCCTACCGTACCCTCAAACATTGGCCAGTCCATCCCTCTATTCCCCCACACGTCCTGTTATTCTCCGGCGATGTCAGCCCCAACACGCACCCGCACCCGAACCAGTCAACCCTCGTACTCCCCTCCGCCTACGACTAGACTGCCGCATCTTCCATGGCTCCTGTCCGTTCCCATCCGAGGCCTCGCCATCGTCCTCTGCCTTGGTTTGCTCGCTGTGCACGGTGCGCCGCCGTCCGGCGTTGTCAACGTGGTCAACAACCGAGAGGAATAAGGAGATGACTGTACGTGGAGAGGATGACAGTAGGGACCTACCAGGGTCATGGCAGTACGCAAGCAAATGCCTCGTTATTACAAGCCCAAAAAAATGGTTCCTCCTAATGGTTGGACATCTGGGTCCCACGCCATTGTCAACGTAGTCAATAAACGAGAGAATTACACAACGAGCGGCTGACACCAGGGACCCAGCAGGTCGCGCAGTTGTTATTTACTTTTTGTAGGAACAAGCAGTTGTTATTTAGTACTACTAGTTTTAGAGACGGATCAGGGTAACAACGGGGCTATGCGGGGGCTGTGGCCCGTCTAGCCAGGGTTTTATTTTATGTTTACCACATGATGAGCCCAGTTGTGTTTTTTTTTCTGAAAATGGCTAGCCTAGTTCTACTTTTTTTTAATGAAATACCCAACAGAGGCCTACTTGCTTTCTCAGCCCTGCTGGGCTGCAAATCTTTCAAGATGAGAGCGATGTATTCGCTTGCCCAGAAAATGAAGTAGTAAGAAATGGGATGTAAATTTTAAAAACATAGCAAACCGGCAATTAGTTTCAAATATCTTTTTTTGAGATTTCGAGATTTCAAATTTAATTTTTTTGCGAGAAAAATTAGGTTGGATTTTAAATTGATACAAATTTATTATTTTTAAATTAGTTTGAACGTGATTCGAAATTCCGGGATTAAAAACAGTTCGGACCGCACAGAAATATGAAAATTTGGTTGAATTTTTAACCGTGGCCAGAATATGGGCTGTAATGGTAACAAAAAGTATATGGGCTTCAAAAAAATCCAATGGGCTGTACATTTATTATGCTGTTTTCCACATATTTGAGGTTGACTTGTGGGCTACTGGGTTGACGCGTAGGCTTGCCTAAAAAAGGTTGACGTGCACGCAAGGCCTTGTCAACTTAGTCAACACACGAGAGCAGTGACTGTTGGATGTCCATCCAACGGCCGTCGTGCTTCTTCAATCTCTGCTCTTCCTGCTCCAGCCACTCAAACCAGCGCCGGCGGGACTGCCTGCTCCCTCCTCCCGTGGCCGGCTGTGCTGCCGCGCAGGCCTCACCGCCCCACCCTACTCCCATCGTTGGCCTGGCCATCCCTCTACTCACCCACACCTGCTGTATTCTCCGGCGACGGCAGCCGAACCAGTAAACCCTCCTACTCCCCTCCGCATGGGAAACAACTGCCGAGTCTTCCCTGGCTCTGTGTCATTCCCTTCCTAGGCCTCGCCGTCGTCCACCTCCCTGGTGCTCTCGGCGCGGCGTGGTCAACGTGGTCAACGAACGACATCCATCGAAAGAGGACTGTACGTGGAGACGCTGACAGCTTGGTCCACGGCCGCACGCAAGGAAGTGCCTCCTTATTACACGCAAAATAATGATTCCTCCACCTGACAGCGGGGACCCACCAGAAGGGCCTCTGTATTTCGTGAAAAAAATGTTCCTCCCACTGACAGCTCGGACCCACCAGTTATATCTTCGCACGCATGGAAGTGCCTCCTAATTACGCACAAAAAAAATGAATACACCCTGCTTGCTGGGACCCACCATATTTGGAGGCTGACTTGTGGGCCTACTAAGTTGACGCGAACGGAGGGCTTTGTCAACTTAGTCAATATAAACAATTCTAGCTGCAGTGACCGTACGATGTCCATCCAACGGCCGTCGTGCTTCTTCAACCTCTGGTCTTCTTCCTCCAGCCACCCAAACCAGCGCCGGCTGTGCCGCCTGCTCCTGCCTCCCATGGTCGGCTGTGTGATACGTCTCCAACGTATCTATAGTTTTTTATTGTTCCATTCTATTATATTATCTGTTTTGGATGTTTTATATGCATTAATATGCTATTTTATATTATTTTTGGGACTAACCTATTAACCTAGAGCCCAGTGTCAGTTTCTGTTTTTTTCCTTGTTTTTGAGCCTCGCAGAAAAGGAATACCAAACGGAGTCCAAACGGAATAAAACTTCATGATGATTTTTCTTGGACCAGAAGACACCCAGGGCACTTGGAGTCCAAGTCAGAAGAGCCACGAGGCGGCGACAAGGGTGGAGGGCACGCCCTAGGGGGGGCGCCCCCTACCTTGTGGGCCCCTCGGGACTCCCCTGACCTAGATCTTCCTCCTATATATTCACAAATATTCCAGAACCACCAGAGGCATCCACGAAAACACTTTTCCACCGCCGCAACCTTCTATTCCCGTGAGATCCCATCTTGGGGCCTTTTTCGGCATCCTGCCGGAGGGGGAATCGATCACGGAGGGCTTCTACATCAACTCCATTGCTCTTCCGATGATGCGCGAGTAGTCTACCTCAGACCTACGGGTCCATAGCTAGTAGCTAGATGGCTTCTTCTCTCTCTTTGATTCTCAATACAACGTTCTCCTTGATGTTCTTGGAGATCTATCCGATGTAATCTTCTTTTGCAGTGTGTTTGTCGAGATACGATGAATTGTGGATTTATGATCAGCTTATCTATGAATATTATTTGAATCTTCTCTGAATTCTTTTATGCATGATTTGATATCTTTGTATTTCTCTTCGAATTATCGGTTTGGTTTGGCCAACTAGATTGGTTTTTCTTTCAATGGGAGAGGTGCTTAGCTTTGGGTTCAATCTTGCATGATTTCACCCAGTGACAAAGTAGGGGTAGCGAGACACGTATTGCATTGTTGCCATCAAGGATAAAAAGATGGGGTTTTCATCATATTGCTTGAGTTAATTCCTCTACATCATGTCATCTTTCTTAATGCGTTACTCTGTTCTTCATGAACTTAACACTCTAGATGCAGGCAGGAGTCGGTCGATGTGTGGAGTAATAGTAGTAGATGCAGAATCGTTTCGGTCTACTTGACACGGACGTGATGCCTATATTCATGATCATTGCCTTAGATATCGTCATAACTTTGCGCTTTTCTATCAATTGCTCGGCAGTAATTTGTTTACCCACCGTATTATTTGCCTTCATGAGAGAAGCCTCTAGTGAAACCTATGGCCCCGGGTCTATTTTCCATCATATTACTTTCCGATCTACTATTTTGCAAACTTTTATTTTCATATCTATATACCAAAAAACCCAAAAATATTTTATCTTTTGTTTATTTATCTCTATCAGATCTCACCTTTGCAAGTGACCGTGAAGGGATTGACAACCCCTTTATCGTGTTGGGTGCAAGTGTTTGATTGTTTGTCCAGGTGTTGGTGATTTGTGCATTCTTCTCCTACTGGATTGATACCTTGGTTCTTAACTGAGGGAAATACTTACCTCTACTGTGCTGCATCACCCTTTCCTCTTCAAGGGAAAAACCAACGCAAGCTCAAGAAGTAGCACTGTGCTGCCGCGCAGTCCTCACCGCCCCACCCTACTCCCATCGCTGGCCTGGCTGTCCCTGTACTCATCCAGACCTCCTGTTATTCTCCGGTGACGGCAGTCTAACACTGCAGCCGAATTAGTAAACCCTCGTACTCCCCTCCGCGTGGGAAACAACTGCCGAGTCTTCCCCGGCTCCGGGTCATTCCCTTCCTAGGCCTTGCCGTCGTCCACCGCCTTGGTGCTCTCGCCGTGGCGTGGTCAACGTGGTCAAGGAACAACTTACATCGGAAGAGGACTGTACGTGGAGAGGCTGACAGTTGGGTCCACGGCAGCAGCAAGGAAGTGCCTCCTTATTACGCGCAAAATAATGATTCTTCCACCTGACAGCGGGGACCTACCGGAAGGGCCTCTGTATTTTGTGAAAAAGACATTTCCCCCCTGACAGCTGGGACCCACCAGCTATATCTTCACACGCAAGGAAGTGACTCCTTATCCTCCCTAACAGCTGGGACCCACCCGGTCGAACCGTACATAAGGTTGTCTGTCTGGTCGCGAATGTGTACGTACATACTGATCGATCGGTCTCTCTGCAACGATGAACCATGGCCGAGCAAGCAGCAGCACGTATAGTAGTAGAGCCCCTGACGTAGCAGTTCAGGCAGTCCAGTCAAAGCCGTGTACACGTACGTATAGCCAGATGCTAAAAAATACGGCCACGTACGTACATACGGGCGGGTCTCGAATGCGTACTCGCGCATACGTACGGCCAGGGCTCGTGTACATGGAGAGGAAATGGACGGCAGCAACGGCGTCCTGTTCATCGGAAGCCAACCGGCTGGGTCGGAACGGAGAAACTGCGTCGTGTTCATCGGGAGGCAACGGAATGCGTCGTGTTCATCGGGAGCCAGCCGGCTTGGACGGAACAGCCGAAACGGGGTCTAGCGTACCGCAGAACAGAGCAAACGGCCTTCTGTTCGAGTGCCTGCGGTCGAAATGGGGTGCTATTGATCGGGAGGGGTGTGGCGTACCGCAAAACAGAGGAAACGGACTTGCGTTGGAGCGCCTACGATCGAAACGGGGTCCTGTTCAACGGAAGGGGTGTGGCGTACCGCCAAACGGGACTCCACAGGCTACTATTCATCCATCGTCTACTGCCTCGCTCTAGACTCCACGGGCTACTGTTCATCCACCGTCGACTTCCTCCTGCCTCCACCAGCTACTGTTCATCCACGGGGTCCTGTTCATCCAGCCTCCACCGGCTACTGTTTAACCAGCCCTCCACGGGGTCCTATTCATCCACCCCCAACCGGCTCGATCGGGTGGTGTGTGGCGGCCTCCTCTCGATCGGGGTCATGTTCATCCAGCGGCAACAGCCTCTACTACCACGGGGTCCTGTTAATCCAACCCCCACCGGAACTGTTCATCTAACCCCCAACAATGGTCACTGTTCATCAAGAGGCAGCAACAGGTTCGATCGGCTTCAGTTAGCAGCAGTAGCGAAGGAATCGCTCAGGTTCAGTTAACAACCAAGGGATCGATCGCTCGGGTTCAGTAACGTTGCTGGTGCAATCGCTCGGGTTCAGTAAGCGAACGCCTCGCTCGGGTTCAGTTAGAGCCCAATGCCTCGCACACATGCGCGTATGTGTACGAGAGAAATGTGCAATCCCTCCGTGCATCGCTCGGCCCCGACCACACACCGTAACCGGGAACACCCCGAAATTTTCCTCGCCCTCGCTTCTACCATGATTTTTTCCATCATCGACGGCCCAAAGAATGTCATGCAGGTGTGTCCCCGGCCCGCCCAGGACGAAAAGCCAATTTTCTGTCATGATTTTTTGTCATAGAAGTAGGAGCCCACCACATCTATGATGATACGTGGTTTTGTCACAATTATCGTCATAGAAGTGTCATAAGCATGACAGAAAAAGTTTTCGTTCGGGCCAAAATGTCACGGATGTGTCTTTTTTTTGTAGTGAGTGGATGATGTTGTGCAGTGATGCCTCCGACAGATCAACCAACACAAGCGCAAATTTTTTTCAGCAGTGGGAGTCGAAGCATTTGTACCAGATTGTCTGCTAGATGGCACCGGGTCAAGGTGGTGGTGTGGAGAGAGAGGAGAAAACCATGAGATGGACATCGGTGATGAGGGCACGGATGCAGCGATTGGTGGTAACCTATCGCTATAGTAATGGTAGAACTCAAGTTGCAGGAGTTTTTCAAATTGACGGAAAGTCAGCCAGGCGGCCACCATGCAGGGTATGTCCAGCAAGTAGCATGCCGGGATGCAGATGCGTTGAACGGAGCCCTGGTGGGAGGAGATGATGGCTCCGGGGAGTTCAGAATCATCATCGACAGATAGCTGATGACAGACGAAATTAAGAGGCGCGGCGTGCCACTGAGTGCGCCACCGAGATGCGAGTACTTGTGTGCGGCAGCCATCCTTGGTGGGGAGAAGGGAGATGATCTCCCCAAGGATGGCGTCCGGGAGATCGCTGATGCAGTCCTCCGGAGATTCTACTAGTTCCTCAGGTCCAGGGGGCGTGGCTGCTTCTGGCCGCGCTGCTGGGTCCAAGATCCACAACCAGCGGCGGCGCTGGCCGGAGCCTCATCTGTGTACACCAATCTGAAGAAAAAAATGGTAGAAACATACATGTAGGACATTCAAAATCAATTCTCAAGATCTGGAAGACAAAAAAGGCACAAACGTATATGTAGGACATTCAAAATCAATTCTCAAGATCTAGCCACGAATTATTAGCACGCACGCTAACCCTAGTCGGATTATTAGCAAAAATCATTTGTACAGAACAAACAATTAATCACTAACCCTATACGGATACCATTCAAACAATCAATACATTACATGCATCTAACGGATCTTAATTACTCTGATTTCATGGACTGAGAGAACATAACCATAGGATTTGTATTCCAAAAAAATTAGAGAGGAGGGAGTAACCAGAGAAAACACATGATATGTTTGCCGCACAAATGGGTATAGATGACTAACCGGTTTTCCGTCGGAGTCGCAGTTGTTGCCGGAGTTGCTGTGGACCTCCGGCTCCGGCTGGGGGGGCACGACGGTGCCGACGAAGTCAAGGTCGTGCTGCTGCCCGCACGAGACCTCATTGGCCGCGACGGCAACCTCTGTGCCCAGCTTCACGCGTTGTGTGGGTGCTTCACCAGCCCCGGCGTTGCCACTCCCTCTGATGGTGCGCTTCGGTGGCATCCTCATACACTTCAGACAGCGGTGACCACTGTGGACCGGGGGTGCGGCCGCCTATTATGGCCAGCGGCTCGGGTGCGCCATTAATATGGAGCAGTGGGAGCGAGGCGAGCGGCGGTCAAAGGCTGTCTCGCCTCCCGGTGAGCCTGCGCGGCGGACTTCTGACATGCCTACCATCATTTAACACATCTACTTGCACGCCTCCCGGTGACACTGCGCAACGAAAACGCCTTCCATCAATTCACACACCTGCATGCACGCCTCCCTGTCTGCCTACGCGGCGGACTGCTCACATGCGTCCCGTCAACTCACGCCTGCTCGCACGGCACACGGGTCGCGTGGCGGCACGTATATTGTTTTCCTTTTTTGATGATTAATTCTGCCGCTTTATTGCTTAACCGAAGCATGGCACGTATACATTATTGGTCTAACGCACACGCTCCGAATAAATAATCCGTATGCGATATTGGTTGCCAATTATTAACAATCTCCCGTTTGTAAGAATATTATATCAAAACTTGTCTCAAATTTGACGAAAAAATACAATATCACAGTCTACTTGTGTCCATATGACACCACGATAAGTTTCATGAATTTTAACTAAGTTTTGGATTTACTGGATTTTAAAAATCAATATTCTCAATGTTTTGAAATCTCTTGCATGGGGAAACATGCACCCAAGGACACACATATGATTTTGCAATCCATTTTGGTGCACATGTAGCTCAAATTTGAGTTTTGCATATTAAATCCCTAGGAAATCAATCAATGTATAACAACGGTCGAATGATCTATGTTTTTTTTAAATTTTAACACGACACTCCTTTGGTCACATTGTTCACTACAGATAAAGTTTTACATGCCGTAGAGTGGCGGTGGTGGTGCGGGATGTGTGTGTCTATGTGTGGGGGGGTCCGGCAGTACACTATGAGCCGTGAGCCTCCGTGTGGGATACTGATCATTTTGTGAGTCATATATGCCACATCAAAGTCGTGAATTGGTTATTTAAAACATTACATGGTCCTTTCATACATACATGTTTGGGCCACATGCATATATATTGTTGGTCCTCTCGGACACTCCCTCGTGCGATTATCAGCGATGTGACCATTCATTAGCCTGCAAAGGTTTTCGGTTTCTACCGACAACGAGAGGCATTTGACCAAAGGTGGATTCATCTTGGCATGTGTGTTACGGTGTGGATCATGGTGAGATTCCATATCAAAGTTCGGGCACGTGCGTACACATGAGTCCCTCCCACCGGCTCGAAGTGAGGGGGCTACGCATCGTGAACCTCCGTGCAGTGCATTTCCGGTTTGCGAAGCATGTGCCACATCAAAGTTGTACATTAGGTATTCAAACATCACACAACACACCTCTTTTGGGCACATGCACGCAGTGGTTGTCCTATGACACTCACTCGCGTGTGACTCTCTCTGTGGGACCGTGAGGTCATCGTCGATTAGTTGAACCTACAGTGAGAAAGAGGTTAATTTGACCAACAAGGATGGTTATTGTGACACCCCCGGCTCAATTGTGCACTAATCATACACGCAAATGCACATGATCAAGCCTACGGACTCACGGGAAGATATCACAACACAACTCTAAAACATAAATAAAGTCATACAAGCTTTATATTACAAGCCAGGGGCCTCGAGGGCTCGAATACATAAACTTGCGTACAAGCATCAGCGGAAGCATCAGATATCTGAGTACAGATATGAAACAGAAATAGATAAGCCCTTAGAAAGGCGGGGCAAAAGAAAAACACTACGATTGAAAGGCGTAGGCCTCCTGCCTGGGACCCTCCGAACCTACACCTGGTCGTCAGCCAACTCGTAGTAGTATCCATCCTCGGGGTAGTAGTAGTAGTCGATCGACGAGGCATCTGTCTCAGGGGGCTCCGTCCTCTGGTCACGACAAACTGATATGGGGAGAAAAAGGAAAACAAAGCAACCGTGAGTACTCAGAAGTACTCAGCAAGCAAGGATCTACACTACATATGCAACATTTTCAAAGGGAGGCTGTATATGTGGACTGGGCTGCAGAAAAGCTAGAATAGAGAGAAGGCCTAGTCCTATCGAAGACTAGCATCTTTAGAGGTCTTGCAGCAATAGAAGAGAGTAGAACAGTACAATATAAGGTAGCAGTAATGATATCAACCTCACCCAGAGATCCTTTCTCGACTCCCTGCGAGAAAGCAATCCCAGAGCCATACAGTCAACAACCTCGTCCTGAGATCCCTTCTCGACTCCCTGCGAGAAGCAATCCCAGAGCCTCATATCCAGGTCTCATCTCAAGTTCTAGCTGTATCGATCGGGATACAACTCCGAGTGTCCGTTACCGAGGATCCGGCTATGCATAGTTTAGTTCTTCCCTACAGGGGTGCACCAACTTACCCAACACGCTCGCTTAACTCCGGCCGGACACACTTTTCCGGGTCATGCCCGGCCTCGGCCAAACGATACACCGCAACCCTACCTAGAGCTCAGCAGAGAGGTCCCCGCCGGTCTACATCCTAAGCGCAAGGGGGTCTTGGGCCATCGCCCCTCGCCCTCTGGGTCGTTGCGCACATGGCTCAGATCCAAACACCACCTCTGTCATGAATGGCGCCAATCACTCCATGCCGCACTGCTAAACTGGACGTTTGATAGAGCTTTCGGCTGATGCATACGATGCAGAACGCCCATACTATGCCCACGTGGTGGTTAGTGCTATCGGGCCAGAGGCCCACTCGAATCAAATATCCAAATCGTTAGTACCTTGGGGTGCGGTAACGAGCAGAGACTCACGATCGATGTGACCCCGTCACCCCGTCTCGAGGACTTGCGACAAGGGCCAAGAATGCCCGGCCACGCCTCGTATTCTCACTCGGGCACCATCCAGGTCAACCTGTCTCACAAAAGACTGTCGGGAACTCAGGTCCACCTCTACTGGGCGGTACCGCCTGTCCCTCCAGTCCTGCAGTTAAAGTAACTCCCTCGGGTCGCCCTCGGGGCCGACCCGTTTCTAACAGGGTGCAGGGGTAAAGTCACAGTAGCCGTGTGTCCATAACATCAAGGGAATCCGAGGTATCACCCTCGATAGATACCCACTCGATGTAACTGTCAAGGTGAACGTAGGAGGATTCACCCTTGATGGGTTCACACTTGATGTGTTGCACGATCGCGTCGTTATAGGAAGTGGTGAAGGAGGAATCACCCTCGATGACCACGACCAAATAGCTACTCTACAGGGTTAACATCTGGAGTGCTACACGAGGTATCACCCTCCGCACTCGATAGTAACGCTGCAGTGTCGTTACAACTAAGGGGGTGAAGTGCGGTGCCTGGTCTTCAATCCCGTTGATCGGGTCTTCTGATAATCCAGCGGGGCAGTCGGGACTAGTGGGGTCACTGATAGGTCTCTACCCAGCATATACTAAGCAGTCTAGGTTATGCAGGTAATTATCAACAGCAGGTTACAATAAACAGGCTATGCATCAGAATAGGTAAAGCAGCAGCAGCAGCAATTCTAATGCAAGCATGAGAAAATAGAATGGGCGATATCGGTATGCTCAAGGGGGGGGGCTTGCCTGGTTGCTTTGCTGCAAAGGCAAGGTCGTCAACGGTGGCGCCGGGCTCCGGAGCTGCGTCGGTACCGGGAACTGTGTCGGGGTCTAACGAGAGAGAAGAGGGGGAGGAAATAGTAAATGTAAAGCAAACAAGAGCATGACATGACAATACGCAGTGCCGGGTGTGCCTTAACGTATGGTTGCACGACAACGAGGAAGGGGGAATCCATCCGGGAATGTTTTCCCGGTTCCGGATAGTTGTCAAACAGATGACCGGAGGGGAACGGTTCCATGTTCGGGTAGCTAGGGATGCGTGACGGACGAACGGACCTCGTATCCGGATTCGCCTCATCGTTCTGAGCAACTTTCATGTATAAAGTTTTTCGATTGGAGTTATGGATTATTTTATACGAATTTCTAAAGATTTAATCAATTCCTGGAAATAACAGATTTAATTTAATTCGAAAAGGTTTATTGCGTCAGCATGACGTCAGTATGATGTCAGCGGTCAACATTGACCGTTGAATGGGTCAACTGACAGGTGGGGTCCGTTTGTCATTGTCTCCTCACCAACTAACAGAGTTAATCATTATAGTTAAACAGGTTAATTAGGTTAAGTTAATTAACCTTAATTAAATCAGTTAATTAATTAACTAATTTAATTATTATTTATTATTTTTTTATTCTTTTTTTATAAACGTTCTGGGGGGCCCCCTGTCAGTGGCCTGGGGCTGGCCTTAGCGGGCGCGCGGGCTGGTGGTTATGGGTGCGGGCGCCCGAACGGGCGCTCGCCCAGCAGGGGCGGCAAGGCCACGGCCACGGCCGGTGGCGAAGCGGGCGGCGAGCAGCGGTGCGGCTGCAGGGGCAAAGCAGCAGCAGGAGCCTGTACGGGAGCGGGTGAGTGGGCCTCGCGGGGCACGGCCGGAGGCAAGGCAGGGCGCGGCCCGATCGGTCGCGGCATGGGCGCGGTCGGCAGCGGCGCTGGGCGCGACGAGTTGCGGGCTGGGGCGTGCGCTAGGGAGACGGGGCGCGACAGGAGCGCGACAGCGGACTCGATGAGCGTCGGGCGGCCACGGCACCGGCGGGTTGGAGCAGGAGGCGGGCGCGAGCGGGGCCGGTCGGGGGCGCGCAGTCGACACGGTGAACGCACCGAGCGCGCGCGTGGGCGCAGGCCGGCGAGGAGCGGGCGGGCGCTGGCGCTGCGCGGTGAGTGCGTCCATAGACACGGCGAGGGTGGCACAGAAGGGGGCGACGGGGAAGGAGGACGAGGTCCTCACTCACGTTGAAGGCGTACAGGGCGGCGAGGCTCGACGGCGTCCGTCGATGGAGAGGCGGGGCGGGGCAGTCCGGCGACGGGATCGGGGAGGCGACGGCGTCAGGGGTAGGCGCGGGGTCGGGGCGCGCCGTGCGGGAGGAGACGGAGAGGCGGGTGCCGGTGAGGTGGCGAGGGGCGATGGCGAGGTGGTCGGGCCTCGCTGCCCCGATCTCGATCCGGACAGGAGGAGAGAAGAGATCGAAGGGGGGAGTGGGGAGGACGAGGGGATAGGGCTAGGGTTTGGTGTGGATCGGGGGGGCGGTTAAGGGGAAGCGGCTGGGCCGGCCTGGCTAGTTGCGGCCAGCTGGGCCGAGGCCCAGTGGGGGAGGTTCTGTTTTTATTTTGTTTTGTTTTTGTTTTATTTATTTCTTTTCTGTTTGCAAAACTGTTAGGCCACTTAATGATTTTTGGTAACATGTGAGACTTGCCAAACTAAATACTATGCAGTAATTACCACTGTTAGAAAATGGTTTGGAGCCAAAGTGATTTCGTATGCATTTTATTTAATGTCAAATGGATTAAATATTTTCCGTTCCTAGCTGTTTGAGTTATTTAATTAATTTATTATTTTTTTATTACAATTTTAGAATAGTCTCTGGAATACTTATTACTTAATGAACATTTTAGTTTCTATGTTAAGCAACTTTTATTTTTCACTTTTAGTTTAAATTTTCATTTGACTTTGAATTTGAAAAGAGATAGGATCCAAATGATGTTTAAGCACTGTTGATCATGATGACATGGCATAATCAAAAGGGGATTACTGTGGCTAACCACTGGGGGTGTTACAAATCTCCTCTACAAACAAGAATTCTCGTCCCGAGAATTAAGAGGTAGACGGGAAAAGATCGGGGTATTCCGCACGAAGATTATCCTCGCGTTCCCAAGTGGCTTCATCTTCAGTATGATTTGACCACTGCACTTTGAGGAACTTGGTAACTTTTTGACGGGTCCGACGTTCAGTCTCATCGAGAATGCAGATCGGATGCTCCTTATAAGATAGATCATTTTGCAATTCGAGCATCTCATGATCCACTGCGCGGTGCGGAGATCCCTTGAAGCAACGACGAAGTTGCGACACATGGAAGACGTCGTGGATATGAGAGAATTGCGGCGGCAACTCCAATTTATATGCCACCTGACCACGTTTAGCAATAATGCGGAAAGGACCAATGTAGCGCGGAGCTAGCTTGCCCTTGATTCCAAAACGGTGAGTGCCCTTCATAGGAGTGACACGTAGATAAGCTTGATCACCAGGTTGATAAGTCAAACCCCATCGTTTGCGATCGTAGTTGCTCTTCTGGCGGTCCTGAGCCGCCTTGAGATTTTCTCGAATGATACGGACTTGCTCTTCGGCGTGTTGGATAATATCCGGACCCACGAGCGGTCTTTCCCCAGTTTCTGACCAATTCAGAGGGGTTCGACACTTACGTCCATATAGAACTTCGAAGGGGGCCATTTTCAAGCTGGCTTGATAGCTGTTGTTATAAGAGAACTCGGCATACGGGAGAGATTCTTCCCACTTCTTACCGAACGATATGACACAGGCTCGCAGCATGTCTTCAAGCACTTGATTAACTCGCTCGACTTGGCCTTGGGATTGGGGGTGATAAGCTGGACTCCATGTGATATGAGTTCCCATAGCTTCTTGGAAACCTTCCCAGAACTTGGAGGTGAAAAGACCGCCATGGTCCGAACTGATCTCCTTCGGAAACCGTGTAGTGAAACAATTCTGGAGATATACAACTCTGCTAACTGACTAGCAGTGATCGTCTCTTTGACGGGCAGAAAGTGTGCAACTTTGGAAAGTTGGTCAACGACGACAAGAATAGCATCGTGACCCTTCTGTGACCTGGGAAGTCCTGTAATGAAATCCATCTGAACCTTATCCCATTTCCATAGAGGAATAGGAAGTGGTTGCAGAATTCCAGCAGGCTTCTGATGTTCTGCTTTGACGCGACGACACACATCACATTCAGCAACATATCGAGCAATGTCCTGGTTCATTTTAGACCACCAGTACCTTTGACGGAGATCACGATACATCTTGGTGCTACCCGGATGAATAGACAGCGGGGTATCATGTGCCTCCTTCATGACCTTGTCAGTCATAAGCTTGAACCGAGGTACCACAATGCGGTTTCTGAAATACAAGGTTCCATCTTCAGACAGCCAGAAATCCCTGTACTTTTCTAGGTGAAGGTCTTTCTTCATTAGATCAATTTCAGCATCTTTAGCTTGTGCACTCTTAATAGCTTTCTGAAGATTTGGTTGTATCACAAGGTTATTAAGAGAACCCTGTGGAACAATACACAGATTCAGCTTGCGCAGTTCTTCAAAAAGACGAGGTTGAGCTCGCCTAACCATGAGGTTGTCGCAATAGGACTTGCGGCTTAAGGCATCAGCCATCACGTTAGCCTTGCCAGGGGTATAAGAAATACCCAGATCATAGTCCGCAATGGCCTCCATCCATCTTTGCTGACGGAAGTTTAGAGATGGCTGAGTGAACAAGTACTTCAGACTTTTATGATCCGTGTATATCTCGCAACGATTACCGAGAAGGTAATGTCGCCACAACTGCAGTGCATATATGACAGCAGCTAGTTCTAGATCATGTACCGGATAATTCTCTTCATGTGGGCGCAACTGTCGAGAGCCGTAAGCAATCACTTTACGCTCTTGGATTAGGACACAGCCTAATCCTTCACGGGATGCGTCACAATAAATCACAAAGTCTTTGCGAGAATCTGGTGGAGCAAGTACTGGGGCAGATGTTAGCTTGTCTTTGAGTGTTTGAAAACTTTCCTGACATTTTTCTGTCCATTCAAACTTAACACCTTTGTGAAGCAGATCAGTCAAAGGCTTAGCAATCTTAGAAAAATTCTCAACAAACCGACGGCAATAGCTTGCAAGGCCGAGAAAACTTCTCACTTGCTTGACATTCTTTGGAGGTGTCCAGTCAAGAATAGCCTGAACTCGTTCCGGGTTAACATCAATTCCATCCTTGGAAATCACATGACCAAGGTAGGTTACTTCAGAAAGCCAAAATTCACATTTGGAGTATTTGGCATACAACTGGTGTTCTCGGAGCCTTTCCAGTACAAGACGGAGGTGTTCAGCATGTTCTTCTTTATTCTTTGAATAGACCAGAATATCATCTAGATACACCACGACGAACTTGTCGAGGTAATCGATGAAGATATAATTCATCAGACGGGAGAATGTGGCTGGAGCATTTGTTAAGCCAAATGACATGACAGTGTACTCATAAGAGCCATAGCGGGTAACAAATGCAGTCTTCGGAATATCCTCTTCACGAACTCGGATCTGGTGGTAACCCAACCTCAAATCAAGTTTAGAGAACATCGATGATCCAGCAAGCTGATCATACAAATCATTGATCCGAGGAAGCGGATATTTGTTTTGAATTGTTGCTTGGTTAATGGGCCGATAATCCTGAACCAATCGGTTAGTTCCATCCTTCTTCTTAACGAAGAGTGAAGGTGCTCCCCAAGCAGAGGAACTGGGACGGATGAAACCTTTCTTAAGTGACGTGTCGATTTCCTCCTTAAGTTTAAGAAGGTGGTGCGGAGGCATCTTATACGGACGCTTCGCAATAGGAGTTGTGCCAGGTTTCAAGTCGATGACAAACTCGACAGCTCTAGCAGGGGGTATTCCTGGAAGTTCTTCTGGAAAGACATCTTGAAAATCACGAACAACTAGAACGTTCTCGATGCCTTCAAGAGGTGAAGCATTCAATGCATTCAGGACATAAATCTGAGCTTCGGCGTCCTGCACTGTTCGAGCTGAGTATCTGACTGTCTGACCTGAAGGGTGTGTGAGGCGGACTGTTTCAGTGGCACAGTCAATCAAAGCTTTATGAGGCTTCAACCAGTCCATACCCAGAATAATGTCTATGTTGGAGGTCTTGAGAGCAATGAGAGAAACGGGGAACATCAATCCTCCGATCACAATGTGGTTACCGTGGCTTACCATGGTAGTTTGCCAATTAGCCCCAGGTGACTGGATTACGAATGGAGTGGACATCTCCTCAAAAAGTATATCATGGCTTCGCGCAAAACTTTCGGACATGAAGGAGTGCGATGCTCCAGAATCAAAGAGGACTAAAGCTGGGATTGAATTCACTAGAAGGGTGCCCATCACAATCTTGGGGTCCTGTAGAGCTTCTTCAATGTTGACTTGGTTGACATGAACAAGTTGACTAGAAGGTAGTCTGGTTTCAACGTTCCTAGAAGGATGTTTTCGACGGCTCTTCCTGCAACCAGCAGAAGGACGTGATGCGTGTTGAGGCTGACTCTGACGGCAATTGATAGTACGGTGCCCTGGCTGTCCACACTGGTGGCACAAACCATCATTATGGGAAGAAACACCAACATTGGGCTGTCCACTTGCGATGTTCAGTTGTCTTGGTGGTGGAGGCAGACGAGGTGCAGCATAAGATGGCCTGGGTATAGGGGCAGGTCGGTGATGAACATTGTGCGGGATCCACACTCGACGTTTCTGAACGGGCTGACCCGAAGACGAGCCGACATCTCGAGTACGCTTGAGCGACTCCTGGTATTTAGTCAGAGCTGTCTCAACTTGGAAAGATTTGCTGACAAGCGTTGCGAAGTCTGTGCAATCATGGACAGCAAGTGCAAGGTTTATATCAGTACGTAGTCCTTCACGGAATTTCTCCTGCTTGCGAGTGTCAGTGTCGACGTCATCCGCAGCATAGCGGGATAATTCAAGGAATTTCCTCTGATATTCCTCCACAGTCATTTTGCCCTGTGAGAGTTTGCGGAACTCCTGCTTCTTCTGGTCCATCAGACCTTGAGGAATGTACCGTGCATGAAAAGCTGACTGGAATTCCCGCCAAGTGGTTACTGTTTCAGCAGGCAACATACCATTGTGGCTTTCCCACCAGTGAGCAGCTGATCCCCTCAGGTGATACGTCGCATAGGTGACGTAACTGTCAGGGATAACATTGGCCGACTTCATCTGGAAGGCAATGTCACGGAGCCAATCATCAGCATCCATTGGATCAGTCGAGCTGCGAAAAGTGGACGGATTGAGGCGCACGAATTCTGGCAGTGTTATTGGTGTAGGCTGTTGATGAGCATTCTGGTTTGGGAACTGGGCCAATATCCCGGTCATAACCTGACGGTTCAGTTCAAATTGCTGCATCATTGCGGCAATATAAGGTGCAGGTGGAGGATCGTCAGCCATCCTGCCAAATCAACAGGGGCAGTTTAGCAAGAAGAACTGCAGGTGTATGGAATGATTCATGAAGTAACACGCACAACAGAAGGAAGTGCAATAGATGCTTCAGCATATTCGCACTAGACATTCAAAGCCACACATAGCCTCGATTACAATCCGGCAATACAACAGCTGAAAGGGGAAGGCTAGACAACTAGGCGGCGCGCAGGCACGCGGCAAGGAAGTACACAACGAGACATAGCAAAGGCTACATCAACGTCGGAGAAAACTATTGGAGCGAGGAATCTGCAAGTGACAAAACAGGGTGCCCTCGACAAGAGGATCCTGCGAACAGAACCTGGCCCGCAATCTTGAAGGAAGGGGGGAAATTTTCAGAACACCGGGTGGATGTGATCACGAGAACCTAATGTTGGAGTTAGTAAAATTTTAACCCGACTAGGAGAGAGATCAGAGTCCCAAAGTATAGACGAGAAATAAAAGATCCTAATACCACCCAATTGGCGACGTGGGCCCGTAAGCCACACAGCCATGTTAGTAAAACGGTTTTTGGACCACTAGACTCAACTTCGACCAAGGAATTGGAAGGGGGAATCCTACAGGCAGTCGGCTCTGATACCAACTTGTGACGCCCCCGGCTCAATCGTGCACTAATCATACATGCAAATGCACACGATCAAGCCTAAGGACTCACGGGAAGATATCACAACACAACTCTAAAACATAAATAAAGTCATACAAGCTTTATATTACAAGCCGGGGGCCTCGAGGGCTCGAATACATAAACTTGCGTACAAGCGTCAGCAGAAGCATCAGATATCTGAGTACATATATGAAACAGAAATAGATAAGCCCTTAGAAAGGCGGGGCAAAAGAAAAACACTACGATCGAAAGGCATAGGCCTCCTGCCTGGGACCCTCCGAACCTACTCATGGTCGTCAGCCAACTCGTAGTAGTATCCATCCTCGGGGTAGTAGTAGTAGTCGATCGACGGGGCATCTGTCTCAGGGGGCTCTGTCCTCTGGTCACGACAAACTGATATGGGGAGAAAAAGGAAAACAAAGCAACCGTGAGTACTCAGAAGTACTCAGCAAGCAAGGATCTACACTACATATGCAAAATTTCCAAAGGGAGGCTGTATATGTGGACTGGGCTGCAGAAAAGCCAGAATAGAGAGAAGGCCTAGTCCTATCGAAGACTAGCATCTTCAGAGGTCTTGCAGCAATAGAAGAGAGTAGAACAGTACAATATAAGGTAGCAGTAATGATATCAACCTCACCCAGAGATCCTTTCTCGACTCCCTGCGAGAAAGCAATCCCAGAGCCATACAGTCATCAACCTCGACCTGAGATCCCTTCTCGACTCCCTACGAGAAGCAATCCCAGAGCCTCATATCCAGGTCTCATCTCAAGTTCTAGCTGTATCGATCGGGATACAACTCCGAGTGTCCGTTACCGAGGATCCAGCTATGCATAGTTTAGTTCTTCCCTGCAGGGGTGCACCAACTTACCCAACACGCTCGCTTAACTCCGGCCGAACACACTTTTCCGGGTCATGCCCGGCCTCGGCCAAACGATACACCGCAACCCTACCTAGAGCTCAGCAGAGAGGTCCCCGCCGGTCTACATCCTAAGCGCAAGGGGGTCTTGGGCCATCGCCCCTCGCCCTCCGGGTCATTGCGCACATGGCTCAGATCCAAGCACCACCTCTGTCGTGAATGGCGCCAATCACTCCATGCCGCACTGCTGAACTGGACGTCTGATAGAGCTTTCGGCTGATGCATACGATGCAGAACGCCCATACTATGCCCACGTGGTGGTTAGTGCTATCGGGCCAGAGGCCCACTCGAATCAAATATCCAAATCGTTAGTACCTTGGGGGTGTGGTAACGAGCAGAGACTCACGATCGATGTGACCCCGTCGCCCCGTCTCGAGGACTTGCGGCAAGGGCCAAGAATGCCCGGCCACGCCTCGTATTCTCACTTGGGCACCATCCAGGTCAACCCGTCTCACAAAAGACTGTAGGGAACTCAGGTCCACCTCTACTGGGCGGTACCGCCTGTCCCTCCAGTCCTGCAGTTAAAGTAACTCCCTCAGGTCGCCCTCGGGGCCGACCCGTTTCTAACAGAGTGCAGGGGTAAAGTCACAGTAGCCGTGTGTCCATAACATCAAGGGAATCCGAGGTATCACCCTCGACGGATACCCACTCGATGTAACTGTCAAGGTGAACGTAGGAGGATTCACCCTCGATGGGTTCACACTTGATGTGTTGCACGACCGCGTCGTTATCGGAAGTGGTGAAGGAGGAATCACCCTCGATGACCACGACCAAATAGCTACTCTACAGGGTTAACATCTGAAGTGCTACACGAGGTATCACCCTCGGCACTCGATAGTAACGCTGCAGTGTCATTACAACTAAGGGGGTGAAGTGCGGTGCCGGGGCCTGGTCTTCAATCCCGTTGATCGGGTCTTCTGATAATCCAGCGGGGCAGTCGGGACTAGTGGGGTCACTGATAGGTCTCTACCCAGCATATACTAAGCAGTCTAGGTTATGCAGGTAATTATCAACAGCAGGTTACAATAAACAGGCTATGCATCAGAATAGGTAAAGTAGTAGCAGCAGCAATTCTAATGCAAGCATGAGAAAATAGAATGGGCGATATCGGTATGCTCAAGGGGGGGCTTGCCTGGTTGCTTTGCGGCAAAGGCAAGGTCGTCAACGGTGGCACCGGGCTCCGGAGCTGTGTCGGTACCGGGAACTGTGTTGGGGTCTAATGAGAGAGAAGAGGGGGAGGAAATAGTAAATATAAAGCAAACAAGAGCATGACATGACAATACGCAGTGCCGGGTGTGCCTTAACGTATGGTTGCACGACAACGAGGAAGGGGGAATCCATCCGGGAATGTTTTCCCGGTTCTGGACAGTTGTCAGACAGATGATCGGACCGCGTATCCGGATTCGCCTCGTCGTTCTGAGCAACTTTCAAGTATAAAATTTTTCGATCAGAGTTACGGATTATTTTATACGAATTTCTAAAGATTTAATCAATTCCTGGAAATAACAGATTTAATTTAATTCGAAAAGGCTTATTGCGTCAGCATGACGTCAGTATGATGTCAGCGGTCAACATTGACCATTGACTGGGTCAACTGACAGGTGGGGTCCGTTTGTCATTGTCTCCTCACTAACTAACAGAGTTAATCATTATAGTTAAACATGTTAATTAGGTTAAGTTAATTAACCTTAATTAAATCAGTTAATTAATTAACTAATTTAATTATTAATTATTCTTTCTTTATTCTTTTTTTATAAACGTTCTAGGAGGGCCCCCTGTCAGTGGCCTGGGGCTGGCCTTAGCGGGCGCGCGGGCTGGCGGTTATGGGTGCGGGCGCACGAACGGGCGCTCACCCAGCAGGGGCAGCAAGGCTACGGCCACGGCCGGTGGCGAGCAGCGGTGCGGCTGCAGGGGCAAAGCAGCAGCAGGATCCTGTACGGGAGCGGGCGAGTGGGCCTCGCGGGGCACGGCCGGAGGCGGGGCAGGGCACGGCCCGGTCGGTCGCGGCATGGGCGCGGCCGGCAGCGGCGCTGGGCGCGATGAGCTGCGGGCGGGGGCGTGCGCTGGGGAGACGGGGTGCGGCAGGAGCGCGACAGCGGGCTCGACGAGCGTCGGGCGGCCACGGCACCGGCGGGCTGGAGCAGGAGGCGAGCGCGAGCGGGGCCGGTCGGGGGCGCGCAGTCGATGTGGTGAACGCACCGAGCGCGCGCATGGGCGCAGGCCGGCGAGGAGCGGGCGGGCGCTGGCGCTGCGCGGTGAGTGCGTCCACAGACGCGGCGAGGGTGGCACAGAAGGGGGCGACGGGGAAGGAGGACGAGGACCTCACTCACGTTGAAGGCATACAGGGCGGCGAGGCTCGACGGCGACCGTCGATGGAGAGGCGGGGCGGGGCAGTCCGGCGACGGGATCGGGGAGGCGACGGCATCAGGGGTAGGCGCGGGGTCGGGGCGCGCCGTGCGGGAGGAGACGGAGAGGCGGGTGCCGGTGAGGTGGCGAGGGGCAACGGCGAGGTGGTCGGGGCTCGCTGCCCCGATCTCAATCCAGACGGGAGGAGAGAAGAGATCGAGGGGGGAGTGGGGAGGATGAGGGGATAGGGCTAGGGTTTGGTGTGGATTGGGGGGGTTAAGGGGAAGCGGCTGGGCCAGCCTGGCTAGTTACGGCCAGCTGGGCCGAGGCCCAGTGGGGGGGGGTGTTCTGTTTTTATTTTTTTTGCTTTTGTTTTATTTATTTCTTTTCTGTTTGCAAAACTGTTAGGCCACTTATTGATTTTTGGTAACATGTGAGACTTGCCAAACTAAATACTATGCAGTAATTACCACTGTTAGAAAATGGTATGGAGCCAAAGTGATTTCGTATGCATTTTAATTAATGTCAAATGGATTAAATATTTTCCGTTCCTAGCTGTTTGAGTTATTTAATTAACTTATTAATTGTTGATTACAATTTTAGAATAGTCTCTGGAATACTTATTACTTAATGAACATTTTAGTTTCTATGTTAAGCAACTTTTATTTTTCACTTTTAGTTTGAATTTCCATTTGACTTTGAATTTGAAAAGAGATAGGATCCAAATGATGTTTAAGCACTGTTGATCATGATGACATGGCATAATCAAAAAGGGATTACTGTGGCTAACCACTGGGGGTGTTACAGTTATTTTTTGGTTTGTTTTACGTATATGCACGGTAGGAGCATGTAGTACATGTCAAAGAGGGGGGCAACATGTATACTATATATGTGTCATAACCTCGCTCCATGTGGGGACATTCCGGTTCCCGAGGCAGGTGCCACATCAAAGTTGTGCATTGGTATTCAAACATCAGGCAACACCTTGCAGGCGGTGGTTGCCCTATAGGAACTCACTCGCGTGCGGCGCTTCCATCTGTGGGCCCGCGAGGTTGTCCTCCATCACATTGACCCAACGAGAGAGAGGTTAATTTGACCATCAAGGAATGATTCTTTTTGGTTTGTGCTACAGTAGGAGTATATATATACCACGCGTCGAATGGGGGGTAGCACATACCACGCATCATGAACCTCGCTCTCTATGGGGACTTTTCGGTTTCCGGGGTATATAGGTGCCACATCAGAGTTGTGCATTGCGTATTCAAACATCACACAAACACCTCTTTGGGCCACATGCAGACGGTGGTTGTCCTATATAGGACGCTCACTCACATGTAAGGATGGCAATTTTTCCCACGGGTATAGGTACCCGTGGGTACCGTACCCACATGGGCAGGGTATGGGCACACTTTTATACCCATGGGTAGTACCCATACCCTACCCATTAAGTCATGGGTAGGGTACGGGTATAGCCTTGTACCCGCGGGTACACCCATACCCTACCTGCTTGTGAAATAATGTTAAGTTGTGATCAATTAATCATTGATTTGTCATTTGACTCGGCTGACTTATGAGTATGTTGTGATTTTTTAATTTTGATAGTGATCATGTACTCATCTACCTGTTATTGAGCTGAGGTAATTATTATTTTTTTGTCAAATGTGCTATCAATGAGTGTAAAGTGTGAACAACTTATGTATTATTTGTTCTACCCGATGGGTACCCAATGGTACCCGTCAGGTATGGGTAAAGTTTCATACCCGTGGGTACGGGTATGGGTAGAATTTTGTACCCATTGACTATATGGGTATGGGTATGGTATTGCTCTACCCTACCCATTTCCATCCTTACTCGCGTGTGACGTACACTTCGCTCTTGTGGGCCCGCGAGGTCGTCACCCATCACTTTGACCCAACGAGAGAGGTATAGTTTGACGAACAAGGAGGATTAATTCTTTTAGTAGGGTTGTGTTACGGTAGGAGTATATAGTACGTGTCGAAGGGGGGATGGTACCAGCATATACTAGGTGTCACCAACCTCACTCCACGTGGGGACTTTATGGATTTCAAGGCAGATGCGCCACATCAAAGATGTGCATTATTAGGTATTCAAAACATCACAACCTCACACCTCTCCATATATATGCTTGGCACACATGCAAGCCATGGTGGTTGTCCTCTAGCACTCACTCACGCAGTTATCGGCGATGCTTCCATCAGTGGGCCCGCTTGGTCCATAACTTTCATCGACAGCGAGAGAGGTTAATTACTTTGACTTATGAGGGGATTAATTTTTTGTTTGTCTCACGGGTATAGGTCATGATGTGAGATTACATAACTAATAGCACATGTGTGCACATGAATCCATCCCGCTAGATCGAAGTGGGGGGCGAGCACACGACACGTCATGAACCTCTTGCTCTGTGTGGGGACTGTGTGATTTTCAACGTGCACGACATCAATGTTGTGCATTGGGTATTCAACTCATATTCATGCATCACGCACCTCCATAAATATGTTTGGGATACATGCATGCAATGGTTGTCTTTGGACAGTCTCACTCGCTTCGTTATCGGTGGCAAGCCTATATATTTGTGGGCCCGCATGGACGTCCATCATTTCGACCGACGACGAGAAAGGTTACCGGAGTGGATTCTTCTTCTTTGGTTCTTGTTACCATATAGTAGGTCCATCATTCCATGCCTAATTAATTAAGTTTGAGCGCATGTTACGCGTCGTGAACCCTCTCTCACTGTGGGGATTTTACGGTTCCAAAGCATGGCGCCACATCAAAATTGCGCATTGGGTATTCAAACATCACACACCACTTCCATATATATACATATGTTTGGGCCACATGCACATAGTGGGTTTTGTCTTCAGGAACTCCCTCGCGAGGTTATCGGCGACAAAAGCTAGCCCATTTTGCGGGGTCGTGTGGACGTCCATCACTTTGACAAACAACGAGCGGGAGAGGTTATACGACCAAGTTGGATTCTGCTTGGTCCGTGTTACGATACGTCTTGGTGAGATGCCCCCCCCGACGTGTGTGTGGGGTGGGGGGCTACTTCGCACTACCTGCAACCTCCGTGGGGTCGGGGAAGTCCGGTTAATTTTGCGAGGCACATGTGCCACATCAAAGTTGTGAATGTAGTTAAATATCACACCGCACCCTTTTCATACATATAGTAGGACCACCCGCAGGTGGTTCGTATGTGGTCTCACCCATCTCGCGCCACAAAGCACACATTTGTGGGTCGGCACAAGGTCCACCTTTGCCCGGAAGCGAAAGGGGAAGTTTTGACCATGATGGACTCCTATAGGTTTTGTGTTACGGTAGGGTGAGATTTTAGACCTAGCTATTTGGGGGCATGCGTTCGTAGCTAGGATTCCCTTACTGCCGACACGAAGTGGGGTTCGTAGGGGGTGGCTGACTAGCAATATTGTGCGCTTTGTGCGACAGGTGCCACATAAAAGTTGTGCATTGGGTATTTGAACATCAAACCACCCTTTTCATACATATATTTGGTCCACATGCAAGTGTGTTCGTGTTCTGACCCTTTCCCGCGTTATTCTTTTTGCCAAATTTATAAACAGCAGACGAGTTGGATGCAGCAACCGTCTACGATTGGGGACACAACACACACGGTTCGCTCAGACTACCCGTGTGCCACGCCCGTGCCCCAGTCACCCACATCAGCACAGTAGTTTGGGCTCCACAAGGCTTGCCTCCCGCTCTCGAAAATATCTACTACCTCGCAATCTCGAAAATATCTACCGCCTGGAAGGTTTTTTATGTTTGATAGCACACGATTAGTATGTGTGGACCATGTGCGATGTCTGTTACTCCCGCTCTGCTTCAATCCCTTGATTCAAATTTTCAGTAGCCCCGGCATTTTACTCCCGCCTCTGCATCCCTTGCAATCTCAAAAATATCTGCTCGCCCTTGATTCAAATTTTTAGTAGCCCCGGCATGTTACTCCCGCCTCTGCATCCCTCGCAATCTCAAATATATCTGCTCGCCCTTGATCCAAATTTTCAGTATCCCCGGCATTTATTCCCGCCTCTGCATGCCTCGCAATCTCAAAAATATCTGCTCGCCCTTGATGTAAATTTTCAGTAGCCCGGCATTTTACTCCCGTCTAGTAAATTTTTTAGTTGCCGCGGTATTTCCTCAAACACCACCTTGCCCCCCTCCACACACACACACACACACACACAAACACACACCCAAAACCTCCGCTCACACGGACACACACTACCCCTCCCTCACTCAAAACCATTGGTAGGTCGTCGCCATTGCCGCCGCCGCCTCCATCCTCAACCTCTGCCTATGTGCCGGGGAGCTCGAGGAGCCAATGGCCCAAAAGAGGTTTATCGCGGCATCTTCACCTGACGTCGGCGAGGTGGCCGCCGAGGTGTCCTCGTCGTCCTCCGCGGGCTCTTTATCGATCTGCCGTCGCCGGTCGCCCGATTCGCCCGCCGCCGCACCCCTATGCCAGTTCGAGGACTTCCCCGTCCTCCCTCAGGCCCGGAAGCCAACGAGGTCCTACCTTAGGGTCCGGCAGCAGCGATGGTGGACGTGGGTCGCCGAGATTACGGATCAGGAGACCCACACCCACCGGTGTCTCGGTAGCTTCCACACGGCCGAGCTCGTGGCCATGGAGTACGACAGCTGGCAGGTCCGCTACCACGGTGCGGCAGCTAGGCTCAATTTCCCCTTCGGCACATGTCCAGTCGACCTCGTCCCACCGGAGCTAGGGCTGGTGAGCTCGGCTATGGCGCGGGAGGACCGCGAGGCATGGGAGCGCTACGAGGCCGAGGCCGCCAACGAAGCCTACATGCAAGAGCTCCGCCGGCAGCACCCGGAGCTCGTGGAGGCGGAGTGGATGATCTTTGCCAGCGCGGAGGGCGGCGAGGTTATCATGCTCTCCTCTGATGACGAGGTCGAAGGCGGCGAGGATGGCGGTGCAGAGGGCATCGAGGTGGACGGCGAGGACGAGGAGATCGACGTCGACGAGTGGAGGAGTGTCTTCCCCAATGACCCCGACGACGGCACCGGCCTGGACCCGGCTCGCGGAACACCGTACCTGACAAGGAAGGGTTGGTTCGACCTCCACTTCGATCGAAAGTAGTTTAGTTTAGTTTAAATTTATGTTTTATGTTCGGTTATGCAAAACTATCTATGTTTATGTTTGAATGCATGCTACTTTCGGTTGAACCTGCTTTGAACTTGATCAAATTGAAGTTTACAACATTAAGTTTAGGGGATCGACTAGAAACGGCCAAAAATTGGTGGAGTATATATATACTCCACTAAGGGTTTTAGTCCGTTAACTTTTAGGGGATCGGCTAGAGATGGCCTTATGCGCCTTGTTCAGTTATTCACAATGTGATGCTCTATATGTGCAACTATTTGCCGTGCAGTTCAATTTCATCAATAACAGTTTCAACAATACCACTATGAATTACGATATTTGGTTGTTGTTAAGGATGTTGCAGTTAACACGCCTTTTCATTTTTTTAACAATAACTAGTGTACTTTAGACCTGCACAATACCAGTTTGAATGACTATATTTGTTTTTTTTTAATGTTATGCCTGTTGCAGTTAACACACCTTTCCACTTCTTGTTTTGCTTAACTAGCATGCTTAAACCTGCACACTGAAGCAATCATTTGTGGATTATGTTGTCTACCATGGATATATTTTGTTGATGTTTAGCCTGTTGTGCTTAACATGCCTTTATATGTACTCATACAGGACAATATTGAGAACAATTATTGTTTTCCATTGAGGTTAGTTTCATCGCATTGCTTATATATATACTCACTGTTCAGGATATCGGTAGCTGGTACCATATAGCCTGGGGGCTGATAAGGGATTAACCCATCGAATCGGACATTTCACTGAATATATCTGTAACCCATTTATCGGCAGGTTAACTAGGGCCATATTTAATATATCTGAGGCTACATAGCAACATGCATTGTACTGAATGACTAAATATGCAATCCCAGGCTACATAGCAACAAGGAAGAGTGTTACCTTAATGTTCTGATGATGTCTAGATATACATGTAATAAGATCTTATATAATGGGATGGAGGGAGTGTTGTACTACATCATTTTTGCTATTGTTGTTTAGCTTCTAATATTAACTTGGTGCTTTTAGGTACATATGTCATTGCCAAAGATCCACACTTCGACCCTTTCTGCGTATGGGGCAATGAGATATTCATGAACCAACATCAAGTGAGGAAACTGATAAAGATTGTTATTAAAATAGGTCAAAAGATGTCAATCGAACTATTTGTTTACACTTTATGCAAGACAACAGTGAACTGCAGGATGGTAAGTAAGAACACTGTAGCCTTCTTTTTACTGCCCATAATAAGTTGTGTTAGATGACAATGTCTGAATCTTTTTCCTTTGCAGTGGATCCTGAAGCAGTTTACTCAAGATTACCTCTCAAACTACATGATTGGCGGCCGGCCATCACAAGGGGTTGGACTAGAGTCGTGCGTGCCTTCTGCATCGAGGAGAGCACAATAGGGCCATTCCGCTCCACCTTGTTCAGCAACCAGAATGTCTCTTGCCTCTTTCTTTACCATCTTTAATAGTACAAGTATACAACCCTGGTTCATCATTCTTTATTTGGTGCTTATGTAATTCTTTTCTTTGACGTAATTCTTGAACATATGTACCTGTGAATCGAATAATGCATTGGTTGTTTGAACCTGATGGATATGAATAAAGCTATAGCCTACTTTCAAATTCAAATTAGGTACAATTTTAAATAGCAGCAATTAAATTAGGGTGAAATTACGCTCTGCAGGTCATTACGGCGCACACGGTCTATAAAGCACAGCGTGTGTGATATACATCATAATCTGACACGGTTCACGGAGAGGAAACGTGTGTAACCATGCACACAATTGCCATGGGAGGGCCCGAAGACCCACGAGGTTTACAAACAGTGCGGGAAAACTAAATGTGTGTGATTGTCGACCTATCATACACGGTTTACAATCATGAACTATTTGTGATGTGGCGGGCATCGTAAACGTAGAGCCAGTTTGGTACGTGCCTGGAAAAATCCCGTGCCTGGAATGTGCCGGGACTGCGCCTGGTTTTAGGTAAACCCACATAAGTCTGACTGCGATGGGAATGCCAGCACACATGAGTAGCAAGGATGGAGCGTTTGGGATATTAGATATATCCCAAACAATTGTGTGAAGAATCGCGTTTGGGATAGGTGCGGGTGATACGTCTCCAACGTATCTATAATTTATGAAGTATTCATGCCATGTTTACAACAATTTTGTATGGTTTTGGTTTGATTTGGATGGAACTAACCCAGACTGACGCTGTTTTCAGCAAAACTACCGTGGCATTGTTTTTTGTGCAGAAATAAAAGTTCTCCAAATGCAACGAAACTTTTTGACGATTTTTTTTGAACAAAAGAGGCACTAGAAGCTTTGTGGGAGGGCCAGAAGACCCACGAGGTGGGCACAACCCACCAGAGCGTGCCAGAGGGGCCTGGCTTGCCCCGGTGGGTTGTGCTCACCTCGAGGCCCATCTTCACGTGATTCCAACGCTGAAAAATCCTATAAATAGAGAAACCATCAGAAATAACCCTAGATCAGAAGTTCCACCGCTGCAAGCCTCTGTAGCCACGAAAAACCAATCTAGACCCCGTTTCGGCACCCTGTCGGAGGGGAAATCATCACCGGTGGCCATCTTCATCATCCCGGCGGCCACCATGACGAGGAGGGAGTAGTCCACCCTCGGGGATGAGGGTTTGTACCAGTAGTTATGTGTTTAATCTCTCTCTCTCGTGTTCTTGAGATGTCACGATCTTGATGTATTGCGGGCTTTGTTAATATAGTCGGATCATATGGTGTTTTCCCCTCTCTATCTTGTTGTGAATTGAGTTTTCCCTTTGGATTTCGTTCTTATCGGATTGAATACTTTAATGGATTTGAGAACACTTTATGTGTGTATTGATATGAATACCCGTGGTGACAATGGGGTATCATATTGATTCACTTGATATATGTTTTGGCACTAAACTCGCGAATTCCCGAGGTGACATTGGGGTAATCTATGCATAGGGGTTGATGCACGTTCTTGTCTTTGTTTCTCCGGTAGAAATCTTGGGGCACTCTTTGAGGTTCTTTGTGTTGGATTGAGTATTATGAATCTGAAATTGTTTGATGCATATCGTATAATCAACTCACGGATACTTGCGATGACATTGGAGTATCTAGGTGACATTAGAGTTGGTTGGTGTGTATCATATGGTGTTATTTTACTACGAACTCTTGGTTAGATCGATCGGAAAGAATAGCTTGATGTTATTTTAGTACGAACTCTAGGATAGATTGATCGGAAAGAATAGCTTTGAGGTGGTTTCGTACCCTACAAACAATTTCGTCTTATGTTCTCCGCTAGATAGGAACTTTGGAGTGATTCTTCATCGCACGTTGAGGGATGGTTATATGATCCAATTATATTAGCATTGTTGAGAGATTGCACTAGTGAAAGTACGGACCCTAGGCCTCATTTTCAAGCATTGCAATACCGTTTGTGCTCCGTTTTATCAATTGCTACCTTGCTGTTTTTTATTGTTCCTATTACAAAAGCAATATCTACTATCATTACTATGCTTTTATTACCATCTCTTCGCTGAACTAGTGCACCTATACAAATTACCATTG
Organism: Thinopyrum elongatum; assembly: GCA_011799875.1. NCBI lineage: Eukaryota > Viridiplantae > Streptophyta > Magnoliopsida > Poales > Poaceae > Thinopyrum > Thinopyrum elongatum. The sequence goes on along the minus strand of CM022301.1, from coordinate 464,080,477 downwards.
TATTTGGTGTGTTGGGGACACAAGAGACTCTTTATTATTTGGTTGCAGGGTTGTTTGAGAGAGACCATCTTCATCCTACACCTCCCACGGATTGATAAACCTTAGGTCATCCACTTGAGGGAAAATTTCTACTGTCCTACAAAACTCTGCGCTTGGAGGCCCAAAACTCTACAAAACTCTGCGCTTGAGGAAAAATTTCTATAAGAACAAGTTGTGTAGTAGACATTAGCGGGCATCGCATACGCTTTGTTCTGGAAAACGTATGCATTCCTACTCCTATCCCCGACGGTTTTTGGGTCGTGTGGGAAGGACCCCCCTATCGCCCACACTCGCTTGGCGATGGTTTAAAATGCCGTCGCGGAAAGGGGTTAAAAACCGTTTGTATAGCAGCTCGCTGTACCAGTGAATGATCATGTATATAGGCATCACGTCTGAGACAAGTAGACCAATTCCTGCCTGCATCTACTACTATTACTCCACACATCGACCGCTATCCAGCATGCATCTAGAGTATTAAGTTCATAAAGAATGGAGTAACGCCTTAAACAAGATGACATGATGTAGACAAATTAAACCCACGCATGAATAAACCCCATCTTTTTATCCTTAATGGCAACGATACAAATACATGTCATGTCCTCTTCTGTCACTGGGATTGAGCACCGCAAGATCGAACCCATCACAAAGCACCTCTCCCATTGCAAGAAAAATCAATAGATCAAAGAGAAATACAAAACTATAATAATCATGCATAAAAGAGTTCAGAGAAGGCTCAAATAATATTCATGGATAATCTGATCATAAACTCACAATTCATCGGATCCCAACAAACACACCGCAAAAAGTCATTACATTGAATAGATCTCCAAGAACATCGAGGAGAACAATGTATTGAAGATCAAACTGAGAGAAGAAGCCATCTAGCTACTAGCTATGGACCCCTAGGTCTGTGGTAAACTACTCACACATCATCGGAAGGGCGGCAAGGTTGATGTAGATCCCCTCTATGGTCGATTCGTCCTCTGGCAGAGTACCGGAGAAGTCCTCCAGATGGGATCTCGCGAGAACAGAAACTTGCGGCGGTGAAAAAAGTATTTTGGGTGGCTCTCTGATGTCAAGAGAATATTTGAGAATTTATAGAGGCGGAATTAGGTCAAGAGGTGCCACGAGGGGCCCACAAGCCTAGGGGCACCCCCCTGGGGTGCGCCTCCCGAGCTTGTCGCTCCCTCGTGGCTCGTCAGGTCTTCTCCCAAACCTTCTAGGGCCTCTTCTGGTCCAGAAAAAATTAATCCAAAGTTTTTTCTTCATTTGGACTCTGTTTGATATTGATTTCCTGAAAAGCCAAAAACAAGCAAAAAATAGCAACTGGCACTAGGCAGTAGGTTAATAGGTTAGTCCCAAAAAATGATATATAATTTCATATAATTGCATATAAAACATCCAAGATTGATACAATAAAAGCATGGAACAATAAAAAATTATAGATACGTTAGAGACGTATCAGTCAGCACTAATAATAACAGGATATATCTTCTTTTCATCAAGATAAGCATATTTTAATATATCAAGTTATTTGCTTTAATTCAAACACGGGATCACTCTTAGGTGCAAGAGGGCCCCCAAGAGTTTCAACAGGCAAGTTATGTTTAACGATAGGTACTTGTTTGATGAATATATCATCTATTTCATTCCTTTCATTCATATGCATATTATTTTCATGGTCTAGCAAATATTGTTCTAAAGGATCGATAGGAGGAACATCAATAGAAGCAAAGACCAATAATTTCATCCTTACTAGACAATTCTTTTTCATGTGGTTGTCTACAAAACTTAGAGAAATTGAACTCATGAGATACATCACCAAATTTAACTCTAACCTTCTCTTTAACACAAGAAATTTTAGCATTAACGGTATTCAAGAAAGGTCTACCAAATATAATGGGACAAAAATTATCTTGTTGTGAACCAAGCACTAAGAAATCAGTTGGGTATTTGATCTTACCACACAAGACTTCAACATCTCGAACAATCCCAAGTGGTGAAATAGTATCTCTATTTGGTAGCTTAATAGTAACATCAATATCTTCAATCTCAGCCGGTGCAATATCATTCATAATTTCTTGATATAGAGTAAACGGAATAGCACTAACACCAGCACCCATATCACATAAACCATGATAGCAATGATCTCCAATTTTAACAGAAACAACAGGCATGCCCACTACGGGTTTATTCTCACTAGCATATCGCGTTCATTTCTAACGGGTTTAGCAATTCTAGCAGCATCATCGCAAAGATAAATAACATGCCCATCAATATTATCAACTAAGAGATCTTTAACCATTGCAATATTACATTCAACCTTAATTTGTTCAGAGGGTCTACGTGTTCTAATATTACTTTTATTAACCACAGTTGTAGCTTTAGCATGTTTCTTAATCCTAATGGGAAAAGGAGGTTTCTCAATATAAGCAGTAGGCAAACTGGATCAACATTATAAATGATTGTTTCATCTTTAGCTATAACAGGTTCCTCAATTATTTCCTCAATAGGTGGATGATATTTAAACCACTTCTCTTTAGGGAGACCAATATGAGCAGCAAAAGATTCACAAAATGTAGCTATTATCTCAGAGTCAAGTCCATATTTAGTACTAAACTTATGAAAAGCATCAGCTTCCATAAAAGATTTAACACAATCAAACTCAAGATTATACCTGACTCTTTACCTTTGTCGAATTCCCAATCTTCAGAGTTGTGTTTAATTCTTTCCAAAAGATTCCACTTGAATTCAATAGTTTTCTTCATAGAAGAACCAGTGGAAAAAGAATCGATCATTACGAGAAGCCGAGCATAAAAATTCTGAATAATAATTTCTCTTGAGAGCTCATGATTGGGGCATGTGTGCAGCATGTACTTAAGCCTCCCCAAGCTTGAGCGATACTTTCTCCTTTACGAGGCCAAAAATTATATATATAATTCCAATCACGGTGAACCAAATGCATAGGATAAAACTTCTGATGAAATTCCAATTTCAGCCGGTTCCAATCCCATGTTCCAGTATCATCCAATAGCCTATACCATGTCAATGCCTTTCCCTACAAAGATAAAGGGAATACCTTCTTCTTAACTCCATCCTCGGATAAACCTGCAAGCTTAAACAATCAACAAATTTCATCTATATATATCAAGTGCATATCAGGATGTACCGTTCCATCTCCTGCATAAGGATTAGCTAACAGTTTCTCTAACACACCCGAAGGAATCTCATAATAAATATTTTTAGTAGGTTTAGTAGGTTGAGGGGAAACTCTTATTGCTTCTGGTCAAGGTGAAGATACCCCGAACAAACCCCTCAAAGGACTACTTTCCGTAGTGACAAGTGACAGTAAATTTCAGCACGTAATATAAATGTTTCCTTACCAAAGGCGCTTCACTCCCCGGAAATGGTGCCAGAAAAGAGTCTTGATGACCCACAAGTACAGGGAATCAATCATAGTCCTTTCGATAAGTAAGAGTGTCGAACCCAACGAGGAACAGAAGGAAATGACAAGCGGTTTTCAGCAAGGTATTTTCTGCAAGCACTGAAATTATCAGTAACAGATAGTTTGATAGCAAGATAATTCATAACAAGTGACAAGTAGCAATAGTAACAAAGGTGCATCAAGGTAGCCCAATCCTTTTTATAGCAAAGGACAGGCAGGAGCTTTCTCTTATAGTAAGCAAAGCGTTCTTGAGGACACATGGGAATTCATCTAGTCACTTTCATCATGTTTATTTGATTCGCGTTCGCTACTTTGATAATTTGATATGTGGGTGGACTGGTGCTTGGGTGCTGTTCTTACTTGAACAAGCCTCCCACTTATGATTACCCCCTCTCGCAAGCATCCGCAACTACAAAAGAAGAATTAAGATAAATCTAACCATAGCATGAAACATATGGATCCAAATCAGCCCCTTACGGAATAGCGCATAAACTAGGGTTTAAGCTTCTATCACTCTAGCAACCCATCATCTAATTACTACTCCACAATGCCTTCCCTTAGACCCAAATATGGTGAAGTGTCATGTAGTCGACGTTCACATGACACCAGTAAGGGAAACACAACATACATATCATCAAAATATCGAACGAATATCAAATTCACATGATTACTTATAACCGGACTTCTCCCATATCCTCAAGAACAAAAGTAACTACTCACAAATCATATTCATGTTCAAGATCAGAGGGGTATTGAATATCATTAAGGATCTAAACATATAATCTTCCACCAAATAAACCAACTAGCATCAACTACAAGATGTAATCAACACTACTAGTAACCCACAGGTACCAATCTAAGGTTTTGAGACAAAGATTGAATACAAGGGATGAACTATGGTTCCAGATGTGATGGTGATGGTGAAGATGTTGATGAAGATTGGTCCTCCCATGATGAGAGGATCATTGATGATGTCGATGGCTTCGATTTCCCCCTCCTGGGGGGAAGTTTCCCCCGCGGAATCGCTTCGCCGGAGAGCAGAAGTGCTCCTGCCAGGTTCCACCTCGAGATGACAGCGCTTCGTCCTAAAACCTTCCTATTGATTTTTTTTCTAGGTTAAATGGCATCATATAGCAGAAGATGGGTTTCAGAAGCCTGCGAGGGGCCCCACAAGCTCGGAGGTCGCGCCCCCAGGCTTGTGACTGCCTGGTGGGTCCCCCTCTGGTAATTCTTTCGCTGGTATGTTTTATATATTCCAAAATAAATCTTCGTAAATTTACAGGTCATTTGGAGTTGTGCAGAATAGGTATCTTTGATGTAGCCCTTTCCGGTCCAGAATTGCAGCTGCCGGTAATCTCCCTCTTCATGTGAAACTTGAAAAATAAGAGAAAAAAGGCATAAGAATTGTATCATAACATGAAATAACAATCCAAAACACAATAAATGACGGTATGAAAACATGATGCAAAATGGACGTATCAGTCCTTTGCTATAAAAAAAGGATTGGGCTACCTTGCTGCACCTTATTACCATTGCTTCTTGCTACTTGTTACAAATTACCTTGCTATCAAACTATCTATTACCGATAATTTCAGCGCTTGCAAAGAATACCTTACTAAAAACCGCTTGTCATTTCCTTCTGCTCCTTGTTGGGTTCGACACTCTTCTTATTGAAAGGACTACGATTGATATACTTGTGGGTCATCACTGCGTCACCTCGGCTGGACCGGGGGCTTCGCCATTGCTTCAGCAACCTACTCCGGAGGCTCCAGCATCGCCCTGTCGACCTGTTGCTTCACCTCGGCTTGATCGAAGACTTCTCCATCGCTTCACCAACCTACTCCGAGGGCTCCAGCCTCACCCTGCCGACCTGTTGCGTCACCTCGACTCGACCTGGGGCTTCGCCTCACCATGTCGGTAGTGCTATGTCGCCACTTCGTTGAGCCGAGATCTTTGCCTGGCCGCCTCAGGACCGACTTGGGGGTTGGGGCCTCGTCCCGCCACAAGTCCGGACCGCGTCATCAACACCGGGAGCATAAAACCATCTAAGTCACTTTCATGGTCAAACTTATTCAATTTTCAATTTTTATTCGGTTCAACCAAGCATTCTATTTGTGTAAAACAAAAACGTTGTTCGTTAAAAACTATCTAAAAACATTTTCTTTACTCAAGTTAACTGGGGGCTCTTAAATTAATATGTGTCATTTTATAATAAGTGTTTTCTTCTTAGTCGTTGCAAAGTCTTTTTTTTGCTACTTCTTTTTTGGCTCGAGTTACGATCAGATAGCCGACAACCTGGCTTCTCTATATGATGACTCGAGTTTAGAAATGGCACGAGAAGCACTCCGCCTTTGAGATAAGGAGGTTGAAGCCGAAGGATAGCCTACTCGAAGCCTAGAAATTGGGCGTATCATGTTAAACCATGACGGAAGCATAAATTAATTTTAAGACCAATTTTGGATTGGCACCAAAAAACTTGATTTAATTCTAACATAAAGTTTTTACGTAAGTTTTTTTGGTTTCTGAGCTCATGACACTTTTAACCTATTTGAATGTTTTCTCCAAGAGGTAGGACATCCTCTTGACTGAGGTGCACTGCATGTAATTCTGCTTGGGAAATATGTTTTCTGACCCGTAGTTCGGCATCTTCCCTCCCGAGCTGCACCTCGGTGATTGCAAAACGCAAAATGAGGCTGAACCAGTTCCCGAGGAGATGCGATCCTAGGGTCGGCCATGTTGCCCAATCCAAGTCTCGGGGGCTACTGAATTAACGATTCAATGTAGAAAATTTAAATTACAATATGGTTTCCGAGGAGATTACGATCCTCAGGTTGGTTGGCTGCACCCAACCCGAGTCTCATGGGCTACTACACACCATGTTTCTATTCCTAAAGTATGCTGCTAAGTAAGGACTTGATCCTCATGCTGATTTCGTGAATCGACATAAGTCTTATGGGCTACTGGGATCAGCGGTTTTATGTTATCTTTCATGTGCACCTCGTACTTTAGGCCGACACGCGCCTTGAGGGCTACTGGCTATACATCTCGGCAGAGGATAAATTGCAGCTAGCTTGGTGGAAAACTTTTTTTTCGGAGGCCGACAATCTACATCGACAACTCAAGACCGAGGTGGTGCATCGCTTCGGAGGCAATCTGGCATTGGAGCTTGGTTGCAAGAAAATAACAAGGCACTTGTGAATATTGGCCTAAAGGGCTCCTCGGATGCCCGACATGTGAATGATACGTCTCCATCGTATCTATAATTTTTTATTGTTTAATGCTAATATTCTATAACTTTTCTATACTTTTGGTAATATTTTATATTATTTTTGGGACTAACATATTGATCCAGTGCCCAATGCCAGTTCTTGTTTGTTGCATGTTTTTTGTTTCACAGAATATCCATCTCAAACGAAGTCCAAACGCGAAAAATTTACGGAGATTTTTTTGGAATATGTGATTTTTGGGAAGAAGAATCAACGTGAGAGGTGGTCCACAGGCCCCACAAGCTCATAGGGCGTGCCCCTAGGGCTTGTGGCCACCTTGTAAGTCGGTTGGGGTATCCTTTGGCCGCAAGAAAGAGAATATCCGGAAGAAAATCCCCTCAAAATTTCAGCCCAATCGGAGTTACGAATCTCCGGAAATTTAAGAAACGGTGAAAGGCCAGAAAATGGGGTCGCGAAACAGAAGAGAGAGAGAGAGAGAGAGAGAGAGAGAGAGAGATCCAATCTCGGAGGGGCTCTCGCCCCTCCGCCGCCATGGAGGCCAAGGACAGGAGGGGAAACCGTGCGCATACCCAACCGTGTTGAACCCACGAGATATCCATGGATCAGATGTTTGCCAGTTCGTTCTCGACCAACTGAGAATAGCTTCCTCCTCCATTTCTTTCTCATATTCATCAGACTTGAGAACTACCTCCTCCTCACATTTCCTGCTAGTACTTTCCCTTTTTGCCTTTCCTTTATCATTGGTTGTACCTGCCTTGCAATTCTTAGCTCGAAGCTGGTGGTCCCACCAACATCCTCATCCAACTTGCCCACACCTTGCATGAACTTCTCGATTTGGGTTGAGATTTCTGTGCACATTTCGTGTACCAACAACCTTAGCTTCTTCTTTTTCCGCAACAAAAAAGCGAAACAACAGAAAAAGGCCAAAAAATGTTATCTCATTTAAAAATGATGAAAAAATACATTAGGGTTGTAGTCCTATGACAGCTTCATCCCAACAAACTTATAGGTAGCTGCCAACTGTAGGTCCAGCCGACTGCCCCCATCATCTTCATGACCAACTACTAGGTCTCATCCGTCAGGCGGCTCAGGATCCGACTTTAAGGACTTAGCCTAGTCTCGAGCCACCCTCCTATTCTTTGATGGTCTGGCGGTGGTGACACTTGGCCCACAATCTTCTGGGTCGTATCTTCGATAGGCTATGGCCTTTGAGTGAGCCATTCGTATACTTGGGCCTACCCCATATTTCTAACCCCGACATCAGGCAAAGCATGTGTGACTCATGAGCAACTACAGAATGATACAACTGATACAAAAAATATCGCAATTGTTCCTATAAAATTAGGAAAGTATGGCTTTTAAATTGGCAACTACAGAAAAATAAAACTGTATGTTATGTTTCCTCTGTGGAAAAAAAACTTGCACGTAATTTTCCATAGAACCCTTTCTGATCATGTCCTTGATAATTGCTTTGATAAGTCTGTTATTCCATGCTTTAACCCTTTGAAGAACATATGGTGTGCCCTCGTTCATGAAGTCCTTGTTGACCAAGTCAAGCAAGTCTAAACAAAGTCGTTTCACAGGCAAAAGAGGATGTGAGTTAGCAAAAACAAGATAAAAGCATATGGAAAAAATGGGTCGAAGGTATTTTATCACTAAGTGAAAACGACAACAACATATTGTATTCTTATTTCCCAACCCCATGAAAGCTATTCTCAGTTGATCAAGAACAAACTGGCAAACATCTGATCCATGGATATCTCATGGGTTCAACACGATTGGGTAGGCGCACGGTGACACCCTAAGTCACTGGCACAAGAAAATATCTGAATACAACAAGCCATGCACTTAAGAACTACTCATCGATAACAGCTCCCATGTCGCTACCATCATACACCAGTTGGTTATTGTCGGTGCAGGTCGTGTGGGGGTCTCGTATATATCATGCACTCGCCTAATTGTGTTTAGTTGCATATCAAAGACAACCTTCCTGCCTCCCTTTGGCAAGCCCCAGATCTAGTGAACGGTTGTCGCATCAACTAGAATCTTCCCCTCTCTGGAATATCATCTCACACCAGTCGGTTAGTCTTGGCGCAGGTCATGTGGGGGTCTCATGCATATTGTGCACTCACCTAATTGTGTTTGGCTGCATATAGAAGACAACCTTCCTGCCTCCCTTTGGCAAGCCCTAGATCCTATGAACGCTTGCTACATCAACTAGAATCTTCCGCCCTTCTCTGGAATAACAAAGTGTGACAACTCCGGGTCATAGCACTTCGTGGCAAATTTGACAAGGTCGCCTTTCAAGGTGCTTGTGTCAATGTCAAGCACACCCTGACCCTTGCTTACCACCCCAAACACATCCTCAGACCCCCAAATCGAGTCGCTAGTCCAGATGAACCTAATGCACTAGCGTGAGTCTTTCCATCGTCATTGAGAGTGCCACCCTTCGCTTCCCACACGTGACACGACCAACGATGACGAATGCCATCAAACCCGACCCCAAAACACACGCGAGAGGAAAGCGGGGGCGGGGAGAGACACAGAGATGTGTGGAGAAATTCACTCAAATGTGTTTTGAACACACGAGAGAGAGGAGTAGCGCAACTCCCAATATTCGAACTAGGCGAACAACGATCATGGGCGGTTTTGCTTGGAATTACTATTCATGGGTGGTTTTGCTTGGAATTACTATTCATGGGCCCACCACTATGCGCAGCGTCGGCCATCTCATGTCACGACATGTGTCAGAGCACACGGCCATTGCCCCAGATGCTAAACCTTCCATCAAAATCGGACGGCTCATGCTCAGTGACACCGACGCAACTGCACTTAGAGCATCTCTAGCAGACCCCGTATAACCCCGCAACCCGCAAAATAACCGCCAAAATACGGGTCCGCGTGAAAAATCCTACCCGACCAGACCCTGCAAACGCGTCCGGCCCGTAAAAGTTTTTGCAGGACGTGGCATAATTCCCGTCCCAACCCGTGAAAATGCGGATTCCCCCCCTCGGCCCGTTGGCGCCTTGTATATAGCGGGAGCGGTTGGTGGGGGCACATTTCAGCCCACGCTTTTCCCCACCAACCGCCGCCCCTCTCCACCTCGCCCCGCGCTTTTCCCCACCCCCGCCGCCGGGCCGCCGCCTACGATTCCGGCCAAACTAGCCGGCGGGATCATGCCGGAGGGCCGCCACACGCCCGAGCTTGCCCTCCGCCACTTCCTCCTGCGTCGGCGGGCCGGAAAGTTGCAGATCGGCGGCTGTTCGATGCGGCGGCCGGATTTGGCATTTCCGGGCACCGGTGGCTGCGCCAAGCCATGGATTGGTCGGGGAGCAGCCCGCGCAGCCCCGGCAAAGCCCCAGCGCCGCATGCAGGTACGAGTTCTTCCTGTAGCCGCCGCCACCGTCGGTTTGCCGGCAAGGATTCGGTTGGCCGTCCGCCGGGCTCGGCGCTTGCGCAGCGGCTCGCCGATGCCGCTAATACAATGCGACGACTGCACGCGGACAGTGGTGCGGCTAACTTCTGGCACGCCGAAGCACCCCGGATGGGTGTTCTTCAAATGCGAAAACGACGGGGTATGTGTTGTTTCCATTCGGCTTTGTCACTGTATTCTTCGGTTCAATTGCAATAGCTCATTTTGAACATTGTCATGTGTGTAGGAAGATGGATGCTCATTTTGGTTTTGGGAAGGAGAATACATTGATTTATTGATAGAAAGAAACTTAATAGATGTGTGTGCACTTCTTAGTAGAATTGAGGCTAATGATGCGGCTGCATGTGCAATTAGAGAAGAAAGTAGAGGGGAAGCAACGTCTACTTCTTTAGAACTATTGAAAGTGAATCAATCTGTACTATCCATTGATGATGATTTACATTATATATCCCCTGAGGGGATACATCCACCGGACGCGATGTTTAGAAGAGAAGGGAGAGAAAGATGCGTCAGTTAGCATATGGCTAACTGCCTCCTAATTACAACGTGGAGATTATCCACATAATTAATTGTAACACTGCCCCTAATCTACACTTGTCCACGCAGAATCATCATCTTGGTTAGAGACTCCTCCAAAATCCATGTGGGAAAATATGAGAGTATAGTGTTTGATATGTAGCCAAAGCTCCTTCAAACCCAGTAGGAAAAATAAGGAGAAAATGCCGCAACATATAATGGTTATTGTCTCTTTCAACTCAATATGAGGAAAACCCATAGAATTAAAAGGACAATAAATATGTCGTATATACTTTCTTAAAAAACCCCGGTGGGGAAAACAGAAAGTATGACATATGGTCTTGTGTTGATATTACCTCATTAAAAACCTGTATGAAAACCTGTAAAGTAAACTCATGAAGGAAAAAAGAGTATAATATGATGCATTGAACAGGAACAATTCAGGAAGATACTCCCCTTGATTCTTGCAAATTCCAAATCCGTCACATACCAATTCCATGAATCTATCTCTGGAATGTAGAAGTTGGTAGAGACTTGATGAACAAATCAGTCACATGATTTGACTTGCAAGATATGCAATATAGTGGTATTGCTTATTATGTAACCTGTTTGCATCCGGGCAACACAAGCAACATTATCTTTGAGATAATCATTGGTGGATGTAACCACGAGGCATGTTTCGAAGACTTCCATGAGATGGCTACCACACCTAGTAGGAACACCAACCTTGTCTACAATCTGACATAGTAGGGATCTGATCGATGTATCCAATGATATTGGTATCAAAAGATTTCTCTGAAAATGAAAAATTAGGACAAGATGTTTGATGCATTGGAGATATCGAAAGATATTCTTGAGTCTCACCAATTTTGTTTGGTGGATCCAATGCAAGCACGGTGATATGGAACCTTAGGTCCCAACATCTTATTTCCATCTCCTCATGGTCTAAATGAATCTTTCTCTATGTCTAGAGAACGGACAACCATGGGAATTATGGATGGATAACACTTGTCCACAATCAATTTCTCCAATATTCTGGATATAGACAACATGGTGTACCATAATGCATGAGTGAAGGTGCTCGAGGTTTACCCAAATCCTTCATCTCAAATTCCGTCATTTAGATGATCACATGATTCGTCATTGCAGGAGTAATCCTTGTATATGACGATCATGCATGGATAATCATCATTGTAGGAGTAATCCTTGCATGTAAGGAACTCACTACGTCGGTTGTACCAAATTTACCGACGATAATAATAAGTCATGTGGTGACTTATTGATTTTACGCAATGTATGTTGCGTCTTGCATTTTGATTCAGAAGTTAGATTCCATCGGGAACCATCTATATCTGAATCTAGTGATCCACATGGATATGTAATCACTACATCTATCAACTGCATAGATAGATGATTTTGTACTGCCAATGATATAAATTATCGGAAAGAGATTCCACCTCTAGAGAATAGTTGGGTATCTGCGTGAACCCTTGTGCTACAATACTTGCTCTATGTTTCACCACCTTGTTATTCTCAATTCTGTTTCCAGAAGAAAACTGGTGTAGGTATTGCTTATGAATACCTTCCCATTATTGAGCAAGATTATTTCTACCTAGATTATACCCTTTGCTTGAGTTCAGTCCGAGTGTTGTTCACACTTTGCCATGGACATGGTCTTTGGATCTGAATCACTTGAAAGGTTTTGCAATCTAGTTGAGAAATGTATGTCTACAATTGTAGACTTCTGGTTATATGTTTCTCCAGAATCTATATATTTATATATAGTTAATGGAAATATCGTTACCCATGGTGACTGCTTGCGATTTTCCAATGCGTTTGAGTTGGGTATTCCGATGTCCTGGTCATTGTGTGCACTATGACCTGGGTTGGTGGAGTTTTCCCATCCACTGGGTGTATACTACCCATTAGGTGTCTGTCAACGTGAAGTTGACTTGCATTTACTGATTCAGAGGCCTTGATATCCTTGCTTGCGAGAAGCCAAATCCTGATGTACTTTTGCAATACATCTCCCCCTGTTGCTTCGAACGGGGAGTGGAGTGGTTTTTGTTGGTACCTTCACTCTTTCAGGCATATTTTTGCAGGATTGTAGGAGTGTGTGACACCTTTATGTCAGTAAATAAATCTGATAGGTTATTTGCAATGTGTTTGCAAATCTTCTAAACGCACGGTTCAGATCTTTGAGTACGTGTATTTGAGGCAGAAATGTGTTGAACATTCCACTAATTTCCTGGCATTCTTTATGGTACTTGAAATCTCCCCCTAATGCCTGGAAATGTTCCTCATTGAATCAGCATACTGGCCTTGAATAACTCCCCATGTGAGGGGCTTGATGTATTGAAGGTAATACAGTTATTCCTCACATAGATCCCAACTATATGTTGAGGGGCCAATGATGTATGCCGGGTGGTGATATCGGTATGCAACCGAATTACTGCAGATGGGAAATACTTGGTAGATTTCCACGTATCAAAGATAGAGGGGAGTAATATTATGCAGTTTGGTCATGAGCGTGTAAAACTACAGGACTCCAACGTAAAGTTAGTAAGTTGCAAAATTCCAGAGTAAAGATAATGCAATGAGCTTAACTCTTTGGATAAAGGATTCTACCAAACCATTTTGAGTCCAGACATATAGGACAAAGTGCTAAACTTCAATCCTAGGGCCATATTGAAGGCACGCAAGGAGAGTTCTGCAATTGTCCATTCGATTTTGATTGAAATCGATATTCAGGATAATGAGCCAATGGTTTCGTGTGGATAAATCACACTTGGGACCATCGTGTAGATGTGTCTTTCAAAAACCATGAATACCTGAATAGTCTAGTCAATGGTTGGGAAGAGCCACTTACCTCTACTTGATGTATTCAAGGAGTCAGAGTGGTTCAGCGTAGACTTTAAGGTGCACGGGCCTTAAAATTAGCTTCCCTACGTCACATGTAGTGCACACAAAATCCAAATATTGTTAGAATTTAGCATCATAATAGTCATAAACCAATGGAATCGCTGATAGTTTCTCTTTCAACCCAATGTCACGATGACCAAGGCGAGAATGCTAAGTTTGTCATGTACAAGACATTTTGAAAAACTATCTTGTAAGCAACATGTGCTACGGGTTTTGTAGTATGTGTAGTGCAATGCCGAAGATACATAGAGAATGTGCTTGCCATATCCATTGCATATGGTAAAGAGAAGACATTCCTCTTTGTTGTCATCATAAGTTTCGCTATGGAAACTATTTTGACGGATACCTCTATAGTTTAGTAGGGTACGAGTTAAACTGGGAAGCAATAAAGCATCCTGACGTTACTCGAGTACCCACAGGAATAGTAAATATGACTCGAGTTGAGCCAACAAATACCTCATCGCGTCTAGCGATTTTAAAATATCTCCTTTCTCTCAACGAGAGTGGAAACATTTCACTATAGAGTTCGTGGTGCATATGTCCACATGGCACAAATCATCTTTCATCAGATTGACCCCCGTAGAAATCTATATAGACATGAACATTCTCAAGAAAATCACTGTCAGATATATAGAATACATACAAATGAATTTGTACCAAAGTGCTGATACAATATATTGTGATATACAATATATGATGACAACAATACTTATATTGTTATTACCAATATATGATGACAACAATACATAAATGGACACCACTCAGGAGACAAAGGGACTATTCATAGTCTCCAAAGATGTCGGTTGAGGCATATTCAACCTTCATGTTCTCCGTGCCCATAGGGTCCCATCACCGCTAGTGATGTCGGGTTAAAGGGTGAAGTAAGATTCAAACCTTGGCCCTTGAGTTTCATTGTGTCATAGGAATTGCTGATACAGAATAACCAGATGCAGAGATCTAAATCAATATAATGCCTTATGATGCATAAGGCAACATATTTATTCTGTTAGTGGTGCATAGGTGAATCCGATAGGTCTTGGATTGCACACATTATCCAACAAGACACAAGAGTGATCATAATGTCCATGGCCCAGGTAGAGCAGTGGGGGCCATTGAGGGCGAATGCCTCAAAATTTCTAGCCATCGGTTACCAGAGATAATTAATTTATGATGAGTAAATTAAAGACCATCATGGTTAGTATTGTAATGAATTTTGCAAATCAATTCTTGCTCGTATTAAGCCAAAAAGGCTCAAGATGAATTGATTTGTATTTGCAAGAAATTAAAATAAATCTCAATTGCAAATAGTGGATGTATAATTTCAACATGTAGAACATGGAAATATATTACATCATAGATAGATTCTGGAATACATATGGTACTCAACAGAAAAACACTACTAATGTAGTGAATAATAATGATGTTGCAAACTTGATGCTCAAGTGAAAAACTCGAATTGTATAGACCTCAAATTAAATGAGATGATCTTGTATCAAGATGCAAGATAATTCAGCAGGGTGAATTAATATTTTGCGAGAGAAAATTAATCTCAATCGCAATGAGAATGTTTTGCGAGAGAAGAAAATTCTCAATCGCAAATCAATACTGTAGAGGTACTGAATTTATCTTTGTAAGAGATAAAGAAAATCTCAATTGCAAATAATAGATGTAAATAATCTCAACATATAAGAAACATGGAGATATATTACATCAACATATTATATGGAATACATAGTACTCAACATATTTACAGTACTGAAATTTAAGTACTGTAATTAACAGTGTCTAAAACAGAGTTAAACCACTGTTAATAGAACAAAATGCGAATTAATCAAGAAAATATAGGATTAATTCGGCAGGATTTAAAATGGACCGAGAACACAAGGGCCTGCCGGCCCATACGGCCTTACAGGCAGCCCAGCCCCCACCGCCTGGAGTGGATAAATAAGGCAGAGGGGAGACCTCGGGAGCAACCGCTCCTCCGATCCCCGCTGCCGGCGGCCGTCTCATCGGCGAGGAGCGAGAAAACCCGGCGCGTCGTCATCTCCGCTGCAGGGAGCCACGCCGGAGGGCGCCGCCGCTTCCGGGGCCGGAGGGCCAGCCAAGGGCCGTTGCCTCGGGCGCCGCCTGCGCGGATGCGAGCCGAGGGCCGCGTCGCCGTCTCCGGTGCGGGGAGCCACGCCGGGGGCGCCGCCGCGTCGCCCAGCCGCACGTCGGAAGACCAAGCGCGTGCAAGAGGGCGCGTGGCCGGGCGGCAGGGCGGCCGGCGTAGCGCGGGGCTCGGCGCGGCGGCCGGGATCGGGGCGCGGCGTGGCGCGGGTCCGGCGGCGCGGAGGCCGTGGCCAGGGGCGCGGCGGCCGGGCGGACGAGCGCAGGGCGCGGAGGCCGTGGCCTGGGGCGCAGCGCGGCCAGGCGCGGGCGGCCGGGAGGCAGCCGGGCGCCGCGCAGCGACGGGAGGAGCGCGGGGGCACGGCGTGGAGGCCGGGCTGCCGGGCGCGGGGTGGGGTGCGGCGCGGAGTCGCCGGAGTCGGGAGCCACCGCGGGCGTCGGGCACTGGAGTTGGCCGCCTTGCTCGTCGTTCCTGTAGCCTTGCTCTTCTCCTCCATCCTCTGTTATTTCGATTCTCAGCTGGAGTCGAATTGCTCGTGGTTGAGCGTGCTTGTTTCTTGGGCTCGACTCTGAATCCAATTGGCAGCGATGCACCTGTAGATGGAAATCGTCGGAGTTGCTCCTCCGAGGTTGCCGCTTTCCTGTTTCTTCGTTCTCGCTGTTAAGCGCCAATGGAATCGCTCCGCGGGAGCGTGCTGATAACGTATTGAAAGTGAATCAATCTGTACTATCCATTGATGATGATTTAGATTATATCCACCGGACGCGATGTTTAGAAGAGAAGGGAGAGAAAGATGCGTCGGTTAGTATATGGCTAACCGCCTCCTAATTACAACGTGGAGATTATCCACATAATTAATTGTAACAAGAACCAAAAAAGAAGAATGAAAAATGCAAGATCAAGAATCGGAAGATCAACAACAAATGCAATGAGAAGATATTGCTCCAACTAGTAAACGCAGTTATGGAAGTTGGATATCTTCTAAAATGTATAATTGTGGTTCTTGTTTTCTTTGGTCTTGCTATTCTAGCAAAATTTGATGAATTGCTATGTATCCAATGCCATTGAAGAAAATAAAAAAACAAAGAAATGTATTTTTATGTGTGAAATTGAAATGCAAATTTTGGATTTGCAGGCCGGCGTCTAAGCAGACCCGCAAAACCAACCCATAAAAAAGGCCCATAAAAAAGCATATTCCATGAATATCCTTTTTTCGGGTCCATTTTGCAAGGTCTGACTCTGACGCCGCCTACGCCTGCCCACAAACTGTCAATGCGTTTTGCGGGACGGCTAGAGATGCTCTAGGCGACAGCACCTTGATGCTACCTCGGTCCAACCACATCAGCACATGAAACACCATTGATTTAAGATTTACTCAACGCACTAGTAGCCTCATCGAACCCACCAGTTTTTCTCCCCATCTGATCCTCTCTCCTGAAGGCTTCCTTCGAAGACCTTCCCAACCAGTCGCAAGACCACAACCTTGCAAAAAAGGCACCTCCCACTGTGAGGCATTTGCAAGACCACAACCTTGCAAAAAAGGCACCTCCCATTGTAAGGCATTTGTTAGGCCTTTACAATGCTAGATGCTTAAAAAGACGCTTAGAAAAATAAAGCAGATTTTTCTAAAGCACCAATGCCTATTTCTATAGAAAAGACGCCTAATTAAACATCTGCCATGTACAAATAAGCACCGGTGCTTAAGAAAAGTCTGATTTATTTCTAAGCACCATGCATTGTACTTATATGCCACGATGGCATCCATGCAGCAGTCCAAATGTCTGTTTTCCAACAAATCAAAAGCATAGGACGTCACAACCCCCACCAACACTTCCTCATCCTTCGACTCACCCAGGATCCCTGCCGCCAACTGCCAACTGTTCGGGACTACTGGGCAAAACTTAATTAACACCTTGGGGGAAAGATTCATGGGATTGATACTGAGGAAATCTGGCTACTGATGTTCTTTACAACAATCCGGCCAGTGTTGTTCACTTTTGCTCCATTGCACCTTCAGGACGAAATGTACTCAGAACTGCGTTTTGATTTCATTTCCCTTTTACTTAGCCCGTTCTGCTGGATGAGTAACTGCAAATTTTACTTCACATTTCATTTCATTATTAGTCAAACAATACGACCATGGTAGGTTTTTGGCATGAATCAGATCTTGGTTAGTCCAGATCTCAGACAAAACATTGTTGCCAGTAAATCTTCAGCATAGGTGCACCAAAGAGAACCATATGTAAGATTAGAGTTTCTTCAGAAAACCATAATTGCTGCGACTTGACATTCAGAATGAGTAGGAGGATTTTATCATCAAATAGATCGGACAACAATTGTATTCCTCGTAATGCCAGCAACACAATCTTACCGATTCATCAAAAAAACACACAATCTAGCCAAAATAACTTATAGAAACGCAAGCGAAGGTTTGACTAAACAAATGTTCCCTCAGACAAATGCCTCGATTGTCCACACGGTTTAATAGAATGGATTACATCAGACTCGTCATCTGTTTTCATCATCACGGAGAACCAAGAGCTACGAAAAAACAGGGGAAGATGCAAAAACACAGCAGCTTGACAGAGAAAAGGCAATAAACAACGGACGTTCTCTCAGACAAATGCCTCGTATTGTCCCCATGGTTTAAGGAATGGATTGTATCGGACATCTAATCAGTGTTGGTCATCACCGAGAACGAAGCACAAACAATTTACAAAAATGAGTGAATGTAAACGGGGGTATAGTAACAGGAAGCTCCTGGTGTGGGAGCAGCCAGTGTCGCAAAAACCCGTTTCCGTCTCGCTCTGTGCCAATCTAACGAGAAACAAGGCCATTGGAAGAGACCAAGCATCAGATACCTCATGGCATTCGACCCGCCGTACAAATCAAATCACAGAAGCAGTAGACGAAAGATGGGGATTTTCCAAAACTAGATCAGAGGAGAAGAAAATAGATGCAATCTCAGTCGAAAGATGGTGATTGTTGTTGAGATAATCACAGAGGAACTCAGCATAAATAAACGATTACATCACCGATTGCAACCAATCAAAAAACATGAGAAAAGAAAGAAGGAAATCCAGCAAACAGAGAGGAAGCAAGCGGAGGGGGTGAGATCAGATGGTAGTGCATGTTGTTTCTCATCACCTGTAGATGCAGAGATTTGGTTATGGATTGATTTATCCTCATTTCAACCCCCGGAAAAATGGCTCGAATCGAAGAGAACGAGAAATACAATAAAAAAAACGAAGCAACATGTGGAGAAGAATCCCAGGTGAGATCAGATGGTAGTGCATGTTGTTTCTCATCATCTGTAGATGCAGAAATTTGGTTATGGATTGATATTCCTCATTTCAACCCGGGAGAAATGCATCGAATAGAAGAGAAAGAAAAAGCAACAAAGAGACGGAAGGAAAATGGGGAGAAGAATCCAAATTCTACTGCTCCAGGAGAGAGGCGGCTTGGCTTGGGTGTCAATCGCAGGTGCATGACGATTCCTTTTATAGGCGGCGGCTCCTAGGGTTTGCTCGGTTTGCACGGAGGACTCGCCGAACGGGGGTACAATACTGGGCCGGGCTAAGATGCAATGCTATGGGCCGAAGTGCGCTGTGCATTGCAAAGATTAAATATCTACTGGTTTGTCTAAAAAAAACTACTGGTGCCCTAAAAAATAAATCTACTGGTGCATTTTGCGAAACTCAAAACAAAACAAAAAAGTATGAACATTTTGTTCTTTAACGAAAGAATCTACTAGTTCATTTCCCCAGTTGCATGCCCAAGTGGCCAACATTTTTTTGTCTTCTGAAAAAGGTCTATTATTAAAGTTCTAAGCCTCAAACATAATCCAAATTACACAAAGATTCCTCAAACAACGAATACCACTACCGCTACCAGAATGAATCATCAAGGCGCTGTTGTCATCGCTCCTCTACCGAAATCGGGCTAGCCTTGTTGATGACCTTCGAAAGTCTTCGTGCATGTGCCCTTGAGGACCAACGCCTTGGAACGCAAGTCGTCGTTTTCTGAACCCTTAAATCAATATGAAGTGTCATTGCGCACGCACAATAAGAAATCCTAATCTCACGCCTCAAGGAGACCGCATGAATCCATGTCGGAGCTCCACTAACTCCATCCAAACGAATGAACTTGGGGTAGTACTAAGTTCTCACAAGCTACCCTACATGATTTGCTCGTCCATATGTAATTTATGCGGTGAATCTTTTGCTATGTGATGAGTGATTAATTTGTGTCTGTATTGTCATGGATGGATGGATATTGATAGATGTATATTGCTCATGTTTCATTAATCTAATTATTGGCATGTCTACACGAACGAATAACAATGAAAAGTGGTGTGTGTTCCATGTAGTAGTTCCCTATGTTTGAAGTTTTTCTGGGTGACAGTAAGAAAAGAAACATTTGTCGGGTTTGCCTCGCTAATAAAAAAAAATATTCGTTAACCTTTTATCACTGTAACACGGGTCGTGAGAGTAATATATTTATTTTTTCGGGTAGAGTGATATGGCTTTCAATTTATATGGCGGCATGTTGTAATGCAATGTTATGTTTTAAAATATTGCTTATGGTGCTTACAAGTCCTTGGATGGAATATGGGCCATTATGTTTGGCGTGTGACAATCTAATGGATTTATGGATGTACTACATATATAACATGATCTCGTCCTATTTATATATACTGTCATGATTATTTGATTAATCAACTACACATGCTTATTCTTATATTTGTGTGTCGCTGCTCCCATGATAGATTAGAGATGTTATTAGTAAACATATGAACTCCGATCTGATTCCCTCCGTAATTAATTCTCCAAACACCTTCATATGCACTTGATTTTTTGTTATTACTTATTATTTAAATAACACCAAAAAAATACTCCTCGCCGCATTGTCTAAATAATTATTACAACTGGGGAAGCTAGTGAAATTGACAACTTTCGATGTGATGCTTGAAGGATACTCAAGGTGTTATCTCTATGGTTTGATACATTTGTCTCTAAAACCGAAGGGAAAGTTAATGCTTGTTGCTGACCCTTGCACTTGGGCATCCAACTTTTGCTAACAATCTAGATTAATGTCCTAGCAACCACCCCCAAAGTTCTAAGCCTCAAACATAATCCAACTTAGATCGAGGTCCCTCGAAGAACCAACGAAGACCACTGCCGGTACCAGAACGAATCATCGGGTGTCGTTGTCATCGCTCCCCTACCGAAGGCGGCCTAACCTTGTCGATGACCTTCGAAAGTCTTCGTGCGCGTGCCCTTAAGGACCGATGCCTTGGAGCCCAAGACGTCGTTGTTGAACCCTTGAATCGATATGAAGTGTCGTGCGCACGCGCGATGAGAAACCCTAAGCTCATGCCTCAAGGAGATTGCAGGAATCTACAACGAGGCTTTGTCGACTCCATCCAGATGAACGAACTCGTAGTAGTACCAAGATGTCACAAGCTACCCCTGCATGATTGTGTTTGTCAATATGTAATCCATGAGGTGAATATTTTCCCATGTGATGAATGATTACTTTGTGTCCATATTATCACGGGTGAATCGATATTGATAGATGTATATTGCTCATGTTTCATTAATCTAATTATTGATATGTCTACACTGAAGAATAATAGTGAAAGTGGTGTCCATCACAAAAAAATAGTGAAAGTGGTGTGTATTACATGGAGTAGTTCCTTATTTTTTAAGTTTTTTTTTCTGGTGACAGTAAGAAAAGAAAAAATTCATCAGGTTTGCCTCGCAAATATAAAAAAAATCGATTGACCTTTTATCATTTGTATCGTGGGTCATGAGAGTAATATGTTTTTTTGCGGGTAGAGTAATATGGCTTTCAATTTATATGTCGTCATGTTGTAATGCAATGTCATGATTTTAAATATTGCTTATGGTGCTTACGAGTGATTTATCACCTTGTGTGGAGTATGAGCCATTAGGTTTGGCTTGTGACAATCTAATGGATTTATCCATGCACTGCATATAAGATGATCCCATCCTATTTATATAATATGTCATGATTGCTTGATTGATCAACTACACAAGCTTATTTTTATATTTGTGTGGCATCGCTTTCATGATAGATTAGGGATGTTATTATCAAACATATAAATTCCGATCCAATTCCCTCCACAATTAACTCTCCAAAACACTCACATATGCACTTTGATTATTTGTTATTACTTATTCAAATAACATGGAAAAAAACTCCCCGACATTATCTAAAAAACTATTGCAACCGCCAAAGCGAGTGAGATTGACAACTTGGGGAATGATGCTTGAAGGATGCTTAAGGCATTATCTCTATGATTTGATGCATTTGTTTCTCAAACCAAGGGGAAAGTTGCTGCTTGTTCCTAACCCTTGCGCTTGGGTGTCCAACTTTTGCTGGCAATCTAGATTATTTTCGTAGATACCACCCCCATACCCTTTTGAGAGCGACCATGAGAGTGTTCTTCGTAGCACAAAGTTGTGAGTTTGGAGGCCAAGCTCCTCCGTTAATTGAACCCCTCTGTCGTGCTTCGTTTCTATTTGCTTCTAACCTTTCTTTTGTGCGTGATAGAGAGAGACTGTATGTGTTACTCCCTTGGAGTACGTGTGTCTCTTAGGCGGCCATGAGTCATTAATGAGCATTCAAGTTGTGAAGGAATCAAGGGTTATAGAAGGTCCGGTGATCGTCTTCCTCGTGAAGATTATCCCTAAGTGATTTCTTGTCGTCTGTATCAATCCATGACGCGATCAGTGAGCAAGAGGCTTCATGAACTCTTATGGATGGCCTTATCGAGGGCTTAGGACTTTTGTGTCTGAACCTACATTGATGAGGAGTCGGATAGCACTAAACATCCAAAACTCAGGAAAACATCGACGTGTTAACCACGTTGCAATCTCGTTCCCTTATTTTACAGTTTTATGCAAGTTTTGATCCACGTTTGTCCTTCATTTATAGAGTTACATATGCAGCCCCGTAAGCAACCATGTCGAAAAGCTTACAACACAATCAACTAAATATTGAAGCGGCATTTTTGATAGGTCTATTCACCCCTCTAGACCATAACCTCGGTCCTATATATGTGCATTTGCTGGTCATACGAAGGTTCTCGTGCCCCATGCTCGCCTCCCATGTCACACACACATCACGGACAAGTGTCGTGGCAATCACGATGTCCATTCACGAGGAGGTGGCTGACATCAATCGTTATGGGAGTTCATACAAGACTAGCTTCCCGTGTCATATGACTCCCCAGTCGACCATCTCGGGCCGTCGTGGATGTGTTGGAGTGAGAATCTTGTAGCACTTCAAAGCCTCTCCATGTCAGATTTGCCCATGGTAAACTCACATGAGTGAAATGTGGAAGGCGTAATCTTCACAAAGAACAACTAGCCGACTGAGAGCCCCATGACACCGCTAAGGGACACACAACTTGTAGAGCGTCGCGGAGAACAAAAGAGAAACACCCATGCCATTGTTGTCTTGGGCCACGCCTGCAACGCTTTTGACGCTCGGGGGTGACCATCATTTTTTCTACCCACGCACCACAAACAACAACAAGCTACTTAATATACAACGACGTGAAACTAATAATATGCGTGGTCCAGGCAGTGTGCATCTATGTTGCGGCGAGCGAGTGAAAAAACACGCCAAAGTTTTAAGTGCATTCCATATGCCCACTGAATACTCACCACATCTATATCGGCAGAAATAAGAGATCGGTTTGTAGTTTATACAGAGAAAGGCAAAATCGTGTGATTTGAGAGTTGATGGGTCCGACTAAACTACTACGTCGTGCCGAGATTTTGCATTATGGTTGTCATTTTCACTTAAATAAAGCTATCTATTTTTAGCAAGAACATAATTTCCACTATCAGATAAACTAGAGTTGGTGGTGGGGTATGTTCACTCTCCTGTCACTCCACCCCAATCTCCCTCATCCATCTAGAACTCATAAGACCCCTCCAATTTTAGAAAAAAAAAATCACATCTTGCAAGGTGCTTTCATCACTTCTCTCTCTCAAAAAAAAAGAGAGGTGCTTTCATCATTACTTCAGTTACGTAAATGTAGTGTTGGTTGCTTGATTGAGTTTCTTCCTTGCTGCATGCGCATTGGTTGTAGTATTTACTAACCCAATATAATTGAATTATTATTTTTGTGTTTTCACGGCAATTACATGCGTTATCTTCGTCTCAAAACAAGTGTGGCTGATTTAGTACAGAGTTAGTAGGAAATATGATATTTAACTTTCGAGACCATGTGTAAGCCTTTTCGAAAGAAGTTGCGCACCATCTGCTCCTCAGGCAGAATTTAATACTTGTAGGTGGATTATTACGTCAAAAAAGAAAGAGAGTACTAGAATTTTCCTATCAGTCCTCTCCTCATAGTTTTCCTTCCTCTTCTGACTTATCTCACATGCTCTGACCTCAGCTCCAATCTGAGACCCTAGTCCATAGAGCCGTCGCCGTGCCGTGGCTGATAGCATCACCGGCCGACGCCTCCCACCCGCTCCCAACCCTCCCGCCTCTCACGCGCGCCGCCCCCATCGCCGTCCCCGCTGTATCCACTCCGTCCGCAGTCGACGAGCTCTGAGGTACGAGCTTCTAGCCATCCGGTGATTACTTAGACCCAAGCTGATTACAAATCTTGGGAGCGGCGGCACCCGGCGCACCATCTAGATCCGCCCATGGCGGCCTAGACCACACATGTTTCCTGCCTCTAGCTTGCAGATGTTTACTTCCGTGTCTGCCTGCCAAAGCTCATTTAATAACTATAAGGACTTTGTGCCGTCGCTCCATAAACGTTCCAGGAAGAAATTGTTGGCGCTAACAAAATCCACATTTTACCGTCCATATGCCTGGATTAGCAACTAATCGGCCCTTGCTGGTAGCTAGCGGTATAGATGGTATTCTATTATGCCTTTGTACTAGTCTATGCAGGATCCAAATCTTGCTTATGCATATATAACCGATCTTGGCATTTAACACATCACTGGGTGAATTATCTAGCGATTTCGCAGTTAGTGAATCATATAAGTAACACATCAGTGGGTGAATTATCTAGCGGATTCGCAGTGCAGGATGAAGCATTTGGTTTAACAGATTTTGGCACCACGAATATTCACCTATCGTTTTCTCGAATATTCACCTCTATAGCATCCATCTGTTACCAACTTACCATACACAGAAGTGGAAAATATTCTAACACTAGCAGATGCAATTTCTATTTTTAGTGTTGGTGTTAGTTAAGTCTATCTAGTATGCTATGTAGTACATAGTTCAAAAAAAGTGCTAGGCGTTAATTGTGCATTTTGCCACCGTCTTGCGCTTTTCTGACCAAGGCACACATTTATGCACAATTATGCGCAGATTAAGCTCGATTAAGTGCTAGGCGTTTTGTTATCGTCTAGAGCCTAACACACCTTCTTTAGCTATGATTTGGAATGTATCCAATTAACTTTGCTTCTTTTGCTTGATTGCTTACATGTATTTGTTTTCTTAAATCAAATCTTAGGTGGACATGCATTTTGCAAATGTCAGGCTCTAATCAGATGGCTTCAGATGGTAAATTTGGAAAAGGTAATGTCTTTTTAGGTACTCTTTAAATTCTTCTTCATTGTTTACGAAAATGGGTAGCACCATATTCATACCAATCTTATGGTATAGCACGCTGTACAGTTTAAAAAACCAAGGAGTGTTTATAGAAATTGAGCGATACATATTTGAGAATAATAGAAGCAGATTGTCCTATTCTGCTTTTGAGTTGTTAGTAAGGTATGAAGGTTGTTCGCTTCTCGTACATGACCATGAGTTTACTTACTTGCGTCATATATCTGTATATCTCTTCTGCAAATGTCGCAGTGATGGCACTCTTGATAAATGCAAAGGCGAAGTCATGTTATGTTGCTTTAGCTTTGGTCTGCAGTAACTCTCAGGGCCTTTGTCTAGTATATATATATTGTATTTTATTTTATCTGAGTATGCTAATCCTAGAAAATTAATCTAGGTGAGCTCATGTGAAATTTGATAACCTTTTCAAGCATGATCATGTTTTGTAGCTTTGCTTGATGCCCTGGTAGTACTAGACTAGTAGTTAAGTTTATCTAAAAGACGATGTCAATCATGTACCCCTGTAACTCAGTTAAAGCCGCTTTGTCATCTGACGTATATGTTGATCTGTCATAGGCTCATAGTATGAAGGTTGGCATTTTAGTATGTGTAGTATATTTTGTTTTGATTAGATAAGTTCATGAGTGCCATATGCTTATAAGTTATAACAGTATCAACGATGATGAAGTACTATTCCCTGCTTTTTGAATTCTTATGCAAGTTTGTGTTATCTACGTGAAATATTCATCATTATAACAGGGTCAAATATTCATCATTAACTAAGCAAGTTGGTGTTATCTGCGAAATATTGAGTTTAGACCAACGTTATGACTTGTACAACAAAGCATGCCCACCTTTGCGCTCAACTGGTTCTGTTCAGAGGCTTCCATCCTTTACCAATTTTGGCCCTGAAGGACCAAAACTTCATTTTTGCTTGCAAATAAAAGAAGTCTTGACTCTTGACACACCATGAGTTTCGGTGTATTTCAGGTCCTCGGGAGCTCACTGGGGCTGTTGATTTAATTAGCCGCTACAGGCTGCTGAACCATCACAGTTTCTTTTGTAAGAAACCATTGCCACTGGCTATCTCAGATACACATTATCTTCAGAATGTTGTGGGTGACACTGAAATCCGTAAAGGAGAAGGGATGGAGATAGATCAACTCATTCAGAATCCAGACCTGAGGGAGAAGAAGACTGCTTATATTCAACCCTTTGACATGGAAACACTAGGACACGCATTTCAGTTGCGAGAAACAGCGCCAGTAGATCTGCCTTCGGTAGGATATCCCCGTTAGAACATTTTCTTCTTTTGCTACATCCACTCCTTGTTTCAACTCTTGCATTCACCAGGCTGAAAAAGGTACTCCGACTATATCGGGAAATTCAAAGGTTAAGTCCAGGGACAAAGTCAAGAAGCATAAAAAGCACAAGGCGAAAGACAAGGACAAGGAACAGAAGAAGCACAAACATCGCCATAAGGATCGGAGTAAAGACAAAGAGAAAGAGAAAGAGAAAGATAAAGAGAAAGAAAAAGAGAAGGAGAAAGACAAAGACAAAGAAAAGAAAAAAGAGAAGAGTGTGCATCATGATTTGGGAGGTGATAATTCCAAAAAACATCATGAGAAGGTAGTCCCATTTATTCAATGTGTTTCAAATAGCATGATTGACTCATATTTTGGCTATGCTCTAAATTTTAATGATTTTCTGTATAGAAGAGGAAACATGAAGGAATGGAAAATTTGGCGGCTGGACGTAACCACAAAAAAAGTAAGGAAGCATTTACTCAGTATTTTATTATTGCCATGGCATGTTTCCTTCAATAATGCTTTTGTCCTTGTTACCATTCCTTGTTGATATATGACAGCACAAAAGCGCAAAATTCAATGAAATGGGCAATGGACTTTGTTTGGCGTAAGATGTGACAAATTCGTTTCCGTGTTAGTTCTCGTAATATGACTCCATGTTTTATGCTGTTAATGGGCGGCTCCGAAGGTTTTCTTGTCAATACCACTTCCGACGGAGGTATGTGTTCCTTGAACTTTTATCATCAGTCGTTGTTTGATTTCAGTTTGTGTCCTGGACCACTTGATATGCATAATGATGGATGCATGACTTGAGTATCTTGGCTTGCATTAAGATTCTATTTTTTCGTGTACATGTCTTTTGCTAGTGCAGGATGCCTTTTATATGGTTCCTTTTGCATTGTGTCTCTCGGCTTTGGAACCAAGCCCACATTTTCTCCGTCTCCTTTCAATATTTATATTCCCTGATTTGAGTTTGATTTAATACGATTCTGTGTTGTTCTGAATCTAAAGTGGTATATTTCTCATTACTGGAAATAGGAAGTTCTGTTAGAACTTCGACCAATTTATTGTACTTGCTGTCAGCGCATAGTCGAGTTATTACACGTGCAGTTGTAGTGGTTGATGATTACATCCTTAAGTTGGGTATGCTATGCTGGGTGCTGGGAGGGATAGTTGGTAATCTCTCATCAGTTGTAGATGACTGATTCAATATCTCAATGCTTAATTAAGCATCTACCAGTTCTAGTTTATGGCCAGTTTCTGCCTTCCAGTGAAACTCGGGGACAGCTTTAAGGGGTTCTGTTGTGCATGCCAGCATCTGGTATAACAATTCATATGTTATCACAAAAGGTGTAAAAACTGACCACAATTTGGATATGTGTACTACTGATTGTCATTATGACTGCTTGCATGCAAGTATTAAACAGGTTGCTAATACGAGAAAATATCATTAATTTTGCCTCGATTACTGTTGGTGGCCTTGTATAGATGCAAAATGTATATTCCATAGTGGCCTTGTATAAGTAAATGGAGGGAGTAGATGTTTTCTGAAGCCACCCAGCCTTTGTTTATTCCCCTTGGGGCAAAACTAGGGATTTTAGTGCTTAAATGACTTCATGTATCTCACTAATTTGTACTGCAGCACATGGTGATTATATACAGTGCGTGATGTATTCGGAAACAGAGATGATGACTTGTTTTGTGATTTTCAGTAGGCTAAAAATAATATCACATAACATAGTTAGATTCCGCGTGTTGAATTGGAAATAAAACAATGGTGTTTACAAACTCTCAAACATTACGAAGTGGGTGACTCTAGGGTACTCTTTATGCTTTCCAGTTTTTTTTTTTCTGTAATATATACTCCCTCCGTCCCACAATATAAGACATTTTTGCAGGCTGTCTTATATTGTGGGATGGAGGGAGTAAGTTCTAATGGCCATCTTTCAGCCTCTTCAAAAATTTATCGTACTGTGCCATTTTCGCATTTCAAACTTTGAAAAGAGCAGTTTCAAACCCCATCACTATTCAAGATGCCGCGCAACAAATTTACTCATAAATACTGCTAATTTTCTTATACAAATTGCTCATTTACCGATCAAGACCATGAGCTACTGTTAGCATGTACCATCTTCATAATAATAATCTAATGCATACTGTTTTATTGGCACAATGCAGTTACCACAGATGGAATTTCCTTTTATCAAGATGCTCCGGTTACAAGGGACGTGGCTAATCAAATCACGATACGCCGTAATTCAATTCTGGGGAAACTTGAACTTTGTCATATGGAATTATTTGAATTTTTGTGTTAGTTTTGCGCCCATTAGCAATTCTTTAGTGTTGCCCTCCTATATGCCCTGTCCTGTAATCCAGACAGAAGAAAAGGGCTTACTGTCAAGCCGCATGATGTGACCGTGACAACAGGAGACGTGTAGAACAGAAAAATTAGCCGTACACATTCCATGATCCAGCAAATTCAATGGTGGTGATAACCTTAAGAACCCCGGGTAGTATGTTCTGTGTACCAATCATGTTTTTTTTTAATTAAACGATCCTGCTTTATTGCTCAGTTAAACAAGGTATATCAGATTATAAAATTGAGTTGTTGCATTTCTTTTTTGGTGGCCCAGTTATCATTGGTTGAAGTATACAAGTTGAACAAGTAATTTTTTTTTGTTGAGAAAGGTGAATGAGTAATTTACTACTCCCTCCGTCCCACGATATAAGATCGTTTTTAGATTGGAAAACGATCTTGGGACGGAGGGAGAAGAGATTAGAAAACGATCTTAGGACGGAGGGAGAAACGATCTTGGGACGGAGGGTTTTCTTTCTAAAATGCAAGAATAGAGCGTCATAACATACTGAATACTACCAGATTGCATAGTCGTTTAATTGTCCATGGAGAAAACATAGAATTCTTCACAAAATGTAGGATTCATTTGCTGTTGCAAATCCAAAATGTTGGTCACACGGGGCTTCCACGGGTGGAATTCTTGTAGTACAACAAATCTTTTCATTCAGCGCTCAGCTGGCCCCCTTTTTCAAAGTTCTGCATGCACAAAAGCCTGGGCACTTGGCAACCTACATATACGATATCCCAACCCAGTTTTGCCAAGTCTCAGTCGATTAAGACTTTGTTATGTCTCAGTCGATGCTATATTCCTTTGATCTTACATGGAGATTCGTGTAATTTTTTCTTTTCAGTTTTTTTCCTTCTTATATACTATGTCACTTGACTGAGACTCTCGGTCGACTGAGTTATATACTATGTCACTTGACTGAGACTCTCGGTCGACTGAGACCTAGCTACACCCATCCCAACCAGATCCGCAAAAGTGGCTGGCCGAGCAGCAATGCTCCAACGTATGAAGAAATATGCCGATGATGCCCAGTGTTCCGAGCGGCAGTTTGCTGTCGGCGATTGGGTGTCGTCCGCTGGCAGCCATACATTCAGATGTCGGTCGCGCCGTCAGCCGTGCAACGATCTTCCTTCCGTCTCTCTGGGCCATACCAGGTTTTAGAGCGAGCGGGTCACATCGCATACAGGTTCCGTTTTACCTGTGCATCTGGCCAGGTTCATTCCATGTCTCGCAGCTGGGCTGAAGAAAACACTTTGGACATTTGAATCCAAGTCCTGACCTGCCCGAGGTATCTACTGATGATGTCGCTGATGCCTCGCCTTTGTGTGTGCTGGATGAGCGCCTCATCAAGCAAGGTAAGAAGTGGGTTAAACGTTGTGTGGAAGAATTTGCCCGGATCAAAAGTGCTCTTTATGATCCGATTTGGTATTGTCAGAGCCTTCCTGGAGAGTGAAGAAGAGAAGCAGAAGAACAGAGAAGCTTTTTATTTTAGTCTGAAGAACAGAGAAGCTAAGCGGCCCAATAAGACCGTAGAGAAGCCCAAGCCCACTAAGAGGGTCGCCCTGTGTCGATGGAACCTGTGCGAAATCTTCCAAAGATCACCCCAGCGCGCCACTTGTCGCAACCTGAAAATTTTCCATTTTTTCGTACATCCAAATCTTGAACCGTTTTCATCATTGGATTCGTCGTGTCGAGATCTTCAAAACTAGATTCCTATTGATAGGTTTTGACGAACTTTTTTTTCACAAAAAAACCAGACGGGAAAACCGAACCGGGAGCACATTCTTCTTCCCTTTCCGAAAGAGGCACGGCCGTGCCTCTCGCGGATGAAAAAAAAAGAAAACACATTTTTTTTCGGTTTCCGAGAGGCACGGCCGTGCCACTCGCGGAAGGAAAAAAACAAAAATGAGTTTTTTTTCGTTTCTGAGAGGCGCGTCATTCCTCTCGCAGAAGGAAAACAATTTTTCGTTTCCGAGAGGCATCGCGGAAGGAAAAGAAAAAGAAAAAGAAAACGTGTTTCTTTTTCGTTTCTGAGAGGCATGGTTGTGCCTCTCGCGAAAGCAAAACCGTGTCTCTTGCGGAAACAAAACCGTGTCTCTCACGGAAGCAAAAAAAAAACACGTTTTTCTGTGCAATTATTTTTTTCAAAATTTTCTTTTGGTCCAAAATCTAAGGAAGACCGATGAAAAACCAAAAAGCAAAAAAAAAAAAATCCGAAAAAATCGTTTAAAAAGACAAAAACGCGTGCGAAAAAATAAAATCAGCTCCCAGAGCGCGACACGTGGTGACGGGCTCTCAGCCCATCTCCAAGTGATTGTTACGAGGCTTTCAAATAAGTGTTCGTCAACTAGTTGCTCTCGAACTTTTGAGTTCTAAACAGCTTACCGCTATTTCCTCGAGACTGGATCTTAGGAACTCACTGGCCCTTGGGCCTTGGTCCGAAGGTAGAAATGAGACGTCGATGATGACGCAGGATCCTCCATGTGTCAACTTGTTTAGATGGAACCTCTTACGAGGCATGCACGTCGTCCAGTAGTTACTAGAAAGAAAAGATGTGTATACACCATCAACGCACTCGCAAGTCGCAAGTCAACTTGCGCACACCGAGCAGCCGCAGTTACGCAGAACGCACGCTCCTCCGGTCCTCACGTCGCCCGCCACATACGAACGACGGAGCCACGCACGACATGCATCTTCCTCCTCGGGTCAGCCGGCCATGTGCCCATGCCATGCCATCAGCTGGCCACTCACCCTCTCCTCTCAACGCCCCAACCAATTAAAAAGAACACGCTAGCTAGCTACCCTAATGACAATTATATAGCGGGGACAATCTGGCTTTAAGATTCACAAGATTCCTGTTCAATTAGATAATAATCTGTGCATCACGCATCGTGGAGACGGCAGGGCATCAGCACCCCTGCACGGCTTGTCGCCCTACCAAGGTATGGCAAGGCAGCGCGAATATTGGCGGCCCTGTCGACCCTCCTCCCCTCCGCCCATGCACGATTGCTTGTCTTTGGGGAGATCCATCGACGAAGCCACCGTTGATTAAGCATCCATCTTACGGACCGACGGATTTGTTTAACGCTGCCATGCCATGCCATGCATACTGCCTGCATCGCGCGGCGCCTAGACGGCAGCCAGCCAAGGCCGATCGCATGTGATCTATCAGTAGTAGTATCCACCTGTAGCTAGCTGCCTAAAACCCTGCAGATCTTGTTACTATTATCCTATCTTAGCGTTTCGAAGTTACTGCGTGATGCGCGCCGCGCCGTTTCTTTTACGGAGCGAAGCCTGTCGATCGGCATCTTCCACGAGATTTCAGCACCAAAGTCAATCGTCTGCGGAGATCGATCGATCGGCCGGAGAGGCAGACAGGACAGC
This sequence comes from Thinopyrum elongatum, assembly GCA_011799875.1. Lineage (NCBI taxonomy): Eukaryota > Viridiplantae > Streptophyta > Magnoliopsida > Poales > Poaceae > Thinopyrum > Thinopyrum elongatum. The sequence goes on along the minus strand of CM022301.1, from coordinate 464,048,116 downwards.
GATGCACTGCGTCTCCAGGCATCACGCTGCTGCTAGTTTACCTGCGCAAGTCAGGCATCATTGGACCCTTGCTCAGAAATCAAGGGGGCTGGCTGGCGCCCGCCCATTTTCTCGCCTCACTACCTATGCATTCATATTAGCTTCAGAGATTGAGAGAAATGGCGACGACCGACCTTATGATCATCTCCAGATGGCTTTTTCTTTGAAAGTTTTTTTTAACAGACTGTCTGGGCGTATACAGCCAGTAGTATTATAGGATGTCTGAACCAACAGCGAGCCCCAAACTGAGGGGCAGGACAGCTACCTCCCGGGTTGTATATATGAAAGTGAGCGAGTATACAATTCTTTTGGGTGAACAACCTAGAACAGGAAGCTACCACATGTGGTCCAATAAGGTTTTGTTCCAAAAGAAGCAAAGAGTTTTAAGGTTATTCATATGCATGCATGCATCCATGGCACTTCACTACGTATATTTGTATTCAGAAACCGAGCTGCTGCTGCTGGTGGTGGTTCAATGAATCCATTGTCTAACGTGAACACAGAATATAGGAGGGGACAAGCAGGGGTCCATTAGGAACATGGCAGTTAATTTGCATAATTCCCCTGCCTCTTGAACCACTGAACAATGGGGCCCCATGCCATGCGCCCACGAATAATCCTGTCATATTCCCTAATCGGGTTTGCAGTGTGGCTGCGTGTATGTCTGTGCTTTGGAGTGTGGATCTTGTGGAGTTTTCCCTTTTCCAGCCCCCAAACACATACATTAACGAACCGCCAATTTAATTTGCTTACTTTCTACTACTAAAAGCGGTCAAAAAAGAAATGGGCGATCCAAAGTTCGATATGCGCCACGAAATTGGATGACACCTACTAGTAGTAGAACTGATTAACGACTTTGCAAAAGGGAAAGGGGTCGATAGTAGTGCTCCAAAGAGAGATGTCTCCCGTGTTCATGCGTGTCGCGCCACCTATAGCTGCCAGTTCAGTACTACTAGTACTCTACTTACGAGCACTAGATCATATGAATCTCTCGTGTCTTTGGCATGAAGCAACTTCGCTGGAGAGAAAAATATGTATAGTCTTGGGTCGTTGGCGTTGCTTTGGTTGGTGTGGCTGCGGTTGGCTTTTGGGCAGACAAACTGCAGTCATGGAGTGTACTGATGCCGTTTTTAAAACGGTGGTGCCCTTAATGGTGTAGGGCTTTGGCCGTAGGGTAGGGTGTCGAGCTGGACTGCCTCTGCAAAGGTTGGTGAACTCATCACATGATCATAAAATATCATCACTCCGGTACATAGTTCCCTCGAGCTAAATACTCCCTGGCTGGATCGAGTGGCTCTTCTTATCCCTTCACCTCACTCTTTTTTTGTTTTCTTGAGTGGAGAACAGACAAAAGTTGTCTCAGCTCTGCCCCGTATCTTTTTTCCATAGGAAGAGGCCTCATCATCTTCTAATTAGCGGTGCAAAGTTAGCCACCCTTTGGGATTCATTCACGCAAGTTGGCGCGCAGCAGATCTCGCAACTTGACGGGTGCAGTATATGAGATAGATGTGGCCAGTCACTCACGAGACAAGACTCACTGGGCACGGAATATGACTCGGTCGGTCAGCAGAACAAAACGATGAGCTCAACGCGACAGCGACTGCACGGGCCGGGGGCCGCGCACTTGAGACGGGCGGGCGCATCCCTTTCGCGAGGAGCGCGGGATGCGTTCTGTCCCCGGCGCCGGCCGCGCGCGGCCTGCCATCGCGCTCGCCATCGGCGCACAGTCCGTGCGCGCGCGCGCATACGTTGCCATGGACGCACAGGCCGCGGAGAGACATGGACCTGTATTCATTCGTGCGCGCGCGTCGCCATGGACGCACAGAGACGAGAGGTGGACATACGCTCACGCGTGCGCGCGCGCGCATCGCCATTCGCATGCTGGGCTGGGCGGTCGACAGGCGGAACCGATGCCCTATCCCGCTGCCGCGGCCTGCCCTGGCAGGCAGCGGTGGCCGCTGCGCGGCGCACAGCGCAGATCCTTTTATTCCCCGGTCGAGAGGAGAGCGCTGGTGCCGGCGCTGTTGCGGGATTCCGCCGGTGCGTGAGCGTCAAACTGTACGTATGGCTACTACGTTGGCCCGTTGCATGCATGGATGGGACGGACTAGGTGCCACGACAGACAGCCCGCCCTGTTGATCGATCGATTCACTGATGTGATCTGTTTGGCCAGGAGCCGGGGCAAGGATACGATGCCTGCTGGATGGGCATATATCTCCTCGTTGATCGCGTGGCTGCGGCTGCGCCTTGCGTTATCTTGTTTGTAGCGTCTAGCGTGCGTGTGTGATCCCCTTTTCTTCAGAGTTGGCCTTTGTTATTATTTTGGATCCAATGTCTCTACTGTAGAACTGTTGAACTTCATGGATGCGTGGCCTGCCGACAATTAGACGGTGAAGAAGGCGATGAGGGAGAGAGAAAAGATAATTGCGGCATATTGCCTTGTCTCGAATTACGACTTTGAGCCTCTAATAAAAGGGGAATTGCGACTAATTCGTGCCTCTAAAGGAAAGGGAATTACGACTGCTTTGTGTTGTGCTCATCGCCCGGCTGCCCGACTCAAGCATTCCTTTTCGGTGGATTGGACAAGCCCCCCTTTCCCGATGAATTGAGCGGTCAAATTGACCAACATGGAAGAACATTCCAGGACTATTCAGCAAGTTTTTTTTTTAACTTTTCTGTGACTTTTCTACTTGCAGTTACATCCAATAAGGCAGTACCTAACAGAAAATTTGATTGGACAAGCGCAAAAATCTCTGATTATGGTCTTCACATTGTTGGACAGAATTTTCAAACAAAATTTGTAAATTTTTGTGTTGACCCCCATCCCCTGTGCCGTGCGGGAACATATTTGGATTTTCTTTTGCGTGCAGAACATATTTTTGGTTTTAACTGTGAACTTTTTAAAATAAATTATTAAGACTAAGTTGTACTCCATCCGGGTTTATAAGACCTAGTACTAGTCAACTTGTTTTGAACTTTTTTTTCACTATCAAGTTTACAATAAAATATCAACAACTACACTGCAAAATCAATATCACTAGATCTATCATGAACCATGACTTATAATGTATTTATTAGGTATTGTATGTATTGATATATTTTTGTATAAATTTGGTCAAACTCAAACAAGTTTGACTAAAGATAGGATTAATATGCCTTATGAATCCAGATCGAGGGTGCAAACATGCGACATGCAATTGCAGCAAGCCAACTACTCTATCGCCCCAACAAATATGTATTTTGTGAAGTAACCAAAATGCACAATGTATCAAAATTCAATGGCTAAAATTTCAATTAATCTAGTTTTTTTTTGCATTATTCCTCGCACCTCCCACCCCAGTGATTTTGTTGTCTATTGTAAGCACCTGCTAGCATGTATGCTCGGTTGCCGTCCATCACTAACTGTCAGAGTGATTACTGGTAGACCCCTCAATAGGGTGCATCGGCTAGACAAGTAGATCAGAGGGGTAACATGAGACGGTTTACCCAAATACAGTCCCTCAGGATCAAGTAAAAACCCTACTTTATGTTGGTGTTGTATTGATTGATGTTTAGGGGGTGTTTAATGATGATCAAGGGATTGAGAGTAATCTCTAGGTTCTCCTCTCTGTCGACTAGCCCAACTCGGCTTATATGGGATATCGAGGTTTACGTTTTACAGGATCCTAGTTGGTTAGGGTAGGAGGAGTCCTCCTGGACGCCGGCTTCCTTGTTGTGTACTCCAAGTCCTCCGGGTCCTTCTCTCTTTTGGGTCCACATACCGAGACATGGCCTAGGGCATTAACTGACCTACAGGGCCACGTGCCGGCCTACTCAGTGTGACTTCTGGTATGATGAGGCACCCCTGGGCCGTAACACCGTCACTAACCCTTAATTTTTGTTATACTCACTTCATTTCAGAAAAAGGAATGTATACCAAGGAGGTGTTAAGATGGGTCATTTAGGCTCTGTGCATTGGCTCATTGAGTTGTTGATGATAAATGATCTTCATGAATTGTCTTACTGTGATTCGATTTCCTAATCCGCGCTAGAAACTTAACAAACTAAGGTGTGCACTTTAATTAACTATAGGGAGTACTAAATGTGGAATTAGATGGAAGGCACTAACGAGGTACCACAAATTAGTCATGATACGTTACAAATTACTATCCTGAATTAATGTAGAATTTAGAGTGAATTCCGATTTTTACCCCCTAATTTAGTTTTCTTGACATTAGTTACCCCATTTAACAAATTTTCATCCAGATTACCCCATTTAGTGACAATCTTGACTGTTTTACCCCTTTTAATTTTTAAGAGCCTTCTTGCAAAGATCGTGTTTTACTCGAGAGTCGAGACTAAGTGCCCAAGCATATATCTCTATTAAAACAAAAAATCCCATCCTATTATGTTAATAACTGGTAGTACTGATTTTGAATGGACACACATCATTTGAGCCCAACTAAAAAACACATGTTCGACAATAGCACTGCAGATCTGTAAAATAGAATGTGATGTTTTTATTTGATGATTTCCCAAAGCGTAAAATAAATACTTCCACTGCTGTTTTGCATCAAGGAAGAAAACTAAAATATCATCACACTAAACCTACGAACCACAACCCACAATGCAAAATTGAACGTACTTGACCGCTCAAGATAACTGTTCGTCTTTCCTGCGATGTGGTGCACACATACACCTGACAGCTATGAGAAAAAAAACCGGGTGCTGCTAAACCAAGTGAACGGTTCGGGCATTGGAAAAAACGGGAAGAGGAATCTGATGGCAGGGAGTTAGCTGACAGATTGCTCTCAAAAGAATTACTGGGGTATAAATTGGCAAAACATTTGCTAAATGGGGGTAATCTGGATGAAAATTTATTAAATGGGGTAATTAGTGTAAAAAATGCTAAAGTAAAGGGTAAAAACTGAAACTCACTCTAGAATTTATTTTCATTAGTATGTGTTTTTCTTGGCGGTCAATTGGTGTATAATGTGTGTCATTTGGGCCGGGATGCCACACAATACACATATGTGGCTATATGGTACGCCCTTGTCCAACTATGAACTCTGCCTCTGCATCCAAGCCTTACTCAATTACTGCACAAGTACCTTTTTCGTGGTCATATTGACAACTTTTCATTATACTGCCTATTATTTTCCTTGGTATATTCAGTTATAAGAGGTCCTTTGGGTGTCTTCTATAAGAAAAGAGAGGGAGTAACTTCCACTAATTAATTAGTGTAAGGCTGTTATGTAGACTAATGACCTCGAAGGGACACGCACTGCAACGTATGCTCCGCGTCTGAGGCTAGTCATATTGGGTAGTAACTTACACTAGTAACATATGCATGCTATTAGTCTATGTTACTATCATCATAGTGGGTAGTAACATAAGTGTAGTTTCATGCAAGCCTTCATTTATTATGATGTAGACTCATTTTGCATTGGGGTGCGTTATCTTACGGTAACATATTATGTTACCACAAGCACCTATCTCCTCATTAACTCAATGTCACATAAGCATATAAGTCTTGGGTGCATTATGTTACTCCCACTATGACTAGCCTGAGTCGATCCAACATTGGCCTCGGCGAATGGCGAGGCTTGCACCGGAAAAAGCCGTCACTTTCTCGCCGGACGGCTTTGATTGCATTGCCATCCGCGGCAACCCACAGCAGTGAGAGGCGATTGCCGCTTGGTGAGAGTTCGTTAGTGTGGGCATACATATATACTACTTTCGCTTTAAGTAAAGAGCAAGGAGAAGGACCGTTGCCTCGAACCAAGCTGTCTTGATTTCCCCCCTGCAGCGAAAAGATGAAAGCGCTAGCTGATGTATTCAGTCTGAAGCCAACATGGCTAATCACTTTGATTTGACTACGCAAGTCGTTCCGTTTTGGTTGCGACGGTTGTGGAGTAAAAAAGACTGCTTCTGTTTTTTTTGGATGAGTAAAAAGGACTGTTGTGAGAACTTTGTCGTGGACAGTGAGTTCATACCATGCATGTCGATCGCATGGTTTTCAAGAGAGACGGGAATAAATCTCCACAATAGCCAAACGTAAGTTGTCTGTAAATAGAATTTGGGTCTGCCGAATTTCGTAGGAAGGAGGAAGCCGCCGAAGGGGAGTAAGATCTGGTGGTAGCACCGCTTGTTGGTTGCGCCGTGTGCCAGACAGCGTTACTCATGATGTACTAGCAGACTGTAATTCTGTTTCTGAGGAATAAAACCCACATTATCCCGCAAAAAAAAAGGGGAGGAAGAAGCATGCGCCACTTGTCGTGGTTCTAAGTCTGACAGTAGAATGGGGGGGTAGGTATGAGGAGGCAAGATCTTAGCTACGGTGAGGTTGTGCACGCAAGATTTACGAGTTCAGACCCTTCTCGGAGGAAGTAACAGCCCTACATCTCGGTGCCCGGAGGCTCGGTCGATTGGATTATGCGTGAAGTTACAGGGGGTGCGAACCCTTGTGCCTGAGAAGGGGGGTGGCTTATATAGAGTGCGCCAGGACCCCAACCGTCCCACGTTACAAGGGATTCAATGTCTATAAAGACAGGACGTTACTGATAACGCCAGCAATAAAGACAAATAAATGATCATTAAGACTACGGAGTGAACGCCTGACCCTCGCCATCCTGAGTGACCTTAGATCTTCTGTCTTCCGAGTGGTTTCTGGTGCGGTCGAGTGAGTACACCCCGGTCGAATGGAATTGGGTTATTCGAGTGAACTGTTGGTCGAGTGGGTTGCACCCTGTGGCGATTTTAGTCGATAGATGGTGCTATCCTTTGAATGTCCTTGGCCTTAGGGCAGTGTCCTCGGGTAAGGGTGTCTAGGTCAGGCATATTACCCTACCCTAGGTACATGTCTTTGTCATTAGCCCCCGAATGGATCTGGGTCCGAGTGGAGAAGGGGTTGAAGATGGTTCCGACCCGATTTATATGCTTCAGAGGCATCCTAACCGGGCCGGTGATCTTTGTAAAAACTTCAACTTCATTTTCAGTCGCATGGGTCCATTCAGAGGTCGTCGAGTGATTTTTGCTGATAAGCTCTGAGTGTTGGTATGGTATAAGATCCTCGGCACGATTGGCCACGCTGCTGCTTTCCGGATCTCACGGGATTCGAAATTTGGAGAAGCGCGCGGGACGGAGAGCGCCGCAGTAGACGGAGCGGGTTAGGCAGGGACGCCTCGATTCTCGCGCCACCTTTTTCGCCACGTATCCAGCGCGACTGTTGCGGGATTTGACTGGATTGCCTGGGCCCACTAGTCAGCCACTCGGGAGCAGGCCCATATAAGGCGTCGGGGTCGATGAGCCCGGTACTGTGCTCCCCATCTCCTTCCTCTTCTTCTGTTTCACCACCACATTCGCCGCCACCTTCGACGCCGCCGCCCCGCCTGAGCGCAGCCTGCCGCGATGGGGAAGGAGAAGACGGCGGCCTTGGAGCGTGCGAAGAAAGCGACGGCGGCAGCGAAGGGCAAGAAGACGAGTCGGGGTGGCTCGTCGTCGAGATTCGGCCTGCCGCCCGGCTGGATCCAGGGCGATTGGATTCGCTCCACGATTCAGCAAGAGGATATGGAGGATCTGGTCGAGGGGGGCTTGATCACCCATGGATCCTGGAGGCTGCCAGGTGATGAGACCGAGCCGCAGCCGCAGGAGGGTGAGTGCGTCCTCCTCGCGACCCACGTCGACCGTGGTTTTTCTCTGCCCCCTCATCCTTTTTTCCGAGGTTTTCTGAACTTTTTCGGGGCTCAACTTCATCACTTTTCTCCGAACACCATCACATACCTTGCTGCGTTTGTCTCCATGTGTGAGAATTTCCTGGGTTGTCGACCACATTGGGGTCTCTTCAAACACATCTATACTTGCCGCTCACAGTCTGTGAAAAAGGCCAATCCGAGTGATGAGAGGACGCACGTGATCCAGATGTGCGGAGGTCTAGGGATCCAGATGAGAGGCAAAAGCACTTTTCCACCTATGACTCTTCCCGATTCGGTCAGAGGGTGGCAGTTGACCTGGTTTTATTGTAAGGACAAACCAACTCCTGGTCAGTCGACTGGCCTTCCTCCCTTTACCATGGGGTGAATTGAAAAGCCCTCTTCCTTGAAAGTGACTCCAGAAGAAAAGGCGGAGGTGAACATGTTGGTTGACCGCGTAATCCAACTTGTCCGCGATGGCGTGACCGGCATGGATTTGCTAGAGGTGTTTCTCACTCGCCGCATCCAGCCGCTCCAGGCCCGCGATCATCCTATGTGGATGTATTCGGGCGCCAATGATTCTGCTCGGATCCACCCGGAGGAAGTTGCCGAGGAGACGGTGGCGCGGTGGCTGCAGAGAATTATCGGAAACAAAGACAACCCCAGGGGTCTAGGAGAATTCTGCCACTCGGCGCTGATAACGAACCAGACAAGGTCGGACCTTCGATGTCGAGTGACTTTTACTCTAATTTGTAAACTGTCTTTGGAACCGACTGATGCTTGTTCGATTCTTTGCTTCGCAGATATATACTAAGATGTACTCGATGCCCAAAGGGGAGCAGATCCAGGAAGGAGAAGAGAGCGGAGGCGACAGCGGCGACTGGAACTCCGATGGGGAGAGTGATGAAGAGCACGAAAACTCGAGCAGTGAGGAGGAGGTCGATTCTCCACCTCGCACGGAAAAGCGTTCCAAGCACAAGCACGACCCAGCAAGTATCCGGGGCAAGGTGGCAGCACCGACTGGACAGACTTCGAAGTGCACTCGGACATCTTCTCCGGTGCCGACTGAGAAGGCTCCGAAGCAGCTCAAGACCGCGCCGTCAAAGCCACGGAAGGCTTTGCCCAAGATCAAGGTTGACGTTCCCGTCGCCTCTGCGTAAGCATTTCGTTTTCACCCTTTGTTTGAAGAATCTTATATCAGTTGTCGACCCATTCACTTGCTTGACCGAGTGAACCTTGAGATTTCCAGCGCTGCTACCTCCGGGACTTCTGCTTACCAAGATGATGGTGACGAGGAGATGGAGGACGCGGTCACCTCCAAAGCGGGTATGACCTCTGTTATCTCATCTTTTCTTTGTTAGCCAATTCTTCAGTCGACTGAACTCTTGTGGTCGATTCTTTTGCAGCTCCGCAAAATGTTATTGAACTTCAAGACGATGATGAAGATGAGCCACAGAAACTCGTGGGTAGGAGGAGCAGGACCTTAGTCAAGAAGGTACCAGCTAGCAAGACGCCTCAGTCGACGCCGGCGACGGAACCAGCTATCCAGCAATCCGGGGACTTCAACCGTGTCTCCATTACTTTTGCGAATCCCTTGTCGAGTGTTCGTCCTTCGTCGTCGACTGTGCCGGCCCTTGCTTCGTCTGTCCAACTTCATGCCTCAAGCTCTCAAGCTACTGCAACTGATACACCGACTGCACCTCCCACCGCCCATCACGTCCCAGAAGACCAAGTGAGTGCTGCCAAGGAGGCTATACGCCAGGCTGGCGTTATGATGGAGCAGATGAAGGTGGTGCGCGAGGCCAGTCAAGCTACCTATGATGCCAGCTCAGCACTTCAGGCCAATGTCCAGGTTAGCTTACTTCCGACTGAACTCCATCTTGACGCTTGTTCTGTTAGGATATGATATTTAGAAACTGCTGCTTTATCCGCAAGACGTCCGTGGATGAGCGTTTTGGAACCTTAATTGCACACCCATTGTCAGTCTGTACACCCACTGGGTGTTTTAATTTCTGTTGAGTAGTTTTTCCACTTGAGTCGACTAGGTTGTGCTGATCGAATCTCTGAACCAGTGTGGGCACGCTGAGTGCACCCACTGGGTGTAGTCCTCGAGACCGCCGTCGAATGTTTGATTCGGCGGGGGTCTTTTAACAGATCTTTTCCACTCGGGCTGGGCAGATCATGCCGAGTGGAACCTTTACCAGTGGGGGCACGCTGAGTGCACCCACTGGGTGTAGTCCCCGAGACCGTAGCCGACTGCGGGCAGTCGGCTATGGTCTGAGTTTTTTTTTGACTGGACGGACCAAGTCGATTGAAAGAGTCGGATCAGTGGGGGCACGTTGAGTGCACCCACTGGGTGTAGTCCCCGAGACTATTGGCGAATGTTTGATTCGGCAGTAGTCTTTGTGTCTGCCGACTGACTATCTTCTGAATACAGAAATCTTGTGATCTTGGAGCCCGGTTTGCCGACTTGGAGGAGAAGCAAATCCAGCTCAATCTTGACCTAGAGTTGGCTCGAAACAACTTGCAGAAGGCTAAGGATGACGCTGCTGGTAAGGAAAGCTTGTCGACCGGTTCTCTTGCCATCTTCTCTCCTCCTTTTTCTGATTCGAATGTTATTCTTTCTAGAAACAATGAGACAAGCTTTGGAGAAGAAGGACCTTGACCTTGCGGTTGCGAAGAAAACCGCCAAGGACAAAACGACGCTTGCCGACCAAAAGATGGCCTCAGTCGGACAGCTGGAGGGAGAGAATGCCAAGCTGAAGGCTGCTCTTGACGAAGCCAACAAAGAAGTGACTCGCCTGAAGAAGGACAAGCGGACGCTGACCGACAAAGTAGAAGACATCACCCGCAGGAGGGACGAGCTGGAGAACTACCTGGGAGGACTTGCCAAAAAATTATTCCTCATGCTTGAAGGTACTTTTCTCTGTGCGATTGGTTTGCTTTCGTCGACTCATCATACCTCTGTCGACTCATTATTTCTCTGCGAGTGCAGAATTCTGTCAAGACTTCGAGGAAGAAACTGGGCGAGTCGAGACGAACTTGGACCCCATCAACTCCCCTGTCAAAGATGAAGCAGCCATGAATGTGCTCCAACTGGAGTCTCGCCTTGCCAGTGCCTTGGAATATCTTGCTCGACTCAAGGTTGCAGTTTCGCGGATCGACACAGCGCTCTGGCCAGGGGACACGCTCCGAAACGATCTCGAGTCTCTGATGACTCGACTTAACGAGATTCCTGGTTGAGTGCAGGAGTGGAAGAAGTCCGCTGCTCGATGCGGTGCTGATGTAGCTTTGTCCCTGGTTCGCGTCCACTGCAAGGAAGCCAGAGAAGAGAAGCTAGCGGCAATCAAGGTCGCCAACACCAAGAAACTCGACTTCCAGTCTTTCATGGAGACCTTCATTGCTGCTGCTACTCGAATCGCAGATGGAATCGACCTGGACGAGTTTGTCGAGCCTGCCAGCCCCTCTGCGGAGTGAATGAAACTTTTATGATCTGATTCAATTTGCCTCGGTATGCCGAGTGATTCTGTAACCGTAAAACTCCTTCGGGCCTGATGCCCGAGTACTTTGAGCTCCTTCATCCGAACTTTTATGATCCGGTTCAATTTGCCTCGGTATGCCGAGTGATTCTGTAACCGTAAAACTCCTTCGGGCCTGATGCCCGAGTACTTTTAAGCTCCCTCGTCCGAACTTAGTTTGCCCTTAAATATGCTTGTTTTTATTTCTGAGTGGAACTTGTATCTTCACTCGGAACAGACGCAGTTCTGAGGAGAGGATCGCGGACGACCTGCACCTCGTCGTCCTTGCATATCAGGATGGAGCATGTTTTACACTTAGGCGAGTACAGGACTACAGCTAAGCCTCCGAGTGAGAGGGTTGCTCATCACTCGGTAGGATTTTACAAACTTAGGCGAGTACAGGACTGCAGCTAAGCCCCCGAGTGAGAGGGTTGCTCATCACTCGGTAGGATTTTTTAAACTTAGGCGAGTACATGACTGCAGCTAAGCCCCCGAGTGAGAGGGTTGCTCATCACTCGGTAGGATTTTTTAAACTTAGGTGAGTACAGGACTGCAGCTAAGCCCCCGAGTGAGAGGGTTGCTCATCACTCGGTAGGATTTTTTAAACTTAGGCGAGTACAGGACTGCAGCTAAGCCCCCGAGTGAGAGGGTTGCTCATCACTCGGTAGGATTTTTTAAACTTAGGCGAGTACAGGACTGCAGCTAAGCCCCCGAGTGAGAGGGTTGCTCATCACTCGGTAGGATTTTTTTAAACTTAGGCGAATCGGATTCACAGCTAAGTCACCCACTGGGGGATTTTGGACACATGTATTAGTAACAACAATCATTTAGGAGACTGTAAAACCATGTCTTTGATAAGCGAACTGAAAGGTACTCTTTATTACATCTCATCAGTCTGAACACTTAAGTATAAAAACGGCGGAGTAGCTCCGCATTCCAAGCGCGTGGCTCGTCTTTATTATGCTCCACATTGTAGAGGTGATACGCTCCGTTGTGGAGCACCTTGGTGACGATGAAGGGACCTTCCCAAGCGGGGGCAAGTTTGTGAGGCCGTTGCTGGTCCACTCGGAGCACAAGGTCCCCTTCCTGAAATGCTCGACCCTTCACATTTCTGGCATATAATCGACGAAGGTCTTGCTGATAAATGGTCGATCGGATCAAGGCCATCTCTCTTTCTTCTTCCAGAAGATCAACAACATCTTCTCGAGCTCGTTCTGCTTCAGCTTCTGAAAAAAGTTCTACTCGGGGCGCATTGTGAAGCAAGTCACTCGGCAGCACAGCCTCAGCCCCATAGACCATGAAGAAGGGGGTTCGACCAGTCGACCGATTTGGTGTTGTTCTCAATCCCCAAAGGACTGACGGTAGCTCATCTACCCAAGCGCCGGCCGCATGTTTGAGGTCGCGCATCAATCGAGGTTTCAGACCTTTGAGAATCAAACCGTTCGCTCTTTCTGCTTGTCCATTCGACTGAGGGTGGGCGACTAAAGCATAGTCGACCCGAGTACCTTGGGATGCACAGAAAGCTCGAAACTCATCAGAATCAAAGTTCGACCCATTATCCATGATGATGCTGTGTGGGACTCCATATCTAAATGTTAACCCTCTGATGAAGCTGACCGCAGTACTTGCATCCAGGTTTTTGACAGGTTTAGCTTCGATCCACTTGGTGAACTTGTCGACTGCTACAAGCACATGGGTGAAACCACTCCTGCCAGTCTTCAGAGGTCCCACCATATCCAAACCCCCAAACAACGAACGGCCAGACGAGTGGAATGGTCTTCAGGGCTGAAGCGGGTTTGTGGGACATGTTGGAGTAGAACTGACAGCCCTCACATTTGTCAATTATCTCCTTTGCCATCTCATTTGCCCGCGGCCAATAAAACCCTGCTCGATACGCTTTGGCCACGATGGCCCGAGAAGACGCATGGTGACCACAGGTTCCCGAGTGAATATCATCGAGTATCATTCGGCCTTCTTCCGGAGTGATGCATTTCTGAACGAACCCAGTGACACTTTCTCTATAGAGTTGCTCCCCCATTACTGTGAAGGCTTTGGATTGACGGACAATCTGGCGGGCCTCTTCTTCATCCTCTGGAAGCTCTTTCCTGAGAATATATGCGATATACGACACTGTCCAATCTGGAATAACAATCAAAACTTCCATGATCAAGTCGACCACAGCTGGGATTTCAACTTCAGTCGGATCAGTGGAACTTTTAGGATGTGGGGGCTCTTCTGTGAAGGGATCTTCTTGAACTGATGGTGCGTGAATATGCTCCAAAAACACATTGCTGGGAATAGGCTCCCGCTTGGATCCTATCTTCGCCAAGTCATCGGCTGCTTGATTCTTCAGTCGGGGTATATGGTGGAGCTCTAGCCCTTCAAACTTCTTTTCTAACTTTCTCACCGCATTGCAATAACCAGTCATAGCTTGGCTCCTGACGTCCCACTCCTTCATCACTTGATTAACCACTAAATCTGAGTCACCGTAAACCATTAGGCGGCGGACGCCGAGTGAAATGGCCATACGCAACCCATACAAGAGTGCCTCATATTCAGCTTCATTGTTGGAGGAATCAAAGTGAATCTGGAGAACATATCTGAGGCTGTCGCCTCGTGGAGATACCAGGACCACTCCAGTGCCTGAACCATTCAACATCTTGGACCCGTCGAAGAACATAGTCCAATGTTCCGACTGTATCTGGGTCGGTAACTGTTGTTCAATCCACTCGACGAGGAAATCTGCTATCGCTTGAGACTTGATCACTTTCTTTGCCTCGAACTTGATATCCAGCGGAAGGAGTTCAATCACCCACTTTGCCACTCGGCCAGTTGCATCTCTGTTGTTCAGAATTTCTGACAACGGAGCGTCGCTGATGACTGTAATCGAATGATCTGAGAAGTAATGTGCAACCTTCTTCGTGGTCAAGTAGATTCCATAGACAAGCTTCTGATAATGTGGATATCTCTGCTTGGATGGAGTTAAGACTTCAGAAATATAATACACTGGGCATTGAACCTTGTAGGTTTTACCTTCTTCTTCCCGCTCGACCGTGAGTACTGTACTGACAACCTGTCCAGTGGCTGCTATATAAAGCAGTAAAGGCTATTTGCTGATTGGAGCAGCAAGCACCGGCTGGGTGGAAAGCAGGGCTTTGAGCTCTGCAAACGCTGCGTCAGCTTCAGGAGTCCACTCGAACTTATCATATTTCTTCATCAGTCAGTAAAGAGGCAATGCCTTTTCACCGAGGCGAGAGATGAATCGACTCAAAGCGGCCAAACAACCAGTAAGCTTCTGAATGTCGTGTACACGCACAGGGCGTTTCATTCGGAGGATTGCACCAACTTTCTCTGGGTTTGCATCGATCCCACGTTCGGAAACGAGGAAACCGAGTAACTTTCCACCTGGAACTCCAAATGTGCACTTCGACGGATTAAGCTTGATATCATATCTTCTCAAATTGGCAAAGGTTTCGGCAAGGTCAGTCAGCAGGTCGGAACCTTTGCGCGACTTAACCATGATGTCATCCATGTATGCTTCCACATTCCGACTGATTTGAGCTAGCAGACACTTCTGTATCATACGCATGAATGTGGCACCAGCATTTTTGAGACCAAAGGGCATGGTGATGTAGCAAAAGCACCCGAATGGGGTGATAAAAGCTGTTTTTATTTCGTCAGGTCCATACAGTCGGATCTGATGGTACCCGGAATATGCATCCAGGAAGGACAATCGTTCACATCCCGCTGTTGAGTCGACTATCTGATCGATGCGGGGGAGAGGAAAATGATCTTTCGGGCAGGCCCGATTGATATGCTTGAAATCAATGCACATACGGAGTGAATCGTCTTTCTTGGGAACCATGACAACATTGGCGAGCCACTCGGAGTGGTAAATCTCGCGGATGAACTCAGCTGCCAAAAGCCGAGCCACCTCTTCGCCGATTGCCTTTCTCTTCTCCGCAGCGGACCGACGGAGGTGCTCTTTCACGGGTTTTGCCTTTGGATCGACTCGCAAACGGTGCTCAGCCAGCCCCCTGGGTACACCCGGCATGTCAGACGGTTTCCATGCGAAGATGTCCCAATTCTCACGGAGGAACTGGATGAGCGCTTCTTCCTATTTGCTGTCGAGTGTTGTTGAGATATGAGTCGGTGCAGCACTGGGATCGGTCGGGTGAATGTGAATAGGCTTTGTTTCACCGGACGACTGAAATGCAGACTCGGAAGCAGGCTTCTTAGCGCGCAACAAATCACTCGGATCTGCAGTCTTCTTATATTCTTCCATTTCAATCGCTGCCATCTGTTCATCGGCAATCTTAGAGCCCTTCTGGAGGCACTCTTCTGCTCGTTGCCGATTGCCAGTGACCGTGATCACGCCCCTGGGGCCAGGCATCTTCAGCTTGAGGTACACGTAACACGGTCGAGCCATGAAACGGGCATATGCAGTTCTGCCCAGAATAGCATGATAGGCACTGTGAAAATCCACAACTTCAAATGTCAGCTTCTCCTTGCGGTAATTCTTTGAGTCACCGAAAACCACGTCAAGAGTGATCTGTCCGAGTGAATCAGCTTTCTTCCCTGGAATGACACCGTGGAACCGCATGTTGCTCTCACTGAGCCTGGACATCGGAATGCCCATCCCACGAAGAGTCTCTGCATACAAAATGTTCAAGCCGCTGCCACCATCCATCAAGACTTTGGTCAGTCGGGTGCCCCCAACGACCGGGTCGACCACCAACGCTTGCCTCCCGGGGGTGGCGACGTGCGGTGGGTGGTCAGATTGGTCGAATGTGATGGGAGTCTTTGACCATTTCAAATATGTCATCGTTGCCGGAGCAACCATGTTTACCTCTCTGTTGATGACTTTCAGTCGACTTTTACTCTCAATGTCAGAAAAAATCATCAAAGTGGAATTGACGTTAGGGAAACCGTCATCATCTTCTTCCTGATCACCATCCTTGTCAGACTCTTTTTCCTTTTCATTGGGCTGTTTCTCTCGGAACTGCTGGATCAGGAGCCGACATTGTCGAGTGGTATGTTTGGGATAAATAAGATTTCCCTCTTCATCCTTCTTGGTGTGAATGTGACATGGCAAGTCCAACACATCGTTCCCAGCCTGATCTTTCACCTTCTTGGGGATCCAGGGTCCCTTGGGCTTCCCCTAGAATTTCCCTTGAGTTACAACTGCAGCTTCACCTGGACCTGCTGGCTCGGCTTTGCGTTTCTGCTTCCGACCCACTCCGGTGTCTTGGGCGACTGGCTTGCCCTTCCCACTGCGGAGTCGGTCCTCTTCTTCACCATTAGCGTACCGGGTGGCTATTTCCATCATTCGGGTCAGAGACATATCTCCTGTCCGACCGAATTTCAAGTTAAGCTCTCGATACCGAACGCCTTCCTTGAAGGCACAAACTGCTTGGTGTTGGGATACATTTTCTACTGTGTGGTGTAATGTGGTCCATCTTTGGATGTAATCCCTCAGAGTTTCATTCGGCTTCTGTACACAATGTTGCAATTCTGTCAACCCCGCAGGTCGTTTGCATGTGCCCTCGAATGTTCTGACAAACACTCGGGCTAACTCCTCCCAGCTGAATATACTGCCTGGAGCCAACTGATTCAGCCATGCTCTGGCCGACCCTTCCAGCATGAGAGGAAGGTGTTTCATAGCTACCTCATCATTTCCACCGCCGATCTGGACAGCCACTCGGTAATCTTCCAGCCAAGTGTCAGGCTTCGACTCACCGGTGAACTTACTAACCCCAGTCGCCAACCTGAAGTTGGGGGGGATCTCAGCGGCTCTGATAGCTCTGCTAAAACACTCGGGACCCGAAACATGAATCCTGCTTCCACTCGGGCGATCTCTGCCTTGCCCCTCTCTGTGTGCTTGGTTCCTGTCGACCAAACCTTGCACTAAAATTGACCTCGCATCAAACCCTGGCTCTCTTGGGTCGACCGGCGTCCTCCGCCCTCCGCTGTACGGGCGCCTGTCATCATAGTGCCGGGGCACATATGATCCGCTTCTCGGAGGGGGTGTAAGCGCTCGACGGCGGTCATCACGGCCGAGTCGATGATCCTACTGCTCGTGGATCCGACCCAAGTGCTGATCCTGGCGATGCACCCGCCCTTCATGCCGCGGAGGCGATCTTGGGCTGTGAGCCGACTGAACTGTGTCAGCCACCACAGATCTGCTATGGATTCTGTTACGCGACTGTGATACTGCAGTGTTTTGGTCTCCTGCCGTCCGGAGCAGAGCCCGGATCTGCATCAAACCTTGTCCAGCTTCTGACTGGGATGGCTGGATGGATTCTGCTATACGAGCTGCGGCTGCAAGATTCTGAATCGGAGTGCGGTATACCTGAGGTTCAGGAGGGAACAATTGTCGCCGTCGACTGGACTCAGGAATCCGCTGCCGAGCATGTTCGTCGAGTGCATGCTGAAGATTTTCCAGTCGAGTGCGTTCAGCCAAAGTGGCCAAGCGCGCCGCCTCCAAGGCCCGAGCCTCAGAGGTCTCTCCGACGATGGGCGTGTGGAGTGCTTCCTCGTTACGGCGGTGAAGTTCCTCCCTCCGCTGTGAAGAAAGGGTTTCGGGGTGGTATTCCTCGTGAACACGCGACGGATCGCCACCGCCATCGCCGCCTCCGTTGCGACGCATGCCAGGTGGGCTACGCGGCGTGTCGACCATCAGGACCTCCGCCGCAGGATCGCTGCTGTCGCACTCGGACAGAGTCTCGATGGAGCCAGTCGACAGATCGAACAGGCCGTAGAGAGATTCATCGAGCTCGATTGCCGCGACTTGAGGGGTGGCCGATTGACGTGCCACTGCATGCTTCACCCACCGCTGAAGCCGCGATCGACCGGATCGCTTGCGACGGCGAACAGCGGGGAACGAAGACGCCGTAGGAAACGACCGATATTGGGTCGACGGCTGCCGCAGAAGGACGCCGCGGACACATGCGCGAAAGTGCGTCGCCCCGCGGACGGGGAATGTCTCGACGTCGAGGGGGGCTTCCTGGAGCCAGGCGGAGTCGTCGGCGATGAAGACGAGCGCGCCGAGACGGATCTCGTGGCCCTCAGCCAAACCTCCACCCGAAACCATGATGATGGGAACCGGAGAAAATCGCAACCTCACCGGAAAGTCGCTAAGACACCAGCCCCAAGGTGGGCGCCAACTGTCGTGGTTCTAAGTCTGACAGTAGAATGGGGGGGATAGGTATGAGGAGGCAAGATCCTAGCTACGGTGAGGTTGTGCACGCAAGATTTACGAGTTCAGACCCTTCTCGGAGGAAGTAACAGCCCTACGTCTCGGTGCCCGGAGGCTCGGTCGATTGGATTATGCGTGAAGTTACAGGGGGTGCGAACCCTTGTGCCTGAGGAGGGGGGTGGCTTATATAGAGTGCGCCAGGACCACAACCGTCCCACGTTACAAGGGATTCAATGTCTATAAAGACAGGACGTTACTGATAACGCCAGCAATAAAGGCAAACAAATGATCATTAAGACTACGGAGTGAACGCCTGACCCTCGCCATCTTGAGTGACCTTAGATCTTCTGTCTTCCGAGTGGTTTCTGGTGCGGTCGAGTGAGTACACCCCGGTCGAATGGAATTGGGTTATTCGAGTGAACTATTGGTCGAGTGGGTTGCACCCTGTGGCGATTTCAGTCGGTAGATGGTGCTATCATTTGAATGTCCTTGGCCTTAGGGCAGTGTCCTCGGGTAAGGGTGTCTAGGTCAAGCCTATTACCCTACCCTAGGTACATGTCTTCGTCACCACTCGCTGGAGAAGCTACCCCATTATCCATGATCTATCTTATTAAGGGTGTTGGGATGGGGGTGCAGTTTTCCGGATAAAATGAATCATGGTTGGGGTCAGAGGGATGGCCGGGGGCGGCAACACGGCGGTGCGCGGTGGTTGTAGGGAGAGCGGGGCGGCGGCAGCAGACGGTAGATCGGACGGTTTGAGGTAGAAGATGATGAATAGTAACCATTTTGGAAGGTTGAAGGGGCTGATCTGGTCGTCCATCTTACATCCGATGGCTCACAGGAATCGACTGACCCAATTATTTTTTTCAGGCAACTTACATCTAGCCAATTCCATAAATCTCAAAGCTATAGCCACGTACAGTTCAATACTAGAACAGATGTTGGGGGTGAAAATCGGGTGACCATGCGAAATAAGATCAGGCAGAAAGTAATTAGAGCCACTGATTAGCAGTTAGCACGACGAACCTTCGGTGTTGGGATGGCATAGCGTGCATGTGTCATGCAACGTGGCACGTCCACGTGGCCAACCGTCCGAAACCTGGCTTCCCTCTCCATGCTGCTCAGCTTGAGCTCACTCTCATTCGCCTATAAAACCACCTGCAACCACCTTCTCCGAACGCGCAAACCTCCATTAGAAAAACCAAAACCTCAGAGAGAGATCTCATCTATCCAACCAGCCAGCCAGCCAGCCGCGCGCGCGCGCTATATAATGGCCGCTCCCACCACCACAGCGTCCTCGTCCCCGCCCAAACCTCCCAACGCCGCCATGCTGCAGCCCGCGCCGCACCTCCCAGACATGCCCGACGCCGCGGCGGCGCCCAACTCCAGCTCCAGCGTCAGCTCCGCGAGCAGCAGCAGCACGGCCGGCCGCTCCTCCGCCTTCTCCGTCGACTCGGCCGCCGCCACGCCCACCTCATCCCCGCCGCGCCCGCACCGCGCGGGCGACGTGGCGTGGGCGCCCATCCGTGCCGCCCAGGCGCCGGTCGGCCCGCGGGACTTCACCCTCGTCCGCCGCGTCGGCGCGGGCGACATCGGCACCGTCTACCTCTGCCGCCTCGAGGCCGAGGGCGACCAGTCGTGCGCCTACGCCATGAAGGTGGTGGACCGCCGCGCGCTCGCCAAGAAGGGCAAGCTCGGCCGCGCTGCCGCCGAGAAGCGGGTCCTGCGGCGGCTCGACCACCCGTTCCTGCCCACCATGTTCGCCGATTTCGACGCCGGGACGGACTACTCCTGCATCGTCATGGAGTTCTGCCCCGGCGGGGACCTCCACTCCCTCCGCCACCGCATGCCCGGCCGCCGCTTCCCTCTCGCCTCCGCCCGGTTCTACGCCGCCGAGGTGCTCCTCGCGCTGGAGTACCTGCACATGATGGGCATCGTGTACCGCGACCTCAAGCCGGAGAACGTGCTCATCCGCGGCGACGGCCACATCATGCTCACCGACTTCGACCTGTCGCTCGAGTCCACGGCGTCGCCGGCGCTCGAGGAGGCATGCAACTTGAGAGGCGAGGACGACGACGGCGCGAGGCCGATCCCGGCCTGCTTCCCCGAGGTGCACCTCCTCCGGCTGATGAAGTGGAGGCGGCGCGCGGCGCCGCGGCCGCGGCCGCGGTTCGTGGCGGAGCCGGTGGACGCGCGGTCGAGCTCGTTCGTGGGGACGCACGAGTACGTGGCGCCGGAGGTGGCGAGCGGCGGCGGGCACGGCGCGTCGGTGGACTGGTGGGCGTACGGCGTGTTCCTGTACGAGCTGCTGTACGGGCGGACCCCGTTCGTGGGCGCCACCAAAGAGGCGACGCTCCGCAACATCGTGCGCGCCCCGCTGGAGTGCCCGCCGCTCGGCGCCGGGACGCCGCACGCGGAGGCGGCCGCGGCGCGGGACCTGATCGCGCGGCTCCTGGACAAGGACCCGCGGGCGCGGCTGGGGTCGCGGCGCGGCGCCGCGGACGTGAAGGCGCACCCGTTCTTCAAGGGCCTCAACTTGGCGCTGCTGAGGTCGTCGTCCCCGCCCGTCGTGCCGCCGCCGGCCGCGCTGCACCAGCAGCGCGGCAAGGCGTCGCCGGACGTGCACCAGCTGTTCGAGCAGTTCTGAGTTGCTCGCCGGAGTACGTAGTAATTAATCCTTGGGCCGGCGCTCAAGCATCCGTCCGGGGAAACCATTTTTCGGTTGTGCGTGCATCATCCTCATCGAGGCTCGAATTAACCAGCTAGCCAGCTTACTAGTAGAATCCTGTTGACTAATTACCCCACCGCTGTACAAGTACAACACGTATTTCTGTTGATTAATAGTACTACTGGTATATTTAATTGCGGATCCAGCTCTTAACTTGTCGGAATGGCCGGTCGATCAAAGCACCTGATGACTGATCTGATCCAGCTCTTAACTTGCTTAGCTTGCACACGATGTAGTATATTGCATCGAGGGTCGCGTGATTAGCTGGTACTGAACGCGTCTCATCGGATGGTAAATAAGTGGGGCTTCTGAGTTCTAAATCAAAGATGGAATTAGCATTTCTTATATAAGGGTCCAGAGGTACTAGGTGCGTCTTCGTAGGTACACACTGGCACTGATGATGGCTAACGATCTCAGTCGAGCTGTCACTAGGATGGAGGCGGCGGCCTGTCTTCGGTTTGCCCATGGCCATCATCTCAGGACGTTTTGTATAGTTGCATCCGTTGGTAAGTTGCAAACGTAGACAGGTGGGAAGACACCCAACCACCCAACACAAGCTCACCCGCAACTAGAGGTGGACAAAAGGCTGGTATAGGGTTACGCGTCAGTCGACAGAAAAAAAAAGGGTTAGTCGACTTATTTTTTTGCACTTTCCGGTCTACAACGAATGGTCAGATGGTCTTCTATCTTCTACCTAGCGCTGTTCATGATCTTCCTCAAACCGCCCACGGCCGTCGACCGAACCGTTTGCTTCCGCTGCCCGCGGACGGTGACGCTCCCGCAACCGCCTTGCCGCCCTGCCCTTCCCTTGGCCCCCACCCATCGCCGGGCTTGTCGCCCCCCCTCGGCCATCCCTCTAAACCAACGAACCATCCAAATTCCCGGGCGAACCTGCACCCCAACCTGAACCGTCAACCTTCGGACTCGCCTCGTCTGTTGTCGCCGACTGCGGCTCATTCCTGGCCCAGGCCTTGCCGGCGTCCTTGGGCCTCATTTCGCTCGCCCCGGCGCTGCCGTTGGCGGCCTCGGTGCTTCGCGCGGTGCCGCTTCCTTCCCAAACTAATTGACTAACCCAAATATCAAATTCAGACGAGTGACGTCCAGCTAAACTATTTTTGGTTAAACCCTTTGGATGAATCGGTGATTGATAAATTTACCGCATGACCATATTGGCACAATTTATCTTGAAAGAAGTTAGTACTAAGTTGTTGCAGTGCCCGACTTAATTCACCGCTTCAAAATTGGGGCAGAATTTATGTCCTCTTAAAAAACACAAATCATTATTAATTTGAAATAACAGTTACATCGTCTATAAGGAGAGATACAATTTGCTCAAAGGCTCCTCAAACCATTCATTTATCAAAGAAAATCTAGCCAACCTAGCAAACTCGTGCATAACCTTATTGGCTTACAATGCTCGAAACTAGAGTGAGAGAGAAATCACAAGCAATATAATAACAATCATCAACAACAATCGCCGCCGCTCGCTGGTGATCGAGCATATATGATGACTCTGCTAGAGTTGTTCTTATGATTTTTTTTGTGCAATTCTTTTTGTCTATCACGTAAAAAGATCAAACTAAATTTGGCTTACACCAAGAAATGAAAAGGATAAATTCTGCAGTGAATTGCATGCAAACGTACGTGACTCCTCAGGCAGCCGACTCCTCCCATCTAGGGTTCCTCCGCCTCCCACCGGCGCCGTCGCTGGTCCACCTCATCTTCGGTGGCCTTAGGGTCATGGGAGCGCGGCGGATCCCGGCCCTTGCCGGTGGGAGGGCTTCGTTTTTAGATGTCTTCGAGATTTATTAGGGTTTGTGTCCAACTCAGGAAGGCGAGACGGCGGCGGCTCCCTAAAGATGGAATAAGGTTCTCCCCGCCTAGCCCCCGCTCCGGTGGTGCGTTTAGCATTGTCGGTGGGCGTGTGGATGTGTGTCTCCGATGGATCTGTCCTTGGTGGATTTGCTCGGATCTGTTCATCGCTCATCTACGTTCGTATGTTTTCAGGTTGAATCCTTCCGATCTACGCTACTCTTCATCAGCGGCGGTTGCTGTTCTGGTGCGCTGGTTCTATGGGGGTCTTAGCACGACGACTTCCCGACTGTCTACTACAACAAGTTTTGCCCGGCTCCGGTGAGGGAGAGGCGATGACGGCGGCGCGTCTTCGGCTCGCTTCAGTGCTTGTAGTCATCGCTAGGTGGTCTACGGATCTGGATGTAATTTTTATTATTTCTGGTGTTCGTTGTACTGCCATGATTGAAGATGAATAGATTGGATGTTTTCCCACAAAAAAAATAAAATAAAAAATTCTGCTGTGAATAATAACATCACCAGTGAACAACTTTTTTACTACAATTTCTAACAGAATTCATCCTTTTCATTTCCCCAACATGTCCACAACATGCGAGTTGAGCCCAACTCAGATGGTTAGATTCTTTGTGGTTGAACTAGCCCACGAGAGTTTAAGGCCTAGACTTGACATCGATGCTCGTATTTTTCTGAATTTATTTTAGTCTTTTTCGGTGATGTTCGTTCAGAGAGAGGAGACGTTTCCGTCCACTAGGCGTATGTGATGACTTTGTTAATATCTAAAATGATGTGCCGGCAAAAACATGCACATAGCATGCATGTGCCCATTTTTATTATCTTTTCATGGAAATAAATAAAAAGAAGAGACATTTCTATTCACTCGGAAAGGGACATGCGATGTGTGGTATCTTTCCATGTCCAGAACATCCATCCCTCGACGCACATGGCACTCCATAGATCTTTCCTGGCTGTAACGTGTGGGCATTGGGACTTGTATATAAGTACATAGCTAGCACCACTCATGTTAGCTGTATTGTAGTACGACATGCGACTACACATGTTACACCGTACCGGTCATGTATGGTGGACGGACGGACGCCCTGTAGATCTATCATCATTCGATCCGACGACGTTGACGCGATGGCCATGCAAAAGGCCATCGACGCCGGGAGCCCCACGGGCACGGGCAAGGGAATAACATGGGGGACGGCCCACTTGCTCGGCGCCAGTAGAGACGAGCGGAGAGGAGTGGCCGGCCGGAGGAGAGGAGCGGCTGTCGACAAGAAAGGTCGTGTGTCGTCTCGTCCCGGCCCATGCACGCACGCAGATGCCGCCGATGCATGGCCCTGTGGCGTGCATCCGCGTCGTGCACATGTATGTACCATGTCCATGTAGGGTGGGGTGGTCACAGACTCACAGGTGACAGCCAGCTGAGCTTTTGTACGTACGCGCTCTGGAGAGCAGCCGGCCACGGCCACTCATGGCGCGGCGCACCGGCCGGCAGCTTTTCGCCGCTGGTGGTCGCGGCCACGTTGCCGTGCCCCCTCCCCGGCTTGCCGGGAGGTGAGACACCGCCATCTCCCCCCCCCCCCCCCCCCCCCCCACCTCGCTTGCATGCGCCGTGTCCCCGTCTCTGCCGCTCCCGTCTTATCGGCCGCTTCTTCGATATGCTCCGTGTCGTGTCGTGTCGTGACAGACGTGCGTACGCTGTGGCGCCGCGCCGCCTGGTCCTCCCCGCTCACGGGGTGTGTGGGTGGGTCTGTACGTACACCATCTGTCATGTTGCCATGTTGGTGTGCAGCTTAATTAGGCATCAATGGGGTAGTACAGACGATCTCTTTCCACTGTGAAAATGTCTGTAAAATTGGTGTGGACGTACATGGATTTCACATGGAATACTGTTACTACTATGCAACAAAAAGGACCGGAGAGGATAAAAGCGAAAAGCGTCAGTGCGTGCCGTGCATGCAGTTCGGTCTGACAGACTCTGACGGATGGAGCTTCAATCTTATCCGCGTAACGTAAATGATGGCGAACAGTGACAATCGTGCATCCATCAGCGCTCGTTCGTTCGCCCATTCATGGTTAAATTATGCTCGCTAGCAGTAGCAGCGGATCAGCATTCAAGATCTCGATGATTAGCGCAGGCTCGCATGCAGCTTTACCCCACGGACACACATGCACAACAAAAAAAGCTGCAGAGTTCATCATTAGCCGGCGTGGCTGCTGGCTGAATTCGCCAAACCCAAGGGCCGATCTGATCCAACCGTCCCCTCTCATCATCTCCTGCCTTTACAGGCAATAGATGGCGATGTTACGCGAAACATTGTTCGTTTGTTCGCCATGGCATGCAGCTGGGGATGGCACCCGCATGGTTTGGATATGGGTGGAGCCACCCCATACCCTTACCCGTCCCATTTAAGTTTACCCATCATTCGTACCCATATCTGTCAGTGGGTACAACTTTGTCCCATACGCGTCACCCGACAGGGTAAATGGGTACCCGCGGGTAAAAACACCCACGTTTGATAACATCAATTTAAGCAACATATAATCATAATTTATAAAGGACAACACATAATAACATGAATACTTACTTATAAACAACAACACATCATAAACATCAACACGTTCTATAAACATCAACATTTTCTTGTACACACCAAAACATCAACACATAGTCATAAAGTAGTAGCACATAGTCATACATTTAAAGTTCACAAACTCAAGACAAAGGGTAGATATAATTTGTCTGTACTTGTTAGATTTTATCAAGGTACATGGGTATGCGGGTATGGGTTATATGATCCCATACTCATATTCGCTCTACCCGATGGGTTTGAGGTTTCCCCATTTATATACCCATGGGTAATTTTTGTCCCATACCTTTGTCCTAATAGGATTTTTACCCGCAGGGTACATGGGTAATGGGTACCCGTTACTATCCCTACATGCAGCTGGGTAGGCACACGTACCTACGAATCTCAAACTGCTCAACGGCTCTGTGTAGGACAGCGGAAGGGGAGAGAAAGCTGGGCAATCCTGTTGATTCTGGTCGCTAGGTTAGCTTGCTGCTAGTAGTGGGTGGCTGCCATGGAGGTTGGCATGCGGGCTGGAGTAGCTGGAGCTACATACAACGGCTTGTAGGAGTACGCTGCAGAAGCTATACTGGTTTGATTGATAGTACTAGCTTGTGCCCTTCCCAAAGTGTTTTCGATTTTCTAGCCGTGAGGATTGATGAACGTTCTAGAATCGTCTCCAGCGTTTTGCGCTCTCCTTGGCTCAATGGCTCATGCCCTCGTCTTTTCCACCGTTGTGTTCAGTCGAGTGGATTTTGTGTGTAGAAGATGCCTCAGAAAACGTCTTATATTTTGAGACCGAGGCAGTATTATGACAGAGACGGTTTTAAAAGTAAATTCTTCCTCCCTTCAGATTTGTAAGGCTCACGAGTATATAGTCATTTCACATGAGCTCCGGATGAGATCCAGAAGCAATGTACATGATAGTATGTATGCGTTTCATGCAAGAAGTTAGCCGCTAGAATGTGTTTTCTTCGTGCCCTTTATTTGGAATCTGACAAGTACCGAACGTTCGGTACGAGCACATGACAAGTTTAGTGACACGAGGATAGCAACTTTGTGCTTCAGTTTATTTTTTGGTGAAAATTGTTGTGCTTGCCCCTAACTTGTCATCCTCTCGTCAACTAAAGTTGCCATGAAGGAGTTCGTGTCATTTCCCAGGACTGGAGTTTTAACTCTTGAAGTTACTTTGGAATCTCGTGATGATGATATATATGTGAGCACTCCTTGCTCCTACTTCATTGGCTTGGGTAATAGAATGGTGTTCAAAAAGGAAGGGTTCAGTGATTTTCTCCAGGCATCGTCTATTGAAGTAAACAGCTTGGTGCTCATAACTTTCAAAGAGCGTGATGGGAGGCTTGTTGTTATCTTCAATCTTCTGCCGCAGTGATGTTAGTTATAGCCTTTGAACAGAATGAATATTGTTTAAAAATCTATGCTATAGTATAATGTTATTTAGATATATAAAATGGATATGAACCTAACTGTTCATTTGTTGTTCTTCGTTTGTAGAAGAGGCATGGCTGTGCATCTCTTTTTTAGATTTTTTTTGGACGGATGTTAGTTCATTGGAGGCATAGTTATACATAAATTAGAGGCACGTGTGTGCCTTTGTTTTTTCTATGTTTCCTCTGACATGGGTTGTAGAGAGAGGAACGTCTGTGCAACAGCAAAGAGGCATGGGCTATCACGCGTGAGGAGGTTGTAGAGTCACGGCGCGTGTTACGCGAGGCACGGGTGTGTAGGCACCGGAGTCACATGAGTGAAGCCTGTATAGGCATGAGGCACAGGTATAGGTTGGCGGCATGCGGCAGCACACGGCTGTACAGAGAGGAATGTGTGTGCAGCACCAAAGTTGCACGGGCGATCACGCGTGCGGAGCACGTAGAGTCACGGCTGGTTTCATGTGAGGCACGTGGATTGAGTGACTGGAGGCACGGAAATGATGTCAGTACAGGCACGGAAGTGAAGTCACTACAGGCTCGGTTGTGTGGTTTCTCGAGGCATGGGTATCAACCCTCTTGATGTACAAAAGGTGTGAAGTTCCTGGAGGCACGGAAGTATGGCAGCAGAGGCATCAGTCCGAATAGTTGGTTAGAGAGGCTAGATTGTGGATGCACAGGTGTGAAGTCTCTAGGGTCACGGGCGTGTGGCACCATAGGCATGGGTTCGAATAGACATTTAGAGAGCCACGGCTGTACATAGGTCAGTTGCACACAACAATGTAGTTTTGTGGCATCCTGCAGAACGGGTGTACGGAGAGGAACCTGTGTGCAATAGCAAGGATTTTCTCAATGGACAGAGCAGTGTTTGATGTCAAATGGTTGGTGTGTGATTTTTTTTTTCAATGTGGTTGAACTAACAAAGTGCTTGTCCCTTGCCTCTGTGTACCGAATGTTCTTCCGCAATATTTATGAATTGTTCACGCCAATGTTGAATAAGCATTTTTACAGAAAGTTAACAATGATACAATCACATATTCTTGTAAATGCATGATGCATCTTGTACAGGATAAGTATGAAAATTATAATACAATATTGTGAGACATATTTGTCCTTCTATAATCATAGATACAACATATGTTTGCTTAATAGGAGATAACTTACTAATTGCATTTAGACATGCAAAACGTACTATGCATTTGTACATGAGCACACCACTGTATTCAAACGTAAAATAGTAATACAGTACACACATCATCTTTGAGCAACAACAATCATATTTACAACATAGGTTCATTCAATCTAAATTATCATAATACTAGTTACTACTAGTTTAATGTAGACATCCATTTTCTCGCAATTTACCAACCACTGTTTCCCTTCCGGCGCTTCCAGCCGCTGGAAGATCCCTCGTCTTTGTTCTTACGTGGGCGGAGTCTTTCCTTCATTGGTTGTTGGTGGAGGTGACGTAGCCCGTCCTTGATGATTAGGATTCTATGGTACAACTCGTAGCTAACATACCCGTCTTTTGTTGCGTACTCAAGGTGTAGCGGGGAAAGCGGCTGCCACTCCCAGAACTGGTGCTTCTCCTTTGGGAATGATTTCTTCATGTTGTTGTAGGAGGGGTCGATGATGGCCGCTGCAAGGTCACCCATGGAGTCCCTTTCTCCACCACCCTTGATACAGAATTGCCTTTGTATGTCGATGTGGTACTCGTTTGGAATTTTAATCCATGCACGGGCAAGCATGGTCTTGTCGCCCCTGGTGTCGACGCTAGCGAAAGTTACCGCTTTGCGTTGCAGGAAGTCAAGTAATGTCTGGGAGCGCTCGGACCTGCAGTAGTGGTATACGAGGACATGCTCGCGCATGGCAAGTTGGACGACGGCGATCCCTTG
This sequence comes from Thinopyrum elongatum, assembly GCA_011799875.1. Classification (NCBI taxonomy): domain Eukaryota; kingdom Viridiplantae; phylum Streptophyta; class Magnoliopsida; order Poales; family Poaceae; genus Thinopyrum; species Thinopyrum elongatum. The sequence continues at coordinate 464,019,238 of CM022301.1, read as the reverse complement.
TCGTATGTAACTACTCTTACGTGTGTACTCGAGGTCGAGGCCGACGAACTTGTTCTTCTCCTCCTTTAGCCATTCCTCGTACTTTTTGATGATTCGCTCCACGGTCTTTGGGTCGTTGGTGTACATCACCTCCAGCACGGTTGTATCGTGGGCAGTGACGTGTTTGGTGAGTGTTGTTAGTTTCCCATCGTCCATGGCTGCAGGTGTGCGGTGGTGAATTGTTGCGGCCGACGAGAAACGTCCAAGGAAGAAGATGGAAATGGATTCGGTAAAATGAAAGGGATCTTTACTTTGTCGTGCAAAAAAGGTAACTGTCAGAGAGCAGTTGGTAGTCATCCGACGGTTCCAGGGGTAGATTTACGGAAATAGGCGTTTGTTGGATCAGTTTTTTTTAAGATTTTCAGTTATCTTGTTCAATGAAATGTTTTATTCGTAACTCGCTAGTTTGGGTCGTCTCTGTGATATAAACCACTTACTGCAGTGGGATTCAGATGTACCTGCCGCTGTGGCAGCTTGTGCCCTGGGTGATTTGCCTGGGCACCGTTAAGTATAAAGCTATGCTTTTCTAAAAAAAATGTTTTATTCGTCGTGTGCTGCCTGCGTGATCCATGTGTGCGTATTCCATCTTTGGCTGTGAAGGTAGTCGAGTAATGGTGGAACACTCAGCAGAGCCATAGTCGTGCCTTTGTTGTCGAAACATTTTTTTCGGTTAACAACATTCCTTAGTCAACGAGGCACTGTTGTTATGTTATTCGGTGCACAATTGTGTGTTTAAAAAAAGTTGGTGAAGTAAACATAGTGTGCACTTGAAAATGGAGTCCTGTTTGGTGTTTAATTGAGATATGTTTCACTAGATGGTTTGAATAACTTTGATAACATGGCATTGCTATAGATTTTGATGCAAAAACTGATTCTTGATTTGTTTGATTTTTGAATCAGAGTTTAACAGAAAATGATTTGTTTGTTTTTTGATTTTTGGAATTGTGAATATTTCAAAGGTTAACCAGCTACTTGAGTGTCCATAAGAACTACATTAGTTCCAAAGGATCATTCCGACAGTTTGAACAGCCAGTTGAGGGTCCATAAGAGCTACATTAGTTCCAAAAGATCATTCCGATAGTTAAGCAACCACTTGGTCCATAATAGCTACATTACTACCATTCTAATAAGCAAACTTATAGTAACCAGTCATTTGCTCCTGGGAGGCATCATCATGAAACGACCACTGAACATCCTAGGAGATGCACTGTTTCTTCCATTTTAAGTGCTGGTTCCAACGGAATCTACGGAATGCGCTGAATGATGATGGACACAGAACGATCATGGTGCTCTTTGAAAGTGATCAGAACAACGTTCTCTTCAACAAAGGATGCATCTGATATGAAGTCTCTGAAAGAAGACTTTTCAATTACCATCCTGCTGTCTTTTTTGCAGATGTAGTAGGACGAAGGAGTGATGACATGGGTAGGTTCATCAGGAGCTTCAAGGGTCACCCTGCCATTGGTTGGCATGTCCACCCATCTCTTCAGTGTCGAGACAACACTCCTCGGAATTTTCTAAAAGAAACCGAAATTAAATAGAAATTAAAAACGTTGATCTGCCACTTGGGCATTAAATAAAAGAATGGCTGGATACGGTGAGTGCGCAATCATTAAGAAATTCCATATTGAAACTAATATATTTCTTGGCATGTTCAGATTCGGCAGTAAGCAGATAAAACAATATATTAAGAGAGCAACAAAAGTTTTGTTGTTTTAGGATTAATAAATCGTTTCTTTATAATTTTACATAGAAGCAAGATTAGGTCAAAGTCCTTTGTTTTAGGAGAATACGAAGCAAAATATGTTTGGTATTTTAACAAGGACAGTTGTAACCAACCATGATGCAATCTTTGGTGTTAATGGGAGTCAACACGACGGCAACGGATGAAAGTATCTCAGAAAAGGCGTTGTAGAAAGAATTGTGTCTGGTCGTAGGTAAGCTCAATATCCTTAGAGTAGACACAGCACTGAACGTGGTCGAAATCGTCAGAAGAAAGATCGTCGAGAGCTAGAAAAAGAACAAGTATTCAAAGTTAGATAAAGTTATATCCAACACGGGGTTAATATTATTTAGTATGATGCATGCATATAAAAATACAACGAAAGAAAATTATTTTAGAATATTAAATACCTACCAATGTGGGGTAATGGAAGCAGCCTTTTGTCACCCCGATATATTTGTATTTCCAGATTGAGTCCCTCGTCTGGTAGTTCAAATTCTATGCGGTCTCCAGCACGTAGTTCATAATCATCCACAAAGATGCACCACTCACCACCGCAGAACTTTGTGTAGTTCGCCCTATGCTTAAACAAAGCATTGTAAGACCTTCCTTCATGTGTAAGAAGGGCTGGCTCTACCTGCTCTTTACGCAATATTCTTACATCTTCCTTCCTCTCATCAATGTATTCAGCGAGAAAAGCTCTGACATTACAAGGTACATACTGGAAAAAATAGTAAAAATAACAACCTGTAAGTATAAATTTGAACTCACCGATAATTAATGTTAAAAGTTTTCTTAGCTTGCATCTGAATATTTGATAACAATTAAAGATAACAACATAATGGTATGATAAATTAATGGATACACTATAATAATTAAGGCATAGGCAGACAAACTAATGGAAAAAGAAAATAGAGGACAGGTGTAAACAAGTGACAGCAGGGGAACCTAGCGTAGGTGCAAAGGGGTATGAGTAAGAGTGACGATTTCTATTGTGTTGTAAGCAACTAATAGTTGTAATTCTAGCAAACGACCATTGTTTAAGATAAAAAGATAACTATATGTTAGAAATGCTTACTAACCATGCGGCTCCAGCATTTCTCATCAAGAATAACCTCAAACTGCTGGGGAGCTTCAGGGTGTGGTTCGCAAGGGCCGCCTGGTTGGCGGCAGGTAGGGCAAACCATACCTAAATAATTCAGAACAACTATGTTAAGAAAACAAGAATATCATAACAATTTAAAACAAGCTTCAACGTTAACCAAATTAAAAATATGCGGGTCAGGAGCTTGACGATATAGGTACGAAGGTAGACAACAACCACAAATTTACTAGAAATCTTCTCATCTACTCCCTCCAGAAAAGCAGTATGACAGTGTTTAGATCACTTGTTTAGATTTGCAAACGTTTTTATATTTCTTTAGAGAATGAAGTCGTTGTACCGGATCTAATACTTCAATAACTAACAAATGAAAAACCTAAACATAAAACTATAATAATTAAAATATCATTTTCAAAACATAAATACGGATCGGAGCATGCTTACACATATGCTTTTTACCTAGGAAAGTAGAACAGCAGCCGTCGACGAACGGAGATTGGGGTAGGGGAAGCTTAGGGCAAGCACCCACGAGCAATCTACGAGAGAAGTATGGCTTAGAAATTAATCGAGAGACCCAATAAAAACTCTATAATAACTTGTTTGAAATCAGATTGTGTGCGGCGAAGAAGCACGAACCCTAGAAGCAGACGACAGAGAAGGCAGATGGGTAGCGATGTGGCTCAAGGAGTCGGAGCGGATTGAAATATAAAGGGGACGCGAGAGAGAAAGAGTAGTATTGAGTGCTTGTTTTTTTTATTCTGTAAAATGGAATGAATGCTGGTTGTAGATGGTGTGTGCATTCCGAGGTGTTATGGGGACACGAGACGTTTGACTCGTCCAGCTGCCTCCCACTGGAGTTGTCCAGCTATGCTGCCTCCCACTGGACTCTTCTACGTGCCTATCGTGCCTCACAGACCTATGTGAGGCACGGTTATACAAGCTGAAAAGCATACTCGTGCTTCTGTGATTTAATCATTTTTAATCACATGTTTAATCAGATAGGGTTGGGTGTGTCTTTACGAGAGGAACGGTAATGACGTTATTAGATGCACGGTCGTGAAAGCAGGAGAGGCATGATCGATACATCGAGGAGGCAAATTCAGGAGAGGCATGATCGTTCCCAAAAGTGAGTCTGAGAGGCACTGTTGCACCTGAAGTGGAGTCACGGTTTGTGACTCTGCATTTGCAATGTTTTCAGCCACTTGTTGACCCAGAGAGTCACTGTTTTTCAAATGTTCGTTGGGTTCAGGCGGGAATCTGTATGATAGCCCACGGTTATACGTATGTCAGAAGCATGGCCGTGCCTTTGTTTTGGCAATGTTTTTGGTGGTACGCAGACATAGAGATGCAGGTCCGTCGATATCACTGAGGTTTCTCTTTAACAAAGTGGAGGCACACGTGTGGCTTTGCTGCTAGCCGAACCGTGCTTCTATTTTGGTTCACTCCCCGTGTAGTATATGTATTCCAGAGATCTAGGTTGCATGATAGGGTCATCGTTTGCCTCCTCGCATTCTTTTGTCGATCAAAAGATGTGCTGGTGACCGATGGGATGGCTATTGGTTGTTAGTATTCAATGTGCCAGATACCATGCTAGAGTTAATCTAGAGGCTCCTCGATTATCGTGTGGCAGTCGTGACTTTTGAAGTGCATGGTTCCACAAGCTGCAGAAGCACAACCATCTATTCATGGTTCCCGACGCAATTTAATGGGCGGATGGTAACTGAGTCGTCTCTCCCCAAGGTTAAATACTGGTCTATTCTGGGAGGTAACCCCGTCTTATTCTCGCCACAGAACTGCAGGCAGTTCCCATCATCCTCACCACCTACGAGTGACGCCGGAGAAGCACAGTCAAACTCCATTGTCACTCTCACCCTCGTTTCCATGGACGACTTCAGGAACACTACTGAGCGTCTCTTTATAGATGCCGACGGTAATACCAAGCTCGAGGTGTGGTACACCAACGAGCCCTACAAGGTGGAGGAGACTATTTCTCTTTATGAGCAATGGCTGCGTGAGGACAGGTACACGTTTGTTGGTCTTGATCTGGAGTACACACGAGAGGATTATTTTGATCGGAGCAGAAAAGTCGCCGTCATGCAACTGGCTATGTGCAAGCATGTTCTTGTCTATCACTTGTGCAAGGCCAGGATGGAGTGCCCTGCTCTGAAGGATTTCCTTGGGAACAAAGGTATAACTTTCGCTAGTGTGGACGTCAGGAATGATAGAGATGTTCTCTCAAATAGTTTCCTCAAAATTCCAAGTGAGTATCACATCGACCTTCAAGAGGAGCTCATGATCAAAGGCGGCAATCTAAGGGACTCCATGGCAGATCTGGCGGGAGCCGTCATAGACAAATCATACTCGAGTATGAAGTCATCTTTTCCACGAGGTCAGCACGACTACTGGGAATGGAAGCCGCTTTCCCTTGACCACCTGAAATATGCGGCAATTATAAGTGAAAATTTCGTTTATGTGGATTTTTTGTCTTTATATTTTTGTTTTATTGCAAGAATAGGACTTTTTTTCCTTTACCTATATCTTCATTCTCATCCGCTTTTGTTTTAGGATGGGTATGTCAGCTACGAGCTCTACCGCCGAGTTCTGTCGATGAAGGACATGATGCATCCTCGTTGTCTTGCCGACCGCAGACGCCATGGACGTTTGTGAGTAGAACTCCAACTGAGTAGAATGGACGCCGTGGATGTTTATGTGGATGTTTGTGAGCAGAATGGACGCCTTGAAGGCTTCGAAAAGAGATACCTCTATGGAGATAGATTTCATTTCTTTTTTTGCGGGGGAGATAGTACTTCATTTCATGTATAATTAATGTCGTACTTTTAGTTCAATCCTATGGAGTACCATTTTGGGATTTTGGTTTTATTTTCACAGTATCATGTTTGGCTTGTCTCATGTTACGGGAATATAATTTTTCTATGTTTTTTTATGTTACAAGTTCATTGTTGACGTCTGCGCGAGTTCAGATACATTTAGAGAATCCGTCGAAGTGGCGCACATGTATTGTTTGGGAGAAGCGCCCTTTGTGTTTGGGTTATATTCAGTGTCGTGCGTTTGTGTTTGTATTGTTGTCTTTTACACGTTCGCACAAGAGAGGCACGTCTGCTAACGTACGAGGCAACATTGTGCATGAAGGTAGATGCATGGATTTGGCATTTTAGTTTTAAATATTTCCTTTTATTTGTTCATCCTGAGATGCATGGCCTTGGAATGCTAGAGGCACGTATCTTTGTGTAGACGAAGCACGTCTGTGCGTCTGTGTTTTAGATGGTTAAGTTTCCTGTTTGTTGTGCTTCAGGACCGTGCCTTGAGAAGCCCCACATCTGTGCCTGTGGAGGCTTCACTCCCGTGGCTTCGCTACCTCTATCCATGTACCTCACATGACACATGTCATGACTCTATGTGCCTGTGGTGTCATACGGCTGTGCCTCTAGAGACTTCGCAACCGTGCCTCTCCAACTGAGTATTCTCACTGATGTCTCTGCCACCATACTTTTGTGCATCCAAAGGGTTTGTACCCGTGCCTCGAGAATGCCAATTCCAAGGCCGTACCCGTGCCTCGAGAAGCCGCAATTTCGTGCCTGTATAGGCTTTAGTTCCGTGGCTCCTCTGCCTGCATTCACGTGTTCCGGGCGACACGCTGCCTGTGACTGTACGTGCCTGTGGTGCCAAACGCCCGTGCCTCAAGCGACACGCTGCCTATGACTCGTCGTGCCTTTGGTGCTATATGCCCGTGCCTTAGGAGACTGCATAACTGTGGCTCTCTGACTTAGTAATCGGGCCTCTCCTAACACAATTTTGTGCACCCAGAGTGTTGATACCGAACCAGGCCTCGAGAAGTCCTATGTCCGTGCCTATAGAATCTACACTTTTGTGCGTCCTGTGGCTGCATCCACGTGCGTCACGTGAAACCCGCCTTGACTCTACATGCCTGCGGTTACACACACGCGTGCCTCTAGAGACTTCACTTCCGTGCCTCTCTAATTCAGTAATCGGACCCATGCTTCCGCCACCACACTTTTGTGCATCTAGAAGGTTGATACGCATGCCTCATGTCCCCGCCTGTAGAGGCTCCACTTCCGTGACTTCGCCTCCTGTGACTCTACGTGACTGTGGTGCCACACGCCAGTGGCTCTAGAGACTTCACAACCATGCCTCTCTAACTAGGTATTCGGACGGATGCCTCTGCAACCACATTCTTGTGCATCCAGAGGGTTAGTACCCGTGCCTCGAGAAGCTCCACGTGCGTGCCTGTAGAGGCCTCACTTCATTCCTCCGGTGCCTGCATCCACGTGCCTGTAGAGGGTTCACTTCCGTGCCTTCGCCTCCTGTGACTCTACATGCCTGTGGTGCCACGCGCCAGTGGCTCTAGAGACTTCACAACCATGCCTTTCTAACTAGGTATTCGGACGGATGCCTCTGCTACCACATTCTTGTGCATCCAGAGGGTTAGTACCCATGCCTCGAGAAGCTCCACGTGCGTGCCTGTAGAGGCCTCACTTCATTCCTCCAGTGCCTGCATCCACGTGCCTGTAGAGGCTTCACTTCCGTGCCTTCGCCTCCTGTGACTCTACGTACCTATGGTGCCACACGCCAGTGGCTCTAGATATTCACACCCATGCCTCTCTACTATGTAAGGTTTAGAGGGTTCCTTGCCGCTCCTCTTCTCCCATTGACATTCTTGTGCATCTAGAGGGTTAGTACCCGTGCCTCGGGAAGCTCCACGTGCGTGGCTGTAGAAGCCTCACTTCATTCCTCCGGTGCCTGCATCCACGTGCCTGTAGAGGCTTCACTTTCATGGCTTCACCTCCTGTGACTCTACGTGCCTGTGGTGCCACGCGCCAGTGGCTCTAGAGACTTCACAACCATGCCTCTCTAACTAGGTATTCGGACGGATGCCTCTGCTACCACATTCTTGTGCATCCAGAGGGTTAGTACCCGTGCCTCAAGAAGCTCCATGTGCGTGCCTGTAGAAGCCTCACTTCATTCCTCCGGTGCCTGCATCCACGTGCCTGTAGTGGCTTCAGTCCCGTATCTTTTTTTAGTAGTGTCACTACACTAAAATAGAAAAAATGGTAGTGTCCCACCGACTGACTTAAGATGCTAGTGAACAAAAAAACCACAGCCAGGCAGCACGAATATTGATGCTCAAAACGGACGGTCGAAGGTTAAAGATGGTCAAAGTTTAGGGATGTTTGCTCCGTGCCTTATTGTTCGTCACGCCCGTGCTTCTATGGTCTTAACTGACATTGACGGTGTGAAGCTAGCTAGGTGAGGCACGGATCAGTATTGGCCTTCGGATCTAAGGTCTACGGTAGGCTCTTCGTTTGCCTCATTGGATTCTTCCGTCGGTGGTCTTTGTTCAAAGGAGGAATTGATGACTGATGTGGCGGCTGTTCGATGTGACTATTCAGTGTGTCAGTTACCATAAAAAAAGTTAGAGGCTCCTCGATTTCTCCACGACATCAAATATTTTGCACAGCGGTGACTTTAGGAAGTGCATGGTTCCATGAGCTGCAGAAGCACAATCGTCTATTCACTGTTATTGCGCATGGTAACTGAAACGTCCTTCGCCAAGGTTAAATACTGGTCGTGTTTTTAAGGTCACCACATCGCATTGTAGCCACAGAACATCAGGAAGTTCCCAGCGGCCTTACCACTTCCCAACCTCGTCACAGGGTCTCAGGAATCTCCATTGGCACCTTGCTGCTCGCTGCCATGGACGACTTCTTGAACACTACCGAGTACCGACCGATAGTTGCCGATGGTAACACCAAGCTCGACGTGTGGTACACGAACGAGCCTTACAAGGTGGAGGAGACCATTGCCTTGTATGAGGAGTGGTTGCACGAGGAGAAGTACAAGTTTGTTGGTCTTGGCATGGAGTACACACGAAAGGATTGTTATGGGCGTAGAAAAGTCACCGTCATGCAACTGGCTATGCGGAATCATGTTTTGGTCTATCACTTCTGCAAGGTCAGGACGGAGTGCCCTGCCCTGAAGGATTTCCTTAAGAATAGAGGTATAACTTTCTCTAGTGTGGACGTCAGGAACGTTAGAGATGCTCTTTTTCAAGATTTCATCAGAATTCCAAGAGAGTACCACATCGACATCCAAGAGAAGTTCATGATCAAGGGCGGCGAAGAAAGGGACTCCATGGAAGACTTAGCATGAGCCATCATTGACAAATCTTACTCGAAGCTGGAGTCCTCTTTTCCAGAACTTTTGTGTCACTACTGGGATTGGAAGCCACTTACCTTTGAACACCTGAAATATGGAGCTATTGTAAGTGAACATTTCATTTTTGTTAGTTTCTATCTTTGTTGTTTTTTGTTTCTTTGCAAGAACAGCATGCTTTTTCTTTTTTTGTAAATTTTTGTTTTCATTTGCTTTTCCTGCAGGAAGGGTATGTGAGCTATGAGCTATACCACCGGTTTCTGTTGATGAGGGACATCCTGCATCGTCGATGTCTTCCTGATCTTAGATGGCGAGGATGTTTCTGAGAAGGACTCCAGGTCGAAGTGCTGCAAAGATAGATCGTCTGATGAATTGGTTAATTGCTAGTTATTGTATGGGGTAATAGTACATCGACTGATGAATTATTAATGTAGTGGTTTTACTTCAACCGGATGGAGTATACTGGTTTGGAAATTTGAGTTTATTTTTAGTGTATTATGTTTTTTCTTGTTTGGATGCCTTCAATAATATTTTCCTCTATGATTCGATGCTTCGTGTCGGTATAAGATGAGATGTATTAAGAGGATCACTCAGATGTGCACGTTCGTGAATCTAGACAGTGCACAGTTGTTTGCTCAGAGAGGCATTGTCTTGGATGTAGGCAAGGCATGGTCCGGTGTTATCAGTAGGCACGGTCGTGGGTTTGTGTTTCTATTTTTTAGCTGAGTCATGTATATCAGTGCGGATAAGAAGTGCGTGTTTTCGTCCGTGGTTTAGATGGCTAGCTGCGTCAGTTCTTCTCTGAATATGGTCACACAGACATGTAGGGCCGTTACTTTCACTTTGTGTTCCCACTGTGTTTGGCACGGTTATTTTTATATCGAATATACGGTTGTGGTTGTGTATTTGAAATGTTTTTATGCAAACCTTGAGTCTGTTTAAGATTCTTCAGATTTCCTCTCTGTGCTATCTGTTTCAATATATGATGACTGTTCTAGGGACGGTTATCCAGTGTGAGAGTTGCTGTGGGAGTATTGTGTTAGTCACTCTTCAAATTATGGTTGTGTTTCTGTGTTCCAATTATTGTGGTGATACTTTGATTGAGAGAGGCACAGCCGTGAAGCTAGTGGATGCACTATTGTATGTTTGGCAGAGGCGTTGTCCTTCATGTGGGTACTAAATTCGGAAAGGCACTGCGCTATGTTAGTATGAGTCACTGTCGTGGTTGTACGTTCTATAATATTTCTAGTTAGTCTGCTAGTGGAAGTACATCTGTCGAGTTAGTGGAGGCATGCCCTATGTTATGTTGAGTCAGAGTTCTGTCTCTTGTTCGCAAATGTTTCGTCTGACATGTTTGCTCAGAGAGGCACGTCTACGATGTTATTCAGGGCACGGTCGTGCCTTTCTTTCGAAATGTTTCCTCTCACTGCTTCGCTCAGAGAGGCATGTCGGTGAAACTTGTCAGGTCACGGACCTTTTACAATTGAAGTCATGGTCGTTCCTCTATTTTGGTATTTTTTCATTTTACTCTTCTATGTCAGAGGATGGATCTTCTTTCGTTACCTTGAGTCACGGTCGTGCTTCCCTGACACGTTGGCTTGGAGAGGCACCGGTGTTAAGCTATCGAGGGGACAGTCCTGTGTTAACTGGTGGCGCACTCGTGTATGTGTGTTGTTATTTTTTTAGCTTAGTTGTCTATGTGAGAGAGGCATGTTCTTTGTGGGTAGGAGGCACGGTCGTGCCTCTGTGACCCCATTATTCCAGGTGAGTCGTCTACCACCTTCCTCAGATGCTTACGAACAGACAGCGTTGTTCCTCTCTGTTCCAAATGTTTCTTTTATTATGTCTACTCGAAGTGAGTGGTGTTCTAGTGCAAGGAAGTGATGTCTTGAATATCATCTTTACAACTTCTTTTGGAAAAATATGATTTTTATTTATAATGATTGCTGTTCAGGATTTGAATATTTGAACATTTGAACGAACAGCTGTGTTTAATGGGATCCATAACAGATATCTTGGACCGACATAAAAATAGCTGAAACACTGTTGTTGTGATGACATGAGTCGAAATAGCTGAAACAATGTTCGGATGGCTCCAGCTAAATTAAGGCACAATTAAGCAGTAGTCATCTCCTTCCAACTCTTCTTTCGCGCTGGATATTGTATTGCTCGAAGACGATGCTCAGTGCCTCGAATATAGGGCCTGTGTTGTAGTTGGATGTCATCATTTTGAAAGTTAGTTATTCTCTCATCGGTTTCACATAGATCTACAAATACATAACAGAACAAACTAATAAAATTTATTGTAAAACAGAATGTACAGCTGGCTCGGTTGAACGTATGTTGATGTCTTGTCAATGAGAGTGAACTTACATTATTGATAAAAAATGAATTATTATTGAAACTAATGAGCGGCATCAAATGCATGATGTAAATACCACTGTCATCCCTGAAAATTGAGAGCATTATGTTACTGATTAGAAGGTGAACAGTAGATATGGGATATGTAGTGGAACAAAAAAAGGATGGTGAGGTAGAGCTATAGTTAGAAGAAACTCACTCTCTGTCTGAGTTACATACACTCTGCACAGGTTTAACACGAAAGGAGGCTATGGTGTGCGGATGTGTGTTGTAAGCAGAATGGTAGGCTCTCTTGAAGTTTTCGATGACAATGTCTGAATGTTCCTTTATACCATCGCAATTGATATAAGGACACATAATTTCGAAGCGACACATTGCAAGATTCACGATGATGAGGTAGATAAAATGTGGTTTCTTTCTCACATGTATTAAGATCTAAAACAATGAACAGGAAATAATATCAGTGTAACAACAAAAACTGGTAGAAATGAAGACGAACACTGGACAAATAGAGTGAGTAGGGTCAACTCACGATGTTACATTTGTTGGGCAGCATGTACCCAACAGTTTTTTCTACAATGTGTTCCTTCAGTAGTTCAGTGCTTGCACCTAGAACTGTAAATTTTTCCTGCAGAAAATTGAAGCTGTGTCACTCAGCGTGGTAGTAGTAGTAAATGTGGTTTATTATTATTATTTATGAGAAGCAAGAACTTACAGAAGCGTCCATGTACATTATATGCTTGTGCAAATTTGTTGTCGGTCCGTTAAACTGTTCTTTCATCAGCAACGTTGAGTAAGCGTCGACCACGAATGTGTTGATATATCCATAGATCTTCATTGACAAACCTAAAGTTCGATGATCGGCCCAATGTCGTTCGACGTAGAATAAACTCTTGCTGCCAAAAAAAAATGCATTTTAAATCATATGGTTTTCTTATTTAGCATTAGAGGCGATGAGTATTCAATTACAGTAGTAGAAGAATCGAGCCAAAACACTTGAATATGATAGCTTCAGGCAGAATACATTACGGTAGTAAAAAGAAGGAGCCGTAACTTTACTGTAAGAGGAACAACTAACTCATTACCTACTATTTTGACCAATGGCTGGCGTATTGTCGATGATAGTTTCATACACATCTCTCTCCTCAATTGTAGAATCTCTTATTTCCAAAACTTGACAGTGTTCACGATGGTCATTCGCTGGGTCAGTGAATCGAGTCTATTCTAGCTGAGAATGATGTTGATGAGGATGGAAGACATGACCGCCAGAGTTCATTTGACCATTACTGAGTTGCAGATGGCCCTCATTATAATTGTTGTTTCTTTGGACCATTGGGCCTTGTGATTGTTGCTGCATGTGCAGTGCTGATGTACTGACAGTTGGATGACCGGTTGAGCTCGAAGGAATATCTGTTGCTAAATGCTGCAAAGGATGGCCGGAATACTGCATTATGTTGAACTGTGGTTGTAAGGCACTGTAACTTTGCCCATGAGACTCGCCTCTGCGTGGTTGCTGATGGTTCTTCTCTTGAGGTTGGCGTTGTTGGCACCGTGGACCGCTGTTATTCTGAACATCATTGTGTTGGGAGTAGTGGACATTAGAGATAGGGGTTTGTTGCTGGTACTGTTTGTGACTTTGGTTGTTCATTGCATAAGGTGAGTGCTGGCTGCTGTGTGAACCGCCGTTATTCTGAGCACTAGGACATTGGTAGAGGTGGGTTTTGAAACTAGGAGCTGGTTGGTGGCAGTGTTGGGACAAAGCAGTTGTTGGCAAACTTTCGGACAAGACAGTTTGAGTTAAACCTGTAGAGTATGACGTATCAAAAGCCTGTGAGAGGTGAGTACCGCATGACATTGATCCTGATCTGCTGGGCATAGGTGGCTCTGGACAGTAAGAAATGGAAGATCTCGCTGATGAGCTTGAATTCTTGGCCAAGTGCGAGAGAGTATCAGGTTGGCACTGTTGGGATCGTACGTGGCTAGCAAAGGGTTGCTTCTTCTTTTGTTCAATGACCCTGTCAAGTTGTTCATAGATAGATGGATCAGACCATATTTTATCATCATCAATGAATCCACAATCAAGGAGGCATATGCAATTGTCAGCAGGTACAAACTGATTGGTTTCAGTTTCTGTTGAATTATGTGGAGGCTCTAGTATCCTAACTCTTTTCTTAGGAGGCGCCATACTCTTGTTTCCTGGATCTTCTGACTGCTGTAAGTACCTCTAGTGAGCTGCCATTTGTGCTTCCGGTTTTGGCGGATGTGCGCTTGTGGTAACAGGGACGTAGTCTGTGGGATCAATATGTGGTTGCTTGGTACATTGTTCATGTTCTTCTGCAATGACATTGTCTTTCGCATCGATAGATGCGGCAGCAATGAATGGAGCATCACTAGCGGATGGAAGTGCTTTTCCCGTGTCCAGTACTATGCTAGAATCACTGGGGACGGCTACTGTAGGAGCAAGGGAGCAACTAGATCTGGAGCGTTCAGTTTCAGCAATGTTCTTCTCATCTCTCAAAGTTGAAACAACATGGACCTTAGCTTCTGGCAGTGAAGAAGAATGTTGTTCAGTAACAATGTGTAACTTGGGTGCAGGTTCGAATACAGTGAGGCTCTTTGTGTTGGTTTAAAAGTTGTTGTGAGCGCTATCAAAACCACTGGACCGTGCAGTAGTTGGTGACGTTTTCCCAATCAGATAAACAGGTGCTTCAAGTGTCTCGGTTGACATTGGACTGGTCAGTAATTGTTTGTCAACCGCAGAGTGCGAGGTTGATGGTTCAGTTGTAGTAGGTTTTGCTGTTTTCTCCAAGAGCTTCTCCAGTGGGTTTGTCAGAGAATTGTGGTCTGCAGATCGTCCAGAATTGCGGGTTTCAGTCGGTACAGAAAACTTAGATGAATTTTCACCTGTTAGTATAATTGCCCCACTCTCCAATATCTCAGATGTTGGCACGAAGGGCTCATGAACCGGCAAGACATCAAGGCATTTGTGGAGATGGTTATGCACATGATCCAGATGAATCTTGGCTTCTTCATCAATGTCCTCTTTGTTGTAGTTGATCTCGTTCACCTCCAGCAGCAACTGAAACTGAGTAGATGACTTTAGGAGTGAAGATAGATAAATTTGGGACTACTCCTTGTCGTACGGATTCTGTGAGTCTGGGTCAGGAGTATCGCAGCAACCCTTTAAATTTTCCAAGGAGTATGATGTGGCGTGAAGGACACTTGTCGAGCCACTGCTAGAAGAACTTTGACTGCTTGTTCTGCTAGAACTGGGAAGTGAAGAATATGTTGAAGGGAGCGATGAAAAAGTTTCTTTTTCATTCGAGTTGTCCTGTTACAAGTTACAATAAATGCCCCGGTCGCAGGTCTTGATTTCTTTTGCACTAAGATCCCTACCAAGAGAGAGGACCTTCTCCAATTTCTCCTCGAGAACTGGTTGAAACAGGGAGAAAAGTTCTGTGTACATTTCATTAACAACTTTGCCAATTTTCGCCTTGGCCTGGAATTGAAAAAAAATCAGATATTGTTAATACGGAAAATGAAAAATAACGTCTGACCTACTGTACATTTTGTCAAGAATTGCAGAAAAGACAGGTATAATGTGCACAGAAGCACACATGATGTGTTGCGGGAAGCACGACTAACAAAGTCCACGAATCATAGTCAACACATTCCTTGAAGGAGCACAACAAATGTACTGGACGAAGCACACACAACGTACTGTATGAAGCATGGTTGACCTACCGCCGCAGGGAAGCACTGCTATATTTAACACAAAAGCCTAGCTAACCTACTATAGGAAGCACAGCTAATACGTTGCAGCAAGCACATGTTACATTTTCCAGCAGTCACAGGAAACCAACTGGACGAAGACTCGTAACCTACTTTATGAAGTATGTCTAACCCGCCGCAAGGAAGCGGAGCTATAAGCATCATGATAGCACACATTAGCTAATGCAGGGAGGACATGTATCAGTTTCGTAAAAACTTAGAGAACATCATTTCAAACATAAATCAAGTGCACAAGCTGGAAATCACTTACGGAATATAATTTTTCTTGAGGCACAAATTCTTCTAGGTAGGCCTCTAGTCTGGGACTCATTTGAAAAAATGGCCCCTCAAAGCCACGTGGTGGGTGGAAAGGCGTGCGCCTAATATCTTTCAGCTGTCATGCGGAAAGAAACAATGACAATCAAGTCAAATTAATATATGGCAGGTAAATCATTTTGTTGAGTTGAAAACTTCACCAAAGGAAAATGATGAAAAGTTCACTCACCGTGTGTTTCCCAAAAATTTCATCTTTTGTTGACAGGCTATCTATGTTAGCATAACTCTTAATGGTCTCTGTATCCCAGATAACAAGCCTTGCTGGAGTATCAGATTTTAGGTCCATAATCTTCGTATCCAGGTACTCAAAGTACGTTATCTGCCAGGGGGAAAAGGTAAATATGAATCATGTTCTTGTAGCTGCTTCTGAGTATAAAGAAATATACAAGTTAATGAACGAACCACTGGAATCAGGAGGCAGCCACACAGGGCGCCTGTGAATCCTTTGTCCTTGAAGGTCTGGAGTGATGTCACTAACTTCTCTGTGACAGCATTGGACCAATCATACGATGATATGTTACTTGCTGGTCCTTCGAGAGCAGCTAAGTAGTCGGGGCTAACGCAATCATATGTCATTGGGCATAGAAATACCGCTGTCGCAAACATCATGAAAACCCGCTGAAACACTTCTCCTGTCAGCTCCGGGGTCATGAGATCAGTTAACTCTCTGATGTTTGGAGCGTGCGCTGTCGTGGGAACGATTCCGACAATGAGAGAGGGGTAGGATAAAGGAGCATGATCTATCGAGATGCATATGGGTGACACAGTGGTTTTAGCAAGTTCGGGCCTCTCACGGTGGAGATAACAACCCTACGTCTCGTGCTCCAGAGAGGCTTTCCTTATCTGTCATGAACGCGGAGTTACATGATGTATTTGAGAGAGAGAGAGAGGAGAATGGATCTCCATGCCTTAGCCCAATGGTGAAAGAGAGAGAGAGAGATGGAAAAAAAGCCCCCCATCTAGTGGTGGGGGGTGGCTTATATAGAGTGCGCCACCCCCTCACCTCCTATGTTACAAAGAAGGGCATAAATGCCATAATGTCAGCCCACTACGAAACCTCCACTATGAGAATGATGCTCCGACTGCCTCGTCGACTGTTTGGTCTTCGCATATTCGAGTGAGATCAGGTGCTCCGAGTGGAATGAGTTCGTCGAGTGGAGTGCTATGCTCCGAGTGGTTGTTGCCTTCCGAGTGAATGTCACTCTGTAGAACATCTGACTGCTGATCTGGCCCTGGGGCCTAGTACAAGGTGTGTGGTGTCCTAGGGTAGGGACTTTAGGTCAGGCCTATTACCCTACCCCCAATACATGTCCTCGTCATTAGCCCCCGAATCGGTCGAGGTTGAGCGGGTCGAGTCGAGGTGAATTCCTAGATGAGTCGAGTGCTACGAAGGCGCTCATGAACTCCCTCTGGTCACTCGGCGGTCTCATCTTCCGCGTGTTGCCTTGACAGATTCCGGACTACATGGTGTCCGAGTGAAATGAGCTCAAACGGGTCCGCGGAGGAGCGTTAAACTCACCTTATAGCAATTTTTTTTGGAGTGATTTGGAGCTGGTCCTGCATCGAGTAACTGATTATTCAGAATTTCTTCACGCCTAGAACGTGTCTTTTTTTGTTGTTTGGCCATCACTCGGACCGGGCGGACCATTCCGAGTGGATACCATTCCAGTAGGGGCACGCTGAGTGCACCCACTGGGTGTAGTCCCCGAGACTGCCGTCGACTGCGGGCAGTCGGCCGGAGTCTTAGAGCCTGTCTTTTTTGGTGTTGTTTGGCCGTCACTCGGACCGGGCGGACTGTTCCGAGTGGATACCATTCCAGTGGGGGCACGCTGAGTGCACCCACTGGGTGTAGTCCCCGAGACCGCCGTCGACTGCGGGCAGTCGGCGAGAGTCTTAGAGCCTGTCTTTTTTTTGTTGTTTGGCCGTCACTCGGACCGGGCGGACCGTTCCGAGTGGATACCATTCCAGTGGGGGCACGCTGAGTGCACCCACTGGGTGTAGTCCCCGAGACCGCCGTCGACTGCGGGCAGTCGGCGGGAGTCTTAGAGCCTGTCTTTTTTTTGTTGTTTGGCCATCACTCGGACCGGGCGGACCGTTCCGAGTGGATACCATTCCAGTGGGGGCACGCTGAGTGCACCCACTGGGTGTAGTCCTCGAGACCGCCGTTGACTGCGGGCAGTCGGCGGGAGTCTTAGAGCCTGTCTTTTTTTGTTGTTGTTTGGCCGTCACTCGGACCAGGCGGACCATTCCGAGTGGATACCATTCCAGTGGGGGCACGCTGAGTGCACCCACTGGGTGTAGTCCCCGAGACCGCCGTCGACTGCGGGCAGTCGGCGGGAGTCTTAGAGCCTGTCTTTTTTTTGTTGTTTGGCCGTCACTCGGACCAGGCGGACCGTTCCGAGTGCATACCATTCCAGTGGGGGCACGCTGAGTGCACCCACTGGGTGTAGTCCCCGAGACTGCTGTTGATTGCGGGCAGTCGGCGGGAGTCTTAGAGCCTGTCTTCTGGTCTGGAACTGAATTAAACAGGTGAACCCTCATGCGCTCGGCACGGTAAATGACTTCAACCTAGAACTATGGCGGGTCTTCATGCATTCGGAATGGATCTTCACGCGCTTGGCACGGTGAATAAGCTCAGTCTAGAGCTGAATCAGTCGGACTGATCTTCGTGCACTCGGCATGGTAAATAAGTTCAGCCTGGAACTGGGTCAAGCAGGCGAATCTTCGTGCTCTCGACACGATGAATGAATTCGCCTCGAAACTGCCGACTGTAGAAAAGAGCTGTACACTCCAGGGAGTAATCGTTCCAGTAGTACTTCTTACATTGACCGATAGCTTCTTGTTTTCACCCTTTTGCATGAAAGGGGTATTTGTCCGAGTGGACACGCTTCCCGACTTATCGGGGTAAGTTGACTGCAAGGAAAAACTTGGTGGCACTCGTATGTCTCCCGGAGGAGATAGACTAGTGGTCCGATGTGGACGTGCCATGAAACCCGAGTGGCGTGGCTAGCGTGTGGGCTGACTCTCCGGAGAGAGGCCACTCATTATCCCGGGGGAACACCAGCACATGCCATCTCTGAGTCCAAGTTTGTGAAACTGACGCCTTGGAGCCTAGAATAAGGGCCAAGTGTATCCGTAGAGGAGCGTCGTTTTCACCCTTTTGCAGTCCTGAAGATGACTCCAGGTAATGGTTTGGGTGAATGTCCGAGTGGACAGTGCTACCCTTATAGATCTTCGGTGGACCGATCATGTATGATCAGAAAAATATTCCTGATGTGATCAACAGGTTGATCAAATGGGTGTAACCCCTGAGGGTGGCATAACCCTCAGCTGTGCGTAGCCCCCGAGTGATGCTCGAAAGAGGTAAGCTCGCTACAGAGTGTGATATAAGGTTTGATCATATGAGTAACTTAGTCGTTCCTGTGTTGGGGTGTAGTGGTGAAGACATGTCCAACTGATGGTGACGCGTGGGGCGGCCGAGGGGCGAGGATGTGTACAGCCGAGTGATGACACGCGGGGCGGCCGAGTGGCGAAGAAGTGCACAACCGAGTGGCGACGCGCGGGCGGCCGAGTGGTGAAGACGAGCACAACCAAGTGGTGACGCGCGGGGAGGCTGAGTGGTGAGGATGAGTGGGGCAGCCGAATGAAAGACTACGTGTCCAGCCAAGTGGCAAAGATGGTCCTCGGAGGAGTTAGCCAGATGTTTTCGAAGATGATGTAGCGACGAGGTTGGTGTAGTGTGGTTGCGACGCAACAAGACCGGCGCGACAACTGAGCCTGAGTAGGAACGAAGATGGCGCGCAGAGCATCTGAGTGATTATGTAACTTGTCAAAGTGGCGGATCGGATGCATTTGTTTGAAGTGAAAGATCTGTCTGGTGATGAAGTATTCAACCACTCAGGAGGGTGTGATTCTAAATGAGCTGTAGCCCCCGAGTGTGGCGTAGCCCCCGAGCATACTATAGGCTTCGACCGCGGTCCTGTCAGAACACGATTAATATAGTTTTGAATGGATAAATTGTAATTCATCGAGTCGGACTTGGGTAATGGTGAGGAGGAGCTTCCGAGTGATGCTCGAAAGAGGCAAACTCGCAAAGGAGTGAAGTGTGCAGTTTGATTACAAAAGTGACTTATCTGTCTCATGCCTGACGAGGTCTATATCATTGATACGATGAAGAGGATCCCACAGAGGGGGTCAGCCAGATGTGTTTGAAGTCAACAGAGCGACAAGGTCGGTGTTGTGGTGCGCTAAGACCGGTATGGTGACCGAGTCTAAGTAGCGATGAAGTTGGCGCATAGGGCCGTCGAGTGGTCGCGTAACTTGTGTATGAAAAATAGCACAAGCCAACGTAATAATTTCTCAAGGAAATTTGATGTGTGCTGAAATAATTTGTGTGAATAACACCCATAGACACCCGCTGGGAGTGCAAGGGGCTTGCTGGTTAACCAGCAAGAGTCTGGAAGAGCAAAGGATCCGTTCGAACTTGTCGAAGTGAAGGATCCGACTGAACTCGTTGGAGTACTGGCTCAAATAAAACGGAAGTGTAGTGTTCCGACTCAGTTGCAGCCCCCGAGGACCGATGCAAACTCGAAATGAAGAACACATGGTGTTCGCGAATGACGTATGGGTAAAAATGGAAGTTGGACTCGGGAGTCAAATAACCAGTACTAAGCAAGTATGTGAAAATAAGCAACCGAGCGTAGAGGTACACTCGGTGGCGTGGCCTCTGAGTGAACGTGATGTGTGAATTACAGGATACTCGGGAACGCGGAAATAACAGAATGTAGCGCATGTAGAATGACTTAGCTGTCTGAAGGCGCGCGAGTGGCCGAGTGGTGAAGATGTGTTCAACCGATGGCAATGCGCGGGGCGACTGATTGATGTAGATGTGTCTCACCGAGTAGCGACGCGCGGGGCGGCCGAGTGGCGAGGATGTGACCAACCTAGTGGCGATGCGCGGGGCGGCCGAGTGGTGATGTGGCGACCAACCGAGAGGCGACGTGCGGGGCGGCCGTGTGGTGATGAGGTGACCAACCGAATGGCGTTGCGTGGGGCGGCCGAATGGTGATGAGGTGACCAACCAAGAGGCGACACGTGGGGCGGCCGAGTGGTGATGAGGTGACCAACCGAATGGCGACGCGCGGGGCGGCCAAGTGGTGATGAGGTGACCAACCAAATGACGACGCGCGGGGCGACCGAATGGTGATGAGGTGACCAACGGAATGGCGACGCGTGGGGCGGCCGAGTGGTGATGAGGTGACCAACCGAGTGGCGACGCGCGGGGCGGCCGAGTGTGATGAGGTGACCAACCGAGTGGCGACGCGCGGGCGGCCGAGTGTTGATGAGGTACACCAACCGAATGGCGACGCGCGGGGCGGCCAAGTGGTGATGAGGTGACCAACCAAGTGGCGCGCGCGGGGCGCCGAGTGGTGATGAGGTGACCAACTGAATGGCGACGCGCTGTGGGACCGGCGGTGGTTGATGAGGTGACCAACCGAGTGGCGACGCGCGGGGCGGCCGAGTGGTGATGAGGTGACCAACCGAATGGCGACGCGCGGGGCGGCCGAGTGGTGATGAGGTGACCAACCAAGTGGCGACGCGCGGGGCGGCCGAGTGGTGATGAGGTGACCAACTGAATGGCGACGCGCGGGGCGGCCGAGTGGTGATGAGGTGACCAACCGAGTGGCGACGCGCGGGGCGGCCGAGTGGTGATGAGGTGACCAACCGAGTGGCGACGCGTGGGACGGCCGAGTCTGGCAAGTTGATGAAGACGTGCCCAACTGAGCGGCGACGCGCGGGGCGGCCGAGCAGGCAAGTCGATGAAGACGTGCCCAACTTAGCGGCGACGCGCGGGGCGGCCGAGCGGGCAAGTTGATGAAGACGCGCACAACTGAGCGGCGACGCGCGGGGCAGCCGAGTGATGAGGACATGCCCAGCCGAGTGGCTATGCCCGGGGTGGCTGAGTCGGACAGGTCGATGAAGATGTTCCCAGCCGAGCGGCGACGTGTGGGGCGGCCGATCGGGCAATTTGATGAAGACGCGCCCAACTGAGCGGCGACGCGCTGGGCGGCCGAGCGGGCAAGTTGATGAAGATGTGCCCAACTGAGCGGCGACGCGCGGGGTGGCCGAGCGGGCAAGTCGATGAAGACGTGCACAACTGAGCGGCGACGCGCGGGGCGGCCGAGCGGGCAAGTTGATGAAGACGCGCCCAACTGAGCAGTGACGCGTGGGACAACCGAGTGATGAGGACATGCCCAGCCGAGTGGCGATGCCCATGGTGGCCGAGTCGGACAGGTCGATGAAGATGTTCCCAGCCGAGCGGCGACGTGTGGGGCAGCCGAGTGATGAGGACTTGCCCAGCCGAGTGGCTATGCACGTGACGGCCGAGTGGTGTAGACGCGTCCGACTGTGTGACATTCGAGTGACGACAACACGCGGGCGGCCGAGTGCTGGCGGACTGTCCGAGTGGATGTTGACTGGAGCACATGTTGCCCGAGTAAATCCCCTGACCAATTGAACGGCCGAGTGAATCCGTCCGAGTGATCAGCAGAGTGCCCTGTCTTGGTGACCGTGCGCGGGGTGGCGACGCACGGGGTGTCCAAGTGAAGTAGACGCGTCCCACGGAGTGGCGATGCGCGGGGCGTCCGAGTGAAGTAGACGTGTCCCGCGGAGTGGCGTCGCACGGGGTGTTCAAGTGAATTAGACGCGTCCCGCGGAGTGGCGACGCCCGGGGTGTCCAAGTGAAGTAGACGCGTCCCGCGGAGTGGCGACACATGGGGTGTCCAAGTGAAGTAGACGCGTCCCGCGGAGTGACGATGCGCGGGGCGTCCGAGTGATGAAGTCGCAGTAGACGCGTCCCGCGGAGTGATGATGCGCGGGGCGTCCGAGTGAAGTAGATGCGTCCCGCGGAGTGGCGACACACGGGGTGTCCAAGTGAAGTAGACGCGTCCCGTGGAGTGATGATGCGCGGGGCGTCCGAGTGATGAAGTCGCAGTAGACGCGTCCCGCGGAGTGACGATGCGCGGGGCGTCCGAGTGAAGTAGATGCGTCCCGCGGAGTGGCAACGCGCGGACCGCTGAGTGATGAAGACGCGTCCAGTTGAGCAACGGTGCACGGGCAGCTGAGTGATGAAGACGCGTCCAACTGAGCGACGACTCGTAGGCGGCCGAGTGAGCTAGGGTCCATGGCCTAGTGAACTTGAGTCTGTATCCGAGTGGATTCATCTGTGTGAACTCTGGATGAATCGGGTTCGCAGCTATCCGAGTGGAAGATCCATCGGGTGACCCTGCACGTTACTAGCAAGCACGGCCAGGAAGTTCAAGGCCTGATGGTTAGTCATACATGCATTCATGCATGAATTAACTGACGTGGAACCGGCGGAAGTAGTGGAAACAGCTGGCCTGTTCGGGCCGCAGCAATTAGAAAAGTGGCGTTAGTCATCCATCAATTGGCCACTTAATGAGGCAGCCAATTAATTTGACGTTGGAGATCACCACGCCCTTCCGTTGCCTGTACTTGCGCGCATTAACCTGCATGCAGGTAATCAAGGAGGAGATGGCCCACTCACCTTGCATGGTTAAAGGAGAAAGGGCCATGGCCAGCAGCCGGCGACGGAGGGAAGAAATGCAGCGCCGGAGACATGACCGGCTTCCTATTTCTGTGCCGCGCCGGGTCTGCGCGTATATAGGTCGGGGGCTCGGCCTCCATGACGCTCTTCCAAACGGTGCTTGATGGCGCGGCGGTGCTGCCACTGTTGCTCGCACCTTCTGGTTGATGTGAGGAAGACGATGCGGCCGTCCTCTTTGCTTGTTCGATGCGGAGAAGATGGTGCGGCCGTCCTCCTCGCCTTGTATCTTCTTTTCTTTTCGATTGGATCGAAACTCCACGGGACTCGCATGAGCGCGTGTACATACGGAGAAAAACAACCATTGTTAGATTAGAGATCGATTGTAAAGAAAAAGACAGGATGGATTGGAACTTCCTGATTCCTCTGTACCAAGAGTATCATGTCTCTCCAGTGAATGGAGAGATGTCTAGAACATCCAGAATCAAATTCTCCATGGATGATTGTTGATCGACGGACGAAGATTGAAGAAATAAAACCATTTGCATCATGGCTCGAAAGACGCCATGCCCCACGGTGGGCGCCAACTATCTTGGGAACAATTCCGACAATGAGAGAGGGGTAGGATAAAGGAGCATGATCTATCGAGATGCATATGGGTGACACAGTGGTTTTAGCGAGTTCGGGCCTCT
This sequence comes from Thinopyrum elongatum, assembly GCA_011799875.1. Classification (NCBI taxonomy): domain Eukaryota; kingdom Viridiplantae; phylum Streptophyta; class Magnoliopsida; order Poales; family Poaceae; genus Thinopyrum; species Thinopyrum elongatum. The sequence goes on along the minus strand of CM022301.1, from coordinate 463,995,458 downwards.
CACGGTGGAGATAACAACCCTACGTCTCGTGCTCCGGAGAGGCTTTCCTTATTTGTCATGAACGCGGAGTTACATGATGTATTTGAGAGAGAGAGAGGGGAGAACGGATCTCCATGCCTTAGCCCAATGGTGAAAGAGAGAGAGAGAGAGAGATGGAAAAAAGCCCCCCGTCTAGTGGTGGGGGGTGGCTTATATAGAGTGCGCCACCCCCTCACCTCCTATGTTACAAAGAAGGGCATAAATGCCATAATGTCAGCCCACTACGAAACCTCCACTATGAGAATGATGCTCCGACTGCCTCGTTGACTGTTTGGTCTTCGCATATCCGAGTGAGATCAGGTGCTCCGAGTGGAATGAGTTCGTCGAGTGGAGTGCTATGCTTCGAGTGGTTGTTGCCTTCCGAGTGAATGTCACTCTGCAGAACATCTGACTACTGATCTGGCCCTGGGGCCTAGTACAAGGTGTGTGTGGTGTCCGAGGGTAGGGCCTTTAGGTCAGGCCTGTTACCCTACCCCCAATACATGTCCTCGTCATGCGCAGCACACCGAGTCTCAGACTTAACCTGACATCTGAAAGCTTCTGAGCATTTTTTAGGGATAATCTAGCCCCCAGTGGAATTCCTAAGATCCGGTGCACGGTGTAAGAGTTGATAAAGAATCTATATCCACTAGGCAGTATGAAACACCTGGATGGGCAATCAAAATAGCGGACAAGCAAGCGAACGAAACACCTCGGAAGCTCGCGGCAGCACAGACCCAGAAGGTATCCAAAACCAATATCTCTAAGAAGCTGCTTTTGTGGTTCTGTTAGCTTCTCACAGACAGTAATGAAGTTCTGCAAGCTCAGTTTTGTGCTGAACTCTTCTTCATATTCAGCCATTGTAACAGCCCTGTAGACAAAGATAAGAAATGACCTTTAACAAATGTATTGTTAAAGCACATGCTTTTTTGGGAGAAGCTTATATATAAACGTCAAGTCAGCAAAACATACACAATATTTAAGCCGAGATGAAAAAGGCAGGTAGAGTGAGAGGCATTGATTTCCAAAGAAATTTCAATGACACACGCGAGAAGCATGAAAAAAAACACCTACTTCGAGGCAGCAAGCTGCTTCTTTCGCCTGTACTCCTCAACAAGCTTTTTGTGCACTGCACGTTTTGACTCGATCCTTAGTCTCTCTATCTCTAGTTGGTCATGAACCATGAAATCTTGTGTGACAATCTCTGTGCCATCGACAGGCTGAGACTGAGTCTTCGACAGCTATGGGGTGGAGTCCATCTCATTGAACTCTACATAAGAGGTCATGAGACATCATCGTTACCAGGTCAGCTATGTAAGGCAGTTTTTAGCAGACCATGTGAGACCATCATCAACAGCTCGGTTAGCTAAGACAGATTCTAACTCTGAGTTAGTAACTGCTTTGCAAAAACGAACGTAAGTCCTTTGGATGCCTCCTCTAAATTGCGGATCTATACAATCATTTGACCTGTGACCTCATGATAGGGATCAGCATAGTGAATTTTGACTGCAGTCTCATTGAGCTCTGCAACTAATTTAATCTGTGGTCATGAGAGTCCTTAAGTTTTGCATGGCTGGAGATATAACTCAACTTAGCAAAACCACATCACAAACATGCAGCTGGCAGGATTAAAGTGAGGTCACCTGAGTCCGAATTTTAAGTAACGTCCATAACCCTTCTCCCGTCAACAAGGTGCAACAGTTTGAGCACGGACCAGTGGAAAATAATTGGATCCGGAACGGAAATTTAAATCGCGCCCCACCTGCTGTGTTGCGCACATGCGATGTCTACCTAGCCCGCGGAATTGCTAGCATTAGATTTTTTTTGTTCAAATGATGAATCGGTGGGATAAGCATGGCGAGGAAGCAATGGATTACCCGAGCAGGAGATCCACGCCGAGTGAGATGAAGGAAACCGATAATTTTTCAGGGAAGAGCGAGGGCTGTGGAGGGATCACGACGAGACTGTAGGTTTTCCTTTGGAGAGCTAGAATATCCTTCCCCTGTCGCCATGGACGCTAGATGGAGAGAGATCTGGAACTCATCTACAGACGACCCCACAAGTTAGTCAAATACTTAGAGGAACTATTTGAGAGCCCACATGTCAGTACGACGATCAAGTCCACCTACCACATCTTCTCACGCCAGATGGAGGTAGTCCTAGAACTCATATACGGTCGACCCCGCAAGTTAGTGAGAGATTTAGAGGAAGTAGTATTTGAGAACCCACTTGTCCATTTGACGGTGAAGTGAAGTCGACCTACCACATCTCGTCACGCCGAAAAACATGTGCATCTCTCATGCGCCGCAAAACTTACCCCACCTATTAGGTGATTCTTTTCCTGCACGCAAAAAATCGAAGTAGGCTCTCTCTCTTTCTCTCTCTCTCTCTTCCAGATTCAAAATTATCCAAGGAGATCGCTCACAATTTGCAGGGAAGTAGACCCCCCCAGAAATTCAAAAGGTGTCAGTTCCGAACAATCAACGCATAAGATTCGACAATCAAAGGTTAGTAAAAAAATTATCAACGCACCTTCGCGTGGAGACTCCTGATACACGAGATTCAATTTTCGCGATGCTGGTTTTGGGTCTATGCCGAAATCTCACTTCATTATATCTATGTTGTCGTGGTACATGCTGGATGCCTTTTCAGTTTCCGAGTCCTTCATTTACGGCAGTAGGTAGTGTGGTTCTTAATTCAACATTGTGCTTTTGTTAAAAAATATTACGATGTTACTGCCTAAGTTGGTCCTCGGGAAGCTGCAGACAGAAATTCTATTCCCTAACTGTTATTGCTTAGAATCACTGTGACGTTGTTGATGAAATCCCTGAGGTTGGAATGCATAGTATAAAACTGCTTGGTTCTATGTTGTTGATGAATTCGTTGTGGTCGGGATTCATAGAATAAAACTGTTTGGTTCCACACTGCAGCTCTGGTTTGAGCTTGTTCTTTGTTTTGCGTACTCTCATCCTTGTAATATCAGCTTGTTCGTTTTGTTAGGTTTCATGGTTATCTTGTGTTAAGTGATGTAGTACCAAACTAGCATCAGGATCTCACTTTGGTTGAGGTTGTAGTGTAATTAAAAATTAAAATATGTATATATATATATATATATCAATTCTATAGAACTAAAAATATATCTCTATTGTATGGTAAGTGTAAAAGGTTAGTAAGAACGTTTGAGATCGACTTGGAAAAGGTAACAACACTGATGCTGCAGGTGTATAACTTTTTTTTAATACGTCTCTTTTTCTGGCAGATGTTCAGGACTGCGTCATCTAATCAGGACAACAGGGACAGTTGGTCTTTAAACGACATTGGCAAGGATTATGGAAGGAAGGTAATACTAAGGCAGTTGAACATTAGCGTTTGGGGTTATTTGGTCTTTCATTTCTGCAATGTATGTTGTCAAGGTGCCACCACTGAACACCAAAAAGTAGATCAATAACAAAAAAATGATGAATATCTCCTGGTTGAATGCTGTAATATCTGTTTATCCTGTGCATGTACTCCGCAGTTGAGTCTCGAGAGGTGGAAGAAAAAGAAAGTACTACAAAGTGAGAAGAAGAAAAAGGATGCAGATGCCATTCAACAGGCACATGCCATGTGGGCTGTAATAATTGGAGTCAAGAGTGAGATACAAGTTCTTGGCAAATGTCCCAACCAGGAGCATGGTGTGCAACAGACACCTACGAAGAGGAGCATTCTAAGCAGCAGAAACTCCTCTAACCAGACTGTGCAGGTAACGACGAAAACATCAAACCCTAGTTTTGAACATGTGTGGAAGTTTTACACGTTAATTCTTCGTAATAATTGCATGTGCATCTAATGATTTTATTGTTTCAAAACACAGATGTCCGCAAAGGCACAGAGCAGGTGTTGTGACGGCCCAACATTTGAAGGCGGTCATAATGGAGAGTTACAAGGTAACAGTTCCATTGATGCAAGAAGAAGGATCATTGGCAACAAAAGCACTGATGTTGAAGGATTCAGTACGGTTTGCACAAACAAGAAGATCCCAACAACAAAATCAAACATAGGAGGAAGAAACTTTACCGTACAACAGCAGCAGAAAGCAATACAGGTGACAGCAAATACGAATACGCAACAACATCTAAAGCTCATGTATTTTTTTTGTTAGCATTTTTTCTGTGTTTTCGTATGGTATAATAAATTATATTATATTGCATATGCAGGCGTACGAGCAAGGAAGCAAGCATAATGGCAGTCCACGGCTCACTGAAAACATAAGGCAAGGGCCTTTGAAAGGATCACCTATGGCGTTCAATATGAGGGGTCCTTCCAAAGGATCTTCGATGGCATTCAGAATCGTCAGCGAAATCAACAATGCACGGAGGATGTCGCCAAGATTTGCTGGACAGGAGAGAGATGAGAAAACAAAGGTTATGTCGGAACTATGCTTTTTCAATTCACCACAGAAACAGTTTTTTCCAAGAACAGGGTAAAGTGGAAAACAGGAGCACGGCTGTGCGTCTGGTCCGGATGTACGTGCAGTTGTTCTCCTGTATAGTATGCTACCAGAAGCACAGGTGTGCCTCTCTGGTTGTATGGTGGAAACAGAAGCACAGCTGTGCCTCTGGTCCAGATGTATGTGTAGCATGGTCACATCTGTGCTGCTAGGTAAAATGTGAACAGTGCCTCTGGTATTCCACTTATACGTGCAGAAGAGGCATGGTTGTTGTTTTGGTATAACCGATAATCTCTGCAAGATGAGCCCCGATGAATCATATAATCATTTTGTTTTCAAATTTAAAAAAATGCATATGTTTCAACAGCCTCTGATATCTAATTTAGTTACATGCCATGTGTTCAGGACTTGGCAGAGGGGATAATAGATGAGGCAAAGAAATATCATAGTCCTCCATCCATCATGAAGGGAAAACAACGTCCCCAGTAGCAAGTAGTACACAGTGGAAGTCACCACGGCAGCATAGATGCCATGGTAGAAGCAGCACAGTGCTTTGGATGCACGAGTGCCGGAGAAACAAGGAGCACCATTCCAGGAGGCGACAGTGGTGAAGCAGAATCTTTTATGGATTTGACCGTGGCATGCAGAAACGACGCTCCTGCATGTGACAAACAAGAGAGCAGCAACAACTCTGTGGTAAATGGACTTGTTGCTGGCCATGAAACTGGTGCCGCCAGAAGTGAATGCAATGACACGAATGAAGACACGGTAGACAGCATCATCATGGCGCCGCCGACGATTGAAGAGAAAGAAATGGACGACTTGTTCAAATAAGGCACATTCCCAACGATTCAGGAGGTCACCGAAGCGCTCGAACCAGAGGGTGGTATGCCATTCGAATCATTGGATGAGGCCTTCTTCTTTTTCTGCAGATATGCAAGAAGGGTTGGCTTTGCGGTGAAGTGATCAACCAGCAGAAGATCGGTACTTGACGGGGAGCTTGACAAGCAGGTGTTCCAGTGCACCAAGGAAGGGCAGAATAAAACAACCCAGAGACTTGTTAAGGAGAGAAGGAGCAACTGCTTGATCAGGATAGGCTGCCCAGTCCAAATAACAGCGAAGAGGGATACAGATAGGAGGAAATGGTACCTGAAGAACGTACGCCTAGAGCACAACCACCAACTTCACCCATCTGATTGGATGCTGAAGTTCATGAGATGCTATAAGAAGATGTCACCTCAGGAGAAATTCTTTATACAAGTGCTGCAGAAGGCAAGGTTAGAGCCAAGGAAGATTATGCAGATTTTTACTGCGATGGGGAAACCGAGGTGAGAAATTATGTTTGACACGATTGACATAAGCAACATTGCATGCGGGACAGGGCTGGAGAGCGCAATACTGATATCGAGGACACCACGAAACCGTCTGCGGATATGCAGAGGAAGAGGGCGGGATTCCACCACGTGGAAGAGACAGACTACAACAATACAGTGCGGAGCCTGTTCTAGGCAGACTCCTTGTGCAAGATGAATTATGATCTATATGGAGATTACATGTCTTTTGACACTACATTCTCTACGAATATATATGGCTTGCCATTTGCACCAATTATAGGTGTCGACAACCATGGGTCGACCGTCCTGTTCGGAGTAGGCCTTTTAAAGGATGAGAAAATAGGGTCATTCAAATGGCTCCTAAGCATGTTTGTTGAGGCAATGGGAGGAAAAGAGCTGAAATACATAATAACAGACCAGGACCAGGCGATGAAGACTGCAATAAAGGAAGCTCTTCCCAGAACGAGGCACATGTTCTGCTGGTGGCATATTAGGAAGAGCATGAAGGAAAATAACGCAGCAGTGTTTGTGCAGCACCCAGGGATGTCTGATGATTTATTTCGAATCGTCAAAAACTCACTAGATCAAGATGAGTTTGAGCGTTCTTGGAAAGTAGAAATTTCTGTGCACAAGGCAGAAGGCAACAAACACCTGAACACGCTATGGGAACTCCGAAAATTCTGGGTGCCAGCCTACTTCAAGGACTGCTTCTATCCTTTCTCGTCAACAACCACACGTAGTGAGAGCACAAATTTGATGTGGAAGAATTATGTCAACCACAAGGACAATATAACAAGGTTTGTTGGTGCGTATCACATCATTCAGCAAACTTGCCTTGCCACGCTTGACAAGAAAAGACACCGAACAATCGAGAAGACGCCATCACGAGAGACGTGTTTTCCGATTGAAACAGAAGCAAGTGAAATATACATGAATGAAATTTTCAGGAAATTCTAGCTGGAGCTACGGAACCGGACATACTACAAGTGCTCTGACTTGGCAAAGGGGAGGCAGTATTTTAAAAAAAGGATTATTGAGCCTGGAACAAAAGTGTGGAAACCATATCCGGGTGATGAATTTGATAGGTCTGAGTTCAGGGTAGATGTGGATGAGTAAAAGGAAAAATTACAGTTGCAGCTGCAGCTGCAAGAAAATGAGTAGGGATGGCATTCAGTGCTGCCATGTGCTTAAGGTGATGGACCAAACATGCATGGTCAATCATCTTCCAAAATCCTTAATCATCCCCAGATGGACTAAGAATCTATCATAGAGCTTGAAAGTCCTGTCTACAAGTCAAGATAATAGCATGACCGCACAAGATGATGAAACTATGAGATTCGACCTCGCTTACGCTGAGTTGTCGAATATCTGTTCACATGCTTGCAGAAAAGACAAAGCATACAGTGTGCTACTTGAGTGTACGCAAGATATGAAAATAAAAGTCATGGCGGCACTTGCTGAGGAACCAGACACAGACATTCTTGCCGAAACACTAAAAAACCCTCCCATGAGTGGCTCAAAGGGCATGAAAAAAGGAGATCGAATCAAAGCTGGTTCTGAGAAGAAAGGAAAAGGCAACAAAGCCACATCCAAGTGCGGCCGTTGTGGAGTAAAGGGTCACAGGAAAACAAACTACCCGGGAAACCCAGAACTCCAGGAGAGGATGAGGATTGAAGAGGAGAAGAGGAAATTGCAGCAGGAGAAGAGGGCAAGGTCAATGAAATGGCCGACAATACCGACAACACCATCGAGGACATCAAACGGCTCAGGAGAATGCACTCCAAGCCCAGGAGGAAGACGGCAAACGCCAGCAACTCCAACCACCCCACTAACAACAACCAACATTTACCAAAGTCTTGCATCTACGCCAGATTCCAACATCACACAAGCCAGGCAGACAGAATGCGCGCAAGGAAGCCTGGGACAAGGCACGGAATCTGCCCAGTCCACTTTTAGAAAGGAAAGATTTGAATGGAGACTCTTTGGTACCGAAGAACAGTAGGAATAAAAAAAATTAAAAGGTAATAATGCAGCTTAAACATGAACATAAGCAAAAGAGTGATGACCGCCATCTTTCTCATTGTTTTTTGGTTTTTATGTATATTAATATTACAGGTAAATAGGTTGAATAGCTACGCACAAGGGTGGAGAAGGAAGAATGGATTGCTGAAGATTAAAAAACAAGACATGTGACGCCCCCGACTCAATCGTGCACCAATCATACACGCAAACATGCACGATCAAGCACAGGGACTCATGGGAAGATATCACAACACAACTCTAACACAATTAAATGGAGATCCACAATATTACAGACCGGGGATCACGAAGATCCGAATACATAAGTCAGTCATACAAATATTATCTGAGTACAGACATAGTTAGACAAGTTTTGCCTTAAGAAGTCTAGCACAAACAATGACTTTAGATTGAAAGGCGTAGGCCTCCTGCCTGGGAGCCTCCGATCCTACTCCTGATCGGCTGGCTCGATCCAGTAGTACGTGCTGTCTGGGCCCTCCTGGTAGTAAGCTCCTGTGGTGGCATCTGGCTCTGGGGCTCCATCGTCTGATGTATCATCAAAGTGGGGTATAGGGAAAAAGAAGTAACAAAGCAACCATGAGTACTCATCCTAAGTACTCAGCAAGCAAGGATCTACACTACATATGTAACATTATCAAAGGAGACATGCTCTATATGTGGACTGGGCTGCAGAAATGCCAGAATAGAGAGATGGCCTAGTCCTATCGAAGACTAGCATCTTCAAACATCTTCACGAAGCCATCATCTTGCAGCAATAGAAGAGAGTAGAATAGCATTTTATTAAGCAAACATGTTAGAGCAAAGCCTAGAGATCCTTCCTCGACTCCCAGCGAGAAAGCGATCCCGAAGCTTCAATTAAGTAACAAGTATCCAATTCAAGTAGTAGATCGGGATATACAAACTGAGCGTCCTTTACCGTAGGACCGGCTATCGATAGATTATTCATCCCAGCAGGGGTGCACTATTGTTACCCAACACGCTCGATCACCTCTGGCCGAACACACTTGCTGGGTAATACCCGGCCTCGGGAGATCAACACGAAGCAACGCCCTACCTAGGCTCAGCAGAGAGGTCAGCACGCCGGACTAACCTATGCACCTAGAGGTCTTGGGCCATCGCCCTGGGCACCCTGCGCGTTGCGAGACTGGCCGGGGTGCAGGCGCGACACTGAACTCGTCAGTGAAGTATCCAGCCCAATCCGACAATCATCCCGCACGGTGAACCGTGACGTCTAAAGAGCTTTCAGGAGAAATGTACGACGTAGAGGGCCCCATAAACCATAATCCCGCGTGGTGGTAGTGCGTATAGGGCACGTCGACCCACTCAGATCAAACACCCAAATCCGATAGGCTGATTTAGTAACACGCGGAGACAATCAGAGTTTCTGAAGCTCCGCCACAATATCACACTCGAGTGCCCTTCCGGCACACCCGACATCATAGATCCCCTGCGGGTACCCATCAGGGTCGACCCGCCTGTAACAGAGGTCAAAGTAACCATGTGGTCATAACATCAAGGGGGAGAACCCGAGGAATCACCCTCGGAGGATTCCACTCGATGAAATCATTAGGGTGAACATATGAGGCATCACCCTCGAGGTTCACACTGAGGGGTTGCACGACAGAGTCGTATCGGAAGTGGAGAAGGAGGAATCACCCTCGATGACCACGACCGAACAGCTACACTGCAGAGTATTCATCAGGAGTGCGTTACGAGGTATCACCCTCGGCACTCGATAGTAGCTATGCAGAGTCGTACAACTAAGGGGGTGAAGTGATGTGTCGGTCTCTGGTCGACGATCACATTGATCGAGTCGTCGATGATCAAGCAGGGGCAACAAGGGTAAGGTGCTGGGGGTCACTGATGGTTCACTACCAACCTATACTAAGCAGTTTAACATAGGCAGGTAAGGTAACAATAAACAGGTTACAAAAGCAGGCTATGCATCAGAATAGGAGCAAACATTAACAGTAGCAAAATCTAATGCAAGCAGGAGAAATGGAATGGGTGATATCTGGATGCTCAAGGGAGGGCTTGCCTGGTTGCTCTGGCAAGAAAGAGGGGTCGTCAACGGGCTGCTCGTCTGGAGCGTAGTTGTACCCAGCTGCAACGTCGTCGGTCTCGGCGTCTATCGAGAGAGAAGGAGGGGGAGAGAAACAATAAATTTCACGGCAAAAATGCAAACAATATGTATGACATGCCTAAATGCTATGCAGAGGTGTTCTACTGCCTAACTAAATGAGTTAATTAATTTAGGAATTTATTTGGATTTAATTAATTAAAGTTGGGCACTATTCATTTATTGAAATCGGTCTAAAAGTTCCATGTTCATCTAGCTAGGGGCATCTGACAGGAATACGGAGGGCGTATTGAGATTCGTATCGCAATTCTGAGCGACTTTCATATATAAATTATTTTCATCTGAGCTACGGATTATTTTATATGATTTTCTAAAGTTTTAATCATTTTTTGAATTTATTTAATTATTTTAAATCAACATTATCCAGAACAGTGTATGCTGACGTCATCACATCAGCAGTCAACAGGGCGTTGACTGGGTCAAACTGACATGTGGGTCCCACCTGTCAGTGTCAGTTTAGTCTAATTAGGGTTTAGTTAATCTAATTACAGTTTAATTAAACTAACTAATTAATTAGATTAATTAAACAGAGTAATTAACTTAATTAATTCACTAATTAATTAATTAATAATTATTTTATTAATTCATTATTATTTTTATCTTTTTATTATTAAACGTTCTGGGGCGTGGGGCCCCTGTGTCATAGACACATGGGGCGGGGCCCAACCGTCAGTGGCCCATAGGGGCTAGCGGGCACGCGGGCGCAGCGAGGCCTGTGTGCCGGGGCCGCGGCGAGCGCAAGGCAGAGCGGTGCAGCAGCGCGGGGCGCGCGCGGCCAGGGGCGGCGCCAGGCGAGGGGCGAGGCCATGGCCGGAGTGGCCGGAGCAGGGGAGGCGGAGCCGGACGAGGGCGAGGCGAGGCGAGGCGGCGCAGAGCAGCGGCAGGGCATGCGCGCGCGGGGGGCTGCGGCCGCGGGCGGGAACGGCGGGCGCGGGGCAATGCAGGCGAGCGTGGTGAGCGCGGGCCGACGGGCGCGGGCGTGCGCGGAGCTGCGGCAAGGTGAGCGGGGGCGGCTGCGGTCGACGGTGAGCGAGGCGGGCGCGCAGACAAGAGAGGATGGGGAGGAGGACCGGGGTCCTCACCGCGGCGCGTAGGGTCAAGGCAGTGGGGCGTGAGGAGGAGGAGGGGGACGGCGCGCGGCGATGGACGACGACGGGGTCGAGGCGGCGAGGGGGCGAACGGCGTCGAGGGAGGGGTTCGTCCCCTTCGATACAGATCGGATCGGTAGGAGGAGAGAGAGCGAGTGGGGGGGGGATGGGTGTCGGTGGGGCTAGGGTTTCGGTCGGGGTGGTTAAGGGAGTGAGGGGCCGGCTGGGTCCCTGGCTGGGCCAGTTATTTTGCTTTATTTTCTTTTGTCTTTTTCTTAGTTCTCTTTTCTCTTATTTTCTGTTTTGTAAATAGTTAGGCCACAAAATGACTTTTACAAAATCAGTGACCTAGCTCATAATTAGCAGTGCATTATACCCTATCTACAAAAACTAGTTTGGGCAAAACATAATTTCATATTTAATTTAGATTAAATTAAAGGTTATTAAATATTGCCTTTAGTCACTGCTTGAGGATGTTTGAGTCACTTACCCAATTCCAATAATGTTGTTTTCAATTTTAGAATTTTCTCTGATTTACTTGCTATTTAATGAACATTTTAGTTTCTGGTTTGAACAACTTTTATTTTCCACTTTGAATTTAATTTAGTTTGAACTAGGAGTTGAAATGCAATATCATGCAAATGATGATTAGGCACTGTTAATCATGCTGACTTGTCATTATCAAAAGTGATTACTGTGGCTAATGACATGGGGTGTTACAATTCTCCTCATCTATCAAGAATTCTCGTCCCAAGAATTAAGAGGAAGACTGAAAGAAAGAGGGGTATTCTTCGCGAAGACGATCCTCGCGTTCCCAAGTGGCTTCATCTTCAGAATGATTCGACCACTGAACCTTGAGGAATTTGATTGACTTTTGGCGAGTCCGGCGTTCAGCTTGATCAAGAATACGGATGGGATATTCTGGATAAGACAGATCTTCCCGCAATTCAAGCATTTCATGATCCACAGCTCGAATAGGATCCTTGAAGCAGCGACGGAGTTGGGATACATGAAAGACATCATGCACTTGAGAAAGATTTGGCGGCAATTGCAGTTGATGTGCCACTTCTCCTCGACGGGCAAGAATACGGAACGGGCCAATGTAGCGAGGAGCTAACTTGCCTTTGATTCTAAACCGATGAGTGTCTTTCGACGGGGTGACGCAAAGGTAAGCTTGCTCGCCAGGTTGATAGACCATTTCCTTGTGCTTTCGGTCATAGTTGCTCTTCTGACGAGACTGAGTAGTTTTCAAATGTTCACGGACGATGCGGACTTGTTCTTCAGCTTGTTGGATAATGTCCGGTCTGACGAGTGAGCATTCCCCAGTTTCTGACCAATTCAGAGGGGTTCGACACTTACGTCCGTATAGAACTTCAAATGGTGCCATCTTCAGACTAGCTTGATAGCTATTGTTGTAAGAGAATTCGGCATACGGGAGAGATTCCTCCCATTTCTTACCGAAGGAGATGACGCAAGCTCGTAACATATCTTCGAGCACTTGATTAACTCGTTCGACTTGACCCTGTGACTGAGGGTGAAAAGTGGTGCTAAAAGACATATGAGTTCCCATAGCTTCTTGGAAACTATTCCAGAATCTTGAGGTAAAGAGACTGCCACGATCAGAACTGATCTCCAACGGAACACCGTGGAGTGACACAATTCGGGAAACATACAAGTCTGCTAACTGGCTAGCTGTGATTGTCTCCTTAACTGGCAGAAAGTGAGCCACCTTTGAGAGTCGGTCAATGACGACAAAAATAGCATTATGACCCTTCTGAGATCTAGGTAAACCTATAATGAAATCCATTTGGACCTTGTCCCATTTCCATTCAGGAATTTCAAGGGGTTGTAGAGTTCCAGCAGGCCTTTGATGTTCTGCTTTAATGCGGCGGCAGACGTCACACTCAGAAACATAACGAGCAATGTCTCGCTTCATATTAGGCCACCAGTATCTCTGACAAATGTCACGGTACATCTTTGTGCTACCAGGATGAATGAACATAGGAGTGTCATGAGCTTCTTTCATAACGTGTTCCCTCTCATCCTTGAACTTGGGTATGAAGAGACGGTGTTGGAAAAATAGGATCCCATCCTTATCAAGATGGAATTCCGACGGCTTGCCTTTTTCAAGGTATCGCTTAATCCTTTCAACTTCAGAGTCATACTTTTGTATAATCTTAATGCTGTGTTCTAAATCTGGTTCCACAACCAGGGTATTGAGATGACCCTGTGGAACAATGTGGAGGTTCAATTTGCGAAGTTCTTCATAAAGGAGAGGTTGTGCTTCCTGAACCATAAGATTGTTGCAATAAGCCATGCGACTCAAAGCATCGGCCATTACATTAGCCTTGCCAGGGGTATATGAGATATTCATATCATAATCGGCAATTGTCTCAAGCCATCTTTGCTGACGAAGGTTCAAATCTGGTTGAGTATATAAACACTTCGAACTTTGATGATCCGTGTATATCTCGCAACGATTACCGAGAAGGTAATGTCGCCATAGCTTCAGAGCATAAATAACCGCTGAAAGTTCGAGATCATGCACTGGGTAATTTTCTTCATGAGGGCGCAATTGTCGAGAGGCATAAGCAATCACTTTGCGCTCTTGCATTAGGACACAGCCTAATCCTTGACGAGATGCATCACAGTATATCACAAAATCCTTTTGGGAATCCGGGGGTGCTAGCACTGGAGCAGATGTCAACTTATCTTTCAGTGTCTGAATGCTTTCTTGACATTTTTCTGTCCACTCAAATTTAACACCTTTGTGGAGCAGATTCGTCAATGGTTTTGCAATCTTGGAAAAGTTCTCAACGAATCGAAGGCAATAACTAGCGAGTCCGAGAAAACTTCTGACTTGCTTAACATTCTTCGGGGGAGTCCAGTCAAGAATGGCTTGAACTCGTTCCGGGTTAACAGCAATTCCATTCTTGGAAATCACATGACCAAGGTAGGTTACTTCAGATAACCAGAATTCACACTTGGAGAATTTAGCATACAACTGATGTTCTCGTAGCTTCTCCAATACAAGCCGAAGATGTTCAGCATGTTCTTCTTCATTCTTGGAATATATAAGGATATCATCCAAATAAACCACAACGAATTTGTCGAGGTAATCCATGAAGATATAGTTAATTAACCGAGAGAAGGTTGCTGGAGCATTTGTTAAACCAAATGACATAACGGTGTACTCATAAGAGCCATAACGAGTGACAAAGGCAGTCTTCGGAATATCCTCTTCGCGAACACGGATCTGATGATAACCCAACCTCAAGTCGAGTTTCGAGAAGACAGCGGATCCAGCAAGCTGATCATAAAGATCATTGATCTAGGGTAGTGGGTATTTATTCTGGATTGTGGCTTGGTTAATGGGGCGGTAATCCTGAACCAATCGGTTAGTTCCATCCTTCTTCTTAACGAAGAGTGAAGGTGCTCCCCAAGCAGAGGAACTGGGGCGGATGAAACCTTTCTTAAGTGACTTGTCGATTTCTTCCTTAAGCTCAAGGAGTTCATGCGGCGGCATCTTATAAGGACGCTTCACAATAGGGGTAGTGCCAGGCTTCAAGTCAATGACAAACTCGACAGCTCTAACCGGGGGTATTCCTGGAAGTTCTTCTGGAAAAATGTCCGGAAAATCTTGAACGACAAGAACGTTCTCGATTCCTTCCAGAGGTGAGGCGTTCAAAGCATTCAGAGCATATATCTGAGCTTCAGCATCCCGAGTAATTCGGGCGGTGTAGTTCACTATCTCATCGGAGGGGTGAAGAAGTTGGACAACTTTAGTGGCACAATTGATCGAAGCAATGTGAGCTTTCAACCAATCCATTCCGAGTATGAGGTCTATGGTGGAAGACTTCAAGACGATGGGTGAGGCAAGGAATTCCAACCCTTTAATTTCGACGGTAACGTCAGGTGCTATTACGTCAGCATGACAGTGACCTCCGGGAGTTTTAAGGACTAACGGAGTATGCATCTTCTCATACTGAATGCCATGCATGAATGCAAATTTTCCAGAGTTGAATGAATGTGATGCTCCTGAATCAAATAAAACAGAAGCAGGTACTGAGTTAACAAGAAGGGTACCCATCACTGTAGCAGGTTGATCCTGGACTTCTTCAATATCAATGTTGTAAGCGTGTCCACGACCATGAGCAGCAGACCCAGTATTATAGTTGCAGGCCTGATTGTTGCCACAACCATTGCCACGGCCAGTACAAGGAAAAGCCAACTGATTCTGTGTCTGGCAGCAGTCTTTAGCCTGGTGACCTGGTTTGCGGCACTTGAAGCACAAACCATCTTCAGGACGAAGAGGAGCATTTTGTTGAATAGCTTGAGCTCTTGGCTGCCTCGGTGGTGGAGGAGGCAGACGTGGTGCAGCATAGTTGTTCTTTGGCGCAGGGGCATTTGGACGGAACACGTTGTTGGGAATCCAGACTCGACGCTTCTGTGCTGAGCCTGAAGATGAGCCAGCATCACGATAGCGCTTCTGTGAGTCCTTATGCTTCATTTGAGCGGTCTCAACCAGAATAGCCTTGTTCACAAGAGTAGAAAAGTCGTTGAAGTCTTGAGCAGCAAGTGCAAGCTCGAGGTCGGGATGGAGTCCATTACGGAACTTCTCTTGTCTACAGGCATCCGTGGCGATGCCTTCTTCAGCATAGCGGGAGAGGTCAAGAAATTCCCGCTGATAAGCTTCGATAGTCTTGTTGCCGTGAGTGAGGTTGCGGAACTGGGTCTTCATCCGGTCCATAAATCCCTGAGGAATATATCGGCACGGAAAGCGGCCTGGAACTCGTACCAGGTAACCACTGTTCCAGCAGGCAGTGTACGCTTGTGTGTGTCCCACCATTGGGCAGCATGACCCTTTAGGAAAAAGGCCGCGAAGGTGACGAAGTTGGCAGGGGCGACATTAGCAGACTCCATCTCGTGAGTGATATCGCGGAGCTAGTCATCAGCATCTAGTGGCTTGCCAGAGTTGCGGAACTGAGTGGCGTTGAGTCGCATAAACTCCGTCAAAGTTATTGAAGCAGGGTTCTGATTCTGGTTGTTCTGATGCGGAAACTGAGTCATAATCCCAGTCATGAACTGGCGGTTGAGCTCAAATTGTTGCATCATAGCTGCCATATAGTCTGGCGGTGGTGGGCGTTCAGGGGCACGACCACGACCACGACCACCTGGTCTAACCATCCTGCTAAGTATCAACAGGGGTAGTTTAGTAAAAGCAATTGCGAGTGTTTAGCGACAAGCATGATGTAACTCGACAACAATTTAAGCAGTGTAACAGATACATAACAGTAGTCAATTAAGACATACAGATCCATACACAGAGTCGGGTACATGCAGACAGCATAACGGCGCAAATTTAGAACTAGGCATACTAGGCGGCACGCAAGCACGCGGTAAGGAAGTACACAACGAGACATAGCAAAGGCTACATCAACGTCGGAGAAAACCACTGAAACAGGGTAACTGCGAGTGCGGACGACGAATGTTCGTCGCGGTAGGATCTTGTGCTCCATGTACACTCTGATGCAGAACCCAGTCTCGAGCTGAAAGAAGAGGTCCACGTGCAGGTGTGTGACCTCCAACAGCAGGCCAATCAATACCAGCATACATCTGAGTCCTGCGCGGATAAAGGATGTGCTCCGAATGTATCCCTTCATGAACAGCGGGTAGCAACTGCATCATAGCATCGTAGAGACGTGCTCGAGTGGCAACCAACTCGACGGCAAGAGCCCGAACAGTGCGATCCAGAGCCTGAGTGCACTGAATCAGAACGCGCGGGTCGTAGCGACGAGGCTCGTACGGGGCACAGATAGCTGTGTAGTATCCAGTAGCATCTCCAGCAGGGGCGTAAGGAATGTATCGGAACTCAGAGTCATCCAAGATGTCGCTGAACTCTCCTCGGAGACGTGCGACAGCAGAGTAGGCGGCATCATGGACTGCCATCTCAATCATCACGCCGATACCGTGGAAAAGGTGCAGCTCAGTGTCTGAGTCATCTTGCTGATCATAGATACGAACATCAGCATGGTACTGCTCCTGGTTGAACTCACGGTAATCCTCGTAGACCATGTACTCGGGGTACCAGCGGTAGCCAAGTCTGGCCAGCAGGGCGATCAGAACAGCTGGAAACCCAGGGGCATCACGAGCCCAAATGCGAAGCACAAGCTGTGTCGTAGGACGTGGTGGAAACAAATGATCCATCTGAAATAGAGGAAATTCAGGATTATCAAGTGACAATGAGAAGTTTAATACAACTCGGAGAGAAAGGTTAAACAAAACAATGGAAAGGAAAATGATTATCAGACTAATCATATCAATGACAGGGAAATCGCACAGATATCCAGCTCTCCGGGTAGACGGAATTTACGAGATCCTAAGTGTCGGCGTTAGTAAAATTTATTTAACCTGAAAAGATGAGAGATCAGAGTCCCAGAGTATAGACAAGAAATAAAAGATCCTAATACCACCCAGTTGGCGACGTGGGCCCGTAAGCCACACAGCCAAGTTAGTAAATTAGTTTTTCGGTTTCTAGACTCAACTTCGGCCAAGGAATTGGAAGGGGGCTTCCTACAGGCAGTCGGCTCTGATACCAACTTGTGACGCCCCCGACTCAATCGTGCACTAATCATACACGCAAACATGCACGATCAAGCACAGGGACTCACGGAAAGATATCACAACACAACTCTAACACAATTAAACGGAGATCCACAATATTACAGACCAGGGATTACGAAGATCCGAATACATAAGTCAGTCATACAAATATTATCTGAGTACAGACATAGTTAGACAAGTTTTGCCTTAAGAAGGCTAGCACAAACAACGACTCTAGATCGAAAGGCGTAGGCCTCCTGCCTGGGAGCCTCCGATCCTACTCCTGGTTGGCTGGCTCGATCCAGTAGTACGTGCCATCTGGACCCTCCTGGTAGTAAGCTCCTGTGGTGGCATCTGGCTCCATCGTCTGATGTATCATCAAAGTGGGGTATGGGGAAAAAGAAGTAACAAAGCAACCGCGAGTACTCATCCGAAGTACTCAGCAAGCAAGGATCTACACTACATATGCAACATTATCAAAGGAGACATGCTCTATATGTGGACTGGGCTGCAGAAATGCCAGAATAGAGAGATGGCCTAGTCCTATCGAAGACTAGCATCTTCAAACATCTTCACGAAGCCACCATCTTGCAGCAATAGAAGAGAGTAGAATAGCATTTTATTAAGCAAACATGTTAAAGCAAAGCCTAGAGATCCTTCCTCGACTCCCAGCGAGAAAGTGATCCCGAAGCTTTAATTAAGTAACAAGTATCCAGTTCAAGTAGTAGATCGGGATATACAAACTGAGCGTCCTTTACCATAGGACCGACTATCGATAGATTATTCATCCCTGCAGGGGTGCACTACTGTTACCCAACACGCTCGATCACCTCTGGCCGGACACACTTGCTGGGTAATGCCCGGCCTCGGGAGATCAACACGAAGCAACGCCCTACCTAGGCTCAGCAGAGAGGTCAGCACGCCGGACTAACCTATGCACCTAGAGGTCTTGGGCCATCGCCCTGGGCACCCTGCGTGTTGCGAGACTGGCCGGGGTGCAGGCGCGACACTGAACTCGTGAGTGAAGTATCCAGCCCAATCCGACAATCAGCCCGCACGGTGAACTGTGACATCTGAAGAGCTTTTGGGAGAAACGTACGACGTAGAGGGCCCCATAAACCATAATCCTACATGGTGGTAGTGCGTATAGGGCACGTCGACCCACTCAGATCAAACACCCAAATCCGATAGGCTGATTTAGTAACACGCGGAGACAATCAGGGTTTCTGAAGCTCCGCCACAATATCACACTCGAGTGCCCTTCCGGCACACCCGACATCATAGATCCCCTGCGGGTACCCATCAGGGTCGACCCACCTGTAACAGAGGTCAATGTAACCGTGTGGTCATAACATCAAAGGGGAGAACCCGAGGAATCACCCTCGGAGGATTCCACTCGATGAAATCATCAGGGTGAACGTATGAGGCATCACCCTCGAGGTTCAGACTGAGGGGTTGCACGACAGAGTCGTATCGGAAGTGGAGAAGGAGGAATCACCCTCGATGACCATGACCGAATAGCTACACTGCAGAGTATTCATCAGGAGTGCGTTACGAGGTATCACCCTCGGCACTCGATCGTAGCTATGCAGAGTCGTATAAATTATTTTTATCTGAGTTACGGATTATTTTATATGATTTTCTAAAGTTTTAATCATTTTCTGAATTTATTTAATTATTTTAAATCAACATTATCCAGAACAGTGTATGGTGATGTCATCATGATTACAGCGTGACATCAGCAGTCAATAGGGCGTTGACTGGGTCAAACTAACGTGTGGGTCCCACCTGTCAGTGTCTGTTTAGTCTAATTAGGGTTTAGTTAATCTAATTACAGTTTAATTAAACTAACTAATTAGTTAGATTAATTAAACAGAGTAATTAACTTAATTAATTCTATAATTAATTAATTAATTATTTTATTAATTCATTTTTATTTTTATCTTTTTATTATTAAATGTTGTGGGGCGTGGGGCCCCTGTGTCATAGACACATGGGGCGGGGCCCAACCGTCAGTGGCCCATAGGGGCTAGCGGGCACGCGGGCACAGCGAGGCCTGCGTGCCGGGGCCGCGGCGAGCGCAAGGTGGAGCAGCGCGGCAGTGCGGGGCGCGCGCGGCCAGCAGCGGCGCCAGGCGAGGGGCGAGGCCATGGCCGGAGTGGCCGGAGCAGGGGAGGCGGAGCCAGACGAGGGCGAGGCGAGGCGGCGCATTGCAGCGGCAGGGCGTGCGCGCACGGGGGTCTGCTGCCACGGGCGGGAACGGCGGGCGCGGGGCAACGCTGGCGAGCGCGGTGAGCACGGGCCGACGGGCGCGGGCGCGCGCGGAGCTACGGCGAGGTGAGCGGGGGCGGCTGCGGTCGACCTCGAGCGAGGCGGGCGCGCAAACATGCACGGAGCCGCGGCGGACGGCGCATGCGGAGCAGAGTGAGGCGAGCGCCGGCGAGAGGGGACGGGGAGGAGGAGAACCGGGGTCCTCACCGCGGCGCGTAGGGTCAAGGCAGTGGGGCGCGGGGAGGAGGACAGGGACGGCGCGCGGCGATGGACGACGACGGGGTCGAGGCGGCGAGGGACTCCAGCGAGGTGGTGGTGGCGACGGGCGACGAGGGCGGTCCGGTGCGGCAAGGGGGCGAACGGCGTCGAGGGAGGGGTTCGTCCCCTTCGATTCAGATCGGATCGGGAGGAGGAGAGAGAGCGAGTGGGGGGGGGGGGGGAATGGGTGTCGGTGGGGCTAGGGTTTTGGTCGGGGCTGGTTAAGGGAGTGAGGGGCCCGGCTGGGTCACTGGCTGGGCCGGCTGGCCCAAGGGGGGGGTGGTTTTGTTTTCTTTTTATTTTGCTTTATTTTCTGTTGTCTTTTTCTTATTTCTCTTTTCTCTTATTTTCTGTTTTGTAAATAGTTAGGCCACAAAATGACTTTTACAAAATCAGTGACCTAGCTCATAATTAGCAGTGCATTATACCCTATCTACAAAAACTAGTTTAGGCAAAACATAATTTCATATTTAATTTAGATTAAATTAAAGTTTATTTAATATTGCCTTTAGTCACTGCTTGAGGATGTTTGAGTCACTTACGCAATTCTAATAATGTTGGTTTCAATTTTAGAATTGTCTCTGATTTACTTGCTATTTAATGAACATTTTAGTTTCTGGTTTGAACAACTTTTATTTTCCACTTTGAATATAATTTAGTTTGAACTAGGAGTTGAAATGCAATATGATGCAAATGATGATTAGGCACTTTTAATCATGCTGACTTGTCATTATCAAAAGTGATTATTGTGGCTAATGACATGGGGTGTTACAAGACCGCATTTTGAGCGATGAAACATCAAGTGATTGATGAGGAGGGTGGGCGGGCGTCAAATGTTTATTTTCTCGTGCTGTGGTTAGAAGAACGGCTTGTAAGTTAATTTGCTGTAGTTATAGAAACAAAGCAAATTTAAATAAGAACATATTTTGCTTCTTTATGTATTTTTACTCAGTGGAGAAAAATATAAGAGGCACATGTTTCCTTATTATTTTCCGCAGCCGTGGGTTTCTGAACGTGGATGTTGTTAATATCGAAGCATGCTTCTCTACTGCGACACAGAGAGATAAAAATAACTGAAGGGCAGGCAGCCACGGCCATGGCACTGGTAAGTGTTGACGCGTGACTCTCACGGTTTCATGGTCATGCCCACCGTTGTTGCACAGAAACATTTGAAGCACAGAATCTGGGTCGTGCTTCTGGGGGACGCATAACCGTGGCTTTCTTGGTAACCGTGCCTTGCTTGTTCTCACGGCCGTTCTTCTGTAATGAATGCATGTCTGTAAGTAATTGAAATATAGAGCAGATAACCGTGCTTGCGATGCGTGTCGAACCATGCCTCATGTGGCTTCACGCCGTGCTTCTGTGATGCAAAGATTTCAAACACAATGGGTCACGGTTGTGTTTGTGTTTCTGTTTCACAAATGGATATAGTGCCTGGCAGTAGGTTCACGGTGTTTCCTGTGAGAGAATCACGTCTTTACATGCTATTGAAGCACGTGGACTCATAGCCGTGCCTGTGTGGCATGTAGAACAGTGCGTCTCGTATCTACAATGCCGAAGGCAGGACCGTGTGCCTGGTACGTGACAAACCGTGCCTCTGCCATCACTTCACTTCCTTGCTGCTGTGGGTGAGCATTTCAGCAGAATCATCTGCAAGGCAGAGGCACGGCCTTGAATCTGCTTAACTTTGAAACGGTCCTTCTAGTGACTTCATGGTTAACGTGCCCGTGAAATTTTTTGCAGCTCGCAGAGGCAAGATGATTGTAGAACCGTGCTTCCGGCATCGAACAGATTCTTCTAATGAATGTGTGCGGTAAATAAATAAAATACGGAGGGGCACGCCCGTGCCTGGTCTGCGTTTACAACAGTGCATCTCATACCTTCAAAGTCATGGCTCTATTTAATGTTGCAAGCAGCCATTTGCTTGTTACGAGTAGTAACTAACCTGGACCCTCCCGTCAAAAAAATAAAAAAAGAGAGGTAATTAATCTGGACCCCTCCCCTTCCCCTCGGTATTTAAGTCGTTTCGTGGATCGACAGGCTGTAATCCATTTTTCCAGATCCACCTCACTGAGCACTGGACGTGTGCGGCGCGACCCCAGCAATGGAGGTGGAGATGGAATGCGCTGCTCCTATCACCAAGACGGCGAGAGTGGCGCCACCGTCGACGCCGTCTTCTGATGGTGTGTTGGTCGTCGAATGGGAGGGAAGCGGCGAGGGTGCGCCCACTCGATCTGAGGAGGAAGAAGAGGAATCTCGTCCAGACCGCATCAGCGATCTCCCGGACGTCATCCTAGGTGAGATCATCTCTCGTCTCCCCATGAAGGAGGGCATCCGTACTCGAATCCTCGCTCGTCGGTGGCGTCCTTTATGGTGCACCGCTCCTCTGGTTCTCGACTACCGCGAGATCTCTGCCGCTCATCTTTTTAACGATGGAGAAACAATTCATATCGAGACCATCTTTAAGCTGTCCGTCTTCACCGAGGAGCACGTCCGCAAATGCTATTTCGGAACTTGGCGCTGTCAAAAATCTGTCGCTGATGTTTTCAGTCTTCCAGAATCCATCCTGTCCGGCCGTGAGGGCTCGGTTAGCCGCCTCTCTATCCCGGCATGCTACCTATAGTGCAGACCCTCCACCGTTGATGCCTGGCTCCAATCCTCGAAGCTGAACAATCTCCAGGTTCTTGAGTTCTACTACCTGTTCTGTGACGTCCGGTTAATTAAGCTACAGTAACCCTCTACTAATGATGCCACGTCACCACTGTTACTGTTACTGAACTCGCGTTGATTCGAAACCGATTCAAATTCAAAATCAAGTCAAATGGTAAAGGTTTTCAAATATTAAAACTGAAATGTTTGGGTTGTGCCAAATAATGCATAGGTAATTATGGTGGAGAAACCACACTTTTATAAAATGTTTGAATGCTCAAAAATGATTTAAGCAGTAGCTAAAACAACTAAATAGATGCCTTTTATTATTTATAAAATGTTAAACTATTTTATTTAGGGGTTTAAACTTTTGTGGTAGAGGGGTGTTTAGTGATACTAATATAGAAAATAATATTATGTTTTGTAAAACTAAAATAAAGTTAAGGTTAAGAGAAGGACAAGGCTAACGCCCACACGTGTGGTGGGAGCCAAACCCGCCCACACGCCCAATAACACACAGACTGCGCCACATCACCGCATGCATGCATGTGGGAATCTTTTTGAATTTCCAGTTTTTAAAATGTTTTATCTCTTAAATGAAAAATCCGATTGAAAATCCGTTTTCACCATTAAATCCCTCGCGACGAGATCTTCGAAACTAGATCTCATATCAATATATTTTGACGAATTTTTTTTTGGTTAAAAGTTGCCATGTCTATTGCATATGAATTGCCATGATGTTTACACTGAAGTTGCCATGATATGTTTCAGCTATTTTCTTTTACATTTAAAAGTAAATTTTGACATATTATAAAACGGGAAATTAAGAAACTAGACTTGCCATGAACCATAAACTAAAATTGCCATGATACATGCACTTAAAATTGCCATGGTTCATACAAAAAATAATTTTCATGGTCAAAGTACTGGAATTGCCATCATCAAAAAACTAAAATTGCCATGCTCTACAAACTAAAATTGCCACATGGCAACTTTAGTTTAAGCACTATTGCAACTACAGTGTAAACATCATGGCAACTTTTGGGCAAAAAAAAATCATCGAAACATATCAACATGGGGGCTAGTTTTGAAGATCTCGTCGAGACGAATTTAATGATGAAAATGGATTTTTAATTCGATTTTTTAATTAGGAGATAAAACATTTTTAAGCCGAAAACCAAAAGGATTTCTGTTGATGTCATATGTTCATACGTGGCAAAATGAGTGGTGCTGGAGGCGTGTGGGCGATGTGCAAGATGCCACACGTGTGGGCGTTACTTTTTTCGTAAGAGAATACAGAAAATAAAATAAACAAAAAAAGAGAAAAACAATAACAACAAAAAAATTAAATAAAAGGCAGAGGCCCCCGGCCCAACTGGGCCTCGGCTCCAGGCAGCCGTCCCAGCCCGCAAACCCCACTGGCCTATATGCCCTGCCTCGACCGAAACCCTAACCCCTGTTGCCCCCACTCCCCCCACTCGCTCGCTCTCTCCCCTCCCCCCCGATCCAGATCTGGATCGGGGCTCGACGCCGATCCCCGCCGCCCAACGTGCTCGACGCTGACGCCGCATCGCCGCCGCCTTGAGGACCACCTCATCAGAGCCACCTCATCACCGTCGACCGCCGGATCTCGCTTCCTCGCCTCCCCCTCGACGGCTCCAATGAGCCTCACCGACCCCCTGAACCCCTGCATCGTCGTGAGCTCTCCCTCTCCTCGCACTTCCCTTCCCCCGTGTCGAACGTCACCGTGCCCGCCGTCTCGCACCCGCGCACCCCCGCGCTCGCCTGCGGCCTTGACGGCCCCCGCTACTGCTCTCTGCTTCCCCTGCCTCTGCTCCGCGCGCCGCTCGTGTCCGGCCATCGGCCCGCGCGCGCTACCCCTAGCCAGCGCCGGCCCTCGTCCATCACTGCCTCCCCTACTGCGTTGCCCCTCGCCCCGCTCTGCAGCGCCCCGCGAACCGGCCGCCAGCCTTGCCTTGCCCCTGCCTCGCGCGAGCGCACCCCGGCCGCGCCCACTGCCCCGTGGCCGCGCTCCCGTACGCTCGCTGCCCCTTCTCCCCGCGCACATGCTCACCCGCGCCGAGGCCATGCCCGCGCCCCTCCTCCTCGCCCCGCTCCCGCAGCCCCCTGCGCCCGGTGACGTCGCCGCGCCGTCTGCCACCCAACCGGCCACTCCGGCCGCCGCTCGCCCCGGCCTCCCCACTCGCCGAGCTCCGCCGTCCTCACCGGCCCCGCCGTGGCCCCTGCTCGCGCCGGCGCGCGCTCCGGTTCACAGTCAGGCTGGCGCCCGTCCTGGCTCCGCCCGTCCTGGCTCCGCCCGTTTGCCCGCTAGCGCCCGCATGCCCACGTGCCCGTTAGCCCCTTTGGGCCATTGGCTAACGGGCCCCACACCCCAGGACGTGTAAAAAATATATTTAATAAAAATAATTATTAATTAATTAATTAATTAGTGAGTTAATTAATTATGTTTAACTAAACTAATTAAAATTAGTTAACCTAATCAAGTAATTAAACTAATTAACCATGTTTAGTTAATCTAAGTCTATGACGAACGGGTCCCAGCTGCCAGGGTTGACCTAGTCAACCTTCGGTCCTGCTGACATCACGCTGACATCATAATTGATTCTTCTAAATAAATCAATTCTAAAAATGAATTAAAAACTTTAAAAAATTAATATAAAATAATCCGTAACTCGGATGAAAATATTTTGTACATGAAAGTTGCTCAGAACGACGAGACGAATCCGAATACGCAGTCCGTTCGTCCGCCATATGTCCCTAGCATAGCGAACATGCAACCGTCCCCTTCCGTTTCATCTGTCTGAAAATGCCTAACACCGGGAATACTTTCCCGGATGTTTCCCCCTTCACCAGTATCGCGTAGTACCGCGTTAGATCACACCTAGCACCGTTTATTGCCATGTCATGCATCTGTTTGCATTGTATTTATTGTTTCTTCCCCCTCTTCTCTCCGTTAGACTTCGAGACTGACGCCGCTGTTGCTGCCCCGATCGACTACTGTGTTGACGACCCCTCCTTCTCGACTGAGCTTCCAGGCAAGCCAACCCCCCTTGTTCATCCCGATATCGCCTACTCTTTCCCTCTACTGCTTGCATTAGAGTAGTGTTACTGTTTCATCGGTTTGATCCTATACTGCGACATAGCCCATCTTTGCTACTACTGTTGACACCTTTACCTGCAATCCTAATGCTTAGTATAGGTTGCTAGAATTACATCAGTGGACCTACATTCTTGTCCGTCTGCCATGCTATACTATCGGGCCGTGATCACTCGGGAGGTGATCACGGGTACATATACTACATACTTTTACATTACTTATGTTACTGTTCGAAGATGGGGGCTGAAGGGGCAGGTGGTTCCACCCAGGTAGTGGTGGGCCTGGGTTCCCGACAGCCCCCTGATTGTTACTTTGTGGTGGAGCGACTGTGTAGGTTGCGACCACCTAGGAGACAGGTGGGCCTGGTCCCTGGTTGGCGTCCGCGGATACTTCAAATAACATGCTTAACAAGATCTGGGTATTTGATCTGAGTCTGGCTACGAGCCTATACGCACTAACAAACTACGTGGGAACAGTTATGGGCTCTTGACGTCGTGGTATCAGCCGAAGCCTTCTTGACATCAGCGGTTGAGCGGCATGCGCCGGATTGGACTGGAACGCGTGCGCTTGTATTAAGGGGTCTAGGTCTGCTTCCGGTCGCGTTCGCAATGTGCAGGTGTGCAATGGGCGATGGGCCCAGACCCCTGCGCGCTTAGGATTTAGACCGGCGTGCTGACCTCTCTGTTGAGCCTAGGTAGGACTACGACGTGTTGATCTTCCGAGGCCGGGCATGACCCTGGAAAGTGTGTCCGGCCAGAATAATCAAGCATGTTGGGTAATGTGGTGCACCCCTGCAGGGAAGTTTATCTATTCGAATAGCCGTGTCCCTCGGTAAAAGGACGACCCGGAGTTGTACTTCGACCTTATGACAACTAGAACCAGATACTTAATAAAACACACCCCTTACATGTTCCAGATACACCACTGGTGATTGCTTTCCCACAGGGCGACGAGGGGAGGATCGCTGGGTAGGTGTATGCTATGCGATGTTTCTTGATGCTGCACTTGCTACTCTCTTCTACATGCTTCAAGATGGAGGCTGCCAGAAGCGTAGTCTTCGATAGGCCTAGCTATCCCCCCTCTTATTCTGGCATTCTGTAGTTCAGTCCACAGATACTACCGATTTCATTGATACCAATGCATATGTAGTGTAGATCCTTGCTTGCGAGTACTTTTGATGAGTATTCACGGTTGCTTTGCTCCCTCTTTCCCCCCTTTTCCATTCTTCCCCGTTGTCGCAACCAGATGCTGGAGCCCAGGAGCCAGACCCCACCTTCGACGATGACTCCTACTACACCGAGGGTGCCTACTACTACGTGCAGGCCGCCGTCGACCAGGAGTAGTTAGGAGGATCCCAGGCAGGAGGCCTGCACCTCTTTCGATCTATATCCTAGTTTGTGCTAGCCATCTTATGGCAACTTGTTTAACTTATGTCTGTACTCAGATATTGTTGCTTCCACTGACTCGTTTATGTTCAAGCACTTGTATTCGAGCCCTCGAGGCCCCTGGCTTGTAATATGGTGCTTGTTTGACTTATTTGTTTTTAGAGTTGTGTTGTGATATCTTGCCGTGAGTCCCTGATCTTGATCATACATGTTTGCGTGTATGATTAGTGTACGATTAATCGGGGGCGTCACAAGTTGGTATCAGAGCCGACTGCCTGTAGGAATCCTCCTTCCAAACTCCTTGGCCGAAGTCGAGTCTAGTCATTGCAAAACTTTTACTAACATGGCTGTGTGGCTTACGGGCCCACGTCGCCATTGGGTGGTATTAGGATCTTTTATTCCTCATCTATACTCTGGGATTCTGATCTCTCTTCTATTCGGGTTAAATGATTTTGCTAATTCTAACTCTAGGTTCTCGTAACCACTTCCTGCCGGAGAGCCCCTTCATTCCAGATGATCGACTGCTTCACCAGAAGATTTTGAAGATACTCTTTGATGATTCTCGAGACCCTTGTGCCCTCTGCCTTTTCAATGCCCTACTACCGATATATCCATATGGATAACGACATACACTTGTCGTTCATACAATTACTCCCAGTTGCTCTTGTTATTACAAGATACATCAAATTGTTCTCTGACTTTTAAGAATCCCTTGTGACACTGCTTTACAGGTCTTTGCCGCATGAATACCCCTACGAACGATTTCTTACACTTATCGAGGATTCGTTCATCCTCAGTTGTTCATGTGTTTCACAAAATTCTTTGGAATACCATTCGGTTTTCTGAAAATCCTCAGCAGCCTATTGCTCCTGAATTCCTTGCCTTCCTGCATTATGGTTAATTCCATATTTCTAGTAATCTTCGTTGACATCCTCTGTCATTATCATTTTGAGTCCGTTGATTCAATATGTTGTGAATGCTCGCAATCCTCAACCAGATCCTAGAATTCATCCTTCCGGCTCAGACGTCATTTTAAACATGAGCTAGATCTCGACCAATCAAATTGCCATCGCTTATTCCCCTAAGCCTACTCGACTTATCCATCCTTAATCAGAGCCCTTGCTCCTGATCCCTTGATTTGGAAATCTTAATTCCTTTGCCTTTGAGCTTTGCATTAGTTAGTTTTTTCCATAATCCAAAGCCTTTGCTTTGTTTCGTCCTCTGATCATGTGCCAATGATCACATCAGCCCCGTTATGGGCCGTCAGATCCTAAGTTGAATTATCATCGGACAATGTTGTGGCACCCCCGCTCAGAGAAACCGGAACACCCCGTATTCTAGCCCAGAGATCGAAGTGAAGTCTTCTGGAATACGGCACTGCTTAGCATAGAACAAACCAGCTCTCTATTACAACACGAATACGATTACAAGGTCTCCGATATTACAATGAATAACACCGGCACGGCGACACTACGCCAACCACAGTTGCTCTATGCAAGCAGCAGAACAACTCGAGGCAGCG
This sequence comes from Thinopyrum elongatum, assembly GCA_011799875.1. Lineage (NCBI taxonomy): Eukaryota > Viridiplantae > Streptophyta > Magnoliopsida > Poales > Poaceae > Thinopyrum > Thinopyrum elongatum. The sequence goes on along the minus strand of CM022301.1, from coordinate 463,966,603 downwards.
GAACAACGAACGACGATGATGGACTCCAATCCACAGGGACTCTGGCTGGAACGTTTATCCTAGTTCACAAACACAGGAACCACACCAAACAAGCAAGCAATCCAGGCACGACCTGCAAACTGGCATGACACGCCAGGTCAGTACATTGAATGTACTTGCAAGCTCACAATTAACCAAAAGCAATCAAGACAGACAACAGCATGGCAATTACAGGTTAAAGAAATCATGAACATGATGCTAACAGAACACGTGGCATGAACATCTAAACATGATTCAGCTAGAACAACCTTAGCACGACATGAGTATATGAACATGATGATACTACATGCAACAAGTTAACATGATCATGCACCAACTTACTCTTATTTGGCGGTTACCTCGTAATCATCTCATGCATCAACTTACCAACTTCGGTATCCATGATACCACTGTGATCATCTTGCGATCACATAAAGATCAACCAACTTCGGTATCCACGATACCTTTGTGATCCTCTCTCGATCACAACCAAACTCTTTCTCATCATCGAACCGGGGTTATTATTAAGCAAGTTATTATTATTGTTGGCTCATAGTGTGACCGACTACGAACTGGGCCCATATCCGCGGGCGCGGCTATCGATAGATTAAAACACACACTCTGCAGAGGTTAGCACACTGTACCCACACCACGTAACCCATGGCCTCGCACTCCCATTCGGGTGGACCAACGGCATTCCGACAAAACCGATCTTCTGCCCATGACACTCTCCCGGCCACTCCGACAAACTCCCCTTTGGGCTAAGTCCTGGGTGGCCCCGTGTGTACCAAAGACACCCAACGGCCACCGTCGTGGCAAAACATAAACGGTCCCAAACGGGGACAAGGTACCATAACAACAACAACGGGCACACAAGGCTTATGTCCGCCTACCTGATTAGGGTAGCGCCCGCCCATAACCTTCCCTCGTTGGAGGCACTGGCGAGAGGCATGACAATAGACCCAGTTAGGTCCTTCCCATAAAAGGCAAATGTGGTTGCACTGGTCAGCTCGATTCAGTGGCACCATGACTCAGCCAACAGTTGTTCAAGTTTATTATTATCCGGTTAAACTTGAATGCAAGAAGCTGAGCCATATAAAAATAACATGATGCAACTACAAAGCATGACATCAACATAAGCATGGAGGTGCAACATAATCATCGAGCATAACCACAATGAATCATATATCTAAATGAGCATGACATACTGACGAGCATAATCATAACACTACACAGGAGCATAGCATGACTACTAGCATCATGAATAAATACCATGCAAGAACATAGCAAGAACACTACCAAGTAAGCATGTAACCAACTAGATGCAAAGGAACATGCATAACCATGGTACTTGATAACAGACGGTAAACATGCATCAGACTGAACATCACTACTACCAGCATGTACTACTACTACCAAGCATGATATGAAAACAATACTAGCAAGTAGTACAAGATAACAAGATGCATCGGAACATAGCATGAAGGTGAACATGAAACCACGAGCATAACCGAAACAACGACAACAGTAGCAAACAAGCAGACAGATAACGGGCAAACTTTTATTAAATATTCAAGTAGAAACCATGGCTACTGCATGGCTATCATGAAGTGGCTGTTGTGGCTTGCCTGAGGGTGACGGAGAATCCGGGAAGAAGTGCGGTGAAGCCGCGGAACAAAACGCCGAACGGTTCTCTCTCGGAGGGGGCTGATTAGAAGCGTGGGCAAAATGGTCATTTTCACTATGGGACCACCTAGTGAAAATGTTACCAATAGAAAGATCTCGACAAGATGAAGAAGTGAGCGTTGGTTTCACCTCGATCGGAGTTACGGTTGCAGGGATACGAGGTGAAAAAGGAGAGGGACCAATCTGTGAATATTTTCATCACCAACGAGTCCCTGGGAGGAAAAACAGAACGCGCAGTTAGAGGAATACGCCTTCAGAGAAGAGAAAACGTACTTTCAGCCGTAGTAGAACCAAAGTACGTTTTCAGAAAGGGAAGACGGATTTTCAGAAAACCGTCTCCACTTATCCACGTGGACCAGGGGGAGGAGAGGCTTGCAGGGGGGGTCCCACGCGGCAGGGGGCCCAGCGTGGTCGTCTTCTTCTTCCCTCTGTTCCCTCACGAGGGAAACAGAGGAGGAGACGAGGCCAGGCAGGGGCGCTCAGGCGAGGGGGCCGGCCGGCTCCGGCGATGCCCGGCCCGGCCGAGGGCACCGGCGGGACCGCGAGGCCGCGGCGCACCCGTTCAGAGGGAAAAGGAGCGCCGGGGAGGAGCGGGGTGGAGGGGAGGTCGCGGAGACGGGAGGCAACAGAGGCAGGCGGTGGTGGTGGTGCTCGGCGAAGCAAGGCGCTCCGGCGAGGGGAGAGGGGGTGGGGCGGCTCTGCGGAGCACGGGGAGGACGGTGGTGAGGTCGAGGAAGGCTGGAGGGGCTCGAGGTGGCCGGAAACGATGGAGGCCGGCGATGGCCGAGGTGAACTCCGGCGAGATGAGGCGACATAGGGGCACTCCGGGGGTCGGGAGAGGCGAGGGAGGAGTGGGTGAGCTGAGGAACAAGTCGGGAGAGCTATATATAGGCGCGGGAGGGCTTCGGGAGAGCTCGAGGGAGCTCTAGCTCGATGCCAATGGAGGTGCAGAGCCGGACGCGTCACGGGCACGACGACGGCGACCACACTACAGCGATGCAGGTCGGGGCAGCGACGCAGGTCGATGCAGTCGAGCACTGGCTAGCTCCTAGACAAGGTTTGGTGTCGAGACGAGGAGGGAAACGACGGGAACAACGGCGACAACGTGCCAGGGCACGAGTTTGGCTGTTCTCGACCCGTGGTCACCGCGTGAACTGGCATATGTGGTGCCAGGTGATCGGCCACATAATGTCTAGTAGATAGACCATGCTACCCTGAGTCTAAATGAAGAAATAAATCGGTCCAGAGGCAAAGAAGAGATTTGGAGGAGGAGGCAAAACATTTTGGCGGCAAGGTGTTTGATGTGAATTGTGAGAGCTAGAATAGTAGAATAACTCTGGGATTTGGCCTAGCTTGATCACAAGCTAAGGTGACTGTGCTGAACAAAAATCAGACGAAATAAAGGAGTCTAGAGTGCACTTGCTGTAGAAAGTGACCCACTGGTCAGATTTGGATATTTTGAAGTAGCACTCACATAATTGAATGAAATGAGCTGAAAATGGTCATGGACCAATGATTTGAAGATATTAAGATGCACAAAAAGTTTTATGCCATTTGGACTTGCCAAAATAGCACTTGCTTCATAAAGCATCTCTCTGGACAGAAACTTGGAAAAATTGCATAGGGAAATTGGTGAAATGGATTGAGACAAAACTTGGTGGAGATAGTTGATATGGATAGGAGAATGTCCTGGTAAATTTTAAGCTTAAATGAAGCAAGATAAAATATGGTTGCTTCACAAACTAAAAATCTGACCAGAAAATAAGATTTGGAGCTGGGCTCACATAGATGAGTTACATGAGCTCTAATTTGGTGGGTAGTGATGATTGGATCATATTAAGGACCTTGAAAAATTTCAACTCATTTGGATATGCCTAGCTAGTACTCCCTTCACAATGACTTCCCTCAGACAGGAAATTTGAAAAATTGCTCAGGAATATTTACTAGGCAAATTGAGTTTAATTTTGGCATGGGGCAATGATATGGACAGGAAAAGATGTCCAAAAAGTTTGGGGTCAATCAAGAAAAGATAAATGACACTTCCTTCTCAAACCACCACTTAGGGCAGAATCAGAAAAGGAATATTTGTGAATTATCTTTGATGATTCCAAGGAAGGATTTTGACATATTTGTGGATGATATGACCCAAACAATTTATGAGAATTATTTGGGAATTTTGGGAGTGACAGAAAGACAGGTTGCTTCACAACCTAGATCAAATAGGGTTATTCCTTTAATAGAAAAGGAATATTCCCTAGAAAAAGAATATTGGATTTGGGTCAAGGATGAAAATGACATGATCTTGGGATGATAATGAGGATGACAAGCCACTATGAAACCTAGGAAGACATGATCTTCCCAAGTTTCAGAACCACATAGCCACAGAAAATCAAATCAAATCAAGAAATCCAAGAAAATCATCAGTAAAAGAAAAGGGCAAAATCCAGGGTGTTACAAACGTCCTTCGTATACAAAAACCTCAAGAAGTTCTTTCTCTGATACATAATGCCATTGGTAAATCCTATTCTCTAATTTGGCCAACCATGCTCTGCTTCCGAGCTGGTGATAATTACTCTCGAAGCTTGTGGTATATGTTTCTAAGATGCCCCGATGGGTTGAACCTATGCCTTCCTTAATATGTGTGAACTCGAAAGTTTTTCAAGGTGCATACTCCTCTGGTAATTCACCAGGTAGGTCTTCGCACTCAAATCATTTTTCTATAGAGCAGTGAATGAAAGGTTATGCATTGAAGAAGTGGGAGTCGACCTTGAACTTTGTGTTCATGCCCATGGACACGATGTAGATCTTATCATTAAAGTTTCTCTTAAATTAATTATTCCCTTGGTATAAGTTCATATTATATCTGGGATATGGCCTTTTGCAATCGTGGTTCCGACCATGTTCTCCTTTAAATACCATTTTTCGTGCAAGTTTAAGCACTTGTCTTCTGCAGAGCAATACCCCAGTCTAACCTCTACTTTGGTCTGTCGTCGAGTATTACCCCCCTGGTATCTCAAGATTATCACGGAACTGCATAACTTCTTATGGGTTCTCCATCAAGTACTACATTCTCACTGATTCCAATTTTTTTTCACGGGCTCTGAGTTATTAAACACTCAAGGACACCGATAACTGAATCGAGTCCGCATCGCGATTAAACAACTCTTAGTAATCTTTGTTACTTACGAGTTTGTACTCGATCACGTCATTCCTAGACGATTGGCTACATCATCATCGTCATGCTAAATGCTTGACCATTCTATCTATGTCCTTCATCCCCGGGACACAATCCTGACAGTGCTCTAAGCTTACATCAAACTTTCAGCATCAAATTGTTTGTCTTGTGAGACAACTCTGAATTCCGAGATGGCATCTTATATATGGTTATAATAACCTTTTGCTTCACTATTCCCTTGGCTTGATGTCGTCGCCGATCGATTACATCTTCTTGAAACCTCTCGACAAATGTGTCGTGATCATCGTCAACATTTTAACTTCTTCCGAGACATACATTGAGTTCTTGATTAGAAATTCCATCCTTGCCCCTCGATGATTTGTGTTATCATCGACAACATTCTTGCCTTCCCCCAAACAAACTTGTTCATGTTTTGCGTTGTACCTTGATTTCCTTGCTATCTAGCTTAGGTTATGTTCTACCTTGTAGTATTACTGTCTTCTATATCAAGAATGTTGTGAGGGTTGCTCAACCTCTTAAGAATTCTTGGTATAGTGATACTTCTCACCATCACCATTCTTTCTTGGTCCCCGTGTTGATTCTAACCGGGATACCAACAAGTGAACGGTGCTATTTGGATTCTGCACTTCTAGCAACCCTATTGCTTTGAAGTTAATGATCGACAGTTCATTCTTAGCCTATCGGTTATTGAATCACCATTCTAACAATTGATCAGGCTGCCTAAGCCCATATTTCGGGTGCACTTTTCAACCAATGTTTAAGTGTGTATGTTTTCCTCAAGCATACATCATTATATCATTTGATCTGACAAATGTTATCTCCTTGTTCACATAATGGTGGAAATCCATCTTTTTGGAAATCTCGATCTTCCATGAGGAAATTGTAAGACTTACTCTATAAATTGTTCCTGATGGATCCTTTGTATATCCAAAGTCTGACCTTTGCTTGAAGACCGTGCCAATGCTATCTCTAAGCATGTCTGTGGTACTCCGATTATCAATACAAACATTTGAAGCACAATGCTAAATTTTGTTTATCAATTATCCAACACCGTTGTTTGGGTAATGTCATGAAATTTCTCTCCCCTTACCTAAAGGGTTTTCTACATTATATCATGTCGTGGATATCATGCTTTGCTTGTCCTTGGGAAGGATATACCCCTGAAAAATGTGTTTAAACACATTTTCCTTTCCATTGTTCTGTTTAATCTGATAATCATATTTTCCTTTCCATTGTTTGGTTTAACATTTCTTGTGATCTATATGATCTAAGCTGTAATATTCTTCTGCTTATGTAAACACCTCGGTGTACAATTCTGTCAGCAAGACCCTGTTACTATTGTTGATGACATTCCGGTAACCATCGATGGACGAGAACTTTGCCTATTGGTCTGCCTCGTTCAATGAGTAGAAAAATGGTTCTCTTTGTCCCTCGCCCTTGGTACCGAAGTTGTTGCCGACATAACTGACAGTCTCTTCTCTGACGTGCCTTGCTATCATGACCATGCAAGCTATCAACGCCTTTCTACTTTTAACCCACATGGTGGGCCCATAACCCACAGTTCCACAGGATCGAAACCAGACTTTCCTGTACACCCCTTGTTTCCAAAGTTATTCCTCATGCATGGCTTCGTATGTAATTCACGAGCCACCTTCCAAGAGATCATCAATTCTGGTATCAGACACAATACCTATTTCCGTTGCTTTGAACCCTTTTCACGCCCTGTTTCAGGCATCGAACGATTGCCTGCCCGCTTGAAACTTCTCGTGATACGTCCTTACATTGCTCTCGTTATTTTCTTAAGTTTCAATTCGAGAGTTACTTTCCGCCACCTTCCCCGATGTTATCGACCAGATAGTCAACCTTGCAGAGGTCCGTTCTCTCGGAATACCCACCCTTTATTCTTTCGTTAGTACGATGGAGTTCCCGAAGAAAGGATGCCGACTTCATCATGATGACCTGAAGCAGAGAAATGAAGACATCAACGTAGTGGATCGACCTCTTCGAGAAGAGCAACCAAGACCAAGAAGAATTGTTAGAATTTCGTAACCAATTCTTTCCCCCTTACTCTACCACTTAAATCTCGGGACGAGATTTCTTGTATTGGAGGAGAATTGTGATGCCCGGTTAATTAAGCTACAGTATCCCTCTACTAATGATGCCACGTCACCACTGTTACTGTTACTGAACTCGCGTTGATTCGAAACCGATTCAAATTTAAAATCAAGTCAAACGGTAAAGGTTTTCAAATATTAAAACTAAAATGTTCGGGTTGTGCCAAATAATGCATAGGTAATTATGGTGGAGAAACCACACTTTTATAAAATGTTTGAATGCTCAAAAATGATTTAAGTAGTAGCTAAAACAACTAAATAGATGCCTTTTATTATTTATAAAATGTTAAACTATTTTATTTAGGGGTTAAACTTTTGTGGCAGAGGGATGTTTAGTGATACTAATATTGAAAATAATATTATCTTTTTTAAAACTAAAACAAAGTTAAGGTTAAGAGAATACAGAAAAGAAAATAAAACAAAAAAAGAGAAAAACAATAACAACAAAAAATTAAATAAAAGGCAGACCCCCCCGGCCCAACTGGGCCTCGGCTCCAGGCAGCCGGCCCACCCCGCAAACCCCACTGGCCTATATGGCCTGCCTCGACCGAAACCCTAACCCCTGTCGCCCCCACTCCCCCCACTCGCTCGCCCTCTCCACTCCCCCCGATCCAGATCTGGATCAGGGCTCGACGCCGATCCCCGCCGCCCAACATGCTCGACGCCGATGCCGCATCATCGCCGCCTGGAGCACCACCTCACCGGAGCCACCTCATCACCGTCGACTGCCGGATCTCGCTTCCTCGCCTCCCCCTCGACGGCTCCAACGAGCCTCGCCGACCCCCTGAACCCCTGCATCGCCGTGAGCTCTCCCTCTCCTCGCACTCCCCTTCCCCGTGTCGAACATCGCCGTGACCGCCGTCCCGAACCCGCGCGCACCCGCTCTCGCCTGCGGCCTCGACAGCCCCCGCTGCTGCTCTCTGCTTCCCCTGCCTCTGCTCCGCGCGCCGCTCGCCCAGCGCCGCTCACGTCCGGCCATCGGCCCGCGCGCGCTGCCCCTGGCTAGCGCCGGCCCTCGCCCACCACTGCCTCCCCTACCTCGTCGCCCCTCGCCCCGCTCTGTAGTGCCCCGCGCGCCGGCCGCCAGCCGCGCCTTGCCCCTGCCTCGCGCGAGCATGCCCCGGCCGCGCCCACTGCCCCGTGGCCGCGCTCCTGTACGCTCGCTGCCCCCTCTCCCCGCGCACGCGCTCACCCCCGCCGAGGCCACGCCCGCGCCGTCTGCCACCCACCCGGCCACTCCGGCCGCCGCTCGCCCCGGCCTCCCCACTCGCCGCGCTCCGCCGTCCTCACCGGCCCCGCCGTGGCCCCTGCTCACGCCGGCGCGCGCTCCGGTTCACAGTCGGGCTGGCGCCCGTCCCGGCTCCGCCCGTTCGCCTGCTAGCGCCCGCATGCTCGTTAGCCCCTTTGGGCCATTGGCTAACGGGCCCCACGCCCCCAAATATTTTTTTAAAAATATTTAATAATAATAATTATTAATTAATTAAATAGTGAGTTAATTAAGTTAATTAATTCTGTTTAACTAAACTAATTAAAATTAGTTAACCTAATCAAGTAATTAAACTAATTAACCATGTTTAGTTAATCTAAGTCTATGACGAACGGGTCCCACCTGCCAGGGTTGACCTAGTCAACCTTCGGTCCTGCTGACATCACGCTGACATCATAATTGATTTTTCTAAATAAATTAATTCTGTTAATTCTAAAAATGAATTAAAAACTTTAAAAAATTAATATAAAATAATCCGTAACTCGGATGAAAATACTTTGTACATGAAAGTTGCTCAGAACAATGAGACGAATCCGAAAACGCAGTCCGTTCGTCCGCCACACGTCCCTAGCATAGTGAACATGCAACCGTCCCCCTCCGTTTCATCTGTCCGAAAATGCCTAACACCGAGAATATTTTCCCGGATGTTTCCCCCTTCACCAGTATCGCGTAGTACCGCGTTAGATCACACCTAGCATCGTTTATTGCCATGTCATGCATCTGTTTGCGTTGTATTTATTGTTTCTTCCCCCTCTTCTCTCCGTTAGAGTTCGAGACTGACGCCGCTGCTGCTGCCCCGATCGACTATGGTGTTGACGACCCCTCCTTCTCGACTGAGCTTCCGGGCAAGCCAACCCCCCTTGTTCATCCCGATATCGCCTACTCTTTCCCTCTACTGCTAGCATTAGAGTAGTGTTACTGTTTCATCGGTTTGATCCTATACTGCTGCATAGCCTGTCTTTGCTACTACTGTTGACACCTTTACCTGCAATCCTAATGCTTAGTATAGGTTGCTAGAATTACATCAGTGGCCCTACATTCTTGTCCGTCTGCCATGCTATACTATCGGGCCGTGATCACTCGGGAGGTGATCACGGGTACATATACTACATACTTTTACATTACTTATGTTACTGTTCGGAGATGGGGGCTGAAGGGTAGGTGGTTCCACCCAGGTAGTGGTGGGCCTGGGTTCCCGACAGCCCCCTGATTGTTACTTTGTGGCAGAGCGACAGGGTAGGTTGCGACCACCTAGGAGACAGGTGGGCCTGGTCCCTGGTCGGCGTCCGCGGATACTTCAAATAACACGCTTAACGAGATCTGTGTATTTGATCTGAGTCTGGCTATGAGCCTATACGCACTAACCAACTACGTGGGAACAGTTATGGGCTCTCGACATCGTGGTATCAGCCGAAGCCTTCTTGATGTCAACGGTTGAGCGGCACGCGCCGGATTGGACTGGAACGCCTGCGCTTGTATTAAGGGGGCTTGGTCTACTTCCGGCCGCATTCACAATGTGTAGGTGTGCAATGGGCGATGGGCCCAGACCCCTACGCGCTTAGTATTTAGACCGGCGTGCTGACCTCTCTGTTGAGCCTAGGTAGGGCTGCGACGTGTTGATCTTCCGAGGCCGGGCATGACCCTGGAAAGTGTGTCCGGCCATAGTAATCAAGGGTGTTGGGTAATGTGGTGCACCCCTACAGGGAAGTTTATCTATTCGAATAGCCGTGTTCCTCGGTAAAAGGATGACCCGGAGTTGTACTTCGATCTTATGACAACTAGAACCAGATACTTAATAAAACACACCCCTTACAAGTTCCAGATACAACCCGGTGATTGCTTTCCCACAGGGCGACGAGGGGAGGATCGCCGGGTAGGTGTATGCTATGCGATGTTACTTGATGCTGCACTTGCTACTCTCTTCTACATGCTTCAAGATGGAGGCTGCCAGAAGCGTAGTCTTCGATAGGCCTAGGTATCCCCCCTCTTGTTCTGGCATTCTGCAGTTCAGTCCACAGATACTACCCATTTCACTGATACCAATCCATATGTAGTGTAGATCCTTGCTTGCGAGTACTTTGGATGAGTACTCACAGTTGCTTTGCTCCCTCTTTTCCCCCCTTTTCCATTCTTCTCAGTTGTTGCAACCAGATGCTGGAGCCCAGGAGCCAGACCCCACCGTCGACGACGACTCCTACTACACCGAGGGTGCCTACTACTACGTGCAGGCCGCCGACGACCAGGAGTAGTTAGGAGGATCCCAGGCAGGAGGCCTGCGCCTCTTTCGATCTGTATCCTGTTTGTGCTAGCCATCTTATGGCAACTTGTTTAAATTATGTCTGTACTCAGATATTGTTGCTTCCGCTGACTCGTTTATGTTCGAGCACTTGTATTCGAGCCCTCGAGGCCCCTGGCTTGTAATATGGTGCTTGTTTGACTTATTTGTTTTTAGAGTTGTGTTGTGATATCTTCCCTCGAGTCCCTGATCTTGATCATACACGTTTGCGTGTATGATTAGTGTATGATTGAATCGGGGGCGTCACATGTTCCCAGGATTCCTGACGCAAGAGGTCACACTACTGGATGAATGCACTTCATCTACGCCCTCAGCACCGATGTCCGTGTTTTGGTTTTCCTCCTCACTGCACACCCTCACCTGTGCTCTTTGCCAAATACCAGACAATTATGTACGGATGCTTAAGCTACCACTGGTGAAAATACTTTCGCTCATGGAAGTTGATATATCAGACGTCTCATTGCCAAGCATAATCCACTCTAGTTGTCCTACACTTGAGTCTCTGCTGCTTGTTTGCAGTAGAGGAGGTCGTCGCATCACAATAAACTCGTCTAACCTTGTAAGCATTGGCATTTGTTGTGCACACGGCGAGCTCATTATTGAGGATGCCCCTTCGTTTCAGCGGTTGATCCATGATATTCAGGTCGACAACTCGGTGATAACCGTTGTCTCTGCACCTAAACTGGAGACGCTGGGTGAATTCGTGTTCGTGTCTGCCTCCACATATCTTGGGGTACTGACTTTCCATGATACTTTTAGCTGCACTTGTTTCGGTCTTTTTTCTATTAATTTGATGATCTATGTTCTTTGCTTCATGCAGGGTGAGGACTTGGAGGTAACCGGTGTCTCTGCACCTGAACTGGATAAATTCACATATGCGTCTGGTCTCACATGTCTTGCGGTACTGAGTTTTCACAATACTCCCAGCTATAGAGGAAACAAGTTTTATGTCATCCAACCTTTATTCTATTAATTTTATGATTCATCTTCTGTTAATTTTCATGAAGCGTTTGGAGGCCGTTAGTCTAACAACAATGCGGCAATCTGTCAAGACCTTGCTTATCTACATGGAATATAAAGTGGATTTCGTCGTTCGCTTGTTGCAAATTTTTCCAAAACTCGAGAACTTGTTTGTCGAGGTGATGATCTTCAGAAATGTGCATACTGTAGTACTACTTCCATTTCAAAATGCTTGTCTTCAATTTGACTGGAATGGATGCACCCGTATCTACACATGATTTATTGTTGGATACATCCATATCTAGAGGTGGTAGAATTAATTGTTTCATTTAGTTTTTCGATGGTCTCTATCTCTTTCTATAGACGCTAAGTATTTTCAACCTTTCATGTATATTTCAGGGAAAATTGATTTGTTATGGTGAAAAAAATGGCGTCTTAAGCACCGGCAGTTTCTCAAACATCACGACATTTGTCTGAAGAGAGTAACGCTTGAAGATTATGTTTCCTCCCAGAGTTACATTGAATTTGCGATGTTCTTTGTTATGAGTGCAAAGGAGCTGGAGACCATCAGCATTGAGTTTCGCTCCCCTCCCACAGAGTTCACAGAAGTATTTTACAAAGAGCAACAAAGGGTTCTGAAGTGGGACAAAAAGGCTTCTAAATGTGATCGTCTTAAATTATCATCAATTTGCAGCGAGGTGGGTCCAGATTTAAAAAATAGGAGTGTTGACTATCTGGATTTGACGGATCCATTCAGATGTGGATGCTGATATCAGGTGTGGGGTTAGTTGTTCAAGCTTGTGGAGTTATTTGTTGTTGTGATCTTTTGAGCTCTGGTTTTGTGTAAACATCATCAAACAACCGTTGTACTGTTTGGACCGTGCGTAGGCTTGTTTGTTTTTGTGCTGTGTGCAGCCATGAAGGAGCTCCCAAGCGCTAAAATGAATCTAGTTTTATCTCTTCTTGTGTTGATGCTACAACATGTCATAGTGAGCGAGTGACCTCTCCATTTTTGAGAACAGAGGCACGGTTATCCTTATTCTGATCTACTGCTATGTCAAATGTGAAGTTCTGTGCCTTTGTACAGTCGTGGGAACTATAAAATGCTGTGTGGCACCAAGATAAAAATACATAAAGTAGATTGATTTTTGCAATAGAGGGAAGCATGATGTATGTATAATCGTGCCTATGTTGCATGTACAACCATGCCTCTCGTATGTATCTATCATGCACACAATGCATGTATAGCCGTGCCTGTGTTGGAGGTAGAGTAGTGCTTCTCCTCCTTAGTTAACTTCTTGTCTTTTTCTACAATGCCGAAGGAAGGACTGTGTGTCTGGTACGTGACAAACCATGCCTCTGCCATCACTTCACGTCCTTGCTTCTGTCTATGAGCATTTCAACAGAATCATCTGCAAGGCAGAGACACGGCCTTAAATCTGCTCAACTTTGAAATGGTCCTTCTAGTGACTTCATGGTTAACGTGCCCATGGAAAGTTTTGCAGCTCACAGAGGCAAGATGATTGTAGAACCGTTCTTCCGGTGTCGAACAGATTCTTCTAAGTAATGTGTGCGGTAAATAAATAAAACACGGAGGGGCACGCCCGTGCCTGGTCTGCGTGTACAACAGTGCATCTCGTACCTTCAAAGTCGTGACTCTATTTAATGTTCCAAGCAGCCATTTGCTTGTTGAGTAGTAATTAACCCGGACCCTCCCGTAAAAAAAAGAGAGGTAATTAATCTGGACCCCTCCCCTCCCCCTCGGTATTTAAGTCGTTTCGTGGATCGACAGGATGTAATCCATTTTTCCAGATCCACCAAACTAAGCACTGGACGTGGGCGGCGCGACCCCAGCAATGGAGGTGGAGATGGAATGCGCTGCTCCTAGCACCAAGAGGGCGAGAGTGGCGCCACCGGCGACGCTGTCTTCTGGTGGTGTGCTGGTCGTCGAAGGGGAGGTAAGCGGCGAGGGTGCGCCCCCTCGATCTGAGGAGGAAGAAGAGGAATCTCGTCCGGACCGCATCAGCGATCTCCCGGACGTCATCCTAGATGAGATCATCTCTCGTCTCCCCATGAAGGAGGGCATTCGTACTCGAATCCTCACTCGTCGGTGGCGACCTTTATGGCGCACCGCTCCTCTGAATCTCGACTGCCGCGAGATCTCTGTCGCTCATCTTTTTAACGATGGAGAAACAGTTCATATCGAGACCATCTCTAAGCTGTCCGCCTTCACCTAGGAGCGCATCCGCAAATGCTATTCCGGAACTCGGTGCTCTCGAAAATCTTTCGCTGATGTTGTGAGTCTTCCGGAATCCATCCTATCCGGTCATGAGGGCTCGGTTAGCCACCTCTCTATCCTGGTGTGCTACCTATAGTGTAGACCCTCCACCGTTGATGCCTGGCTCCGATCCTCGAAGCTGAACAATCTCCAGGTTCTTGAGTTCTACTACCTGTTCCTAGGATTCCTGATGCAAGAGGTCACACTACTGGATGTATGCACTTCATCTACACCCTCAGCACCGGAGTCCGTGTTTCAGTTTTCCTCCTCACTGCACACCCTCGCCTTTGCTCTTTGCCAAATACCAGACAATTATGTAGGGACGCTTAAGCTACCACTGGTCAAAAGACTCTCGCTTGTGGAAGTTCATATATCAGACGTCTCACTGCAAAGCATAATCCACTCTAGTTGCCCTGCACTTGAGTCCTTGCTGCTTGTTTGCAGTAGAGGAGGTCGTCGCATCACATTAAAGTCTCGTAACCTTGTAAGCATCGACGTTCGTTGTGCACACGGCAAACTCATTATTGAGGATGCCCCTTCGCTTCAACGGTTGATCCACGATAGTCAGGTCGATGACTTTTTGATAATCGTCGTCTCTGCACCTAAACTGGAGACACTGGGTGAATTTGTGTTTGTGAAAGTCAGTACATGTCTTGAGGTACTGACTTTCCATGATACTTTTAGCTGTACTTGTTCCATTCTTTGTTTCTATTAATTTGATGATCTATGTTTTATGCTTCATGCAGAGAGAGGACTTGGTGAAAATCGGTGTCTCTGCAACTGTACTGGATAAATTCACGGATGCTTGTGGTGTGACATGCCTTGCGGTACTGAGTTTTCCCAATACTTGCAGCTACATTTTGTTTGAGTGGAAACAAGTTTTATGTGATCCAACCTTTATTATATTAGTTTTATGATCCATCTTCTGTTAATTTTCATGAAGGGTTTGGGGGCATTCAGGCTAACACCATTGCGGCAATCTATCAAGACCTTATTTATCTGCATGTCTTATATAGTGGACTTGGTTGTTCCCTTGTTGCAGTTCTTTCCACAACTACAGAACTTGTTTCTTGAGGTGATTATCTTCCCAAACATTCATAGTGTAGTACTCCTTCCGTCTCAAAAAGCATGTCTTACATTTGACTGGAATCGTTGCACCCGTATCTGGACAAGTGTATGACAAGCTTTTCGGGACGGAGTTGGTAGAATTAATTGTTTCATTCGGTCTTTCGATGGACTCTCTCTTTTTATACATGTCAAGTATTTGCAACTTTCATGTATATTTTAGGGAGGATTCATTCGTCATGGTGAAAAAAACAAATGACGTCTTAAGCACCCGCAGTTTCTCAAACATCACGACATTTGTCTGAAGACAGTAACGCTGGAAGATTATGATCCCTCCCGGAGTAACATTGAATTTGCGACGTTCTTTGTTCTAAGTGCAAAGGAGCTTGAGACCATCAGCTTTAAGTTTCGCTCGCTTCCTGCAGAGTTCACGAAAGCATTTTACAAAGAGCAACAAAGGGTTCTTAAGTGGGCCAAAAAGGCTTCTAAATGCGCTCGTGTTAGGTTATCATCAAGTTGCAGCCACGCTTGTACGGATTTAGAAAACAGAAGTGTTGAATATCTAGATTTGACGGATCCATTCAGATGTGCATGCTGAAAATAGGTCTTGAGTTGGTTGTTCAAGTTTTTGGAGTTATTTGTTGTTGTGACCTTTTTGAGTTCGTGTTTTGTGTAAACATTGTCAAACAACCGTTGTACTCTTTGCACTGTCTGTAGGCTTTGTTTGTTTTTGTGCTGCGTGCAGCCACGAAGGAGCTCCCAACTGATAAAATCAATCTACTTTTATGTCCTTTTATGTTTATGCTACTTTATGTCATAGTCCCCAGTCATGTGGAAATGTGCGAATAAACGTGTGCCTCTTTCTGTCTCTCGAATCGACCATTACGTGTCTCAGAAAGTAAACAGAAAGTGTTGACATCTGAACCCATTTCCATTAGGTTTCCGTAATAAACGCACAAACGTGAATCTGGGTAAGACCAAACCATGCCTCCGTGGGCTTCACGCCCTTGCCTTTCCTTGCTAACGAGTCAACGGAATCATTTGGAACACAAAGACACACGAACGTGACTCTACATAATACGACACAATGCCTTTGTGGGCTTCGCGATCGTGCCTGTGACTCGAAACACTGCAACACAGAAAGCCACAACCATGCCTTCATGAGTACACAAGACATGACGCTACTTGGTACAGAACCATGGCTGTAGAGGCTTCACGCCCGTGCTTTTAAAAACCGCGTCTATCGAATCAGCCATTCATTGCCTCACAAAGTAAACAGTGAGTGTTCACATCTGAACCCATTCCGCTAGGTTTCCCCAATTAAAGAACGAACGTGACTATGCGTAAGACAAAGCTATGCCTCTGTGGGCTTAACACCCATGCCTCTTCGTCTGATCGAGTAGCCGGAATTATTCGGAACACAAACATAGGCGAGCGTGACTCTATATAATACCACACCATGCCTTTGTGGGCTTCACGCCCATGCCTGTGACCCTTAACACTAAAACATAGAAAGCCATGAAGGTCCACGCGTTCATGAGTGCACAAGTCATGACTCTACTTGGTACATAACCGTGGTTGTAGAGACTTCACGCCCGTGCTTTTAAAAACCGCGCGACAGCAGTGACATCTGCAGTTGTGTCCCTGCACTGTGTCTCCTCCTCGGGTTTTTTAGATCTCCTCCTCCTCCTTAGTTAAGCTCTTGTGTTTTTTGGATGTGTGCAGTGAAGACCTAACTTAACTCTCTATCTGGATCCTCCGCACACAGCCTTTCTAGGAAGCGGTGCGAACCCAGTAGTGGAGAGGGATATCAAGTCTGGTGTTTCTAGTACCAGGAGATTGAGGCTCCTGTGAATCCTCAACGCCTTCCTCTGGGGTTGTGTGTTGGTGGTTGAAGCGGCGAGAATCGGCAAGGGTCCACCCACTAGACCAGAATAAGACGAAGAAGAATCTCGTCCCGGACCGCATCGGTGATCTCCCGGACGCTATCCTCAGCGAGATAACTTGGCAAAGAGTAAAAATGTTTTTGCTTACTGACCAGGGCTAGAGAGTATAAAATGTTGTTGCAGCGAGATAAAGGCAGACAAATTAGTTTGATTTTAGCAGTTGTGAGCTCCTTCATGGGTGCGCAGCCCAATAACAATGCTGTTGGCAAGGTTACATATTAAGCAAAAGGTACGGGCATTGTTTCACCACGCCTACGTAAAACCCAAACTGGAAAGTGGCAGCAACATCCCACTCCAGCACTGTTTTCAGCACTTACAAGTGAATGGATCCGTTAAATCCAGGTGCTCAACAAGTGGGTGCCTTAGATCCAAGTGCTTGTGGTTGCAACTTGGCGACAGCCTAAGGCAAGCATGTTTAGAAGCCTTTTTGTCCCACTGAAGCACCTCTTGTTGCTGTTTGTAAAATCATTCCATGAAGTCTTTGTGCAGAAGAAACTTAATCCTGATAGTCTCCAGCTGTCTTGCGTTGAGGATAAAGAATGTCGCAAATTGAATGTTTTTCTTGCATTGTACATAGCCTTCCAGCGTCATTGACTTTAAACGAATGTCGTGATGGTGCTCATGAGAACAGTCGTTCATAAGACTTTCTTCATTAGAGACTCCTCCCTAAATAAACATCAAGATTTAAAATGCTTAAGTTCTATAAAGAGTGATTCTGTTGAGAGAGCAAGTGAAGGAATAATTCTATAACCTCCGTTGTGATAAAAGCTTTTTTAGTTTTGTCTAGACATAGATGTGTCTAATACTGGTTCATGACTATATACATCTTTGTCCATTACATACAAATGTAAGTGACGCCTTTTTAGATGAATGGAGTACTACACCATGCATGGTATGTGTTTACAATGTGTGTGAGAATCATCACCTCGATATACAAGTTTTCCAAGCTTCGGAAGCGGTGCACCAAGGCAAAGACTGCGTGCAGATCATAATCCATGCTGATAAGCAACGTCTTGATAGAATGAACCACTGTGGATGTGCTGACTGTCGGCAAACACTTCATGTAGAATAAACCATAATATCCATAGAATAAAGGTTGGATTACATGGAACTTGTTTGTTCGAACGAATGCAGGTGAAAGTATTGTTGAAAGTCAGTACCTGAATAACTATACGGTCATTTGTGATGCTGGATTCATAAAAAATATCAGATAATTTGCCCATGACCTGCAGTTTAGGTGCAGAGGTGATAACTATCCACAAGTTCTTGCTACGCTCATCACAAAGCAACCGTTGAAGTGAGGAGGCATCCTCTATAATAACTTTCCCATGGTGACCACAAATGCCAATGCTTATAAGGTTAGGTGAGTTTATTCTGATGCATTGGTTCTTGACTGTCCAAACAAGCAGCAGAGACTCAAGTGCAGGACAACTAGAGTCGATTATGCTTTGTAATGAGACATCTGATATATCAATATCCACTAGCGAGAGTCTTCTGAGTAGTGGTAGTTTAAGCGCCCATACATAATTGTCTGGTAACTTGCAAAGAGCATAGGCGACGGTGTGGAGAGAGGAGGAAATTCGAGGGTTGAGCGGTGGTGGTGGCGGCATAACTGTGGGGCATGAGAATGGTACTATGTCACATGTTCTCATAAATGCTGGGAACAGGTAGTAAAACTCAAGCACCTGGAGATTGTTCAATCTGGGGGATTCAAGCCAGGCGTCGACGGTCGAGGGTCGGCACTGGAGGTACAACATCGGTATGCAGAGGCGGTGAACTATGCTCTCATGGCCGTTGAGGATGGCCTCTGGAAGGTACGAATCATCTTCCCCGACATGTTCTCCACTAAAAAAAGTTCCAGTGTATGTTATGCAGATGAGTTCCTCCGGTGTGGCGAAGTACGCGGTGGTCAACTCGAAATCTACTTGATCTAGGGGGTTAAAAAGACATGCAACAGGGATCTCACGGCAGTCCAGATTCAAATGAGCAGCGCGCCATAGAGGGCGCCACCGACGTGCCAGGATTTGAGTTCGGATGCCCTCCTTAGTGGAGAGACGGGAGATGATCTCACCGAGGACGGCGTCCGGGAGGTGGCTGATGTGGTCCAGACCAGAGTCTTGCTCGTGCTTCTCGGAACCAGTGGGCGGGCCACCGTCGCTTCCAGCCGCTACCGCCAAACCCCCAGAGGAGGGCGTGGCCGGTCGCGCGAGCCTCGCCCTCTTGTTGCTCGAGGCATCTGGCCGGATCTCCATCTCTGTCTCCATTGCTGGGTTCGCGCCGCCTATGAGCAGGACTCTGTGCAGTGTGGATCTGGACAGATGGTTAGCTCTTTGCTGTGTGCCAATCCAAAAGAGTTAAAAGATAATCTAGGAGGAGAGCAGACGCGAGGGGTCGGAAAGACGGTTAGGTTTTCTCTGCGTCCTGTAGATTCATTACAGTGCTGTTACTGGAAAATGCGACGTGCTTGTCGTGGAAGCACCGTGCATGTGCTTTATTTAAAACCATGCCCCGGCTAGCTTTAGAGTCCTACCTCATAGAGTAGACATGTTTGCGGAAAAACATTTGGAACACAGAGGCAGGACCGTGCGTCTGGTTCATTTATTCTCATGGCACTGCTCACAGAGTGCTCATGTCAGCGAAAAATTCTTGAATTCAGGGAGACACGATTCAAGTCGTAACTGCTTGCAATACAGAGAAGCGCGATGTAAGTAGAGCCGTGCTCTTGCCTTTCTGATTGACTTGCGTGTGTCCGATGCATGTAGGACAGTGCATTCCGTATCTAAAAGGCCGTGCCTTGTTTTCTTCCGCAACAGGGAAGAAAAAAGATAATTTATAGTTGTCGTCCAACTGCTCGCCGTCCCCTCCCCTCCCCTCCCCTCCTCACACTTGGATCTGCACGTAGTGAAGACCTAACCGTCTGTCCAGATCCACACCGCATAGAGCGCTGCTCGTAGCGGCGCGAACCCAGCAATGGAGACGGAGATGGAGATCCGGCCCGGTGCCTCGAGCAACAAGAAGGCGAGGCTCACGCCACCAGCGACGCCCTCCTCTGGGGGTATGGCGGTAGCAACCGGAAGCGGTGCGGGTCCGCTCACTGGTTCGAAGAAGCACGAGGAGGAGTCTCTGGTCCGGACCGCATTAGCGACCTCCCGGATGGCATCCTCGGTGAGACCATCTCCCGTCTGTCCACTAAGGAGGGCATCCGCACTAAAATCCTCGCACGTCTTTGGCGTCCTTTATGGCGCACCACTCCTCTGAATCTCGACTACAGTGAGATCCCTGTCGCTCGTCTTTTTAAGCCCCTAGAAATAGTTAATATCGACATAATCTCCATGCTCCCCAGCAATGATCTCATTCGCATAAGATATTTTGGAACTCGGTGCCGTTTTCAACCTGACGTTGATGGTTTGAGCCTTCTGGAAGCCATGCTGTCCACCCATGAGGGCGCAGTTCATCGCCTCTGCATTCCAGCGTGCTACCTCCACTGCAGACCCTCTACAGTCAACGCCTGGCTTCGATCCCCAAGACTGAACAATCTCCAGGTTCTCGAGTTCTACTACATGTTCCCACATTTCATGGGAAAAACCATCACACTACCACACGAAATCTCTTCGTCCACGCCCTCACCACGGACTTCCACGCTGCTGTTTTCCTCCTCACTGCACACCGTCACATTTGCTCTTTGCTAAATACCAAACTATGCACGATCGTTTAAACTTCCACTGCTTAAGAGGCTTTCATTTTTGGAGGTTGATATATAAGATGTCTCACTGCAAAGCATAATCAACTCTGGTTGCCCTGCCCTTGAGTGGCTCCTGCTTGTTTGCAATAACCTAGATCACTGCATTAGAATAGACTCAACCAAAGTTGAAGTCATCTGCATCCTTTGTGAGAATGGTGAACTCGTTGTTGAGGATGCGCCCTCACTTAAACGGTTGATTCACGATATTTAGAGCCGGCACTTGCAAATAACTGTCTTCTCTGCACCTAAACTTGAGTGCCTAGGCAATTTTTATGAAGCGTTTCCTGAATCCAAGATTGTGTTTTGCTCTATAGTTATTCAGGTACTCACTTTTTGCACTATACTCTTGAGTTGTATTCGCTCCAGTGCCCAATTTTCATGTGATGCAACTATTATTTAGCTAATTTTATGATATATGCTTGGTGTAGGCTTTGTCTGTAGTCAGCCTATCAATAGTGGTTCAATCTGTCAAGACCCTGCTTATCCACATGTCATTAAATCTGAACAAGGTTGTTGCCTTGATGCGATGCTTTCCAAGCCTAGAGAACCTGTTTATCGAGGTAATGATTTCCACACACATTGAAAGCACATACCATGCATAGTGTACTATATCGGAAGTCTCTCTCTCCCCTTGTAGACCTCGAGTATTCTCACTCTTCATGCATTTTCAGGGAGGAGTATGTCGCGAGGAAGGTGTAACAAATAAGTGGCGCCACAAGCACCGGGTGTTTCTCGAACAGCATGACATTCGTCCGAAGACAGTAATGCTGGAAAAATATGTACACTGCCATAAAAACATTGAATTTGCAACGTTCTTTATTCTGAACGCAAAGGAGTTAGAGACCATGAGGCTTAAGTTTCACTCCCCCCAGACATCACAGAAGGATTTTACGAATATCAACAAGAGGTGCTTGAATGGGGCAACAAGGCTTCTAGACATGCTCGTCTTATATTGTCAGGGTATTGCAGACATATAAACTTGGATTTACAAGTACACATCTGGAGAAACCAGCGTCCAATCATGGATTTTCCGGATCCATTGACTTGTGAATGCTGAAAACGGTTATCCGGCTGACAGAGATAGGTGTTGTTGCGTGCTTTCCAGTTTGGATTTCCAGCTTGTACTTTATGCATCGTCTGTAAGCTTGTCAGAAACTTGTTTTTGTGCTCTTCAGCCGTGAAGCAACTCACAAGTGCAAAAATCTATTTAGTTTATTTTCTTTTCATGTTACAACCTTTCCTAGAGACTCCAACCTTGCTGATATGATTGAGTGTGTGTGGCTATCTGTGTGAATAGAACGAGCGACTGAAAACATCTGGAACACGCAGTCACGTGTGATGTGACGGCCATGCCTCTCGAAATAACATGTTAGCTGGAATATTTTACAATACAGAGGCGCTTGTGCCTCTTGTACCTGTAAAACTATGCGTTTGTTGTCACTGCACGACACTGCCTCTGTGTATGTCTGTGACTCTGTGGTGAACGTTTCGGTGGAAACATGTTGCACAGTCTAGCACGGCTGTGACTTTGCTTAATGCAAAAACATGCCTCCACTGACCTGAGTGTCCTGAACATGGATAAAAAATTATACGAAAGGAGGCAAGATGCATCTAGAACAATGCGTCCTGTATAACCATGACAATGCTCTTTCTGCAAATTGAGACGTGCTTGTCGTGGAACCACTGTGCTTGTGCTTTATTTAAAGGTCTGCCGTCGCTAGCTTCGCAGCCATGCCTGTCCATGTAAGTTGCTCACAAATTATCGTGCCCCTGCTTCGTGTACATCCGTGGCTCTACTCACAAAGCGGAACTGTTTGCACTGCAGAGAAGCATGGTGTATGTACAACCTGCTCTTGCTCCTCCGATCGACGAGCGTGCCTCTATTGCATGCAGGAAAATGCGTCCCGTATCTAAAAGGCCGTGCCTCGTTTCCTTCCTCAATAGGAAAGAAATAATATCAATATTTTTTTTGCGGGGGAAATAATATCAATATTAATAATATAGTTGTTCTCCAACTGCCCCTTCGATCCCTCCACTCCTCTCCCCTTCCCTCCTGTCTCCAGTTACGCTTAGCCGTCTTTCTAGATCCACGCCATATATAGTGGTGCTGGCAGGCGGCGTGAACCCAGGAATGGAGACGAAGATGGAGATCCACTCTGGTGCACCAAGCACCAAGAGGGCGAGGCTCGCGCCACCAGCGACGCCCTCCTCTGGTGGTTTTGCAGTAGCGGCTGGAAGCGGCGAGGGTGCGCCTACTGGATCCGAGGAGCACAAGCAAGACTCTGGTCCGGACCGCATCAGCCACCTCCTGGACGCCGTCCACGGTGAGATCATCTCCCGTCTCTCCACTAAGGATGGCATCCGCACTCAAATCCTGGCATGTCGGTGGCGCACTCTATGGCGCACCGCTCCTCTGAATCTGTACTACCGTGAGATCCCTATCGCACGTCTTTTTAACGCCCTAGAAACAGTTCATATCGAGATCATCAGTAGGGCCTCTGCCTATAGCGAGGAGCTTGTTCGCATACGATACATCGGAACTTGGCATCGTGGAAAAACAGTTCCTGATGATGGTTCGTGCCTTCCAGAGTCCATCCTCTCCGACCATGAGGGCGCAGTTCACCGCCTTTGCATTCAGGCATGCTACCTCCAGTGCAGACCCTCTACTGTCCACGCCTGGCTTGAGTCCTCCAGATTGAACAATCTCCAGTGCTTGAGTTTTACTACCTGTTCCCACGATTCGTGAAAGAAACTGTCAAACTACCACACACATGTTCTTCATCTATGCCCTCACTACCAAAGTCCATCTTTCGATTTTCCTGTTCTCTGCACACTGTCAGCTTCGCATGTTGCCAGATACCAGACCATTATGTACGGGGGCTTGAACTACCACTGGTCAAGAGACTTTCGCTTGTTGAGGTTGATATATCAGACTTCTCATTGGAAAGCATAATCAACTCTAGTTGCCCTGCACTCGAGTGCCTGCTGCTTGCTTGCAATAGAGAAAGGCATCACATCACAATAAACTCGCCTAACCTTGTAAGCATTGGCATCCGTGGTGAGAAAGGAAAATTCATCATCAAGGATGCCCCCTCACTTCAAATTCATCATCAAGGATGCCGCCTCACTTCAACGGCTGATTCACGATATCCAGAGCAATACCATGGAGGTATTCATCATCTCTGGACCTAAACTAGAGACACTGGGCAAATTCAGAATCTTGCTTGACTCCATAGGTCTTATGGTACTGACATTTCACAATACTTTCAGCTGGATTTGCTTGAGGAAAGGAGTTTCATGTCATCCAACCTTTGTTTTATTAATTTTATGATTTATTTTCTATGCTCCGTGAAGGATTTGGCCACGGACAGCCTAACTACAATGCGGCAATCTGTCAAGAGCTTGCTTTTGATCATGTCTTATAAAGTGGACCTGGCCATTCACTTGATTCAATGCCTTCCAAACCTGGGGAACTTGTTTGTTGAGGAGATGATTCTCACGCACAATGAAAAGCTCATACCATGCATAGTGCAGTACTCCAGAGTTTTTTTGTATTGTATATACATCCGTATCTAGGAAAATGTACGACAAAGTGTTTGGGACCGGGGTCATAGAATTTATCGTTCATTTTCTCCTTCTATATACCTTAAGTATTTTTCAACCTTTATACGTTTTGAGGGAGGATACATTGCTGATGGTGCAAGAAATATTTGGCGTCGCAAGCACACGGCGTTTGTCAAAGAACACATCATTCATTTGAAGACAGTAACGTTGGAAGATTATGAAAGAAGCGGGAAGAACATTGAATTTGTGGGGTTCTTTATTCTGAATGCAACGGAGTAGAGACCATCAGGATTAAGTTTTGCTTTCCCTCAAACTTCACGCAAGAATTTTACGAACAACAACAGAAGTTGTTCTAGTGGGAGAATAAAGCTTCCAAACGCGCCCACCTCAAACTATCAGCATGTTGCGATCATGCGTGCTTGGATTTGAAACACAAGCTTGTTGAATACCTGGATTTGTCAGATCCATTCACTTGTGAGTGCTGGAAACAGGGCTGTAGTTAGTTGTTCAAGCTAATACAATTGGATGTCGTCGCGCCATTCCGAGACTGGGTTCTGTCTAAACAGTTAGATGTTTTTGTGCTATGCAGCTACGAGGCAGCTCACATGTACTAAAATCAATCAACCTAGTTTTATGTCATTTTGTCTTGTTGCTACAACATTTGTGTACGGAAGTCCTCAAATGAATGTGTTGCTCTCTGTTAAGTGGACCAGGGAACAAAAACATTTGGAACAGAAGAGACAGGGCCTTGCCTGTTCTGCAATGAACAGGCATCTAGTGCATGTAAACTAGTGCGTCTGTAGTGACCGGACGACACTGCCCCCGTGCACACTCATGCATGGCCATGACCCTGCTTAATGTGAAACTGTGCTTCCAGCGAACTCATGATGTTGCCTGTCCCACTGAACATGACCCGTGTGAAATTTTGGGACGCCGAGAGGCACGATGGATCTAGAAATGTACGCCTTGTTGTAGATTGACGACCATGCTCCTGTGTGAATTTGTACGTGCCTGACATGGAAACGCATGGCCGTGAACGAGTTTATGTCTGACTACAAACATTCGAGTCACGGAGGCACAGGCGTGCGTCGGCCTCATGAGTAAGCGTGCCTCTGTAGATAATAGATTCTATGTGTGTCAGCGGTAGTGCGGTGCTCCTGCTTCACATAGAACCGTGCCTGTTCTTCAAGTTTGACAACTCAGTGCCATGTTAGCAGAGGCATGATTCCCCATGCGTGCCGAAGCGAGGGTTGTGCGTTGCTAGACCATAGTAACCCATGTCTTGTGGAATGATTCGAGCCGAAAGATTGCTGGATGCGCCTCGCTAGCAGCATGTGTCTTTGAAAATAAAATATTTAGGAGATCAATATTTCATGTGCGTAGACCATCACACACCCTCTGAAAGATTGCAAAAAATAAGATAGATGCCTTTAGCCAAATAACCACGTCCAAGCATAGACTTATACTAGACGAGTATTCCTTGCAACGTTTCAAAAGAAGACAATTGTTAATGATCATTCTTCGAGGATTGCCTTGATCATCAGGAGGTCATCAGTATTCACAAACCCTTGCCCCAAAAGATCACAGATGATGCTTTGCATCTTCTTCCTATTCTCCTTCAGCATATGCACCTCTCCTTCAGAAAATCCATGTCCAGCTTAATTTCACCCCTCTCGTCCTTAAGATTTTGAATGGCACCTGTGAGAGACTTCTGAATGCGCTTAACATCTTTATCAATGATACCCATCTGCTTCTTCTGCCTATCAATCTCTATGGTAGTTACATTAGTTCTTTCCACAGCTGCAACAAGATTCTTGAGCTTAAGCTTCACTTGTTCAATCTCCATTTTAAGCATGCTTATCTATTCATTCTGTGCTTGCCTATCATCATTGCTCTCATGCAACATCTCCCAGAGCTTGAGTAGGCACCTCTGCAAAATGATAGGCCATGGGTGGTCAACCCATTCGACAACTCCATAGTTCATGCCTCTCTGCGAACAAAAAGGAACAAAATGAACAGAAACTATTAATATACTGCTCAAGCTCTGGGATATAATAAAGTTGACATATACTTGGTTTATAACCTCATTCAACTAACTATGTATTGTGCTTATGTAATGTGGCATGTCAATGGTTAGGTATCCACATCACTAATTATGTACTTCGCCCACCCTGTCCACGGAGTTATTTCAAAATTGTACTTAGTTTCTTTTAAGCTAGCTTCAATTAATATGGAGCTACCTTTGCAGCCAACTTATTTAGAGAGTTTTTTTGAAGAATATACTGACCATTAAACAGAAGTCCCTTTGTAAACAAACATGAGAGTGTTTAGATCACTTCTTTTGTGTACAGTGATGTATAATAAGTAGTGATCTTTAACTTTTATGTAAACTAAAAGGACTACACAATGTTTCCTACAATCAACCGCAAAACACAAGAAGTAATCAGTCTTCTTTGGAGACTACATGTCCTATATCCAACCAGCTTGATTCAACAGGAAAGTAGCACGGATTTTTGAAAGTGACTAACTTTCACAGCACAGCCGTAGAACCTCCTTTCCGTGTCACTTCCTTCAAAGGCCACACACCTGAGAGGCTTGGTATCGTGGAGAACGCAATAGAGAGGACGGTCCACTTCTTTACCACAAAAATCCCAGTCTTCAATGGTATCAGGGTTCTCCTACAAGGGCACATGAATGTTTAGAGCTCAGATCTTTTGTTGGGAAAACAAAACCCCAGTTCAACACTCCATATGTAGCAGGAAATCACCTACATAGAAATCAAAATCCAGCTCATGGAAGTTCAAGCCTTCCTTCCTCCTCTCTTCTCCGATCTTTGGTGTCGACATGGCACAAAGGATGTGAGCAGATGCGGTGCCGTAGGACGCATCGAATTCATGAGGAAAGAGAGAGAGAGAAAGAGGGAGAGAGAGAGGGGAAGAGAGATAGTGAGAGAGCGAGAGGGGAAATGAAAGTGAGGGACTTCGACATGGTCCGGCTCGACCAAAGATTCCACCTACTCTCCAGACCCACCACCCCCTCCCCCCTACCCCCCCTTTTTTTTGCGCTGGGATGGCAAGGAGCCATTTACTTTTCCCAGTAGTTTCAGTTTTGGCGAGTGAGTACACAAAATTATTTCCCTCTCCATAATTACTCCATAAATACATCGTTATGTGCATCTCCTCTCCTGAGTCACTTGCTCTTCTGCTCCCTCCTCTTGTCTGGTTCCTTCCGTCTTACTTGCTTCGTCTTCCTCACTCTACAGTCCACACAGATAGATCTATGGTTCGCGCACTTCCTCTGAAATACAATAATTTTTCCCCTTTGCTGATTACTTATGCGTTGCGCACTCTGTTTTGTTAGTTGGATTCTTGCTATATGTTACCCTTTTAATTTTAGTTTTTGTGATAAGATCTTACCCCTTTTAAGATGTTCTATTGGGGAATAATCTTGGAGGACTACAGTTGATTTTTTTCCAGCTAGTTCCCTGCCAGCTAGTAGATTTGAGGAGGTCTGTGCGTGTTTTTTTTATTTTTATAGAGACACTGACATCAAGGGATATCACCAAATCAGCATTCGCTCCGCTCTATCTTACTCGTTGAAACAAGCATGTATCAGTGATGTATAGTCCTTTAATTCTATGTACCATTAGCGGAGTGTTGAAATAAATGGATCTATATAGTCATTCTCACTGGATACCAATATCTTTAATAATTAATGAACCCGAGTCTTATATATTGTTACATCTTGCAGACAACCATGGCGTGTGGTGTTTGCAGGAACCTCAACTATCCCGGTGTTGAATCTGATGTTGCCCAATCTTTCTTGATTGTGCCTTTGCCTCATTCTTATGAGTCGTGCCTGGTAAGTTTTACTACTAATCACGTGGCTATTAAAAAACCTTCGTCATTGTCGTTGCTATAGTTACCTTTAATCCGCAGTCAGCAGCCACACATATTCCTTCGCAACAAAATATACTGCGCATGCTTGTTTTTATTTTATAGGCCTTGATGTAATTAGAAGCTCAACTGTGTTGTATAGGTTTAATTAAATATCATAGACTGTGTCTGTGCCTGTGCCTGAAAGCCAAGTAATTACAAGAAGAAAAAACACTTTCATGCATTTTTCTAAAAATCACTAAAACTTTTATATACTTTTGTTTTAATTTTACTTTTTTGCAGTATGTCCCATGCTACTACCGGAACCAGGTCCTTTCTTTGATCTCTTTATGGAAAGATGAAGATTTTGAGGATGGTTTTGAAGAAGAAGATTTTGACCTTGTGTTTGGCACTACTGAGGAATTGTCTTACAAGATTAAGTTTACAGATGGCAACCACAGGTCTAAGTTCAATGGACGTGGATGGGAAAAGTTGATATGTGACTATGATCTGTTTTACGGTGATATTATTAAACTGGATTTGCAAAGAGAAGATTTCTTCTTTCACATTGATTTGATGTTGAGTGAATCTTGAGGAGGTCACAAAGCCTTTCCCAAACCTTCCGTTGGTATGTTTTGATTGCTTATCAAGATGCTACTTGACTTAATATTTGTTCTAGTTTAACATTTATCTATTATAATTTTACTGTGGCATGCCGTTGGCATTTATATGCTTAATCTCTGTGATATAATGTATTAAATCTTTCTTTGTGCTCACAATGTAGTTTAAAACTGTAATTTCCCTTTTAAAAACCATTATTCGTTCATTTTAGTTTTAACTGCTCTATTCATTGCTTCACACATATTGGCTAATACATGGTTGTATTTATTTAGCTCTTGAAGGTCTCAGTTTATCACAAAGGAGCTACATAGACAAGACAGTCTACACCCGGGGCATAAAACTTTCCTATATCCACATGGCTTGCTTGATTAAACTAGCCTTAAATGCTAAACACATCCCTGCCATTACCTTTGTGCACTGTCTATGTTTCACCAACATTCACACAGACCATTTGGTACGTCATTGTTTCTTTCTCTAATCCACCGTCAACATGTCTGTCCTCCTAATTTAATGCCAAAATAATTTGTTCTTGTACAGAAAATCCCGGCTATTGTTACCAATGATCTTAGGATGAAGCTTGGATATCTGCCTCTCAAGGGCAGCATCAGGCTTGTTCAAATTTTTAGCACCCTTGATTTGCCTGGCACCTACTGTATACACAAAGATGGAAGGATGGCGATCACCGGGTTTTCTGCTTTTGCAGATGCAGCCAGGCTGACAGTTGATTGGGTTGTACTCATCAGTATCCAGTGGTGCACTATGCGCGGCAAGGACTTGCTCTCACTTGTGATCACCGGTCTTTACAAAAAAACGGCGTGACACGAGACATGTACGGTGATGGAGGGATGGCATTACACCATATAAATTTTAACTACTAGTATCAAGTTAAGTATCATGTGTGTGTTATTTCAAACTATGCGTGCAGTTGAAATCCTCACAGTACACTACTAATAGAATTTATCAGTTCAAATTCTTATTCAAACTATGGTACTGAAAGCACATGCAAAGCTAAACATGGTTGTTGTTGTTGTTGTTGTTGTTCTGGTTGTTGTTGTTGTTGTTGTTGTTGTTGTTGTTGTTCTGGTTGTTGTTGTTGTTGTGGGTGTGTCTCTCAGTTCGCTCAGAGAGGCACTTGAATCTAGTGCAGGTCCAGTCCTATGTTAAGAAGGCTCATGGTCATGCCTCTGTGTTTCGATTAACTTAGCTGACTCGTGTAGTAAGAGAGGCATGGCCGTGAAGTTAGTGAAGGCACGGTCCTATAGTATAAGAGGAGACGGTCGTGCCTCTCAGTTGTCATTATTTCAGCTGAGTTGTGTACTCAGATAGGCATGTCGGTCGAGTAAGTGGAGGTGCGGTCCCATATTAAGAAGAAGACTTACGGTCGTGCGTCCCATGTTAAGAAGAAGAGTTGCGGTCGTGCGTCTGTGTTCAGTATGTTTGTAGTCACACGTTTCTCGGAGAGGCATGTGTGTGAATCAAGTGGAGGCATGGCCACCGTGTTATCATTGGTTCAGCTGACTTGTGTACTCGGGGAGGCACATCTGCGAGTCTAGTCTAGTCTAGTGACTGTTCTCGCAACGCCATCAGTTAAAAAATAGGTTAAACCGTGTTGTTGCAACACCTCCGTCCTCCAAACCATCTTTCCAGATCCACCGCACCCATCACTACTAGATGGAGTCCGATGCTTCTAGTACCAAGAGGGCAAGGCTCGTGGCACCGACGATGCATTCCTTTGGGTGTTTGGCGGTACCGGCGGGAACCGGTGAGAGTCCGCCCACTGGATCTGAGGAGCACAAGAAAAAAACTCGTCCGGACCGCATCAGCAACCTTCCGAACGACATCCTAGGTGAGATTATCTCCCTTCTTCCCACCAAGGATGGAATTCGCACTCAAGTCCTCGCATCTCCGTGGCGCCCTCTATGGCGCACCGCTCCTATTAATCTCGACTACTGTGAGATCCCTGCCGCTCGTCCTTTTAAGCCTCTAGAAACAGTTCATATCGAGAAAATCTCCATAGCGCCCCACGGTGAACCTCCCACCTGGGAGCTCGCCCGCGAAAGACTCTTCGGAACTCGGTGCTGTCGCAAATCTGGCACTGATGATATGACCCTTCCGGAAGCCATCCTCTCCGCCCATGGGGGCGCAGTTCACCGCCTCTGCATACCGGAGTGCTACCTCCAGTCCAGACCCTCCACCGTCGACGCCTGGCTCAAATCATCCAAACTGAACAATCTCCAGGTGCTCGAGTTCTATTACATGTTCCCAGATTTCGTGAGAGACTGTGTCATACAACCACTCACATGCCCTTCATCTGCGCCCTTTGCACCGACGTCCTTCTCTCGGTTTGCCTCCTCTCTACACACCACCACCTTTTCTCTTTGCCAAATACCAGACAGTTACGTTCGGGCTCTTAAACTTCCACTGCTCAAGAGACTTTCACTTGTGGACGTTGATATATCAGATGTCTCGCTTCAAAGCATCATCCACTCTAGTTGCCCCGCACTCCGGTGCCTTCTGCTTACTTGGAATATGGAAAGCCGTTGCATCAGAATAAACTCACGTAACCTTGTAAGCATTGGAATTTGCTATGGACATGGCGAACTTGTTGTAGAGGATGCCCCGTCACTTCAACGGTTGCTTAACGATATTCTGAGCAGCAACTTACAGATAGCTGTCATATCTGCACCTAAACTGGAGACCGTGGGCAAATTCCATGATTTTTTCTCTGAATCCAAGGTCACGCGTAACCCTACAGTTATCCAGGTACTTACTTTTCAGCTGCATTTGTCCGAGTAAACAAGTTACATGTAATACAACCTTTTATTAAATTTTAATATCATTGTGCATGCACCATGCAGGGTTTGTCGATAGTCAGCCTATCAACAGTGCTTCAAACGGTCAAGACTTTGCTCATCAAGATGTGTTTTGAAGTGGACGTGGTCGTTGCCTTGATGCAATGCTTTCGAAGCCTTGAGAACTTGTTTATTGAGGTGATGATTCTCACACACATTGAAAGCCCATAACATGCATAATGTACTACTACTCCTGTCTGTCTTAAAAAGCATGTCTTACATTTGTCTATAAATGGATACACCCGTGGCTAGACACGTTTTAGTATTAAATACACCCGTATTTACAAAAATCTAATAAATACTTTACCAGGACGAAGGTAATAGAATTAATCATTCATCTGCTATTTTGACAGAATCTCTATTTTTAGACCTTAAGTATTTTCAATCTTCATGTACATCTAGGGAGGAGTCTGTTACGGAGAAACAAATACGTGGCGTCGTAATCACCGGGTGTTTCTCAAATAACATGACTTTCATTTGAAGACAGTAATGCTGGATGACTATGAACCCTACTTGGTAAACACTGAATTTGTGAGATTCTTTGTTCTGAATGCAAGCAAACTTGAGACCATGAGGCTTAACTATCGCTTCCACCAAGACTTCACGGAAGAATTTTACGAAGAGCAACAAAAGGATCTTCTGTGGCACAAAAAAGGCTTTTGAACGTGCTCGCCTTATATTATTAGCAGCGTGCAAGCATCGGTTCTTTTATTTAAAACTCACACGTGTTGAATACCTGGATTTGACGGACCCATTCAGCTGTGACTGCTGAAAACAGAGCTGGAGTAAGTTGTTCAAGCTTGCAGGGTTACATGTTATTGTGCCCTTTTGAACGTGGGTTTTGTCTGAACATGAACAAACAACCCTTGTACTTTTTTGCACCATCTGTAAGCTTGCCATAACAATCCTTGGTTAGAAAGTCTTGTAACTGTGCTTGTCTTCTAACAGACAACACGAGCTGTAAGCATTTTTAATATGGTACCATTTGATATGGCTTTATATTATGTTACTAGATTGGTTTTGTGATGTAGAGCAGAACGCAGCTGCATGGAAAAAACATTGAAGCTGCAAAAAATATAATTGTTGTTAGAACGAACAAGATGCTCGGAGTGTATTTACACGACCTGTAAACCGGTGGATCTACTGGTTGTAAACTCGTGCTCCGTGCTACGGGACGTCCATGCCTTCCACAGTGAATGTTTCAGCGAAAAGATTCTGAGTATTTAGTCACGACCCTGACTCTTGTTAGTATATATAGGACCATGCTCCTGATAATGAACTCGTCAGTGGGAACATTTCCAATACCAAAGCACGTCCGTGCTTCGTCCGCCCGTAGAATCGTGCCTCTCGTGACATGACGACTGTTGTTACCGATGACCCCAGGCTGAAGCTTGGATATCTTCGTGTCAAGGTTAGACTTTGTCTAGAAACTTCACAATCGTGGTTTTCTAACTGAGTATTCGCACCCATGCCTCTGCCACCACACTTTTGTGCATCTAGAGGGTTGGTACACGTGCATGTAGAGGCCTCACTTCGGTGCCTTCTATGCCTGCATCCACGTACATGTGCCTCACGTGACTGCACCGTGACTCTAGAGGCTTCATAACCGTGGCTCTCTATCTAAGTATTCGGACCTCTTCTACCACACTTTTGTGCACCCAGAGAGGGTTGATGCCGAGCCAGGCCTGGAGAAACGCCACGGCCGTGCGTGTAGTGGCTTCACAACAGTGCCTCCGGTGCCTGCATCTACGTGCCTCACATGACCCGAGCCGTGACTCTTACGTGCCCGTGGAGCCAGATGCCCGTGGGTCCAGAGACTTCACAACGGTGCCTCTCCAACTGAGTATTCTCACCCATGCCTCTGCCACCACACTTTTGTGCATCCAGAGGGTTGATACTCGTGTCTCGAGAACCCTGACGTCCGTGCCTGTAGAGGCTTCATTTCCGTGCCTTCGGTGTCTCAATTCATGTGCCTCACATGACACTTGCCGTGACTCTTACATGCCCGTGGTGCCACACCCTCGTGGTTCTAGAGAATTCACAACCGTGCCTCCCTAACTGAGTATTCGAACCCATGCTTCTGCCACCATAATTTTGTGCATCCAGAGGGTTGATACCCGTACGTGCCTGTAGAGGCTTCACTTCGGTGCCTCTGGAGCCTCCATCCTTGTGCCTCACGTGAAACGAGCCGTGGCTTTTACGTTCCCGTGGAGACACACGCCCGTGGATCCAGAGACTTCACAACCGTGTCTTTCCACCTGAGTATTCGCACCCAAGCCTCTGCCACCACACTTTTGTGCATCCAGAGAGTTGATACCTGTGTATCGAGAACGTCCAGGTCCATGCCTGTAGAGGCTTCAATTAGGTGCCTCCGGCGCCTGCATGCACGTGCCTCACATGACACTTGCCGTGACTCTTACGTGGCCGTGGCGCCACACTTGCGTGTCTCTAGAGACATCACAACCGTGCCTCCCTAACTGAGTATTCAGACCCATGCCTTTGCCACCAAACTTTTGTGTATCCAGATGGTTGATACCCGTGCCTCGAGAAGCCGCACGTCCGTCGAGGCCGTGACTAGTCCACCACCGCATCGAAATCTTCTAGTTTAGGTACACACACACACACACACACACACACACACACACACACACACATATATATATATACATATATTTCAGGAAAAAGGGTGAATCATGAAACCCTAACCCTCTTTCCAGATCCACCGCACAGAGAGCTGCAACGGAGGCGGCACGAGCTCGGCAATGGAGATGAAGAAGCGTGACTCTAGCAACAAGAAGACGAGGTTCGCGGTTGTACAAGTGCCCTCTAAGCTCGTTAAGAGGAGCGGCTATGGCCCGCCCACTGGATCCGAGAACCATGTTCAGTCTGGTCCGGACCACATCAGCGATCTCCCGGACGCCATCCTCGGCGAGATCATCTCTCGTCTGCCCACAAAGGAGGGCATCCGCACACAAGTGCTCGCATCTCGGTGGCGCCACATATGGCGCACCGCACCTCTCGATCTCGACTTTCGTACGATCCCTGATACTCGTTCTACCAGCTCTCTGGAAAAAATCTGTTGCGAAATCATCCGCGTTCTCCCTAGCAAGCAATCCAGAAAGCATACGTCGGAACTCAATGCCGACATCTTAGTTGCAACTGCCACGGAGAATCTGCGGCTGATGATTTTAGTCTTCCTGTATCTATCGTCTCCGATCACGAGGGCCCGATTCACCGCCTCTGCATCCCGACAAGCTACCTCCAGTGCCAACCTTGTGCCGTCGATAAGTTGTTCCTGTCTCAGAATCTGGACAAACTCCAGGTTTTAGAGTTCTATCACATATTCCCAAATTTCTTCTACCCAGGGCCCAGGCAACCACGCAGATTCCCTTCATGCATGCCGTCGCCACCGGCATCCATCTCGAGATTTCACTCCTCTCTCCACACCATCACCTTCGCCATGTGCAAACTAGAAGACAATCTAGTAGAAATGCTTCGCCTCCCACTGCTCAGGAGACTTTTGCTGGTGGAGGTTTATATATTGGATGTCTCCTTGCAGAAGGTCATCCACTCCAGTTGCCCTTCCCTGCAGTGCCTGCTGCTTGTTTGCAACAAGAAATTCTGCTGTCTGCGAATAAACTCAGCTAGGCTTGTAAGCATTGGCATTCGTTCTGACGGAGGAAAACTCATCATTGATGATGCCCCTTCACTCCGAAGACTGCTACATGATTCTGTAGACGCACAACTACAAATAATAGTTGTGTCTGCGCCTAAATTGGACACCTTGGGAAAAATTTCTGAATTATCCAATGAAATGAATATCGTCATCAGGTCTGCAGTTATTCAGGTACTGCCTCTGCACGTTACTTTGACATGCGTTATTCAAAAGCACATAAGATTCACATCCACAAGCTAATAATATCATGTTCTGTGCTCAATGAAGGGTCTCTGCATAAGTAGCCTATCTGCGGTGCTGGATTCTGTCAAGACCTTGTTTATCTCACAGACATGCTTTAATCTGGATGAGGTTGTTGACTTGCTGCGATGCTTTCAATGCTTGTAGAACTTGTTTATTGAGGTGATGATTTCACACACGTTGAAAGCCCACGCACAATATACATAATATACTGGCACTAACTGCTTAGTTTGCTCTTCATGTGTGTTTAGGGAGGAGGATGGGATCAAAGAGGTATAACAAATGAATGGCGCCAAAAGCAGCGGGTGTTTCTCAAGAATCACGACATTTGTTTGAGGACATTAACGCTGGAAGACTATGAAGTCACAGATGCAAACGCTGAATTTGTGACATTCTTTATTCTAAATGCTAGGATGTTACTGACCATCAGGCTTAAGTTTGGCTTGCGCACAGATTTCACTAGTGAATTTTACAAATGGCAGCAAGAGGTACTGCAGATGGAGAAAAGGGCTTCTAATTGTGCTCAGCTTAAATTAACAACAACTTGCAAGCATATGCACATGGATTTAAAAAACACAGGTGTTGAATATCTGGATTTGCCAGATCCATTCAACTGTGAATGCTGAAAACAGGTCTTGAGAGATGTAGTTGCGATATTGAATGAGTGCATTGTGTAAACATGGTCAAACAATTCTCATTCCTTTTCCACCATACTGTCTGTAAGCTATTTTTTATTTTCAGGCAGTAAGCTCATATTTAAAAACAGGAATATGAATATTTATGATATCAATTACGTGCTTTCTATTTACAATATTGATCATATGTTTGTAGAGCCATGAACAATTACCCAAAGCTAAAAGAAATCAGCTCACACATGCTAAAAAATCAAACTAGTTTCCTGTTCTTTATCTCAGTTGCTTGGCATCAAATTCTGTCTTTTAAAAGCAACATGCGTCTACTGCAAACATGCATCTGCTGCAACCGTGCCTCTCTGAAGGACGTCCGTGCGTCCCACAGGAAACGTGCATCAAGAGGTTGTGAAATCGTGCGTGTGTGTGAACGCGTCACTGAAAACATTTGGAATACACAGGCACTTCCGTGCCCTTTTCATTGTAGAGACCGTGTCCCTCCAAGAGACTGTGTCAGAGAAAAAAATTCAGAAAACAGTAGCACGATAGTGCATAATTTATACGTACACCCGTGCCCCTGCTGCTTACAGACCGGGCCTCTCTCAGTGAACAAGCAACTGAAAAATATTACAAAAACAGAGGCACTTTAGTGCATTTTGTCCTTAGAGAACCGTGTGTACCGTGGCTTCACGTCCCTGTCCCTCAGAGTGGCCGTGTCAGGGGAAAACAATTGGGAGAACACAAACACGTTCGTGCGTCGTGCACATGTACAACCGTGCGCCAACTGCTTAAAGACCGTGCCTCTGTCAATGAACGCGTCACTGAGAACATTTCGAATACAGAGACACTTCCGTGCGTCTTATTCTTATCCTTACAGAACCGTGCATACCATGGCTTCACATCCCTGTGCCTCCGAGAGACCATGTTAGGGGAAAATACTTCGGAAAACAGAAGCATGGTTGTGCGTCATGGACATGTACAACCGTCCCATGACTGCTTAAAGACCGCGCCTCTCTCAGTGAACACGTCACTGAGAATATTTGGAATACAGAGGCAAAGCCGTGCTTTATGTCCTTGTAAATCCGTGCGTGTTGGGGCCGTCAGTCTGTGCCTCTATTCCCCTAATAAGCTACATGTACGAAGAGCAGTGCACTAGTTGTGTCATTGTGCACTTTTCCTAGAACTGACATCATTTTCTGCCAACCCGTACGTCCCTCTACATCCTGAGCGCAACATGCGTTCCTTGAAAGAAAATAAAAATAAAAAACTCATTATCTTTGCTGCTGTAAAGTGGCCCCATGTTAGTGAGCAGGTGCGTATTATAACTGTCTGTTTTGTGCCAACCCATATCCCTCCTCCCACTCACCCGCAGTAGAGTTCGCCGTCTTTTCTCTCTCGATTCTCCATCTCGATCTAGGGTTAGTCCATTTTCTCTTCATTTCTATGTGAATTTTTCGCTATGATCCGTTTCCCTCTTTGTTGGTTTGTCTGTTCATGTTTGAAAGCGATACATCTACGTTGTTATGCTAAGAATTGCCTGGAAATTTGTTATGAACTCAGCCAAATCCGCGCAGTACGAGGCCGAACCTGTACACGACCCATGCCTCTTAGGCCAATGACCTCGCCGGAGCAAGGCA
Source organism: Thinopyrum elongatum (assembly GCA_011799875.1). NCBI lineage: Eukaryota > Viridiplantae > Streptophyta > Magnoliopsida > Poales > Poaceae > Thinopyrum > Thinopyrum elongatum. The sequence continues at coordinate 463,928,941 of CM022301.1, read as the reverse complement.
CGACGCTATGAGCCGTAGCGACCTACGGCGTCCAAGTCCGAGGTTAGAAATAAACTTCGCCGAGGGAGGTTGGTAGTTTAAATTGAAGCTCGATAGGGCTTGCAAACAACGGTGGTAGCCAGAAGTCGAAGGGACTGGGCAAACATTGCGCTGTATTGCTAACCGGCCACGGGATGCTGGAGGTCGGTCTTTGGGGTGGTGTTGACTGGGTGTCGGCGTTTGTGCTTGAGGACGGCGTTTGGGGTCCTGTAGGCTGGGGGTGAGGATAACGTTGCTGGATCACCCGTTTCAAAGACTACCTAGCTACACATGTTCGGGTGGTTGGCGTCGACGACGGTAGGGTAGGGTTGAGGATGATGTTGCTGGGTGCAGCTCTGACGGATTTACATATAATTTTAATGTTACAAACACTTTTTGCGTCGCATGACGATAGACTATTGTTTCTGCTTTTTGCTTGTCTTGTCTTGAAATATACATTTGCTAAAGCTGCTTTTATAACCAAGCAGCAGAGATCCTTTCACTGAGAAACAGTGACATTCAAGATTGTGAACTGCTCTAAAAATAGTCAATACTGAATTGTTATGAATTAAGCAACCCTTTTTGGAAAATCAATACTGATTTAATTAATTTCATATTTCCTCTGTTATTACTACCGTTGTAGAACTGTCAAGTTGTGCACATGTATTTTTAGGAATTTGTATGTGAACGACTATTTATGAAAAGTCCCCCCTTTAGCCGAATAGTTTTTCAAGATAATTTAATTTTCCTTGTGTTGAGAATTTCATATAAACGTTGTTTTGCAATGTATTCCAGGGGAAACCATGTGTTGTGATATATGTACCAACTTCGGTTGCCCTGGATTGGAGTCAGGCGTTCTTCACAGCGCGATAATAGTGCCTCTTCCTCGCTGCTACAAGACATGCCTAGTATGGAGAAATGTTTGGCACCCCATGCCCATCACTTACTACCAACTACTGTATGTTTCTGATGGCAGGAAATAAAAGTTTCTCCAATATTGTTGGAATGGAATGCCTACATTTAACGAGATGTTTTCAATTCTCGATATGTTTTTTTATCAAATGCTACCTGTTGAAAACAATTCATAGAAATATGAAAACCGCTATCTGTGTTGATTATACATGTCGGTATTCAAGGATTCCTTCTTACCGGGTGAAGATTTTTTTCTTTTGTTAGGCAGTATGTGCCATGCTATTGCAGGCAACAAGTAACTTCTTCAATCAATCAGTGGAAAGAGGAAGAATTTCAAGAATAAGGAAAACAAAGGAATCCAGTACTGATAAGCAATGAAGATCTGTCATATGAGATCTGCATCACCGATGAACCTAACCGGTCTAAAATTCATGGACCTGGCTGGGAAAAGTTAATTAGTGACTACGATCTTCGTTATCGAGATCTAATCATCATAAACCTAGATACTGGTTGTCTGTCTATTGAAATAGATCTGAGGCTCAGTGATTCTCGAGGAGGTCACAAACCCCTTCCCAAACCATCACTAGGTAAGTGCATCAACTTCTATCCTGCTTTATCAACTTTGTTTATCAGCGTAGTTTGGTGCTCCTACCTCTGTCCATGAAATGTATGTTATCTTTATAGTCATAGTTATTTTCAAAACATTTTTGCAATTTTGTTGTTTATTATCTCAACTTGATCACGTGGATTGAATTTAACCATACCTTTTCAACTTTCAAAGCGAGTTCATTTCTTTAAACAAATTCATTTTAAAATGAGTTATTTTTTTCCCTGTAGCTCTTGATTATCTAAATGATTCGGAGAAGGAGTACATTGGGAAAATAGTGTTTGGGTGAGGCATAAACCTCTCATACAGACAATTTGGATAGATGATATACTTTGTGTTTGAGGCCGACGAGTTCCCCACCATACCCTTTGTCCAGCGTCTAAACGTCACCAATGTCATAAATGGTCGTCTGGTTAGTCATTCAATATTTGTTTTGATCCACTCCCATGGTTTTGTTTGCTATTTTCGATGTTTTATGTCCTTGTACATTGATTTTATCTAGTAATATCGGTACAATCTACAGAGAATCCCGTCTGCTGTTGTGAGACTTCTAAAGCTGAACCTTGGATATCTACCTCAAAATGGTGCAATCAGCCTAACAGAGGTGTATGATGCAATAGACATGAGCACGACGTACTCCATACAAACCGACGGCAGAATGGAGGTGACCGGTTTTTCAGATTTTGCCCGGGAAGCTCAGCTAAGAGTTGGTTCAATTGTCCTCATCACCATTGAAAAGCGGTGGCCAACTTTGGGAAACATGAAGCTGCTGCGGCTGATAATCAACGACCTTTCCTGATAGTGTGTTGCTGGTGGCTATAGTTCCTATATCATAGTTTAGTAATGTATGTCTGGTTTTTGAACAGGTCGTACATTCCAGTTTTGTTATTTAGTTATCTCATGGTATATAACTGAGCATATAATTATGTCCAAGAGGACGGTGGTGAAAATTCTCGATCAAAAAGGTGAAATACTGGCGTGGGTTATTTTTTATCTGTGATAATAATAAAAGGATTTGCTGACTAATAATGGAGAATGAATGGTTGTGGTGATGTATATTTCTGCATAGTTTAGTGATGTTCCTAGCTCCCCACGTCAGTTGTTTACATATTTTCACTATGGTGCTCCGCAGAATAGCGGGATGCCAAGTAGTTTGTTGCGATGAACTCAAACATACCCCTCTGTCTACTGCACAGCAGTGCTCCTGTCCAATACAGGGTAGTGCACCATCTTCTAAAAAACAAGTGCCTTCCACTGTGGCTCTTTTACCTTAAACATCCATGCCTTTACAAAGTGAATCTTAAAACAGACGTCCATGCCTCTACGAGTGAACAAGTCAGAGAAATTTTTTTGAACACGGGGAGGCACGCCCGAGACTCGTCTCAGTGAAAATATTTGGAACACAGAGGCACGGACGTGACTTCTTATGCTGCTAAAACGGCACCTTTTCAAAGTGAAACGCGTCACTTAAAACATTTGACAGAACATGGGCACGGATTCACGTCCGTGCAATCACATAGCTTCACGTCCATGCCTCACGTAGCGTCGTATCTGTGCCTCTAGTTGCGCCTCTCATTGTTTAAGTGCGTCTCACAGCTTCATGACCGCGCCTCTTGTTGCTTCTCGTTGTTTCTATCCATCTCGTAGCGTCAGTTGCAACACGGACGCACAACAGTGCCTCTAGAAAAACACAGCAGTCCACAAAAAGGACGAGCATGCAGTGCACTACTATCTTTGTGGATGCAGTTTGGAATTGTAGGGACAACAATAACAGATTGTTCTTAAATGAAGTGCACAATGTTCTAACAAAGCATTGCACACACAGTATTAAAAAACATTCGTATGGAACACTTCGGAAAACATTTTGAATACAGAGGTAGTTACGTGCTTCTTTTCCTTGGAGAACCGTGCGTAACGTGGCTTCACGTCCGTGTCCCTCCGAGAGACCATCTCAGGGAAAAACACTACGAAAATGAGAGGCACAGTTATGCGTCATTGACACGTACAACCATGCCCCAACTGCTTGAAAACATTTGGAACATAGAGGCACATCCGTGCCTCCACTCCAAAGGGGACCGTGCGTAACTTGGCTTCACGGCCGTTTACGCAACATTCTCGATGTCAACCCGGAGCTTCACCTTGTCACTGGTAAGTTCATTAATGAGGCCAAATGCCGTCGAAAACACATGGAGCTCATAGGCCATGCCCCCCGCAATGAAAATGTGTCACTGAAAGCTTCTGGAAAACAGAGGCACGACTTCACGTGCATGCATCATGAGCCTTTGCGTCCGTACCTCCCTTTGCATCACGTCCGTGCCTCCAGTCCATCACTTGCGTGCCTGCACCTCAGGTAAAATCGTGCCTCTCTCATGCGTAATATATTAACAAAGTTGTTGACAACAAAAACATCAGAAAAAGAGGAGCACGGCCGCACCCCTCTCGTGCTTCTAAAACCGAGCCTTACGTCCACCCGGCTGACACTAAACGTGACGTCAGCGAAAACACAGTGGTAGGACCGTGCCTTACGGCCAGGTTCTTCCGACGCATCGGGTCTATGAAGATGTGCTTCCTTCTTAATATGGGACGTGAGTATCGCAAAGGCATAGGCTCCATCCTTCATGTTCGTGCCTCCACAAGAATAACGACCATGCTTGTAATAGTGAAGCGTATAGCTGATACTTTCAGAAGACCCGAGGGACCACCGTGCCTCTATTTCAGACATGACTATGCCTATTTCGTCGGCACATTCATGCCTCTCACAGTGAATTGAAAAACATTCTGGAAAAACAGTAACGAACGCGTATTGTCAGTCCTCACGTCACGTCCGTGCGACGTTCATTCCTTCCTCACAGAAGTCATAGCCGTGCCTCTCCCACAGAACATATAAGTGAAAAATGATTCCCCTGACACTTGCAAAACCCGGAATGCCCTAGATAAATGTCCAATCCTATTTTGTTGTAAAACCATGCAGGCCGGTGCTTCTTAGAAGCACATCTGTGGCTTTTGTGCATGTTATTGAGTGACTCTGTAGATAAATCTCTAGAGTCAAATATGTGCCCCTACGAACTGAAAGTGCAGAGTATCTCAGACATGGTACTTGAAACTGCAATTTGTAATAAAACATACGCCCTCCGTCCCAAATTAAATGACTCAACTTTGTACTAACTAGTAAAATGTCTTTTGTACTGACTGGTACAAAGTTAGTACAAAGTTGAGGCATTTATTTTGGGATGGGGCAGTACTACTTAAGAACAAAACACAATTGCTTCACATGGAAACATAACTGTTTGCATTCAAACACTTCATAGTTCAACCGTTACATAGGCATACAAACCATGGAAACCATACAAACCATGCAAAGCAAACATCTACGAACAAGACTACACTACTCCCCATCATCGGAGATGTCCACTATCTCCATTCTGAGATCGACGTCGTCGGCCTCCACCTCCTACTCCGCATCCAGCTCGTCGAAGAGCGTATCGGTCTTTGCCTGTTCTTCCCAAAGGAAGCGCCGGTTGGACTCCACGTACGCCTCATCCTGGATGGACTCCAGGATAGCGGTCTGCTCCGCCATCAAGGCCGCCTCACCGAGATAGAACTCCGCCTCGTCACCCCCCTCCTCGTCATCCCCCTCCTCTTCCTCCACCTCCGGCTCCACCACGTCTTCCCCCACTGGATCAACTCCCTGCATGAGCTCCGACACGTCCCCCTCCCCTTCCTCCACCTCCCCATTCTCCTCCGGCTCGGGCGAGTCCAGAGACAGGCCCACTGCGATCTGAGCGGCGCGCCTCGAACGGATATCCTCCTGGATCTGGAAGCGATGCTCGGGAGTAAGCATGGCATAAGTAGTTTTCTTTTGCCAAACCATGGCGGGGGCGGTCACAAGAAAAAAGTGGAAGATGGATGATTTCCTAGGGTTGCCGGCGAAAAGAGGGAGAAGCAAGATGATGTCTAGTGGTGGCGGATGCCGCTCGGCTTAAATAACTGGTCCTTGACCTCGGGCGAGGAGCCGGAACGGTGCCACGCGGCGTTCACTTCACCACCGGATGTGGGCGTCCCGTCGGTCCTTTTGGCTTCCGCAGCACCGGCACGTGGCGCTCAGATGCCCACCATAGTAGACGCCTCGTATTGTCACCAACTCTATTAAATACCTCGACGTCTCTGCCGCGTGATGTAATTTCGTGTCTCCACAAAGGTCACCTGTCTAGGTCGTTTCGCTAGCAAACGTGCTACCAACATCTTCACGGCTGTGCCTCCGATGCTACTAAAGCATTTGGAACACGGAGGCACGGAGATGCCCCGTATGGTAGCAAAATCGTGCTTCTCAGATTAAACCTATCATTGAAAAACATTTGACGAACGGCTTTGCACGTAGCATCATATTTGTGCATCACGTGGCTTCACACCTATGGCTCTCATTGCTTCACATCCGTGCCTCCCGTTGCTTCACTCCCTGGTGTCTAATTGCTTCATGTTCATGACTCTACATAACACGTGACCGTGCCTGTCGTAACGTCAATTGGAGCACAAATGGACACATGGTCGTACCTCCATCAGTGAAAGTATCGTTGAAAACAAACGGACCATACACACACGGCCGTGCTCATATCGATTGGAAGCACAAACATATGCTTGTAAAAGCGGCCCTACCTTGAATTGACGCCAGGTCCCCTCCATGTCCATGCCTCTATAACTGAACGAGTGAGCCAGAAATATTTTGGAACACACAGGCTCCGCTGTGATGCTACTCAGTACAGAACTGTGGCTGTAGAGACTTCATGTACGTGCTTTTAAAAACAAGGAAATTATGGTTTTAAAAACCGCGCCTCTCGAATCGGCCATTCCGTGCCTCACAAACCATGCCTCCGTGCCTCTCCGTCTGAACGAGTCAACATAATCATTTGGAACACAAAGATACATGAACGTGACTCTACATAATACCACAGGATGCCTTTGTGGGCTTCACGACTGTGCCTCTGACCCGAAACATTGCAACCCTGAAAGCCACGAACGTCCACGCCTTCATGAGTACACAAGTCATGACGATACTTAGTACAGAACCGTGGCTGTACAGACTTCAAGTTCGTGCTTTTGCGTGCCTCACAAAGTAAATAGTTAGTGTTAGCTGTATTTATTGTACCATTTTGTTCTAAGACCTACAGTTTCAACAAATATAATGCGAAAAACTTAGGATAACCAACGTGACACACAACGATATTACAAAATGAAAAAAAAGAGAAGCTTCAATCCACTGCATACTAACAATGCCTAATTACAATGATACTGGAAACCAAAATACATTTGTTAACAAAGTAACTGACAACGAAATTTCACAAGACAAGGTAAGAAACTCCAGTCCACTGCTTAACAACCCCAGATGCACACAACAGCCAGGGACGCTGCTGTATACTTAGTCCCCACCGACCTTCTTGCTGGTTTGCCGCCCGCGCAGTTCATCAATCTGCTTCTTCATCGCCTCCACCATCTTCATATACTCGTCCCGTTGCTTCACAGCTACCATGGATTTCTCCAACAACCGGACGTGCTCATCAAGGAGATTATTCTTCTGACCCATAATTTCTACGATGCTGGCGTTCGCCTTCTCCAAATCTTCACTTCTTTTCTCGTAGAGCTTCTTCCACCCGTAGGTGGTCTGCAACAGCTGCTCGAACGTTTCAACCTTCGGCCTTGAAAGCAAGGCATCGATATGATCTTGCAGCTTATTGAGATTAATTAGCAAGGAGCTCTCAGGTTGTTCGCCTCCAAGACGAGTTAGCTGGCTTGAGCCGTAGCCAGCCCGTAAGGCCTCCCCGTCGCCATGGGACCTCTTACCACTTGCCGTCGCCACCCTGCTCACCATTCCTTTCTTCTTTCTCGAGCCACAACTGCTACCCAATTCCACAGTAGGGGACTTCTATACGAGTTCGTGACGCAGCCTAACCCTAGCTCCAATTGACTGAAAATCAGTATCAGCAAGACACACCCTCATCAAATTAGGAGGAAGCTCACCACAATAATTCACGTTTCACAACTAAATCAAGTAGCCGAAAGAAAGAAAAAACGAATGAAGCAGAAGCAGAGTGAACTTACACATGAGGAACCCTCGCCAGCCGGGATCTCCTGCCGTGTCTGGACACGGCGCTCCGGAGTAGTCTCTTTCTGCCCAGCCATGGCAGAGAGGGTCAGGATAGAGAACAGCAAGAGGAAAGGATGGCCTGGCGGCGGACAAAGGGAGGAAGGGGATGTGGCTAGGGTTTTGAGACTCCGTCCGGCTTAAATAGCCGGAGCTTCGCCTCGGGCGACGAGCCAGACCGGCGTCACCGGAGGAGACGCCCGTCGGACCATTGGGTTTTCGGAGCAACACCACATGGCGTTCACACCCGAATACGGGGAGACGCCCGTCGAACCATTGGGTTTCCGCAATAAACGCACGAATGTGACTCTGTGTAAGGCATAACCATGCCTCTCCGGGCTTCCCGGTTGTGCCTGTCCTTGCGAATGGTTCAATGGAATCATTTGGAACACGAAGACAAACTAACGTGACTCTACACAATACCACGCCGTGACTTCCTGGGACTCACGACCGTGCGAAGAATATACCACACCAGCGTCTCTCGAATAGGCCATTCCGTGTCTCACAGAGTAAACAGTGAGTGTTCACATCTGAACCCATTCCGCTGGGTTTCCGCAATTAAAGAACGAACGTGACTATGCGTAAGAGAAAGCTATGCCTTTGTGGGCTTAACGCCCGTGCCTCTCCATCTGATCGAGTCGACGGAATCATTCGGAACACAAACACAGGCGAACGTGACTCTATATAATAACACACCATGCCTTTGAGGGCTTTACTCCCGTGCTTGTGACCCTTAACACTGAAACACAGACAGCCATGAACGTCCACGCCTTTATCGAATAATATACGTAACATCAAGAAAGAAGCATGACGCAACTCAGTACGGAACCGTGTCCGTAGAGAGTTCACGTCCATGCTTTTAAAAACAAGGAAATAAGCTTTTAAAAATAGCGTCTCTCGAATAGGCCATTCCGTGCCTCACAGAGTAAACAGTGAGTGTTCACATCTGAACCCATTCCGCTGGGTTTCCCCAATTAAAGAACGAACGTGACTGTGCGTAAGACAAAGCTATGCCTCTATGGGCTTAATGCCCGTGCCTCTTTGTCTGATCGAGTAGCCGGAATTATTCGAAACACAAACACAGGCGAGCGTGACTCTATATAATACCGCACCATGCCTTTGAGGGCTTCATGCCCGTGCCTGTGACCCTTAACACTGAAACACAGACAGCCACGAATGTCCACGCCATCGTGAGTGCACAAGTCATGACACTACTTGGTACAGAACCGTGGCTGTAGAGACTTCACGCCCGTGCTTTTAAAAACAGCGTGTCTCGACCGTGCGAATAATATATGCAAGCGACGATCGTCCATGCCTTTATCGAACAATATATGCAACATCAAAAAAGAAGCGTGACGCAACTCAGTACATAACTGTGGCTTTTAAAAACAAGGAACTTATGCTTTTAAACAACGCGTCTCTCGAACCGGCCATTCCGTGCCTCACAAAGTAAACAGTTAGTGTTAACATCTAAACCCTTTCTGCTTTGTTTCCGTAATAAACGTACGAACGTGACTCTGCGTAAGAGCAAACCATGCCCCCATGGGATGCACGTCCGTGCCTCTACTTCTGAACGAGTCAACGGAATCATTTGGAACACAAATACAAGCGAATGTGACTCTATATAAAACCACACCATGACTTTGTGGGATTCACGCCCGTGCCTGTGACCCGAAACATTGCAACACAGAAAGCCAGGAACGTACACGCCTTCATGAGTACACAAGTCATGACGCTACTTAGCACAGAACCGTGACTCCGTGTAATACAACACCATGCCTTTGTGGGCTTCACGCCTGTGCCTGTGACCCGAAACACTGCAACACAGAAAGCCAGGAACGTACATGCCTTCATGAGTACACAATTCATGACGCTACTTAGCACAGAACCGTGACTCTGTGTAATACCACACCATGCCTTTGTGGGCTTCACGCCCGTGCCTGTGACCCGAAACACTGCAATACAGAAAGCCAGGAACGTAAACGCCTTCATGAGTACACAAGTCATGACGCTACTTAGCACAGAACCGTGACTCTGTGTAATACCACACCATGCCTTTGTGGGCTTCACACCCGTGCCTGTGACCCGAAACACTGCAACACAGAGAGCCACGAACGTACACTCCTTCATGAGTACACAAGTCATGACGCTACTTAGCACAGAACCGTGACTCTGTGTAATACCACACCATGCCTTTGTGGGTTTCACTCCCGTGCCTGTGACCAGAAATACTGCAACACAGAAAGCCACAAACGTACACGCCTTCATGAGTACACAAGTCATGACGCTACTTAGCATAGAACCGTGACTCTGTGTAATACCACACCATGCCTTTGTGGGCGTCCCGTGCCTGTGACCCGAAACACTGCAACATAGAGAGCCACGAACGTCCACGCGTTTATGAGCACACAAGTCATGACGCTACTTAGTACAGAACCGTGGTTGTACAGACTTCACGTCCGTGCTTTTCATAATCGTGTCTCTCGAATCGGCCATGCTTTCACCTTCATGTCGGGGCACCATGACGTGCGTTCTTTGCTTGAAAAATGTGCCTTCTACATCCACGCGACTGTGCGCCTAACAAGGGAGGAACGCCAGCTCAGATGAAGTGGCTTTTCTACTATTAAAACCGTGGCTTGTATGACTTCACTTCCATGCGTCTTACAGTGTCTCCTCTCTCAGAGAAAACGTCTGTAAACACACCCACACACTAACGTGACTCCGCCTAATTGGAAAACGTGCCTCAATAGGCTTGACGTCCGTGCCTATCCAAGTGAACGAGTAAGCAGAATCATTTGGACCACAAAGACGCACATGCTGAACGTACTGACCGTTCGTCCATGAATGTAAACGAATCAGTCACAAAAACATTTTGATAAAGGCACCACGACCACACAAACGTGCTTCCCGGGGCCCTACGAAGTGCCTCTGGTGGAAGCACAACCATGCTTCTACTGCTAACACGTGACATCCATGCTTCGAGCCTACTCACCTACATGTACCAACAAACGAAATAACACGACGACAATGCAACGCATAAATGACTTACAAATTCATGATAGTACAAAAGACCACATGCGGCAACGCAACGAAGAAACACGCAGAAGAGAAGATGACAAAAAAAGAAGGAAGACGCACAAAAATGACCCGCTCCAAGCTCTCTACCTACACTCCAGCAACCTTCTTGATCAGTTGCTGGGCGCGGATATCCTCAATCTCCTTCTTCGTCGCCTCATGACTTTCCTTGACAACAGCAAAGGAATCCTCCACCAGGCTCTTGTACTTGACGAGGAGCTCCGCCTTATCATCCATAAGCTCCCCCGCGACGCCCGACAGCTTCTCCACCAACGCACTGCTCTCCTCGTATAGTTTCTTCCAGCGGGCGGCCTCCTGATCCTTCTGGTCGAGCTCGTTGGCAAGCTTCTCATTCTGACACACAGCTCGAAATATGAGACCAGTGGACTACTCCACCGAGGCATTGCTCTGCTGCACCAACTTTTCCAAGCGAGCAATGAACTCCTGCTGCTTAATTAGCTCATCGAGCACGTCGTCGCTCGCTAAGGAATTCGGTACTGCCATCTTGCCGAGATCGTCTCCATGGCGAATGCGCTTGTGAGAGCAATCGCCTCCATGCAAGAGATCGTTCGACACCTGGGCAATGGGGCAGGATATCCCTGCCGCCGCTAGCGCATAGCGGCATCACCTCTCTCTTCTTTCCGCGGCTTTGGTCCTCGCTGCCTGGTTACTTGAACACCCAGAACCCATTTAACGGCCATGGCGCAAGCAAGGAGCTACCAGCAAGAAAGAGGTGCCTATCCCTGGAGAATTGTGGACGAGTACAAACGTGGAGTGTTCTATGAGTAGGTACCTTTTATAACCTATGCACAGCGGTCAGACGGTCAAACGGAGTAACCGATGCCTCGAATTCTCACAATCTCTCTTAAATACCTCGAACTCTGCACGCCTAGGAAACACCAGTACTCTCCTTTCGTCTCCCCATGCGTTTGTCCACACTACAACCACTCAACTTCTTCCTAATGGTTCGTATATATTCCACAGAAGACATTTCAAACACAATTAACTCATCTCACTGAAAACATTTGGCCCACAGAGGCATCTTTGTGCTTCACTTCACGAACGTGCCTTCTTTGCAGGTAAGTTCGCCACTCTCAAAGTAAATTTACTGTCTGCGTCCGTCTATATTCCTGAGAAGTTACTGTCAAATTCCTACTATTATTCGTTGTCCCATTTTTCATTTTGAAATGATATTTATATCAAAATCTTACTAAATCAGTGAATTAACTTGCATGCGTCTCAAGGTGACTCCTCAGTGAAAACGTCTGTAACACACGCAGGCACGAACGTGACTCTGTCTAATACCAAACCATGCCTCCCTGGAACGCACGACCGCGAATCTCCACAACAAAGGAACATCTCGACAGGGAAAACATTTCATACACGGAGTCACGAATGTGCCTGTTGCATTAGTAACACAGTGCCAACTCGGCTTATCTTCCACGCACCTCACAGTGACTCGCCAAAGAAAACGTTTGTAACACATGCAAGCACAAACATGACTCTGGCTAATAAGAAGACGCGCCTCCGCCAGATTCACGTCCATGCCTCTCCAAGAGAACGAGTGAGTGGAATCATTTGGAAATACCAAAAGCATACCCCCGTGGGAACATGACTCTGTCTTATAGGTAAACGTGCTTCCTTTGACTTCATGTCCATGCCTCTCCAAATGAACTAGCGAGCGGAATCATTTGGAACACAAAGAACCATGAACGTGACTCTGAGTAACGCCAAACCATGCCCCCGTGGGTGTCACCACACTAAAATCAAAAAATGCTAGCGTCCGGCCGACTGACAGTTAAGCAAGCAAGCAAAAAACAAGCTCATCGAAGCACATAGAAAGTTGCACCAATCTTGATGTCCAAACGGATGGTCGAAGATTTGAGATGTTCGCCATTTCCATGGGAGGGTGAGCGCTGGTGGCCTCACTTCCACGCGTCTCACCGTGAAACGTCAAAGAAAATGTCTGTAACACGCGCAGGCACGAACGTGACTCTGTCTAATAGGTAAACGTGCTTCCATTGAGTTCATGTCCATGCCCCTCCAAATGAACTAGCGTGCGGAATCAATTGGAACACGAAGAAGCATGAACGTGACTCTGGGTAACGCCAAACCATGCCCCCGTGGGTGTCACCACACTAAAATCAAAATATGCTAGCGTCCACCGACTGATAGTTGAGCAAGCAAGCAAAAAACAAGCCCATCGAAGCCCACAGAAAGTTGCACCAATCTTGATGTCCAAACGGACGGTCGAAGATTCGAGACGGTTCGACCATTTCCCTCTCTCGCTCTACTACCTTCTTCCTTTTCCTTTCGCACCGAAAATCTCGAACACTTCGCCAGTTCCCCTCTCTTGAACACCCTCCTCTCTCCTTCTGCCCCCATTGTCCAAACCAGCAGACCAACCAAAAATCGAAATCGAGTTCGCCTCACACTCCAGCCGCCATCCACTTTGAGATACAGACAGTCGGTTGGTGCCCGCGATAGCACCAAAATCCTCTCCCGGCGGCGGCGACTGACGGCAAGGACCTGTGCTCTCAATATCGGTGGCGGAGATACCAACAGAGAGCAAGGACAAAAACCAGCCAATGGATGCGACGAATCCCTCACAAGCAATCGAAGGTAAAAAAATATTAATCCATTACATTCCATTACCACAGGTCGATCGAAGCGATTTCGCCCCTTTTTCACGGACATGAACCCTAGCCGCCACACCAACCGTGTTTTCGAATAGTCTGTTTAAACTTGTCTAACAAAATTGAAATAGGGTAGACACGTGTGCAATAGAATGCTACCCCTACCCGTCACAGAAATTTTCTCGCGAGATATTTGCTTAAAACGTACTGTACATGCCAGAACTATCTAGGACACCGCTGTAGATTCAAACCATGAGAGCATCCTGACACATCAAACCTGGTACTTACACGAGATTCTATATATCCGTTGATTGTATCTGTTTCAAATTATGTGCCTCTCTCATATTAAAATCCATGCTCCAAGAATAGGTCTAGTTGTGCTTATAGCGTGAAACAACCTGTGCCTCTCCGACAATCCTATTTTTTTGTCCACGGGATGCATCTCCTCTTTTGCTGTGAAATTCAATTCTGCTTCTAGTGCTGCTAACACCTGGCCATTTTTATGCAGCAAGGACTGGTAACAAGGAAAACAGGATACCTGCGGAAGAGCCTGTTGTCCAGCAAGGTACTATAAAAGGCTCACACAATCCATATAATAAAAACTATATAGCAACATCAGTAAGTTAACCACTTATGTCCACACAATCCTGGAAAATTACACTTCATTGAAATTTTTCACACAATGTATTATTATTCATTCAAAAACATTTTATCTTATCCTCTAAACCTTACAATTATTCCTCCAATTTATAGAATATCATTTGTGGTGTATTTTGCCTATAAAAAAACACTTCCCCTCACTTCACTGAACTTCACAGTAGCCATACTGCTCACACCTGACCCTAATTTCTATCACTGTTTGACCAAACCAAGGGTGAGGAAGACTTGATATAACAAGAAAAGAATGGATTGATCGCCTTTTTAGGTCAAGAAATGAAAGGAAAGGGCTATCTTATGAGTTTATGTAGATTAAGTTTCATATTCTTTATGTACAGTCGTGGAAGACATAGTTTTAAAACTATATCCCATTTTTTTATGATACTACATCCTCCTTTTGTTACATAATCATCGTGTCGGTCATGGAGGAGGAGATATTGAAACAATACTGTCTGAACTTAATATTCAATATCCACAACCACCAGGCATCTCTCCTGACCCGCAAGAAAAAAGAACGAAGCAGAACATGGACAACGAAGCACCTGAGCAAGTGCCAGCACTAGCTTATAGCAGGGAGGGCAACAAAAAACAAGTAACTAGCGGTAGAAAAGAGAGGCAATCAGAAACCAAGACTGTTGTTCCTCCTACAACTCCTACATCAAAAAGACAAAAGAGAAAGGACAAGACTCAACTCATCAATGACGGTACTACCTTGCAGCAGCAGCCAAGTCTTCTAATGGTACTCCCACCAGCAGTTCCACACGTCAAGAATAAACTAACTGAAGGCAAGAAGAAAAACAAACGACAACGGGTGAAAGAAGACGAGGATGATGCCAGCAAAGAGCCAGAGTGTGATACTGCCGACGATGGCACAAAACATGATGATGATTTCATTCCTACAGAGGGTGATGATGCCGTAGAGGACAACAGTGGCGCCGCAGAGGACAGCAACGATGATGTAAAACACATTTTCTCTACAAATTTTTGTTGCCACTTTTCACCCATGAAAACGAAATGATCCTCTCTAACAAAATCCTCTTTTTCTCAACAGAGAAAATCAAACCGAAAGCGCACAAAGAGGAGAAAGACAAGCGGAAAAGAATTGGCAGCACCAACGGATGATGAACAGGAGGCAACAACAAATGAGGACAAATGCAAAATCAAGGCAGGGGCAGCATTTGTTCAGGTCAATAAAGCATGGAATATGCTTGAAGAACGTCGCCAACAAGATGTTAGGACGACCGGATTTGGCAGCATAGAGAAATGCCAAATAACGCGCTCCATCTGCAGACCGCTTGCAGCACACATCTACGACAACTTGGACACAGAAAGCATGACAATAACGTTCGGTGACGCTGGTGAACAAAAGCAAATAAAGATAACAAAGGAAGGCATCCACAAGGTGTTTGGATACCCAAACAGCATGCAGAAGTCAGCACCAAGGCCACAGACTTCCACCGATACAATGAAGAAACTGGTCTCAGAACTTGACCTCAACAAAATAGATTTCAAACACGAAGATCTGTTTAAGAAGTTACGAGAATTGGTACTACTAGACGACCCAGTATCAAACAGGAAATCAGTTAAAATATTTTTCCTTATTTTTTTCCACAACGTTGTCTGCGGGACAACCGCCTCTATCTTCAGCCAACAAGTGATAATGGTCAAGGACAAGAACTATGAACAAATGGCACAGATGGATTTCTGCGAGGTAATCGTCGAAAGGATTAAGGCAGGTGCCATAGAATGGCAGAAGCATAGGACGTTGGATCAAGAAAAAAAGAACAAAAAACACCTCAATGGTTTGGCACAGGGACTAGTAATCATGTTCCTTGACTCCCTACTGCTGCCAACCGACAGCAAAGAAATGTGGAAGATTGCTGAGAGAATGGACAAGACCTCATTACCATGAGCAAACCATCTCAAAGAGAGTGACCTAGCAAAAATAGCTAAAGCAGACATGAAAAGGGACGGAAAAGCATGACCGGATCACTATGAATTTGGCAAGATACAGGTATGGCTCTGTTGTATATATATCCATTCTTCCTTATAAAAATGGTTTCCAATCTAACCAATTCCATTCTACCGAAACAATGCAGACATGGAAATGAACAGCAGAGAGGATCTTCTATACTAGCACAGCGCCACCTTCGTCTTCAATACAATTGATACCAGCACAACAAGAGAAGCACCAGCACACGACCAAACTGCTACCACCTCCACCCAAGCGCCAGCACGAAGCACGTGTCAGCACAAGTGGAAGCAGGGAACCCGACATAGGCACCGAAAGATTCAGAACGATAAATGAAATATTGGAAAAAGTACTTGCCGAAGCAAAACAGTTACCCGGAATAACCACCAAGGCTCAACACCAATGCACCGATCAAGAGGAGAGATTGGATAAAAAAGCCAAGAAATCAGTGGTGCAACAAACAATGTCCCTGATGAAAACTTTCGAACAACACAGAGAATTTCAGGACATGATTTGCAACGCAAGAAAGAACTTAAAAGACGAGGTGACCCTGCAGGTGCTAGATCAAGCAGATGCAGGAGCCACAACTACACTTGTCGATGGCAACCGCACGAAAGAAGTCATAGCCAGAACAGAAGCAGGAGGAAGGAGAAAAAGAAAGAAGGAAGAAGAAGACCAAGAAAAGGAACACCATGGGAAGAAAAGAATAACAAATTCAAAAACACAAAGCTCGAGAATTAACAAGAGGGAGACAAAAGAACAGAACAAGGTGCACAAGGAGTGGAGCAAGAACCATGTATCAACCAACACAGCAAGTACCAAAGAACAGCAAAACCAAGGTAGAAAAGTAGCTGCAGAAGCAGAGTATTAACAAGAGAAATAGGTAAATGAGAACATTACATCATCCATCTGACTCAAAAGCCATGCTTTCAAACTTTAACTTAAAAAATCTTTCTTTCATACTGTCAGGGACAAGGGAACAGAACGCAAGCCCAACATAAAGGCCAACAACAGCATGATGTCAAGAACACCGAGCAAGAGGATGAAAGCAATAAAACAAGCAACCCCACAACAGATAATGCTCCCTCAAGAACGTCCACAAGAGCAGTACAAGAGACGAACTGGATCGGAACCAGCAAACACGTGAGTATAAAAATTAGTTTCTTCTTTCTAAACTAGATACGGTTTTGAGTTAACTGACAAATCTGCAATGAAATATATACTCAGCTGGACAACCATCATCTCAGGAGTCCTGCAAACAAGGCACGAGCTGATCTACCATCAACCGTTAACAGCACACAAGATAAACAAGAAGAAAACAACAAAGGAGAGGTAAAACTTCCAAACCCACTTTGCCAAATACCGTTAACTCATCATGTGCAGCACAAACTCATATTGTTTCATCTTCAGGTATTACAAGCACAGCAAAAACAAGAGGATGCCCATGCAAAACAGAAAGTTGATGGAGAAGAGCTTTTCAGCGCCACAACATTCCAGATGACCGATACAGGGGAGAAAGCTTCGGACATACCAGTTGATGACACACCCATGGCTGGTATACATAGCAAAGAAAAAGTGGACGCAGACACGAATATCCCAACCACCGACGCAAAGGTAAAATTCAACAAGCACCATTTTTCAAATATTTATAAGGAATGAACTACCCAGTACAACCTGCCACAGTAATACAAGAATTACAAGGAATGAATCACGCTTTTCTTTCACGAGACGCAGGAAACAAATGAGAACGCTCATCTCAAAGAACAGGAAGGAGTACAAACGGAGCAAGCCAAAAAACAAGGGCAAATTGTCATTCAAATATTACCCAGTACCCCAACTAAAGAGCAGCCTTCACCTGACAAACACAATCCAGAAGAGATCCCACCAGCATCAAACACCAAAGAGGTGAAGTTACATGACCCGTTCCTATAACATTAAAAGAAAAAAGTTATGCAGACACAGATGCAGTTCCAACCTCATTTACTTTTTTTGATTGAACAGAAGAAAGAAACAAATGAATCAAAAGATGTCACTCGACAAGCGATAGGAAGTGCTGCTGCAGCTCGACAATGTCCAAAAACTTCAGAAGACGAAGAACAAGTAACAGACACGGCACCAAAGACAATGAATGTAGAGGCCAAGCTACAAAACCTGTTTCTATAGCATATAAAAAATACATCCACAGTCAGAAATGCACACACGTTTTAATTACTTTTTGCGTTCCAACAGATGCAAGAAACAGAGGAGAGCACCAACATTCAAGACCAACAAACACAACAAGATAAGTCTAAGGAACAAGCGGAAGATGTTCTTCCAACGAAAGACAGCATCACCACTGGAGACCAAACCAGAAAACCTTCACTGTCCGGACAAGAAATAATAGAGATGGCAGCGGCACAAAAGATAGAAAAGGTGGAGTGTGATAAGCTGCTTTTATGAAAATAGAAATTGAGTGAACACAGACGCAAAATGCAATCTCATTTACTTACCTCTATGTCTCAACAGCCACAAGACATAAATGACGACACCACCGATGAACAACAAGGCAAAGATCCAGAGGAGGTCCAAAAAGCTCCACTCATCGAACGAAAGGTCGAACAGACAGCAGCGGCGGAAACGACTGAAAAGGTGAAGTTACATTAAAAAAGTTCAAAGAAAGACTAAACATTTGAGTATTTTTCTTAGGAAATAGACACTAAACTATAATGAAAATAACGAGCATATTTATTTATTTTTTAACCACGCTTTTGCATGATAACGCAGAAACCTCAACAAGACACGCACACAGACACAAGAAAAGAAGCAAAGGGTCACATTGCATTGGAAAAGCATGGAGCTGATATTCCAGAGAGAGAGAGAGAGTTAGACAACATCGAGAAAAAGGCCGCACCATCGGACAAGCAAGATTGTGCTGTAAAAGAGGTTGCCGCCACAAGCATCACAGTAACCCAGGACGGCACTCAAATAGAACGTGAACCGTTGATCATGCAACACCTGGTCACTAAGGAAGGCACAAAAGAGGAAGGGATCAAAGATAGTGATCACATGAGCAAAGCCATCGAACACCTATACAACCATGTCATGACAGCGAGCAGAGGAGAAAGGGTAAGTTCATGTTACCACCAAAGAATAATTTCTTCCAATGATTCCCCCCCTTAAACATTTTATATGTATATATATATATATATTGCAAAGACGAGATTTTAATAAAAACAGAGAGGTCACAAGTAAAGGTCAGCCAAATGGCACGAAGCTTCAAGATTGGAAATCCAGTGGGCAGCGAAACCATCCATCCTATGCTATTGATGTTGAAAAAGCAACCCAGGGGCACAAAGAGAAAGATTCTATCAATATACCACACCATAAGTAAAGATCATGGCAAAAGATCAAGTTTCAACAATGGATATCAGTCTATTGATCAATCAACCCTTGTGTACAATTGAATTTACAAATTTCTTTTACGCACGTGTGACAAAACAAGCAGGAATCAATACACAGAGCCAATCAGGAAGATCCATTGGAGTTCAAAAATAAAGATGAAGCACACGTCAGAGATAAAAACAATGCCTAAAAGGCTTAAAAGATTCCTTGATGTGGAAGAAGGAGAACAACTGCAAGATTACAACATGGTAAGCACATCTCATGTTACAGATAAGAGATACAATCATGGCTCTACAATTCCCTTTTACAATCAACAAATCATGACTATATCTAAGAAGGATCCCAAAGTGTTTTCCTTATTTATTTATTTTGCATTTTGCAGTTCTTTCTACCAGTTTGCATAGGCGGGGCTAATAAAGACAGAAAAATTGGTCACTACTTCACTGTTACAATTAACATGAAAAAAGAGCGCTTTGAACTCCTTGACTCTTCAACAATTGAATATCCAGGCACAATGGATTACTTCAACACATTAACAAGCAGAGTAAAGAAGATATGGAAGCAAATAAGCACATGGCTCCAACTGTCTCCAAGAAGTATTGACCATTTCAAAAAGGTCAAAATGCAGGTGCCACTTCAGGGAGCAACATAAGCACTACAAACCTTTCTCCTTTTCCTTACTCACTGTAACAATTATTAATACAATTCATAAAAACATAGGACGTTAGCGCAACTTCATCTAAACTGCCCAAACGTCTTTGGACAACGACAATAACCAATCATCCTTCTACTTGCAGACTGGACCGTGCGTTCTATATGTTCATGAACGTGAAGCACTACACCGATGATGGATAAACAATGCTACTAACAGAAGAACAAGTCCCAGAGTTGAGGAAGAAAATTCTCTATCAAATAATCAGCCAATACAGAGATATGGCCACACTGTCATTAATCAACTACACCACAGGTTTCTCTTTCTAAAGACAACAAAGTAAAATTTTACTTATCTAATTTTCAGAGACATACCAATAGGTTTTTATTTTATTTTAACAGATATGCTAAACGGTGAAGCCGATATAGAAGACAGAGAAATGCAACGAATAGATTGTGACATACTAGAAGAAGAGTTTCCTCCAACTCCCGAGCCCATTTGGAGAAGCGCTCAAGAGTTAGAAGTTATTGAAATTAATGACACAAGCAGCGATGAGGAGAAAGAAGATTATCATGAAAGCAGCAAGGATACTACCGAAGTGACTGAAGAAACACTCACAGAAGAACATGCACAAACAGATGCTGATTTACAGAGGGAACAACATGCGCAACCAGACACTGATTTACAAAAGGAAGACGAATGGAAGGATCCACCGATAGAACCAGACAGACCACCCCCAGATAAAAAGACCAAAGAGATAACAGGCTCTTCCTTTAGAAGTGGACAACAGGACAAAGAGCATACCAACTCGCCAACAACAGCTTTCCGAACAGAACAAGAACCCTGTTGGCGAAGATCGCATATCAACAACATCACCTGAGGCGAAACATGCACAAGGAGAAAAGAAGCGGAAAGAGAGGGATTTAGAACAAAAGATACTTCAAAGGAGGAAACACGATGCTGCAGTCTCAGTAGAACAGAGCATAAAAAAAGACAACACACAAAAGGAAACACCAACATCTGAGCAGCTTAACGAGCAGGCACAGTTAGGTCACGACAAGAAAAAGGCAAAGCATCTGGCAAGAGTGCAGACAAGTTCCCCAAAACCCTCAACGATTCAATCATCTGAGATCAGCTCAGCAAACATAATCTCAATTAAGAGGCCATTGAAGCAAACAAACAAGCTCTTTGAGAAAGTCAATGTTGTAACACTTGTTCCAGGAGATTTCATTTACAAAGAAAAGGCCATGGAACTCTATAAATATCTAATGAGCCGACAAGGATAAAAAGATTGCGGAGAGTAAGTCGATTGTTCTTCTTCCATGGAAACAATTACCAGAGAGCTGCAGATCCTCTAAAATCCAACTAACCATTCACTCACCTAGTTGTAAACCCTCCTTGCTTGCAGACTACAGGTATATAAAAGCTCAAAGCGAGAAGATTACATTACCGGGAAATCCTTGAAAGAACAGGCAGGAAAAGGACATACACAAATGGAAGGCTCCATGCTAAACGCGTTATTGGAGGAATGGACAGAACAAAAACAATTCAACCCAGACGATACAATTATACTCCCTGCAGATTTTGCAAATGTATGCATACCTCACCCACAAAAACACCACCGTCATTACTACGATAAAATATTTAACTAAAACCATGCACTCTCTTTCTTGCAGCTGGTGCTCGGTCTCAATTATAAAGAAGGAGACCTATCAGAACTCAACGAGGAGGAGGCACTAAAAGAATTTGAAGTTGTTGTGAGAGGTAAAAACATCCTACATAAGAAGATGGTAAGTTCAGATTTATTACTGAACGCATGACTTATTCTCCTTAAGCTTCAACAATTAAATGAAATTTAATGTTTACATCAACAATGATCTTCTCTCAACGTAGATCATGATACCTCATCACACAGACAACCACTTCACGCTCTATGTCTTGAACAAGTACAGAGGAATCATCGACATTCTTGACTCACAGAACTACGTATACTACGCCGATAGGTCTTGGAGTGAACACCATATGCACTGAACAGAACTGGTATGTACTTTTGTACATTGATTTATTCTTTTCCTCGTGATAGTATGATATGCTTACTTTTCTCAATGCCACACCCAAACAACAAAACCAAAATGTAATCACAGATGAGAAGATGTGCGTACTGATGAACAAGTATCACCGACTAAAAGACAAGAATGAACCAAACTGGGGAAGGATAGCAGAAAGGCCTTACAGGATCTGCACACCAAAGCAAGAGGGAACACAATGCGGACACTTCACGGCCCAATTTGCAAAATACTGGAATGGGAATGAACTGGTCAACGACAGAGAGGATTTTCATGTAAGTTAACAGTACATACACGTCGAATAACTTGATTTCTTTATTAGCGTAATTAGTTTATTTACAATTGTGAACAATGTAACTATAAACCATACATTTTGACATGCCTGCAGCCTACCAAGGTGGACGCCGAATGGAAACCAGAGTACGTATTCACACTCATATTCGGTAAAACCAACCAAATAAAGCAGCATCAACTTCCTGGAAAAATCAAAGATTTCAAACCAGAGACTATAAACCTTTTTTCGCCCATGAAAGGTAATATAACTATTTTCATTTCTACTATTATTCAACATGACAAGAGCTTCAAATATTTCTTTTAGAAACAACACCATAAAATTTTATCTGTTTTGACAGAGCGAGTCACAAACAACAAGCATCAATTAGGGAGCAGCAAGAAATACCCGCGACATCGACATTTGTTTGAAGATGTGGATAAGGCGACCGAGCTGTACCAAATAGTCATGAGTGACACATGGCAGAACAACTTCAAAAGGTGACTTGGTTCCTTTTGTACCTGAAATTAGTTAAAGTGAGGCGGTAATTACACAAATAAGACAAGAAACTAAAAAGAACATTAAATTCCCGTTTATCAGCTTGTTAGTTACTGACTTTCTCAACAAAAATTTCTTCTACTGTCCTGCCTGTAAGCAGAAAACATGTATACTTGCGGCAACATTCAGAAAGCGAAAACGCAGC
This sequence comes from Thinopyrum elongatum, assembly GCA_011799875.1. NCBI lineage: Eukaryota > Viridiplantae > Streptophyta > Magnoliopsida > Poales > Poaceae > Thinopyrum > Thinopyrum elongatum. The sequence goes on along the minus strand of CM022301.1, from coordinate 463,905,855 downwards.
TCTTACTGGATCAAACCTGAAGCAAGTATTTGGGCCTGCAAAGAAGAACAAACATCAAGGTATGGAAAAGAAGGTGCTCGATGAGTTAGCAGAAATATGGGAAAGCACGCAAACTTCAGACAAAAGACATAGGCTATTATTAGCCAAAGCTTTGCAGAGGTAAATTTCAAAAAATCACAATGATCAACTGAAATCGTCTTTTTGCAACGACTGTTTAATCTCTTGGAACCGATCTGTTTTTTCTAACTCGTTTTTATCGTATTTATTTATTGCCTGCATCATATATTGGATTTAAAGGATATAACAAAATCTCTCACAAAGTTCAAAGATAATTTCAAACAAGACAAGGATAACTTGGTTCCCTTGTACCTTAAGCACTGTCAATCAAAGAAGCTCTCAACAGCAAAAATGGTAATAGCGTTTTCCATACAACAAAAAAAAATAAGCATTTCAACAGAATACTTTATTCTAAACTCTCTTCTAACAATAAAACTTTTGTACCATAGGTATTCATGCCACTCAAAAAGGAAGATCGGTACATACTATTCGTGCTCGACAGATAGACAAGGAAACTTCAAATTATCGAACCTCAAGAAACCTCTCTTGAAGAATTAAAGAAGCAACAATACCTAAAAAATCTACGTGATCGAGGTGTGCATGATGACCGAGTAAGTAATGCAATTGCTGAGATGGAAAGCAACGAAGAGAGAAAAGGAAGGGAGCATAAAAAAATACCACAACCATAAAGATAAACCGGTAAGAATTGTAAATAACATCATCTTTCAGTTTGACAAGTTGCACTACATGTCTCTCTAAAACAAAAACAAAATGCAATTCCCAGGTGCCCAGGTTTAGAGAAGTCTTCGAAGTATTACTTGATGAACAATTCGAAAGGGAAAAGGGTAAATGGGACGTTCATTTTGTAAACGACGTTCCAAAAGTAAACAAAGGTGAAACTCCGTTTGCTGTTCTAAGGTTCGCGTATCTCTATGACAGCAACGACTTCGTCGAAGACATAGATAATTTTGACGTAAGTTTTCATTGAAAACTCGCACTAAATCTGCTAGATATCATACAACTGCATGAACTAATTCTGATATGTTTTTTCTCCTTCTTTTGGTGAACTTTTCATAGGATGACACGGAACAATGGAAAGCAGAAGAACTATACAGGCTGTTACTTAGCCAACAGAATGAAATCAAACCCACCGATATGGGTGATGAGATTAGAAATTCTTCGACAACAACGCAGTCTAAATGTTGTTAGTCAGCGAATGAGCCTAACTCCATTGGAACCTCAGAAAGCGGTTTAACCGCACCTGGTATTGCGATAATGAAGCAACCAACTCTTTTTATTCATGTACTTCCTTGTTGCTTTTTCAACTGAGTATTCGAACACGAGCCGGTGCCCCTAGACACTTCACAACTGTGCATCCACAGGGTTGATAACCATGCCCCAAGAAGCCCCATATCCCTCCCTACACATGTGTGCCTCACGTGCATGCGCCGTGACTCTACATGCTCCTCACGCATGATCGCCCGTGACTCTCTGCTATTGCACAGACATTCCTCTCCATACAACCGTGTGCTGCCGAATGCCACCAACCTACAATGCTGTGTGCATCTGTTCTGAGTACAGATGTGGCTCTCTAAATGAGTATTCGAACCAATGCCTGTGGTGCCACACACCCATGCCTCTTGAGACTTCACACCTGTGCATCCACAACGGTGCCTCCTACCTCAGTATTCGCAAGCATGCCTCTGCTACCATACCACCATGCATCCAGAGGGTTGAGACCAGTGCCTCGCGAAGCCCCACGCCCCTGCCATGACTCTTATGTACCCGTGATGCCACACCCGCGCGACTCTAGAGACTTCACAATCGTGACTCCCTAACTGCGTATTCCGAAGCATGCCTCTGGTACCACACTTTTGTGCATCCAGAGGGTTGATACCCGTGCCTCGAGAAGCCCCACGACCCTGCATGTAGAGGCTTCACTCTCGTGCCTCTGGTGCCTACACACCCGTACCTCATGACATGGTTCTCTAAATGTCTATTCGATCCCATGCCTCCGGAGCCACACGACAGTGGCTCTAGAAATTTCACAATCGTGCCTCTCTAACGATAGTCTCTAAATGTACTTAGTGTTTTGGAGTATTGGAACTGTTAACCTTAGCCCGTCAGTGCTTAAGAAAATGCGAAATGATGCTTCTTAGCATTTTTTGTCGCAGTGCTTATTAATTTTCCGGCCCGATAGAAACTGATTTATGTAGTACTGAATATTTTGATCGACTGGAACTTACTATTTTTAGTGTGATGGCACCTTTTTTGTTGTCATTATTTTTCACTGTACTTCTGGGACTTTTTATTGTGACAGTACTTGTGTGCACAACTAAACTGTACTTAGCGTGCAAGACTTCTTGTATTTTGTTGTTCTTAGAGTGAAGAGCAACATAACTACTTCAATATGACATGATTGCTGGATAAACATAATACTAAGCAAGCTACATAACTTGTTCAATCACATAAACAAACTACGAACTTGACATAAGCAAACTTGTTTAACCTGATACACATGACATTAGGAAACTGGTTCATTCTAACAGAAGTAAAGTACGAACTTGAAACAATAGAAAGGACAAGCACAAACACAAGCAACTCCAAGGCCAGATTTTTAAGTTTTCGTCATCACTCGTAGCCGTAGTAGCGATCGTCATAATTCTTCTCTGACTCTTTTGCACTCTCTAGACCTTCTCTGATGTTTTCAATTTTCTTCCATGACTCGTAGGTGGCGTACGCATCTATCGCTGCATACTCGATAAGGTAACTTGGCAGTGGGCTGATCCCCCATAGTTTATGGTCTTCATCCCTGTCAATCTTTTTCTTCATCTTGTTGTAGAATGGGTGGATCACGCTGCCTGCAACATCAGCGAAAGAGTGGAACCTCTTTCTTTCCTTGAACGGAACTCTCCATTTGCGCTGGATGTCGATGTACTTGTCGGGGTTGTAGAATGGGCAGGATTTGGCAGCATAGAGAACTGCCAAATAACGGGCTCCAACTGCAGACCGCTTGCAGCACATATCTACGGCAATCTGGACACCGAAAGCATGACAATAACCTTCGGTGATGCTACCGAAGACAAAAATCAAGATTACCAAGGAAGCTATCCACAAGGTCTTTGGATACCCAAACGGCACGCAAAAGTCAGCACCAAGGCCACAGACTTGCCAAACTTCAATGAAAGAACTGATGTTAGACCTTAGCTTCAAACGTCCAGATTTCTTGCCAAAAAAACTGTTCGAGAAGCTAGAAAAATTGGTGGAACTAGACGACGAAGAATCAAACAGCAAATCAGTTAAAATATTTTTCCTTATTTTTTCCAGAACGTTGTCTACGGGACAAGCGCCGCTATCTTCAGCCAACAAGCGATAATGGTCAAGGACATGAAGTATGAAGAAATGGCACAGATGGATTTCTGCGAGGTAATCGTCGAAAGGATTAAGGCAGGAGCCATAGAATGGCAGAAGCATAGGATGTTGGATCAAGAAAAAAAGAACAAAAAGCACGTCAATGGTTTGACATAGGGACCAGTAATCATGTACCTCGACTCCCTGCTCCTACCCACCAACACGAAAGACATGCGCAACATTGCAAAGAAAATGGATAACACCTCATTACCACGAGCAAACCATCTCAAAGAGAGTGACCTAGCGAAAATAGCTAGAGCAGACATGAAAAGGGATGGAAAAGAACGACCAGATGACTATGAATTTGGCAAGATAAAGGTAAAACTCTGTTGTACATAAATTCGTCATTCTTTTTAAAAACAGTTTCCATTCTAACCAACTCTATTCTACCGAAACAATGCAGACATGGAAAGGAACAGCAGAGAGGATCTTCTAAACCAGCACAACATCATCTTCGTCTTCAATTCAACACATACCAGCTCAGCATCACAAACAACAGCAGCACCAGCACACAACCAAACTGCTACCACCTCCACCCAAGCGCCAGCGCGAACCACGTGTCAGCACCAGTGGAAGTAGGGAACCCGACACAAGCACCAGCACAGGATCAGAAGAAAGATTCGAAACAATAAAGGAATTGTTGGAAAAAGTGCTTGACAAAGCAAAACATTTACCCGGAGTAACCACCAGGGCTGAACACCAATGCACCGAACAAGAGGAGAGATTGGATAAAAAATCCAAGAAGTCAGTGGTGCAACAAACAATGTCCCTGATTGAAGCTTTCAAACAACACAGAGAATTTCAGGACATGATTTGCAGAAAGAACTTTACAGACGAGGCGACCCTGCACATGTTAGAGCAAGCACATGCAGGAGCCACAAGTACACTAGTCGATGGCAACCGCACGAAAGAAGTCGTAGCCAGAACAGAACCAGGAGAAAGGAGAAAAAGAAAGAAGGAAGAAGAAGACGAAGAGAGGAAGAGAAGAACAAAATCAAGGGACATGGGAATTGACAAGAAAAAGATAAAGCGGCAGAAACAGGTAAATAATAGTAATGCATGATGCCATCTGCCGCTAAAGCAAAGCCCTGTTTTCTTACCTGAACTAAAAAAACTGTCTGAATACTTTCAGGAATGTGCCAATAGCAGGCCAGGCCAAGATGAACTCCAACAACAGGATGATGTCAACAACCCCAAAAATAAGAATGAACACAACAAAGCAAGCAACCTCACAACAGATAATGCTACAACAACAACTACCCCAACACAAGCACAAGATACGATCGACGTCAGAACTAGTGAACAGGTCAGTATGAACATCCCTTTTTCCTTTCGAAACTGGATAGAGTTATAAGTTAACTGACAAACCTCCAACAAAAAATAGGCTCAGCTGGACAACCATCTAATCAGCAGTCCCGCCAACCAAACACAAGAAGCTGACCCACAATCAACCGTTAACATCACACACGATAAACAAGAAGAAAACAACAAAGAGGAGGTAAACTTCCACAGCCCACTACGCCCCACACCGGAAACTCATAATGGCAGGAAGAAAATGCACCACAAACTCATATTGTTTGATCTCCAGGTATCACAAGCACTGCAAGAGCAAGAGGCGACCCGTGTTGAACTTGAACCCCATGATGAACCTCAAACAGACGAAAGAGTCACCGAACGGGAAGTTTGTGTACAAGAGATTTCCAGTGCCACAACAATGCAGATGACCATCACAAATACAGAGGAGAAAGCCCAAGACATCCCAGCCGATGAGAAACTCGAGACTGTTATACCTGACAAAGAAACAGTCGAAGCTGGCATGAATAACCAAATCATCAACACAGAGGTAAAATTCAACAACAACAACCCCTTTTCATAACATTTATGATGTCTGAACTACCTACTACACCCTGCCACCGCAATACAAGGATTATAAGGGATGAATCACCCTTTTCTCTGAACAAATGCAGGAAACAAACAAGTACGTTAATCGCTATCTTGGGAAACCACGGCCGCCTATGGGGCCAATGGCCCCTTTTGGTTCGGCGGGGGGACTGAGCACGTTGCACAAAGAGCGGAGGAGCGCAGCATAGCACGGCAGAGATTACACGGGCAGTTTTACCCAGGTTCGGGCCGCCGCGAGGCGTAAAACCCTACTCTTGCTTTGGTGGATTGATGGTGGATGGTGGTGGCAACGCAGCGCTCTTTCCTGACAGGGTTTCCTCGAGACGAGAGCAGCTACGCGCATATGAGTATACAGGGGTCCGAATCCTTTCTATGGTTGCCATGGGCCTCCTTTTATAGGTTAAGGGGTCACCACAGTGGCAAATCAGTCATTGTGTACTGATTAGATAGTGAACAGTGCTATCATATCTACTCTGCAGACAGAGCAGTACACATTAAATGTGCCGCTCAGTGTCACATCATGGCCTGCCCGGCACACCTTGCCAGGCTGTTTGGCCACCTTCTCTCCTGTCTGCATGACACGTCGCAGGACGGGTGTCATCTGGAGGTGATTCCTGTAGGAAATGGCTGCCATGTGGCAAAAGGCAGCCACTTAGTCATCTTGGGGCTTGACACCGCACCGATCAGTGACTTGCGTCGCTGTGAGGTGGGGCCGTGAAGCCTTGGCAGGGTGTTTTGCCTTTGTATGTCCCGGCAGGCCTGCGAGGGCGGTCCTGAGGCTTGCTCCCGGGGCAACCTTGACCTTGCCAGGCTCTCCTGCCCGGCAAGGGAGGCTTTCCCTTAGCGGTTTCTTGCTTCTTGGCTTGACTTGGTCTTCTCAACTTGCCCTTTGATTCCTCAAGGAGCCTATCTCTTCATCTTGGTCTTGTCTTGGATGTTGCAGTCTTGATCTTGGGTCTGTGCATGGTCTGGGCAACAGACCCAGGGTTTGTTGCACCGACAGGAGCCCCCGGGCCTGGCTCGAACGAGCTGCCGGGCGTCGTTGGGGTAGGCCCTAACTTATGCACAGGCGAGGGGGAAATAGCTATTTATCCTTTGAGATCTTCTTGGCTTCTTCATTAATCTGAGCCCAGGTCAGTTTCCGGTTCTTCCGCACATCGCGTAATGCCAATTGCAGTGGGACCACTCTTGTAAAGGGCCGTGAATGGCTTTAACGCATGGGCGAGTAACTGCCAATTCACTCTTCCCACCACGCCCTTATCCCTGGCCACGTATGATGCATGCATCGAGCGGGGTAGGTAACAGAGGTGCGTGGTGCGGGAGAGCGTTAAGGTAGGGGCCTGGTCTTCATGGATTGGTGGAGGAGGACGGCGGTCCCCCGCTGAGGGAGCGGCTCCCGACCCCAGCCTGTCTATAAAAGGAGGGACAGGGGAGGAGTGGGAGTATTCGTCCACTCACCTCCTTCATTCTCTGCTTCCTCCTGAGGTATGCCGAAGAGGAGAGCTTGGGGCCAAGCCCCGGACCCTAGCTTCGGCTCGACGGCGTCGAGTGGTGGGGCAGAATCCTCTTCTTGTCTTCGCGCAGGCCTCAGGGGGGTGTGCGGGCGGCGCGGTGGTAGCACCGGAGGTAGCGACTCTGGTGCGCTCGTCGCCGGGCCGCCCGCAGCTCCAATCTTAGTGGGGGGCGACGCAAGCGACACCACGCCGAGGCCCATAATGGACATGAGGCATGGTAGTCGATCGTGGCCTAGTCCTTCTTTTCCTGTGATGCCGGAGGGAGGCCGCAAAGGTGGTTCGGTACCGGTAATGGCGGATTCCTCCTGTCAGGGCATCGCCTGCCCGGCGTATGGGCGAGCTCCTCGTCCTCATGTGTGCTTCTTTAAAGGGGGGCGGCCCCTTGTCTTCGGGTCATTGGAGACGACCATGCTCCCTGTGGAGCTACCCAGAGCGCTTGGTGTTCACCCTGGTTGGCGTGGCGGGAGCTTCGAGCGACAGTGGTAAAGGAGGTGGCGGCGACCCACGACCCGTCAAGAGCGGGGGCGACCGCTCCGATGAGGCGTGTTTGCCGGCAGCACCATCACCACTGGTTGAGCTTCCGGCAGTGTCACTGTCGGGGGTATCGTGCGACATATGCCAAAGGATGGCTTATCATGGATGGGGACAAAAGTACGTCGCCGGGCTCTGGAAGCAGGAATGAGCGAGACCGCATACGCCTGCGAATCTTACCCAGGTTCGGGGCTCTCCTTGGAGATAACACCCCTAGTCCTGCTCTGCGGGGTCTCCGCATGATCACTACCTTAACAAGTAGCTACAAACTTGCTTCTTGAGCTGTTTTGCTAGAGGAGGAAGGAGGGCAAGGCTAGCTCTACTCCTCTCCCTATGTGGCTGTGTGAGTGCTGAACTCAGGAGGCTTTCTCCTCTCTACCCAGGTCCCAACCCCCTGCATGGGGTGACCTCGAGGGTTTGTATAGGCCTACCCCCCAGGGATACAATGGTAATCCGGCCGAGCGTAGGACCCGGCCGTCAGTGTCTCTGGTCGCCGGCTTCTCCGCCGACTGCAGGGGCCCGCCGCCTGGTGGGTCCCCCCGGCTGTCTCGTACTCGGCCGACAAGCCGGGCCCGCCGCTTGCGGGTCCTGTCGGCTGTGTAGCACTGTAGCCATGCCACTGATGATGCATGCTTGGTCGGGGAGAGCGTGGCTATAGTCCCGCCGCCTGGCGGGCGTTTCACTGTAGCCACTCCCCGTCTCTTCTGGTTAATGGCGCACAAACTTCAAGGAAGGGGGAGGGCCACCTGCTTGCAGCCGGCCTCCCCCGAGCCGACTGGTCAGGGCTCGCCACCTCCTGGCCTCTCACGGACAGGTAGGGCCCGCCGCCTGCGGGCCGTACCGACAGCCCGTCGTGGGAGCATGGCTTCCTCTGCCAGGGGTGATGTCATGAGCAGCATGGCAACAGTGTCGCGTCGGGCGTGGGATGTCCGCTTGGTACGCTGCACTGTGGCCACGCTCTGCCCTGGATTCGGGGGTGGCAGGCTTGTACTGTAGCCATGCCCCGTCTCGTCGTGTTTATGTGGGTGCTAACTTTGAGGGCGCGAGGGGCCGCCTGCTAGGATCTGGCTTCCCAGTGAGCCGCCTGCTAGGAGTCGGCCCACTTCATGGCCGTCTTCTGGATTCCGCCGCCTCCTGGCAACCGGCCGCTTGGACCAGCCGGCCCCAAGAAGGCGGTCCTTTGTCTTTGATGTTTGAGGGGCGCAGCCTGCCCCGATGTCTTGAAATACCAAGGGGAGCTGATGAGGCTACCCGTGGTCATTTACTCCGACAGTCACCATCCACACCTGCCCTCCGGTTTCTTCCTCCTAGCCCGGGAATGGCGTCATCCTGATCCTGGGGAGGCATCGAATCCCAGCCAGGCCTTCCCTCCATCTTCTTCATTTCCCTCTGTAGTTTCGAAGAAGGGAAGGACGGAGTAGAAAAGGGGATCATGAGCATTTATCTTTTTTTTCAATCTAAAATATGTAGGCACTTGCCAAACTTTAGTTCAAATTATGTAATCTCTTTTATCCATGTTTGTGTTCTATAAGGTCTGTACTTGTTGATCAGCATATTAATGAAAAAGATAAACCTTGCTGGGCACTTGTGCATGTAACATGTCCATGCAGAGGGAGAATGCCTCTTTACGCTTAAGTAAACAAGTTTTTCCCAGTAGGCTATCCTACCAGTACCCTCAAGTTGCTGCCGCAGGACTGGGCCTACCGAGCACAAGTCATGAAGAGGGACCAGCTCCCCGCCAACTTTCTCGCCAAAGGCCACTACAACCTCCCTGACTGAAGCAACGTTCGAGTCAAGGGACGGGAGCACCCAAGTTTTGAAAGCGGTAAGGTTTTCCTATGCACAAGTTTTCACTTACAGAACTCGTATGGATAAGAGAGAGAACTTATCTATTTGGGCTTGCCAGGAATCGCGATGTAGGCTTGTCTTCTCTTCTCCTTTTTTGGGACCAAATCCACGGTAGGAGCCTGCAGTATGATGCAAATGAAAATGATGCCTCATGCGATCTATTCTACATGAACATGCAATTCTCATGATATGCTTATGCATGCATGCAATTTGTCGGGGGCCCCCGAGTGCTTCATTTATTTCTCTGTTGCTCAGGGTCTGCACCTGGCTTTGTACAAGGGGTTACATGTAACAGAGGCAAGGCCTGTACAAAAGGGTGGCTGCCAGGCAGGGCCCGACAGCCACGCCTTACGGGTAGAACTTGCTTAGATGCTCAATGTTCCATGAGTTTTGCAACTGAATGCCATCTCCGGTCTCCATATGGACTGCGCCAGGTCTGGTGACTCGTACTACCCGGTAAGGGCCTTCCCACTTCGGCGTCAACTTGTTTGCACCCTTGGCGGACTGAACGCGCCTAAGGACAAGGTTGCCTTCCTCAAAACACCGGGCACGAACCCTGCGGCTGTGATAGCGACACAGGGCTTGCTGATAGCGTGCAGCACGCGTAGCAGCCCGGAGATGGTTCTCCTTGAGTAGAACAGCGTCGTCACGCTGGTGCTGATCTTGCGCTACTTCATCGTAGGCAAGCACTCGAGGTGACCCGTAAATGAGTTCCGTGGGGATAACAGCTTTTGCCCCATAGATTAGGGAGAAGGGAGTCTTCCCGGTAGCTCGATTTGGTGTCGTTCTGAGGGACCAAAGAACCACTGGCAGCTCATCGATTCACCGCCTGCTGCACTTCTGCAGCCTATCGAAAGTTCTCGTCTTGAGTCCTTGCAACACTTCAACGTTCGCCCTCTCAGCTTGCCCGTTGCTCCTTGGATGGGCCACAGAGGCAAACGCGATTTTGCTTCCGAGGGCATGAACGTATTGCATGAAGGTGCGACTCATGAACTGGGTGTCATTGTCAGTGATGATCTGGGCAGGAACTCCGAAGCGGCACACCAATCCTTTCAAGAACTTCATAGCTGACTAAGCAGTCACCTTTCTCATGGGCTCTACTTCCGGCCACTTTGAAAACTTGTCGATTGCAACGAACAAGAATTCAAAGCCCCTGGCAGCATAGGGGAAAGGGCCGAGGATATCGAGCCCCCAGACCGAAAATGGCCATGACAAAGGGATTGTCTAAAGAGCTTGGGCAGGCAGGTGGATGTTCTTGGAATGGAACTGGTAGGCTTCACACTTGGTGACAAGCTTGACCGCATCTTGGAGGGCTGTGGGCTAGTAGAATCCTTGCCGGAAAGCTTTCCCAACCAACGCCCTTGATCCAATGTGGGAGCCGCACATACCCTTGTGTATCTCCGCAAGCAGTTCCTTTCCTCCTTCTCGGCAAATGCACTTCAATTTCACACCATTGGACCTCCTTCTGTACAGCGTGTCATCAACGAACTGATACATACTGGCCCTCCGGGCTACTCTTTTAGCTTCTTCTTGCTCTTCGGGAAGTTCTCCAATTTGGAGGAAATGGACTATGTGCCGTGCCCAAGGCAGAGCCTGTGGCTCGGCAACAAGGACTAACGGCACCTCCCCATCCGTGAGAGTGCAATCCTCGACCGCGGGGACCGGTGGCCTGGTGGGAGGCCACAGCTCAGCGACCGAAGGGGAGTTGTGCCTGACGAGCTTTCTGCCGGGATCCTTGAGAGGTTCTACCGGGAGAGGCTTGCCGGAGTCCAGTTTCCTCCTCTTTCTGGCCATTGTTGCCGGGGATACGGAGGGCTGAGTCAGATGGAGAACAAAAGTTCCTGGTTCCACAGGGAGCTTCTGCGCAGCGCACTTTGACAGATGATCAGCGATGCTATTTTTCGCATGGGGTACGTGCTCTGTTTGCAATCCGTTAAAGTGCTCCTCCAACTTTCTCACTTCCTCAACGTATGTCTCCATCAATGGACTTCGGTAATCCTTGTTGACTTGTCTCACCACAAGTTGTGAATCTCCACGGATGATCAGCTTCTTGATCCCCAGTTCTGTTGCAATTCTGAGCCCGGCAAGGAGCCCTTCATACTCTGTTGTATTGTTGGTAGCTTCCTCCCGGGGAAAATGCATCTGGACGATGTACTTCAGGTGCTCTACGGCGGGAGCAACGAGAAGCACGCCGGCCCCTGCACCTTGTATGGAGAAGGCACCATCGAAATACATGATCCATTCTTGGGGCGCTTCCTTGCCGGGGATAACTGTCTCCAATACCTCTTCATCAGGAGTTGGCGTCCATTCTGCAATAAACTCTGCCAATGCTCTGCTCTGGATAGTTGATGTGCTCTCAAACTTTAAACCAAAGCTGGATAACTCCAAAGGCCACTCCACTATCCTGCCGATAGACTCAGGGTTTCGGAGTATCCGTTGCAAAGGGAAACGGGTGACAACTGTGATCTCATGGGCTTGGAAGTAGTGGCGCAGTTTCCTTGAGGCCATGACAAGGCCAAAGATCAATTTTTGCACGCCAGAGTACCTGGATCTAGCCCCCTGCAACAGGGAGCTAACGAAGTATACTGGGCGCTGCACCACTTTCTTCTTTGCCGTGACCAGAGAACTGCTTCCGCTGCTTTGCTCTTTTCTTCCTTGATCTGCATCTGACCTTGCTGGGGTGTGTTTGCTTTCCTCCCTGGAAGGGACACCATCTGTGTCTGCTGCTCCATCCACTTCCCTCTGTGCCACTAGTGCTGCGCTAACCACCTGATTAGTTGCCGCCAAGTATAGCAGCAACGGCTCTTGAGGTTTTGGAGCAACCAAAGTGGGCACAGAGGAAAGGTAGGCCTTCAAATCTTGTACTGCAGCGTCTGCCTCTGGGGTCCATTCCATGGGCCCTGCCTTTTTCAAAACCTTGAAGAACGGCAAGGCACGCTCGGCAGACTTGGAAATAAACCTGCTAAGCGCGGCAACACATCCAGTCAAATGCCTCATGTCCTTGACTGTCTTGGGTGCTTGAATCTGCTCGATGGCCTTGATCTTGTCGGGGTTGGCCTCTATCCCCCGGTGGGACACAAAGAAGCCAAGTAGCTTACCGAAAGGAACGCCAAACACACACTTCTCCGGATTTAGCTTCAAGTTGATCTTGCGCAGATTAGCAAACGTCTCTTCCAAATCCTGAATGAGGGTTGATCTGTCCTTGGTCTTGACCACAATATCATCCATGTAAGCCTCAATGTTCCTGTGCAACTTTGACCCAAAACCAATCTGGACTGCTCTTGCGAAAGTAGACCCGACGCTCTTCAACCCGAAAGGCATCCGCACGAAACAGTATGTGCCACATGGGGTGATGAACGCGGTCTTCTCTTCGTCTTCCTTGGACATGATGATCTGATGATATCCAGAGTAGGCATCCAGGAAGGAAAGCAGGTCACACCCGGAGGTGGAATCCACAATCTGGTTGATGCGCAGCAAGGGAAATGGGTCCTTCGGGCATGCCTTGTTCAGATCTGTAAAATCTATGCACAGCCTCCACTTCCCATTGGCTTTGCGTACCACCACTGGATTTGCTAACCATGTTGGATGCAACACTCCTCTGACCAAACCAGCTGCCTCAAGTTTCTTGATCTCCTTGGCAATAAACTACTGTCGCTCCAAAGCTTGCTTCCGGACCTTCTGCTTGACGGGTCGGGCATGTGGGCAGATAGCAAGGTGGTGCTCGATTACCTCCCTGGGAACACCGGGGATGTCAGATGGTTGCTAGGCACACACATCGACATTCGCCCGCAGGAAGGCAACGAGCGCGCTTTCCTATTTCTCATCGAGGGTGGCGCTAATAGTGAAAGTACCACCTACGCCAGCCAGCCCTGCCGGGACCTGTTTCACAGCGGGTGCAGAAACCTTGGATCTCTTGCTATTGGAACTCTCCGGCGAGTCATCAACAGGTGCAGCATACCCCGAAGAGGTACGCTTCCCGGATTCCTTGCCGGCGTCCCTGTCAGCCTTCTTCTTTCCATTACTTTCCTTGGCGGGGATTGCAGTTTCAGTGACCTCTGCCACGACTGCATCCCGGTACATCTTGTCCACGCAAATAATTGCGTCCTTCTCGTCTAATGGAATGGAAATGACGCCCACCGGCCCTGGCATCTTCAAGGTGTTATAGGCATAGTGGGATGCCGCCATGAACTTGGCCAAAGCTGGGCGACCAAGGATTCCATTGTATGGCAGGGGGAGGTCAACCACATCAAACATGATCTTCTCAGTCCGGTAATTCAACTCTCCCCCAAATGTTACTGGTAACGTGATTTTCCCCTTAAGACGACTCCTGCCGGGGTTGATCCCTTGAAACGTACCAGTAACTTTGAGCTCTTCTTCTGCTATCTGGAGTTTGCTGATGACCTTTGAAGAAATCAGATTCAACCTGGCCCCGCCGTCAACCAGCATCTTTGTGACTTTGAGGTTGCGGATTATTGGTGATACCAACAACGACAAGCACCCTACCGCGGTGGTGCGGTCAGGGTGGTCCTCTTCGTCGAAGATGATGGGCGTGCGGGACCACTTGAGCGGCCTTCGAGAGTCTGCCGCTGGCTCCACGACATTGACTTCATGCACCCACCGTTTAAGTTGGCGGTGAGAGGAGTGTAAAGATGCACCCCCGTCAATGCACAGGGCGTCAGTGGCTTTCTGGAATTCCTGCTCGCTTGTTTCCTCTTCATCTCCTCTATCACTCTCATCGTTGCAATCCCCCTTCTCACGGCCTCTGGCGGGTTTCCCTTGATTCTGAGGAGCATTGCTGGGGCGGCTTGCTCCGCCACCCCGGCCCTTTCCGCCAGCGCCATTCTGACCTTTCTCTTTATCTCGCTTCTCATATTCAGCCCTCTGCTTCTTGACAAGCTGCTCAACCTGATGACACTCCTAGAGATCGTTGCCCTTGGTCCGATGGATCTTGCAATACGGGCCATTGCCTTTCCCAGCCTTCTCGGCAGCCGTGGCCTCCCGGCAGTCAGTGCACGTGGAAACCTACTTGCCGGGTATCTCAGCCTTGGCTTTCTTGCCGGTACTAGGCATGCCCGATCCCTCAACGGTCATGACTGCCTTATCCTTGCGCCTTTTGTTGCGCTTCTTGTTCTTCTTCTTTTGACTGGCGGCCTCATCATCATTCTCTGAATCGATGTCGACGCCATCCTCTTCTCCGGGGAGCTTTCTCCCCTCCTCTATTCGAGCACACTTATCCACCAGAGTGTAAAGCTCCTTCACAGTCTTGGGCAATCGAACATTCATCTTGGAACGTATCCGACGATTGCGCACGTTGGACTGGAACGCAGCTATCATAGCTGCCGGGTGGATGTCTGGAATTGCCGGGTGGATGTCTGGAATATTCCTGTGGACTCTGCTGAATCTCTGCATGTATTTCCGCAGGCTCTCGCCTTCCTTCTGCGGGAGGAGCTGCAAGTCGCTGGGCCGCCCTGGTTCTTGATGGCCACCCATGAAGGCGCCGACGAACTCATGGCACAGGTCAGCCCAGGTCGAAATGGAGTTCTCCGGCAGGTGCATCAGCCAAGACCTCACATTTGGCTTGAGCGCCAAAGGGAAGTAGTTGGCGAATACCTTCTCATCTCTTCCCCCGGCAGGTTGAACAACAACGGTGTAGATGCTCAAGAACTCCGCCGGGTTCAGTCTTCTGTCATACTTCTCTGGTATCTCTGGCTTGAACGTGCGAGTGGACGGCCAACGGACTTGCCACAGCTCGCGGGTGAAGGCAGGGCACCCAGCCTCGATAGGTAGGTACCCGCCGTCAGTGAGTGCGGGCTCGTCGACGTCGGGGCCATCGTGCTTGTTGGACTGGCGGTGGGCGTCGTGGTGTCGCTCGGTGTTGACACACGCGCCTTCCCTCTGCCTGTCCTCCAGGACTCACCGTGGGCCTTGACGCACTCGAGGGTCGGACGAAGCCATCGAGACGTCATCAGGTTCTTGGTTGTGCGGCTCCCGCGCCGGCTGCCGCGGAGGGGACTGCACCGTAGGAGTGGCCCCATCTGCACGGCTAGCGGCGTGGGCCGTTGCCACTGCCTGGGGAGGTCGTGGCGGGCCAGCCCGCTTCGATCCTCCCGCCTCAGCGAAGCCAATCAGACTCTGAATGGTGGCTCTCCACTCATCCATCTGATCGGCTGCCGGCGGAAATTTCAACAGTAGCTGAGCCCGCGCCATGGCCTCCGAAGCGGTGCTTGGCATGGATGTCGATGAAGACCATAACGTCGCCTGGCTCCTGATGGTGCCGGTAGCGATCGCGCCGTGCTCTTGTCGTCGTGAGCCAGCCGCCTGGATGGTGTGTGGATGAGGTGGAGGCACTTGATGGCCAGCGGCTCCGTTTGGCGTAGCGGCTGGGTCGGCTCGTTCCGGGGGTGGCCTATGTTCTACGGCCGCTCCCGTGGCGGGAGCGGTCGGGGAGTTGCGATTCCCCCCAGAGCGAGTACCCCCGCTGCGGCTGTGGCCCTCGGATGGACGGGGAGGTGCAGATGGAATGATTTCTCCTCCCGTACCTCGTTAGGCGTGGCCGCTGGAATGCAGCTGGTGATGTCCTTCTCCGGTGCCTCCTGCCCCTGCTTCGGCCGCATGGGAGGTGGTAACGATGCCGCTCGCGCCGACCACGTCCCCCACAGTGTCCGCACTTCCAGGCGTCCCCGTAGCCCCCGTGGCGCCGGCGGGCGCGTGCGGCGGGGCCTTCGAGGTGGATGGATGAGCTGTGGTGCCGGGCTTCTTCTTGGGCGCCATGGACGATGGAGCCGTTGATGAAGAAGATGGCGGTGAAGATGACGCGCTACGTATACTTCTCGGGTTCGCGCAAGCGCAGCCCCCTACCTGGCGCGCCAAAGATGTCGTGGGAAACCACGGCCACCTATGGGGCCAAGGGCCCCTTTTGGTAAGGCGGGGGGACTGAGCACGTTCCACAAAGAGTGGAGGAGCGCAGCTGTCGGGGGGATGACCCCCGGGTAGGCCCAAGATGGCGAAACGACGCTTCAAAACATCGGGGCGGCTGACGCCCCTCATTCTGGCTGCTCCGGCCGGCTCGCCACCCGGCCGCTCCAAACGGCTCCCTGTCTGGCTGCCCAGGCCGGCTCGCCACCCGGCTACTCCAACCCGCTCCCCGTCCAGCTGCTTCAGCCGGCCTGCTGCGCGAAGTCAACCGCTGCATCGACCCGACACCAACAAGACGGTCATACCGCGACCACTGTTGCTGATAAAGCATACGATGTTCACTCGTCATGCGCGACATCATCTGCAGTGTACCTTGTCCCACGGGCATTGATTTATAAAATGCCCCATGGACAAGGCATAGCCTAGCTCTCAAACTATACCTCGCTTGTAGCTTACATCTCAAGCCACCCACTCCACACTTATATATTCCATCCATCCATCCACCCATGCTCATACGGTCACACCTGGCCGGGCTCATACGGCCACAAGGGCACTAGCTCCACCACGCCCATAGGCTCTCATGCCCACGCACACTCATTCATATACGAGGCCAGATGCCCATGGCACTGATCTCAGATACGGCTCCAGGAGCAACTCTGTACTGCCAGATATATACCGCATATATATTCAGACATGCAGGAGTAGGGGTATTATCTCTCCGGAGAGCCCCGAACCTAGGTAAACCACCGCGTGCTGTTTGCCCAATCCCGTCCCCGGATCTCCACAGCAGCCTTGCCCTCACCTCAAGCCACCCCGCGGTATCTGTCGTCTCACAGACCCCCCGTGAGAATACCACGACAGTTGGCGCCCACCGTGGGGCAAGCTGCTGCTGGAACCACGGTCCGGGCAGGACCATTTTCGTCATCACCACGGCGTCGCCGTCGTCTCTTCGGTAGCGCTCGAAGGCCCGACATCGACACGCCCCCGGAGAGGCCGCGCAGGGCGGCGCGTCCTTGCCGTCGGCCTCGCCATCTTCATCATCACCGTGGCGTCGTCGTCGTCTCTCTGATAGCGCTCAGGGGCTCGACATCGACACGGCCCCGGGGCGGTCGCGTGCGACGGCGCGTCCTCGCCGCCGGCCTCGACACCGTCCGCCTCGCTCTCTCCTCCACGTACACTCCACATCGTGCGCTTCACCAACTCCCCGCGAGCATCTGCGGCCTCGCGCTCCGCCGTCCAAGCGGCTGCAGCGCCGCTCGACCTCACCATCAGGCTCACCGGCGTGAGCTCCTCTTGTCTCGCTACCACCACCAATAGCCAGACCATGGTCATACACCACTCACACACTTCTCAGGTGCAGGTCGGACATGACCTATACATTAGTCAGGTACTCCCCATACACTTCCCAGACAATGGCCATACACTAGCCAGATATTGATGCGGGACGGACATTGCCCATACGCGATGCGTACACTAGCTCGCCTCCGCTCCTCTTCGCCTCCGGTCACGCGCGCCCTGACCCGGCCGCTGCCTCGCACCGTCGTCCGCTCCCGCGTGCACAGCCCCAGCCTCTGCTCCGCGCTCGGCCTTCTGCTCCACCGCGCCGGCGTACGTAGCTGCGGTCTCTGCTCCGCCAGCTCCCCTCCCCGCGGCTGCTGCCTCGTCCAGTGCCCCGCGCGCGATCCTTTCCCGTGGCCGCACGTTGCTCCCCTTCCTCCCGAGCCGTGGCTGCTGCAGGCTCCCCCATCCGCGTGCCCGGGCCGTCCCGTTGCTCGCTGCTCTGCAACTCACCCGCTCGTGGCGCCCTCCTCCCCGCCAAGCCCTTCTGCGGCCACGGCGGTTGGCCGTCCCCAGCGCGGGCTCCCTCGGCTTCGGCCCTCGCGCGTATGCGCCCCTGCGTCGCCCCGCTTCGCCCGGCCGCCTCTGCGCCCGCGCCGGCTCTGCTCAGCGCCAGCTGCTTCCTCGCAGCCGGCCTCCTCTTGCCGCCTCCCTGCCCATGCACACGGCCGTTGCCGTGCCCCCGGCTGGCTCCGGCTTCCGCGCACACGGTCATTGCCGCGCCCCCGGCCGGCTCCGGCTTCCGCGCACCCGGCCGCTGCCGTGCCCCTGGCCGCCTCCGGCTCCTGCACGCCCGGCCTCCCGGCCGCCCCCGCGGCCTCCGCGCGACCCCGCACTGCTCCCCCCGCGCCACTGCTCCGGGCCGATTCCCGCCCTGCGCGCCCGCACTCCCTCCAGCGCGCCACCTCCCCGCTGGCCTCCCGCGCTGCCGGCCTCGCTCGCCACGTGTCCGGCTCGCCGCTAGCCGTCCTCGCCTGCGCGCGCCGGCTCGCCTGCTCCGCCTCAACGCCTGCCGGCTTTCTACTCTAGCCAGCTGCCGGCTCACTGCGCCGGGCCCGACCACTCAAGCGTCGGCTCGCTCCCCCACTCGGCCGGCTCCGGCCTCACGCGCCCTCCGCATCCCGGCCTCCTGCCGGCTCGCCCGCTTCCACGTGCTGGCTTCTGCCGCGGCCCTGCCGCCGGCTGCTGCCGTGACCCGGCCGCCGGCTCCTGCCGTGTCCCGGCCGCTGGCTGGGTGTGCCAGCCACGTCCCGTTCCTGCCGACTGCTCAGGCAGTAAAAGAAGAAAAGTTGCTTCCGATTAAAAAAAAGAGAAAAATAAAAAGAAAAAGGCTGCCAGACGCCTCCGTCCGCCCGCGACGTCGCTCCGCCGACGGTCCCACCCGCCTCGACGCCTGTCCGGCTGTGCCAAGCCGGCTCGGCCGCGTCCCGCTCCGCCGCCTGGCTAGTCAGGCTCGACCGACTGGACCCCCTTCGAGCACCCGGAGGCTTGAAGGCCACTCCCAGCGGGTGCGCCGACGCACTCCGCGAGCACCAAGCCGCGCCGGCTGTCATCGACAACCTCCGCCTCATCTGCGTCAAAGCAATGTGAGCTTCTCACCCGCATACTTTCTCGCCACGCCCAAAACCGAATAACCCCGAGCGACCCTCGGGGGCAATCTCCGCATTTCTTATCAGTTGCATAACTGTTCACCCCGGCACGAGTCAGTCTCGCCCCGGGGGCTGGCCGCTCGGCCCAATACGTTTGTTCCCGCTGACGGCTTAGTAGCGCATACGGTATCGAAGGCCCACTCTCAGCCACATACCGCCACGCGGCTGTCCGGCTAGCGAGAGCAAAAGCTAGAGGTTACCCCACACGAAAAACATCCAGGGAGAAGACGGCTTGGACGACTCGGGCGTTTCCTTTATGAGTATCTGCTCGGTCGAATCTGCTCCCAGAGTCTGAGTACTGTGCGCTTCACTCCGCGACCCACTCTCAGCCACAGGCCGTCACGCGGCTGTCCGGCTAGCGAGAGCACAAGCCAAAGAGCGGAAGGAACATGAAAAAGATTGAAGGGGGCTCGGACGAAACCAAGTCGACACCCTCCGCATAAAACTTGCACTGCTAAAAGCAAACATTTGATATATCTGCGCAGATTATCTTGTCTTTTGCACGATCATCTCCGTGGGGAACCCCCTCCTCGCCCGGAGACTTGGAGGCTGGTTGCAGGCCCAGCGCCGGCTGCAACCGGCATTTCAGACGCCACCGTCTGCTTCAACAACGGCAAGTCCCCACGCCCATCAGCCGGCGGACCTCGCGTCCGCGCCCGGCAGGGCCCCGCGCCCATCAGCCGGCGGACCCCGCGTCTGCGCCCGGCAGGGCCCCGCGCCCATCAACCTTCGGACCCCGCATCCGCGCCCGGCAAGGCCCTGCACCCATCAACCGGCGGAGCCCGCGTCCGCGCCCGGCAGGGCCCTGCGCCCATCAGCCGGCAGACCCCGCATCCGCGCCCGGCAGGGCTCCGCGCCCACCAGCCGGCAGACCCCGCGTCCGCGCCCGGCAGGGCCCCGCGCCCATCAGCCGGCGAACCCCGCGTCCGCGCCCAGCAGGGCCCCGCGCCCATCAGCCGGTGGACCCTGTGTCCGCGCCCGGCAGGGCTCCGCGCCCATCAGCCGGCGGACCCCGCGTCCACGCCCGGCAGGGCCCCGCGCCCACCAGCCGGCGGACTCCGTGTCCGCGCCCGGCACCCTCGATGTTGCCGTCGGCTACATCATCAACATCAAGACCCTCCGCCCAACTTTTCCATGTTGTCCGGAGGCTCGGAGGCTACACCCAGTGGGTGCACTCGCGCGCCCTCGCCGGAAGCAAGTCGCGCCGGCTGCGGTCCGCAGCCGGCCGTCATCGACATCGTCTACTTCATTAAATGCCCGCAAAAACCCTCCGCCCGACTTTTCAAGTCGCCCGAAGGCTCGGAAGCTATTGTCGGGGGATGACCCCCGGGTAGGCCCAAGACGGCGAAACGACGCTTCAAAACATCGGGGCGGCCGACGCCACTCAGTCTGGCTGCTCCAGCCGGCTCGCCACCCGGCCGCTCCAGACGGCTCCCTGTCCGGCTGCCCTGGCCGGCTCGCCACCCGGCTGCTCCAACCCGCTCCCCGTTCGGCTGCTCCAGCCGGCCTACTGTGCGAAGTCAACCGCTGCATCGAACCGACACCGACAAGACGGCCATACCGCGACCACTGTTGCTGATAAAGCATACGATGTTCACTCGTCATGCGCGACATCATCTGCAGTGTACCTTGTCCCCTGGGCATTGATTTATAAAATGCCCCAGGGACAGGGCATAGCCTAGCTCTCAAGCTACACATGGCTTGAGATGTAAGCTACTGTAGCTTACATCTCAAGCCACCCACTCCACACTTATATATTCCATCCATCCATCCACCCATGCTCATACGGTCACACCTGGCCGAGCTCATACGGCCACAAGGGCACTAGCTCCACCACGCCCACAGGCTCTCATGCCCACGCACACTCATTCATATAAGGGGCCAGATGCCCACGGCAGTGATCTCAGATACAGCTCCAGGAGCAACTCTGTACTGCCAGATATATACCGCATATATATTCAGACATGCAGGAGTAGGGGTATTATCTCTCCGGAGAGCCCCGAACCTGGGTAAACCACCGCGTGCTGTTTGTCGAATCCCGTCCCCGGATCTCCATAGCAGCCTTGCCCTCACCTCAAGCCACCCCGTGGCATCTGTCGTCTTGCAAACCTCCCCGTGAGAATACCACGACAACAGCGTAGCGCGGCAGAGATCACACGGGCAGTTTTTCCTAGGTTCGGGTCGCCGCGAGGAGTAAAACCCTACTCCTGCTTTGGTGGATTGATGGTGGACGGTGGTGGAAACGCAGCGCTCTTGCCCGGCAGGGTTTCCTCGGGACGAGAGCAGCTACACGTGCATGAGTATATAGTGGTCCGAATCCTTTCTATGATTGCCATGGGCCTCCTTTTATAGATTAAGGGGTCACTACAGTGGCAAATCAATAATTGTGTACTGATTAGATAGCGAACAGTGCTATCATATCTACTCTGCAGACAGAGCAGTACGCATTAAATGCGCTGCTCAGTGTCACATCATGGCCTGCCCGGCACGCCTTGCCGGGCTGTTTGGCCACCTTCTCTCTTGTCTGCATGACACGTCGCAGGACGGGTGTCATCTGGAGGTGATTCTTGTAGGAAATGGCTGCCATGTGGCAAAAGGCCGCCACTTAGTCATCTTGGGGCTTGACACCGCACCGATCGGTGACTTGCGTCGCTGTGAGGTGGGGCGGTGAAGCCTTGGCGGAGTGTTTTGCCTTCGTATGCCCCGGCAGGCCTGCCGGGGCGGTCCTGAGGCTTGCTCCCGGGGCAACCTTGACCTTGCCAGGCTCTCCTGCCCGGCAAGGGAGGCTTTCCCTTAGCGGTGTCTTGCTTCTTGGCTTCACTTGGTCTTCTCAACTTGCCCTTTGATTCCTCAAGGAGCCTATCTCTTCATCTTGGTCTTGTCTCGGATGTTGCAGTCTTGATCTTGGGCCTATGCACGGTCTGGGCAACAAACCTAGGGTTTGTTGCACCGACAATCTCGAAGATCAACAAGCATCACAACCAAAGGAAACTCAAAAACACAGAGAACTTCAAATAAAAAGGCTGAAGAGGTGAGGTTACAAAGCCTGTTTCTATGACAAAAAAATATATTGTTGCAACGATGAGGTTCACATGTACGATGTAGCTCAGACACAAATGAAGTTCAATCTATAATTTCAATTTTTATTAAACAAGAAAAGGAAGCAAACAAAAGCACTGGCATAGATATTCAACATGAAAAACAAGAGGACAACATGAAACAAGGAGAAGCCATATTTCCAGTAGTAGACAGTCCTGCCACTGTAGAGAAAGAGGTCTTACAGAAAAATAACTGCAACTGCACAGTCAAAAATGCACCCATTTTTTAATTACTTTTTGTGTTGGAACAGGCGCAAGAAAGCTCAGGAGAGCACCGACAATCAAGACCATCAAACACAACCAGAGGAGGCCAATGAACAAGGGGAACATGTTCTTCAATCGGTAGACAGCAATGCCACCGAAGACCAAGCCACAAAATATTCACTCACCGAACAACAGGTAGCAGAGACGACGGCAGCGTCAACGATTGAAGAGGTAAATTTACATAACCTGCACCTATGAAATTATAAAATAGCTCCGTGCACACTCAAATAAACTCCCACTTACTACCTCTGTGTTCACTCAAATGCACTCCCACATTGCCACCTCTATGTTTGAACAGCTGCAAGAAAAAAACGAGGGCAGTGACGATGAACAGCAAAATGAACAACAAGAGAAGTCCCAAAAACCTCCACTCAACGAAGAACAGGTAGAACAATTAGCAGCCACAACAACAAATAAAGAGGTGAAGTCACATAATACCTCTTCACGATCTTATAGTTCAAAAATACGCACTTGACATTTCACTATTTTCCTGTCACAACCAGAGGAGGCCAATGAGCAAGAGGAGGCCACTAAACAAGGGCAACATGTTCTTCAAACGGTAGACATCAACGCCACAGAAGACCAAGCCCCGAAATATTCACTCACCGAACAACAGGTAGCAGAGATGGCAGCAGCGACAACGACTGAAAAGGTAAAGTTACATAAGCTGATCCTATGAAAGTATAAAATAGCTTCGTGGAACCTCAAATGCACTCCCACTTAGCCACCTCTATGTTTGAAAAGCTACAAGACAAAAACGAGGACAACGGCGATGAACTCCAAAAGAAAGAACAAGAAGATGCCCAAAAACCTCCACTCAATGAAGAACAGGCGAAACAGGCAGCAGCAGCAACGAGAACAGCAGCAAAGACGACAGAAGCAACACTGACTCAGGAGGTAAAGTTACGTAAGCTGATTCTACCAAAATATAAAGTAGCTCCATGAAAACTCAAATGCACTGCCACCTAGACACCTCTATGTTTGAACAGCTGCAAGACAAAAACGAGGACAATGACGATGAACACCAAAAGGAAGAACAAGAGGATTGATACGTCTCCAACGTATCTATAATTTATGAAGTATTCATGCTGTTATATTATCATTCTTGGATGTTTTACAAACATTTTATAGCAACTTTATATCAATTTTTGGGACTAACCTATTGACCTAGTGCCCAGTGCCCAGTGCCAGTTGCTGTTTTTTGCTTGTTTTTTACATCGCAGGAAATCAATATCAAACGGAGTCCAAACACCGCGAAACTTTTCATGGATTTTTTATGGACTAGAAGGCATCCAATGGGCCAGAGCAGCACCTGGGGGTGCCCCGAGGGGGGCACAACCCACCAGGGCACGCCTCGGTGGGTTGTGCCCACCTCGGTGGCCTCCCGCACCGCCTCTTTGCCCTATAAATCGTCAAATATTCCAAAAACCCTCGGGGTTGCCCTAGATCAGAAGTTCCGCCGCTGCAAGCCTCCGTAGCCACGAAAAACCAATCTAGACCCCATTCCGGCACCCTGCCGGAGAGGGAAATCATCACCGGTGGCCATCTTCATCATCCCGGCGGCCACCATGATGAGGAGGGAGTAGTCCACCCTCGGGGCTAAGGGTTTGTACCAGTAGCTATGTGTTTAATCTCTCTCTCTCTTATGTTCTTGAGATGTCACAATCTTGATGTATCGCGGGCTTTGTTAATATAGTTGGATCATATGGTGTTTTCCCCTCTCTATCTTGTTGTGAATTGAGTTTTCCCTTTGAGATTTCGTTTTATCAGATTGAATACTTTTATGGATTTGAGAGCACTTGATATATGTCTTGCATATGAATACCCGTGGTGACAATGGGGTATCGTATTGATTCACTTGATATATGTTTTGGCACTCAACTCGCGGATTCCCGAGGTGACATTGGGGTAATCTATGCATAGGGGTTGATGCACGTTCTTGTCTTTGTTTCTCCGGTAGAAATCTTGGGGCACTCTTTGAGGTTGTTTGTGTTGGATTGAGCATTACGAATCTGAATTTGCTTTGGTGTTATTTTAGTATGAACTCTTGGATAGATTGATTGGAAAGAATAGCTTTGAGGTGGTTTCATACCCTACAAACTATTTATTCTTATGTTCTCCACTAGATAGGAACTTTGGAGTGATTCTTCATCGCACTTTGAGGGATGGTTATATGATCCAATTATATTAGCATTGTTGAGAGGTTGCACTAGTGAAAGTACGGACCCTAGGCCTCATTTTCAAGCATTGCAATACCGTTTGTGCTCCGTTTTATCAATCGCTACCTTGCTGTTTTTTATTGTTCCTATTACAAAAATCAATATTTACTATCATTACTACACTTTTATCACCATCTCTTCGCCGAACTAGTGCACCTATACAATTTGCCATTGTATTGGGTGTGTTGGGGACACAAGAGACTTTTTATTATTTGGTTGCAGGGTTGTTTGAGAGAGACCATCTTCATCCTACACCTCCCACGGATTGATAAACCTTAGGTCATCCACTTGAGGGAAATTTGCTACTGTCCTACAAAACTCTGCGCTTGGAGGCCCAACACGAGTCTACAAGAACAAGTTGTGTAGTAGACATCAAGCTCTTTTCTGGCGCCGTTGCCGGGGAGGTGAGTGCTTGAAGGTATATCTTTAGATCTTGCAATTGAATCTTTTAGTTTCTTGTTTTATCACTAGTTTGGTTTATAAAAGAAAACTACATAAAAAATGGAATTGAGGTTGCATGATATTATTGATCATCTTTATAATATCTTTCTTGAAAATGATGGATCGGAAAATTGTGCTCAATTGTTAGAAGAAGAAGTCAATAAAATGTTTGACACAAAATATTTGAATGATGAGCATGATTGCAATATTGTTAGTATGAATTCTTTGAATATCCAAAATGCTAATGATGATTGCACAAGTCATGACAAAAATGTTTCTTATAAGCATGTCAATTTTTGCGGAGTGAATTGGGAGTACAAATGCACACCAAGAAGGGAAGATAGATTTTGTAAGAAGCATAAATATTTAGAAACGAAAAAGTTGCAAGAGAGGCTAGATGATTGTGCTGAAAGATTTAAATTTTTTTGCCATCCTTGTGAACTTTGTAATGAACATGGTCATTTAAATCTCCAATGCAAATTGTTTCACGATCAAATCGTGTCCAAAAATTGTGATAACTTGATTACCCTTGAGCATCATAAAGAGCTTAGTCTTCTTTTGGGGTATGAAGAAATGAAATGTATAACTGAGGGTATTCCAAAATTTAATCTCGAGAGATTTCTTGATTTTGATCTAGAGGATATTTATATGTTTTGTGCGGTAAATTGCATTGAGAATCCTTATATTGCCAACTATCTAAAGACAAGAAAAGAAATAGAATATGAAGAGAGTACTAATGAAAGGGAAAATATTTCCCAATACCCTCCCAGTGTTTATTATGATGAATCAGGTAACGAGGAGGAGCTTCCTATCCAATCAATCTCTTCAACAAGAAGCTTGAAAAAATTAATTAAACCCACACATGATGTGGTGAAGAAGAAGAAAATAAGAAAGAATAGAGGTAAAAAGGTATCTCTCCCAAATAATGTTGCTCCTATTATTGTTGTGCCTCCTGAAAATGAATCAAAAATAATTGTGGAAGATGATGCACTTGATGATGATTTTGTTATGCCTATTGCTTGTTGTGATGATTATGATTGGGAAGATAATGATACCTCTTATAATCTTGGAAATCTTTTTGGCACCAACTTGGGAAATTATGATGATAGCAATTGTTATACCGTTGGTGCTATTCGTACTATTAATGATGAGAGTGATTATGCTTATGATATGCCAAGTCACAAGCTTGGGGATGCTATGTTTGATGAGAATGACATATTTGAGAATTTATTTGCTGCAATTAATGTTTGTCCCAAGCTTGGGGATAATATGCTTAATGAAGATGATCTTTTTAGTCCCCCTACTTTGAATGATCAAATTTGCTATGATGATTGCATGCCTCCTATCTATGATGAGAACAAAGTTGCTACTTATGATGATTATTGTGATGATACTTATGTTATAAAAAGTAGTGATGATTATATTTATAAAACTTGTCATAGTTATGATTACCCTTTTCCTTAACATTACTATTTTAATGTGGAAACAATTTATAGTATTCGAGTTTCATATGATACTCCCACCATTGTGAATGAGAAGAAATTTTCTTATGTGGAGAGTAATAAAATTTCTATGCTTGTGGATCATGAAGAGAATGCTTTATGTGATGGTTATATTGATGAATCTATTCATGATGCTACTGAAAATTATTATGAGAGAGGAACTTATGATTCATGATGCTCTCTTTATGTTTCAATTCTTATCTTTTTTGCGAGCATTATTGAAATCATCATGCCTAGCTAAAAGGCATTAAAGAAAAGCGCTTGTTGGGAGACAACCCAACACTTTTACCTACTGTTTTTGTGTGTTCACATGGTTATGCTACTGTAGTAATCATGTTTTATTGCTTTTATTTGAATAAAGTGCCAAGTAAAGATTTTGGGATAGTGTGGATGATAGTTGACTTGATTCTGTGCAAAAACAGAAACTTTTGCGCCCAGTAACAGAATTGTTTAAATTCACTGGAGCATTGAAAACTCTGAATTTTTTACAGTTGATGGTATACAAATTTTCTACGTTTTCCTAATTTTTCAGAATTTTTGGAGTTACAGAAGTATGACCTTAATTCAGATCTTTACATACTGTTCTGTTTTTGACAGATTCTGTTTTCAATGCATAGTTTGCTTGTTTTATGGTTTCTATGGCTTATATTGCTTAATATAAATTGTGGAAATTGTAGAGTACAGTAGTCATTGTGTGAGAACAATTATGAATCTTATCTTTACAGTACCAAAGTGAATGATTTGTCTTTATCATACTAACCCATCTCACGAAGTTCCGTTAAGTTTTGTGTGATTGAAGTTTTCAAGTTTTGGGTGAGACATCAATATGAGGAGAATAAGGAGTGACAAGACCCTAAGCTTGGGCATGCCCAAGGCATTCCCAAGGCAATATTCAAGGAAGATCCAAGCAACTAAGCTTGGGGATGCCCCGGAAGGCATCCCCTCTTTCGTCTTCAACATTATCGGTAACTTCACTTGGAGCTATATTTTCATTCGTCACATGATATGAGTTTTGCTTGAAGAGTCATTTTATTTTATTAGGATTTGATTTCTGTTATTTAGAGTAATATTTTTCATCTTTTACTTCAATAAAAATGTCAGGTATAGCCTTTGCCATGCTTATTTTGCAAGTATATGAGTTGCTGTTTCAAAACAGAAAGTTTATCGCTGTTACAATAATTATCCAGAAAAGTCAGAATGTGATAAAATGTTGAATTTTTTTGAAAAATAAGCTATGATAAATTTTCTACAGTGTGCTAAATTTTCAGAATTTTTGGAGTTAGATTAGTATGAATACTCTTGCATTCTTTACAGACTGTCCTGTTTTGGCAGATTGCTGTTATGTTTGCATTGTTTGCATATGTTTGCTTGTTTAATAATTCTATTTGAGGATAGGACTATTAAATATGCAGAGGCATTTAGTATGCAATGTTAAATTATAATTTTAGTGATTTGCTACAGTAGAGAATGATAAGGTTTTGCATTGGTTTATACTAACTTATCTCACGAGTTCTTGTTGAGTTTTGTGTGGATGAAGTTTTTAAGATTTAGGGAAACCGTGATATGAGAGGAATTAAGGAGACACAAAAGCTCAAGCTTGGGGATGCCCAAGGCATTCCAAGTTAATATTCTAAGAAGTCTCAAGCATCTAAGCTTGGGGATGCCCCGGTAGGCATCCCATCTTTCTTCTTCAACAATTATCAGTTAGTATCGGTTGAGCCTAAGTTCTTGCTTCTTCACATGATGTGTGCTATTCTTGGATTGTCATTTTATTTTGTTTTACTTGCTGTTTTAATAAAATACTTAGATCTGCAAGTTTTAAATAAGATAGAGTCCTCACATAGCTATCTATTTACTTAACTACTCGATTGATCTTCACTTATATCTTTTTGGAGTAGCTTGTCATTTACTCTTGTGCTTCACTTATATCCTATGAGTAAATTGTTGAATGAATTGAATATCATGAAGTTGAAATTATATGTTCATATCATGCCTAGTGGTAGCTTCACATTGGGTTTAGAAAGTGAAATATTTTGAAGCTTGACAATCACAATATTTGTCATACAAGCAATTCCTGAATGATTACTATAAGGAAGAGAACTTTCACATGGAAATACACTATCTTGGAAATCTTTTGTGATTGTGAGCCCCCATCAAAATATTATATGCCAAAATTGTTGATGTTGGACAAGGAAGACAATGTAATGATTTATGTTTGTTCATATTCACATAGAAGTTATATTGTCATAGATCCTTCAACATGTGGTGCTTGCCCCCCATCTTTGCTAGCCAAAAATTCCGCACCAAGTAGAGATACTACTTGTGCATCCAAAAACCATTAAACCCAAGTCTTATTTTCAAGAGTCCGCCATACCTACCTAAGGATTGAGTAAGATCCTTCAAGTAAGTTGTCATCGGTGCAATAAGGCAATAAAAATTGCTTCTAAAAGTGTTAGATCATTTAGTGTAAGAGAAAATTGAGCGTTGTACGAACTTGTGATTGCAAAGAATAAAAGCAACAGACTGCATAATAAAGGTTGCTATCATAAGGGGCAATATAAAGTGACGTTCTTTTGCACTAAGGGGTTGAGCATACAAACAAATAAGCGCATGGCAACCTCTGCTTCCCTCTGCGAATCGCCTATCTTTTACTTTTATGTATTTACTTTTATGCAAGAGTCAAAGTTTTTCTCTCTATTCCTTTTTATTTTTCTCTTTTGGCAAGCATCATGTGGTGAGGAAAGATCTAGGAACATATATCCAGTTGGATATGGGTAGCATGAGTTATTATTGTTGACATCACCCTTGAGGTGAATACGTTGGGAGGCGAAATTATAAGCCCCCATCTTTCTATGTGTCCGGTTGAAACGTTTTGCTCATGTGTATGCGGTGAGTGTTAGCAATCATAAAAGACTATATGATGGTTGAGTATGTGGAGCTCTTACTTAGACTCTGTTGAATAAGTTGAATTGCAATTGTTTGGTGACTGAGAACATAGGTTGTTGAATTTCAAGAGAATTCATTGTTTGAACCTTAACATGTGAATTGGTTGCTACTTTAACATGAGAAGTTTTATAAGAAAGAATTGCTGTTATGATGCTAGGAAAAGTGATTGAAATTATCATTGATCAAACTTATGCACTTTGCTAGCATTCACACTTCATAAATTATTTCTTTTATCATTTACCTACTCGAGGACGAGTAGGAATTAAGCTTGGGGATGCTGATACGTCTCCAACGTATCTATAATTTATGAAGTATTCATGCTGTTATATTATCATTCTTGGATGTTTTACAATCATTTTATAGCAACTTTATATCATTTTTTGGGACTAACCTATTGACCCAGTGCCCAGTGCCAGTTGCTGTTTTTTGCTTGTTTTTTACATCGCAGGAAATCAATATCAAACGGAGTCCAAACACAGCGAAACTTTTCGTGGATTTTTTCTGGACCAGAAGACATCCAATGGGCCAGAGCAGCACCTGGGGGTGCCCCGAGGGGTCACAACCCACCAGGGCGCGCCTGGGCCCCCAGGCATGCCCCGGTGGGTTGTGCCCACCTCCGTGGCCTCCCGCACCGCCTCTTTGCCCTATAAATCGTCAAATATTCCAAAAACCCTCGGGGTTGCCCTAGATCAGAAGTTCCGCCGCCGCAAGCCTCTGTAGCCATGAAAAACCAATCTAGTCCCCATTTCGGCACCCTGCCGGGGAGGGAAATCATCACCGGTGGCCATCTTCATCATCCCGGCGGCCACCATGATGAGGAGGGAGTAGTCCACCCTCGGGGCTGAGGGTTTGTACCAGTAGCTATGTGTTTAATCTCTCTCTCTTGTGTTCTTGAGATGTCATGATCTTGATGTATCGCGGGCTTTGTTAATATAGTTGGATCATATGGTGTTTTCCCCTCTCTATCTTGTTGTGAATTGAGTTTTCCCTTTGAGATTTTGTTTTACCAGATTGAATACTTTTATGGATTTGAGAGCACTTGATATATGTCTTGCATATGAATACCCGTGGTGACAATGGGGTATCGTATTGATTCACTTGATATATGTTTTGGCATTCAACTCGCGGATTCCCGAGGTGACATTGGGGTAATCTATGCATAGGGGTTGATGCACGTTCTTGTCTTTGTTTCTCCGGTAGAAATCTTGGGGCACTCTTTGAGGTTCTTTGTGTTGGATTGAGCATTACGAATCTGAATTTGCTTTGGTGTTATTTTAGTATGAACTCTTGGATAGATCAATCGGAAATAATAGCTTTGAGGTGGTTTCGTACCCTACAAACAATTTATTCTTATGTTCTCCGCTAGATAGGAACTTTGGATTGATTCTTCATCGCACTTTGAGGGATGGTTATATGATCCAATTATATTAGCATTGTTGAGAGGTTGCACTAGTGAAAGTACGGACCCTAGGCCTCATTTTCAAGCATTGCAATACCGTTTGTGCTCCTTTTTATCAATCGCTACCTTGCTGTTTTTTATTGTTCCTATTACAAAAATCAATATTTACTATCATTACTACACTTTTATCACCATCTCTTCGCCGAACTAGTGCACCTATACAATTTGCCATTGTATTGGGTGT
This sequence comes from Thinopyrum elongatum, assembly GCA_011799875.1. Taxonomy (NCBI): domain Eukaryota; kingdom Viridiplantae; phylum Streptophyta; class Magnoliopsida; order Poales; family Poaceae; genus Thinopyrum; species Thinopyrum elongatum. The sequence goes on along the minus strand of CM022301.1, from coordinate 463,874,577 downwards.
GTTGGGGACACAAGAGACTTTTTATTATTTGGTTGCAGGGTTGTTTGAGAGAGACCATCTTCATCCTACACCTCCCACGGATTGATAAACCTTAGGTCATCCACTTGAGGGAAATTTGCTACTGTCCTACAAAACTCTGCGCTTGAAGGCCCAACACGAGTCTACAAGAACAAGTTGTGTAGTAGACATCAAGGATCCTCAAAAAACTCCACTTAACGAAGAACGGGTGGAACAGTCAGCAGCAGCAACGACAGCTAAACAGGTGAAGTTGCGCAAAATGTTTCTACAAAATTATAGCTTAATCTCAATAAAATAATGCCTATTCACAATCAAATAGCTCAAAACACGCACCGAACGCTTTGCTATTTTCCTGTCACAGCTGCTAAAATTAAAATAAAGTAGCAAACTAAATTATTTAACGCTTTTTCCATGATAACGCAGAAACATGAAGAAGGCAACCACACAGATACAATCAATGAAGCAAACACTCAGATAGTTCTACAGAAACTTGGTTATGATATTTCAGAGAAAGAACCAGACACTATCGAAGAAAACCCTACACTGTCGTACGACGGTGATTCTCCTGGCAAAGAGGTTACTGCCAATCAGGTCAAGACTGAAAAACAAGACGGAAAAGACCACCAGCAAGACATGACGGTTGACAAGCAAAAACATGACGCTAACAAAAGCACAGACGACTCAAACGAGAATGCAGCAGAAATTGGACAAAAGGGTACTGATGAATCCAGCTTCGAATGTACAACGCAAAAAGGGCAACATCACATGCCGTCAGAAGCAGAATGAGAACAAGAAAGGAACAACACTAGACCAGGCGTATCTTCTAGCATCGAAGCAGGCAAGACAATAGAAACTTAATTGCTATCTTGCGACTTGAAATTATTTATATTCAATTCAAAATCATCCCAGGCACAAAGGAGAAAGGGGGCAAACATAGTGATGCCGTCAACAAAGCCATCGAAGACCTGTACAACGCTATATGCAAGCCATGGACAAAGAAAGAAAGGTAAGTTCATGTAACTAACACACAACACATTCTTACATACAATGATTTTAAATGTATTTTGTGTCAACTAAAATACTTTTCTAAATATACTTTGCAGGGATGAACTTTTCATTACAACGGACAAGTTCGATGTCAATCTAGGTCATGTCGCCGAAAGCTTCAAGGTCGGTAACCCAGTGAGTAGCGAAGCAATCGAGCCCATGCTAACGATCTTGAGAAATCAACTCAATGGCACAGGGAGAAAGATTCTATCATTAAGCAACACTGTAAGTAAAGATCACGGCAAAAGGATCATGTTTAAAACGATAAATATCAGTTTATAAATAGATAAACTTCGCCTATAACTGAACTGACAAATTCCCTTTGTGTATGTATGATAAAACAAGCAGCACTCAATAAAGGAAGCTGACAACGAAGATCCAATGTGCTACAAAAATAATGATCAAGCACATATCAGAAAAAAAACTACTACTTGCCAGGCTTAGAGCATTTTTCAACATAGAAGAAGAAGAAGAAAAACTGCAAGATTATAACATGGTAAGAGAATCAGCTGTTACAAAAACAAAATCCAATTACGTATGATATGCAAAGTTCTCTTTCATGACAGACAAATCATGTCTAAATCTAAGAAGATTTCCAAATGTTTTCTTTTTATCTTGTGTTTTGCAGTTCCTTCTACCATGTTCGATGCGCGGGTTTAAGAAAGACGAACCTACAAGTCATTACTTCACCGTTACAGTTAACATGGAAAAACAGCGCTTTGAACTCCTTGACTCTTCAACTCCATATCCAGGCACAATAGAATTCTTCAACACTGTAACCAGCAAATTAATGAAAATCTGGAAGCACGTAAGCACAGAGCTCCAGCTTTCACAAAGAAGTATCGACCACTTCAAAAAGGTCAAACTGCAGGTGCCACTTCAGGGAGAAGACACGTAAGTGTTGGGGATCGTAGCAGAATTTTAAAATTTTCTACGCATCACCAAGATCAATCTATGGAGTCACCTAGCAACGAGAGAGGGGAGTGCATCTACATACCCTTGTAGATCGCGAGCGGAAGCGTTCAAGAGAACGGGGTTGATGGAGTCGTACTCGTCGTGATCCAAATCACCGATGACCGAGCGCCGAACGGACGGCACCTCCGTGTTCAACGCACGTACGGTTGGGAGAGACGTCTCCTCCTTCTTGATCCAGCAAGGGGGAAGGAGAGGTTGATGAGGATCCAGCAGCACGACGGCGTGGTGGTGGAAGCAGCGGGATCTCGGCAGGGCTTCACCAAGCACCAACGAGAGGGAGAGGTGTCACGGGAGGAGAGGGAGGCGCCAGGGGCTGGGGTGTGTCCTCCCTCCCACCCCTCCACTATTTATAGGGGGAAGGGGAGAGGGGGCCGGCCCCCTCAGATCCAATCTGAGGGGAGGGGCGGCGGCCAAGGGGTGGCTTGCCCCCCAAGCCAGGTGGAGGCGCCCCCCACCCCTAGGGTTCCCAACCCTAGGCGCAGGGGAGGCCCATAGGGGGGCGCACCAGCCCACCAGGGGCTGGTTCCCTTCCCACTTCAGCCCATGGGGCCTTCCGGGATAGGTGGCCCCACCCGGTGGACCCCCGGGACCCTTCCGGTGGTCCCAGTACAATACCGATTACCCCCGAAACCTTCCCGGTGGCCGAAACTGGACTTCCTATATACAATTCTTTACCTCCGGACCATTCCGGAACTCCTCGTGATGTCCGGGATCTCATCCGGGACTCCGAACAACTTTCGGGTTACCGCATACTAATATCTCTACAACCCTAGCGTCACCGAACCTTAAGTGTGTAGACCCTACAGGTTCGGGAGACACGCAGACATGACCGAGACGACTCTCCGGTCAATAACCAACAGCGGGATCTGGATACCCATGTTGGCTCCCACATGCTCCTCGATGATCTCATCGGATGAACCACGATGTCGAGGATTCAATCAATCCCGTACGCAATTCCCTTTGTCTATCGGTACGATACTTGCCCGAGATTCGATCGTCGGTATACCGATACCTTGTTCAATCTCGTTACCGGCAAGTCTCTTTACTCGTTTCCATAACACATCATCCTGTGAACAACTCCTTGATCACATTGAGCTCATTATGATGATGTCCTACCGAGTGGGCCCAGAGGTACCTCTCCGTCACACGGAGTGACAAATCCCAGTCTCGATTCGTGCCAACCCAACAGACACTTTCGGAGATACCCGTAGTGCACCTTTATAGCCACCCAGTTACGTTGTGACGTTTGGTACACCCAAAGCACTCCTACGGTATCCGGGAGTTGCACAATCTCATGGTCGAAGGAAAAGTTACTTGACATTGGAAAAGCTTTAGCAAACGAACTACACGATCTAGTGCTAGGCTTAGGATTGGGTCTTGTCCATCACATCATTCTCCTAATGATGTGATCCCGTTATCAATGACATCCAATGTCCATGGTCAGGAAACCGTAACCATCTATTGATCAACGAGCTAGTCAACTAGAGGCTTACTAGGGACACGTTGTGGTCTTATGTATTCACACATGTATTATGATTTCCGGATAACACAATTATAGCATGAATAACAGACAATTATGATGAACAAGGAAATATAATAATAACCATTTTATTATTGCCTCTAGGGCATATTTCCAACAGTCTCCCACTTGCACTAGAGTCAATAATCTAGTTACATTGTGATGAATCGAACACCCATAGAGTTCTGGTGTTGATCATGTTTTGCTCGTGAAAGAGGTTTAGTCAACGGATCTGCTACATTCAAATCCGTGTGCACTTTACAAATATCTATGTCTCCATCTTGAACATGTTCACGTATGGAGTTGAAGCGACGCTTGATATGCCTGGTCTTCTTGTGAAACCTGGGCTCCTTGGCAAGGGCAATAGCTCCAGTGTTATCACAGAAGAGAGCCATTGGACCCGACGCATTTGGAATGACTCCTAGGTCGGTGATGAACTCCTTCATCCATACTGCTTCGTGTGCTGCCTCCGAGGCTGCTATGTACTCCGCTTCGCATGTAGATCCCGCCACGACGCTTTGCTTGCAACTGCACCAGCTTACCGCTCCACCATTCAAAATATACACGTATCCGGTTTGTGACTTGGAGTCATCCGGATCTGCGTCGAAGCTAGCGTCGACGTAACCCTTTACGACGAGCTCTTCGTCACCTCCATATACGAGAAACATATCCTTAGTCCTTTTCAGGTACTTCAGGATGTTCTTGACCGCTGTCCAGTGTTCCTTGCCAGGATTACTTTGGTACCTACCTACCAAACTTACTGCAAGGTTTACATCAGGTCTGGTACACAGCATGGCATACATAATAGACCCTATGGCTGAGGCATAGGGGATGACACTCATCTCTTCTATATCTTCTGCCGTGGTCGGGCATTGAGCCGTGCTCAATCTCACACCTTGCAATACAGGCAAGAACCCCTTCTTGGACTGATCCATATTGAACTTCTTCAATATCTTATCAAGGTATGTGCTTTGCGAAAGACCTATGAGGCGTCTCGATCTATCCCTATAGATCTTGATGCCTAATATATAAGCAGCTTCTCCAAGGTCCTTCATTGAAAAACACTTATTCAAGTAGGCCTTTATACTTTCCAAGAATTCTATATCATTTCCCATCAGCAGTATGTCATCCACATATAATATGAGAAATGCTACAGAGCTCCCACTCACTTTCTTGTAAACACAAGCTTCTCCATAAGTCTGTGTGAACCCAAACGCTTTGATCATCTCATCAAAGCGAATGTTCCAACTCCGAGATGCTTGCACCAGCCCATAGATTGAGCGCTGGAGCTTGCATACCTTGTCAGCATTCTCAGGGTCGACAAAACCTTCCGGTTGCATCATATACAACTCTTCCTTAAGAAAACCATTAAGGAATGCCATTTTGACGTCCATTTGCCATATCTCATAATCATAGTATGCGGCAATTGCTAACATGATTCTGACGGATTTCAGCTTCGCTACGGGTGAGAAAGTCTCATCGTAGTCAACCCCTTGAACTTGTCGATAACCCTTAGCGACAAGCCGAGCCTTATAGATGGTCACATTACCATCCGCGTCAGTCTTCTTCTTAAAGATCCATTTATTTTCTATGGCTTGCCGATCATCGGGCAAGTCAGTCAAAGTCCATACTTCGTTTTCATACATGGATCCTATCTCGGATTTCATGGCTTCAAGCCATTTGTCGGAATCCGGGCCCGCCATCGCTTCTTCATAGTTCGAAGGTTCACTGTTGTCTAACAACATGATTTCCAGGACAGGATTGCCGTACCACTCTGGTGCGGAACATGTCCTTGTGGACCTTCGAAGTTCAGTGGTAGCTTGATCATGATCATTATCATTAACTTCCTCTCTAGCCGGTGCAGGCTCCACAGAAACATTTTTCTGTGCTGCGCTACTCTCCGGTTCGAGGGCCATCTCATCAAGCTCCACTTTCCTCCCACTTACTTCTTTCGAGAGAAACTCTTTCTCTAGAAAGGATCCATTCCTGGCAACAAAGATCTTGCCCTCGGATCTTAGGTAGAAGGTATACCCAATAGTTTCCTTAGGGTATCCTATGAATACGCATTTTTCCGACTTGGGTTCGAGCTTCTCTGGTTGAAGTTTCTTCACATAAGCATCGCATCCCCAAACTTTCAGAAACGACAGCTTAGGTTTCTTCCCAAACCATAATTCATACGGTGTCGTCTCAACGGATTTTGACGGTGCCCTATTTAAAGTGAATGCGGCAGTCTCTAAAGCATAACCCCAAAAAGATAGCGGTAGATCAGTAAGAGACATCATAGATCGCACCATATCCAATAGAGTGCGATTACGACGTTCGGACACACCGTTACGCTGAGGTGTTCCAGGTGGCGTGAGTTGTGAAACAATTCCACATTTCCTTAAGTGCGTGCCAAATTCATGACTCAAATATTCTCCTCCACGATCTGATCGTAAGAACTTTATTTTCTTGTCACGTTGATTCTCAACCTCATTCTGAAATTCCTTGAACTTTTCAAAGGTCTCAGACTTGTGCTTCATCAAGTAGACATACCCATATCTACTCAAATCATCGGTGAGGGTGAGAACATAACGATAACCACCGCGAGCCTCAACACTCATTGGACCACACACATCAGTATGTATGATCTCCAATAAGTTGGTTGCTCGCTCCATTGTTCCGGAGAATGGAGTCTTGGTCATCTTGCCCAAGAGGCATGGTTCGCATCTGTCAAATGATTCATAATCAAGAGACTCCAAAAGTCCATCTGCATGGAGTTTCTTCATGCGTTTAACACCGATATGACCAAGACGGCAGTGCCACAAGTATGTGGGACTATCGTTATCAACCTTGCATTTCTTGGCATTCACATTATAAACATGTGTAACATCACGTTCGAGATTCAATAAAAATAAACCATTCACCAGCGGGGCATGACCATAAAACATATCTCTCATATAAATAGAACAACCATTATTCTCAGATTTAAATGAGTAGCCATCTTGCATTAAGCGAGATCCAGATACAATGTTCATGCTCAAAGCTGGCACTAAATAACAATTATTGAGGTTTAAAACTAATCCCGTAGGTAGATGCAGAGGTAGCGTGCCGACGGCGATCACATCGACCTTGGAACCATTCCCGACGAGCATCGTCACCTCGTCCTTTGCCAGTCTACGCTGATTCCGCAGTTCTTGCTTTGAGTTACAAATATGAGCAACCGCACCGGTATCAAATACCCAGGAACTACTACGAGTGCTGGTAAGGTACACATCAATTACATGTATATCACATATACCTTTGGTATTGCCGGCCTTCTTATCTGCTAAGTACTTGGGGCAATTCCGCTTCCAGTGACCGTTTCCCTTGCAATAAAAGCACTCAGTCTCAGGCTTGGGTCCATTCTTTGACTTCTTCCCGGCAGCTGGCTTACCGGGCGCGGCAACTCCCTTGCCGTCCTTCTTGAAGTTCTTCTTACCCTTGCCCTTCTTGAACTTAGTGGTTTTATTCACCATCAACACTTGATGTTCCTTTCTGATCTCTGCCTCCGCTGACTTCAGCATCGCATATACCTCAGGAATGGTCTTTTCCATTCCCTGCATGTTGAAGTTCATCACAAAGCTCTTGTAGCTAGGTGGAAGCGACTGGAGGATTCTGTCAATGACCGCGTCATCCGGGAGATTAATCCCCAGCTGAGACAAGCGGCTGTGCAACCCAGACATTTTGAGTATGTGCTCGCTGACAGAACTATTTTCCTCCATCTTACAGCTGTAGAACTTATCGGAGACTTCATATCTCTCGATCCGGGCATGAGCTTGGAAAACCATCTTCAGCTCTTCGAACATCTCATATGCTCCGTGATGCTCAAAACGCTTTTGGAGCCCCGGTTCTAAGCTGAAGAGCATGCCGCACTGAACGAAGGAGTAATCATCGGTGCGTGTCTGCCAAACGTTCAAATCGTCTGGCAGTGCTGGGAGAGCAGGTGGGCCACCTAACGGTGCTTCAAAGACATATGATTTCTTGGCAGCTATGAGGATAATCCTCAGGTTACGGACCCAGTCCGCATAGTTGCTACAATCGTCTTTCAGCTTGTTTTTCTCTAGGAACGCGTTGAAGTTGAGGGTAACATTAGCGTTGGCCATTTGATCTACAAGGTAGATATGTAACATTTAGACTAAGTTCATGACAATTAAGTTCATCTAATCAAATTATGTAATGAACTCCCACTCAGATAGACATCCCTCTCGTCATCTAAGTGATACATGATCCGAATCGACTAGGCCGTGTCCGATCATCACGTGAGACGGACTAGTCATCAACGGTGAACATCTCCATGTCGATCGTATCTTCTATACGACTCATGTTCGACCTTTCGGTCTCTTGTGCTCCGAGGCCATGTCTGTACATGCTAGGCTCGTCAAGTCAACCTAAGTGTATTGCTGTGTAAATCTGGCTTACACCCGTTGTATTCGAACGTTAGAATCTATCACACCCGATCAACACGTAGTGTTTCGAAACAACGAACCTTCGCAACGGTGCACAGTTAGGGGGAACACTTTCTTGAAATTTTAGTGAGGGATCATCTTATATGCTACCGTCGTTCTTAAGAAAATAAGATGCAAAAAACATGATAAACATCACATGCAATCAAAATAGTGACATGATATGGCCATTATCACTTCGCTCCTTTTGATCTCCATCTTCGGGGCTCCATGATCATCATCGTCACCGGCATGACACCATGATCTCCATCATCATGATCTCCATCATCGTGTCTTCATGAAGTTGTCTCGCCAACTATTACTTCTACTACTATGGCTAACGGTTAGCAATAAAGTAAAGTGATTACATGGCGAATTTCAATGACACGCAGGTCATATAATAAATTAAGACAACTCCTATGGCTCCTGCCGGTTGTCATACTCATCGACATGCAAGTCGTGATTCCTATTACAAGAACATGATCATCTCATACATCACATATATCATTTATCACATCCTTTGGCCATATCACATCACAAAGCACTTGCTGCAAAAACAAGTTAGACGTCCTCTAATTGTTGTTGCAAGTTTTTACGTGGCTGCTATAGGTTTCTAGCAAGAACGTTTCTTACCTACGCCAAAACCACAACGTGATATGCCAATTTCTATTTACCCTTCATAAGGACCCTGTTCATCGAATCCGATCCGACTAAAGTGGGAGAGACAGACACCCGCTAGCCACCTTATGCAACTAGTGCATGTCAGTCGGTGGAACCTGTCTCACGTAAGCGTACGTGTAAGGTCGGTCCGGGCCGCTTCATCCCACAGTGCCGCCGAATCAAGATAAGACTAGTAACGGCAAGAAGATTGACAAATCGACGCCCACAACTACTTTGTGTTCTACTCGTGCAAGATACTACGCATAGACCTAGCTCATGATGCCACTGTTGGGGATCGTAGCAGAATTTTAAAATTTTCTACGCATCACCAAGATCAATCTATGGAGTCACCTAGCAACGAGAGAGGGGAGTGCATCTACATACCCTTGTAGATCGCGAGCGGAAGCGTTCAAGAGAACGGGGTTGATGGAGTCGTACTCGTCGTGATCCAAATCACCGATGACCGAGCGCCGAACGGACGGCACCTCCGTGTTCAACACACATACGGTTGGGAGAGACGTCTCCTCCTTCTTGATCCAGCAAGGGGGAAGGAGAGGTTGATGAGGATCCAGCAGCACAACGGCGTGGTGGTGGAAGCAGCGGGATCTCGGCAGGGCTTCACCAAGCACCAACGAGAGGGAGAGGTGTCACGGGAGGAGAGGGAGGCGCCAGGGGCTGGGGTGTGTCCTCCCTCCCACCCCTCCACTATTTATAGGGGGAAGGGGAGAGGGGGCCGGCCCCCTCAGATCCAATCTGAGGGGAGGGGCGGCGGCCAAGGGGTGGCTTGCCCCCCAAGCCAGGTGGAGGCGCCCCCACCCCTAGGGTTCCCAACCCTAGGCGCAGGGGAGGCCCATAGGGGGGCGCACCAGCCCACCAGGGGCTGGTTCCCTTCCCACTTCAGCCCATGGGGCCTTCCGGGATAGGTGGCCCCACCCGGTGGACCCCCGGGACCCTTCCGGTGGTCCCGGTACAATACCGATTACCCCCGAAACCTTCCCGGTGGCCGAAACTGGACTTCCTATATACAATTCTTTACCTCCGGACCATTCCGGAACTCCTCGTGACGTCCGGGATCTCATCCGGGACTCCGAACAACTTTCGGGTTACCGCATACTAATATCTCTACAACCCTAGCGTCACCGAACCTTAAGTGTGTAGACCCTACGGGTTCGGGAGACACGCAGACATGACCGAGACGACTCTCCGGTCAATAACCAACAGCGGGATCTGGATACCCATGTTGGCTCCCACATGCTCCTCGATGATCTCATCGGATGAACCACGATGTCGAGGATTCAATCAATCCCGTACGCAATTCCCTTTGTCTATCGGTACGATACTTGCCCGAGATTCGATCGTCGGTATACCGATACCTTGTTCAATCTTGTTACCGGCAAGTCTCTTTACTCGTTTCCGTAACACATCATCCTGTGAACAACTCCTTGATCACATTGAGCTCATTATGATGATGTCCTACCGAGTGGGCCCAGAGGTACCTCTCCGTCACACGGAGTGACAAATCCCAGTCTCGATTCGTGCCAACCCAACAGACACTTTCGGAGATACCCGTAGTGCACCTTTATAGCCACCCAGTTACGTTGTGACGTTTGGTACACCCAAAGCACTCCTACGGTATCCGGGAGTTGCACAATCTCATGGTCTAAGGAAAAGTTACTTGACATTGGAAAAGCTTTAGCAAACGAACTACACGATCTAGTGCTAGGCTTAGGATTGGGTCTTGTCCATCACATCATTCTCCTAATGATGTGATCCCGTTATCAATGACATCCAATGTCCATGGTCAGGAAACCGTAACCATCTATTGATCAACGAGCTAGTCAACTAGACGCTTACTAGGGACACGTTGTGGTCTTATGTATTCACACATGTATTACGATTTCCGGATAACACAATTATAGCATGAATAACAGACAATTATCATGAACAAGGAAATATAATAATAACCATTTTATTATTGCCTCTAGGGCATATTTCCAACAGTAAGCACTTCCAACATTTCTCTTCTTTCTTTTTTTCAATGCAACATTTACTACTACCATTCCTCCAACAATTGTCTTGTTTCTTTTTTTCAATGCAACAATTACTACTACCATTCCTCCAACATTTCTCTTCTTTCCGTTTCTCAAATGCAACAATTTTACTACTACCATTCCTCCACATGAAGAATGGACTGCGCATTCTATATGTACATGAACGTGAAGCACTACTCCAAAGATGGAACAACAGCGGCCTTACAGGAACAACAAGTACCAGAGTTGAGGAAAAAAGTTCTATATCAACTAATCAGTCAACACAGAGGCAATACCGCACTGTCATTAATCAAGTGTACAACAGGTTAGTCTTTTCAGAAACAAAACCTTACAATTTTGTCACACTACCAACTACTAATAATTTTTTTTTAATTTTTGATTCTAATAGATATGCTGAAGTATGAAGTCGATATGGGAGACAAAGAAATGCAACAGACAGAATGTTGCGTACTAGAAGAGTTTTCGCAAAATCCCAAGCCCAAGGAACATATTATGCATGCAACAACCACCCAGGAGCAAGAAGTTATTGATATATGCAGTGAACATAAAGATCTTATGCATGTGAGCAGCCATGTCGTCGTCAAAGAATCTTGCACAGACCACAAACAGAAAGAACCACCAATAGAACCAGATCAACCACCTGCAGACGACAAGATACCACACCAATCTGAAGAGGCAATGGTCACCACTAACGAGCAAAATATCAACAGCAATATCCCGAGCACAGAGCAACTTGAACAAACAGGCACTCCTTTAAAAGAGGACGACAGAAGCAACGACGTACCAACTAGACAAGAACATCTTTCCGAGCAGAAGAAACAACATGTTCTTCTTCAAGAAGAAACAGGCTCGACAAACAATCAGCAAGGCACCTCAAGCACCGTCTCTTTAGACTTCTTAAAACCCAAAACGACGAAAAAGCATGAAGAAGTTGATGAATTTATTTTAAGCCTTGACCGGACCTACTAAAGCTATACAATGAGCTTATACAGATGGGCCATACATTCGATGAAATCAAAACATTACGGATTCAGGACGAAGAGCGTGAATTCAACAAAAAAGGCACACCGTATCTGGCAAGCTTGCAGCAAGAATCAAGAGAACATTCAATGGCTCAATCATCTGAGAACAAGTCAGCCAAGAAAACCTCGGTCAAGAAGAGGCCGGTGAAGCCTTCGAGCAGGCTCCATGGAAAAATCAAGATTCCTACATTTGTGCCAGGAGATTTCAAATTTATGAACAAAGCCAAGGCACTTCATGATTACTTATTCAGCAAAGAAGGACAGGAAGAATGCGGTCAGTAAGTACTTTCTCTTGTTAAAACAAAAAAGAGAGAAGTGTTGCTCCTTTTTAAAGCCACCTAACTAATGTATAAACCTTTTATGCTTGCAGTCTAGACGTATATAATAGCTCAAAGCGACCCGATTGGATTACAGGACAAAACATAATGCAACAACTACGAAGAGGAGATGGACAGATGGAGGGCTCCATCGCAAACGTATTGTTCGAAGAATGGGCGGAGCAGGAACAATACAACAGAACCGATAAAGCCATACTCTCCGCAAAATTTGCAAACGTATGAAGTCCAATTGGACAAAAAATACTTGCATCATTTCGGTGATTATATGTTTCAACTAAAAAGTACACAACTTTTTTGTCGCAGCTTGTGCTCGGTGTTAATCTTGGAGAAGCAGGGGGACTACGAGAATTCAATGAGGAAGAAGCATTGAAAGAGTTTGTACCCCTTGTAAGAGGGAAAGAACTTTTAAAGAAAAAGCTGGTAAGCTAATAGAAATATACAAACATAAATCATTCTTCCTAAAGATTGCACATTTACATGTCATTTAATTCGCCTGACAACAATGATCTTTAGCTCACTCTGTCTCCAAACACCGCAGATTATGATACCTCACAACACTGCTAAACACTTCACATTGTACGTGCTGAACAAGTACAAGAGCTCCATCAACATACTTGACTCACTGAATTACAGACACACAAGAAATAATACATGGAAAAAACACCATAAGGATCACCCAGAACTGGTACGTCATTTCAACCTTGGTTTTCTAATTCTTGCATTACCTTTCTTAATGGAAATATCCAACAATAAAACCAAACCGTAATCACAGATTAAAAGGATGTATGCACTCATGAAGAAGCATTACGGAGAAGTGGAACTAGAAGCCAACAGTGAACCGAACTGGTCGAGGATAGCAGAAACACCTAACAGAGTTTGCGTGCCAAAACAGCAGGGTACCCAATGCGGACACTTCATGGTTCAATTTGTAAAATACTGGAATGGCATTGATCTCACAAAGGACGATGAGGATTTCCATGTAAGTGAATAGTATGAGCAACAACTTTATTTTAGAAGCAGCACTCCTTGAATTCTTCAATTATTTCAACAAAGAAAAATAAAAGAATATCCGATGACCTTCATTCAGCATAGCAAGGTAGATGCCGAGTGGAAACCAGAGTTCCTTTTTACAGCCATATTTGGTGAAACCAACGAAGTAAAGTGCAAGCAACTACCTGGAAGAATCAAAGAATTCAAACCAGAAAGTTCAAAGTTCTTTTCCCCCAGCAAAGGTAAGAAAATTATTTCTGGTTATCTTTTTTTGTAATGACCTACCCATGGTTGACCAATGTCTTTAGTATCACGAGAGCTTACATATTACATATTTGCTTCCTCTGACAGAAACAAATGCAACAAAAAGGAAAAAAGGACGAAGCACCAATCCATACCCAAAACATTCACATTGCTTCCGACACACAAAGGAGGCGTCCGACCTCTTCCAAATAGTCATGAGCGACAGCTGGCAGGAGGAATTCAAAAAGTGAGTTGTTTTCTATTGCACCTCAAGATAGTTGGACTGAGGCTAAAAAGAATATAAAATTCTGTTTCTCACTGACTCTCACCTCCAAAATTATTTTATTTTCCTTTCGCAGCAAAACTGTATTTAAGCACATTCATAGAGAGAGCGAAAGCACGCAACTTACTGGAGCCCAACTAAAGGCAGTATTTGGTCCAAGACCAGCACAGGCGAACATACCACATCATATAGAAAAGAGAGTGCTCGATGATATAGCAGAAATCTGGGAAAGCAGACTAGATTCAAAAGAGAGTGATATAGTAATTTTAGGCCCAAACTTTGCAGAGGTAAAATTTTAAAAAGCACAAACTTGTCTTTATTGCAACGCCTGCTCTTTATATTGATACAGAGCTATTTTTCTGACAATTTTTTATCGTAATTATTGTTTGCAGCATATACTGGATTTAAAGAATCACAAAACTACTATTAGCAAATATAAAACTGAATTGCAAACAACAAAGAATCAATTGGTTCCCATGTATCTCAAAGAACAACAACAGAATAAGCTCTCAACAGCAAACATGGTAACATCCCTTTGCTCAACAACAAAATCAAAAATATGTGTTTTATCATATTACTTTATATTAAACTGTCATCTAAGCAACAAATATTTTGTACGCAGATATTCATTCCAGTTGAGAAGGGTCACCGCTACGTGCTATATAGGCTGGACAAATATAAACACAAAGTTCACATTATTGATCGTCGAGAAGCAACTCCAGAGGTATTTGAGAAAGAAAAGGTAGACATAGAATATTTGGATCCATTTGAAGCAGATCGAATTCTTCAGGAAAATGAAGACGCTGAAGAGGAAAGAAAAAAATAGTTTGAGAAATATCATGATCATAAGTTGGTAATCGTAAGTATTTCTAAATAACGATTTTTTCAGTTTTACAAGTTGCAATATTAAAACAATTACAAAATGCAATTCCCAGGTACCTAGGATCAAAGAAGTCTTCAACGCCATACTAGGACAAACAATGAATCCCAAGAATACAAGGTGGCAGTTTCATACTGTGCAAGATGTTCCAGTGGTAGAAAAGGGCGAATCACCATTTGATGTTCTAAAGCTTGCATTACTCTACAATGGTGAAAAGTTCATCGAAGACCTGGATGATTTGACAGTAAGTTTTCAATGAAAATCTTCTGGACACAATACATAGAAAATATTGGAATATATATATATATATATAACTTTTATACACCTTTTAGGCAAAATTTCACAGGATGAAGTGGAAGACTGGAGGGCAGAGGCACTGTACATTCTTTTACTTAGCGAGATGAATGAAGTCAAACCTAATGAAATGGGTGATGAGATTAGCAATATCTTCAGCAAGAATGAAGAATAAAACTTTTGATTTAGCCAGTGAGCCTAATTCCATCAAAATGTGACAAAACAGTTTAACCATGACTCATATTTATATGTAATCTAGTTACAAATTGTGTGTTCCTGTTGAAAAAAGAACATCATCGGAGAGTGCCACTACACTATAAACAACAGTGCCTCTATTTAACTGTGCGACAACAGTAACTCCCAAAAACGAACTCCTACCCATGACACTGGAGACCACCTGCTCATGCCTCCGGAGGCGACATGGCCCCGTGCCTCCAGAGGCGACATGCCCGTGCCTCCGGAGAATTCACACATGCGCATGCACGCACATACCTCGAGTGCCTCAACCGTCGCTAGCTGTTGCGCATACGTGACTGCAGATGTTTCACACCCATGCCTTCGGAGGCGACATGCCCGTGCCTCCGGACAATTCACACCTATGCATGCACGCACATACCTCGAGTGCCTCAACCGTGGCTAGCTGCTGCACACGTTACTGCAGATGCTTCACACCCGTGCCTCCGGAGGATTCACACCTGTGCATGCACGCACATACCTCGAGTGCCTCAACCGTAGCTAGCTGCTGCGCACACGTGACTGCAGATGCTTCAAACCCATGCCTTTCCTGGTGAAGCAGCTTGGCTTTTGCACTCCTGAGCTGTGAACTTCTTTATAGAATATAAGGAACTTCAGCAACCAACCAAATGCGAGAAAAAACACGCTGCACGACCAACACACACTTCGACCTATGCCCCCTCCCTTCAAGATGTTTATTAAAATTTAAACGAGCCAAAGGCGAGCAGGAGGTTCCCCGCGTCGTAGGCGCCGTGTGACAGCACACGCTGCACGACCAACACACACTTAGACATATGCCCCCCTTCAAGATGTTTATGAAAATTTAAACAAGCCAAAGGTGAGCAGGAGGTTCCCCGCTCTGTAGGCACCGTGTGACAGCACGACGGACAACGCGCCGCATGAACCAACACGCTGCACGACCAACACACACTTCGACCTATGCCCCCTTCAAGATGTTTATAAAAAATTAAATGAGCCGAAGGCGAGCAGGGGGTTCCCCGCGCGGTAGGCGTCGTATGACACCACGAAGGACAACGCGCCGCACCAACCAACACGCACTTCGACCTATGCCCCCCCTTCAAGATGTTTATAAAAAATTAAACGAGCCGAAGGCGAGCAGGAGGTTCCCCACGCCGGAGGCGCCATGTGACACAACGACGGACAACGCGCCGCACGACGAACCAACACACACTTCGACCTATGCCCCCCCTTCAAGATGTTTATGAAAATTTAAACGAGCCGAAGGCGAGCAGGAGGTTTCCCGCGCCGTAGGCGCCGTGTGACACCACGACGGACAACACGCCGCACGAACCAACACGCTGCACGACCAACATACACTTCGACCTATGCCCCCCTTTAAGATGTTTATGAAAATTTAAACGAGCCGAAGGCGAGCAGGAGGTTCCCCGCGCCGTAGGCGCCATGCTCCAATTTAGTAAAGTTATACACAACATGCCTCTGCTAGTATACGCCTATGGCTATAGAGAATTCACACATTGGCATTGACAGGATTGAGCGATGCCTCTGCACTCTTCACGACCGTGCGTCAACCCATGCCTTTGCTCCCTGTGTATGAAAAAGTTGTTGTTTTTTGCTTACTTGAAAGCTCACATTTGATAGTGTTGGAAGCCCCCACCCTTAACTACCCCATAAATCTCCATTTCCCAGAAATATAATGGGAACAAAAAGGGAAATAAAAAGGAAACAGGGAACCGACGCGGTTGGCCGTTATTTTCTGTCTGTTATCGCGCGGAAAGGGAAAAACGAAAAATGCAAGAATTTGGAGGGTTAAACTGCAAAACGCACGAAAGCACAAACCAGAAAGGGAAAACCAGGAACCAACCGAGTCGGGTGGTTTTCCCTCGTGGGAGCGCTCCGCGCCCGACAATTGTCGCGCGCGGAGCTTCTTGAACCGCTCCTTAACTAGTTGCTCTCACAAGTTGTTGATAAAACGCACAAGGAGCCAGTGAAGAAACGTGGGCTGGGCCAGCCCATTTACCTCATTTAGTTATCTAGAATCCGGTTTTGGGAATCTTCTGGAAGGTTCTAGTCAGTTTTTCAGTTTTTTCTTTATAGTTTTTTACTTTTTATTTTAAAAATTCAAGAAAGTATCACATTAAAAAATGTTTGCAAATTTTGAAAAAACTTCAGTGTTTCTAGAAATATTCATTTTCTTAAATAAATATGAAAATTAAAAAATTTCACATTTTCAAAATAAATAAACTTTTTTATTTTTTAGAAAATCATAATAAAAGTACAAAAACCCAGAGGAAAATAGAAAATGAACAACGCTAGTGCTCACTATAGTGTGTTGCGACATGGGCCAGGCCAACTAAGCACACACCTGTGCGATTGGTCGCCAATTTGACATAATAAGCGTCACATAGGGGCAACCCTCCCCTCCTAGGCCACCGACAAAGTGGTCTGCCTGCGATATCTGTGTATGTGCATTAATCGAAAGACCGGGAATCTTTAGTCCACTGGTCGATTTCATTTTTTAACGAGTCCACATAGTTCGACTGTCCAACACGACCCAATCTAACGCCCGGTAACTATCACGAATCCGTCGTCCTTGAATCCAAAACTCTGGCTCTAGACTAGCGCCTCTCGTCATGTCGTTCTCTCTCGCGCCATGGCTTCTTCTTGGCCAATTGCCATGCATCAGTTGGTTAAAAACACCTTTCTCCATGTCATCTCGATGAGACTATTTACTGCCAGCATCCCCTCGGCTTTGAGGACCCTATTCTTCCCTCCTTTGTGTGTCTCCTACCTTTGTGTGTCTCTTACGTAAGTCACTCTATGGTTTGAAACATGACCCTGACGCGTGGTTTTAATGCTTTCATGCTTTCATCGACGACCATTGGCTTTGTTCCATCATGTTGTAACACTTCTCTATTTATCTAAAAATCCTCAAGTCACACCGCGTACCGTCTCCTCTGCGCAGTTGACATAATTCCCACTGCCCGGCCCTCTTCCTTCCTCCAGTTTGTCACCTCCACTGTTGGTCAAGAGTTCTCCATGATGGATTGATGTCGCTTGAACTACGTCGGTATTTCCCCAAAGAGGAAGGGATGATGCAGCACAACTACGGTAGGTATTTCCCTCAGTGATGAGACCAAGGTTATCGAACCAGTAGGTAAACCACGCAACACTATGTAAACGGTACCTGCACACAAAGAACAAATACTTGCAACCCGACGCGTAAGAGGGGTTGTCAATCCCTCCCGGGTAAAAGATAGATAAATTTGCAGTAGATTGGATAAATAGATCTCGCGGAAACGCGAGATAAAATAAATAACAAAAAATTACAGCAAGGTATTTTTGGGTTTTTGGAATAATAGATCTGAAAATAAAAGCGACAAATAACAGATCGGAAAGCAAATATGAAGAAGGACAGACCCGGGGGCCATAGATTTCACTAGTGGCTTCTCTCGAGAAAAATAGCATACAGTGGGTAAACAAATTACTGTTGGGCATTTGATAGAACTTCAAATAATTACGATGATATCCAGGCAATGATCATTATATAGGCATCACATCCAAGATTAGTATACCGACTCCTGCCTGCATCTACTACTATTAGTCCACACATCGACCGCTATCCAACATGCATCTAGTGTATTAAGTTCATGGAGAAACAGAGTAATGCAATAAGAACGATGACATGATGTAGACAAGATCTATTCATGTAGTAATAGACCCCATCTTGTTGTCCTTAATAGCAACGATACATACGTGTCATGTCCCCTTCTGTCACTGGGATTGAGCACCGTAAGATCGAACCCATCACAAAGCACCTCTTCCCATGGCAAGAAAAATCAAACTAGTCGGCCTAACTAAACCAAATATTTGAAGAATAAATACAAGGCTATAAGTAATCATGCATATAAGAGATCAAAAGAAGACTCAAATAACTTTCATGGATAAAATAGATCTGATTATAAACTCAAAGTTCATCGGATCCCAATAAACACACTGCAAAAAGAGTTACATCAAATAGATCTCCAAGAGACTATTGTATTGAGAATCAAAAGAGAGAGAGGAAGCCATCTAGCTACTAACTACGGACCCGAAGGTCTACAATGAACTACTCACGCATCATCGGAGAGGCACCAATGAAGATGATGAACCCCTCTTTGATGGTGTCTAGATTGGATCTGGTGTTTCTGGAACTTGCGGCGGCTGGAATTGTGTTTCGTCGACTCCCCTAGGGTTTTTGGATTTTTGGGGTATTTATAGAGAAAAGAGGCGGTACGGGAGGCCGCCGAGGTGGGCACAACCCACCATGGTGCGCCTGGGCCCCCAGGCGCGCCCAGGTGGGTTGTGCCCCTCTTGGGGCACCCCTCTGGTACTTCTTCGGCCCAAGTTGTTCCTTTTGGTCCATAAAAATCTCCAAAAAGTTTCGCTGCATTTGGACTCCGTTTGGTATTGATTTTTTGCGAAGTGAAAAACAAGATAAAAACAGGAACTAGCACTGGGCACTATGTCAATAGGTTAGTCCCTAAAAATGATATAAAGTTGCTATAAAATGATTATTAAACATCCAAGAATGATAATATAACAAAATGGAACAAGCAAAAATTATAGATACGTTGGAGACGTATCAGCATCCCCAAGCTTAATTCCTACTCATCCTAGAGTATTTAAATGATAAAAATAGAATTTTTGATGTGGAATGCTGCCTAACATGTTCATCACATATTCTTTTCTTTTGTAGCATGGACATTTGGACTTTTATATGATTCAATGCAATAGTCTAGTTTTGACATGAATATTTCAATACTCAAGCATATCAACAAGCAACCATGTCTTTCAAAATATCAACACTAAAGCAAGTTATCCCTAGCCCATTATGCTCAATCATTGATCCATTCATGAAACACACTCGCATATTAGCTACACCCAATGCTCAAGTACGATCATAGTGCCCCTTAGTTGGTGCTTTATAAGAGAAGATGGAAACTCAAATAAAAATAAAAATTGCATAAAGTAAATAGAAAGGCCCTTCACAGAGGGAAGTAGGGATTTGTAGAGGTGCCAGAGCTCAAAGCAAAAAAGATAGAGATAAAACATTTTGGGGGGCATGCTTTTCCTGTCAACGAAAATGATTGAGTAGTTCCCAATACTTTCCATGCTAGATATATCATAGGCGGTTCCCAAACAGAAAATAAAGTTTATTCCTTTTTCCACCATACTTTCACTTTCCACGGCTAGCCGTATCCACGGGTGCCATCCATACCAACACTTTCCAAGAAATTTATTATTTGATAACATAAAGTAAA
The DNA here is from genome assembly GCA_011799875.1 of Thinopyrum elongatum. Lineage (NCBI taxonomy): Eukaryota > Viridiplantae > Streptophyta > Magnoliopsida > Poales > Poaceae > Thinopyrum > Thinopyrum elongatum. The sequence continues at coordinate 463,854,278 of CM022301.1, read as the reverse complement.
TTAATTTTTCATTTCGGGACTGGGCATCCCAAATACCTTTACCGTACTCTCGTGCAATGACAAGTGAATAAACACTCATCTTGAGAATAACACATCTAGCATGGAAAAATATCAGCCACCCCCTACCATTTCATGAGCGGTACGAGCACACAAAAGGAAATTTACTTTGAAAGTTAGAGATGGCACATACAAATTTGCTTAGAACGGCACGGAAATACCGCATATAGGTAGGTATAGTGGACTCATATGGCAAAACTGGGTTTAAGAATTTTGGATGCACAAGTAGTAATCCCACTTAGTGCAAGGGAAGGGTAGCAAAAAGATTGAGAAGCATCCAACCAAGAAATGAAAAATCACAAAAGCAAGCATTAAGCATAACTAACACCGAATAATGCACCACAAGTAGGATATAATTTCATTGCATAACTATTGACTTTCGTGCTTGCATAGGAATCACAAACCTTAACACCAATATTCTTACTAAAGCATAATTACTCATCAACATGACTCACATATTATATCATCATATCGCAAAACTATTACAAAGAATTAAGTTTATTTTGTCCAATGATCTTCATGAAAGTTTTTATTATATCCCTCTTGAATATCTATCACTTTGGGACTAATTTCATATGTTGCTTTTGATAGCTCAAAGAAATCTAAGTGAAGAACATGAGCATAAAAAATTTCTTCTCTCAAAATAATATAACTGAAGCATGAGAGAATTTCTTCAAAATTACTAACTCTCAAATAAATCTAAGTGAAGCATGAGAGCATTTTTTCAAAAATATTAAAGCACACCATGCTCAAAAAGATATAAGTGAAGCACTAGAGCAATTCCATAGCTCAAAAAAATTAAGTGAAGCATAAAGAGCAATTCTAACAAATCATAGTATAATTTTGGCTCTCTCAAATAGGTGTGTTCAGCAAGGATAGATGACACAAACTAAAAAGGAAAACAAGCAAAGACTCATATAACACAAGACGCTCCAAGACAAACTCATGATATGTGACGAATAAAAATATAGCTCCAAGTAAAATACCGAAGGTCGTTAGAAGAAAGAGGGGATGCCACTCGGGGGCATCCCCAAGCTTAGTTGCTTGTTTCTCTTTGGATAATAGCTTGGGATGCCATGGGGCATGCTGTTTGCTTGAACTACGTCGGTATTTCCCCAAAGAGGAAGGGATGATGCAGCACAGCAACGGTAGGTATTTCCCTCAGTGATGAGACCAAGGTTATCGAACCAGTAGGAGAACCAAGCAACACTACGTAAATAGCACCTGCACACAAAGAACAAATCCTTGCAACCCGACGTGTTAAAGGGGTTGTCAATCCCTTTTGGGTAACGGCGCCAGAAATTGGCATGTGGATGGGAGAAAGTTGTAATAGATTGATAGATGCAAATAAAAGCAAATAAAATTCAGTGAGGTATTTTTGGGTTTTTGATAATATAGATTTGAAAAGAAAAGTGGGAAATAAATGAAAAGTCAAATAGCAAAATAGATCTGAGAATATATGATGAGAAAATAGACCCGGGGGCCGTAGGTTTCACTAGTGGCTTCTCTCGAGAAAAATAGCAAACGGTGGGTAAACAAATTACTATTGGGCAATTGATAGAACTTCAAATAATCATGATGACATCTAGGCAATGATCATTATATAGGCATCACGTCCAAGATTAGTAGACCGACTCGTGCCTACATCTACTACTATTACTCCACACATCGACCGCTATCCAGCATGCATCTAGTGTATTAAGTTCATGGAAAAACGGAGTAATGCAATAAGAATGATGACATGATGTAGACAAGATCTATTTATGTAGAAATAGACCCCATCTTGTTATCCTTAATAGCAATGATACATACTTGTCGGTTCCCCTTCTGTCACTGGGATCAAGCACCGTAAGATCGAACCCATCACAAAGCACCTCTTCCCATTGCAAGATAAATAGATCAAGTTGGCCAAACAAAACCCAAATATCGGTGAAGAAATACGAGGCTATAAGAAATCATGCATATAAAAGATCAAAGAAGAATCAAATAACTTTCATGGATAAAAACATAGATCTGATCATCAACTCAAAGTTCATCGGATCCCAACAAACAGACCACAAAAAGAGTTACATCAAATAGATCTCCAAGAGACCATTGTATTGAGAATCAAACGAGAGAGAGAAAGCCATCTAGCTACTAACTACGGACCCATAGGTCTACAATGAACTACTCACGCATCATCGGAGAGGCACCAATGAGGATGATGAACCCCTCCGTGATGGTGTCTAGATTGGATCTATGGTTTCTGGAACTTGCGGTGGCTGGAATTGATTTTCGTCGACTCCCCTAGGGTTTTTGGAATATTGGGGTATTTATAGAGCAAAGAGGCAGTGCGGAAGGTCTCCGAGATGGGCACAACCCACCGGGGCGTGCTTGGGGGCCCATGTGCGCCCTGGTGTCTTGTGCTCACCTCGGGCTCCCTCTTTGGTACTTCTTTGGCCCACTAGATGTCTTCTGGTCCAAAAAAATCTCCAAAAAGTTTCGCTGCGTTTGGACTCCGTTTGGTATTGATTTCCTGTGAAGTAAAAAACAAGTAGAAAACAACAACTGGCACTGGGCACTATGTCAGTAGGTTAGTCCCAAAAAATGATATAAAGTTGATATAAAATGATTGTAAAACATCCAAAATTGATAATATAACAGCATGGAACAATAAAAAATTGTAGATACGTTGGAGACATATCAGCATCCCCAAGCTTAATTCTTGCTCGTCCTCGAGTAGGTAAATGATAAAAACAGAATTTTTGATGTGGAATGCTGCCTAACATGTTCATCACATATTCTTTTCTTTGTAGCATGGACATTTGGACTTTTATATGGTTCAAAGCAATAGTCTAGTTTTGACATGAGGACTTTAATACTCAAGCATATCGACAAGCAACCATGTCTTTCAAAATATCAACACTAAAGCAAGTTATCCCTAGCCCATTATGTTCAATCATTGATCCTTTCATGAAACACACTCGAATATTAGCTACACCAAATGCTCAAGTACGATCATAGTGCCCCTTCGTTGGTGCTTTATAAGAGAAGATGGATACTGAAGTAAAAATAAAAATTGCATAAAGTAAAAGAAAGGCCCTTCGCGGAGGGAAGAAGGGATTTGTAGAGGTGCCAGAGCTCAAAGCTTAAATTGAGAGATAAAAACATTTTGAGAGGCATACTTTTCCCACCAACGAAAATGACTTAGAGTTCCCAATACTTTCCATGCTAGATATATCATAGGCGATTCCCAAACAGAAATTAAAGTTTATTCCTTTTTCCACCATACTTTCACTTTCCATGGCTAACCGTATCCACGGGTGCCCTCCATACCAACACTTTCCAAGGAATTTATTATTTGACAACATAAAGTAAATTCATTTTTCATTTAGGGAATGGGCATCCCTAATACCTTTGCCGTACTCTCGTGCATTGACAAGTGAATAAACACTCATCATGAGAATAACACATCTAGCATGGAAAAATATCGGCCACCCCTCACCGCCTCGCGAGCGGTACGAGCACACAAAAGAGAAATTTATTTTGAAAATTAGAGATGACACATACAAATTTGCTTAGAACGGCACGGAAATACCGCATATAGGTAGGTATAGTGGACTCATATGGCAAAACTGGTTTAAAGGGTTTTGGATGCACAAGTAGTGATCATACTTAGTGCAAATGAAGGCTAGCAAAAAGATTGAGAAGCGTCCAACCAAGAAACGAAAAATCTCGTAAGCAAGCATTAAGCATAATTAACACCGAATAATGCACCACAAGTAGGATATAATTTCATTGCATAAATATTGACTTTCGTGCTTGCATATGGAATCACAAACCTTAACACCAATATTCTTACTAAAGCATAATTACTCATCGACATGACTCACATATCACTATCATCATATCTCAAAACTATTACTAAGAATCAAGTTTATTTTGTCCAATGATCTTCATGAAAGTTTTTATTATATCCTTCTTGGATATCTATCACTTTGGGACTAGTTTCATATGTTGCTTTTACTAAGCTCAAACAAATATAAGTGAAGAACATGAGCATCATAATTCTTTCTCTCAAATTAATCTAAGTGAAGCAAGAGAGAATTTCTTTAAAAATAACAATGCACACCGTGCTCAAAAAGATATAAGTGAAGCACTAGAGCAATTCCATAGCTCATAAAAATCTAAGTGAAGCATAGGAGCAAGCATAGCATAATTTTGGGCTCTCCTAAAAAGGTGTGTCTGTCGGCGTGCGACACCTATGGGATCCCAAGAGACCCCTTTACGATTCGGCGGGGGGAGAGGTATGCGCAAAGAGTAGAACCAACGATCGACGCGGGGTGATTTTACCCAGGTTCGGGCCGCTGATCAGCGTAAAACCCTACTCCTGCCTTGTGTTATTATTAGTGTTCTTGAGCCCAGGCTCCAGGAGCGCTCACAGTGAACAGTACGTTCAAGAGCAGCTACGCATGCAGAATGGGCCAGAAGATCCTTCTCCCCTATAGCAGTTGCCGTGGGCCTCCTTTTATACTACAAAAGGGTCACCACAGTGGCAAAATGTACATACATTGAGGTGTAAAGTAGCTACAGGGTCATCATACCTAACCCCTGACGGACTAGGACGAACGCATTTAATGCACCGTAAGGTGTCCGTACTTTCTTGGGGATGGAAAAAGGAGCCATCCCATCAGCACCGCTTAAGATCTCCTCCACTGGCACGTCGCTACGCATCCAAAGAAGGAGCCAGAATGTTGGGTTTGTCGCTGTGCTAGAGCGGTGGCACAGCAACAAAACCTTGCCGGGCACCGAAGCTTGCCGGGCGCCGATCCTTGCCGGGCTCCGCAGGCCACCCCGACAAGATCTTGCTGGGGAAGCTGGCCTTCGGATTCCAGCTCTTCTTATCTGCTGATCCTCAGATCTCTGACCGGATGATTTCTTTGGTGGCTTGAATCAACCTCGAACTGTTACCCGACAAGCCTTGCCGCGAGGATGGCTACAACTGCCCGTGCACAAGTACGGGGTACTAATGGCCCAATACTTAGTACACCAACAGGAGCCCCCGGGCCTAGGCCATACACGAGTGCGAGGCGTTGTTGGGCTAGGCCCAAACAGTGCACGGGCACTCGTGGCAGGGGATTAACCGCTCGTAAATATCCCGTTTACTGTGCCCCCCACTACGCGTGCCGAACATGCGACGTGGGAAGCGTGCCTCAAAAGCTGCAACTGCAACGCGCCTGTTGAGGCGCATTCACATTGGTTAGTAAAAGAGGCGGCCCCGCTCCTTCCCCATAAAAAGGAGAAGCCGCAGAGGCACAAGCCTATTTACCCCCCTTTTCTTCTCAATCTGGCCGTCGCCATCGCCTTCCTCCTCCCTAGCCCAGAGCGAAGCTTTCCCTCTTCCTCCCGCCGCTTCCACGCTCGCTTCATTCCCGGCTTCCGCCCTCACAGCTGCCATGCCGCCCATGGCCAGCAAAGGCAAGAGCAAGGAGGCGAAAGCCAATGTCCCGGAGAGCGAACTGGTGAAGATGCGGAAGAAGTATGTCGGCTTCGCCCCGTCGCTCGATGCAGAAGTTTTGAAGAGGCGGTACCAGTGCATGTGGGCGAAGGAGACACAGGCTCACCCCGCCACACACGTGATTCCAGGTTCTTGCTCCAAAAGTGGGTCGGACAGATACCCCTTTTTCGCCGCATATTTCTATTGCGGGCTCTGCCCCCCATTTTCTGACTTCTTCAATGACATCATGTACACATACGGCTTTCATCTTCTCGATTTCACGCCGAATGAGATATTGTGCATGTCCGTCTTTGCCCACCTTTGTGAAAACTTTGCCGGAGTGGTTCCAAACACTACCCTTTTCCGTCACTACTTTTTCCCTCGCATCCAAAAAGGAGAGGCCCTCTCTGGTTCTATCGCCTGGATTCCAAGGGCTTGGAATAAGGAAATATACCCAGAAGGAGTTTACCGTGAAAAGTGGGACGAATGGCGGGCTGAATGGTGCTAGATCAAGGAAGCAGATCCCCATCCATTTTGTCTGCCCCGGCAACAGAAGGTGGTCCACGGCAGTGGCTGGAGCAGTCTTGCCGCTGACGACGAAAAGCTCACAATCGCCACCACCAGGATTCTTCGCCTGAAAGCTGCCGGGCTAACAATGGAGATGATTGGCTTTGACTTTCTCCGCCACCGCATTGCCCCCTTGCAGAACAGGGGAAGGCCAGCTTGGGAATACCAAAACGCAGCAGACATCATGAGATTGCGCCCCGGGTTGAATAATAATCTGACTGCTATGCAACTTGGCGCTCTTCGTCAAAAGCTGTTCCAGCGCGATGACAAGCATCGGCTGCCTGCAAGGATTGCCCCTTTGTACAACAACTCTGCTTTGGGGTCAATCAGAGCCTTCATGCCAATGTTCAACGCCCACGGTCTTGACGCGACTTGGGCCGAGCCAACGGAGGAGGAAGCACAAAAGTTTTTTGATAACTTGACGGAGAGACCCGTCCGGGAAGAGGCAGACTTCATCCGAGCCACCACCGACCAAGAAGTAGCATACATCGCCACTAGGGTGGAGGAGGCAAATCTTGCCGCGGAGGCTGGCAGGGCTGGCTTCACAGATTGGGAAACCAGCGATGCAGAGGTAGTGGTGGAGGTAAAACCTGCCGGGAAGGACAAGGCTGCCGGGGAACAGAGCAGCACAACCGCTGAGAGCTCGTCTGACGAGGACATGGCTGAAGAAGAACCGCAAGAAGAGCTCCCAGCTCCGAAGAAGACAAAGCGTGTGCTTCGAAAGGCTGGATCTGGCATCCCGGCAAGCCAGCCTGCCTCGAGCGACGAGGCTCCCGGCAGGAAAGCGGCCGGCAAGACTGCACCGCGGCAAGGGGTTCGTCAGTAGCCTGCGCGGCGCGCGAGACCCACACCAGCAGCCACTGCTGAGGCGGCAGGGGTGTCTCGCACTACCGCACCGGAAGCTGGGGCAGCGACAACACGCCAACCCCCGGCGCCTGCCACGGCCAAGCGACCTCGAACTCCTCCTCTGCCTCCCCACTCATACATCGCAACGGAGGCCGAATTCGACATCTCCGGCTTTAGTCCGGAGCGAGAAGAGGAAGAGTGAGTGCTTTGCCACAGCCTTTATTTTCCAATCTTGGATCAATCTTACTGACTTGCTCATATTGTCTCTACAGTGATGCAGAAACCTTGATGGAGAGGATGGCGAAGAGGACAAAGACTTCCACGGGCGACGGGCCCCCGGCAGACTCCACGAGCGTGCCAGAAACTATCTTCGTCAGCCCGGAGCTCAGTCCTCAATGCAGCCCCCAGCACAGCCGCCAGCGCAGCCCCCAGCGTAAGTTCACTGCTCTTTCTCCGCTGGCGGGCGCTGAGGTTTCTATTCTTGTCGCTGATATCTTTGGGCTTGCAGGAGAAGAACGACAACAAGGGGAGTTGCTGGAAGACGCCCCCGTCGTGCCACCTCCATCGACCACGCCGCCCACAAGTACGTCCTCGGTAAGAGATCCTACCGACGAGCCCATCTTAATTGAGGAGGAGCCGGCAAGTATGGACACCGGCAACCCACCCCTGGCAACCGAAGTTGCCGGGAGGGGCGAGGCCACCCCCCAACAGCTCGACGCAGGTAACTGATTGCCTCAGAACACTTGCTATTCTTTCCCTTCTCTCTCTGTCTTTGGTCCCTTCGAACTTCAATCTTGATCTTATTCTGTTTCCCTCCTTTGTCCTTTAGAGTTCCCTGTGATGGAACACATGGACGTCGACGTTGTCATCAAGGAGACCGCCAGGGACGCAGCTGCCGAAGCAGATAGGATCGCTGCCAGCGAGGCCGCCAAGGATGCCACTATCAAGGCCGGTGGTGCTCTTGGCGAGGAGGCCGCCAAGACTGCACAGGAGGAACCCGCCAAGGAGTCTACTGAAGGGGGCGGCAGGGAGGCTGATGACCGTACTGACGGCATTCCTGCCGCAGGAGCGACAGGCGCTGCACCGGCCACGGAGCCCCCTGCCACTGGTGAGGCAGTTGCTGAAGACCAACCGTCAACATCTGAAGGCCCCTCATTCAGAAAATATCTCAAGGTTGGTGAGAACTTGTTTGTCAACTTGTCAGGGACGGCAAGCATTGGGGCACCAGCCGAAGGAGAAGTCTTTGACGAAGAAATCATCGCTGCTGCCGGGCTCGAGGTTGTTGACGATCCCAGCGCTAGCAGCGGCAAATCTGAAGAGGATTGGCTCCTTCAGGCCATGGGCGAGAATTTCCGCAAGCTCCAGGCTCTCCACCGCGCCCGGAAAGAGAAAGCGGATTCCAGAATGACAGTTGTCGAGGCGGCCGAAGCAGATTTCTAGAGGCGAGTCAAACAAATGCAAGTCTGGTACGCCAAGGCCCTCCAAGAGTTGACTGCTGGCCGAGAACAAGTGAGCCAACAGTGGACAGAAATCCTCCTGAAGCAATCTGACATGGAGAAGGCGCAGGATGAAGCTACTCAAAGAATCGCTGCCGAAGATGCCCTCCTGACAGGGCGCCGCGTTGCTCTTGATGCTCATGAGGAAGATCCCACCGCACGTGAGCAGGCGCTCGCCGCCAAGCTTCGCAGCAAAGATGAAGATATCGAGAAGCTTGTCGCGCGGCGGACCCAGGAGCTGGAGCAAAAACACAAAGAGGCGCTCGAAGCTCTGACTGTAAGTCACGACGGCAAGCTCAAGGAGGCCTTCGATGCTACCGAAGCTGCAGAGGCCGCCAAGAACGAGCTGAGCGACAAAGTAAAGAAGCTGGAAGTAGATCTCGAAGAGCACGGCAAGGAGCTCTCAACGCTCAAAGGTGATAGGGAAAAAACCCTCCACACCCTGGCGGAGATGCAAGTTGCTATGTCTAACAAGACCAAGCAGCTCTCCTCAGCAAATGAAGCCATTGCCGTTCTGGAATTGAAGCTGACCACATTGGAGAAGTCCCTCGAGGCCGGCAGGGCCCGCGAGAAGGCTCTACTCAAAGATCTCCAGGGAGAGAGGAACCTGCTAAAGAGCGCTGCCGCCGCCCAAATCGATTACGAAAAGGGGGTGGAGATCTGGACTGGACGTCTCATCGACGCTGCAGAGAAGCTTACAGCAGAACTATCAACCATGGGCCTGTCAAACTTCAGGTATTCTTCCGAGGAAAGGATATCTTCAAGCGCCAGGTTGACGATGTTCTTTGAAAGCATCATCGACGCGTTGAGGCTGCTTCAGTCTAGCCGGGCGACCCAATTGGCCAACGAGACCCGCCGGCTTTGCCGGGCCGTCCTCCGTAAGGTGCTTATCAAGCTGGTGCACAGCAATCCCGGCATCGACCTCTCCAACGCACTCGGCCATCTGCCAAAGGACGCAAATGTCGAGGCGCTTGAAGAACTTATCGCGCCTATCCTTGAGAAGGTGGACTCCATCAAAAGGATCGAAGGCCAGCGCAGAGATTAAGTGCTCCGCCTTTTCTTGCCGTGGTCATTCCATGTGAAAGACAATTAAATCTCAAGTTAGAATTGTGGCAACTCATTAATGTAATATAACTCGCCTATGTTTAGGTACATGCTTGCTATTTTCCTTGTCTGATTCTTTTATGTATGGAGTTCACCCTACGCTTACTGAAAAACTTGCCGGCGCGTAACCTGCCGCGAGCGCTGGGTGCGGGACTTCAGCAGCCTGCTGGAGGCGCAGCGGCCGGCAAGACTCCTTGGCGTTCTCAGTGCAGCCACTTAAATCATTGAGCGGAATCGAAACAAAATAAGGGCGCAACTGATTACAACAAGGGTTCCTTCACGTGCAGATTTTCCATACAAGAGTCGGAATCGTTCAAGGAAATAACTTTGCAATAAAGGAAACATGTTCTAAGTTTTTAGAACTTAGCTTTCTGTCACTGTCCTTCCTTCGGCAAGCGTCGATTCCGAACGTCGCCAACTGGTACACATATCTCCCTCCCCCCCGGCAAATGTGCATGTGAGGAATCCTTCTGTCTTTTAAGAAAAAGAAAGAAGAGAAAATAAAGATATGAAACCTTGGCGGTTCGTTAGAACTTACCAGGAGTAGGTGTCATACAACGTCTTAGACAAACAGGCATATATAAATATGAACATGGAAATCAATAAGGGAATGCACGACACTTAAATTTATTCATCTGTGCTCAGGGTCTACGCCTGGCTTTGTACAAAGGATCATATGCCTCGCCGGCAAGACTTGTACAAAAGGGTGGTTGCCGGGGGGCCCCGGCAACCGCGCCTTACGGGTAGAACTTGCGAAGATGTTCGATATTCCAGGAGTTGCTCACTGGAACGCCATCTTTGGTCTCCAAGCGGACAGCGCCGGGCCTGGTGACTCGTACTACCCGATAAGGGCCTTCCCACTTTGGCGTCAACTTGTTTGAGTTCTTGGCGGACTGAATCCGCTGAAGAACAAGGTTGCCTTCCTCAAGGCTTCGGGCAGGAACTTTGCGGCTATGGTAGCGGCGCAAAGCTTGCTGGTAGTGTGCAGCTCGCACAGCAGCCTGAAGACGATTCTCCTCAAGGAGCACAGCGTCATCTTGGCGCAGTTGCTCTTGCTCAAGCTCATCATAAGCGAGCACTCGAGGTGATCCGTACGTGAGTTCCATGGGGAGAATTGCTTCCGCTCCGTAGACCAGAGCGAAGGGCGTCTGGCCGGTGGCTCGATTTGGTGTCGTTCTGATTGACCAAAGAACCGCCGGCAACTCATCAATCCAGCATCTTCCGCACTTTCTCAGCTTGTCAAAAGTTCTGGTCCTGAGACCGCGCAGCACTTCAGCATTGGCCCTCTCCGCTTGGCCGTTGCTTCTCGGATGAGCAACGGAGGCAAAACAAATTTTGCCGCCAAGGTCTTGGACGTACTGCATGAAGGTGCGACTTGTGAATTGCGTGCCATTGTCGGTGATGATCCTGTTGGGCAAACCGAAACGGCAAACTATCCCCTTAAAGAACTTGACGGCCGATTGTGCTGTCACCTTCCTCACTGCTTCCACCTCCGGCCACTTTGTGAACTTGTCGATAGCAACGTACAAGTACTCAAAGCCCCCGGTAGCACGGGGGAAAGGGCCTAGTATGTCGAGCCCCCAGACCGAAAATGGCCAGGAGAGAGGGATTGTCTGAAGAGCTTGAGCTGGTTGATGCGATTTCTTCGAATGAAACTGGCACGCTTCACACTTGGTGACTAGTGCAGTTGCATCCTGCAGAGCGGTGGGCCAAAAGAAACCTTGCCGGAATGCTTTCCCGGCAAGTGCTCTTGATCCTATGTGAGAACCACATACGCCTCCATGTATCTCCGCCAACAGCTCTAGTCCATCCTCCCGAGGAATGCACTTTAATTTCACACCGTTTGGTCTCTTTCTGTACAAGACGTCATCGACGAACTTGTACATAACAGACCGACGGGCTACTCTTTCCGCTTCTTCCTGTTCCTCCGGGAGTTCTCCTGTTTGAAGGAAATGGACAATGTGCTGCGCCCATGCTGGAGCCTGAGGCTCGACGGCTAGGAATAAAGGCATCTCCTCCGCCAGGGGAACGTTTGTCTCGACAGCAAGGGCCTGAGGCTCTGCCGGAGCCTGTTGTTCCCCGGCAAGCATGTCATCGATCCCGGCAACTTCCTTGCCGGCGGCTCGCGGGAGCTCTGCCGGGAAGTACTGACCAGAGTTCAACTTTCTTCTCTTTTCTTGCCGCATTGATGGTGCCACGGATGGTTGAGTCAATTGGAGCACAAAAGTTCCTGGTTCCACAGGCAACTTGAGGGCGGTACGCTTTGATAGGTCGTCAGCAATACTGTTCTCGGCACGAGGAACGTGCTCCATTTGCAGACCGTCAAAGTGCTCTTCCATTTTTCTCACTTCATCCACGTAGGCTTGCATCAATGGACTTTGGTAACTCTTGTTAACTTGCCCAACGACAAGCTGTGAATCGCCTTTGATGACGAGCTTTTTGATACCAAGGTCTGCCGCGATCCTATGACCGGCAAGCAAACCCTCGTATTCTGCTGTGTTGTTGGTCGAACTCTCCCGGGGAAAATGCATTTGGACTACGTACTTGAGGTGCTCTTCGGTGGGTGCGACAAGCAGCACGCCAGCACCGGCGCCTTGCAGCGAGAAAGCCCCGTCAAAGTACATAACCCATTGCTGATCGATTTCCTTGCCGGGGAGAGTTGTTTCTTGAACCTCTTCGTCCGGCGTTGGGGTCCATTCCGCAATGAACTCCACCAAGGCCCTGCTCTGAATTGTCGAAGTGCTTTCAAACTTGAGGCCAAAGCTCGACAACTCCAACGCCCACTCCATGATCTTGCCGGTTGCTTCTGGATTTTGCAAAATCCGTTGCAACGGAAAGCGAGTGACGACGGTAATTTCATGTGCTTGAAAATAATGGCGCAGCTTCCTCGAGGCCATAAGAAGGCCGAAAAGCAACTTCTGCACGCCAGAATATCTTGACCTAGCTCCTTGTAAAAGAGAGCTAACAAAATAGACTGGGCGCTGCACCACCTTTTTCTTCTGCAATGGTCCTTCTGACTGCACAGATATTGTCTTGCCGGGATCAATCCTTGCTGGGGAAGATCCTGCCGCGTCATCTGACGGTCCTGCCGTTGGTGTCGCTTTCTCATCAGCCTCTCTCTGCGCCACTAGCGCACTGACCACTTGATTTGTCGCTGCCAGATACAGCAGCAACGGCTCTTGCGGTTTAGGCGCGACTAGCATCGGTGGAGAGGAAAGGTATTTCTTCAAATCTTGCAGCGCAGCCTCCGCCTCCGGAGTCCATTTCATTGGACTTGCCTTCTTCAAAATTTTGAAAAAGGGCAGGGCGCGCTCAGCAGATTTGGAAATAAACCTGCTTAGAGCAGCAACACAGCCGGCAAGACGACGCACATCCTTGACGCGTCTCGGCGCTTCAATTTGCTCAATTGCTTTGATCTTGTCGGGGTTCGCTTTGATTCCCCGGCAAGATACAAAGAATTCGAGGAGCTTGCCGGAAGGAACACCGAACACACACTTCTCAGGATTGAGCTTTAAGTTGATCTTGCGCAGATTTGCAAATGTTTCTTCTAAATCTTGAATGAGCGTCGCTTTGTCTTTGGTTTTGACCACTATATCATCCATATACGCCTCCATATTTCTATGGAGTTGAGGCTCAAAACCAATTTGGACTGCTCTTGCAAATGTCGAACCAGCACTTTTCAACCCGAAAGGCATTCGTATAAAACAATGCGTACCACATGGGGTGATAAATGCGGTCTTCTCTTCATCTTCCTTCGCCATAAATATCTGATGATACCCTGAATAGGCATCAAGGAAGGATAGGAGATCACAACCAGCGGTGGAATCCACAATCTGGTCGATGCGCGGCAAGGGAAAGGGATCTTTTGGACAGGCTTTATTGATATCTATATAATCGATACAAAGCCTCCATTTCCCATTCGCTTTTCGCACTACAACCGGATTGACCAACCAGGTTAGATGAAGCACTCCTTTGACCAATCCTGCCGCCTCCAGCTTTCTGATTTCCTCGGCAATGAATTCTTGCCGCTCCAAGGCTTGCTTCCTGACCATCTGCTTGACGAGCCGCGCGTGAGGACAGACAGCAAGGTGGTGCTTAATTACCTCCCTGGGAACACCGGGGATGTCAGACGGTTGCCATGCAAACACGTCGACATTCGCCCGCAGGAAGGCAACGAGCGCGCTTTCCTATTTGTCATCTAGGGTGGAACTTATGGTGAAAGTTCCCCCCGTTCTGTCCTCCTTGACGGGCACCTTCTTGGTCTCCGGCGGAGCAGCCTTGGATTTCTTGTTCTTGCCAGTGGAACTCTCTGGTGCATCCTCGACGGAAGCGCAGCACTCCGAGGAGGTGCGCTTGCCGGAGTTCGCGCCAAGATTCTTGCCGGTCTTCTTCTTCCCTCCGGGAGTTCCAGCGGCAGGAGCAGATGCCTTGATGACAGGTGCTGCAACTGCTTCCCGGTAAAGTTGGTCGGCACAGATGAGCGCATCCTTCTTATCGGAATGGATAGTGATGACGCTCAACGGCCCGGGCATCTTCAAAACATTGTATGCGTAGTGTGATGCCGCCATAAACTTAGCCAGCGCTGGCCGACCAAGGATCCCATTGTATGACATGGGGATCTTGGCGACATCAAACACTACCTTCTCGGTCTTGTAGTTGAGCTCGCTACCAAATGTCACCGGCGGCGTAATCTTGCCCTTGGGCTGTGTTCTTCCCGGATTGACCCCTTGAAACGTACCCGTTTCTTCGAGGTCCTCGTCAGGAATTTGGAGCTTCTTGAGCACATCCGGTGAGATTAGATTTAGCCCGACCCCACCATCAACTAGCATTTTCGTCACCTTGAGGTTGCAAATTGTTGGTGAGACCAACAATGGCAAGCACCCGACCGCAGTTGTGCGATCAGGGTGATCCTCGGCGTCAAAAACGATAGGCGTGTTGGACCACTTCAGGGGCCTACATGCATCTGGCGATGGCTCTGCTGCATTGACTTCCCGCACCCACTGTTTGAGTCGACGGTGGGAAGGATGTAGCGAGGCACCCCCATCGATACACATGGCCTCCGTAGCTTTCTGGAATTCTTGCTCATTGGACTCATCATCTTCTTCATCATCATCTTCTTCTTTGTCTTGACCCCGAGCGGGCCTATCCCTCTGTTGCTTGGCCTTGCCGCGGCGCCCCCCTCGGCCACCGTGCTTCTTGCCGGATCCATCAGCACCATCTTGGGCCTTCTCCTTATCTCGCCTTTCATATTCGGCCCTCTGTTTCTCGGCAAGCTATTCAACTTGCCGGCTGTTTTGGAGATCGTGGCGCTTGGTGTGATGGATCTTGCAATACTGCTTGCCGGAGTTTTCTGACTTGTCGGCAGCCGCCAAGGCCTGACAGGAAGGGCACCCGGCAAGATCCTTGCCGGGGTCACCAACCTTGGCCTTCTTGGCGGCGCCGGGGTTGTCGGATTCCTCGACAGCAAGCACAGCATTGCCTCCGCGTTTCCTGTTCCGCCGCCGGCCTTTCCTTGACGGGGTCGCGGCATCTTCATCTTCGGATTCGCCCGCCGCGCCAACAGCCTCGCCAGGGAGTATCCTCCCCTCTTCAGCTCGAGCGCATTTATCGGCCAAACTCCTGACTTTGTTCATTGCCAGCTCTTCCCGCATTCTGCGGTTACGCACGTTCTGATGAAATGCGCTAATGACAGCGGCAGGGTGAACGTCAGGAATATTGTACTGCACCCGGCTGAACCTCTACATAAACTTGCGCAGGGATTCGCCCTCCTTCTGAGGGATGATATGCAAATCACTCTCTTGGCCAGGAGCTTGGTGGTCTCCAACAAAGGCGCTAACAAACTGATGGCACATATCTGACCAAGAAGAAATAGAATTCTCCGGCAAATGCATCAACCACGACCTGACATTGGGCTTGAGCACCAACAGGAAGTAGTTGGCAAGTATCTTGTCATCTCGGCCCCCGGCAGCCTGCACCGCAATGGTGTAGATGCTCAGGAACTCCGAGGGATGGGTCTTACCGTCATATTTCTTCGGGACCTCCGGCTTGAAGGTTCGGGAATTGGGCCACTGGACTTGCCACAGCTCACGGGTAAACGCTGGAGTCCCCACCTCATAAGGCAAGTCTCCTACGTCCCCTGGCGCAGGCTCGTCGACAGCCGGCCCTGCGCGCTTATCAGACTGATAGCGCGCTTCCCGTCACCGCTCGATGGTAGTTCGAGCGTCCTTCTTGCCTCGTTCCTGGAGAACTTGACGCTGATCGTGGCGCATCCATGGATCGGACGACGCCGTGGAAACTTCTTCACGGCGGTCGACCTGCTGGGTTGTCGGCCGCCGCTGGTGCCGCGGAGGGGAGTGCACTGTGGTTGCACCACCTCCGGTTTTCTCCACATCGGCTCGCGCCGGATCGATGGGCCTTCGCTGTGAGGGCCCTGCCTCTTGCGGCCCATCTTTGTTGGCGAAGCCGATAAGGCTCTGGATAGTAGCTCGCCACTCCTCCATCTTCTCCGGGGCAGGAGGAAAATCGAGGAGCAACTGCGCACGTGCCAAGGCTTCCGCTGGCATAGGCGGCGGCGACAGGTGCGAGGTACGTGAGGTACTCTGACTCCTAACCATATTAGAAGGAGCACCGCCACGGTCACACGACTGCGCACCACCTCCGCCGGCAGCTCGGTGTGCATGCTAGTCCCGCGCATCTTGGGATCGATGCGCGGAAATCTTTTCATGGGGACGCCCTGAACCACCAGCGCCATGACGTCGCTCGTCGTGCACGACCTGGGTAGGTCGTGATGCTTGCGCCGGCGCGAGAGCTCCAGCAGGCGCCCTCCGATCTCTGGAATTTGTTGTGCCACCCGTAGGCAACACAGCTCCGTCTCTAGATCCAGCGGCGTGTAGGTTGCCGCTGCCACTGCGAACGATGCCGCTCGCCTGGCTCGGGTCACTAGAACGCCGTGGAGGTTCTAGTCCTCTTCCTTCTGCACCCACGCCATCGCCCATACGCGAAGGCGCAGGCAAAACGGACGTGGATGGTTGTGCCGTTGCAACGCTCTTCTTCTTGGGCGGCATGATGATGAAGATGATGAAGAAACTAAGGCGCCGATCACTAGATCAGGTTCACGCAACCTTCAATCCCCCTACCTGGCGCGCCAAAGATGTCGGCGTGCGACACCTATGGGATCCCAAGAGACCCCTTTACGATTTGGCGGGGGGAGAGGTATGCGCAAAGAGCAAAACCAACGATCGACGCGGGGCGATTTTACCCAGGTTCGGGCCGCTGATCAGCGTAAAACCCTACTCCTGCCTTGTGTTATTATTAGTGTTCTTGAGCCCAGGCTCCAGGAGCGCTCACAGTGAACAGTACGTTCAAGAGCAGCTACGCATGCAGAATGGGCCAGAAGATCCTTCTCCCCTGTAGCAGTTGCCGTGGGCCTCCTTTTATACTACAAAGGGGTCACCACAGTGGCAAAATGTACATACATTGAGGTGTAAAGTAGCTACAGGGTCATCATACCTAACCCCTGACGGACTAGGACGAACGCATTTAATGCACTGTAAGGTGTCCGTACTTTCTTGGGGATGGAAAAATGGGCCATCCCATCAGCACCGCTTAAGCTCTCCTCCACTGGCGCGTCGCCACGCATCCAAAGAAGGACCCAGAATGTCGGGTTTGTCGCTGTGCTAGAGCGGTGGCACAGCAACAAAACCTTGCCGGGCACCGAAGCTTGCCGGGCGCCAAGCCTTGCTGGGCGCCGATCCTTGCCGGGCTCTGCAGGCCACCCCGGCATGATCTTGCCGGGGAAGCTGGCCTTCGGATTCCAGCTCTTCTTATCTGCTGATCCTCAGATCTATGACCGGATGATTTCTTTGGTGGCTTGAATCAACCTCGAACTGTTCCCCGACAAGCCTTGCCGCGAGGATGGCTACAACTGCCCGTGCACAAGTACGGGGTACTAATGGCCCAATACTTAGTACACCGACAGTGTCCAGCAAGGATTCAAGTCTTAAAATAAAAACCAAAACAAACAAAGACTCATATCATACAAGACGCTCCAAGCAAAACTCATAATATGTGACGAATAAAAATATAGCTCCAAGTAAAATACCGATGGTCGTTAGAAGAAAGAGGGGATGCCACTCGGGGGCATCCCCAAGCTTAGTTGCTTGATACTTCTTGAATATTATCTTGGGGTGCCTCGGGCATCCCCAAGCTTAGCCTTTTGCTAATCCTTATTCCTTCATCCATCGTGATCTCACCCAAAACTTGAAAACTTCAATCACACAAAACTCAACAAAACCTTCGTGAGATCCGTTAGTATAAGAAAACCAATCTTTACTTTAAGTACTGTATAAAACCCATTCAAATTTTGTTCCTGCATTATATCTACTGTATTCATGGCTTATAACCTCCAATACAAACCATAGATTCATCAAAATAAGCACACAATGCAAAGAAAAACAGAATCTGTCAAAAACAGAACAGTCTTCAAAGATACGAATTGTTCTCATACTTATGTAACACCAAAAATTCTAAACAATTAGGAAAACAGAGGAAATTTGTACATAAATCTTTTGTAAAAAATTCATAATTTTTGGTCTCTGTTGTGAATTTTAAAAACTGTATTACTGGACGTAAAAGTTTCTGTTTTCCAACAAGATCAAATCAACTATCACCCAAATCATCCCAAAGGCTTTGCTTAGCACAAACACTAATTTAAACCACAAAAACACATCTAACCAGAGGCATAATTGGGTATTTTATTGAAAACAGCAAGAAAAATAAAAATCAAAAATATACAAGTTGGGTTGCCTCCCAACGAGCGCTATTGTTTTACGCCCCTAGCTAGGCATAACGCTAAAAGGATCTAAGTATTGTCATCTTTGTTTTCCAACTCTTCAATCAAACACTTGGAATTCTTCAAGGATTTAGCATACAAATTTTCAATGACAAAACTCCTAGGAACAAGCTTAAGGAACTCATTCTTGCACAAAGAGTCTCTTATAACTTCAACAAAATCCGGGTGAATACTAATCATCTTAAGATCTTCTTTATTGCTATTGGAAGTTGAACCCTTGTTTTTAGTGGCTTGAGTGATCTTGCCAATTTTTACGGGAGTTTTTTCGGTAGATTTGACGGAAGCAAAAGGCAAACTTAGGTTACTAAAGATTTCTTCCAGTTTATCAATCCGGGACGGGCTTTCTTCAATTCTTTCATGAATTACGGTCCCCTTTTCTTTTAACAACTTAAAAACTTCTCCCGCTTTTAACCCAAATTTAGTAGCAAAATTATGCATCTTTTTATCCACGTTTTCAATATGTTCTTCGGTAAGCATTTTCTTTTCAGTAGCATCTAGTCTTTCCATAACATGCTCGAGAGTCAAAGTTGTTTCATTGATTATAAGCGGTGGTGAACCCACTAAATTTCCCATAGCATTAAAAGCATCAAGAGAGGGACACATCAAGAAATTTCCACCGGTAATCGTATCAAGGACGAATATATACCAAGTGGTGATGCCCACATAAAAACAACGAAGAAGAATAACGGTAGATTGCTTACGGATAGATCTATTATGAGCATTGCAAATCCTATACCAAGCATCTTTTAAATTCTCCCCTCCCCTTTGTTTAAAGTTAAGAACTTCGTTCTCGGGGGTGTACGCAATAGAGGAAGAACTATCCATGACGACAAAAAGTGGTCAACAAGATTACACACAAAAACAGATCTGACGAGAAAACGGCGAACGAAGACGAGGGCGAATAAAACGGCAAAATTTTGTGAAGTGGGGGAGAGGAAAACGAGAGGCAAATGGCAAATAATGTAAATTGCAAGGAGATGAGATTTGTGATTAGGAACCTGGTTGATGTTGATGATGTCTCCCGGACAACAGCGCTAGAAATTCCTTTTGATGTTTGCTTGAACGACGTCGGTATTTCCCCAAAGAGGAAGGGATGATGCAGCACATCAATGGTAGGTATTTCCCTCAGTGATGAGACCAAGGTTATCGAACCAGTAGGAGAACCAAGCAACACTACATAAACAGCACCTGCACACAAAGAACAAATACTTCCAACCCGACGTGTTAAAGGGGTTGTCAATCCCTTTCGGGTAACGGCGCCAGAAATTAGCATGTGGACGGGAGAAAGTTGTAATAGATTGATAGATGCAAATAAAAGCAAATAAAATTCAGCGAGGTATTTTTGGGTTTTTGATAATATAGATCTGAAAATAAAAGTGGGAAATAAACGAAAAGGCAAATAGCAAAATAGGTCTGAGAATATATGATGAGAAAATAGACCCGGGGGCCGTAGGTTTCACTAGTGGCTTGTCTCGAGAAAAATAGCAAATGGTGGGTAAACAAATTACTGTTGGGCAATTGATAGAACTTCAAATAATCATGACGATATCTAGGCAATGATCATTATATAGGCATCACGTCCAAGATTAGTAGACTGACTCCTGCCTGAATCTACTACTATTACTCCACACATCGACCGCTATCCAGCATGCATCTAGTGTATTAAGTTCATGGAAAAATGGAGTAATGCAATAAAAACGATGACATGATGTAGACAAGATCTATTTATGTAGAAATAGACCCCATCTTGTTATCTTTAATAGCAACGATACATACGTGTCGGTTCCCCTTCTGTCACTGGGATCAAGCACCATAAGATCAAACCCATCACAAAGCACCTCTTCCCATTACAAGATAAATAGATCAAGTTGGCAAAACAAAACCCAAATATCGGAGAAGAAATACGAGGCTATAAGCAATCATGCATATAAGATATCAAAGAAGACTCAAATAACTTTCATGGATAAAAACATAGATCTGATCATAAACTTAAAGTTCATCGGATCCCAACAAACACACCGCAAAAAGAGTTACATCAAATAGATCTCCAAGAGACCATTGTATTGAGAATCAAACGAGAGAGAGAAAGCCATCTAGCTACTAACTATGGACCCGTAGGTCTACAATGAACTACTCACGCATCATCGGAGAGGCACCAATGAGGATGATGAACCCCTCCGTGATGGTGTCTAGATTGGATCTGTGGTTTCTGGAACTTGCGGTGGCTGGAATTGATTTTCGTCGACTCCCCTAGGGTTTCTGGAATATTGCGGTATTTATAGAGCAAAGAGGCGGTGCGGGAGGCCTCCGAGATGGGCACAACCCACCAGGGCGCGCCTGGGGGCCCAGGCGGCCCTGGTGTCTTGTGCTCACCTCGGGCGCCCTCTTTGGTACTTCTTTGGCCCACTAGATGTCTTCTGATCCAAAAAAAATCTCCAAAAAGTTTCGCTACGTTTGCACTCCGTTTGGTATTGATTTCCTGTGAAGTAAAAAACAAGCAGAAAACAGCAACTGGCACTGGGCACTATGTCAATATGTTAGTCCCAAAAGATGATATGAAGTTGATATAAAATGATTGTAAAACATCCAAAAATGATAATATAACAGCATGGAACAATCAAAAATTATAGATACGTTGGAGACGTATCAGGGCATCCCCAAGCTTAGGCTCTTCTTACTCCTTATTCCTTCATCCATCGAGATCTCACCCAAAACTTGAAAACTTCAATCACACAAAACTCAACAAAACCTTCGTGAGATCCGTTAGTATAAGTAAACCAATCTTTACTTTAAATACTATAGAAAACCCATTCAAATTTTGTTATTGCATTATACTAATGTATTCCAACTTTACCATGGCTTATACCCCCCGATACAAACCATAGATTCATCAAAATAAGCACACAATGCAAAGAAAACAGAATCTGTCAAAAACAGAACAGTCTATAAAGATGTGAATTGTTCTCATACTTCTGTAACTCCAAAAATTCTGAAAAATTAGGACAACAGAGGAAATTTGTATATCAATCTTGTAAAACATTCAGAATTTTTCGTCGCCTCTCTGACTTTAGACAATTATTTCACTGGACACAAAAGTTTCTGTTTTCCAACAAGATCAAATCAACTATCACCAAAGCTATCCCAAAGGCTTTACTTGGCACAAACACTAATTAAAACACAAAAAACACAATCAGAACAGAGGCATAATTGTGCAAACACCCAAGAACAGAAAGAAAAGGCAAAAATAAATTTTATTCATTGGGTTGCCTCCCAGCAAGCGCTATAGTTTTATGCCCCTAGCTAGGCATAATGCATAGATTCAAGTATTGTCATCTTTGTTCCCCAAATCCTCAATCACACAACCAATGTTCTTAAAAGATTTAGCATATAGATTTTCAATAACAATACTCCTAGGAATGAGATTGAAAAATTCATTCTTGCAAAAAGGGTTTCTCACAACTTCAACAAAGGTGGGGTGAATACTAATCATCTTAAGATCTTCCTTGTTATTATTAGAAGTTGCACCCTTGTTCTTAGTGATTTGAGTAATCTTGCTAATTTTAACGGGAGTTTTTTCAATAGTTTTAGCAGAAGCAAAAGCCGAGCTTAGATTACTAAAAATTTCTTCCAACATATCAATCCGAGAGGGGCTTTCTTCAATTCTTTCGTGAATTATGGTTCCCTTTTCTTTTAGCAACTTAAAAACTTCTCCCGCTTTTGACACAATTTTACTAGCAAGATTATGCATATTTTCATCCAAGTTTTCAATATGTTCTTCGGTAAGCATTTTCTTTTCAATAGCATCAAGCCTTTCCATAACATGCTCGAGAGTCAAAGTTGCTTCATTAATTATAAGAGGTGGTGAACCCACTAGATTTCCCATAGCATTAAAAGCATCTAGAGAAGGACACATCAAGAAATTCCCACCGGTAATCGTATCAAGGACGAATCTATACCAAGTAGTGATGCCCACATAAAAACAGGGAAGAAGAACAACGGTGGATTGCTTACGAATATATCTATTATGAGCATTGCAGATCCTATACCAAGCATCTTTTAAGTTCTTCCCTCCCCTTTGTTTGAAATTAAGAACCTCGTTCTCGGGGGTGCACGCAATAGCGAAAGAACTATCCATAGCGACAAAAGATGACAAACAAGATTGTACGCAAAAACGGATCTGATGAGAAAACGGCAAACGAAAAAGAGGGCGAATAAAACGGCAAATTTTGTGAAGAGGGGGAGATGAAAACGAGAGGCAAATGGAAAATAATGTAAATTGCAAGGAGTTGAGATTTGTGATTAGGAACCTGATAGATGTTGACGATGTCTCCCCGGCAACAGCGCCAGAAATTCCTTTTGATGTCGCTTGAACTACGTCGGTATTTCCCCAAAGAGGAAGGGATGATGCAGCACAGCTATGGTAGGTATTTCCCTCAGTGATGAGACCAAGGTTATCGAATCAGTAGGAGAACCACGCAACACTATGTAAACGGTACCTGCACATAAAGAACAAATACTTGCAACCCGACGCGTAAGAGGGGTTGTCAATCCCTCCCGGGTAAAAGATAGATAAATTTGTAGTAGATTGGATAAATAGATCTCGCGGAAACGCGAGATAAAATAAATAACAAAAAATTACAGCAAGGTATTTTTGGGTTTTTGGAATAATAGATCTGAAAATAAAAGCGGCAAATAATAGATCGGAAACAAATATGAAGAAGGATAGACCCGGGGGCCGTAGATTTCACTAATGGCTTCTCTCGAGAAAAATAGCATACGGTGGGTAAACAAATTACTGTTGGGCAATTGATAGAACTTCAAATAATTATGACGATATCCAGACAATGATCATTATATAGGCATCACGTCCAAGATTAGTAGACCGACTCCTGCTTGCATCTACTACTATTACTCCACACATCGACCGCTATCCAACATGCATCTAGTGTATTAAGTTCATGGAGAAACGGAGTAATGCAATAAGAACGATGACATGATGTAGACAAGATCTATTCATGTAGGAATAGACCCCATCTTGTTATCCTTAATAGCAATGATACATACGTGTCATGTCCCCTTCTGTCACTGGGACTGAGCACCGTAAGATCGAACCCATCACAAAGCACCTCTTCCCATGGCAAGAAAAATCAATCTAGTTGGCCTAACTAAACCAAAGATTCGAAGAAGAAATACGAGGCTATAAGTAATCATGCATATAAGAGACCAAAAGAAGACTCAAATAACTTTCATGGATAAAATAGATCTGATCATAAACTCAAAGTTCATCGGATCCCAACAAACACACCGTAAAAAGAGTTACATCAAATAGATCTCCAAGAGACCATTGTATTGAGAATCAAAAGAGAGAGAGGAAGCCATCTAGCTACTAACTACGGACCCGAAGGTCTACAATGAACTACTCACGCATCATCGGAGAGGCATCAATTTGAAGATGAACCCCTCCGTGATGGTGTCTAGATTGGATCTGGTGTTTCTGGAACTTGCGGCGGCTGGAATTGTGTTTCGTCGACTCCCCTAGGGTTTTTGGATTTTCGGGGTATTTATAGAGCAAAGAGGCGGTGCGGGAGACCACCGAGGTGGGCACACCCCACCAGGGCGCGCCTGGGCCCCCAGGCGCGCCCAGGTGGGTTGTGCCCCCCTCGGGGCACCCCTCTAGTACTTCTTCGGCCCAAGTTGTTCCTTCTGGTCCATAAAAAATCTCCAAAAAGTTTCGCTGCGTTTGGACTTCGTTCGGTATTGATTTTCTGCGAAGTAAAAAACAAGGAAAAAACAGGAACTGGCGTTGGGCACTATGTCAATAGGTTAGTCCCAAAAAATGATATAAAGTTGCTATAAAATGATTGTAAAACATCCAAGAATGATAATATAACAACATCGAACAAGCAAAAGTTATAGATACGTTGAAGACATATCATGGATCTAGGCACTCTCTTGCATTTTCCCAGTATTGCAGTCACCAGGAGCACTTCAAGCATGTTCCTCTCTCAGTGTCAATACGCCCTCGAGCTTCTTCAGCGTGTCGGCATGAGTGACTACCATCAAGTCCATATGCCCATCGACTCCGGTTCAACTTTCTTCCACGAACTTGATGAGGAAGAGGTTATCAACAACGAGCTTGGTGTGGCTGGTCGGTGCGATTTTCGTGTTGGCATGCAGTTGACAAGCAGCACTAGGGAGAAGGCTACTAGAGGTTGCCCGAGCAGAGGCCGAGCGACGAGATGGTGAGGGAGGGCTAGATCCGGGCGGATCTGGCCGCGGGCTCGGCTAGTGGGTTTGCGGATGCGTGGTGTGTGTGGCTTGGGAAGTTGATCCATGTAGAAGTGTTCTCTTTAGTCGTGATAGGAGCCGACAATAACGACACTTTCTAGCAATGTTTCCTTCTTGTTGGCATCGTGAAGGTGGTACTCAAAACCCTAGGTCCGTGTGATTGGACGATGGCGGTGCTAATGTCATCGTTCCCCCCTTGGGGGCATTGTCTTCGGAGTTGGGCATTCGCTAGCGGGCCGGCGAAAGATAGTGGTGTTGGCGTCGGGGCTTATGTAGCAACGACGACGAGGGTGAGCGATGTCGGAGCCGCGACAATGGTTATGGTAGTAGGGTCTTCTTCGGCGTGTCCATGAGATTTCCTTAGATTGTTTGTTTCCGCGAAGTCTGAGCTGTGGCCGCGGGGTCCTAATAGCGACAATGACGGACAACAGGTTGTCTATTCGGTAATCTTTGGTGGCACCAGGCTTTCATAGCTCCCGTTCTTAGCTCTCCATCAAAATAGGAGTTGTGATGTCCTCATCACAGGTGGCTGAGTGCTTGACATGAATCTTCAGGTGACTTTGCATGCCTCTCTACGTCATGGGTGGGTCGGCAGTCATCTGCGGCAAAGTCTGAGTCGCTTGGTCACGGGGAAAGGATGGAGATGACGCTTGCTCGGGGAGAAGTGATGATGATGACGCCAATGTGCTACCTCGACGAGGCCTTCTTCATAGTGTTGTGTGTGGGGTATCTTCTATGTGCCACTCAATGGATTGGTTACCCGGTTTTTAGCTAATTAACTGGACAATTCTCTTCTTAATTAATGGACTAGTAAATGCGTACGTGCAATGCACGTTGATATCAGATAGGAAATTAATTGCATGTTGATATTTGTAAAAACATTAATTCCATGTTAATATTAGGTAGGATACCATTTATGTGTTAATTACGTGGACAGTCAGTATTTGATATGTTATTAGTTTCATGTCAAACATGTTGAGCGCTCGCCATTGGAGTAATATAGGTCGTTTGATTGACATTGTTTGATGACTGATATTTGTTGGATCTGCACCTTTGGGTCTTTTTATATTGGTATAGATATAGACGACGCAAATCTTTTGCCTCCGTTTCAAAAGAAAATAAAAAATGAACATTCATTGAACTGGTTATAGGAATTATTACACCCTTAGATCTAGGAGCATAGAGGCTCATCTAAAATAGATGTAATTTTTATTTTACTTTCACATGTTAAAACACCCACCCTCAAATTGTATGGACTCATTGCGTATTGAGCTGATGATTTGGTTCCTTGTGATGAACCACCCCACCAAGATTCAAGTCCTAGACTTTGGCACGGATACTCGCATCTTTCTTGATTTATTTCAGGCTTCCCGGTGATGATTATTTAGTGGAAGGAGATGTTCCTGTGAAGTACGAAGCGCCTGTGATGATTTCGTCAATCTCAAGATGTTGTGTCGGCTCAGTATTTCGAAGATGCTCGTAAGGATAGGGTGTGCGTGCGTTTGTTTCATAGGGGTAAGTGTATGTGCGTATACGTAAGCATCAGTGATTGTACTGCGTTCAAAAAAATTGTATGAACTTATTAGTTGAAACTTGAAAGTAACAAATAGTAATAGTGTGTTTTATTTACCATGGACTGATTTCTTTCTAATTTGTCTGAACCAAAATGTGTTTCATTTATCAAGGAAGAACTAAAATGGTTTCAGAACTTGCTTGTTCAGATTTCTCGTAACTGCAATTACCGTCCTTGGTCCATGAGATGTAAAATGGTTTTCAAATTTGGTCATTCAATGGCAAGGAAATTTACAAGGTGTCAAAGGATCACTTGTACCAGGTAGAGCTTCCATCCTTTGTTCTCTGAATCCAGGCATTGTTGTATGCCTGTATCCCGCTGTAGTAATCCTTTGCCCTTTGCATGACGGTACAGTTCCAATGGCGCCCTGACTCCTGACAGGAGGATATCTCAAAGAACCTTAAGCGGTACAGCAAGAAGGACGAATAAGAGGACCAGGACGTGTTCAGCCAGGTGGGCGAGCAGGAGCGCAAAAAGTGGAAGCAGCTGCAGATGAAATGTGTCTATCCAGTCGACGTCAAGTGGGAGCATTCCCTCAAAAAAAAAAAAGCAGTTACAGCCAGACGTAGGCATGCCACACAAAATATAGCATCAATGGCAACAATGTTTCCATTTGAAATAAGTGAAGGAAATTGGATTACACTTGCAACAATCTACAATGATACCAAGGAAACCGTCAGAACCAACGTCGCTCAATAGTAATAATAACTGCAGCAATATTTGGTCCTATGATGCATACCTTACTATTACAGATCGATGAAGATCCGCAGGCCATCGTGGGCTAGTTGTACCGGAATCCCTTCTCTATGATCGTTGGACTTTGCACATCAGCCAGGAAAGAGAGATGAAACAATCTAGACGTTTAAGCAACCACGCACCTGTGTGACCATTCCGTCAGCATGCGGTTTTCTCTGTGATGTTCAAACTCATGGTTCATTCCAATCAGCAGGGCTTTCTTAGGTCTTATCCTCTTGATAGCATCAAGAGTCTGCATCAACTATAATGCGTTAGCATGAATGTTAGAGGTTTAGCTGTGTGCATCTTAGTTATGCAGAGGCCGGGTGTAATGCTTAAACCTTTTAAGTAATAAAGCGTCCATTTTCAAAAAAATGAATGTTAGAGGTAAAAAATCAGGCTGATGCTTAATTCTGATATTTTGACTACACATCGATGCAATTGCTTGTTCAAACTTTATAGGATACAGCTTTGCTTGAATATTATGTTATTAGGTTCGGTTCATGAAGAGTAGGATTGCTTAAACACCAAGTTGATAAGACTAGAAATTTGAAACTTCAGGCACTGTTGCTAAGCGTTAAATCTAAAGATGAATTAACCTCACTAAGAGTAAGATGGCAACTCCGGCCATTTCCCTGTTCAAATAGCAGAAAAGACTATATCAGCAGATTTGACGACATATCGTGTGTGTGTGTGTGTGTGTGTGTTTACAGTTTTTCAGATCACAAACACATGGAACAGACTTACCACCCCATGTAATTGGTTAGTTTCTAGTATAAGAAGATCAAGTTGTCCAGCACCAGACTTTGAAATTGCTGCAGCAAAAGGCTGAATCAGGAATGCATTCCAATAGAAAAAGATGGAGAAAATCGATCAGGATTATGAGAATGTGAAAAGAAAAAGAATAGCTAGAACGTTTGGGGGCTGGGATCATTGTTTGCAACCATGCAACCATTCCACAATCCACATCCAGCAACATGATGCCACAACTCTAGTATAAAGAGTACGCGAATCATTATACTTGCAACTGACAAGTTTTAGTCACTGAAATTCTGAGACGAGTTTCAATAATTTTCCAACAGAACCATGAAGATAAAAGACTCTCAGTTGTGCATGCAATACACCCATGATTTATTTCACATTGCTTTGAACAGTGCTTGTTTCATTTACAAAACGTTTCCTTCTAATTTATGAACTTATATAAAAATATTTTCCAATAAGAATCTAAAAGAAATGAATATGCAAAAACTAAAATATCTCCATGTTGCCACGAAAGTCACAAAAAGTTCAAATTATTTGGATGAAAGATGATGGAGAAAGAAAGGGCATACTGTGCTCAGTTCTAGGGAGAATTCTTGAGACGTCAGATAAATATGCCACTCTTGCTTTCCTCCCAAATAGAAAGCCTAAACAAACATAACCCTCTCCGTGCATGACCTGGATAGAGAACAGCAAACTCATCACATCAGGAAGCAAATATAGCAAACAAGCCTTTCACAACAGAAGGGGGTATATGCGCCTCATACTGGCAATGGCACAAATTCTAGTCCTGATGATACAAATGGTTTGTCGACATCACTCTCAATTATGGTCCAGTCCAGTCGAGCGATTTCATCGCCTTCCTCAAGCTCTCGTTTCACCAAGTATGGGAATCTTGCTGCAACACTGCAAAATCAGCAGCTGATATTAGCCTTGTATGATGATTAATATGTCGTGGTATCCCACTGGGAAAGATAAGGTGACCTGTCCATCGTGAACTGGGTGAGGAAAACTGGGACTTGATCATCAACATCATTTCTATGGTTACTTGACTGTACCACCCAAACATCGACAAGACCTAAGACAGCATCCGCATGGTCATGAGTCAGAATAATCTGCACTTACAAAAGTACCATCTCAGTCTTGTCATCTGTACGCACTGATCGTTAGAAACTTAAATTGACAGAAAGTGAAATGTGAAGATCCCACCGAGTCAATGAAAGGAACTTTGTGGTGAACAAACCACCGGAGAACCTGTTCTCTAAAGGTCTTGCCGACATCAATTAGAATGTACTTATGCGTGCCATCGTCATGGCAATAGTCTATCAAGAGGGACGTGTTGCATCTGAAAGCAAACATACAAAATATGAGCAGATGAACTATGCTGTCACATTAGCACCATCATCACAGTCTGTTTGGCTGTCGTGGTGGCTAACTACGTATATTTTGTTTAATATACTAGTACAAAAAGAAAACGGTTACTTTTTGAGGTATAATAATAGAACCAATGAGTGTTTCCCCTCAACTCTGTGTAAATCTTCCAAGAGATGCCTACAACATGTGATTTTCGTTATGAATTTAAACCATGACATGTGTGATAATAGCTTGAAGATTTTTTTTTGGGGCAGATAAATTTTATACTAATGCTAATTGGTGTGTGGATCGCCTGCAAGTGTACTGATAGCATGGAGTCACGCACCTGTAGTTGGGGTTCCGGTCCGGCGGGAGGGAGAGGGCCTGGGAGCAGACGATGCACGGCGGCGCGGACGGCTGGATGAGGCACCGCGCGTCCGGGAGCGTGCCGGAGCAGCCAGTGCCCAGGAAGACGAGCGACGATGCCGCCGCCGCCGCCAAAGCATCTCCGGTCGGATCTGTGGCCGCGGGCTCCATCGCTGGGTGGACTCCGGCTCGCTTGTCGTCTCCCTGGGAAGAGAGAGAGGTTTTGAGGTTCCGGTGGGCGCAGCCTCCCTCTCTGTCGCTGCTCGTTTGGTTTGTTTATTGAGCGGCAAGTGGGGTTTCCTAATCGCATTTTGTGCTGCGCCTGCCTTTTGAGACATGCATGTTTAGCCTTCTAATTAACTTTTTTGTACGAGTATGAATCCTTCTAACTTTGTGTTATTTTGCTTCCATGGGCTATGACTCGCCCCGCACATATCCAGCTGCAAATGAACACTTGGGAACTAAGGAAGACTGGATCATTTACAATGCTGAAACCGGAGCATTTTCCTGCAATGAAACTTCCTATCATCTCGCCCGGCCTAAGGAAGGCGCATGCTGAACCATCTCCCAAAGAATCACAACATTCGCTACCCTAACTAAGAAAAGCTAGGTGCCTGACCTTTGAAACACATGATGAAACAAACTATTCTTCTTATTGAGTGAGGGCTTTTGGTGGCCGGGCTACAGGCAGGCCGCAATCTCGTCCGTTCGGATGGGCTTTGGGATTGTCGATCCGTCATTTCACTGCAGTGGGGTGGCAGGCCTGGTGGGTGAAATACGGTCCGTGATACAGCTAGGCTTCAATAGGCGTATTGTGTTCGGCCCATCACCCGTTCCTGTCCCCCGGCCCGCGAGGTAACTCGGTGGCCTGGACAGCAATTTTGGTACAGCAGCGATCTTTCGAAACAGCACATGTATATGGGCCCGGTGACATGTGTGGAGCAGGTAGATCCACGCGTGTGGGTTTCCTGGGCATTACCCTCTCCTCCACAGAAAGCTCGCGTCCGCGGCTGCTCTCTTTTTCCACACGGGCGCGCTGCGGCGGCGATTCCCCACCGGCGAGATGTCGACGGACGGACTGGATGTCAACGGGTATGTTCTTGTTCCTCCAAGTTCTCTCTCCCCTAGTTCCTCCCCCCATTTTTCTTTTGCAAATCCATTCACTGACGGCGCTAGGGTTGACTGCAGGAACGGTGGAGCCAACATCGCCGGATGGAAAAGTGTTGTGTTCCCGGTGGAATCCCAAGATTCCATGAGTGCTCCAGCCCTAGAGCTCGAGAAGGACGAAGAAGCAGGGGTGGTTGGAGATGGGCAGAGATACGAGGTGTGCTCTGAAGCTACAAGTGGCTAGACGAGGAGGTGCGGTTTTTTCTGTCCCCCCATCATGCTTCATTCGCATCTGTTCAGTTCAAGAGATGCATCTCGACATAACCTGGCTGTACACCCCGGTGATGGATTATTTGAAAGACCAAATATCAAGCAGTTAAGTGTCTGATGTGTGCTGTTTGGGTCGTGTCCGTAGTAGGCGACGCAGAGTGCAATGGATTCAGATTGTTCGTTTTAGATAGTTGAATAGCTTTTTAGTTCGTTTTTTGGATTCTAGGATTACTAAAACCAACCTGTCATGCACACACAGTATCTGTGATGTTTGGATTTCTAGCATGCTCTGGTGGATCTTAAAATTATGGTTGTTTTTGTGGATGTAGCAGGCTGCAAAAATAGATAGAATGAGTTATGCTAAATCATGGGCGTGGAATATTTGGATTACGTAATTAGCGCTGCTTTCTTATGGTGACATACATAAATGCAATTTCGTAGATAATACTGAACTATGTAGTTTTTTAGTTCAAGCGTGGCGTCTGACATTTAGGCAAGAGGAAGCCAGATAAGTAGTTGTTGTGATTATGGCTGGAGTACTGAGACTCACTGCGCATGCAGACACAAAATCTGTTTTGTTTGGATTCTAGGATGGGTCTGCTGGACCTTAAAAAAAAGGATGATTGTGTATTCCAAAAGGCTGCAAAAAAGAGAGGATGAATTATACCAATTATGGTCGTGGAGTTTGGCTTATGTAAGTATAGCTGGTTTTCGATGGTGACAGAAAAAATGCATTTGCAGCTAATAATGACTATGTGTATGTGAGTTCTACCGGGGCGTTTGATATCTATGCAGGGGGGAGCCGTATCATTAGTTTTTTTTTGTTTTCTCTAGTCTCTTGTGGTAGTATGTATGCTGACTCATACGAAGTTTTCCAGCCCCCAGGGGGTTGTGGCCTCCACGGAGGTCCCCTGCATCGCCTCTTCGCCCTATAAATTTTCAAATATTCAAGAAACCCTAGGGGAGTCGACAAAACACAATTCTAGCCGCCGCAAGTTCCAGAACCACGAGATCCAATCTAACACCATCACGAAGGGGTTCATCATCCTCATTGGTGCCTCTCTGATGATGCGTGAGTAGTCCACCATAGACCTAAGGGTCCGTAGGCAGTAGCTAGATGGCATCCTCTCTCTCTTTTGATTCTCAATACAATGGTCTCTTGGAGATCTATTTGATGTAACTATTTTTACGGTGTGTTTGTTGGGATCCGATGAACTTTGAGTTTATGATCAGATCTATATCCATGAATATTATTTGAGTCTTCTTTTGATCTCTTATATGCATGATTATTTATAGTCTCGTTTTTCTTCTTCGAATCTTTGGTTTAGTTAGGCCAACTAGATCAATTTTTCTTGCCATGGGAAGAGGTGCTTTGTGATGGGTTCGATCTTGCGGTGTTCTTTCCCAGTGACAGAAGGGGCAGCAAGACACGCATGTATCGTTGCTATTAAGGATAATAAGATGGGAGCTATTCCTATATGAATAGATCTCGTCTACATCATGTCATCCTTCTTATTGCATTACTTCGTTTCTCCATGAACTTAATACACTAGATGCATGCTGGATAGCGGTCGATGTGTGGAGTAATAGTAGTAGATGAAGAATCGTTTTGGTCTACTAATCTTGGACGTGATGCCTATATATTGATCATTGCCTTGGATATCGTCATAATTATTCGATCTTCTATCAATTACACAACAGTAATTTGTTTACCCACTGTGTGCTATTTCTCGAGAGAAGCTACTAGTGAAATCTACGGGCCCCGGGTTTATTCTTTATCATATTTGCTTTGAGATCTATTTTTATTCGCTTTTATTTTCAGATCTATTATTCCAAAAACCGAAAAATTACCTTGCTGCACTTTTTTATTACTTTTTTAATTTCGCATTTTATCAAGAGCTATTTATCCAATCTATCACAAATTTATCTATCTTTTTTACCGTGGAGGGATTGACAACCCCTCTTACGTGTCGGGTTGCAAGTATTTGTTCCTTGTGTGCAGGTATCATTTACATAGTGTTGCTTGATTCTCCTACTAGATTGATATCTTGGTTTCACAACTGAGGGAAATACCTACCATAGCTGTACTGTATCATCCCTTCCTCTTTGGGGAAATACTGACGCAGTTTCAAGCGATATCAAAAGGAATTTCTGGCGCCGTTGCCGGGGAGATTGAAGGAAATATGCCCTAGAGGCAATAATAAAGTTGTTATTTTATATTTCCTTATTCATGATGAAGGTTTATTATTCATGCTAGAATTGTATTGATCGGAAACTTAAATACATGTATGAATACATAAACAAATACTGTGTCCCTAGTAAGCCTCAATTAGACTAGCTCGTTGATCAAATATGGTTAAGGTTTCCTAACCATGGACATGTGTTGTCATTTGATAATGGGATCACATCATTAGGAGAATGATGTGATGGACAAGATCCATCTGTTAGCTTAGCATAATGATCGTTTAGTTTTATTGCTATTGCTTTCTTTAAGGCAAATACAAATTCCTTCGACTATGAGATTATGCAACTCCCGGATACCGAAGGAATGCCTTGTGTGCTATCAAACGTCACAATGTAACTGGGTGATTATAAAGATGCTCTACAGGTATCTCCGAAGGTATTTGTTGAGTTGGCATAGATCGAGATTATGATTTGTCACTCCGAGTATCGGAGAGGTATCTCTGGGCCCTCTCGGTAATACACATCATAAGCTTGCAAGCAAATGACTAAGGAGTTAGTCACGAGGTGATGTATTACGGAACGAGTAAAGAGACTTGCCGGTAACGAGATTGAACTAGGTATGAAGATACTAACGATCGAATCTCGGGCAAGTAACATACCGATGGACAAAGGGAATTACGTATGTTGTCATAACGGTTCGACCGATAAAGATCTTCGTAGAATATGTATGAGCCAATATGGGCATCCAGGTTCCGCTATTGGTTATTGACCGGAGAGGTGTCTCGGTCATGTCTACATAGTTCTCGAACCCGTAGGGTCCGCACGCTTAACGTTCAATGACGATATAATATTATATGAGTTATGTGATTTGGTGACCGAATGTTGTTCGGAGTCCCGGATGAGATCATGGACATGACGAGGAGTCTCGAAATGGTCGAGAGGTAAAGCCTGATATATAGGACGATGGTATTCGGACACCGGAAGTGTTTCGGGGATTACCGGGTACTGATCGGGTCACCGGAAGGGGTTCCGGGCACCCCCGGCAAAAGATATGGGCCTTATGGGCCAAGAGGGGAAACGCACCAGCCACAAGGGGCTGGTGCGCCCCCCATATGGGCCGGCCTAAGGAGGAGAAGGAAAGGGGAGAAGGGAAAGATAAGTGTGGATTAGGATTCCCACTTCCTTCCCTCTCCCCCCCCCTCTTTCCTTCCCCCTCCGACAAACATGGCAGGGGGACGCGGCCAAGGGCAGGAGCCCAAGCAGGATTCGGACCTACTTGGGGCGCCCCTTGGCCTCTCCCCTCTCCCTCCCACCTATATATATGAGGAGGGGGGCGCCTAGCACACCCCAGACAATTGCCTAGCCGTGTGCGGCGCCCCCCTCCACCGTTTACACCCTCGGTCATATTTTCGTAGTGCTTAGGCGAAGCCCTGCGGAGATCACTTCACCATCACCGTCACCACGCCATCGTGCTAACGGAACTCATCTACTACCTCGATGTCTTGCTGGATCAAGAAGGCGAGGGACGTCACCGAGCTGAACGTGTGCAGAACGCGGAGGTGCCGTGTGTTCAGTACTTGATCGGTTGAAGCGCGAAGAAGTTCTACTACATCAACCGCGTTGTGAAACGCGTCCGCTTATGGTCTACGAGGGTACATAGACACACACTCCCCCTCGTTGCTATGCATCTCCATGGATAGATCATTGCGTGTGCGTAGAATTTTTTTTGTTTTCCATGCAACGATTCCCAACAGTGGCATCAGATCCAGGTCTATGCGTAGATGATATGCACGAGTAGACCACAAAGAAGTTGTGGGCGGTGATGTTCATACTGCTTACCACCAACGTCTTATTTTCATTCGGCGACATTGTGGGATGAAGCGGCCCGGACCAACCTTACATGTCCACGTACATGAGACCGGTTCCACCGACTGACATGCAACTTGTTTTGCATAAAGGTGGTTGGCGGGTGTCTGTTTCTCCTACTTTAGTTGAATCGAATTTGACTGCGGCTGGTCCTTGAAGAAGGTTAAAACAACAAACTTGATAATTCACCGTTGTGGTTTTTGCCGTAGGTAAGAACGGTTCTTGCTAGAAGCCCATAGCAGCCACGTAAAACATGCAACAACAAAGTAGAGGACGTCTAACTTGTTTTTGCAGGGCATGTTGTGATGTGATATGGTCAAGACATGATGTGGTATACGTCATTGTTTGAGATGATCATGTTTTGTAAGTTATCGGCAACCGGCAGGAGCCTTATGGTTGTCTCTTTATTGTATGAAATGCAAACGCCATGTAATTGCTTTACTTTATCGCTATGCGTTAGCAATAGTTGTAGAAGCAATAGTTGGCGAGACGACCACGATGCAACGATGGAGATCAAGGTGTCGAGCCGGTGACGATGGAGATCATGACGATGCTTTGGAGATGAAGATCAAAAGCACGAGATGATGATGGCCATATCATGTCACATATTTTGATTGCATGTGATGTTTATCTTTTATGCATCTTATTTTTCTTAGTACAGCGGTAGCATTATAAGATGATCCCTTCACTAAATTTCAAGGTAGAAGTGTTCTCCCTGAGTATGCACCGTTGCTACAGTTCGTCATGTTGAAACACCATGTGATGATCGGGTGTGATAGACTCTACATTCACATACAACGGGTGTAAGACAGTTTTGCACATGCAGAATACTTGGGTTAAACTTGACGAGCCTAGCATGTACACACATGGCCTCGGAACACTGGAGATCGAAAGATCGAACGTGAATCATATAGTAGATATGATCAACATAGAGATGTTCACCATTGATGACTACCCCATCTCACGTGATGATCGGACATGGGTTAGTTGATTTGGATCACGTATCACTTAGATGACTTAAGGGATGTCTATTTAAATGGGAGTTCTTAGGTAAATTGATTAATTGAACTTAATTTATCATGAACTTAGTCCTGATAGTATTTGCATATCTATGTTGTAGATCAATAGCTCATGATGTAGTTCTCCTATTTTTTGATATGTTCCTAGAGAAAACTAAGTTGAAAGATGATAGTAGCAATGATGCGGACTGGGTCCGTGATCTGAGGATTATCCTCATTGCTGGACAGAAGAATTATGTCCTTGATGCACCGCTAGGTGACAGACCTATTGCAGGAGCAAATGTAGACGTTATGAATGTTTGGCAAGCTCGATATGATGACTACTTAATAGTTTAGTGCGCCATGCTTTACGGCATAGAACCGGGACTTCAAAAATGTTTTGAACGCCACGGAGCATATGAGATGTTCCAAGAGTTGAAATTGGTATTTCAGGCTCATGCTCGTGTCGAGAGGTATGAGACCTCTGACAAATACTTTGCCTACAAGATGGAGGAGAATAGCTCAGCCAGTGTGCATGTGCTTAGAATGTCTGGGTACTACAATCGCTTGAATCAAGTGGGA
This sequence comes from Thinopyrum elongatum, assembly GCA_011799875.1. Taxonomy (NCBI): domain Eukaryota; kingdom Viridiplantae; phylum Streptophyta; class Magnoliopsida; order Poales; family Poaceae; genus Thinopyrum; species Thinopyrum elongatum. Next base: position 463,817,800 of record CM022301.1, on the reverse strand, counting down.
GTTAATCTTCCAGATAAGATAGTGATTGACAAGAGTTCTCTAGTCACTACTACCAAGCTACTAGAACTTCGTGATGGACTATAATGTGCAAGGGATGACGAAAACGATTCCCAAGCTCTTCGCGATGCTGAAATCGACGAAGGTAGAAATCAAGAAAGAGCATCAAATGTTGATGGTTAACAAAACCACTAGTTTCAAGAAAAAGGGCAAGGGATAGAAAGGGAACTTCAAGAAGAACAGCAAACAAGTTGCAGCTCCCATGAAGAAGCCCAAAGCTAGACCCAAACCTGAAACTGAGTGCTTCTACTGCAAAGGAAATGGTCACTGGAAGCGGAACTGCCCCAAAAACTTCGCGGATAAGAAGGATGGCAAAGTGAACAAAGGTATATTTGATATACATGTTATTAATGTGTACTTTACTAGTGTTCATAGTAGCCCCTGGGTATTTGATACCGGTTCAGTTGCTAAGATTTGTAACTCGAAACAGGAGTTGCAAAATGAACAGAGACTAGTTAAGGGCCAGGTGACGATGTGTGTTGGAAGTGATTACAAGGTTGATAAGATCACCATCGCAGACTCACTTTACCGTCGGGATTAGTGTTGAGCCTAAATAAATGTTATTTGGTGTTTGTGTTGAGCATGAATATGATTGGATCATGTTTATTGCAATACGGTTATTCATTTAAGTCAAAGAATAATTGTTGTTCTGTTTACATGGATAAAACCTTCTATGGTCTTACACTCAATATAAATGGTTTATTGAATCTCGATCGTAGTGATACACATATTCATAATATTGATGCCAAAAGATGCAAAGTTGATAATGATAGTGCAACATACTTGTGGCGCTGCCGTTTAGGTCATATTGGTGTAAAGTGCATGAAGAAACTCCATGCAGATGGGCTTTTGGAATCACTTGATTATGAATCATTTGATACTTGCGAACCATGCCTCATGGGCAAGATGACTAAAACTCCGTTCTCCGGGACAATGGAACGAGCTGATGACTTATTGGATATAATACATATCGATGTATGCGGTCCGATGAGTGTTGAAGCACGCGGTGGGTATCGTTATTTTCTGACCTTCACAGATGATTTGAGTAGGTATGGGTATATCTACTTGATGAAACACAAGTCTGAAACATTTGAAAAGTTCAAAGAATTTTAGAGTGAAGTGGAGAATCATCGTAACAAGAAAATAAAGTTTCTACGATCTGATCGTGGTGGCAAATATTTGAGTTACGAGTTTGGCCTTCATTTAAAACAATGTGGAATAGTTTCACAACTCACGCCACCTGGAACACCACAGCGTAATGGTGTGTCCGAACGTTGTAACCGTACTTTATTAGATATGGTACGATCTATGATGTCTCTTACCGATTTACCACTATCATTTTGGGGTTATGTATTAGAGACAGCTGCATTCACGTTAAATAAGGCACAGTCTAAATCCATTGAGATGACACCGTATGAACTGTGGTTTGGAAAGAAACCTAAGCTGTCATTTCTTAAAGTTTGGGGATGCGATGCTTATGTCAAAAGGCTTCAACCAGATAAGCTCGAACCCAAATCGGAGAAGTGCGTCTTCATAGGATACCCTAAAAGAAACTATTGGGTACACCTTCTACCACAGATCCGAAGGCAAGGTCTTTGTTGCTAAGTTTGGGTCCTTTCTAGAGAAGGAGTTTCTCTCGAAAGAAGTGAGTGGGAGGAAAGTAGAACTTGATGAGGTAATTGTACCTTCTCTCGAATTGGAGAGTAGCACATCACAGAAAACCGTTCCCGTGATGCCTACACCAACTAGAGAGGAAGCTAATGATGATGATCATGAAACTTCAGATCAAGTTACTACTGAACTTCGTAGGTTAACCAGAGCACGATTCGCACCAGAGTGGTACGGTAATCCTGTTCTAGAAATCATGTTACTAGAACAAGGCGAACCTACAAACTATGAAGAAGCTATGATGAGCCCAGATTCTGACAGATGGCTTGAGGCCATGAAATCTGAGATAGGATCCATGTATGAGATCAAAGTGTGGATTTTGGTGGATTTGCCCGATGATCGGCAAGCCATAGAGAATAAATGGATCTTCAAGAAGAAGACTGACGCTGATGGTAATGTTACTGTCTACAAAGCTCGACTTGTCGCAAAAGGTTTTCAACAAGTTCAAGGAGTTGACTACGATGAGACTTTCTCACCCGTAGCGATGCTTAAGTCTGTCCGAATCATGTTAGCAATTGCCGCATTTTATGATTATGAAATCTGGCAAATGGACGTCAAAACTGCATTCCTTAATGGATATCTTAAAGAAGAGTAGTATATGATGCAACCAGAAGCTTTTGTCGATCCTAAAGGTTCTAGCAAAGTGTGCAAGCTCCAGCGGTTCATCTATGGACTGGTGCAAGCATCTCGGAGTTGGAATATACGCTTTGATGAGGTGATCAAAGCATATGGTTTTATACAGACTTACGGTGAAGCCTGTATTTACAAGAAAGTGAGTGGGAGCTCTGTAGCATTTCAGATATTATATGTGGATGACATATTATTGATTGGAAATGATATAGAATTTCTGGATAGCATAAAAGGATACTTGAATAAGAATTTTTCAATGAAAGACCTCGGTGAAGCTACTTATATATTGGGCGTCCAGATCTATAGGGATAGATCGAGACGCTTAATAGGACGTTCACAAAGCACATACCTTGACAAGATTTTGAAGAAGTTCAAAATGGATCAGTCAAAGAAAGGGTTCTTGACTGTGTTACAAGGTGTGAAGTTGAGTAAGACTCAAAGCCCGACCATGGATGAAGATAGAGAAAGAATGAAAGTCATTCCCTATGCCTCAGCCATAGGTTCTATAAAGTATGTCATGCTGTATACCAGACCTATTGTGTGCCTTGCCAATAAGTTTGGCAAGAGGGTACAAAAGTGATCCAGGAGTGGACCACTGGACAGCGATCAAAATTATCCTTAGGTGCCTTAAAGAGGACTAAGGAAATGTTTCTCGGTTATGGAGGTAATAAAGAGTTCGTCGTAAAGGGTTACATCGATGCAAGCTTTAACGCCGATTCGGATGACTTTGAGTCTCAATCTGAATACATGTTGAAAGTGGGAGCAATTAGCTAGAGTAGCTCCATACAGAGCTTTGTAGACATAGAAATTTGCAAAATACAAACGGATCTGAATGTGACAGACCCGTTGCTAAACTTATCTCACAAGCAAAACATGATCACTCCTTAGTACTCTTTGGGTGTTAATCACATGGCGATGTGAACTAGATTATTGACTCTAGTAAACTCTTTGGGTGTTGGTCACATGGCGATGTGAACTATGGGTGTTAAATCACATGGTGATGTGAACTAGATTATTGACTCTAGTGCAAGTGGGAGACTAAAGGAAATATGCCCTAGAGGCAATAATAAAGTTGTTATTTTATATTTCCTTATTCATGATAAAGGTTTATTATTCATGCTAGAATTGTATTGATCGGAAACTTAAATATATGTGTGAATACATAAACAAATACTGTGTGCCTAGTAAGCCTCTACTAGACTAGCTCGTTGATCAAAGATGGTTAAGATTTCCTAACCATGGACATGTGTTGTCATTTTATAACGAGATCACATCATTAGGAGAATGATGTGATGGACAAGACCCATCCGTTAGCTTAGCATAATGATCGTTCAGTTTTATTGCTATTGCTTTCTTCATGCCAAATACATATTCTTTCGACTATGAGATTATGCAACTCCCGGATACCAGAGGAATGCCTTGTGTGCTATCAAACGTCACAACATAACTAGGTGATTATAAAGATGCTCTACAGGTATCTCCGAAGGTATTTGTTGAGTTGGCATAGATCGAGATTAGGATTTGTCACTCCGAGTATTGGAGAGGTATCTCTGGGCCCTCTCGGTAATACACATCATAAGCTTGCAAGCAAACGACTAAGGAGTTAGTCACGAGGTGATGTATTACGGAACGAGTAAAGAGACTTGCCGGTAATGAGATTGAACTAGGTATGAAGATACCAACGATTGAATCTCGGGCAATTAACATACCGATGGACAAAGGGAATTACGTATGTTGTCATAACGGTTCGACCGATAAAGATCTTCGTAGAATATGTAGGAGCCAATATGGGCATCCAGGTTCCGCTATTGGTTATTGATTGGATAGGTGTCTTAGTCATGTTTACATAGTTCTTGAACCCGTAAGGTCCGCACGCTTAACGTTCGATGACGATATAGTATTATATGAGTTATGTGATTTGGTGACCGAATGTTGTTCGGAGTCCCGGATGAGATCACGGACATGATGAGGAGTCTCGAAATGGTCGAGAGGTAAATATTGATATATAGGACGATGGTATTCGGCACCGGAAGTGTTTCGGGGATTACCGGGTACTTATCGGGTCACCGGAAGGGGTTCCGGGCACCCCCGGCAAAAGATATGGGCCTTATGGGCCAAGAGGGGAAACGCACCAGCCACAAGGGGCTGGTGCGCCCCCCATATGGGCCGGCCTAAGGAGGAGAAGGAAAGGGGAGAAGGGAAATGTAAGTGTGGATTAGGATTCCCACTTCCTTCCCTCTCCCCCCCTCTTTCCTTCCCCCTCTGACAAACATGGCAGGGGGGGCGCGGCCAAGGGCAGGAGCCCAAGTAGGATTCGGACCTACTTGGGGCGCCCCTTGGCCTCTCCCCTCTCCCTCCCACCTATATATATGAGGAGGGGGGCGCCTAGCACACCCCAGACAATTGCCTAGCCGTGTGCGGCGCCCCCCTCCACCGTTTACACCCCCGGTCATATTTTCGTAATACTTAGGCGAATACCTGTGGAGATCACTTCACCATCACCGTCACCACGCTGTCTTGCTGACGGAACTCGTCTACTACCTCGACGTCTTGCTGGATCAAGAAGGCGAGGGACGTCACCGAGCTGAACGTGTGCAGAACGTGGAGGTGCCGTGCGTTCGGTACTTGATCGATTGAAGCGCGAAGAAGTTTGACTACATTAACCGCGTTGTGAAACGCTTCCGCTTACGGTCTACTAGGGTATGTAGACACACTCTCCCCCTCGTTGCTATGCATCTCTATGGATCGATCATTGCGTGTGCGTAGAAAAAAATTTGTTTTCCATGCAACGATTCCCAAGAGAGATATCATCAACATCTATCAGGTTCCTAATCACAAGTCTCATCTCCTTGCAATTTACATTATTTTCCATTTGCCTCTCGTTTTCATCTCCCCCACTTCACAAAAATTTGCCGTTTTATTCGCCCTCTTTTTTGTTCGCCTTTTTCTCGTCAGATCTGTTTTTTGTTTGCAATCTTGTTTGCGTAGTCATGATGTCTCAAGAAAACACCAAATTTTGTGATTTTTCCAGTACCAATAATAATGATTTTATTAGCACTCCGATTGCTCCTCCCTCCACTAGTGCGGAATCTTGTGATATTAATGCCGCTTTGTTGAATCTTGTTATGAAAGATCAATTTTCCGGTACTCCTAATGAGGATGCCACGTCCCATCTAAACACGTTCGTAGAATTGTGTGATATGCAAAAGAAAAAAGATGTGGACAATGATATTGTGAAGTTGAAATTATTTCCTTTCTCTTTGAGGGATCGTGCAAAAATTTGGTTTTCTTCTTTGCCTCACAATAGTATCGATTCTTGGGATAAGTGCAAACATGCTTTTATTACTAAGTATTTTTCGCCCGCAAAACTTATTTCTCTTAGAACTCAAATCATGAATTTTAAGCAACTTGAGCATGAACATGTTACACAATCTTGGGAAAGAATGAAATTGATGCTAAGAAATTGTCCTACTCATGGTTTAAATCTTTGGATGATCATACAATTTTTTTATGCGGGCTTGAATTTTGTTTCTAGAAATCTTTTAGATTCCGCCGCGGGTGGTACTTTTATGGAAATTACTTTGTGTGAAGCTACTAAATTGCTAGATAATATTATGGCAAATTATTCACAATGGCATACTGAAAGAGCACCTACTAGTAAAAAAGTTAATTTGATTGAAGAAATTAGTACATTGAGTGAAAAAGTTGATGCTTGTATGAAATTGGTAGCTAATAAAAGTGCTCCTATTGATCTTAATGATGTGCCTTTGTCTACTTTGATTTAGCAAAATATTGACCCTGTAGATGTGAATTTTGTCTCGCGGAACAATTTTAATAACAATGCTTATTGAGGTAATTTTAATCCTAGGCCTTTTCCTGGAAATTCCTCTAATAATTATGGTAATTCCTATGGTAATTCTTCTTACAATAATAATAGGAACCCCTATGATCTTGAGAGTAATATTAAAGAATTTATCAACGCTCAAAAAGTTTTCAATATTACGATAGAAGAAAAGTTGAATAAGATTGATGATATGCCTGGGAGTATTGATAGAATTTCTCATGATGTAGAAAATCTCAAGATTAATTTTTTTCCACCCAAGGTTGATATTAATGATTCAATTAAAGCTTTATATGTTTCTATGGATGAAATTAAGAAAAGAACCTCTATGCTTAGAGCTAAAAGAGAATTTTTAGAAAGAATGTTTTCTAGTGATTGCTTTCATAAAAATGATGAAGATCTTAAAATGATGGGCCATTTGCATTTCTACCCCTAACTCGAACCACCTACTCAGATTTGCCCCTAATTTCAAAGCATGCTCAAATTTGCCCCTCTGCCGTTAAGTCACTACTCAGAAATGCCCTTCCGTTCAGTCAAAGGCCTTTGACCGTCAGAGTCCCATGTGTACTGTAGCAGACGGAAAGTGCTACAGTATTGGACGGAAAGTGCTACAGTACTGTACGGAAGGGCATTTCTGAGTACTGACTTAACGGCGGAAGGGCAAATTTGAGCATGCTTCAAAATTAGGGGCAAATCTGAGTAGTGGGTTCGAGTTAGGGGCACAGATGTAAATGTCCCTTATTAGATCTCACTCTTGCAAGTGACCGTGAAGGGATTGACAACCCCTTTTTTGCGTTGTGTGCAAGTGTTTGTTAGTTTATGCAGGTGCATCTATTGGAGACTTGATTGTTCCTCCTACTGGATTGATACCTTGGTTCTTAACTAAGGGAAATACTTATCTGTACTTTGCTACATCACCCTTTCCTCTTCAAGGGAAATAACAACGCAAGCTCAAGAAGTAGCAGGAAGAATTTCTGGCGCCATTGCCGGGGAGGATACACATCAAGCCTACCAAGTACCTATCATAAACTCTCATCTCTTGCATTTACATTATTTGCCATTTGCCTCTCGTTTTCCTCTCCCCCACTTCTAAAATATTTTCAGAAAAACACAAAAATATTTGCCTTTTTATTCGCCTTCTTTTCATTTGCCTTTTTGTTTGCTTGTGTGCTAGATTGCTTGCTTTGTCATGATGTCTCAAGAAAATACTAAGTTGTGTGACTTCTCCAACACTAATAATAATGATTTTATTAGTACTCCGATAGCTCCCGCCACTAGTGCAGAATCTTATGAAATTAATGCCACTTTGTTGAATCTTGTTATGAAAGAACAATTTTCCGGTAGCCCTAATGAAGATGCGGCATCCCATCTAAACACTTTCGTTGAATTGTGTGATATGCAAAAGAAAAAATATGTGGATAATGATATTGTTAAATTGAAGCTATTTCCGTTCTCACTACGCGATCGTGCTAAAAGTTGGTTTTGGTCTTTGCCTAAAAATAGTATTGATTCATGGAACAAGTGTAAAGATGCTTTTATTTCCAAGTATTTTCCTCCCGCTAAGATCATCTCCCTTAGGAATGATATAATGAATTTTAAGCAACTTTATCATGAACATGTTGCACAATCTTGGGAGAGGATGAAATTTATGATAAGAAATTGCCCTACTCATGGTTTAAGTTTATGGATGATCATACAAAAAATTTATGCAGGATTGAATTTTGCGTCTAGAAATCTTTTGGATTCTGCCGCGGGTGGTACTTTTATGGAAATTACATTAGGAGAATCTACTAAACTCCTAGATAATATTATGGCAAATTACTCTCAATGGCATACCAAAAGAGCTTCCACTATTAAAAAAGTGCATGCAATTGAAGAAATTAATACTTTGAGTGGAAAGATAGATGAACTTATGAAATTGATTGCTAGTAAGAGTGCTCCTATTGATCCTAATGATATGCCTTTGTCTAGTTTGATTGAGAATAATAATGAATCTATGGATGTGAATGTTGTTGGTAGGAACAATTTTGGTAACAACGCGTATAGAGGCAATTTTAATCCTAGGCCGTTTCCTAGTAATTCCCCTAATAATTATGGTAATTCCTACAACAATTCTTATGGAAATTATAAGAAAATACCTTCTGATCTTGAGAATAATATGAAATATTTTATAAATTCTCAAAAGATTTTCAATGCTATGGTAGAAGAAAAATTGCTTAAAGTTGATGATTTGGCTAGAAACGTTGATAAGATTTCTCTTGAGATTGATTCTTTGAAGATAAGATGTATGCCACCAAAGAATGATATTAATGAGTCTTTAAAAACTATTAGAATCTCTATTAATGAAAGTAAAGAAAGAACCGCTAGGATGCGTGCTAAGAGATATTGGTTTGTAAAAGCATGTACTTCTAGTTTTCATGATAATAATGATGAAGATCTTAAAGTGATTGGTGTTACTCCTATTGAATCTTTATTTGCCAATATAAAACTTGATCAAGATGGGACTGGAGATGAGTCAACTTTAGCTAGAAGGTATCCCAATAATTTGGAGGGTGATGATCTTAATGAAAAAATTGATAAAAGTGGGATTGGAGAGGTCAAAATTTTAGGTAGCGATGAACCCACTCTTTTGGATTTCAAGGACTTTAATTATGATAATTTCTCTTTGATTGATTGTATTTCCTTGTTCCAATCCATGCTTAATTCACCTCATGCTTATAATCAAAATAAGGCTTTTACTAAACATATTATTGATGCTATGATTGACGAGGACATGTACCTAGGGTAGGGTCCCAGGCCTGACCTACATACCCTACCCAAAGGCATTACATACAGGAATCCAAGACCTACTATGTTAGAAAGGAGACATCGACTGGAATGACCGCAGCGTGCAAGTCACTCGGACACAGGATCCACTCGGAAACTTCTCCACCACTCGACCGTTCCTATTCACTCGGAGTACCAAGCGTCACTCGAAGGCAGAAAACCTAGAGCCACCCTGGAATGGCAATGGACGGGCAATCGGTTCGTCACCATAAAGAGCATCAAATGCAGACGTTACCAGTAATGCTCGCACCTTTTACTTTTCCATTGAACCCTTGGGTAATGGGGCATTCATGAGGGGCCAGCAGATTCTATATAAGCCGCCCCTCTGCTCCTGCACAAGGGTTTGCACCCCCTGTAACTCAACACTCCAGATAACAAGCTCCTGCAGCACCGAGACGTAGGGTCGTTACCTCTTCCCGAGAGGGGCCTGAACTCGTAAATCCTAGTGTACAACCTCGCCATAGCTAGGCACTGCCCTCTCATACGTACCCCTAATCTCTACTGTCAGATCTGTTCCCACGACAGTTGGCGCCCACCGTGGGGCAGGCGTCTAAGCGACTTCCGGCGTGGTTGCGTTCTTCGAACTCCTTCATCAAGGTTTCCGGCGACGGACTATCCCTGGGTCGTGAGATCCGTCTCGTCGCTCTCAGCTTCATCGCTGATGATTCAGCGTGGCTCCAAGAAGCCCCTTTGGACGTCGAGGCACTCCCTATTCGCGGGGCAGCGCACTTCCGTGCAAGCTCCTGCGGCGTCCTCCTGCGGCAGCAGTCGACTCAGTACCAGTCGGCTCCGGTGGCGTTTTCCCTCCCCACTGCTCGCCGCCGCAAGCGATCCGGTCGCTCTCGGCTCCAGCGGTGGGTGAGGCATGCGGTGGCTCATCAGTCATCCACTCCGCAGATCGCGGCAATCGAGCCCGATGAATCCCTCTACGACCTGATCGATCCGTTGTTGATGTCTAATACGCAACCTTATTCTTGTAGACTCGTGTTGGGCCTCCAAGCGCAGAGTTTTGTAGGACAGTAGCAATTTTCCCTCAAGTGGATGACCTAAGGTTTATCAATCCATGGGAGGTGTATGATGAAGATGGTCTCTCTCAAACAACCCTGCAACCAAATAACAAAAAGTCTCTTGTGTCCCCAACACACCCAATACAATGGCAAATTGTATAGGTGCACTAGTTCGGCGAAGAGATGGTGATAAAAGTGTAATATGGATGGTAGAAATATATTTTTATAATCTGAATAAATAAAAACAGCAAGGTAGCAAGTGACAAAAGTGAGCACAAACGGTATTGCAATGCTTGAAAACAAGGCCTAGGGTCCGTACTTTCGCTAGTGCAATCTCTCAACAATGCTAATATAATTGGATCATATAACCATCCCTCAACGTGCGATGAAGAATCACTCCAAAGTTCCTATCTAGCGGAGAACATAAGAATAAATTGTTTGTAGGGTATGAAACTTCCTCAAAGCTATTCTTTCCGATCGATCTATCCAAGAGTTCGTACTCAAATAACACCAAAGCAAATTCAGATTCGTAATGCTCAATCCAACACAAAGAACCTCAAAGAGTGCCCCAAGATTTCTACCGGAGAAACAAAGACAAGAATGTGCATCAACCCCTATGCATAGATTACCCCAATGTCACCTCGGGAATCCGCGAGTTGAGTGCCAAAACATATATCAAGTGAATCAATACGATACCCCATTGTCACCATGGGTATTCGTATGCAAGACATATATCAAGTGCTCTCAAATCCATAAAAGTATTCAATCCGATAAAACAAAATCTCAAAGGGAAAACTCAATTCATCACAACAAGATAGAGAGGGGAAAACACCATATGATCCGACTATATTAACAAAGCCCGCGATACATCAAGATCGTGACATCTCAAGAACACGAGAGAGAGAGAGAGATTAAACACATAGCTACTGGTACAAACCCTCAGCCCCGAGGGTGGACTACTCCCTCCTCATCATGGTGGCCTTCGGGATGATGAAGATGGCCACCGGTGATGATCTCCCCCTCCGGCAGGGTGCCAGAACGGGGTCTAGATTGGTTTCTTGTGGCTACAGAGGCTTGCGGCGGCAGAACTTCTGATCTAGGGGATACGCGAGGGTTTTTGGAATATTTGGCAATTTATAGGGCGAAGAGGCGGTGCGGGAGGCCACCGAGGTGGGCACAACCCACCGGGGCATACCTGGGGGCCCAGGCGCGCCCTGGTGGGTTGTGCCCCCCTCGGGGCACCCCCCCAGGTGCTGCTCTGGCCCATTGGATGTCTTCTGGTCCATAAAAAATCCACAAAAAGTTTCGCTGCGTTTGGACTCCGTTTGGTATTGATTTTCTGTGATGTAAAAAACAAGCAAAAAACAGGAACTGGCACTGGGCACTATGTCAATAAGTTAGTCCCAAAAAATGATATAAAGTTGCTATAAAATGATTGTAAAACATCCAAGAATGATAATATAGCAGCATGAATACTTCATAAATTATAGATACGTTGGAGACGTATCAGCATCCCCAAGCTTAATTCCTACTCGTCCTCGAGTAGGTAAATGATAAAAGAAATAATTTATGAAGTGTGAATGCTAGCAAAGTGCATAAGTTTGATCAATGATAATTTCAATCACTTTCCCTAGCATCATAACAGCAACTCTTTCTCATAAAACTCATCATGACAAAGTAGCAACCAATTCACATGTTAAGGTTCAAACAATGAATTATCTTGAAACTCAACAACCTATATTCTTAGTCACCAAACAATTGCAATTCAACTTATTCAACAGAGTCTAAGTAAGAGCTCCACATACTCAACTATCATATAGTCTTCTATGATTGCTAACACTCACCGCATACACATGAGCAAAACGTTTCAACTAGACACATAGAAAGATAGGGGCTTATAATTTCGCCTCCCAACGTATTCACCTCAAGGGTGATGTCAACAATAATAACTCATGCTACCCATATCCAACTGGATATATGTGCCTAGATCTTTCCTCACCACATGATGCTTGCTAAAAGAGAAAAATAAAAAGGAATAGAGAGAAAAAACTTTTACCCTTGCATGAAAGTAAATACATAAAAGTATAAGGTAGGCCCTTCGCAGAGGGAAGCAGAGGTTGACATGCGCTTTTTGTTTGTATGCTCAACCCCTTAGTGCAAAAGAACGTCACGTTATATTGCCCCTTATGATAGCAACCTTTATTATGCAGTCTGTCGCTTTTATTCTTTGCCATCACAAGTTCGTACAATGCTCAATTTTCTCTTACACTAAATGATCTAACACTTTTAGAAGCAATTTTTATTGCCTTATTGCACCAATGACAACTTACTTGAAGGATCTTACTCAATCCTTAGGTAGGTATGGTGGACTCTTGAAAACAAGATTTGGGTTTAAGGGTTTTTGGATGCACAAGTAGTATCTCTACTTGGTGCGGAATTTTTGGCTAGCAAAGATGGGGGGCAAACACCACATGTTGAAGGATCTATGACAATATAACTTCTATGTGAATATGAACAAACATAAATCATTACGTTGTCTTCCTTGTCCACCGTCAACAATTTTGGCATATAATATTTTGATGGGGGCTCACAATCACAAAAGATTTCCAAGATAGTGTATTTGCATGTGAAAGTTCTCTTCCTTATAGTAAGCATTCATGAATTGCTTGTATGACCAAACTTGTGATTGTCAAGCTTCAAAAGATTTCACTTTCTAAACCCAATGTGAAGCTACCGCTAGGCATGATATGAACATGTAATTTCAACTTCATGATATTCAATTCATTCAATAATTTACTCATAGGATATAAGTGAAGCACAAGAGTGAATGACAAACTACTCCAAAAAGATATAAGTGAAGATCAAGCGAGTAGTTAAGTAAAGGGGTAGCTAATTGAGGACTCTCTCTTATTTAAAAACTTTCAGATCTAAGTATTTTATTAGAACAGCAAGTAAAACAAAACAAAATGACATTCCAAGAATAGCACAACTCAAGTGAAGAAGCAAAAACTTAGGCTCAACCGATACTAACCGATAATTGTTGATGAAGAAAGGTGGGATGCCTACCGGGGCATCCCCAAGCTTAGATGCTTGAGACTTCTTGAAATATTATCTTGGGGTGCCTTGGGCATCCCCAAGCTCAAGCTTTTGTGTCTCCTTAATTCCTTTTATATCACGGTTTCCCTAAATCTTAAAAACTTCATACACACAAAACTCAACAATAACTCGTGAGATAAGTTAGTATAAACCAATGCAAAAACCTTATCATTCTCTACTGTAGCAAATCACAAAAATTATTATTCCACATTGCATACTAAATGCCTCTGCATATTTAATACTCCTATCCTCAAATAGAATCATTAAACAAGCAAACATATGCAAACATAACAGCAATCTGCCAAAACAGTACAGTCTGCAAAGAATGCAAGAGTATCAATACTTCTTTAACTCCGAAAATTATGAAAATTTACCACACTGTAGAAAATTTATCAGATCTTATTGTGCAAAAAATTTCAACATTTTAACACATTCTGACTTTTCTCGGGAATTTTTGCAACATTGATAAACTTTCTGTTTTGAAACAGCAACTCATATACTTGCAAAATAAGCATGGTAAAGGCTATCCTTGACATTTTTATTGAAAAGAAAGATGCAAAACATTATTATAAATAACAGCAAGCAAATCCTAACAAGAAAATGATGCTCCAAGCAAAACACATATCATGTGACGAATAAAAATGTAGCTCCAAGTGAGGTTACCAATAATGTTGGAGACGAAAGAGGGGATGCCTTCTGGGGCATCCCCAAGCTTAGTTGCTTGGATCTTCCTTGAATATTACCTTGGGGTGCCTTGGGCATCCCCAAGCTTAGGGTCTTGTCACTCCTTATTCTCCTCATATCGACATCTCACCCAAAACTTGAAAACTTCAATCACACAAAACTTAACGGAACTTCGTGAGATAGGTTAGTATGATAAAGAGCAAACCATTTCACTTTGGTACTGTCAAAGACAAGATTCATAATTGTTTCCACACAATGCCTACTATACTCTACAATTTTCACAATTTATATTGAGCAATATAAGCCATAGAAACTAGAAAACAAGCAAACTATGCATTGAAAACAGAACAGTCTGTAATAATCTGTACTCCAACCATACTTTTGCTACTCCAAAAATTCTGAAAAATTAGGACAACGTAGAGAATTTGTATATCTATCACCTGGAAAAAAATTCAGATCAAAATCACGTTCCAGTGAATTTTCAAAATTCCTGGGCTGAGCGCAAAAGTTTCTGTTTTTGCACAGATTCAAGTCAACTATCATCCATACTATCCCAAAGGCTTTACTTGGCACTTTATTGAAACAAAAGCAATAAAACATGATTACTACAGTAGCATAATCATGGGAACACATAAAAACAGTAGGGGTAAATGTTGGGTTGTCTCCCAACAAGCGCTTTTCTTTAATGCCTTTTAGCTAGGCATGATGATTTCAATGATGCTTGCATAAAAGATAAGAATTAAAACATAAAGAGAGCATCATGAATCAAAAGTTCCTCCCTCATAATAATTTTCAGTAGCATCATGAATAGATTCATCAATATAACCATCACATAAAGCATTCTCTTCATGATCCACAAGCTTAGAAATTTTATTACTCTCCTCATAAGAAAATTTCTTCTCATTCACAATGGTGGGAGTATCATACGAAACTCTACTACGCAACTTTATTCTTGTAGACTCGTGTTGGGCCTCCAAGCACAGAGTTTTGTAGGACAGTAGCAATTTTCCCTCAAGTGGATGACCTAAGGTTTATCAATCCGTGGGAGGTGTATGATGAAGATGGTCTCTCTCAAACAACCCTGGAACCAAATAACAAAAAGTCTCTGGTGTCCCCAACACACCCAATACAATGGCAAATTGTATAGGTGCACTAGTTCGGCAAAGAGATGGTGATAAAAGTGTAATATGGATGGTAGAAATATATTTTTATAATGTGAATAAATAAAAACAGCAAGGTAGCAAGTGACAAAAGTGAGCACAAACGGTATTGCAATGCTTGAAAACAAGGCCTAGGGTCCGTACTTTCGCTAGTGCAATCTCTCAACAATGCTAATATAATTGGATCATATAACCATCCCTCAATGTGCGATGAAGAATCACTCCAAAGTTCCTATCTAGCGGAGAACATAAGAATAAATTGTTTGTAGGGTACGAAACCACCTCAAAGCTATTCTTTCCGATCGATCTATCCAAGAGTTCGTACTAAAATAACACCAAAGCAAATTCAGATTCGTAATGCTCAATCCAACACAAAGAACCTCAAAGAGTGCCCCAAGATTTCTATCGGAGAAACAAAGACAAGAATGTGCATCAACCCCTATGCATAGATTACCCCAATGTCACCTCGGGAATCCGCGAGTTGAGTGCCAAAACATATATTAAGTGAATCAATACGATACCCCATTGTCACCACGGGTATTCATATGCAAGACATATATCAAGTGCTCTCAAATCCATAAAAGTATTCAATCCGATAAAACAAAATCTCAAAGGGAAAACTCAATTCATCACAACAAGATAGAGAGGGGAGAACACCATATGATCCGACTATATTAACAAAGCCCGCGATACATCAAGATCGTGACATCTCAAGAACACGAGAGAGAGAGAGAGAGATTAAACACATAGCTACTAGTACAAACCCTCAGCCCCGAGGGTGGACTACTCCCTCCTCATCATGGTGGCCGCCAAGATGTTGAAGATGGCCACCGGTGATGATCTCCCCCTCCGGCAGGGTGCCAGAACAGGGTCTAGATTGGTTTCTTGTGGCTACAGAGGCTTGCGGCGGCAAAACTTCTGATCTAGGGGCTCTGTGAGGGTTTTTGGAATATTTGGCAATTTATAGGGCGAAGAGGCGGTGCGGGAGGCCACCGAGGTGGGCACAACCCACCGGGGCGTACCTGGGGGCCCAGGCGCGCCCTGGTGGGATGTGCCCCCCTTGGGGCACCCCCCAGGTGCTGCTCTGACCCATTGGATGTCTTCTGGTCCATAAAAAATCCACAAAAAGTTTCGCTGCGTTTGGACTCCGTTTGGTATTGATTTTCTGCGATGTAAAAAACAAGCAAAAAACAGCAACTAGCACTGGGCACTATGGCAATAAGTTTGTCCCAAAAAATGATATAAAGTTGCTATAAAATGATTGTAAAACATCCAAGAATGATAATATAGCAGCATGAATACTTCATAAATTATGGATACGTTGGAGACGTATCAGTTGTCTGATCACTCGGATACTCCTTCCGAGTGCGAGAGCAACGACCCAGCGGTGGAGGTACTTGTGATTGGCTCTCCGCGTAGCCCACCAGGTTTTCCCCGTGATGGAGATGGGATCAGTGGTCCGTTGCACGTCAACGACGAGTATTACCCGCAACCTCTCACTGCGGAACAAAGGGAAGAACTGCAACGCAGGAACGAGCAAGTCCTTCAGACTCCCATCGCCGGCATGACCGCCGAGGCCCAGGCTTTGGAAGCTGCGCGCATAGCCACTCTGGCTGAGCATGATGACCCACAAGTATAGTGGATCTATTGTAGTCCTTTCTATAAGTAAGAGTGTCGAACCCAACGAGGAGCAGAAGGAAATGACAAGCGGTTTTCAGCAAGGTATTCTCTGCAAGCACTAAAATTGTCGGTAACAGATAGTTTTGTGATAAGATAATTCGTAACGGGTAACAAGTAACAAGTGTAACTAAGGTGCAGCAAGGTGGCCCAATCCTTTTTTTTAGCAAAGGACAAGCCTGGACAAACTCTTATATAAAGCAAAGCACTCCCGAGGACACATGGGAATTATTGTCAAGCTAGTTTTCATCATGCTCATATGATTTGCGTTCGTTACTTTGATAATTTGATATGTAGGTGGACCAGTGCTTGGGTGCTGTCCTTACTTGGACAAGCCTCCCACTTATGATTAACCACTCTCGCAAGCATCCACAACTACGAAAGAAGAATTAAGATAAATCTAACCATAGCATGAAACATATGGATCCAAATTAGCCCCTTACGAAGCAACGCATAAACTAGGATTTAAGCTTCTGTCACTCTAGCAACCCATCATCTACTTATTACTTCCCAATGCCCTTCCCCTAGGCCCAAACAATGGTGAAGTGTCATGTAGTCGATGTTCACATAACACCACTAGAGGAAAGACATAATACATCTCATCAAAATATCGAACGAATACCAAATTCACATGATTACTTATAACAAGACTTCTCCCATGTCCTCAGGAACAAACGTAACTACTCACAAAGCATATTCATGATCATAATCAGAGGAGTAATAAATTTCATTAAGGATCTGATCATATGATCTTCCACCGAATAAACCAACTAGCATCAACTACAAGGAGTAATCAACACTACTAGCAACCCACAGGTACCAATCTGAGGTTTTGAGACAAATATCGGATACAAGAGATGAACTAGGGTTTGAGAGGAGATGGTGCTGGTGAAGATGTTGATGGAGATTGACCCCCTCTCGATGAGAGGATCGTTGGTGATGATGATGGCTTCGATTTCCCCTCCGTTGGTGATGACGAACAGCTCCGCCGGAGCCCTTTATTGGTTTTGCCCAAGTTCTGCCTCAAGACAACGGCGCTTCGTCCCAAAAGCTCTCCCCTAATTTTTTCCAGGTCAAAACCCTCCATATAGCAGAAGATGGGCACCGGAGGCCTGCCAGGGGGCCCACAAGCCACAGGGGCGCGCCCCCCAGGCTTGTGGCCTCCTGGTGGGTCCCCTCTGGTATTTTCTTCGCCCAATATTTTTTATATATTCCAAAATAATTCTTCGTAAATTTTCAGGACTTTTGGAGTTGTGCAGAATAGGTCTCTCAGATTCACTCCTTTCCGGTCCAGAATTTCAGCTGCCGGCATTCTCCCTCTTCATGTAAACCTTGTAAAATAAGAGAGAAAAGGCATAAGTATTGTACCATAATGTGTAATAATAGCCCATAATGCAATAAATATCAATATAAAAGCATGATGCAAAATGGACATATCAACTCCCCCAAGCTTAAACCTCACTTATCCTCAAGCGAAAACCGAAATCGATAATCATATCCACATGTTTAGAGATAGAGGTGTCGATAAAATAAAATACGGACATGAAGGCATCATGATCATCTTTTAGAATAGCAACATAATTTGTCATATAAGTTCTTATGCCAAAGTAACAATTCATTCACAAGGTAAAGTATGAAACAAGAACTTTATTGAAAACTAACAAACTATGATCTCAGTCATTGAAGCAATTGCAATTTATCATAACGTAGGAAAGAGTCAATATAAGAGCTTTTCAGCAAGTTCACATACTCAACTATCATTTAGTCTTTCATAATTGCTAACACTCACGCGATACTTATGACATCAAAGTTTCAATCGGACACATAGAAAGATAGGGGCTTATGGTTCCGCCTCCCAACCTTTTACCTCAAGGGTAATATCAACAATAATAATAGCTTATGAATATCTACATCCGAGTGGATATATATATATATATATATATATATATATATATATATATATATATATATATATATATATCTGGATCTCCCCCCAACATATAGTGCTTGCCAAAAAGAAAAAGTGTAAAAAGGAATAGGTGGTGATCACCATGACTCGTGTATAAGGGTAGAAGATAAAAGTAAAAGATAGGCCCTTCGCAGAGGGAAGCAGAGGTTGTCATGCGCTTTTATGGTTGGATGCACAAAATCTTAAAGCGAAAGAACATCACTTTATATTGCCGCTTGTGATAAAGAACTTTATTATGCAGTCTGTCGCTTTTATTTCCTCTATATCACAAGTTCGTATAAAGCTTATTTTCCTCACACTAATAGATGATACATATTTAGAGAGCAATTTTTATTGCTTGCACCGATGACAACTTACTTGAAGGATCTTACTCAATCCATAGGTAGGTATGGTGGACTCTCATGGCAAAACTGGGTTAAGGGATGTTTGGATGCACAAGTAGTATCTCTACTTGGTGCAAAAGATTTGGCTAGCAAGGGGTGAGAGGCAAACTCAACATGTTGGAGGACCATAACAATATAACTTCTATTCGGATATAAAGAAACATAACCCATTACATTGTCTTCCTTGTCCAACATCAACCTTTTAGCATATAATATTTTAATGAGTGCTCACAATCACAAAAGATGTCCAAGATAGTATATTTACATGTGAGACCTCTCTTTCTTTATTACTTCCTATTAATTGCAATAGTGACCAAAAACTATGTTTGTCAACTAACAACAAGTTTCATGCAACATACTTCTTATATGTGAAGTCGTCACTTCCCATAAGATCATTATAGAATCTTTTTATTTCTTTAATTCTTTATTTATTTTTCTCATGATCATAGCAAGAAAGCAAGGCCCTCAACTCAAAACTAATCTTTATTATATAACTCTCGAACTCGATTACATAGAGGGAACATAAAGCAAAACTCGAAGCTAGATCACACTAAAACTTTATTCTACTAAACCGAGATATAATCAAAAGGATCGACTTCAGAAAACGATAAAGGTAAAGATGTGATGGTGATATGATACCGGGGCACCTCTCCCAAGCTTGGCAGTTGCCAAGGGGAGTGCCCATACCCATGTATTTAGGACTCTTCCTTCGGAGGTGGTGATGTGATATTCTTGGCGATGATGCCCCTTAGGATGCGATTCTCCTCCTCGAGCTTATTATTTTGCTGCTTAAGATCCATTACTTCTTTGCGGAGTTTGCCTGTGACAGCTAGAGCTCCGATCACCCAGGGGTGCTTCATGGCTGCGGGAGAAAAGGCAACACTCTTTTTCATGTTATCATAAGAGAGAAATCTAGCATTGGGAGGTATAACCAAATTCGGTATTGCTGAACTTTGAAGTTCCTCAAGCATGGCCCCAGGTTGAAGACGAGAGGTAGCTTCTTGATCCTCCTCCATGGCATCTACTCTTTTTAGGTCAGCCTCCATCTCTTCCTCCGTTGATCGCCCAAAGTGGTCAGCTTCGCTGTATGCTCTTGGGCTAGGCATTGGGTGAGAAACCCGACTCTCCCCGACCGACTCTTGTGAAGACATCTTGCTCTGAATCTACTGCAGAATTAGCCAAACACAAGAACAGAGGATTTTGTCATGGTACTGTGGTCAAAACCTTCGGGAGATTATATAATGAATTTTTACAGACCAAAAGAAGTGTTCCACAAGAAAACGGAGTCCGGAGGGCACACTAGGTGGCCACAAGCCTGGGAGGAGCGCCCAGGGGGGTAGGGCGCGCCTCGAGGGCTTGTCACCTCCTCGTGCACTTTTCGGACTACTTTTAATTTTCCTAATTTTTTAAATATTCCAAAACGGAGAAAAATTGCCATTGAAAAAGTTTTGGAGTCGGTTTACTTACCGTAACACATACCTATTCCTTTTCAGAGTCTGAAACGTTCTGGTAGGTTTCCCTTATGTACTCCTCCGATGTTATGGTATTAATAATATTGGTTTCAATATTTATGGGAGTACCTGAGATGTAGTGTTTGATTCTTTGCCCATTTACCACCTTCGGGTTGGTGCCTTCGGCGTTGTTGATTTTGATGGCACCGGTGAAGGAAATATGCCCTAGAGGCAATAATAAAGTTGTTATTTTATATTTCCTTATTCATGCTAGAATTGTATTGATCGGAAACCTAAATACATGTGTGAATACATAGACAAACACTGTGTCCCTAGTGAGCCTCTACTTGACTAGCTCGTTAATCAAAGATGGTTAAGGTTTCCTAACCATGGACATGCGTTGTCATTTGATAACAGGATCACATCATTAGGAGAATGATGTGATGGACAAGACCCATCCGTTAGCTTAGCATAATGATCGTTTAGTTTTATTGCTACTGCTTTCTTCATGTCAAATACATATTCCTTCGACTATGAGATTATGCAACTCCCGGATACCGGAGGAATGCCTTGTGTGCTATCAAACATCACAATGTAACTGGGTGATTATAAAGATGCTCTACAGGTATCTCCGAAGGTGTCTGTTGGGTTGGCATAGATCGAGATTAGGATTTGTCACTCCGAGTATCGGAGAGGTATCTCTGGGCCCTCTCGGTAATGCACATCATAAGAAGCCTTGCAAGCAAAGTGACTAATGGGTTAGTTAGTTACAGGATGATGTATTACGGAACGAGTAAAGAGACTTGCCAGTAACGAGATTGAACTAGGTATGAAGATACCGACGATCGAATCTCGGGCAAGTAACAAACCGATGGACAAAGGGAATAACGTATGTTGTCATAACGGTTCGACCGATAAAGATCTTCGTAGAATATGTAGGAGCCAATATGAGCATCCAGGTTACGCTATTGGTTATTGAACGGAGAGGTGTCTTGGTCATGTCTACATAGCTCTCGAACCCGGAGGGTCCGCACGCTTAACGTTCAATGACGATTTTGTATTATATGAGTTATGTGATTTGGTGACCGAATGTTGTTCGGAGTCCCGGATGAGATCACAGACATGACGAGGAGTCTCGAAATGGTCGAGAGGTAAAGATTGATATATAGGACGATGGTATTCGGACACCGGAAGTGTTCCGGAGGGTACCGGGTACATATCGGGTCACCGGAAGGGGTTCCAGGCACCCCCGGCAAAAGATATGGGCCTAATGGGCCAAGAGGGGAAACACAGCAGCTAGCAGGGGCTGCTGCGCCCCCCATATGGGCCGAACCAGAGGAGAAGGAAAGAGGGGAAGAGAGAAGGAAAGGGGAGGGATTCGGCCTCCCCCTTCCTTCCCTCCTCCCTCCTCTTTCCTTCCCCCTCCGGCACTTATGGAAGGGGGGAGGCCGAATTGGGGAGGACCCCAAGTAGGATTGCTCCTACTTGGGGCGCCCCCTTGCTGCTCCCCTCCCTCTCCCACCCATTTAGAAAGAAGGTTTCCTGCAAAAAATCTTAAACGAGAGTTGAATAGCAAGACAAGGTCACCTACATTAAATTCATGCTTTTGTATCCTTTTGTCATGCCATCTTTTAACTTTTTCTTTAAACAACTTAGCATTCTCATAGGCCTGGGTTCTCCATTCATCAAGTGAGCTAATGTCAAATACCTCTTTTCACCGGCAAGTTTGAAATCATAGTTGAGCTCTTTAATTGCCCAATAAGCTTTATGTTCTAGTTCAAGAGGTAAGTGGCATGCTTTTCCATAAACCATTTTATATGGAGACATACCCATAGGGTTTTTATAAGCGGTTCTATAAGCCTATAATGCATCATCAAGTTTCTTGGACCAATTCTTTCTAGATCTATTAACAGTCTTTTGCAAGATCAACTTTATTTCTCGGTTACTCAATTCTACTTGACCACTAGACTAAGGATGATAAGGAGATGCAATTCTATGGTTTACATCATATTTAGCAAACAATTTACGGAAATCACCATGAATAAAGTGTGAACCACCATCAGTCATTAAATATCTAGGGACTCCAAACCTCGGGAAAATAACTTCTTTAAGCATTTTAATGGAGGTGTTATGATCAGCACTACTAGTTGGAATAGCTTCTACCCACTTAGTAACATAATCAACAGCAACCAAAATATGTGTATACCCATTAGAGGAAGGAAAAGGTCCCATATAATCAAATCCCCAAATATCAAATGGTTCAATAACAAGTGAATAATTCATAGGCATTTCTTGACGTCTACTGATATTACCAATTCTCTGGCATTCATCACAAGACAAGACATACTTACGAGCATCTTTGAAGAGAGTAGGCCAATAAAAACTAGATTGTAATACCTTGTGTGCAGTTCTATCTCCAGCATGGTGTCCTCCATAGGCCTCGGAGTGACACTTGCGTAAGATTTGTTCTTGATCATGCTCAGGTACACAATGTCTAATAAAACCATCTACTCCTTCTTTATGAAGGTGTGGGTCATCCCAAAAGTAATGTCTGAAATCATAGAAAAACTTTTTCTTTTGCTGGTATGTGAAACTAGGTGGTATAAATTTAGCAACAATGTAATTAGCATAATCATCATACCATGGAGCATTACGAGAAGCAATTATGACAGCTAATTGTTCATCAGGAAAACTGTCATCAATAGGTAGTGGGTCATCAAGAATATTTTCTAACCTGGACAAGTTGTCTGCTACGGTGTTCTCAGCTCCCTTTCTATCAATAATAAGCAAATCAAATTCTTGCAGCAAGAGAACCCATCTAATAAGTCTAGGTTTAGCATCTTTCTTTTTCATAAGGTATTTAATAGCAGCATGATCGATGTGAACAGTTACTGTGGAATCAACAATATAAGGTCTGAACTTAGCACAAGCAAAAACAACTGCTAAAAATTATTTTTCGGTAGTAGCATAATTTCTTTGAGCACTGTCTAGAGTTTTACTAGCATAATGGATAACATTTAATTTTTTATCAACTCTTTGTCCTAGAACAGCACCTACAGCACAATCACTAGCATCACACATAATTTCAAAAGGGTAGATTCCAATTAGGTGGTTGAACAATAGGAGCAGAAATCAAGGCTTTCTTAAGAATTTCAAATGCTTCTACACAATCATCATAAAAAACAAATGGAACATCTTTTTGCAAGAGATTAGTGAGAGGCCTAGAAATTTTAGAGAAGTCTTTAATAAACCTCCTATAGAAACCAGCATGACCAAGGAAACTTCTTATACCTTTGATATCTTTAGGACACGACATCTTTTCAATAGCATCTACTTTAGCTTTATCAACTTCAATACCTCTTTCAGGAATTTTATGCCCCAAGACAATACCTTCATTAACCATAAAGTGGCACTTCTCCCAATTCAAGACAAGAACAGTTTCTTCACATCTCTGCAAAACTCGATCAAGGTTGCTTAAGCAATCATCAAAAGAAGTTCCGTAAACAGAGAAATCATCCATGAAAACCTCAACAATCTTTTCACAAAAGTCAGAGAATATAGTGGTCATACATCTTTGAAAGGTAGCAGGAGCATTGCATAAACCAAAAGGCATACGTCTATAAGCAAAGGTACCAAAAGGGCAAGTAAAAGTAGTTTTTTCTTGATCCCCTTTTGACACAGATATTTGAGAAAAACCAGAATAACCATCTAGAAAGCAAAAGTGTGTATGTTTTGATAGTCTTTCTAGCATTTGATCAAAAAAAGGTAGAGGATAATGATCTTTCCTAGTAGCTTTATTCAACTTCCTAAAGTCTATAACCATTCTATAACCTGTAACAATCCTTTGTGGAATCAATTCATTCTTATCATTAGGAACAATAGTAAAACCTCCCTTCTTAGGGACACAATGAACATGACTTACCCATCTACTATCAGCAATAGGATAAATTATACCTGCCTCCAGAAGCTTTAGTATTTCATTTCTTACCACTTCTTTCATCTTAGGATTTAACCGTCGTTGGTGATCAACAACTGGTTTAGCATCAGGCTCCATATTAATTTTGTGCTGACATAGAGTGGGGCTAATGCCCTTAAGATCATCAAGAGTATATCCAATAGCGGCATGATGCTTCTTCAGAGTTTTCAATAATTTCTTTTCTTCATGCTCTGAAAGGTTAGCACTAATAATAACAGGATATATCTTCTTTTCAGCAAGATAAGCATATTTCAAAGTGTCAGGTAATTGTTTAAGCTCAAATACGGGGTCACCCTTGGGTGGAGGAGGATCCCCAAGAATCTCAACAGGCAAGTTGTGTTTCAAAATAGGCATTTGGTTAAAGAATATTTCATCTAATTCCTTTCTTTCATTCATGAACATATCATTTTCATGGTCTAGCAAATATTGTTCTAAAGGATCAATAGGAGGCACAACAATAGAAGCAAGACCAATAATTTCATCTTTATTAGGCAATTCTTTATCATAGGGTTGTCTACGAAATTTAGAGAAATTAAAATCACGAGACACATCCCCAAAACTTACGGTAACAGTTTCTTTTTCACAATCTATTTTGGCATTAACAGTGTTCAAGAAAGGTCTACCAAAAATAATGGGACAAAAATCATCTTGTGGGGAACCAAGGACTAGAAAATCAGTAGGGTATTTTATTTTCCCACACAAGACTTCAACATCTCTAACAATCCCAATTGGTGATATAGTATCTCTGTTAGCGAGCTTAATAGTGACATCAATATCTTCTATTTCAGCAGGTGCAATGTCATTCGTAATTTCTTGATATAAAGTAAAGGGAATTGCACTCACACTAGCAACCATATCACATAAGCCATGATAACAATGATCTTCTATTTTAACAGAAACAACAGGCATGCCAACAACAGGTCTATGTTTATCTTTATCATCGGGTCTAGCAATTCTAGCAGCTTCATCACAGAAGTAAATAACATGCCCATCAATATTATCGACCAAGAGATCTTTAACCATAGCTATACTAGATTCAACTTTAATTTGTTCAGGGGGTGTAGTGTTCTAGTATAACTCTTACGAACCACAGCTGAAGCTTTAGCATGTTCCTTTATTCTAACAGGGAAAGGTGGTTTCTCAATATAAGCAGTAGGAACAATAGGATCAACATTATAAGTAATAGTTTCTTCTTCAGCTTTAATTGGTTCTACTACTTTCACTTCAATGGGAGGATGATATTTAAACCACTTCTCCTTAGGGATATCAACATGAGTAGCAAGTGATTCACAGATAGAAGCTACTATCTTAAAGTCAAGTTCATATTTAGTGCTAAATTCACGAAAAGCATCGGTATCCATAATAGATTCAACAGAATCAAACTTGAGGTTTATACCTGACTCCTTACCTTCGTCGAGATCCCAATCTTCAGAGTTACATTTAATTATTTCCAATAAATCCCATTTGAATTCAATAGTCTTCTTCATAAAAGAACCAGTACAAGAAGTATCGAGCATGGATTGATCATTACGAGAAAGCCGAGCATAAAAATTCTGAATAATAATTTCTCTTGAGAGCTCATGATTAGGGCATGAATATAACATTGACGTAAGCCTCCCCCAAGCTTGAGCGATACTTTCTCCTTCACGAGGCCAAAAATCATAAATATAACTCCGATCACGATGAACTAGATGCATAGGATAAAACTTCTGATGAAATTCCAATTTCAATCGGTTGTAGTTCCAAGTCCCAATATCATCGCATAGCCTATACCATGTCAATGCCCTCTCCTTCAAAGATAAAGGGAAGACCTTCTTCTTGACTTCATCCTCGGGCAAACCTGTAAGCTTAAATAATCCACAAACTTCATCCACATAGATTAGATGCATATCAGGATGTAATGTTTCATCTCCTGCATAAGAATTAGCTAGCAGTTTCTCTTTCATACCCAAAGGAATTTCATAATAAATATTTTCAGTAGGTTCAGTAGGTTGAGGGGCAACTCTTTGCTCTTCCGGTCGGGGTGAAGATACCCCGAACAAACCGCTCAAAGGATTATTTTCCATAGCAACAAGTGACAGTAAATTTCAGCACACTATATAAATGTTTCCTTACCAAATTCCACTTACCAATGGCGCTTCACTCCCCGGCAACGGCACCAGAAAAGAGTCTTGATGACCCACAAGTATAGGGGATCTATCGTAGTCCTTTCGACAAGTAAGAGTGTCGAACCCAACGAGGAGCAGAAGGAAATGACAAGCGGTTTTCAGCAAAGTATTCTCTGCAAGCACTGAAATTGTCAGTAATAGATAGTTTTGTGATAATTCGTAAGGGGTAACAAGTAACAAGTGTAACTAAGGTGCAGCAAGGTGGCCCAATCCTTTTTGTAGCAAAGGACAAGCCTGGACAAACTCTTATATAAAGCAAAGCGCTCCTGAGGACACATGGGAATTATTGTCAAGTTAGTTTTCATCATGCTCATATGATTCGCGTTCGTTACTTTGATTATTTGATATGTGAGTGGACCGGTGCTTGGGTGCTATTCTTACTTGGACAAGCCTCCCACTTATGATTAACCACTCTCGCAAGCATCCGCAACTACGAAAGAAGAATTAAGATAAATCTAACCATAGCATGAAACATATGGATCCAAATCAGCCCCTTACGAAGCAACGCATAAACTAGGGTTTAAGCTTCTGTCCCTCTAGCAACCCATCATCTACTTATTACTTCCCAATGCCTTCCCCTAGGCCCAAACAATGGTGAAGTGTCATGTAGTCGACGTTCACATAACACCACTAGAGGAAAGACAACATACATCTCATCAAAATATCTAACGAATACCAAATTCACATGATTACTTATAACAAGACTTCTCCCATGTCCTCAGGAACAAACGTAACTACTCACAAAGCATATTCATGTTCATAATCAAAGGAGTAATAAATATCATTAAGGATCTGAACATATGATCTTCCACCGTATAAACCAACTAGTATCAACTACAAGGAGTAATCAACACTACTAGCAACCCACAGGTACCAATCTGAGGTTTTGAGACAAAGATCGGATACAACAGATGAATTAGGGTTTGAGAAGAGATGGTGCTGGTGAAGATGTTGATGGAGATTGACCCTCTCTCGATGAGAGGATCGTTGGTGATGATGATGGCTTCGATTTCCCCCTCCGGGAAGGAAGTTTCCCCGGCAGAACAGCTCCGCCGGAGTCCTAGATTGGTTTTGCCCAAGTTCCGCGTCGAGACGGCGGTGCTTCGTCCCGAAAGCTCTCTCCTAATTTTTTTTCCAGGTCAAAACCCTCCATATAGCAGAAGATGGGCACCAGAGGCCTGCCAGGGGGCCCACAAGCCACAGGGGCGCGCCCCCAGGCTTGTGGCCTCCTGGTGGGTCCCCTCTGGTATTTTCTTTGCCCAATATTTTTTATATATTCCAAAATAATTCTCCGTAAATTTTCAGGACTTTTGGAGTTGTGCAAAATAGGTCTCTCGGATTCACTCCTTTCCGGTCCAAAATTCCAGCTGCCGGCATTCTCCCTCTTCATGTAAACCTTGTAAAATAAGAGAGAAAAGGCATAAGTATTGTACCATAATGTGTAATAACATCCCATAATGCAATAAATATCAATATAAAAGCATGATGCAAAATGGACATATCAAAGCGCACGTGTCTCGATAAGCTTCAGAAGTCACTCGACGACCGTGCTCGCAGACAACCCCCAAGCTCCAATCGATGGCAGCGGCAATTGTTTCCGAGTGGATCACAAAATGAGTGCCTGGTATTCCGCACTCCGATTCAGAACGTTGCAGCTGCTGCCCGTATTGCAGATTCTATCCAGCCGTCTTGATCTGAAGCTGAAGAAGGTCTACGGCAGATCCGAGCGCTCCTCAGAGCGGCTGGGGAATAGAATTCGGCCGTTTCTCATTCGCGCAACAGAATTCATAGCAGATCCGTGAGGGCAGACATAGTTCAGTCAGCTCACATCCCAAGATCACCTCCGCGGCGTGAAGATAGCGGTTACCACTAGGATCAGTACCTGGATCAAGGCTGCAGTCAGTTTACTCCTCGACATCACCACGAGGACCGCCGTCGAGTGCTGACACCCCCTCCGAGGAGTGGTTCGTACACGCCCTGGCGGTACGACGATAGGCACCCGTACGGTGATGAGCGGAGAGAGCCAGTCGATCCCCGAGATCCTGGGTTCAATGCAAGGTCAGTCCTTGTGCAGAATTTGGTCGATAGAGATAGGGCTCACCGAGAGGGTTTAGACAGAGATCGTCTGAGTGGAAGTGGCGTGTTCATCTCAGGGCCCGAGTGTTTCAGCAGAGCTATACGAGCCATGGAGATACCACCTAACTTCAGGTTAGCCGCAGGGGTGAACAAGTTCACTGGCGAGTCAAAGCCAGAGACATGGTTAGAAGATTACCGAGTGGCAGTGCAGATTGGCGGAGGCAATGATTATGTCACCATGAAAAATTTGCCCTTGATGTTAGAAGGGTCGGCCCGGGTGTGGTTGAACCGGTTGGCTCCTGCTAGCATATACTGCTGGGAGGACTTGGCTCGAGTGTTCATCAAAACATTCGAAGGCACTTGCAAGCGTCCCGCTGGGCTGACTGAATTGTAGCACTGCATTCAAAAGCCGAATGAAACTTTGAGAGATTACATACAGCGTTGGACCACGCTTCACCATGTGGTTGAGAATGTCACAGAGCAGAAAGCAGTTTGTGCCTTCAAAGATGGTGTCAGATACAGAGAACTCATCTTGAAGTTTGGGCAATCTGGGACCTTGTCCATGAGCCGGATGATGGAGATAGCCACTCGGTACGCGAAAGGTGAAGGATAAGATCGTCTCTGTAGTGGCAAAGGAAAAGCTAGTGAACATGACACTAACAACAATAATCCCAGTCGAAAACAGAAGCGTAAAGCTGACGGTTCAGGTCAGGCAGAAGCAGCCGTTGTGGCTGCGCAGGGCAAGTACAAAGGGAAAGCCAAAGAGCAGTGGATACCCAAGAAGAAGAGGGATCAGTCGGGACAGGACATCCTTGATTTGCCGTGTGCCATTCACACCAAGAAAGACGAAGAGGGTAACTTGATATTACCCAAGCATACCACTCGACAGTGCAGATTTTTGATTCAATAGTTCTGCGAAGATCAGCTGAGTGATAAGAGCCCTGGCGAAGATGACAATGAAGAAAAGGCCAAGGATTATCCCAAGGTCAATGCCACTCTGGTGATTTTCGCTGATGTCGAAAGCAAAAGCCGACTGAATGTCATAAATCGAGAGGTGAATATGGTTGTTCCAGCGACTACAACATACCTGAAGTGGTCGAAAACTCCCATAACTTTTGATCAGTCGGACCACCTAGCTCATGTTGCTACCCCCAGGCGGCAGGCATTCGTGGTTGATCCGGTTGTGGGAGGCACTCGGTTATGCAAGGTCCTCATGGATGGTGGGTGTGGTTTGAACATACTCTATGCTGAGACCCTGAAGGGAATGGGCATTCCAATGTCCCGACTCAGTGAGAGCAACATGCAGTTTCACGGAGTCATTCCAAGGAAGAAGGCAAAGTCACTCGGTCAGATTGCTCTGGATGTGGTTTTCGGTGACTCGAAGAATTTTTGGAAGGAGAAGCTAACATTCGAAGTGGTGGACTTTCACAGTGCCTATCAGGCTATCCTTGGCCGACCAGCTTACGCACGTTTCATGGCCCGTCCATGTTACGTGTATCTCAAGTTGAAGATGCCTAGGCCCAAGGGTGTAATCACAGTCACGGGGAATAGGCAGAGAGTCAAGGAGTGCCTTCAGCAGGGATCCAAAATTGCTGATGAGCAGATGGCAATAGTGGAATTGGAAGAGTACAAGAGAAATGCTGATCCGACTGAGTTGCTTCGTTCCAAGAAGCCAGCCTTTGAAGCTGCTTTCCAGTCGGCGGGTGAAACAAAACAGGTTCACGTTCACCCGGAAGATCCTGCGGCCGCTCCGACTAACATCTCAACAACACTCGACAGCAAATAGGAAGCCGCGCTCATCCAGTTCCTCTGTGAGAACTGGGACATCTTTGCATGGAAACCATCCGACATGCCAGGTGTGCCCAGGGAACTGGCTGAGCAACATTTGAGGGTCGACTCGAAGGCCAAGCCTATTAAGGAACATCTCCGTCGCGCTGCTGTAGAGAATAGAAAGGTGATTGGTGAGGAGGTAGCTCGGCTCCTGTCAGCTGAGTTTATCCATGAAGTTTACCACTCCGAGTGGCTCGCTAACATCGTCATGGTTCCTAAGAAGGACAAGTCACTCTGTATGTGTATTGATTTCAAACATATCAATTGAGCCTGCCCGGAAGATCATTTTCCGCTCCCTCGCATCGACCATTCCACTGTGAGATGCGAGCGTCTGTCTTTCCTTGATGCGTACTCCGGGTGCCATCAAATCCGACTGTATGGACCAGATGACATAAAAACTGCCTTCATCACCCCTTTTGGGTGTTTTTGCTATGTCACCATGCCATTCGGTCTCAAAAACACTGGTCCAACCTTTATGTGCATGATTCAGAAGTGCCTGCTCACTCAAATTAGTCGGAATGTTGAGGCCTACATGGATGATATCGTGGTCAAGTCGCACAAAGGTTCCGACCTGCTGACTGACCTCGCTGAAACCTTTGCCAACCTAAGGAGGTATGACATCAAGCTGAATCCGTCCAAGTGCACCTTTGGAGTGCCTGGAGGCAAGTTACTCGGTTTTCTCATTTTTGAATGAGGAATAGATGCCAATCCTGAGAAAATCAGTGCAATTGTCTGAATGAAGCGCCCTGAGCGCGTGCATGATGTTCAGAAGCTCACAGGCTATCTCACAGCACTGAGCCGGTTCATTTCTCGTCTCGGAGAAAAGGCATTGCCTTTATACCGACTGATGAAGAAGTCTGATACGTTCGAGTGGACCCCCGAAGCAGAAGCAGCGTTTGTTGAGCTCAAAGCCCTGCTCTCCACCCAGCCGGTGCTTGCTGCCCCGAACAGCAAAGAACCTCTGCTTTTGTACATTGCAGCTACTGGCCAAGTCGTCAGCACAGTCCTCACAGTGGAGCGATAAGAGGAAGGCAAGGCCTACAAAGTTCAACGACCAGTGTATTACATTTCTGAAGTCCTGAATCCGTCTAAGCAGAGGTATTCTCATTACCAGAAACTTGTCTACGGCATTTACTTAACAGCGAAGAAAGTTGCACACTATTTCCAAGAACACTCGGTCTCAGTCATTAGTGATGCCCCGCTGTCTGAAATCATGAACAATCGGGATGCGACCGGCCGAGTGGCCAAGTGGGCAACCAAGCTCCTTCCTTTGGATATTAAGTTTGAAGCAAAGAAGGCAATCAAGTCCCAGGCACTCGCAGATTTCTTGGCTGAATGGATAGAACAGCAATAGCCGACTCAGATCCACCCGGAGCACTGGACTATGTTCTTCGACGGCTCCAAGATGCTAAATGGTTCTGGCGCTGGAGTGGTTTTGGTATCCCCAAAAGGTGATCGGCTTAGTTACATCCTGCAGATTCACTTTGATTCCTCCAACAATGAGGCCGAATACGAAGCACTCCTCTACGGGTTGCGTATGGCCATCTCACTCGGCGTCCGTCGCCTGATGGTTTACGGCGACTCGGATCTGGTGGTCAATCAAGTGATGAAGGAATGGGACGTCAGAAACCCTACTATGACAGGATACTGCAACGCAGTGAGGAAGTTAGAAAAGAAATTCGAGGGTCTGGAGCTTCATCACATTCCCCGAATCAAAAATCAAGCAGCTGATGATTTGGCAAAAATCGGTTCCACTCGAAAGCCTATCTCCAGTAACGTGTTCCTTGAGCACCTCCATTCCCCGTCAGTGCAGGAAGATCCTTTCACTGAAGAGCCTCCTCAGGCGATAAGTCCCTCTGACCCGACTGAAATTGAGGTCCCTGCAGCCATTGACTTGGTTTTGGAGATTCTGGTAATTACCCCCGACTGGACAGTGCCATACATTGCATATTTACTCAGGCAAGAACTCCCAGAGGACGAAGTCGAGGCGCGTCAGATTATCCGTAGATCCAAAGCTTTCACTGTGATGAATGGACAACTTTACAGAGGGAGTATCACAGGCGTAGCCCAATGATGTATTTCTCCAGAGGAAGGTCGATTGATACTAGAAGAGATCCACTCGGGAACCTGTGCCCATCATGCATCTTCTCGAACAATCGTAGCCAAGGCTTACCGAGCCGGTTTTTACTGGCCACGTGCCAATGAAGCCGCCAAAGAGATCGTTCAGCACTGCCATGGATGCCAGTTCTATGCAAACTTGTCCCATAAACCTGCATCCGCTTTGAAGACCAAACCGCTCGTCTGGCCATTTGCTGTGTGGGGATTGGATATGGTTGGACCGCTCAGGACAGGCAGGAGTGGCTTCACTCATTTGCTCGTGGAAGTCGACAAGTTTACCAAGTGGATCGAAGCTAAGCCTATTAAGAAGCTAGATTCACGCACAACCATCAAGTTCATGAGAGAATTGATATTCAGATATGGAGTCCCACATAGCATTATCACAGACAACGGCTCAAACTTCGATTCGGAAGAGTTCAGAAGGTTCTGCGCCACCCAAGGCACTCGGGTAGACTATGCATCCGTTGCGCACCCGTAGTCGAATGGTCAGGCTGAGAGGGCGAATGGCCTTATCCTTCAAGGGTTGAAGCCACGACTCATGCGTGATCTCGAGCATGCAGCTGGAGCATGGGTGACCGAACTGCCATCTGCCCTGTGGGGTTTAAGGACGACTCCTAACCGGTCCACTGACCGCACCCCTTTCTTCATGGTGTACGGAGCCGAAGATGTGCTGCCGAGTGATCTCCTCCACAACTCGCCCCGAGTAGAACTCTACTTAGAAGCCGAAGCGGAGCAGGCACGGCAAGATGCTGTGGATCTCCTGGAGGAAGAGCAAGAGATGGCCCTGATACGGTCGACTGTTTATCAGCAAGACCTTTGACGTTTCCATTCAAGACACGTCAAGGGTCAGGCATTCCAAGAGGGAGATCACGTGCTCCGAGTGGATCAACAGCGGCCGCATAAGCTCGCCCCCACGTGGGAAGGCCCCTTCATCGTCACCAAGGTGCTACACAATGGGGCCTACCACCTCTACAACCTCGCAAAGAAGATCGACGAGCCATGTGCCTGGAACGCAGATCTTCTACATCGATTCTATAGTTGACGATTGAACTGTCAAGATGTAATAAGAGTACTTTTAGAAACATTTGCTTACCAAAGACATGACTCCTGCAGTCCTTCGATGATTTCACTTGCACAAGCGCATGTTCCAAACCCCCAGTGGGTGGCTTAGCTGTGAACCAGTTTTCGCCTAAGTTAAAAACTACTCCGAGTGGCGAGCATCCCTCCCACTCGAAGGCTTAGCTACGAACTAGTCTTCGCCTAAGTTAAAAACTTCTCCGATTGGCGAGCATCCCTCCCACTCGAGGGCTTAGCTGTGAACCATTCTTCGCCTAAGTTAAAAACTTCTTCGAGTGGCGAGCATCCCTCCCACTCGGGGGCTTAGCTGCGAACCAGTCTTCGCCTAAGTTAAAAACTTCTCCAAGTGGCGAGCATCCCTCCCACTCGGGGGCTTAGCTGCGATCCAGTCTTTGCCTAAGTTAAAAACTTCTCCGAGTGGCGAGCATCCCTCCCACTCAGGGGCTTAGCTGTGAATCAGTCTTTGCCTAAGTTAAAAACTTCTCCGAGTGGCGAGCATCCCTCTCACTCGGGGGCTTAGCTGCGAACCAGTCTTCGCCTAAGTTAAAAACTTCTCCGAGTGGCCCTCCCACTCGGGGGCTTAGCTGCGAACCAGTCTTCGCCTAAGTTAAAAACTTCTTCGAGTGGCGAGCATCCCTCCCACTCGGGGGCTTAGCTGCGAACCAGTCTTCGCCTAAGTTAAAAACTTCTCCGAGTGGCGACCATCCCTCCCACTCGGGGACTTAGCTGCGAACCAGTCTTCGCCTAAGTTAAAAACTTCTCTGAGTGGCGAGCATCCCTCCCACTCGAGGACTTAGCTGCGAACCAGTCTTCGCCTAACTTAAAAAACTTCTCCGAGTGGCGAGCATCCCTCCCACTCGGGGACTTAGCTGCGAACCAGTCTTCGCCTAAGTTAAAAACTTCTCCGAGTGGCGAGCATTCCTCCCACTCGAGGACTTAGCTGCGAACCTGTTTTCGCCTAAGTTAAAAACTACTCCGAGTGGCGAGCATCCCTCTCACTCGGGGGCTTAGCCGCGAGCCAGTCCTCGCCTAAGTTAAAACTTCTTCGAGTGGTGAGCATCCCTCCCACTCGAGGGCTTAGTTGCGAGCCAGTCCTCGCCTAAGTTAAAAACTACTCCAAGTGGTGAGCATCCCTCTCACTCGGGGACTTAGCTGCAAACCAGCGGAAATAAACTAAACTATGCAAGAAAATGGAAAGCAACATGCAGATAAACCCAGAACCTCAAGTGCAGATAAAAGTTCTCAGGTGCAGATAAAAGTACTCGGGCAGAAGGCCCGAATGAGTTTTAACGATTACAGAATCACTCGGCATACCGAGGCAAATGAGTTCCGACTGGAAGATACTCGGGTCATAAAGTTTTCTTTCAAGCACCGGTGGGACTCGCAGGCTCGATGAAGGTGTCCAAGTCTATGCCATCTGCAATCCGAATGGCCGCCTCAATGAAAGTCTCCATGAAGTCTTCAAACTTGAGCTTCTTCGTGTTCGCCACCTGGAGAGCCTTCAGCTTGTCATCCTTGGCATCTTTGCAATGGACACGGACGAGTGAGAGTGCCACATCAGCCCCACAGCGGGCGGCAGACTTCTTCCATGCTTGCACTCGACCAGGGATCTCATCGAGTCGAGTCATCATTGACTCGAGATCATTCTAAAATGTATCCTCAGGCCACAATTCTTTGTCTATCTTCGCCAGCGCGGCCCTCAGACGAGTGATGTACCCCCGAACATCATTGAGACGAGCTTCAAGTCGCAGCAAGTTCAGAGCCACTGCGTCCTTGACGAGTGACTTGGTGGGATCCAGAT
Source organism: Thinopyrum elongatum (assembly GCA_011799875.1). Taxonomy (NCBI): domain Eukaryota; kingdom Viridiplantae; phylum Streptophyta; class Magnoliopsida; order Poales; family Poaceae; genus Thinopyrum; species Thinopyrum elongatum. The sequence continues at coordinate 463,782,305 of CM022301.1, read as the reverse complement.
CCGTCTCGATCTAATCAGTCTCCTCCCCGAAGTTTTGACAGAATTCTGTATGGAGAGGAAAGAAAAGATTAGTTACGTCATTGCGTTCGAGATTCGCGGAAATTCACTCGAGCAAAAAGAGGTACCTTCAAGCATGCCATACATCTTCTTCGCAAAGCCTCCCAGATACTTCTCCAGCGCATCCCTCTTCTGAGTGAGCTGGTTCACCTTGTAGTTCAGGGCTGTCTTCTCCAATTCAAAAGCACTCGCCTGATCTTCATTCTTCTTGGCCCACTCGGCCTATTCTTTCTTAAGCTGGGCAGCCTCCTTCTTTGCCTCCTCAACGGCAGCCTTCAAGGATGCATTTTCCTCCTCCAACTTTCCGACTGAAGCTAGCTTTGCCTCAGCAGCCTTAGTCTTCTCTCTAGACACCTTCTGCACCCCCGCAAGTGCATTGTCCTTATCTTCCAGGGCCTGCTTCATGGTGTCTAAAGAAATAACATTCCTGAATCATGCTTGAAGTTGACGGTTTTCATTACGCACATCTGTTCGAGTGAAACTACTCGGCTCAAAGGACAGAAAGAAAGAACAACAATGCACTCAGTCGGCAGGATTTACCTCCTAGGGTCTTCACCTCCGTCTGAGCACGATCCAAGTTCCTTTTTGCCAGTTCCAGGTCAAGTTGAAGTTGGATCTTCTCCTTCTCCAGGGCAGCATACTGGGTCCCGAGCTTGCAAGTTTTCTGAGATTAGCAAAGAAACAATTTAGTCGACAACGACAAAGATTTTCAAATATCCCTCTACTTCCGAGTGGAGAAGAGCCAATCCAGTTGCTACAAGCAAACAATTCCAAGACCCCCGCCAAATCGAACATTCGACAGCGGTCTCGGGGACTACACCCAGTGGGTGCACTCAGCGTGCCCCCACTTGATCCATTTCCACTCGGCCTCAGCCTGACTGGCCCGAGTGAAGAGCTACAAAAAAAGGAGGAAGAAGGATTTCTCAGACCCCCGCCGAATCAAACATTCGACGGCGGTCTCGGGGACTACACCCAGTGGGTGCACTCAGCGTGCCCCCACTGAATTGATTCCCACTCGGCACGGCCTGATCAATCCATCCTCGATACTTCTTGTACTAGTTCTTTTATGAAAAAGACTATCGAATTCAAATGGGATTTATTGGAAAGAATTAAACGCAACTCTGAAGATTGGGAACTCGACGAAGGTAAGGAGTCAGGTATAAACCTCAAGTTTGATTGTGTTAAATCTTTTATGGATACCGATGCTTTTCATGAATTTAGCACTAAATATGGGCTTGACTCTGAGATAGTAGTTTCTTTCTGTGAATCATTTGCTACTCACGTTGATCTCCCTAAGGAGAAGTGATTTAAATATCATCCTCCCATTGAAGTGAAAGTAGTAGAACCTATTAAAGCTAAAGAAGAAACTATTACTTATAATGTTGATCCTATTGTTCCTACTGCTTATATTGAGAAACCACCTTTCCCTGTTAGAATAAAGGAACATGCTAAAGCTTCAGCTGTAGTTCGTAAGAGTTATACTAGAACACCTCACCCCCTGAACAAATTAAAGTTGAATCTAGTATTGCTATGGTTAAAGATCTCTTGGTCGATAATATTGATGGGCATGTTATTTACTTCTGTGATGAAGCTGCTAGAATTGCTAGACCTGATGATAAAGATAAACATAGACCTGTTGTTGGCATGCCTGTTGTTTCTGTTAAAATAGGAGATCATTGTTATCATGGCTTATGTGATATGGGTGCTAGTGTGAGTGCAATTCCCTTTACTTTATATCAAGAAATTATGAATGATATTGCACCTACTGAAATAGAAGATATCGATGTCACTATTAAGCTTGCTAATAGAGATACTATATCACCAATTGAGATTGTTAGAGATGTTGAAGTCTTGTGTGGGAAAATAAAATACCCTACTGATTTTCTAGTTCTTGGTTCCCCACAAGATGATTTTTGTCCCATTATTTTTGGTAGACCTTTCTTGAACACTGTTAATGCCAAAATAGATTGTGAAAAAGAAACGGTTACTGTAAGTTTTGGGGATGCGTCTCATGATTTTAATTTCTCTAAATTTCATAGACAACCCCATGATAAAGAATTGCCTAATAAAGATGAAATTATTGGTCTTGCTTCTATTGTTGTGCCTCCTATTGATCCTTTAGAACAATATTTGCTAGACCATGAAAATGATATGTTCATGAATGAAAGGAAGGAATTAGATGAAATATTCTTTAACAAAATGCCTGTTTTGAAACACAACTTGCCTGTTGAGATTCTTGGGGATCCTCCTCCACCCAAGGGTGATCCCGTGTTTGAGCTTAAACAATTACCTGATACTCTGAAATATGCTTATCTTGATGAAAAGAAGATATATCCTGTTATTATTAGTGCTAACCTTTCAGAGCATGAAGAAAAGAAATTATTGAAAACTCTGAAGAAGCATCGTGCCGCTATTGGATATACCCTTGATGATCTTAAGGGCATTAGTCCCACTCTATGTCAGCACAAAATTAATATGGAGCCTGATGCTAAACCAGTTGTTGATCACCAACGACGGTTAAATCCCAAGATGAAAGAAGTGGTAAGAAATGAAATACTAAAGCTCCTAGAGGCAGGTATAATTTACCCTATTGTTGATAGTAGATGGGTAAGTCCTGTTCATTGTGTCCCTAAGAAGGGAGGTATTACTGTTGTTCCTAATGATAAGAATGAATTGATTCCACAAAGAATTGTTATAGGTTATAGAATGGTTATTGATTTTAGAAAGTTGAATAAAGCTACTAGGAAAGATCATTATCCTCTTCCTTTTATTGATCAAATGCTAGAAAGACTATCAAAACATACACACTTTTGCTTTCTAGATGGTTATTTTGGTTTTTCTCAAATACCTGTGTCAAAAGAGGATCAAGAAAAAACTACTTTTACTTGCCATTTCGGTACCTTTGCTTATAGACATATGCCTTTTGGTTTATGCAATGCTCCTGCTACCTTTCAAAGATGTATGACTGCTATATTCTCTGACTTTTGTGAAAAGATCGTTGAGGTTTTCATGGATGATTTCTCCGTTTACGGAACTTCTTTTGATGATTGCTTAAGCAACCTTGATCGAGTTTTGCAGAGATGTGAAGAAACTAATCGTGTCTTAAATTGGGAGAAGTGCCACTTTATGGTTAATGAAGGTATTGTCTTGGGGCATAAAATTTCTGAAAGAGGTATTGAAGTTGATAAAGCTAAGGTAGATGCTATTGAAAAATGTCGTGTCCTAAAGATATCAAAGGTATAAGAAGTTTCCTTGGTCATGCTGGTTTCTATAGGAGGTTTATTAAAGACTTCTCTAAAATTTCTAGGCCTCTCACTAATCTCTTGCAAAAGGATGTTCCATTTGTTTTTTATGATGATTGTGTAGAAGAATTTGAAATTCTTAAGAAAGCCTTGATTTCTACACCTATTGTTCAACCACCTGATTGGAACCTACCCTTTGAAATTATGTGTGATGCTAGTGATTATGTTGTTGGTGCTGTTCTAGGACAAAGAGTTGATAAGAAATTAAATGTCATCCATTATGCTAGTAAAACTCTAGACAGTGCTCAAACAAATTATGCTACTACTGAAAAAGAATTTTTAGCAGTTGTCTTTGCTTGTGATAAGTTCAGATCTTATATTGTCGATTCCAAAGTTACTGTTCACACTGATCATGATGCTATTAAATACCCTATGGAAAAGAAAGATGCTAAACCTAGACGTATTAGATGGGTCCTCTTGCTGCAAGAATTTGATTTGCATATTATTGATAGAAAGGGAGCTGAGAACCCCGTAGCAGACAACTTGTCTACGTTAGAAAATATTCTTGATGACCCACTGCCCATTGATGATAGTTTTCCTGATGAACAATTAGCTGTCATAAATGCTTCTCGTAGTGCTCCTTGGTATGTTGATTATGCTAATTACATTGTTGCTAAATTTATACCACCTAGTTTCACATACCAGTGATAACCCACAAGTATAGGGGATCGCAACAGTTTTTGAGGGTAGAGTATTCAACCCAAATTTATTGATTCGACACAAGGGGAGCCAAAGAAGATTTGCAAGTATTAGAAGCTGAGTTGTCAATTCAACCACACCTAGAGATTAATTATCTGTAGCAAAGCGATCAGTAGCAAAGTAGTATGATAGTTTTGATAGTAGTAGCAACAGCAATAGTAACAGTAACAGTAATACCAATGATTTTGTAGCAAGTGCAAGAGTAACAATTGCAGTGGTAACTTAGCAAGAAAAATATGAGAGAAATTCAAAGGCATTGGATAGGTGAATTCGTTGGATGATATTCATCATATAACAGTCATAACCTAGGGCGATACAGCACTAGCTCCAGTTCAGAAATATAATGTAGGCATGTATTACATAAATAGTCATACGTGGTTATGGAAAGAACTTGCATGACATCTTTTGTCCTACCCTCCCGTGGCAGCGGGGTCCTATTGAAAACTAAGGGATATTAAGGCCTCCTTTTAATAGAGAACCGGAACAAAGCATTAACACATAGTGAATACATGAACTCCTCAAACTACGGTCATCACCGGGAAGTGTCCTGACTATTGTCACTCCGGGGTTGCCGGATCATAACACGTAGTAGGTGACTATAACTTGCAAGATCGGATCTAGAACATAGATATAATGGTGATAACATAAACGGATCAGATCTGAAATCATGGCACCCGGGCCCAAAGTGACAAGCATTAAGCATGGCAAAGTCATAGCAACATCAATCTCAGAACATAATGGATACTAGGGATCAAGCCCTAACAAAACTAACTCGATTACATGATGAATCTTATCCAACTCCTCACTGACCAGCGAGCCTACGAAGGAATTATTCACTCCCGGTGGGGAGCATCATGGAATTGGCGATGGAGAAGGGTTGGTGATGATGAAGACCGAAGATCCCCCTCTCCGGAGCCCTGAACGGACTCTAGATCTGGCCTCCCAATGAAGAACAGGAGGTGGCGGCGGCTCCGTCTCGTGAAACGCGATAATTCTTTCTCCCTCATTTTTTTCTCCGAAAATATGACTTTATAGAATCAGGGTTGGAGTCTGCGGGGCCACCAGGTGGGGACAACCCACCTGGGCGCGCCTGGAGGGGGGGCGCACCCTGGTGGGTTGTGCCCACCCAGGTGCCCCCCCCCTCCTGTGGTTCTTGGCTCCAGAAATTTTCTTTTATTATATAAAAAATCCCCGAGAAGTTTCGTTCCAATCCGAGAACTTTTATTTCTGCACAAAAACAACACCATGGTTAGTTTCATTCAAATCATGCAAATTAGAGTCCAAAACAAGAGTAAAAGCGTTAGGAAAAGTAGATACGACGAAGATGTATCAACTCCCCCAAGCTTAAACCTTTGCTTGTCCTCAAGCAATTCAGTTGATAAACTGAAAGTGAAAAAGAAAAACTTTTACGAACTCTTTTGTTCTTGTTTACATAAATAAGCTTAAGTAGCACCCAGGTTTTCAGCAAAGATTATAACTAACCATGTCAACAATAACACTTAAAAATTATATTAACTCATAACAATGGCATAATCAACTAGCGAGCAATAATAAGATATCTCAAACAACAACACTTTGTCAAAGCAACCATGATATAATATGACAATAGTGGTATCTCGCTAGCCCTTTTTGAGACCGCAAAACATAAATGCAGAGCACCTCCAAAGTCCGAGCAACGACTAGACATTGTAATTCAAGGTAGAAAAGATCCAGTCATGATGCACCCAACATTAGCTACACACAATGCATGAGGATGACAATAGTGTTCTCAGGTTCTGGCGCTTATTTGAGAAGGTGATGACACAACATAAAAGTAAATAGATAGTCCCTTCGCAGAGGGAAGCAGCGATTTGCAGAGGTGCCAGACCTCAAGTCTTAAAAACAGAGGTAAATGAAATTTTGAGAAATGCACCCTTCTTATTTACTTCGCGACCATTAGTTATCGGTATCTTCCATGCTAAACATATTAGTGGCGGTTCCCAAGCGATAAAAGTAAAGGTTTACTCCCCCTTCACCAACAATCACACTCCACGGCTTGTCCGAAACAACGGGTGACGTCCATACCAACAACATTCCTGGGGGAGTTTTGCTTAATTATTTGCAATTTGAATTCGGGACTGGGTATCCCTATTACCGCCCCTCTCGTGCAAGGATGAGTGAATAAACACTCATCATGAGAATAACCCGCTTAGCATGGAAGATACTGACTACCTCATGTCGCTCTATGAACAATCCAGGCAAACAAAAAAGGATTTTTATTTGAAGTTTTTAGAGGTGGCACATGCAAATTTACTTAGGACGGCAGGGTAATACCGCATATAGGTAGGTATGGTGGACTCATCTGGAATAACTTGGGTTTCAAGGTTTTGATGCACAAGCAGAATTCCCACTTAGTACAGGTGAAGGCTAGCAATTAGGTTGAGAAGCGGCCAACTAGAGAGCGAAAACGGTCATGAACATGCATTATGCATAAGTAACATTGGATACTAGCATGAGTAGGATATGAACACCATGAACATAAATATCATAGAGGCTATGTTGGTTTTGATTCAACTACATGCATGAACATGTGCCAAGTCAAGCCATTCGAACATTCAGAGGAGCATACCATATCATCATACTACATCACAATTATTTTAACACAATGTTGACATCCAAGATAATACATTATCCACTCCTAGCTACTTAAGCATGGCATGAGAAACTATAATCTCTAAGGGTCATTGCAAACATGTTTGATCATAATGAGCTGAATCATGGATACTAGGTTAAACATATTTACAAAAACAGAACAAGTTGAGTTCACACCCGTTTCTCTCTGCCACAGCCAGTTCATCAAATATCATCATTATTTCCTTTCACTTGCATGACCGAATGATATGAAAATAATGATAGTGCAAGAGTGCCATGGACTAAGCTGGAATCTGCAAACATTTATTCAAAAAGGAGAAAAACAAGGTAATATGGGCTCTCCGTTAGATCAACAACAATGCATATGAGAGCCACTCAACATTTTCATCGTGGTCTTCTCCTCGGTATGACTCAATAAAAAGAAATTCAGGGAAACACACTGAAGTATTTGTGGAGTTTTTGGTTTTCTGAAAGAAAGCAAATTTAAGAAAGGAAAAACAAAAACGAGAAAAACTAATTACACGGGAGAGCTCCCAACAAGCAAAAGAAGAACAAGGAAATCTTTTTGGGTTTTCTTTTTAAATACTACAGCTGGTTATACTAGAGAGAAGCAGGAAATATTTTTGTATTTTCTCAAAGTTTTTTTTAAAACACACAAGAAGAAGGCGAGAAAATGAATCTAGCATGGATAATACAATGAAAAAGTGTGGACACTGACAACTGGAATGAAAAGTGTGAACATGAAAGTAATGTTGGTGGAAATACGTACTCCCCCAAGCTTAGGCTTTTGGCCTAACTTGGTAATCACCACTCGAAGAAGCCATGGGGCCCTATGTTGAAGTGCTGGGGAGCTGGTACCTGAGGGTCCCATTCCTGAGGCTCCGCCTGTGCCGCAGCCAGGTTGTTCCGGTAGGCGACAATGTCCTCAGGCATAATCCTGTATCCACCCCTGCCAATAGGATCAAACAAAGCAGGTGCAGGCAACGAAATGATATCACCAGTGTCCTCACTAAAAACAAGGTTATATGGAAAATCACTAGTAGTGTTGTCGCCATCAATAAATTAGTGGTGTGCCATAGCCGAGCGATCTAGATAAACCTTGGGTAAAGGATAATCATGCTGGCGTATCTGAATGTTAAAGTGACTTGCCAAGCCAGTAGCATAAATACCACCATGTATCTTACCCTTGGATCTGTTAATGTGGAGGCGACGTGCCACAATAGCTCCCAAGCTATAAGTGTTGTCGCCGTAAAGTGCCTGACGTAAAACAGCAAAGTCAGGCGCGCTGAGTGCACCTACCTTCTCTCTAGCAAGCAAACACTTTGCAATGAATAGAGCAAAATAATGCACAGCCGGAAAGTGTAAGCTAGTGGCAGTGACAGCCGATACCCCTCTCTCACCCCCCACAGTCAGAGTGCGGTAAAAACTATCAAACTCTGCGGGCCTAGGCTCTACTAAATCCCCGTCAGAAGCGATCATGCATATGTCACAAAACTCAGAAAGTGGTATCTGATAGGGTTCAGCATATAAGTTAAACTGCACCTCAGGAGGATTATTCCTACTCAAGAAATGAAAACTTTGCACAAAGGAATTTGTGAGGAGATGATACTGTTCACATTCAGCTGTGATGAAGTCGGTGAGGCCGGCATTAGCAGCATATTGTGCAAACTCTTGAAGGATTTCGGCCCCTTCCATGAATGGGTTATGCGGCCATTCGCACGGCCGTACCTCCGCCATTCTCCAGGTTCGGAGATCACTGTCAGATGACTCCCCAATAACACCCTTGGAGTTCTTCTTGGGGTTCTTCCTAAAGATACTCATCTTTTTCCTATGAACAAAATTATGAAATTTTTAGTTCACAAAATTTTTCTCAACAAAACTTCACAAGATTGATAGCAACTACTCATAGGGATGCATAGAGGCCATATCAAGCATTCAAACGACTTAGAACTCTAAGAATTCAACATGCAAGCTCATCTACAGCAGCACCAAGAGTCACTAATTATTCTAAATATAAACCACTAAAGTAAAACTAATTGGACCAATGGAGGAGGCACATACCAAGCAACAATTCCCCGAAACAGTTTCGGAAACGGAGCTTCAAGCAAAGAGATCGAAATCCGCGGGTTTGAGAGCAAGAACACGAGAGAGAGAGAGAGAGAGAGAGAGAGAGAGAGAGAGAGAGCAATGGTGAATTTTTTCTAGAGGTAGGTGATGATGTGGGAGGAAGGGATAAGTGAGGGGGCCTACGTGGGGACCACAACCCACCAGGGCGCGCCTGGGGGTGCTGGCGCACCCAGGTGGGTTGTGCCCACCTGGAGCACCTCCCTCTGGTGTTATTTGCACCAAAAATTCTTAAATATTCAGAAAAAAGATCGTATTAAATTTTCAGAGCATTCTGAGAACTTTTATTTTTGGGTCATTTTTTATTGCACAGAAAACTCAGGAAATAGGCAAGGCATGGCATTTTATTTTATTTAACTAATAAAAACAGAAAACTAAAGGTAGGGACAGAAGGTAGTGCTCACTGAATTCATCAACTTCATACCTCTCAAAAATGATTTATTAATAAGGTTGATCAAGTCTTATTAACAACCACTTCCGATTAGCATGAAACTGAAGAACTTTCGCAAAACACTAAGTTACCTCAATGGGGATATGGATGTCCCCAACAATAAGCATTTCATATTTCTTTTTGGCAGTAGGTAGAGGTAGTTGAAAACTTCCAATAGTGATTGTCAGAGATTTTTCAATAACATTAATACCATTCACTTGGAATTGTTTCTTCGGAAAGTGCACCGTATGTTCATTACCATTGATATGAAAAGTGACCTTGCTTTTATTGCAATCAATAACAGCCCCTGCAGTATTCAAGAAGGGTCTACCGAGGATAATCGACATGTTGTCGTCCTCGGGCATCTCAAGTATAACAAAGTCAGTTAAGATAGTAACATTAGCAACAACAATGGGCACATCCTCACAAATACTAATAGGTATGGCAGTTGATTTATCAGCCATTTGCAAAGATATTTTAGTAGGTGTGAGTTTATTCAAATCAAGTCTTTTATACAAAGAGAAAGGCATAACACTAACACCAGCTCCTAGATCACATAAAGCAGTTTTCACATAATTTCTTTTGATGGAGCAAGGTATAGTTGGTATTCCCGGATCTCCAAGTTTTTTAGGTACTCCATCCTTAAAAGTATAATTAGCAAGCATGGTGGAGATTTCAGCTTTCGGTATTTTTCTCTTATTGGTGATGATGTCTTTCATATACTTTGCATAAGGAGGCATTTTTAAGATATCAGTCAAGCGAGTACGCAAAAAGACTGGCCTCAGCATTTCAGCAAAGCGTTCAAATTCTTCATCATCTTTCTTTTTTGTAGACTTAGGTGGAAAGGGCATAGGTTTTTGAACCCACGGTTCTCTTTCCCTACCATGTTTCCCAGCAACAAGGTCTCTTTTATCGTATCTTTTATTCTTGGGTTGTGGGTTATCAAGATCAACTGCTGGTTCTATCTCAACATCATTATCTGGTTCTTTATTATTTGTTTAAGAGTCTTTATGAACCTCATCATTATCTTTTTCATTATCAGAAGGTGAGTGTTCACTACCAGATTGAGTTTCAGCATCAGAGATAGAGACTTCATTATCATTATCAGGAGGTTTTTCAACTTCAGGTTCACTAGAGGCATGCAAAGTCCTATCATTTTTCTTCTTCTTTTTCTTTTTAGAAGGACTAGGTACATCAGTGTTAACTCTTTGAGAGTCTTGTTCAATTCTTTTTGGGTGTCCCTCGGGATAAAGTGGTTCCTGAGTCATTCTACCTCCTCTAGTCATTACTCTAACAACATGATCATTGATATTATTATTCATTTCATCAAGCAACTCTCTTTGAGATTTAGCAAATTGTTCTAATTGAGTTTGAACCATAGAAGCATGCTTTCCTACACCTCTAACATCATTTGAGATTCTAAATAACAAGTCACTTAAACGAGCAATCATATCAGAATTGTATTTCAATTGTTTCATAACATTTGCATTGAAGTGATCTTGCTTTCTAATGTAGTTATCAAACTCATAAAGGCATTGACTAGGATGTTTATTATAAGGAATATCACCTTCATCGAACTTTAGTAAAGAATTTACCTCTACTACCTTAGGTGTTGGTGGTGTTTCAAGCCCATGTATTTCTTCGATAGGTGGTAAATTTTTACAATCCTCTGCTTTAATACCTTTTTCCTTCATGGATTTCTTTGCCTCTTGCATATCTTCAAGACTGAGATATAAGATACCCCTCTTCTTTGGAGTAGGTTTAAGTGGTGGTTCGGGAAGAGTCCAATCATCATAATTTTTCAATATGTTATTCAATAATTCTTCAGCCTGTTCAATAGTTCGCTCCCTGAAAACACAACCAGCACAACTATCTAGGAAATTCCTAGAAGCATCGGTTAGTCCATTATAGAAGATATCAAGTATTTCATTTTTCTTAAGAGGATGATCAGGCAAAGCATTAAGCAATTGGAGAAGCCTCCCCCAAGCTTGTGGGAGACTCTCTTCTTCAATTTGTGCAAAGTTAAATATTTCCTGTAAGGCAGCTTGTTTCTTATGAGCAGGAAAATATTTTTCAGAGAAGTAATAAATCATATCCTGGGGACTACGCACACAACCAGGAGCAAGAGTATTATACCAAGCCTTAGCATCACCCTTTAATGAGAACGGAAATAATTTGAGAATATAATAATAGCAAATCTTCTCATCATGAGCAAAAAGGGTGGCTATATCATTCAAATTAGTAAGATGTGCCACAACAGTTTCAGTTCCATAACCATGGAAAGGATCAGATTCAACCAAAGTAATTAACTCTGGGTCAACAGAGAATTCATAATCCTTATCATCAACAAAGATAGGTGAAGTAGCAAACTGAGGATCACATTTCATTTTAGCATTCAAAGTCTTTTCTTTATACTTGCATAATAATTTTTCCAGATCATCTCTATCCTTACAAGCAAGAATGTCTCTAGTTGTCTCCTCATCCATAACATAACCTTCCGGTACCTTTGGCAATTCATATCTAGGAGAACTAGGTCTAATAGGTGTTTCAAGATTTTCAGTTTCAAGCTCTTCATCAGTTTCAACAATTTCATCAGTTTCAGCATTCTCAAAAGCTTTAGTTCTAGCAAGTTGTTCATCAAGAAATTTACCTAGTGGCACATTATCATCAAGCAAGCTACTAGCATCATCATAAGTAGCATTCATAGTAGAAGTAGCATCATCAATAACTTGCGACATATCAGAATTGATAGCATGTGGTGGTGTTGCAAGTCTACTTATAACAGAAGGTGAATCTAAAGCGGAGCTGGATGGCAGTTCCTTACCTCCCCTCGTCTTAGAGGGAAAAATCTTAGTCTTAGCATCCTTCAGATTCTTCATAGTGATAATTTGATAATAATCCCAAGTGACTCCACAAATATAGCTATGCTCCCCGGCAACGGCGCCAGAAAAAGGTCTTGATAACCCACAAGTATAGGGGATCGCAACAGTTTTTGAGGGTAGAGTATTCAACCCAAATTTATTGATTCGACACAAGGGGAGCCAAAGAATATTTGCAAGTATTAGCAGCTGAGTTGTCAATTCAACCACACCTGGAGATTAATTATCTGCAGCAAAGTGATCAGTAGCAAAGTAGTATGATAGTTTTGATAGTAGTAGCAACAGCAATAGTAACGATAACAGTAATAGCAAAGATTTTGTAGCAAGAGCAAGAGTAACAATAGCAGTGGTAACTTAGCAAGAACAATATGAGAGAAATTCGTAGGCATTGGATCGGTGAATTCATTGGATGATATTCATCATATAACAATCATAACCTAGGGCGATACAGCACTAGCTCCAGTTCATAAATATAATGTAGGCATGTATTCCGTAAATAGTCATACGTGGTTATGGAAAGAACTTGCATGACATCTTTTGTCCTACCCTCCCGTGGCAGCGGGGTCCTATTGAAAACTAAGGGATATTAAGGCCTCCTTTTAATAGAGAACCGGAACAAAGCATTAACACATAGTGAATACATGAACTCCTCAAACTACGGTCATCACCGGGAAGTGTCCCGACTATTGTCACTCCGGGGTTGCCGGATCATAACACGTAGTAGGTGACTATAACTTGCAAGATCGGATCTAGAACATAGAAATAATGGTGATAACATAAACGGTTCAAATCTGAAATCATGGCACCCGGGCCCAAAGTGACAAGCATTAAGCATGGCAAAGTCATAGCAACATCAATCTCAGAACATAATGGATACTAGGGATCAAGCCCTAACAAAACTAACTCGATTATATGATGAATCTCATCCAACTCCTCACTGACCAGCGAGCCTATGAAGGAATTACTCACTCCCAGTGGGGAGCATCATGGAATTGGTGATGGAGAAGGGTTGGTGATGACGGAGATCAAAGATCCCCCTCTCCGGAGCCCTGAACAGACTCCAGATCTGGCCTCCCGATGAAGAACAGGAGGTGGCGGCGGCTCCATCTCGTGAAATGCGATAATTCTTTCTCCCTCATTTTTTTCTCTGAAAATATGACTTTACAGAATCAGGGTTGGAGTCTGCGGGGCCACCAGGTGGGGACAACCCACCTGGGCGTGCCTAGAGGGGGGCGCCCTGGTGGGTTGTGCCCACCCAGGTGCCCCCCTCCTGTGGTTCTTCGCTCCAGAAATTTTCTTTTATTATATAAAAAATCCCCGAGAAGTTTCATTCCAATCCGAGAACTTTTATTTCTGCACAAAAACAACACCATGGTAGTTCTGCTGAAAACAACGTTAGTCCGGGTTAGTTTCATTCAAATCATGCGAATTAGAGTCCAAAACAAGAGGAAAAGCATTAGGAAAAGTAGATACAATGGAGACGTATCAACCAGCAAAAGAAAAAGTTTTTCTATGATTTAAGACATTACTTTTGGGATGACCCACACCTTTATAAAGAAGGAGTAGATGGTGTTATTAGACGTTGTGTACCTGAGCATGAACAGGAACAAATCCTACGCAAGTGTCACTTCAAAGCTTACGGAGGACACCATGATGGAGATAGAACTGCACACAAGGTATTACAATCTGGTTTTATTGGCCTACTCTCTTCAAAGATGCTCGTAAGTATGTCTTGTCTTGTGATGAATGCCAGAGAATTGGTAATATTAGTAGACGTCAGGAAATGCCTATGAATTATTCACTTGTTATTGAACCATTTGATGTTTGGGGATTTCATTATATGGGACCCTTTCCTTCCTCTAATGGGTATACACATATTTTGGTTGTTGTTGATTATGTTACTAAGTGGGTAGAAGCTATTCCAACTAGTAGTGCTGATCATAACACCTCCATTAAAATGCTTAAAGAAGTTATTTTCCCGAGGTTTGGAGTCCCTAGATATTTAATGACTGATGGTGGTTCACACTTTATTCATGGTGCTTTCCGTAAATTGCTTGCTAAGTATGATGTTAACCATAGAATTGCATCTCCTTATCATCCTCTGTCTAGAGGTCAAGTAGAATTGAGTAACCGAGAAATAAAGTTGATCTTGCAAAAGACTGTTAATAGATCTAGAAAGAAGTGGTCTAAAAAACTTGATGATGCATTATGGGCTTATAGAAGTGCTTATAAAAACCCTATGGGTATGTCTCCATATAAAATGGTTTATGGAAAAGCATGTCACTTACCTCTTGAACTAGAACATAAAGCTTATTGGGCAATTAAAGAGCACAACTATAATTTCAAACTTGCCGGTGAGAAGAGGTTATTTGACATTAGCTCACTTGATGAATGGAGAACCCAAGCCTATGAGAATGCCAAGTTGTTTAAAGAAAAAGTTAAAACATGGCATGACAAAAGGATACAAAAGCGTGAATTTAATGTAGGTGAAATACAACTCTCGTTTAAGATTTTTTTGCAGGAAAGCTTCTCTCTAAATGGGAAGGTCCTTATATTATCGAGGAGGTCTACCATTCCGATGCCATCAAAATCAAAAACACCGAAGGCACTAACCCGAAGGTGGTAAACGGGCAAAGAATCAAACACTATATCTCAGGTACTCCCATAAATATTGAAACCAATATTATTAATACCATAACACCGGAGGAGTACATAAGGGAGACCTACCAGAACATTTCAGACTCCGAAAAGGAATAGGTATGTGGTACGGTAAGTAAACCGACTCCAAAACTTTTCCAATGGCAATTTTTCTCCGTTTTTGAATATTTAAAAAATTAGGAAAATTAAAAGTAGTCCGAAAAGTGCACTAGGAGGCGACAAGCCCTGGGGGCGTGCCCTACCCCCTGGGCGCGCCTCCCTGGCTTGTGGCCACCTCGTGTACCCTCCGAACTCCGTTTTCTTGTGGAACACTTCTTTTGGTCAGTAAAAATTCATTATATAATCTCTCGAAGGTTTTCACCACCGTATCACGACAATATCTCCTGTTTTCGTTTTGAGCTGTTTTCTGACAGAGTTTTCAAGGCCAGGCATCATGTCTTCCTCCTCCTCCAACAATGCGGATGATGATGCTTGGTTGATGCAGATGAAACTCAGGAGGGCGGAGGCCGAGGAGGTCACGATGGAAGAAGATCAAGGGGATTCACTTGAGGTTCACCCTCCGGCTTCGGAGAGGGGCTCTCTCGCTGGCATCTCCACTATTCCCAATCCCCATCAAGTTGTAGGGACTACAAGCAACCATGAAGGCCAACAGATACAAGAAGGATTTCCTCCTAGGAGGTCCTTACACAGGTTACATTGGAACAACTTTCATAATTTGGTTCATAATTATGGAGTGGAGAATACTCCTCACACACACATACCCTCCAATTGGGATATATCCCGTCCGAGTGAAAGTTGTGCAGGGAAAAGTTCATGGTGGCCAGAAAACAAGCATCTTTTAGAGGAGATTCAGAAGAATGCAATTATGCTTCAACATTTACTCCGAGAATTGCAGGATCTGAAGGGTAACTTAATCAAGCTAACCAAAACTCCAACATCACCACCTCCGAAGAAAGAGACATAAATACATGGGTATGGGAACTCCCCTTGGTAACTGCCAAGCTTGGGGGAAGTGCCCCGGTATCGTATCACCATCACATCTTTACCTTTATCGTTTTTCTTAGTTTGATCATTTTGGTCATATCTCGGTTTGGTAGAATAAAGTTTTAATATGATCTAGCTTTGAGTTTTGCTTTGAGTTCCCCCAATGTAATTGAGTCCGAGAGTTATATAATAAAGATTACTTTTGAGTTGAGGGCTTTGCTTTCTCGCTATGATCATGAGAGAAAGAAATAGAGAATAAAATAAATAAAAGATTATATAATGATCTTATGGGAAGAGACGACTTCACATATAAGAAGTATGTCGCATGAAACTTGTTGTTACTTGACAAACATAGTTTTGGTCATTGTTGCAATTAATAGGAAGTAATAAAGAAAGAGAGGTCTCACATATAAATATACTATCTTGGACATCTTTGGTGATTGTGAGCACTCATTAAAATATTATATGCTAAAAGGTTGACGTTGGACAAGGAAGACAACGTAATGGGTTATGCTTCTTTATATTCGAATAGAAGTTATATTGTCATGGATCCTCCAACATGTTGAGCTTGCTTCTCACCCCCATGCTAGCCAAATCTTTTGCACTAAGTAGAGATACTACTTGTGCTTCCAAAATCCCTTAACCAAGTTTTGCCATGAGAGTCCACCATACCAACCTATGGATTGAGTAAGATCCTTCAAGTAAGTTGTCATCGGTGCAAGCAATAAAAATTGCTCTCTAAATATGTACGATCTTTTAGTGTGAGGAAAATAAGCTTTATACAAACTTGTGATAAAGAAGAAATAAAAGCGACAGACTGCATAATAAAGTTCTTTATCACAAGCGGCAATATAAAGTGAAGTTCTTTCGCATTAAGATTTTGTGCATCCAACCATAAAAGCGCATGACAACTTCTGCTTCCCTCTGCGAAGGGCCTATCTTCTACTTTTATCTTCTACCCTTTTACACGAGTCATGGTGATCACCACTTATTCCTTTTTACACTTTTTTCTTTTTGGCAAGCACTATATGTTGGGGGGAGATCCAAATATATATATCCACTTGGATGTAGGTATTCATAAGCTATTATTGTTGACATTACCCTTGAGGTAAAAGGTTGGGAGGCGAAACCATAAGCCCCTATCTTTCTGTGTGTCCGATTGAAACTTTGATGTCATAAGTATCGCGTGAGTGTTAGCAATTATGAAAGACTAAATGATAGTTGAGTATGTGAACTTGCTGAAAAGCTCTTACAATGACTCTTTCCTAAGTTATGATAAATTGCAATTGCTCCAATGGCTGAAACCATAGTTTGTTAGTTTTCAATAAAGTTTTTCTTCCATGCTTTACCTTGTGAATGAATTGTTACTTTAGCATAAGAAATTATATGACAAAATATGTTGTTGTTCTAAAAGATGATCATGATGCCTTCATGCCCGTATTTTATTTTATCGACACCTCTATCTCTAAACATGTGGGCATGATTATCGATTTTGGCTTTCGCTTGAGGACAAGCGAGGTCTAAGCTTGGGGGAGTTTGATATGTCCATTTTGCATCATGCTTTTATATCAATATTTATTGCATTATGGGATGTTATTACACATTATGGTACAATACTTATGCCTTTTCTCTATTATTTTACAAGGTTTACATGAAGAGGGAGAATGCCGGCAGCTGGAATTCTAGACCGGAAAGGAGCAAAACTGAGAGACCTATTCTGCACAACTCCAAAAGTCCTGAAAATTTACGGAGAATTATTTTGGAATATATAAAAAATATTGGGTGAAGAAAATACCAGAGGGGACCCACCAGGAGGCCACAAGCCTGGGGGCGCGCCCTACCCCCCTAGGCGCGCCCCTACGGCTTGTGGGCCCCCTGGCAGGTCTCTGGTGCCCATCTTATGCTATATGGAGGGTTTTGACCTGGAAAAAATAAGGAGAGAGCTTTCGGGACAAAGCGCCGCCGTCTCGAGGCGGAACTTGGGCAGAACCAATCTAGGGCTCCAGCGGAGCTGTTCTGCCGGGGAAACTTCCCTCCCAGAGGGGGAAATCAAAGCCATCGTCATCACCAACGGTCCTCTCATCGAGAGGGGGTCAATCTCCATCAACATCTTCACCAGCACCATCTCCTCTCAAACCCTAGTTCATCTCTTGTATCCGATCTTTGTCTCAAAACCTCAGATTGGTACCTGTGGGTTGCTAGTAGTGTTGATTACTCCTTGTAGTTGATGCTAGTTGGTTTATTCGGTGGAAGATCATATGTTCAGATCCTTAATGATATTTATTACTCCTCTGACTATGAATATGACTATGCTTTGTGAGTAGTTACATTTGTTCATGAGGACATGGGAGAAGTCTGGTTATAAGTAATCATGTGAATTTGGTATTCGTTCGATATTTTGATGAGATGTATGTTGTCTTTCCTCTAGTGGTGTTATGTGAACGTCGACTACATGACACTTCACCATTGTTTGGGCCTAGGGGAAGGCTTTGGAAAGTAATAAGTAGATGATGGGTTGCTAGAGCGACAGAATCTTAAACCCTAGTTTATGCGTTGCCTCGTAAGGGACTGATTTGGATCCATATATTTCATGCCATGGTTAGATTTATCTTAATTCTTCTTTCGTAGTTGCGGATGCTTGCGAGAGTGGTTAATCATAAGTGGGAGGCTTGTCCAAGTAAGGACAGCACCCAAGCACCGGTCCACCCACATATCAAATTATCAAACTAACGAACGCGAATCATATGAGCATGATGAAACCTAGCTTGACAATAATTCCCATGTGTCCTCGGGAGCGCTTTGCTTTATATAAGAGTTCGTCCAGGCTTGTCCTTTGCTACAAAAAGGATTGGGCCACCTTGCTGCACTTTAGTTACACTTGTTACTTGTTACCCGTTACGAATTATCTTATCACAAAACTATTTGTTACCGATAATTTCAGTGCTTGCAGAGAATACCTTGCTGAAAACCGCTTGTCATTTCCTTCTGCTCCTCGTTGGGTTCGACACTCTTACTTATAAAAAGGACTATGATAGATTCCCTATACTTGTGGGTTATCACGAGCCCGTCGAGGTCCTCTGACGTGACCGTCGATGGCAACCAATCGCCCTGGATCCAGCCCGGCGGCAGCGCGGCCCAGGAGCTCGAAGCCTTCTTCCCCTTGGCCGGCTTCTTGGCGCGCTCCATCTTCGCCGTCTTGTCCTTCGCCATCTCCATGGTGGTCGTCGGCATCGAGCGGATCTGCGCAGCGTGGTGGCGGAAGAGGAGGAGAGACGAGCGAAAGAGGGAAAAGGCGGGCACTGTTCCACTCTTTGGTCGCGTCGCCTCTTATAGCTGCGCATTCGAGTCACCGATAGCTGGGCCCGCGAGATCCTGGCGCATCCCGTTGAGCGAAGACTGCGCAGTACGTGGCGAAAAAGGTGGAGCGAAAATCGAGGAGTCCCTGATACGTCTCCAACGTATCTATAATTTTTTTATTGTTCCATTCTGTTATATTATCATTCTTGGATGTTTTACAATCATTTTATAGTAATTTTATATCATTTTTTGGTACTAACCTATTGACATAGTGCCCAGTGCCAGTTGCTGTTTTCTGCATGTTTTTTACATCGCAGGAAATCAATACCAAACAGAGTCCAAACGCAGCGAAACTTTTTGTGGATTTTTTTTGGACCAGAAGACATCCAGTGAGCCGGAGAAGCACCTGGGGGTGCTCCGAGGGGAGCACAACCCACCAAGGTGTGCCTGTAGGCCCAGGCGCGCCCAGGTGGGTTGTGCCCACCTCGGTGGCCTCCCGCACCGCCTCTTTGCTCTATAAATACCCCAATATTCCAAAAACCCTAGGGGAGTCGACGAATATCAATTCCAGCCACCGCAAGTTCCAGAAACACCAGATCCAATCTAGACACCATCTCGGAGGGGTTCATCATGTCCATTGGTGCCTCTCCGATGATGCGTGAGTAGTTCTTTGTAGACCTTCAGGTCCGTAGTTAGTAGCTAGATGGCTTTCTCTCTCTTGTTTGATTCTCAATACAATGGTCTCTTGGAGATCCATATGATGTAACTCTTTTTGCGGTGTGTTTGTTGGGATCCGATGAACTTTGAGTTTATGATCAGATCTATGTTTTTATCCATGAAAGTTATTTGAGTCTTCTTTGATCTCTTATATGCATGATTGGTTATAGCCTCGTATTTCTTCTCCGATATTTGGGTTTTGTTTGGCCAACTTGATCTATTTATCTTGCAATGGAAAAGGTGCTTTGTAATGGGTTCGATCTTACGGTGCTTGATCCCAGTGACAGAAAGGGAAACGACACGTATGTATCGTTGCTATTAAGGATAACAAGATGGGGTATATTTCTACACAAATAGATCTTGTCTACATCATGTCATTGTTCTTATTGCATTACTCCGTTTTTCCATGAACTTAATACACTAGATGCATGCTGGATAGCGGTCGATGTGTGGAGTAATAGTAGTAGATGCAGGCAGGAGTCGGTCTACTAATCTTGGACGTGATGCCTATATAATGATCATTGCCTGGATATCGTCAGGAGTATTTGAAGTTCTATCAATTGCCCAACAGTAATTGTTTTCCCACCGTTTGCTATTTTTCTCGAGAGAAGCCACTAGTGAAACCTACGGCCCCCGGGTCTCTTCTTTAATATATTTGCCTTTGCGATCTATTTTTTTTGCTTTTGTTTTCAGATCTATATTCCCAAAAACCCAAAAATACCTTGCTGCACTTTATTTTATTTTCCATTTATTCGAGATCTATTTATCCAATCTATTACAACTTTCTCCCGTCCACTAGCCAATTCTGGCGCCGTTGCCCAAAAGGGATTGACAACCCCTTTAATACGTCGGGTTACGAGTATTTGTTATTTGTGTGAAGGTGCCGTTCACGTAGTGTTGCGTGGTTCTCCTACTGGTTCGATAACCTTGGTCTCATCACTGAGGGAAATACCTACCGTCGCTGTGCTGCATCATCCCTTCCTCTTTGGGGAAATACCGACGTACTTCTAGCAGACATCAGTCCCTCCCCACTTGCCCCACTTGTCGCGCCATTGCCGATCTGTGCGCTTCTCCAAATTTTTGAATCCCGTGGAATCCGGGCCTGACAGAACGATCGATTGTGTCGGAAAATCTCCTTGATTATTCGGGTCTGACCCGATGCTCGGGATCACTCTGTCGCACATCAAACCAAAATCGATCAAGGCAATTGACAAAGAATTAAAGCAGCACAGGTGTCTGCAGGGCTCTAAAGCGCCTCCGAGGCACTAGGTCTAGCCAGAACCCGCACCAATCCTTTTCACTCAAACCCCGATCCATTCGGGGGCTAATGATGAGGACATGTACCTAGGGTAGGGTCCCAGGCCTGACCTACATACCCTATCCAAAGACATTACATATAGGAATCCAAGACCTACAAAGTTATAAAGGAGACACCGACTGGAATGACCGCAGCGTGCAAGTCACTCGGACATAGGATCCACTCGGAAACTTCTCCACCACTTGACCGTCCCTATTCACTCGGATTACCAAGCGTCGCTCGAAGGCAGAAGACCTAGAGCCACCCTGGAATGGCAATGGACGGGCAATCAGTTCATCACCATAAAGAGCATCAAATGCAGACATTACCAGTAATGTTCGCACCTTTTACTTTTCCATTGAACCCTTGGGTAACGGGGCATTCCTGAGGGGCCAGCAGACTCTATATAAGCCGCCCCTCTGCTCCTGCACAAGGGTTCACACCCCCTGTAACTCAACACTCTAGATAACAAGCTCCCGCAGCACCGAGATGTAGGGTCGTTACCTCTTCCGAGAGGGGCCTGAACTCGTAAATCTGAGTGTACAACCTCGCCGTAGCTAGGCACTGCCCTCTCATACGTACCCCTAATCTCTACTGTCAGATCTGTTCTCACGACAATGATGAAATCTTTTGAAGAAAAACTTGAGTTGGAAGTTTCAATCCCTAGAAAGCTTTATGATGAGTGGGAACCTACTATAAAGATTAAAATTAAAGATTATGAGTGTTATGCTTTATGTGATTTGGGTGCTAGTGTTTCCACTATTCCAGAAACTTTGTGCGATGTGTTAGGTTTCCATGAATTTGATGATTGTTCATTGAATTTGCATCTAGCGGATTCCTCTATTAAGAAACCTATTGGAAGGATTAATGATGTTCTTATTGTTACAAATAGGAATTATGTGCCTATAGATTTTATTGTGCTTGATATAGATTTCAATCCTACATGTCCTATTATTCTTGGTAGACCTTTCCTTAGAACGATTGGTGCAATTATTGATATGAAAGAAGGAAACATTAGATTTCAATTTCCGTTAAGGAAGGGCATGGAACACTTTCCAAGAAAGAAAATTAAGTTGCCATATGAATCTATTATGAGGGCTACTTATGGATTAAATACCAAAGATGACAATACCTAGATCTATTGCAATATGCCTAGCTAGGGGCGTTAAACAATAGCGCTTGTTGGGAGGCAACCCAATTTTTATTTTGTGTTTTTTGTTTTTGCTAATGTTTTTGAATAAATACACATTATTACTTCTGTAGTAATTGTGTTTGAGTGTTTTAATTAGTGTATGAGCCAATTAAGAGCTTTGGGATGATCTATGGTGATAGTTGATTTGATTTTGCTAAAAAAGAGAAACTTTTGCGTCCAGTAACAGAATTGTTAAAATTCACAGAAGCAACGAAAACTTCTGAATTTTTTACAAAAGATTTATATACAAATTTCCTACGTTTTCCTAATTGTTCAGAAGGTTTATAGTTACATAAGTATGAGAACAATTCAGATCTTCGCAGACTGTTCTGTTTTTTGACATATTCTGTTTTTATGTGTTGTTTGCTTATTTTGATGAATCCATGGGTAGTATCGGGGGGTATGAACCATGGAGAAGTTGGAATACAGTATATATAACACCACTATAAATTTATAATGAGTTCACAACTGTACCTAAGTGGTGATTTGCTTTTCTTACACTAACGGAGCTTATGAGTTTTCTGTTGAGTTTTGTGTTGTGAAGTTTTCAAGTTTTGGGTAAAGTTTTGATGGACAATGGAATAAGGAGTGGCAAGAGCCTAAGCTTGGGGATTCCCAAGGCACCCCAATTTAAAATTCAAGGAGAACCAAGCATCTAAGCTTGGGGATGCCCCGGTTGGCATCCCCTCTTTTGTCTTCAATCCATCGGTAAAATTACTTGAGGCTATATTTTTATTCACTACATGATATGTGTTTTGCATGGAGCGTCTTGTGATATATGAGTCTTTGCTTAATTTTCTTTTTAGTTTGCCACAATCATCCTTGCTGTACACACCTTTTGACAGGGACACACATTAATCGTGAATTTATTAGAATACTATATGTGCTTCACTTATATCTTTTGAGCTAGGCAGTTGCTCTAGTACTTCACTTATATCTTTTTAGAGCACGGCGGTGGTTTTATTTTATAGAATTTGATGAACTCTCATGCTTCACTTGTATTATTTTGAGAGTCTTGAAAATAGTATGGCATTTGGTTTAGGTTACGAATTTAGTCCTAATATGATGGGCATTCAAGAGGGATATAATAAAAACTTTCATGAAGATCGTTGAATATATGAGAAGTTTGATTCCTTGCATTTGTTTTGAGATATAAAGATGGTGATATTAGAGTCATGCTAGTTGGTAATTGTGGTTGAGTAATAATACTTGTGTTAAAGTTTTTGATTCCCGAAGCATGCACGTATGGTGAACCGTCATGTGATGAAGTTAGAGCATGATTTATTTTTTATTGTCTTCCTTATGAGTGGCGATCGGGGACGAGCGATGGTCTTTTCCTACCAATCTATCCCCCTAGGAGCATGTGTATTAGTACTTTGTTTTGAAGGCTAATTACTTTTTGCAATAAGTACGTGAGTTCTTTATGACTAATGTTGAGTCCATGGATTATACGCACTCTCACCCTTCCACCATTGCTTGCCTCTCTAGTACCGCACAACTTTCGCCGGTGCATTAAACCCACCATATACCCTTCCTCAAAACAGCCACCATACCTACCTATTATGGCATTTCCATAGCCATTCCGAGATATATTGTCATGCAACTTCCACTGTTCTATTTTATTATGACACACACCATTATTGTCATATTGTTCTCATATGCATGAGGCATTAATATAGAGTCATATCTTTGTTCTAGTATCGAGTTTTAATTATTGAGTTGTAAGTAAATAAAAGTGTGATTGTCATCATTATTAGAGCATTGTCCCATGTGAGGAAAGGATGATGGAGACTATGATTCTCCCACAAGTAGAGATGAGGCTCTGGACGAAAAAATAAAAAAAAGAGGCCAAAGAGCCCAAATAAAAAAAAGAAAAAAAGAGGCCAAAGAGCCAAAAAAGAAAAAAAGAGAAAAAAAGGAAAAAAATAATGAGAGAAAAAGAGAGAAGGGACAATGTTACTATCCTTTTTCCACACTTGTGCTTCAAAGTAGCACCATGTTCTTCATAATAGAGAGTCTCCTATTTTGTCACTTTCATATACTAGTGGGAATTTTTCACTATAGAACTTGGCTTGTATATTACAATGATGGGCTTCCTCGAATTGCCCTAGGTCTTCATGAGCAAGCAAGTTGGACGCACACCCACTTAGTTTTCTTTTGAGCTTTCATACACTTATAGCTCTAGTGCATCTGTTGCATGGCAATCCCTACTCACTCGCATCGATATCAATTGATGGGCATCTCCATAGCCTATTAATTTTCCTAGTTGATGTGAGACTTTCTCTTTTTTTTTGTCTTCTCCACACAACCCCTACCATATTCTATTCCACCTATAGTGCTATATCCATGGATCACGCTCATGTATTGCGTGAAAGTTGAAAAAGCTTTAGAACATTAAAAGTATGAAACAATTGCTTGGCTTGTCATCGGGGTTGTGCATGATAAATACTTTGTGTGATGAAGATAGAGCATGACCAGACTATATGATTTTGTAGGGATAACTTTCTCTGGCCATGATATTTTCAAAAACTATGATTGCTTTATTAGTATGCTTGAAGTATTATTGTTTTTATGTCAATATTAAACTTTTGTTTTGAATCTTATGGATCTGAATATTCATGCCACATAAAAGAAAATTAAATTGATAAACATGTTAGGTAGCATTCCACATCAAAAATTCTGTTTTTATCATTTACCTACTCGATGAAGAGCAGGAATTAAGCTTGGGGATGCTTGATACGTCACCAACAGATCTATAATTTTTTATTGTTCCATGCTATTATATTATCCATCTTGGATGTTTTATATGCATTTTGGTACTATTTTATATTATTTTTTGGGACTAACCTATTAACCTAGTGCCCAGTGCCCAGTGCCAGTTGCTGTTTTTTCCTTGTTTTTGTCTTTTACAGAAAGGAATATCAAACAGAGTCCAAACGGAATAAAACTTTACGGTGATTTTTCTTGGACCAGAAGAAACCCACAAGACTTGGAGAGGATGCCAGAAGACCTACGAGGTGGCCACAAGCCATAGGGGCACGCCCCAGGGGGCATGCCCCAAGGGCTTGTGGGCTCCTCGTAGAGCTCCTAACCCTAATTCCAGCACTATATATTCTCAAATATTCCCCCTATACCAGAAGCGTCCACAAAAATACTTTTCCGTCGCCGCAAGCTTCTATTCTCATGAGATCCCATCTTGGGGCCTTTTCTGGCACTCTGCCGGAGGGGGATTCGATCACGGAGGGCCTCTACACCAACCTTGCTGCCCTTCCGATGATGTGTGAGTAGTTTACGACACACCTATGGGTCCATAGCTAGTAGCTAGATGGCTTCTTCTCTCTCTTTGATCTTCAATACAATGTTCTCCTTGATGTTCTTGGAGTTCTATCCGATGTAATCTTCTTTTGCGATGTGTTTGTTGAGATCCGATGAATTGTTGTTTATGATCAGATTATCTATGAATATTATTTGAGTCTTCTCTGAACTCTTTTATGCATGATTTAAATAGCTTTGTATTTCTCTCCGATCTATTGATTTGGTTTGGCCAACTAGATTGATCTATCTTGCAATGCGAGAGGTGCTTTGTGATGGGTTCAATCTTGCGGTGTCCTCACCCAGTGACAGCAGGGGTAGCAAGGCACGTATTGTATTGTTGCCATTAAGGATAAAAAGATGGGGTTTATATCATATTGCTTGAGTTTATCCCTCTACGTCATGTCATCTTGCTTAATGCGTTACTCTTTTCTCTTGAACTTAATACTCTAGATGCAGGCAGGAGTCGGTCGATGTGTGGAGTAATAGTAGTAGATGCAGAATCGTTTCGGTCTACTTGTCACAGATATGATGCCTATATTCATGATCATTGTGTTAGATATCGTAATAACTATGCACTTTTCTATCAATTGCTCAACAGTAATTTGTTCACCCACCGTATGTTTTCTTTCAAGAGAGAAGACTCTAGTGAAACCTATGCCCCCGGGTCTATTTTCCATCATATATTTACCTTTACTTTATTTTGCCTTTTATTTATCTTTTATATCTATCTCTATTAGATCTTGATACGTCTCCAATGTATCTATAATTTTTTATTGTTCCATGTTGTTATATTATCATTCTTGGATGTTTTACAATCATTTTATAGCAATTTTATATCATTTTTTGGGACTAACCTATTGACATAGTGCCCAGTGTCAGTTGCTGTTTTTTGCTTGTTTTTCTTTTACTTCGCAGAATATCAGTACAAACGGAGTCCAAACGCAGCGAAACTTTTTGGAGATTTTTTCTGGACCAGAAGACACCCAGTGGGCCAAAGAAGTACCAGAGGGGAGCACAACCCACCAGGGCGCGCCAGGAGGCCCAGGCACGCCCAGGGGGTTGTGCGCACCTCGGAGCCCCCCTGCACTGCCTCTTCGCCCTATAAATTCCCAAATATTCTAGAAACCCTAGGGGAGTCGACGAAACACAATTCCAGCCGTCGCAAGTTCTAGAACCACGAGATCCAATCTAGACACCATCACGGAGGGGTTCATCATCCTCATTGGTGCCTCTCCGATGATGCGTGAGTAGTTCACCATAGACCTACGGGTCCGTAGGCAGTAGCTTGATAGCTTCTTCTCTCTTTTTGATTCTCAATACAATGGTCTCTTGGAGATCTATTTGATGTAACCCTTTTTGCAGTGTGTTTGTTGGGATCCGATGAATTTTGAGTTTATGATCAGATCTATATCCATGATAGTTATTTGAGTTTTCTTTGATCTCTTATATGCATGATTACTTATAGCCTCGTATTTCTTCTTCGAATCTTTGGTTTAGTTAGGCCAACTAGATCGATTTTTCTTGCCATGGGAAGAGGTGCTTTGTGATGGGTTCGATCGTGCGGTGTTCTTTCCCAGTGACAGAATGGGCAGCAAGACACGCATGTATCGTTGCTATCAAGGATAACAAGATGGGGGCTATTCCTACATGAATAGATCTCGTCTACATCATGTCATCGTTCTTATTGCATTACTCCGTTTCTCCATGAACTTAATACACTAGATGCATGATGTATAGCGGTCAATGTGTGGAGTAATAGTAGTAGATGCAGAATCGTTTCGGTCTACTAATCATGGACGTGATGCCTATATATTGATCATTACCTTGGATATCGTCATAATTATTCGATCTTCTATCAATTGCCCAACAGTAATTTGTTTACCCACCGTGTGCTATTTCTCGAGAGAAGCCACTAGTGAAATCTACGGCCCCCGGGTCTATTCTTTATCATATTTGCTTTGAAATCTATTTTTATTCGCTTTTATTTTCAGATCTATTATTCCAAAAACCCAAAAATATCTTGCTGCACTTTTTGATTACTTATTTTATTCTGCGTTTTATCAAGAGCTATTTATTCAATCTACCACAAATATTTTCCCGTCAACTTGACAATTTCTGGCGTCGTTACCCCGTAGGGATTGACAACCCCTCATACGCGTCGGGTTGCAAGTATTTGTTCTTTGTGTGCAGGTACCATTTACATAGTGTTGCTTGGTTCTACTACTGGATTGATAACTTGGTTTCATAACTGAGGGAAATACCTACCATAGCTGTTTTGCATCATCCCTTCCTCTTTGGGGAAATACCGACGTAGTTCAAGCGACATCAGATCTTACTCTTGCAAGTGACCATGAAGGGATTGACAACCCCTTTTTCGTGTTGTGTGCAAGTGTTTGTTAGTTTGTGCAGGTGCATCTATTGGAGACTTGCTTGTTCCTCCTACTGGATTGATACCTTGGTTCTTAACTGAGGGAAATACTTATATCTACTTTGCTGCATCACCCTTTCCTCTTCAAGGGAGATAACAATGCAAGCTCAAGAAGTAGCACCGAACATGAATCCCAACCCAGTAGCCCCCGAGCATTGAATCGGGTGGGATGGCCGAGTTAAGGATCTATAGGTAAATGTATTGCGTGATATTTCACAGGCTTCGAGGAAACAGAATAAGAAATTATTCGAGGACCTCGAGCTGAACCGAACACAGTTGGCTGATACGAAAGCCGAACTAGAGGTGGTCAAGAAGTTCACCAGCGAAGCTCATGGTGAGGAAGAAAGCTTTTAGAATGCTTAGATTTATCGAAGGTACCTTGTTTGACACATGCTTCCCTTATAGTAGCTGAATCCATAGGTCAGTTACAGAAGGACCTGGACGTGGCCAAAGAATCTTAGAGGTACGCCGAGTTGCAGGAGAAGGTTGGCCGCCGGGTACTGACACGAAGTCATGAGGAAAAGAAGTAACTAAAGGAGGAAAATCAGCAACAGGCCAAAGAAATTGAGAGTTTAAAAACTCAGCTGGCACAAGCCCTGGAGGAGAACCAGAGATTAAAGGGCGGCATGTTTGGTAAGTGATAGTTTGTCATCTACACGCGGATATACTTGTAGTGTTTTAATGCAAAGGATACGCCGTTCTTTGTTCTAGGTCTCCTAACGGGGCGTCCCGAAGAAGAGGTCAGCTCCTTTGGAAGGAACCTTTTGAAAGAGCTGTCCATTTACACGAGAGAGCTTGGAAGGCCATGAAAAGTATGGTCAAGGCGTTATGGCCGTCAGAGACACTTTCGGAAGGCATGGCCGAATTGGCCACTCGCTTTAAAGGAGCGCGGTGTCGTTTTGAGCTATGGAAGATATTGGCTTGTCGAGAAGGAGCGCGCGAGGCCTGGGCAATGATGAAGACCCAGTTTACCAAGCTTGAACCAAATCATATGGCTCGTGTTGGACCTGTAGGGCCGGACTGGCAAGAAATACCACTTCGCCTGGTGTACGACCAAGTTATGCCTGCTGCTCGGTATTCCCAAGAGGACTGTGCCTTGCATAGC
Source organism: Thinopyrum elongatum (assembly GCA_011799875.1). Classification (NCBI taxonomy): domain Eukaryota; kingdom Viridiplantae; phylum Streptophyta; class Magnoliopsida; order Poales; family Poaceae; genus Thinopyrum; species Thinopyrum elongatum. The sequence goes on along the minus strand of CM022301.1, from coordinate 463,753,190 downwards.
TTGATAGATGAAATTGAAAAGGAGTAGGGTGCTCGATTATATGTATCTATGTACTGTACATCAAGCTGTCTCGATTCGTATTGTGAAATGTTGTCTTAACCGGCCATAGGCTTCTGCCTCTCCGACGAGTGGTTGGGGAGTGTTCCGTACTATGTGACCTGAAAAACAGGAAATCACTTCGGGTAACCAGGCAATCCGGCCATTTGGTGTGAACAGAGAAAAGCGCACGCGAAGAGTTATGTTATATTACTTTTTTAACGTAAGAAACATCTTCCAAAGAAAATAGTTCCTCCAAGGGTTCCTTTCTTCGGGGTCGTCATGTTGATCATAGACGTGGCGTCCGAATACCAATAGTATGCGGTCATTTTTTGGGAACCGAACCCCAATGTTTGGTGGTGAACACCCAATTATTTTCACTTCCCTCGTGGCCGGCCCATTATTTTCTTAAGGACGCTAGCTTTTGGCTTCACCCATCTGAGGTACGTACCCGGAAGACCCGGTCATAGCAATCGCAGAGGTGCTCCCTTTACCCCCTAGACAAACAATTGGGAACGTAGAGGGTAAGCACAGGAGCCAGGCAACCCAGCTTGGCAAAAAATTAAGTCAAATAGGTGCATATAATGGCTTTAAAGGTACTGGAAGGGTATAAACATGTCAGAGACAAATTCATGCACGAAGATTATATTTATTGGCTTCTTGAAAGGAGCCCCCAGGTAAATCTGGGTATTACATGTGAAGATGTATACTTAAAGAGCCTAGCGCGGTTCGGTTTATCCGAACGTAGCCTGGGCAGTTACAACTCCAAAAAAAGTAAAAAATAAATAAAAAAGAAGCGAAGAAAATTGGAGAAAAGGTGACGGCACCGGACTAGCCGTAGAAGCGCCGAAGCCGAGCTGTATTCCATGGGTTTGGTTCGAGGCGATCTTCCGCTGGATTGTGAAGACGATATGCTCCTCCTGCGAGTACTGCATCGATTATGAAAGGACCCTCCCATTTGGGCGAGAGCTTGTGCTTCTGCTTTTTAGGGAGGCGGAGGACTAATTCGCCCACATTGTATGACTTCGCCCGAACTTCCCTGCTCTGGTAGCGCCGGGCTTGTTGTTGATAGAATGTGGAGTGAGCTCGAGCTATGTCGCGCTCTCCTTCTAGGGCGTCTAGGTCGTCTTGCCGATCCAACTCGGCTTCCTTTTCTTCATACATGCGCACTCTAGGCGCGTCGTGGATGAGATCGCACGGGAGGACTGCTTCCACGCCATACACCATAAAAAAGGGGGTGTATCCCGTTGACCGGTTGGGGGTGGTGTGCAGTCCCCATAATACGGAATCGAGTTCCTCTACCTAGTGGCAATTAGATTCCTTTAGGGAACGAACCGGACGGGGCTTTATGCCACTCATGATGGGTCCGTTGGCTCGTTCGACCTGTCCGTTGGTCTGTGGGTGATATACCGAAGCATAGTCGAGCTTGATGCCCATCTTAGCGCACCAGTCCTTAACTTCCTGGGCTATGAAATTGAATCCATTATCTGTGACTATGCTATGGGGAACACCATAACGGTGCACCACTCTGGATATAAAGTCGACAACTGGTTCGGATTCGGCTGAAATTACTGGTTTTGCCTCGATCCATTTAGTGAACTTGTCGACCATAACCAGTAAGTATTTATTTTTCTTGGATCCCCCTTTGAGCGGTCCAACCATGTCAAGCCCTCAGACCACGAACGGCCAGGTGATCGATATTGTCCGAAGAGCCGTGGGGGTCATATGGCTTTGGTTGGCAAAAAGCTGGCATCCAACGCAGTGTTGGACTAGGGTGCGAGCATCCGCGCGTGCCGTGGGCCAGAAAAACCCCACTCGGAAGGCCTTGCTTACCAAAGCCCGAGCTACTGCGTGGTGGCCGCCCATGCCGGCATGTATCTCGGCGAGAAGTTGTTGCCCCTCTTCCTCAGATATGCATCTTTGGAGGACTCCAGTAGTGCTTTTTTTTTGTACAGCTCGCCCTCATGGACCTTGTAGGCTTTAGATCGCCGAACTATGCGTCGTACCTTGGTCTAATCTTCGAGGAGCTCTTTTCGTAGGAGATAGGCAAGGAAGGGCTCAGTCCATGGTGCGATTACAGCCATTACTTCATGAGCCGAAGGTATTTCTTCGAGTGCTGAACCGCCGACGATGTCATCATCGGGCTCAATTTCTGGTGGGACGATCTGTTCGGGTCCGTTGGCTATGGCGCCGTTGTCCCCATCCTGCCGCACAATGGATGGCTTAAAGAGCCATTCCAAGAAGGTGTTTTTAGGGACCGGGTCTTGTTTAGTGCCCATGCGGGCGAGGACATCCGCGGCTTGGTTACTGTCTCGAGAGACGTGGTGGAATTCTAACCCTTCAAAGCTGGCTGATATCCTGAGGACGACATTCCTATATGCCGCCATTTTGGGGTATTTGGTGTCGAATTCACCGTTGACTTGGGAGATGGTAAGGTTCGAGTCCCCTCGCACCTTGAGCCGCTGTACGCCCATTGACATTACCATCCGAAGACCGTGCAACAGGGCCTCGTATTCGGCTGCATTGTTAGAGTCTGTGTACATGATTTGTAGGACGTACCGAATGGTGTCGCGTGTGGAAGATATAAGGATCACCCTGCCCTCCAGTCCGGCTAACATTTTAGAGTCGTCGAAGTACATTGTCCAATGTGAATATGTACTATATTCTCTAGGGAGCTCGGCTTCTGTCCATTCGGTTAGGAAATCGGCCAGTGATACGTCTCCAACGTATCTATAATTTTTTATTGTTCCATGCTATTATATTATCTGTTTTGGATGTTTTATATGCATTAATATGCTATTTTATATTATTTTTGGGACTAACTTATTAACCTAGAGCCCAGTGCCAGTTTTTGTTTTTTCCTTGTTTTTGAGTTTCGCAGAAAAGGAATATCAAACGGTATCCAAACGGAATAAAACTTTATGATGATTTTTCTTGGACCAGAAGACACCTACGAGACTTGGAGTCGAAGTCAGAAGACCCACGAGGCGACGACCAGCCGTAGGGGCGCGCCCCCTGGCTTGTGGCCCCCTCGGGAGTCCACCGACCTACTTCTTCGTCCTATATATTCACATATGTTCCAAAACCCTAGGAGAGAGCCACAAAAATACTTTTCCACCGCCGCAACCTTCTGTTCCCGTGAGATCCCATCTTGGGGCATTTTCCGGTAATCTGCCGGAGGGGGATTCTATCACGGAGGGCATCTACATCAACCCTATTGCCTCTCCGATGAAGCATGAGTAGTTTACCTCAGACCTACGGGTCCATAGCTAGTAGCTAGATGGCTTCTTCTCTCTCTTTGATTCTCAATACCATGTTCTCCTCGATGTTCTTGGAGATCTATCCGATGTAATATTCTTTTGCGGCGTTTTTGTCGAGATCCGATGAATTGTGGATTTATGATCAGATTATCTATGAATATTATTTGAATCTTCTCTGAATTCTTATATGCATGATTTGATATCTTTGTATTTCTCTTCGAATTATCGGTTTGGTTTGGCCAACTAGATTGGTATTTCTTGCAATGGGAGAGGTGCTTAGTTTTGGGTTCAATCTTGCGGTGTCCTCACCCAGTGACATAGTAGGGGTAGCGAGGCATGTATTGTATTGTTGCCATCAAGGATAAAAAGATGGGGTTTTCATCATATTGCTTGAGTTTATCCGTCTACATCATGTCATCTTACTTAAGGCATTACTCTGTTCTTTATGAACTTAATACTCTAGATGCATGCTGGACAGCGGTTGATGTGTGGAGTAATAGTAGTAGATGCAGAATCGAGACGGTCTACTTGACACGGACGTGATGCCTATATGCATAATCATTGCCTTGGATATCGTCATAACTTTGCGCTTTTCTATCAATTGCTCGACAGTAATTTGTTCACCCACCGTATTATTTGCCTTCAAGAGAGAAGCCTCTAGTGAAACCTATGGCCCCCGGGTCTATTTTCCATCATATATTTTCAGATCTATATATCAAAAATACCAAAATACCTTGCTGCAATTTATTTAGTTTTATTTGGTTTTACGTTTTGGCAATCTTATATACCTATCTCTATCAGATCTCACCTTTGCAATTGACCGTGAAGGGATTGACAACCCCTTTATCGCGTTGGGTGCAAGTGTTTGATTGTTTGTGCAGGTGCATAGATTGGGGACTTGCTTGTATCTCCTACTGGATTGATACCTTGGTTCTCTAGCTAAGGGAAATACTTATCTCTACTTTGCTACATCACCCTTTCCTCTTCAAGGGAAAAACCAACGCAGGCTCAAGAAGTAGCAGGAAGAATTTCTGGCGCCGTTGCCGGGGAGGTCTACATACAGCCTACCAAGTACCCACCATAAACCCTCATCTCTTGCATTGCATTATTCGCCATTTGCCTCTCGTTTTCCTCTCCCCCACTTCTAAAACGTTTTCTAAAAATCACAAAAATATTTACCTTCTTTTCGTTTGCCTTGATGTCTTACTTGGTTTGTTTGCTTGTTTGCTTGGAATAATTGTGTATTTATTGAAAATCAAAATGCAAAAAGTTTATGGATCCTCATCCACTTGCTAATATTTTTAAGAGATCCAATTATGATGAACCAATTGCTAGTGAGTTGTGTGCACTAGATTATCTTTATGAAGTTTTGCTTGAAATTCGTGAATCTGAAAATTGTGATGAAGTGTTAAAAGAAGAAATTTATGAAGTGATTCATGATAGCTCCTTGAATAAAAAGCATGATTGCAATGATGTTATTATAAATCCTATTAATGTCAACTGTGCTAATAATATGCAAAACCCCATGCTTGGGGATGCTAATTTTACTATGTCCACTACTTGTTGCAACGATCATGATTGGGGTGATTTTTCTTATGATCTTGAAAATTTATTTAAGCCTCATGATGAATATGTTTGCAATAATATTGAAAGTGGGTTTGGAAGAGTGTCAACTCTAGGTAATAATGATCCCACTACTTTGGAGTATGATCAATCTTATGAAAGTTTTGATAAAAGTGGGCTTGGAGAGGTTGTGACTTTAGTTGATGATAATCCCACTATTTTGGAAGAGTGTCAACATTGCATGCATGTGGATCATGTAGAGAATATGTTATGTGATAGCTATATTGTTGAATTTGAATATGATCCCACATGTAATTATTATGAGAGAGGGAAATATGGTTGTAGAAATTTTCATGTTAGTAAATTACCTCTCTTTATGTTGAGATTGCTATTTTTCTTTCTTCCTTGCATATGCTAGTTTTTGCTTGTCTTGATAAATCCTTTCCCTATAAAATTCCTATGCATAGGAAGTATGTTAGACTTAAACTTCTTTTTCACATGTTATATGATGCTCTCATTGTGCTTCAATTCTTGTCTTTCATTTGAGCATCATTAAAATTATCAATGCCTAGCTAAAAGGCTTTAAAGAAAAGCGCTTGTTGGGAGACAACCCAATATTTTTATTTTCTGTTTTTATGAGTATACATATTATTACCTCTGTATTAATTGTGTTTTGGTGTTTTAATTAGTGTTTGAGCCAAGTAAGACCTTTGGGATGGCATACGGTGATAGTTGATTTGATCTTGCTGAAAACAGAAGCTTTTGCGTCCAGTTTCAGAATTTTAGTAACTCACAGAATCTACTAAAAACTCTGAATTTTTTACACGAGTTTAATACACAAATTTCCTATGTTGTCCTAATTTTTCAGAATTTTTGCATATACATAAGTATTAGTACAATTCATATCTTCGCAGACTGTTCTGTTTTTGACAGATTCTGTTTTCTATGTGTTGTTTGCTTATTTTGGTGAATCTATGGGTAGTACCATGGAGAAGTTGGAATACAGTAGATATTACACCAACATAAATAAATAATTAGTTCACAATAGTACCAAAAAGTGGTGATTTATTTTCTTATACTAACGGATCTCATGAGTTTTCTGTTGAGTTTTGTGTTGTGAAGTTTTCAAGTTTTTGGGTAAAGATTTGATGGACTATGGAATAAGGAGTGGCAAGAGCCTAAGCTTGGGGATTCCCAAGGCACCCCAAGGTAATATTCAAGGACGACCAAGAGCCTAAGCTTGGGGATGCCCCGGAAGGCATCCCCTCTTTCGTCTTCGTCTATCGGTAAATTTACTTGAGGCTATATTTTTATTCACCACATGATATGTGTTTTGCTTGGAGCGTCTTGTATGATATGAGTCTTTGCTTTTTAGTTTGCCACAATCATCCTTGCTGTACACACCTTTTGAGAGGGACACGCATGAATCGTGATTTATTAGAATACTCTATGTTCTTCACTTATATCTTTTGAGCTAGGCAATTTTGCTCTAGTGCTTCACTTATATCTTTTTAGAGCACGGCGGTGGCTTTATTTTATAGAAATTGTTGAACTCTCTTGCTTCACTTATATTATTTTGAGAGTCTCTAAATAGCATAGTAATTTTCTTTGGTTATGAATTTAGTCCTAATATGATGGGCATCCAAGAGCGATATAAAAAAAACTTTCATATAAAGTGCATTGAATACTATGAGAAGTTTGATTCCTTATGATTGTTTTGAGATATAAAGATGGTGATATTAGAGTCATGCTAGTGAGTAATTGTGGATTGGTAGAAATACTTGTGTTAAAGTTTGTGATTCCCGTAGCATGCACGTATGGTGAACCATTATGTGATGAAGTCGGAGCATGATTTATTTATTGATTGTCTTCCTTATGAGTGGCAGTCGGGGAAGAGCGATGGTCTTTTCCTACCAATCTATCCCCCTAGGAGAATGCGTGTAGTACTTTGTTTTGATAGCTAATAGACTTTTGAAATAAGTATGTGAGTTCTTTATGACTAATGTTGAGTCCATGGATTATACGCACTCTCACCCTTCCACCATTGCTAGCCTCTCTAGTACCGCGCAACTTTCGCCGGTGCACTACACCCACCATAACCCTTCCTCAAAACATCCACCATACCTACCTATTATGGCATTTCCATAGCCATTCCAAGATATATTGCCATGCAACTTCCACCGTTCCGTTTATTATGACATGCTTCATCATTGTCATATTGTTTTGCATGATCATGTAGTTGACATCGTATTTGCGGCAAAGCCACCATTCATATTTTTTATACATGTCTCTCTTGATCATTGCACATCCCGGTACACCGCCTGAGGCATTCATATAGAGTCATATTTTTTTTCTAAGTATCGAGTTGTAATTCTTGAGTTGTAAGTAAATAAAAGTGTGATGATCATCATTATTAGAGCATTGTCCCATGTGAGGAAAGGATGATGGAGACTATGATTCCACCACAAGTCGGGATGAGACTCCGGACGAAAAAAAAGAGAAAAAAGAAAGAAAAAAAGAGAGGCCAAAGAGCCCAAAATAAAAAAAATGAGAGAAAAGAGAGAAGGGGCAATGCTACTATGCTTTTCCACACTTGTGCTTCAAAGTAGCACCATGATTTTCATGATTGTCGGTGTACTAAATATTGGGCCTTTAGTACCCCATACTTGTGCACGGGCAGTTGTAGCCATACCTGCAGCAAGGCTTGTCGGGGGAACAGCTGAAGATCGATCCAAGGTTATCAAGAGACATCCATGCCGAGGATCGGAAGATAAGGAGGACTGAAGACCAAGGGCTTGGCTCCCGGCAAGATCTTGCCGGGGTGGCCCGACAAGCCCGGCAAGATTCGCACCCGACAAGGTTCCGCCACTGTGCCACCGCTCTAGTACAGTGACCGGCCTGGTATTCTGGCCCCACTTCTGGATGCGTGGCAAGGCACTAATGGGGGCGTGTTTAAGCGGTGCTGATGGGATGGCTCCTTTTTCCATCCCCAAGAAAGTGGAGACACCTAAACGGACACCTCATGGTGCATTAAATGCATTTGTCCAAAACCGTCAGTGGTTAGGTATGATAACCATGTAGCTACTTTACACCTCGCAAATAAGTAGTTCGCCACTGTGGCGACCCCTGGGATGATATAAAAGGAGGCCCAAGGCAACTGCTACAGGGGGGACAACTCTCAGCCCATTCTGCATGCGTAGCTGCTGCTTGAACTTACTGTTCATCGCAAGCGCTCCAAGAACTGGGACGAATCACTGATAATAAACTAAAGCAGGAGTAGGGTTTTACGCTGATCAGCGGCCCGAACCTGGGTAAAAATCCCCTCGCGTTGATCCTCAGTTCTGCTCTTTGTGCATCCCTCTCCCCTTGCCGAACCGTAAAGGGGTCCCTCGGATCCCATAGGTGTCGTCCGCCGACATCTTTGGCGCGCCAGGTAGGGGGATCGAGGTTGCGCGAACCTGATCTGGTGATCAGCGCGTCAGTTTCTTCACCATCTTTATTACCATGCCGCCCAAGAAGAAGGGTGCGGCAGCGGCTATTCCGTCTACGTCCGTCTTGCCTGTGCCTACTCGGACGGGTGACGGCGTGGATGCAGGAGGTGGAGGTTTAGAGCCTCCACGACATTCTGGTGATCCAAGCTAGGCGAGCGGTGTCGTTCGCAGCGGCGACGGCGACCCACACGCCGCTAGATCCAGAGATGGATCCGTGCTGCCTACCGATGGTGCAACGAACTCCAGAGATCGGGGGACGCTGTCCAGGGCTCCCGCGCCGGCGCAGGCGTCGTGGACTTCCCAGGCCGCACGCGACGAGCAGCGCCGTGACGGCGGTGGCTCTGAACGTCCCCATGCAGAGACTTCTGCGCATCGATCCCAAGGTGCGCAGGCCCAGCGTGCACACCAAACTGCCGGTGGAGGTGGCGCGCGGTCGTGTGGTCATGACGATGCTCCTTCTAACACTGTTAGGAGTAAGAGCACCTCACGCACCTCGCACCTGTCGCCGCCGCCTACGCCAGTAGAAGCTTTGGCACATGCGCAGCTGCTCCTCGATTTTCCTCCTGCTCCGGAGAAGATGGAGGACTGGCGATCTACTATCCAAAGCCTTGTCGGCTTCGCCAATAAGGATAGACCATAGCAGGCGGGGCCCTCGCGGCAGCGGTCTATCGTTCCGGCGCGAGCCGGTGGTGAGAAGACCGGAGGCGGTGCTACTACGGTGCACTCCCTTCCACGAGAACAACGGCGGCCATCACCCCGGCGGACCGAAGGCTATGATGACGATTCCACGACGTCGTCCGATCCGCGGATGCGCCGCGACCAGCGTCAAGTTCTTTGGGAACGGAGTAAAGAAGACGCTCGAACTACCATCGAGCGCCGACGGGAGGCACGTCATCAGTCTGATAAACGTGCAGGGCCTACTGTCGACAAGCCTGCGCCAGGGGACGCAGGCGACTTGCCTTATGAGGTAGGTTGCCCGGCGTTTACCCATGAGCTGCGGCGAGTCCAGTGGCCCAACTCCCGAACATTCAAACCAGAGGTTCCGGAGAAATATGACGGCAAGACTCATCCCTCGGAGTTCCTGAGCATCTACACCATTGCGGTGCAGGCTGCCGGAGGCCGAGACGACAAGATACTTGCCAACTACTTCCCGTTGGTGCTCAAACCCAACATCAGGTCGTGGTTGATGCATCTGCCGGAGAATTCCATTTCTTCCTGGTCAGATCTGTGCCATCAGTTTGTTGGCGCCTTTGTTGGAGGCCACCAAGCTCCTGGCCAAGAAAGTGATTTGCATCTCCTCCCTCAAAAGGAGGGCGAGCCCCTGCACAAGTTTATCCAGAGGTTTAGCCGAGTGCAATATAATATCCCAGACGTTCATCCTGCCGCTGTTGTTAGCACGTTTCATCAGAACGTGCGTAACTGCAAGATGCGCGAAGAGCTGGCGATGAACAAGGTCAGGACTATTGCCGAGCTTTATGCTTTGGCAGATAAATGCGCTCGAGCTGAAGAAGGGAGGAAACTCCCCGGCGAGAATGTTGGCGCAGGGGGCGAATCCGAAGATGAAGATGTTGCCACCCCATCGAAGAAAGGCCGACGGCGGAACAGGAAGCGCAAGGGCAAGGCCGTGCTTGCTGTCGAGGGATCCGGCAACCCTGGCACCGCCAAGAAGGCCAAGGTTGACGACCCCGGCAAGGAAGTTGCCGGGTGCGCTTCCTGTCAGGCCTTGGCGGCTGCCGACAAGCCGGAAGGCTCCGGCAACCAGTATTGCAAGATCCATCGCACCAAGGGCCACGATCTCCAAAATTGTCGGCAAGTTGAGCAACTTGTCGAGAAGCAGAGAGCTGAGTATGAAAGACGAGATAAGGAGAAGGCCCAGGACGGTGCTGAGGGATCCGGCAAGAAGCATGGTGGCCGAGGAGGCCGCCGCGGCAAGGCTAAGCAGCAGAAGGAAAGGCCCGCCCGAGGCCGCGACAAGGACGAGGGAGGCGATGATGATGATGAAGACGACGAATCTAGCGAGCACGAGTTTCAGAAAGCCACAGAGGCCATGTGTATCGACGGGGGCGCCTCATTACATTCTTCTCACCGCCAACTTAAACAGTGGGTGCGTGAGGTTAATGCAGCGGAGCTGTTGCCTGAAGCACAGAAACCTTTGAAATGGTCCCACACGCCTATCATTTTTACGCCGAGGATCACCCTGATCGCACAACTGCGGTCGGGTGCTTGCCTTTGTTGGTCTCACCAACGATCCGCAACCTCAAGGTGACGAAAATGCTAGTTGACGGTGGGGCCGGCCTGAACTTAATCTCGTCGGATGTGCTCAAGAAGCTACAAATTCCAGATGAAGATCTCGAGGAAACGGGCACGTTTCAGGGGATCAACCCAGGAAGGACCCAGCCAAAGGGCAAGATCACGCTACCGGTGACATTTGGTAGCGAGCTCAATTTCAGAACAGAGAAAGTAGTGTTCGATGTCGCCAAGATCCCCATGACATATAATGGGATCCTTGGCCGCCCAGCGCTCGCCAAGTTTATGGCGGCATCACACTATGCGTACAATGTGTTGAAGATGCCTGGACCGATTGGTATCATCACTGTTCACTCTGACAAGAAGGATGCACTGATCTGCACCGACCAACTCTACCGGGAGGCAGCCGCAGCACCTGCCATCAAGGCATCTGTTCCTATCGCTGGAACTCCCGGAGGAAAGGGGAAGAAGACCGGCAAGCGCACCTCTTCGGAGTGCTGCGCTTCCGTTGAGGACGCACCAGAGAGTTCCACCAGCAAGAACAAGAAGTCCAAGGCTGCTCCACCAAAGACCAAGAAGGTGCCTGCCAGAGAGGACGGAACGGGAGGAACTTTCACCATAAGTTCCACCCTAGATGACAAATAGGAAAGCGCGCTCGTTGCTTTCCTGCGGGCGAATGTCGATGTGTTTGCATGGCAACCATCTGACATCCCCGGTGTTCCCAGGAAAGTAATTGAGCACCACCTTGCTGTCTGTCCTCACGCGCGGCCCGTCAAGCAGAGGGTGAGAAAGTAGGCCTTGGAGCGGCAAGAATTTATTGCCGAAGAAATCAAGAAGTTGGAAGCGGTAGGTTTGGTCAGAGAGGTGCTTCACCCAACCTGGTTGGCCAATCCGGTCGTAGTGCACAAGGCGAATGGGAAATGGAGGCTGTGTATTGATTATACAGACATCAATAAAGCATGTCCAAAAGACCCTTTCCCCTTGCCGTGCATCGACCAGATTATGGACTCCACTGCCGGTTGTGACCTACTGTCGTTCCTTGATGCCTATTCAGGGTATCATCAGATCTTCATGGCAAAAGAAGACGAGGAAAAGACCGCATTTATCACCCCATGTGGTACGTATTGTTTTATACGAATGCCTTTTGGGTTGAAAAGTGCTGGTTCTACATTCGCGAGAGCGGTCCAAATCGGTTTTGAACCTCAGTTACATAGAAATATGGAAGCATACATGGATGATATAGTGGTCAAAACCAAGGATAAAGCGACGCTCATACAAGACTTAGAAGAAACATTCGCAAATCTGCGCAAGATCAATTTAAAGCTCAATCCCGAGAAGTGTATGTTTGGCATCCCTTCCGGCAAGCTTCTCGGGTTCTTTGTATCTCAGCATGGGATCGAAGCGAACCCCGACAAGATCAAAGCTATCGAGAAGATTCAAGCGCTAAAACGCGTCAAGGATGTACGTCGCCTTGCCGGCTGCATTGCTGCCTTGAGCAGGTTCATCTCCAAATCTGCTGAGCGTGCCCTGCCCTTTTTCAAAATTTTGAAGAAGGCAGGTCCGATGAGATGGACTCCGGAAGCGGAGGCAGCGCTGCAAGATTTGAAGAGGTACCTCTCCTCTCCACCGACACTAGTCGCGCCTAAACCACACGAGCCGTTGCTGCTGTATCTAGCGGCAACAAATCAAGTGGTTAGTGCTACGTTGGTGGCGCAGAGAGAAGTTGACGAGGAGGCAACGGCAGCGGCAGGACTGTCAATTGACGCGCCGGGATCTTTCCCAGCGAGGTCTGGTGCCGACAAGACAAGATCTGCGCAGTCAGAGGAATCAATACAGAAGAAGAAGATAGTGCAGCGCCCAGTTTATTTTGTCAGCTCCCTTTTGCAGGGAGCTAGGTCAAGGTACTCTGGTGTGCAGAAATTGCTCTTCGGCCTTCTTATGGCCTCGAGGAAGCTGCGCCATTATTTTCAAGCGCATGAGATTACCGTCGTCACTCGCTTCCCGTTGCAGTGGATTTTACAAAATCTAGAGGCAACCGGCAGGATTGTAGAGTGGGCGTTGGAGTTGTCGAGCTTTGGCCTCAAGTTTGAAAGTACTTCAACAATTCAAAGCAGAGCCTTGGCAGAGTTCATTGCGGAATGGACCCCAACGGCAGACGAGGAGATTCAAGAGACAACTCTTCCCGGCACAGAAACAGATCAAGAATGGATTATGTACTTTGATGGTGCTTTTACGCTGCAAGGCGCCGGGGCAGGTGTGCTGCTTGTCGCACCCACCGGAGAGCACCTTAAGTATGTAATTCAGATGCATTTTCCCTGGGAGAGCTCGACAAACAACACTGCGGAGTATGAGGGCCTGCTTGCCGGTCTCAGGATCGCGGCGGACCTTGGTATCAAGAAACTCATCATCAGAGGCGATTCGCAGCTTGTTGTCAGGCAAGTTAACAAAGATTATCAGAGTCCATTGATGCAAGCTTATGTGGATGAAGTGAGAAAAATGGAAGAGCACTTTGACGGTCTGCATACAAAGCACATTCCTCGTGCTGAGAACAGTATTGCCGATGACCTGTCGAAATGCGCTGCGCTTAAGTTGCCTGTGGAACCAGGAACTTTTGTGCTCCATTTGACTCAACCATCTGTAGTGCCATCAATAGGACGAGCAAAAAGAAGGAAGTTGAATTCTGGTCACTACTTTCCGACAGAGCTCCCGGGAGCCGCCGGCAAGAAGGTTGCCGGAGTCAGCGACAAGCCTGCCGGGGAACAACAGGCTCCAGCAGGGGCTCAGGCCCTTGCCGTCGAGACAAACGTTCCCCCGGCAGAAGAAATGCCTTTGGTCCTAGTTGTCGAGCCCCAGGCTCCAGCTTGGGCACAGCCCATTGTCCATTTCCTTCAGACAGGAGAACTTCCTGAGGAGCCGGAAGAAGCGGAAAAAGTAGCCCGTCAGTCCAGTATGTACCAGTTCGTCGATGGCATTCTGTACAGAAAAAGGCTGAACGGTGTGAAATTGAAGTGTATTCCTCGAGAAGATGGACTGGAGCTGTTGGCAGAGATACATGGAGGCATATGTGGCTCCCACATAGGGTCAAGAGCGCTTGTCGGAAAGGCGTTCCGACAAGGTTTCTTTTGGCCCACCGCTCTCCAGGATGCAACTGCACTAGTAACCAAGTGTGAAGCGTGCCAGTTTCATTCAAAGAAATCGCATCAGCCAGCTCAAGCTCTTCAGACAATCCCTCTCTCCTGGCCATTTTCGGTCTGGGGGCTCGACATACTGGGCCCTTTTCCCCGTGCTACCGGGGGCTTTGAGTACTTGTACGTTGCAGTCGACAAGTTCACAAAGTGGCTAGAGGTGGAAGCGGTGAGGAAGGTGACAGCACAATCAGCCGTCAAGTTCTTTAAAGGGATAGTTTGCCGTTTCGGTGTGCCCAACAGGATCATCACCGATAACGGCACACAGTTCACAAGTCGCACCTTCCTGCAATACATCCAAGACCTTGGTAGCAAAGTTTGTTTTGCCTCTGTTGCTCACCCGAGAAGCAACGGCCAAGCGGAGAGGGCTAATGCTGAAGTGCTATGCAGTCTCAGGACCAGAACTTTTGACAAGCTGAGAAAGTGCGGAAGATGCTGGATTGATGAGTTGCCGGTGGTCCTTTGGTCAATCAGAACGACACCAAATCGAGCCACTGGCCAGACACCCTTCGCTCTGGTTTACGGAGCGGAAGCAGTTCTCCCCACGAAACTCATATACGGGTCACCTCGAGTGCTCGCTTATGATGAGCTTGAGCAAGAGCAACTGCGACAAGATGACGCTGTGCTCCTTGAGGAGGATCGTCTTCAGGCTGCTGTGCGAGCTGCACGCTACCAGCAAGCTTTGCGCCGCTACCATAGCCGCAGAGTTCACGCCCGAAGCCTTGAGGAAGGCGACCTTGTTCTTCGGCGGATTCAGTCCGCCAAGAATTCAAACAAGTTGACGCCAAAGTGGGAAGGCCCTTATCGGGTAGTACGAGTCACCAGGCCCGGCGCTGTCCGCCTGGAGACCGAAGATGGCGTTCCAGTGAGCAACTCCTGGAATATCGAACATCTTCGCAAGTTTTACCCATAAGGCGTGGTTGCCGGGGGGCCCCGGCAACCTCCTTTTGTACAAGTCTTGCCGGCAAGGCATATAATCCTTTATACAAAGCCAGGAGCAGACCCTGTGCACAGTTGAATGAGCTTAAGTGTTGTACATTTCTTGTTGATTTCCATGTTTATATATATGCATGTTTATCTGGGATATTGTATGGCACTTGATTCCCGGTAAGGCTAACGAACCGCCAAGGTTCCATATCTTTATTTTCTCTTCTTTCTTTTTCTTAAAGGATAGGAGGTTCCCTCGCGTGCAACTTTGCCAGGGGGGGGGGAGGAAGGTATGGATACCAATGGACGATGTTCAGAACTGGTTTCTTGCCGGAAAAAATACAGCGACAGAAAGCTAAGTTTGAAACCTTTGAGCAAGTTTTTCAATTTTTACTACTAGGCTATTTCCTTTGGACGATTTCGGCCCTTGTATGGGAAACCTGCACGCGAAGGAACCCTTGTCATAATTGGCTGCGCCCTTGTTCTGTTTCGAGTCCGCTCGACAGTATAAGTGGCTGCGCCAAGAGTGCCAAGGTGTCTTGCCGGCTGCTGCACCTCCAGCAGGCTGCTGAAGTCCCGCACCCAGCGCTCGCGGCAGGTTGCGCGTCGACAAGTTTCCAATAAGCGTAGGGCGCAACCATACGGAAAGAAGTCGGATGAGGGGAATGGCATGCATGTATTCAATTATAGCAAGTCATATTACATCAATAGTTGCCGTGGTTCTAATCTAAGGTTAAATTGCCTTTGACATGGAATGGTGGTGGCAAGAAAAAGTGAGACAGCTAGTCCCTGCGCTGGCCTTCGACCCTCTTGATAGAATCCACCTTATCAAGGATGGGCGCGACAAGCTTGTCAAGGGCCTGGAGATCTGCATCCTTCGGCAAGCGGTCGAGCACGTTGGTGAGATCGATGCCGGGGTTCTTATGCACCACCTTGATGAGCACCTTGTGGAGGACGGCCCGACAAAGTTTGCGGGATTCGTTGGCCAGCTGGGTCGCTCGATTGGATTGAAGCAGCTTCAGAGCATCAATGATGCTTTCGAAGAACATGGTCAACCTGGCGCTCGGGGATATTCTTTCTTCAGAAGAGTACCTGAAGTTTTGCAGGCCCTCCCGGCCCATGGTTGACAGCTGCGCTGTGAGCTTCTGCGCAGTGTCAACAAGGCGTTCAGTCCAGATCTGCACGCCCTTCTCGTAGTCAACTTGGGCGGCGGCAGCGCTCTTGAGCAGGTTCCTCTCTTCCTGGAGGTCTTTGCTCAGGGCCTTCTTGTGGGCCCTGCCGTCCTTGAGGGACTTCTCCAACGTGGTCAGCTTCAGCCTCAGATCGGCAATGGCGTCGTTGGCTGAAGAGAGCTGCTTGGTCTTGTCGGACATAGCAACTTGCATCTCCGCCAAGCTGTGGAGAGTTTTCTCCCTGTCGGCTTTGAGCGTTGAGAGCTCCTTGCTGTGCTCCTCAAGGTCCACTTCCAGCTTCTTCACCTTGTCGCTCAGCTCATTCTTGGTGGCTTCTGCAACCTTGGCGGCATCGACGGCTTCCTTGAGCTTGCTGGCGCAATCTGCAGTTGCATCTTCGAGCACCTCTGTGTGCTTCTGCTCCAGCTCCTGGGTCCGCTGCGCGACAAGTTTCTCAATCTCTTCATCTTTGCCTCGGAGTTTGGCGGCAAGTGCCTACTCATGCGCTGCAAGGTCTTCTTCATGAGCATCAAGCCCAATGCGGTGCTGCGTCAAGAGAGCTTCTTCAGCGGCAACCTTTTGCGTGGCTTCCTCTTGCGCCCTTTCCATATCAGATTGCTTCAATTGGAGCTCCGTCCAGCTTTGGCTCACTTGTTCCCGGTTGACAGTCAATTCTTGTAAGGCCTCGGCATACCAGATCTGCATTTGTTTGACGCGTTTTTGGAAGTCTGCCTTGGCTGCCTCGACAACTGCAGCTCTGGCGTCTACCTTCTCCTTTCGAGCACGGTGGAGCGCCTGGAGTTTGCGGAAGTTATCGCCCATGGCCTGGAGGAGCTGATCTTCTTCGGACTTGCTGCTGCTGGTGCTTGGTTCATCGACAATCTTGAGCCCGGCAGCGGTGATGACTTCTTCGTCAAAAGCTTCTCCTTCGGTTGGTGCCCCAACGCTTGCCGTCCCCGGTAGGTTGACGAACAAGTTGTCGCCAACCTTGAGATACTTGCTCGATGAGGGGGCCTCAGATGTTGATGGTTGATCTTCGGCAAGAGCCTCACCGGTGGATGGGGGCTCTGTGGCCGGCGTAGCGCCTGGCGCTCCTGTGGCAGGAATGCCGTCAGTACGGTCATCGACCTCCTCACCGGCCCTCTCGGCTGGTTTCTTGGCGGCCTCTTCAGTGGCAGCTTCGCTGACATTGATGGTGGCATCTTCGGTGGCCTCGCTAGCGGCAATCCTGTCAGCTTATGCGGCAGCATCCCTGGCGGTCTCCTCGATGACGACATCGACGTCCATAGTTTCCATCACAGGGAATTCTGAAGGACGAAGGAGGGAAGCAAAACCATTTCAAGAACAAAGTTCAGAAAGAAAAAAAAACTACAAATGCTCTGAGGCAAGCAGTTACCTGTGTCAAGCTGATGAGGAGTAGCTTCACCTCTCCCGGCAACATTGCTTGCCGGGGAAAGGTTGCCGGTGCCTTTGCTCGCCAACTCCTCCTCCTCCAAAATGGGCTCGTCGGTGGGGGCTCTTGCCGGAGATGCGCCTGCGGGCTGCACGGTCGGTGGGGGCGGCATGACTGGGGCGTCTTCCAATGCCTCCTCTTGTTGCCGTTCTTCTCCTGCAAGCCCAAAAGATGTAAGCGGCAAAGGTAGAAACCTTAGCACTCGCCAGTGGGAAACAAGTAATGAACTTACGCTGGGGGCTGTGCTGGGGGCTGCGTCGAGGGCTCAGCTCCGGGCTGATGAAGATAGTCTCTGGCACGCTCGTAGAGCTTGTCGGTGGCTCGTCGCCTGTAGAGGTTTTCGCCCTCTTCGCCATCCTTTGCGCCAAAGTTTCTGTCTCACTGCAGAGACAAGACAAAGCAAGGCGATGAGATTGATTGAATTCAGAATTGGGGAATAAAGATTGTGACGGGACACTTACTCTTCCTCTCCCCGTTCCGGGCTAAAGCCGGAGATGTCGAAGTCGACCTCCGTTGCAATGTCTGTATGGGGAGGCGGGGGAGGAGTCCTCGGTCGCTTGGCTGCGGCAGATGCAGAGGGTTGGTGTGGCTCTGCCGCCCCAGTTTCCGGTGCTGCTGTATGGGACGCCCCTGCCGCCCTAGTGGTTGCCACATGCGCGTGTCTCGTGCGCTGCTCGGGTTGCTGTCGAACCCCTTGCCGTGGTGCATCCTTGTCGACCGCCCCCTTGCCGGGAGCTTCACTGCTCGACGAAGCCTGACTTGCCGGGACGCCAGAAGCAGCTTTCCGAAGGACGCGCTTTGCCTTCTTTGGAGCTGGGGGCTCCTCCTGCGGCTGCTCCTCAGCTGCCTCCTCGCTTGATGAGCTCTCAGCGGCTGCGTCGCTCTGTTCCCCGGCAACCTCATCCTCCCCGGCAAGTTTTTCCTCCAACATGACTTCTGCGTCGCTGGTTTCCCATTCTATAAAGCCGACGTTGCCGGCCTCTGCGGCAAGATTTGCCTCTTCCACTCTAGTGGCAATGTACGCCACTTCTTCGTCAGTGGTGGCGCGGATGAGGTTTGTCTCCTCTCTGATGGGCCTCTCCGACAAGTTGTCGAAAAACTCTTGCGCCTCCTCCGTAGATGGTTCGACCCAGGTCGCGTCAAGGCCGTGGGCGTTGAACACTAGCATTGCGGCAATGATCGCCCCCAGGGCGGAGTTGTTGCACAAGGGAACAATTCTTGCCGGCACTTTGTGCTTGTCTTCACGCTGGAATAGCCGGTGATGGAGAGCGCCAAGCTGCATGATCGTCAGGTTGTTGTTCAGTCTGGGGCGCAGCCTCATGATATCCGCTGCGTTCCGGAACTCCCAGGCCGGTCTCCCCTTGTTCTGCAGAGAGGCGATGCGCCGGCGAAGAAAGTCAGAGCCTATCATCTCGATCGTGAGCCCGGCGGCTTTCAGGCGGAGAATCCTGGTCATGGCGATTGTGAGCTTATTATCTTGAGCATCAAGGTCGCTCCAGTCCTGGCCGCGAACCGCCTTTTGTCGTCGGGGCGAACAGAAGGGATGGGGATCTGCTTCCTTGATCCAGCACCACTCAGACCGCCATTCTTCCCACTTTTCGCGGTAAACCCCGTCCGGATATATCTCCTTGTTCCATGCCCTTGGAATCCAGGCGGTAGAACCGGCAAGGGCATCCCCTTTTTTAACGCGAGGAATGAAGTAATGGCGGAAGAGGGCAGTGCTGGGAACTACTCCAACAAAGTTTTTGCAAAGATGGGCGAAGATAGACATACAAGTTACGGCATTCGGCGTGAAGTCTAAGAGATGGAAGCCATATGTATACATGATATCGTTGAAGAAATCAGAGAATGGAGGACAGAGCCTGCAGTAAAAGGGATATCTACCAGGGCCGCTTTTGAAAGAAGAACCTGGAGCCACGCGAGTCGCGGGGTGAGCTTTCGTTTCCCTCGCCCACATGCACTGGTACCGGTTCCTTAAAGCTTCCGCGTCGAGCGTCGGAGCGAAGACGACGTACTTGTTCCGCTTCTTCACCAACTCGCTCTCCGGAACATCGGCCTTCGTCTCCTTGCCCTTGCTCTTGCTAACATTGGGCAGCATGGTGGTTGCGAAGGCGGATGCTGAGGATGGAGCGAGTGTGGAGGCGATGAGCGGATGAGGAGAAGTTCTGCTCTGGGCTCGGGAGAGAGAGGGCAATGGCAGATTTCAGATTGGAAAGAAGAGGGGGTAAAAGAGCAGCGCCTTTGCGGATCCCTTTTTATGGGGAAGGAGCGAGGCTGCCTCTTTTACTGCCCAATGTGAACAGCCTATACGAGAGCGCTGCGGCCGTGACCGTTCGGCGCACGCCTCCCACGTCGCGCATTCAACGCGCGTAGTGGGGAGGCACAGTAAACGGAATAATTACAAGCAGTTAATCCCTGCCATCCATGCCTGTGCACTGTTTGGGCCTAGCCCAACAACGCCTCGCACCCGTGTGTGGCCTAGGCCCGGGATCTCCTGTCGGTGTACTAAATATTGGGCCTTTAGTACCCCATACTTGTGCACGGGCAGTTGTAGCCATACCTGCGGCAAGGCTTGTCGGGGGAACAGCTGAAGATCGATCCAAGGTTATCAAGAGACATCCATGCCGAGGATCGGAAGATAAGGAGGACTGAAGACCAAGGGCTTGGCTCCCGGCAAGATCTTGCCAGGGTGGCCCGACAAGCCCGGTAAGATTCGCACCCGACAAGGTTCTGCCACTGTGCCACAGCTCTAGTACAGTGACCGGCCTGGTATTCTGGCCCCACATCTGGATGCGTGGCAAGGCACTAGTGGGGGCGTGTTTAAGCGGTGCTGATGGGATGGCTCCTTTTTCCATCCCCAAGAAAGTGGAGACACCTAAACGGACACCTCACGGTGCATTAAATGCATTTGTCCAAAACCGTCAGTGGTTAGGTATGATAACCATGTAGCTACTTTACACCTCGCAAATAAGTAGTTCGCCACTGTGGTGACCCCTGGGATGATATAAAAGGAGGCCCAAGGCAACTGCTACAGGGGGGACAACTCTCAGCCCATTCTGCATGCGTAGTTGCTGCTTGAACTTATTATTCATCGCAAGCGCTCCAAGAACTGGGATGAATCACTGATAATAAACTAAAGCAGGAGTAGGATTTTACTCTGATCGGCGGCCCGAACCTGGGTAAAAATCCCCTCGCGTTGATCCTCAGTTCTGCTCTTTGTGCATCCCTCTCCCCTTGCCGAACCGTAAAGGGGTCCCTCGGATCTCATAGGTGTCGTCCGCCGACAATGATAGAGAGTCTCCTATTTTGTCACTTTCATATACTAGTGGGAATTTTCGTTATATAACTTGGCTTGTATATTCCAATGACAGGCTTCCTCAAAGTGCCCTTGGTCTTCGTGAGCAAGCTAGTTGGATGCACACCCACTTAGTTTCTTTTTGAGCTTTCATACACTTATAGCTCTAGTTCATCCGTTGCATGGCAATCCCTACTCACTCACATTGATATCTATTGATGAGCATCTCCATAGCCCATTGATACGCCTAGTTGATGTGAGACTATCTCCTTCTTTTTGTCTTCTCCACAACCACCATATTCTATTCCACCTATAGTGCTATATCCATGGCTCACGCTCATATATTGCGTGAAGTTGAAAAAGTTTGAGAACATCAAAAGTATGAAACAATTGCTTGGCTTGTCATCGGGGTTGTGCATAATTTAATACTTTGTGTGATGAAGATGGAGCATAGCCAGACTATATGATTTTGTAGGGATAACTTTCTTTGGCCATGATATTTTGAGAAGACATGATTGCTTTATTAGTATGCTTGAAGTATTATTGTTTTTATGTCAATATTAAACTTTTGTTTGAATCTTATGGATCTGAACATTCATGCCACAATAAAGAAAATTACAAGGATAAATATGTTAGGTAGCATTCCACATCAAAAATTCTGTTTTTATCATTTACCTACTCGAGGACGAGCAGGAATTAAGCTTGGGGATGCTTGATATGTCTCCAACGTATCTATAATTTTTTATTGTTCCATGCTATTATATTATCTGTTTTGGATGTTTTATATTCATTAATATGCTATTTTATATTATTTTTGGGACTAACTTATTAACCTAGAGCCCAGTGCCAGTTTATGTTTTTTCCTTGTTTTTGAGTTTCGCAGAAAAGGAATATCAAACGGAGTCCAAACGGAATAAAACTTTATGATGATTTTTCTTGGACCAGAAGACACCTATGAGACTTGGAGTCGAAGTCAGAAGACCCACGAGGCGACGACAAGCCGTAGGGGCGCGCCCTAGGGGGGCGTCCCCTGGCTTGTGGCCCCCTCGGGAGTCCACCGACCTACTTCTTCGTCCTATATATTCACATATATTCCAAAACTCTAGGAGAGAGCCACGAAAATACTTTTCCACCGCCGCAACCTTCTGTTCCCGTGAGATCCCATCTTGGGGCCTTTTCCGGCGATCTGCCGGAGGGGGACTCGATCACGGAGGGCATCTACATCAACCCTATTGCCTCTTCGATGAAGCGTGAGTAGTTTACCTCAGACCTACGGGTCCATAGCTAGTAGCTAGATGGCTTCTTCTCTTTCTTTGATTCTCAATACCATGTTCTGCTCGATGTTCTTGGAGATCTATCCGATGTAATATTCTTTTGCGGTGTGTTTGTCGAGATCCGATGAATTGTGGATTTATGATCAGATTATCTATGAATATTATTTGAATCTTCTCTGAATTCTTATATGCATGATTTGATATCTTTGTATTTCTCTTCGAATTATCGGTTTGGTTTGGCCAACTAGATTGGTATTTCTTGCAATGGGAGAGGTGCTTAGTTTTGGGTTCAATCTTGCGGTGTCCTCACCCAGTGACATAGTAGGGGTAGTGAGGCACATATTGTATTGTTGCCATCAAGGATAAAAAGATGGGGTTTTCATCATATTGCTTAAGTTTATCCCTCTACATCATGTCATCTTACTTAAGGTGTTACTCCATTCTTTATGAACTTAATACTCTAGATGCATGCTGGATAGCGGTCGATGTGTGGAGTAATAGTAGTAGATGCAGAATCATTTCAGTCTACTTGACATGGACGTGATGCCTATATGCATAATCATTGCCTTGGATATCGTCATAACTTTGCACTTTTCTATCAATTGCTCGACAGTAATTTGTTCACCCACCGTATTATTTACCTTCAAGAGAGAAGCCTCTAGTGAAACCTATGGCCCCCGGGTCTATTTTCCATCATATATTTTTAGATCTATATATCAAAAATACCAAAAATACCTTGCTGCAATTTATTTACTTTTATTTTGTTTTACGTTTTGGCAATCTTATATACCTATCTCTATCAGATCTCACCTTTGCAATTGACCATGAAGGGATTGACAACCCCTTTATCGCGTTGGGTGCAAGTGTTTGATTGTTTGTGCAGGTGCATAGATTGGGGACTTACTTGTACCTCCTACTGGATTGATACCTTGGTTCTCTAACTGAGGGAAATACTTATCTCTACTTTGCTGCATCACCCTTTCCTCTTCAAGGGAAAAACCAACGCAAGCTCAAGAAGTAGCAGCCAGCACCTGAGATTTGATAGCTCGCCGTGGTTTGTACACAATTTCGAAGGGAAGGAGCTCTATGGCCCATTTGGCGATGCGGCCCGTGGCGTCCCTATTATTAATGATGTCATTCAAGGGTACCTTAGATGCCACCATAACCGAACACTCTTGAAAGTAGTGTCGGAGCTTTCGGGATGCCATAAAAACTGCATAGGCTATCTTCTGATAGTGTGGATATCGAGACTTGCACGGGGTAAGCACTTCGGACACATAGTAGACTGGCTTCTGTACTCGGAATTTGTGGCCCTCCGCTCTCATTCTACCATGAGTACTGCTCTCACCACTTGGTTTGTGGCCGAGATGTATAACAACATGGGTTCGCCGATGCCGGGTGCAGCTAGTATAGGGTTGCCTGCTAGTATTGTTTTTATTTCCTCTAGTGCAGCGGTTGCCTCATCGATCCACTTGAAGTTTTTGGTCTTTTTGAGCAATCTATAGAGTGGCAGTGCCTTTTCGCCGAGGCGGGAGATGAAGCGGCTCAGGGCCACACAGCCTGCTAGCTTCTGGATGTGTTTAAGTTTCGTGGGTATTGCTAGCTAAGACAGGGCTCGGATTTTGGCCGGATTGGCCTCGATCCCTCTGTGCGAAATGATAAACCAGAGTAGTTTTCCGGCGGGGACCCCGAAGACACATTTGTCCGGGTTCAGCCGTATATCGTATGCTCGCAAGTTGTCGAAGGTCTGGCGAAGGTCGTCCACCAGTTGGCTGACGTGTTTGGTTTTAATGACCACATCATCTACATAAGCTTCAACTATTTTGCTAATTTGGTTTTCGAGGCATGTTTGGATCATGCGTTGGTATGTGGCCCCTGCGTTCTTTAACCCAAAGGGCATCGTGTTGAAGCAGAATGGCCCGTAGGGGGTGATGAAGGCGGTTGCCGCTTGGTCGAACTCCTTCATCTTGATTTGATGGTATCCGAAGTAGGTGTCGAGGAAGCATAGAGAGTCGTGTCTGGCTGTGGCGTCGATGATCTGGTCTATCCGGGGTAAGGGGAAGGGATCTTTAGGGAAGGCCTTGTTTAGGTCCTTGAAATCGACGCATAGCCACCAGGATTTATCCTTCTTGGGTACCATGACCAGGTTTGCTAACCACTCAGGGTGTTTTATTTCACAGATGAATCCGTCTTCAAGTAACTTTGCTAATTCCTCCCCCATGGCTTGACGTTTGGGTTCGGAAAATTGGCGCAACGCCTGTTTGACTGGCTTAAAGCCCTTAATTATATTCACGCTATGCTCTGCTAGTCTTCGTGGGATTCCTGGCATGTCTGAAGGATGCCAGGCAAATATATCCCAATTCTCTTGCAGGGAAGCTCGTAGTGCTTCATCAACTGTGGGGTCCAGCTGGGCTCCGATGGATGCTATTTTATTAGGATCCGTTGGATGCACTTGGAATTTGACTATTTCGTCAGCTGGTTTGAACGATGTGGATTTGGACCTTTTACTGAGGACCACGTCGTCCCTGTCTATCGCTGCGTGGAGTGTGGTTAGTTCCTCGGCTGCGAGAGCCTCGGATAACGCTTCGAGGGCGAGCGATGCAGTTTTGTTTTCGGCTCAAAAAGCTCTATCCCGGTCGCTTGTGAGTGAGATCACACCATTGGGCCCTAACATTTTGAGTTTCATGTACCTGTAATGTGGTATGGCTTGAAACCTAGAAAACGCCTCACGCCCCAATAGGGCGTGGTATCTGCTATGGAAGGGAACAATGTGGAAGAGCAATTCTTCGGACCTGTAATTATCGGGAGTTCCGAATACCACGTCCAGCGTGACTCATCCGGAGCAGCGCGCCTCTTTGCCGGTGATGATTCCTCGAAAGGTGGTATAGCTTTGTTCGATGCGAGATCTGTCGAACTGCATTTTGTCAAGGGTGTCTTCGTAAATGAGGTTTAGGCCACTGCCTCCGTCCATGAGCACTTTGGTTAATCTGAAGTCGTCTACTATGGGGTCGAGGACTAGTGCGGCGGCTGTTCGAATGGGGCGGGCTCTTGGTTCGTCTTCTTCATCCGACGTAATTGGCATGTCCGCCCATGAGTTAGCGGCTGTAACCCGGTGGACTTGGCCGAGCTCCCGTCGTGCTCTCTTCCTTTGATTTTTTGAGGAGAATGTTTCGTAGATCGTCAGAACTTCATTGTCGCCATATGGGGGTGTTGTTGATCGTCTACCGGGGGAGGGGGGGTGAGTCCAATGATTGTTTCGCCGCTCTTAGCCACTTGTCTGACCACCCAGCAAGCTCGAAGCCTGTGGGTTGGGTTTGTGTTCAGCAGGGCCGAGTGTATAGGACATGGTTTGTCCAGTAGCTCATTGAGGATTGACATGTGTCCGACGAGGGATCTGTGCTTCTTCCCGGCGGGCTCATGTTCGGGCGGACGTCGTGGGTATGCGCATTTTGCCGGAGCTTTTCTGAATTGCTCGGCGTGGGTTGAATCCATGCGTGTTTGCTGTGCTTTCCAGGCACTTTCCATGGCGCAATACTTGTGTACCAGGTCCGATAATTCGGTGTAACTTTGCACATGGCGACGGGCAAGGGCATTCAAGATTCCTTCGTCCCGGTAATTGAACCGAAAGGTCACTATTATTTCTTGATCACAGTACTCCGTCATTTTATTTTTGACCAGGAGGAATCTTGCCCAATAATGGTGGACTGTTTCTCCAGGCTGCTGTTTGACGTACATCAGATCCCATACGTCAGGGTTTCCTGAATTACTTGGGGAGTATTCGACATGGTGGGTGGGTGGGAAAAAACTTTGTGTTCCGGCCGGTGGTGTATCTGGATTTTTAGCAGTGGCGTTGAGCGTCGCTGAATTATCCGGCGTGCCGAACGTGGTTTCCGAATTAACCACATGATGCGGCGCAGACTCAAGGTCGTGCTTTGAACCGAGGTCTGGTTCCGGGCTCTCTTCGGGGCGAAAGTCGAATTCCGAGCCTGGAGCCTGAGTGGGGTTGTCGCCCACCGAGATGTAGCTTGTTTTCAGTTTTGGAGGCTGTGAGCCTTCGGCCGATTCCTCAATGGTGGCGACAAGGTGTGTGCTAGACGGGATGTAGATTTCCCTGTTGTCGGGTTTGAGCCCGATTCGGTCGTAGACCGAAGGCTGATCGTCGGAGATCCCCATGACTCGGATCCGATCTAGTAAATCGTTCAAAGACGAAAGGTCTGATACATCTCCAATGTATCTATAATTTTTTATTGTTCCATGATGTTATATTATCATTCTTGGATGTTTTATAATCATTTTATAGCAACTTTATATCATTTTTTGGGACTAACCTATTGACATAGTGCCCAGTGCCAGTTGCTGTTTTTTGCTTGTTTTTTACTTCGCAGAATATTAGTACCAAACAGAGTCCAAACGCAGCGAAACTTTTTGGAGATTTTTTTGGACCAGAAGACATCCAGTGGGCCAAAGAAGTACCAGAGAGGAGGTCCGAGGTGAGCACAACCCACCAGGGCGCACCTAGGAGCCCAGGCGCGCCTACGTGTGTTGTGCCCCCCTTGGTGACCTCCCACATCGCCTCTTCGCCCTATAAATACCCAAATATTCCAGAAACCCTAGGGGAGTCAACGAAACACAATTCCAGCCGCCGCAAGTTCCAGAACCACGAGACCAATCTAGACACCATCACGGAGGGGTTCATCATCCTCATTGGTGCCTCTTCGATGATGCGTGAGTAGTTCATCATAGACCTACGGGTCCGTAGGCAGTAGCTAGATGGCTTTTTCTCTCTTTTTGATTCTCAATACAATGGTCTCTTGGAGATCTATTTGATGTAACACTTTTTGTGGTGTGTTTGTTGGGATCCGATGAACTTTGAGTTTATGATCAGATCTATATCCATGAAAATTATTTGAGTTTTCTTTGATCTCTTATATGCATGATTACTTATAGCCTCGTATTTCTTCTTCGAATCTTTGGTTTAGTTAGGCCAACTAGATCAATTTTTCTTGCCATGGGAAGAGGTGCTTTGTGATGGGTTCGATCGTGCGGTGTTCTTTCCGAGTGACAGAAGGGGCAGCAAGACACGCATGTATCGTTGCTATTAAGGATAACAAGACGGGGGCTATTCCTACATGAATAGATCTCGTCTACATCATGTCATCGTTCTTATTGCATTACTCCGTTTCTCCATGAACTTAATACACTAGATGCATGCTGGATAGCGGTCGATGTGTGGAGTAATAGTAGTAGATGCAGGCAGGAGTCGGTCTACTAATCTTGGACGTGATGCCTATATAATGATCATTGTCTGGATATCATCATAATTATTCGATTTTTTATCAATTGCCCAACAGTAATTTGTTTACTCACCGTGTGCTATTTTCTTGAGAGAAGCCACTAGTGAAATCTACGGCCCCCGGGTCTATTCTTTATCATATTTGCTTTGAGATCTATTTTTATTCGCTTTTATTTTCAGACCTATTATTCCAAAAACCCAAAAATACCTTGCTGCACTTTTTTATAGATTATTTTATTTCACGTTTTATCGAGATCTATTTATCCAATCTATCACAATTTTTATCCCGTCAACTTGATAATTTCTGGCGCCATTACCCGAAGAGGGATTGACAACCCCTCATAAGTGTCGGGTTGCAAGTATTTGTTCTTTGTGTGCAGGTACCGTTTACATAGTGTTGCTTGGTTCTCCTACTGGATTGATACCTTGGTTTCATAACTGAGGAAAATACCTACCGTAGCTGTACTACATCATCCCTTCCTCTTTGGGGAAATACCGACGCAGTTTCAAGCGACATCAAGGTCTGACGGGTTTATGCCCTTCGAGTATTCGGGACCGACTCGTAGTGTGGCCGCTATAAGGGCGCTCGAGGTTGTGTCCGGGCGGTGTTCGGCCGGGATCAAATCGGCCGAACTAACGAGGTCGGGCTTTAGAGCCGGGCTCTGTGTCGCCTCAGCCCCTGGCGAGTTTGCCTCCCCTGATGTTAAGGCATCAGGATCAGCGAGTTCTAAGGGAGCTGAGGCTTTTAACAGGGTAAGGTCTCCCCGGGGGTCGACGGTGAACTCTAGGTTCCCAAATCTGACCTTCTGGCCGGGGGTGAAGTTCTCAACCTGGCCGAGGCGGCCCGTCGGATCGGAGTGCAGTATGACACTGCCAAACGCGAGATCCTGACCGAGGACCGAGGCGTCCTTGGTATGGATGGCGTTGTCGATGAACTGGCGAGCCATTAATCCTTTCGGCGATCCGACAACGGAACTCTCAATGAAAGCACCAATGTCGGTGTCAGAACCGGCGTATCTCGTGTAGGGGGTCCTGAGCTGTGGATGTTGGATCAATGGGGAACAAGGGAGTAGGGACACGATGTTTACCCAGGTTCGGGCCCTCTCTAAGAGGTAAAACCCTACGTCATGCTTGATTATATTGCTTGTGTATATGTGGATTACAGAGTCGATCTACCACGAGATTAGATGAACTAATCCCTAACTAGTAGGATGATGGTTGTCGTTCTAGCCTCTACGGCCTAAACCCTCTGGTTTATATAGACACCAGGGGTGCTAGGGTTACACATGGTCGGTTACAAGGGGAGGATAAACATGCTGATTCTTCTCATCATGAGTTGGAGGACACACCAAGGCATCAAAGGTCTTCTCGTAGGATACGAAGTCTCTTCATAGTTCGGTCTTCTAATGGTTAATAGTGTGGCCCTCCTGTCCGACCCATGAGAGTTAGGCCGGCAGCCCGAGGACCCCTGGTCCAGGACTCCCTCACCGACCCCACCCAAAATTGCACCAAATCCACCCCGAAGACCAGCCGGATCCATTTGCTATCTCCTCTCTTCTTCCTCCTCCGCGCCGTCCATCTCGCGCTCCACCGTCGCGCCCGCTCCACAGCCGTTCCCAGGCTCTCCGTCGCCAGTTCCGGAAGAGCCCTCCCATCCTCGCTGCGGGGGATGCCGTCATCGGCTCGGACGCCACCATGGTACGCCCGACAACTCTCTGGCTCCGCCTTGCGCTTGATGTGTTCGATACATTGTCCGACCGGATTTTTTTGTGATTTTGTTGGGTAAAACGATGGATTCCGATGCTTCGTCGGACGAGGGCATGGACCGACGGAGCTTGACCAAATGATTCAAGATGAGTTCTTCGATTCGTCGGATTCGGACGAAGAAGTGGACATGATTATGCTCATGAGCATGCAAGAGGAAATGGTCCGGCAAGTGGAGCATATTCTCAACTTCAAGGGCTCAATCAAAGGGAGAAGAGTGATCAACCGGGATAGGGTGTCCGGAGCAAAGCTACTGCATGATAACCCACAAGTATAGGGGATCGCAACAGTTTTCGAGGGTAGAGTATTCAACCCAAATTTATTGATTCGACACAAGGGGAGCCAAAGAATATTTGCAAGTATTAGCAGTTGAGTTGTCAATTCAATCACACCTGGAGATTAAATATCCGCAGCAGAGTGATCAGTAGCACAGTAATATGATGGTTTGATAATAGTAGTAACAGTAACAGTAGTAACGGTAACAGCAGTAACAGTTTTGTAGCAATTGTAACAGTAGCAATAGCAATAGTAACTTAGCAAGAACAATATGTGGAAAACTCGTAGGCATTGGATCGGTGATTACGTTCGATGATATTCATCATATAACAGTCATAACTTAGGGCGACACAGAACTAGCTCCAGTTCATAAATATAATGTAGGCATGTATTCTGTAAATAGTCATACGTGCTTATGGAAAAGAACTTGCATGACATGTTTTGTCCTACCCTCCCGTGGCAGCGGGGTCCATAAGGAAACTAAGGGATATTAAGGTCTCCTTTTAATAAAGAACCGGAACAAAGCATTAACACATAGTAAATACATGAACTCCTCAAACTACGGTCATCACCGGAAAGTATCCCAATTACTATCACCCTGGGGTTTACGGATCATAACACGTAATAGGTGCGTATGACTTGCAAGATCGGATCTAGAACATAGATATAATGGTGAAAAAATAAACGGTTCAGATCTGAAATCATGGCACTCGAGCCCTAGTGACAAGCATTAAGCATAGCAAAGTCATAGCAACATCAATCTCAGAACATAGTGGATACTAGGGATCAAGCCCTAACAAAACTAACTCGATTACATGATGAATCTCATCCAAATCCTCACCGACCAGCGAGCTTGCGAAGGAATTACTCACTCCCGGTGGGGAGGATCATAAAATTGGTGATGAAGGAGGGTTGGTGATGACGAGGACCGAAGATTCCCCTCTCCGGAGCCCCGAACGGGCTCCAGATCTGGCCTCCCGATGAAGAACAGGAGGTGGCGGCGGCTCCGTATCGTGAAACGCGATGAAACTTTCTCTCCTATTTTTTCTGAAAAAATAGGATTTTATAGTGTCGAAATTAGGGTCAGCAGGGCCTCATGGGCCCCACCACCCACCAGGGCGCGCCAGAGGGGGGTGGCGCACCTTGGTGTCTTGTGGGCAGCCAGGGCCCCCCCTCCAGTGGGTCTTGGTTTCAGAAATTATTATATATTCCGAAATAATTCTTGAAAAAGTCTCGTCCAATTTCGAGAATTTTTATTTCTGCACAAAAACAACACCATGGTAGTTCTGTTGAAAACAGCGTCAGTCCGGGTTAGTTTCATTCAAATTATGTAAATTAGAGTCCAAAACAAGAGCAAAAGCGTTAGGAAAAGTAGATACGATGGAGACGTATTACTGCACATGGACTAATTTGCTCCCAAACCTACTTTCCCGGATGATCAATGGTTTTGTCGCCGTTTTCGCATGAGAAACCGTTGTTTTTGCGCACTGTGGAGGGAGTAGTGGCACACGACGACTACTTCAAGCTCACAAGGGATTACTGCGGCCAACTCTCTTTCTCGGCCAAGCAGAAGTGGACGGCTGCTTTGAGGATGCTTGCACTTGGTACTGCTGTAGACGCCGTTGGTGAGATGGTCAGGATGGGCGAGAGCACGTGCCTGAAGACTACTGTCAAGTTTGCCCGCGCCGTGGTGGAGGTGTTTGGACCTGAGTATCTTAGAGAACCAAATACGCAGGACACTGAGAAGTTGTTGGCTGTTGAAGAGGCAAGGGGGTTTCCAGGAATGCTCGGATAAATTGATTACATGCATTGGGTAATGGAAGATCTGCCCCAAAGGTCTGTGGAGAATGTATCAAGGTCACACCAGAGAGGCCACCATCATACTAGAAGCGGTGGCATCACATGACTTATGGATTTGGCATGCTTTCTTTGGAATGCCGGTTTCTCACAACGACATCAACGTGCTTCAACGATCTCCG
Source organism: Thinopyrum elongatum (assembly GCA_011799875.1). Classification (NCBI taxonomy): domain Eukaryota; kingdom Viridiplantae; phylum Streptophyta; class Magnoliopsida; order Poales; family Poaceae; genus Thinopyrum; species Thinopyrum elongatum. The sequence continues at coordinate 463,721,975 of CM022301.1, read as the reverse complement.
GTGTTCAGGAGGCTTTGCAATGGGGAATCACCATCGTGCAACTACACCGTCGACGGCCGAGACTACAACATGGGGTACTATCTTGCCGATGGTATCTATCCTCAGTGGGCGACGTTTGTGAAGACCATATCCGAGCAGCGTGACAATAAACAGAGCCACTTTGCAAAAATGCAGGAAGCGGCTAAGAAGGATGTGGAGAGAGCATTTGATGTGCTTCAGACTCGTTGGGGAATTGTGTGGAGCGCTGCAATGTCGTGGGAATCAGAAACTTTGTGGCAGCTGATGACATGTTGTGTTATTCTACACAATATGATTGTTGAGAATGAGAGTGATGGTATAGCCCAAACCCATGATTTGGAAGCACATGGAGAACAAGTCGAAATTCCGAAAGATCAAGATGCGGCTCAGCTGACTGCAGATGCATCAGAATCTTCGAGATCAGCAGGTGCACACGCAACTACTCAATGATCTTGTGCAGCACATGTGGACCCACAATGGCAACCAAGGAGACAATGCTTGAGTTTGACACTTAAAATAAATCTTATGTAAATGATATCTATGCTTCGTACCAACAGTTGCTATTTACGTGCGGCATTGTCTTGTATGATCGACGTGCATGTATTTGCATGGATTTACTATTTACGTGCGGCATTGTCTTGTATGATCGACGTGCATGTATTTGCATGGATTTAAGAGTCCGGATTTGAGATATGTGAATGTCCGGACGAAAATATGAGGGTCCATCTGAATGCGTTCACGAACGTGTCCAAAGTCCCGCGGACGTTTGAGGGCTGGATATGCTCTGAGGCCCACCTGACTCAGTGTTGCGGGCGGGCAGATGGAGCGGAGACTACTGGCTAGCCGTGGCCCGAGCCCGAGCCATCTCCACGCGCGCACGCCACTCCACTTCTCACTCTGCCTTGTTCCGTAACCCAAACGGCAGTCGACGGCGGGCCGAGGCGGATGGATAACTCCGTCGACTCCGCTCCATCCCGTCCCCATCCCGAGATGCCGTGAGCAGCTTTGGTTCCGCATCCCAACGCAGGAAGCAACCGCGGCCAAACTCGCCCCGGACGGACGGTGGCGTGTCCCCGACTTCCGTTCCGGCACTACCACCACGTAACAAGAAGAAAGCCTGCTGGACCGGGGCCCCGCACTGGCACGCGGCTCGTGTACGTACGACGACGCATCCACCACACTCCACACCCTAGAAGCGAGTGAAGCGCGCGCGCGCCGGGAGGGAGAGGGCGGAGATGGCGGCGGCGGCGGCGATGGCGCGGCGGGGTGCGGCGCGGGCGCTGGCGCTGGCGACGGCGCGGAGGGGGATGTGCTCCGCCTCGGCGCTGTCGTCGGAGGAGCTCATACGGATGGAGCAGGACTGCAGCGCGCACAAGTACGGTGATTGCTTGCTTCTACTAGATCGCATCCTCTCCCACCTCCTCACACGCCTTCTGCTTGCGAAAATGTCTCAGTGGCAAATTCTCTCGATCATTTCTCCGATCGCGCGCGTAGCGGGCTTGGTTCCTGTGACTGTGAGTCGGGGTTGTCTTCGGTTGACCCCTTTTATATTCTTCTTTGGCACTTCGTCTTCAGATAGTGCGCGCGGTTCCGCAGATAGAGTAATCGATCACCAAATTAGGCTTGCAGAAACATTTTTCAACAGATTCTCGCATGTCAATTTTGGAATGTTTGTTTATTATTACTACCGACCGGCGACTGTATACACAGACTGCAGCTTCTGTATATCGTTGTAGTGACAGTGACTCAACGGCGTCGCCTTTGTTTCAAACCAGTCTAAATCTGCACTTGCTTTCATACCTCGGATCGACTGTATACACATTTGTTAGTGCTTTCATTGTTCCATTGGTAGAAAAAAATATGTGAGATTCTGACCTTTCTGAATTACCTGCAAAATCGTGCTTTCTATTTTGATGATGCCATGACCCAACTTTCTAGTCTGAAATTCTTGCTGGCCACAACATTTCACTGCGTGCAGCTACCATCCGATTCCCATGGTGTTTTCCAAAGGGGAAGGTTCGCATATATTGGACCCTGAAGGCAACAAATATATTGATTTTCTCTCTGCTTATTCTGCAGTCAATCAGGTTATTTTCTCTGCAATTAGACATTTTATACAAGTGCTATTTGACCTTCACAGATCGGAATTGGTTGGTGTACATTCTTGACAACTTATTTATGCTCATAATTCATGATCTTGGTTTGTCAATTCTCTTGTAGGGCCATTGCCATCCAAAAGTCCTAAGAGCTCTGATAGAACAAGCAGGAAGGCTCACACTTAGTTCCAGAGCTTTCTACAATGACAAATTCCCAGTCTTTGCGGAGTATTTGACGAGCATGTTTGGGTATGATATGATGTTGCCAATGAACACTGGAGCCGAAGGAGTGGAAACAGCTATTAAATTGGCAAGAAAATGGGGTTATGAAAAGAAGAATATACCAAAGAACGAGGTATAACTTCACGATATGATGCGTGTGTAATCCTATTAGGGTTTTTCCAGTATTGGGATGTGCTGGTGCTTCAATGGATTTCTGACCTGCTAACATGCTTAGCCTTCAATTCAGCTCTGACTTGCCTCTGCCTAGCATATTCTGTTCACTGGATGGCCTGTTAACTGTTAAGGCTTCTTTGCAAATAAATAAACAAATACTTAAGGGTCTGTTTGACATTGTCGTGGATGATGATTTTGGTTAGTTGTTTTTTATAATCAAGCAAGCAAATATATCATAAAATATTCGTTTGATGACATATGAGAAGAAATGTGAGAGGAAAGCATCACATAACATAATCTATCCAACTTTAGTATCATTTACCATAGAGTAAACGTGTCACAAGTCAAAAGTTCCTTTCTCACAACATCTTCGAAATAAGTGCATCATAGCCCCCAACTTGAGCCTACATGTGGTGATCGGAGATATATCCATGCTTTAGTATAATGGTGTTGCTCCCAGATATATGCTCTTGCTTATTTTATCTGGATATCCTGAAAATACATATAGATATCATATCATTGTTTTAAATAAATGAAAAACTTAATGACAGGTGCAAAAAAGCTGCTGAAGCAGTGTCTGTTTTCCTGCTTGTTGTTAAGTGTTTGATCACTCTATGATACAACTAAAGGAAACCTATCATATTTTATGTCTTGGCAAATCCAGTGGTTAATTCCTTGAGAAGCTGGAAGCCCAGTAATACCTACTTTTGTCAAATGTTTGGAGTTTTGCAGGCTTTGATTGTCTCTTGCTGTGGATGTTTCCATGGTCGGACATTGGGTGTCATCTCAATGAGCTGTGACAATGATGCAACTCGTGGTTTTGGTCCTTTGGTTCCTGGTCATCTTAAAGTTGATTTTGGAGACATTGATGGGTTGGAGAAAATCTTTAAAGGTATTCAATCCATTGAGCTCTGTCAAGTGCCTACCATATGCTACTGTCATTAGTGTGTAGAAGCATGCTGACAAATACTATTTGGTGCAGAGCATGGGGATCGTATATGCGGTTTTTTGTTTGAACCAATCCAAGGAGAAGCTGGGGTATGAATCTTTAAGTTACTGGCCTTTTTTTTTGAATTTTTCATTATCCTCCCTTGCTAGTTATTCCCTATATAGTTAGAAACTAATTCTCCCCTAGTTGATGTTGCATAGTGGTACTGTGTTCATATCGAACTCAGTTTGAGAATTTAATTGGCTGGAAGAGCTTGTTAGGTCTGCATGATATGCACTTTCTGGGTACATCTAAGAGTATAACTAACGAATGACGTATATGCTTGAGCATATTTTCCAGCTTAAATGTCAAGATGCACTAGATGTGGTAGCAATAAAATGATCAACAGTAGAATAATAATCTTGCAAAATGGAAAACAAATGACAAGAAAGTAATTTATGATATAGATAAACATATGACATTAGGGGAACCCTTTCATTGCACACTCTCCTGCTTTATAAATTGCAAGTGATCAGATCCAAGCAATGCGGTTTAATCACCGTTCCATATCTGTCTGACATTATTGGGAAACATGTATATCTGGATATTTTAAATCATTTGCCAGTATTCAGATAACTTGAGAAGTTCATCTTTTATGAAAAAAAAATACAGCGAGTAATTAGTCCCTTTGCTAACCAAAGTGCTAAAAAGATAGGGCTAGTTTTACTATAGGTGACATTTATGGTGCCTGTATCCAAGTTTCTGTTATATCATGATTTTTTATGTCTTGATGTTACCATTTTTCTGAATATATCCTTTATTCTGTTGCAAATTCGTGTAGGTAATAATCCCACCAGATGGTTATTTGAAAGCTGTCAGAGATTTGTGTTCTAGGCACAACATTCTGATGATTGATGATGAGATCCAAACAGGTATAGCTCGAACTGGCAAAATGTTGGCATGCGATTGGGAAGATGTACGACCTGATATGGTGGTAAGTGTCTTTTCTGATACTCTCTACGTATCTCCTCTTCTCGCTTCACAAGTACCTGGTGGTGAGGTGGTACTCTCCATTTATCTCCTCTTCTACTACACGAGTACCTGGTGGGTGAGGTTTTCGTTTTGCTCTAGGATAGCAACTACAGTTCTGATTTTTGACAATCTATCTCAACTCTCCAGATTCTAGGCAAGGCACTTGGTGCTGGAGTAGTTCCGGTCAGTGCAGTTCTCGCGGATAAGGATATCATGCTGTGTATCAAGCCAGGAGAACATGGAAGGTGTGAACCGCTGTTAATTTTGTTTGTTCAAGTTCATTCCAAAGCGAAGTTAAATGTAAGCTGGTTCGTTTTTGTCTTTAGTGAGCACAAGTCTCTACATGATGTCGTCTAGTTTTGACCATCACACTAGGAAATTACACTCTAGATTCAGCTGTATGATCTCTTCGTTGTTTTCAGTGTTCTTTTTGTGTATGTCTTGTTCCTGAAATTACTCTTACACAGTTACTTTTGATCAATTGCAGTACATTTGGTGGAAACCCATTGGCCAGTGCTGTGGCAATCGCATCATTGAAAGTGGTCAAAGATGAAGGTCTTGTTGAAAGGTACATTAATTTGTTACAAGAAAATCCAGTAACTGTCTAAATCATTTCTATTTCAAGATACACACAACTCCATTATCCCTTCTTCTTCTGATCATTTACTTAATTGCAGAGCCGCGGAGTTAGGTCAGGAGTTCAGAGACCAGTTACAGAAGGCTCAACAGAAATTTCCTCATATTATCAGGGAAATACGCGGGAGAGGTTTGCTTAATGCAGTAGACCTAAGCAGCAAAGCTCTATACCCTGCTTCTGCATATGATATTTGCATCAAGCTAAAGGACAGAGGCATTCTAGCAAAGCCCACGCATGACACCATAATCCGGTTAGCCCCTCCCATTTCAATCAGGTACGACCCATGTGCCCATGTGTTATCACGCTTCGTTCCCCTGTTATTCAGAAGTCTGCATTTACTGACGCCGTATTATGTGATCGTGCTCGCTTGCTAATCCCCAAAACCTGTGGTTCCAGTCCTGCGGAGCTAGCAGAGGCATCAAAGGCACTTAGCGATGTGCTCGAGCATGACTTGCCGCAGATGCAGAAGCAGATCAAGAAGCCAGAATCGGAGGCAAAAACACCAGTCTGCGATAGGTGCGGCCGGGATTTATAAAGGGTGACCGTTCATCCGAGCAGAGATGAGGTACCAGCAATTTCATATACACCATACCCCCAGAATAATAGAACATGGATTTCTCACCGTGGTATACCTCTCCATGTCGCACTCTCTGTTCAGAAAATGTGCCATTGATACATTGATTGTAAATAAATGGAATTTGTCTATCGATCCATCTGCCCATTCTCGTTATTTGTAGTGATATTGCTTCTCTTACCCCATGCTCATCAGCGAGGCGATGAGCAATATATGTGCTCCTTGGTAAAAGTATATGTTTCACGCTGAAATGAAACAACGATGGCGAACACCTTGGTAAGAGTTGTGCTTGAAGTTTTGCTTCATGCTATCTCGGTGTTCTGTTTCGTTCTTTCCCGTAGTGTGAGTAGCGACGTTGCCCACTACTGTCTACTAGGGCACTCAAATTCAGCTCAGGGAGTGTCCAATTAGTACTGATATTCTTGTTATATATACGAGCGTGCATTGGTTTTCAGTTATTCCTATGGTATCAAAAAACAGTATGTTTTCCCTGCCACGCCGATCATGCAGTAGCGTTGCTATTATTGTCTGTCTTCATTTGCCAGCTTTGGCCAGGTCCTCCTACATTTAGGCATTGCCGTTAGAAAATAGAAGCACGCTAATCAATCCAAGTGTTTAACCCGTTTTTCTTTCCTTCTTATCCCTTTATATTTATCAAATTAAATTATAAGGGCATGAGATTCTGAAACAATCGCCGGGATTGAGATTCCGAGGTTAACAATCGGCGTTGCTCTTCAAAAGAATCTTGCAAGAATCAGATACAAGCGCTCTGAAGGCTAACGAATCGCATGGACCTTGGTGACGACGATGGACACTGACGCCCAGGCGCCGGAGGCACCGTCGTCGCCGCCGCCCCGGTCCGCCCGGTCGAGGCCGTCGAGCTGGAGCAGCAGCGGTAGCTCCGAGTACACGAGCCTCCGGGACGTGATCTCGGAGCTGGGCAACGGCGGCGGCAGCAGCTCCTCCGACCTCCACGACTTCGACACCTCCAACATCCCCATCCGCAACCAGCTGCTCAAGCACGCCGCGTCCGCCTACCTTCAGTCCGCCATCGTCGTCACGCCGCGCGACAGGGGCTGCCTCAGCAGGGCCTGGCGCCGCCGGTGCCGCATCCTGCTCCGCCCGTGCCCCGAGTGCGAGTGCGACGTGGACGTCGACCCCGTCCGCCGCTGCGCCGCGGCGTTGGCCGGCTCGGTGCGGCGCGTCCTCGCCCGCCTCTGCGGCTGCGTCGCCTGCATGTGGACGTAGCGCGCACAGGTGCACCACCGCGGCATTGCACCATGCTGCCATCGTTGCTGCCGTTTGGCCATGCATGCATGCTGATGCTTTAATTACGCTGAACATGACTGCTTCGTGTATGTGCACGTAGGCATGATTTTGCTCTTTGCATTCTTAATTAGATTGCGCTGGTGTTTGATACGACCGTACATATTTAGACGTGGGGCTGTTTAACTTTAATTTGTTGGAGCTGTGAATTGTTATGGACTCCAATAGCTGGCGAACGATCGCTCTGAGGGATGACATTTGCAAACGTTCTTGTTGGCGGTTTCTTGAGAGACCCATGGCATTTTCTTCGGAGATGCATGTCAACTTCTGCGAAGAAGTAAATTTAAATGAGCAAAATTGTCATCCCCTTTTCAGGGAACGTCAGTCAGATAGCATTACCGATTATTATTGCCTATGTTAAATCAAATATGGATTGGTGGATCGTGGATGGTGGGCTCATCCTTCTCTTCCTTCAAAGCAATCCGCCTTTAGGACACAAGGGGAGAAGCTTCTTCTCCCCGCAAAAGGAGAAGCTTCTCAGGCTTTTGGGTGTTAACAATGGAGGAGAAAAGAGTGTGTAAATCAGTTCCAACTCGTGCCCCTTCTCAAGAAGAATGGGATGGCTTATATGTGACCCATTCAAATTTGCCTGTTATGTCCCATGCCACAATATTTGGAACTTTCGGGCTTCACCCAAAATTCCAGTCTGTATCCAGACTGAACCTCCTAGCCATTCTAGTAGCACCATCCAGAGTGTCATCTAAAGCCTCAAATGAAACCTCTAGGTCACCTTCCTATTGGTTTAGCCCCTCAACCCTCCCGTGTCGCCCCCGACGGGGAGGAAACCTAGTTCCCGCCGCCGCCCCTCCCCCACCTCCCTCTCTCCCTTGCCGTCCCCAGGAGTGATTATTGGCGGCTCCATCTCCCGGGGGCTATCGGTCGGGACAAAGTTGGGGCATTTGGATGTTCGCGGGGTTGTCTGGATGCAGGGCCGCAACCTTGGTGCGGGAGGTGCGGTGCTTGTGGGTGGAGCACACGTCTCGGGTGCACGCTGGCAGCCATGGCCACACGGGTGACATGGTTTTTGGTGGTCGGCATATAGCATGGCGATGGTGTCGCATGTGCTCTGGCATCTGGGGGGTACCCTGGTTTGGCGGAGGAGTGTGAGCACTGGGGTGGCGTCCGCGGGAGTCGTTTCCTTCTGGAAGGCTCCCCGCGGTTACTCCCACCTCCTCCGTGATGCACCGGGTGAAAACTTGATCTTCGGGGTCGGGCGGTGGCGGCACTCCGGTGTCGTGTCATTCTTGGAGGCACCGTCTTACACTATAAAAAAAGACACATCCATGATGATACGTGTATGCATAGTAGGTCACATTTTCTCTGTCACCCATGTACATCTATGACAGAATCAAGATAGTCATACATGTGATGTCGGGGATGTGTTCCATGACAATAATTATTTTTTCATCACGGAAGTGTCCACTTCCATGATGATAAATGGCGCGTCATAGAATTTTTTCATCAAGGGTAACCGACACCTGGCAGCCACGTGTCAGCTTCTCATTCGCCAAGGTAGCCACGCGTCACCTCTACCTGTGGCAGGTGTCGCCCATCAAATGAAAGATACGCGCCTATAAAATTTCGACATGTGGCACGGGACCAATAGTGGCCCGTTTAATTAAAAAGGCTGTCCCAGCCAGAGGCCAACAAGATTTAGGCAAAAGTTAGCGGGTCGGCCCACTAACCCATTTGCAACCCGAGATCGTCTAGCCCATAAGGATATGTACCAATTCGGCCCGTCACCGGCCCATGGGGCATTGTGCATCATTACGGCCCTTTGGTACTTCCAGCCCATTAGCACCTCGTGGAGTTTATTGGCCCAATTCTGGCCCGCTCTGTCTTCCGGCCTAATAAAGGCATGTGGTACACTTGAACCGACTTTCTAAAATCTCTCATTCACCTCCCTTTGGTTGATTACTTTGATCCTACACTAGAGCAAAAGCACAAGAAACTGACATAGGAGCAAAGTGTTCCATGGTTGGTTCAATTTCCTTCTTTGGTCAAATGGACCCGAGACTTTGCTGGCAAATTATGTCATTAGAGATCAACAAGGTGACCAAGTTCCAGGTCGAATGGCCAAGTGGATCTAGGGGTTGCTTCACAAGTGCCATCAAACATATCTTTTCCAACTCATAGACGGACTCAATCATGACCTTGTTTTGGATATGCCCATTTGCCATATCCTTTACCTGCAACTTTTAAGTTTCGTGGTGATGTTTTTAAACTAGTTGGAATGCTGTCTGTTAAGTGGACTTTATTAATTTAAAGCCGGGCGCAACTTGCATCTTCGTTCTAAAAAAACAAGTGCAGTCAAGACCCAAAACTAGGGTCTGGATGATTTGGTGGAAAGGTGCACTACGAGTCCCAATGGTTTCGCATAATCGACGTCAATCATCGCCACTTCTGTCGTTCATGTGGCCCCCACGTCACCATCGACATTCACCGGTCGTTGCCGAGCTCCACGGCTTCTGTGTCCACCGGAGATGGGTTCTTGCGGGTCAGCTCACAAGGAGGTCGTCGGGCTGCCGAAGAAGCTGTGCCTCGCCTCGTCGGCGCCGTCCAAGGACAATAAGGTTGTCAATGGCGTTCTGGTCCGTGTCGACCTCAAGATCGAGTTGTTCGTCCCAAGCAGCAGGAGCGCTGACTCCGGTACGGTGCGTGGCGGCGGGCGTCCTCGTCGAGGTCGTTCTTGTCATCAACTTCATCTCTAACCCATCCACAGGTGTACCATCTCCTGGAGTGCCCAATCTGCTTCCTTGTCAGTCCCCTAACCCTGAGTTTCTTCACTAATTTTTCTCTTAGAGGCGCCGTCAGCCCCTCCTTGTCATGTGCATATCCTATATGCATTAGTACACAATCATCCATCCATCAGGCATTAGCTCAGCGCTGATATTGATGCTTATTATTTTAGCTGCCAGTGACTGCGTTTACTTCATCTTGTTTTACATTGTCGGTCTTGTGTTGTACGAGCAGGAATTGATTTTCACTAGGAGCAGAAGCTTCAACAGTTTGTACCCGAAGGAGAGCCGAGCAAGGATGAAACAGAAGCTTTGATGGCATTCCAAGTGTGTGTCTGCATTCCTTAAGAAACTGTTGATGCTGCTCATACTGACATCTGCGGCCAATTGTTTGAGAAGGTGATGCATTTTATAGTTTTATTGTGCCTTTCATTAACACACTACATAATGTTAGGTTCAATTCCGGATATGCATTAGTTCAGCAAAGTTGTTGGCATGTTCTGTGTAAGTGTTCTTCTTACCCTTCTAGGATATTGCAGGTTGTCAAGGAAGCAATTTTGTCAGTTGATGGCACAACGTCACAGGGTCTAAACTTGAAAAAGGAGGCTGCTATGACCATCTTTAGTAAAGCAGTATGCCTCTCCCCTAAAAAATGTGTTACATAGATTGGCGTATATTCTTCTGTAAAAACCACTATATCTTTTGGTATATTAAACTGGAAATCCAATTTTATTTTTGTATTGCCAAATTCAATGACAGGTACAAAAATTATTCATGAACTACATTCAGAAAGCAAAAGCAGCTGGGAACTGCATTGAACAGGCAAAAGAATTGATGAAGTTAATTTCCTCCTGTAAGTGAGCTTTTGCCTAACAATAAAGGAGAGCTTTACCTTTTTCCTGCATATTCGAGTGTGCAGCATGATCATACATTTACTTTCACGTCATGTTCACAGTTCTACCTTGTTTTATTTTAGATCTCTCTGTAGTATACATCACAAATAGACTGCATGTTGTTCTTGCATGTTCATTTGGAACACGTTTTGCATGGATGTTTGTCTGCAAGATTGCATTTCCAAACAAACGTGGGTGAGTATTGGCATGCCTTGAGCTCACTGTGCCATGTCAAAATGTTTGCTGAAGGGGTGTTGATGAGGGTTTTTGGATTTTTTTTTAAAGATCACACGGAATCTGAAGAATTTCTATCCAACTAAAATCCAAATCCCCCTCTCCTACTGGAACACGCCCTTACCGTAGAATAAAATGTCTATTATCTTCTGTATTTTATTGGTTATAGCTTTTGAAACATTGATGTTATATACAAAACACAAAATGAGATGTTCTTCCACACTGCAGTGTAGAGACCCAGTGAGCAAATAGCGGATGCAAAGACTCTACTAGACATTACAACCACCTTGGTAAAATCTGTGAGGTCCCAGTCAAGTGAAGGAATCACACCTTCTGATTTCGTAACAGCATTGCTGAAGAAATTTGGGCAGCAAGCAACCCTTGATTCTGAGCCTGTCTCATTGCGCTGGGTTGATGTTGGGCTTTCTGCTTCACATGTCTTGAGGGCTGCGCCTGGATGCTGCACCATGTAATTAAGCTCCTTTCTCTTTATTAGTTCTCAACATTTTTTTGCAGTGCCTACTCGGTATATGACTTAAACCATGCACGCTCTTAATCCTTGTAGGCTTGGACCATGGATACAGAAGTAAAGCAGCGGAAGCTTTCGGTTGTTAATAGAAAAAGAAGTGCCAAGCCAACTGAAAATACTTGTCCTAAAGAGGTATTCACATGCTTTCGTCTATCATAATTAATAAAACACTAGAGATTGATACCATCCATTTGTACATTTCTCCCATGATTTGTTTTCCCATCTGTTTGCCTTCTGTTGGTGACGGGCGACGTAGTGTGTACAATCTTTGGTTACTGTTGCTTAAATCTTAGTTAATTCTATGCTTAAACTAAGTTCTTTTAATGCACCACTCTTTCAGTTGTGAAATCATGATTCGTAAAGTTATAGTGCATCTTGGAAAGGTTATGATAGTATGATACTATTGGTTGCAGGGTCGATGATGTAATGTGGATATTTATACCAACCGATAGCCCATGGCCAAATCCTTTTGTTAATTGCAGATATTGCAATTATCTATCTTTTCTTGCAGGGATTACATGATCTACACACCAGAGACTCTGAAATACACGAGCATAATGATGGTTATGACAGAGGAAGTACAGTGGCAAGCACCAATGTGAGGTAAAAACATAAAGCCGAGAAGCAACACCTGCCGATGTTGTTTCTTATAGGATCAGCAGATAAGCTGCAATGAAGGATTATGAGGATAATTTGCTTGCATCATTGCTACTAAAAGTCCTCTTTGTAATTATCTTTCGGCTTATAATTATGTTCGTCATTTCTAAATTCATGTTGTGACTGCAATGAAGGTCTCTTGTATGAATGTCAGATGTCATTTCTAAACTCAATGTTGTGTCTATTTTTGTTGTGCTAAGTTATATCTGGACCCAGCCAACCACCAACATGCATGACCAAGCTTAGGTTAGGAACCCAACTGGCTGCCCTGCTCTGTGCAGACAAGATTAGAGCGCACAAGTCCGCCTCAAGAGGTGCGCCTGGGGCGCACCCCAACTACTTGTGGTAGACAAAATGTGAGCAGGGGTGTTCTTGACTTACTGATGTGTCTGGTCGACAAAGATTGTTATCGTTTTATTAGTATATTACACTTTCCTTAAAAAAGAATGTTGCAACTCTCATGCAACTTTTCAATGATTGCCTCCTTTTTCGGACGTGGCGTTTTTAGCTCGAGCTCAAATAAGCTTGATGAACAGTAAAAATAAAAAAATCTTAAAAATTCTGATTTTTTTTGCTGCAAACATTGACAAAAGTTCTCAATGCTCACAATTTTTTATCACGAAATAACGTTCGTAGAAGTCGTAGAAAAAAAAAATCGATGCTCCAAAAGTGTTATTTTCGAAAACATTTTGGAGAGCTGATTTTTTTTGTCATGACTTCCACAAATTTTATTTAGGGATGAAATTTTGCAAGCACTGAGAACTTTTGTCAATGTTTGTGCGAAAAAAAGTTCAGAATTTTTTGAAACGTTTTTTTATGAATTTACTGTTTATCACGAGCTCAAATGAGCTCGCGAGCGGAAGAGGACTTTCATCCTTTTTGGTCATTTGTGGGAATTAATACGAGTGAAATATTCCGCTAGTCCTCATCTTCTAGGTAGGATGACGTAGTACTCCATTGAACTATTGTGGCGTCGTTCCCCAATAAGACATGTGAAATCCAAGTCCATCTTAGAGCATCTGCAACTCCCCTTTCCCCGATAATTTTCTAGTATTGGAGAAGTTGGGTCGAAAAAAGGTGCTTTGGTAGCTGCCTTTTCCCTAAATATTTTTTGTCGATCCCCGAAAAATCACCCCAACTCCCTCTTTAATAGAGGAAGATTTCCTCTCCCTTCCCGATAAACCCTATACCATGGGGCCCATGCCACGTCACCGAGCCACCGTCGCCTCCACAATTGCACCGCCGCCCACCACGCTGCCGCAATCACCACCATCGCCATCGACAACCACTGCGCGTTGCCAGTCAAAAAATGTCGTGGTCCGGAGAGAGCAATATCTCTTTTTTTTCGAGAGTACGTCAAAAGTGTATCATATTTTTATAAAAGATTAGAGCAAATTTACAAGAAACTTGCGAGAGATGCAAACATCAATGCAAGTTATAGAACTTTTTTCGATAAAGGAAATATATTAATATCGCGGGGATACCAATTACACTCGGCCTCTGCAACAACGCAATATCGTAAAGACATTACGGATACACACAACCAAAACACAATAAGAAGAAGAAGAAGAAAAAATGATCCCGCAACAGTGATCAATTCCTCGTAGCTGCAGCACGAACCACGACCTAGACAACACCCGAAGTCCTAATTCTCCAAAAAACGACACCTCCAAGAAGGAAACAGTGCATAACCACCGTCATCGCCCGATCCTAGATCTTAGGTTTTCACCCTGGAGAAGATCCGCGCTCTCAAAACAATGCCTTCAACAAGGTCACCGCCAGGCACAACCAATTAAGGCCAGACCTTGGGCTTTCACCCCGAAAGCTAAGACTCTGTACTCCGTCTGTGTTGCCGCCCCCACTTGCCGATGCCGCTGCCACAAGTCACATATCACCAAGCAAAGTCCTCATCACCGCGAAGATTCGATCCGCTATTACAAGACCTCAGACCTCAGCCACCATGACGTTCTCTGTCACTGTCTTCACCATGGAAATCGAAATACCAACGTGTCCCATACTGTCAACAGACAACGAAGCTTCGCGTCACACCCTTCTGAAGCCACTTGGGCTGAAATAGGGGCGCACACGACCGAATCACATCCGATCTAGAAATCTACAGGCGTCAAGCACCCAATGAAGATCTCCTGCGGAGCATTCCGGAACTCGTCAATGGCCAGATCCATGAGGGTCGGCAACCGGCAGAACACCATCTTAGAGTAAAAGAACCGAAGGACCGCGCCACCCGCCGGCTCCCAACAGCAGGCCGGAGATCTCAGCTGGCACCACCGCCACCACCCACATCACGCGGAGATGACTAGCTGAGCCGCACCGAACCCCCTGAACCAGACGCCGTGCCGCCCTCGCGGCCACAGCGGCAGTCGTGGTCGCAGGACGTACATGGCCGAACTAGATCCCGGAAGGCAGATCACCATCGCTAGATCAGGGGGGCATAGCCGTCAGATCAGCACGGCACCTTCCGAGCATACCCGATGTCGTGCCGCCGGGAACCGAAGCCGTTGCCGCCCGCGAACCACAACGCTTAGCCGGTGCCGTTGAGACCGGAATCCATCGCCAGGGAGCCTCCGCAGAGCATGCCTGATGCCGCGCCGTCGGGATCCGAAGCGGCGGCCATCCGGTCGGGGAGGACTTGCCGCCGACGCATGCCTGAAGAGAAGGCCTCGCCGCCGCCGGCGCAGCGTGGGCTTTGCCCGGCGGCCCCCTGTGGCGGCGGCGAGGGAAGAGCAGGCCGAAGGTAGTCTCCCCGGCGGCTGGCTGGGCGCCCCGGTGCAGCCCCTTGGAGCCGCACGGGAGCGGGGGTTGGTGAGATCCGAGGATTACGGAGCTGATCTCCCTGGACGATTTCAACTGAATACCAACACCTAAAACCTAAGCCTACTCTCTCACATAGCGGAGAACGCCAACACCAAGTCCAGCCTCTTTCCAGTCCCTGATTTGGTCCATGATATGCTTATGCAGTTGAGCCACTGTTTTGAATTGCTCCGCTTGATTGAAGACTCTGGCATTCGTCTGCTTCCATAGCGACCACGCGACCGCAACTGCGAATGTGTCAAAACCCCTCTTGTCCGCGCCATGAAGTTAGTCCTGGCTTGCAGCCACCAAGCAAGGAATGTATCATGCGATTACGTGCTTAGCACGTCGAGGTTTAGGTCCACCAAACATAGATGCCAAACTTCCCTAGCATACCCACACTCGATGTGAATGTGCTCAACATTGTCTTCCCCCTACAGACAAGTGTAGCAAGGGGACGGAAGATCTTGTAGTCCATGGCGCGCACGCCGATCTGAGGTCCAAATCCAACCAAGTGTGGATTTTGCATTTGCAAGGAGAGAGCAATATCTCATCAAGTGTGGGCTCACATGTCACGTTGGGTATTGAGGATGAATTTATTGAGAAGCTACAAAAGCAATCCACCTGAAAACCCAAAAATATTATTAGAAGAACACCAATAACCATCAATGTTTTAAATAGCGGGCTATAAAAAATAGCGGCGGGCCTCCAAATCAGCTATAGCGGAGCTATAACAGGCTATAGCGGGCTATTTGTGAAGGCGGCCATTTAGCGGCACCCTGCTAAAAAGGCTATAGCGCGGCTATAGCTGGCTATTTAAAACTATGATAACCACCTACTGGAAGAGATTTATCGGGGAACTGATGGAGATGCTCTTAGGGCGGTGCACACGTGTTGGCTTCTCCGGTCTTTGACCATCAACAAACAGTTGGCCGGTTTTTCTGCTACGTCGAGCTCAAATCTCCAACCAAAAGAAACAGATCAGCATGCATGCAGGAAAGATAGATGACAATTGGCTGGAATAAACGATCCTGAGACAATACAGATAAGCTGATTTGTGTTCCTTTGCGCGATCCAATCGCCCAAGAGCAAAATCACACGAGGTAATCTGTTGTTCCTTTCCGCGATCCAAACGACCAGCCCCCTCTCCGGTTGTTCTCTCTGCTGCAATCATTCATGGCAGCACATGTCTGTTCCCTTTGATAAGAAGATCGATTGATTCTCTGGACCTGCTACGAGATCGAGTCTCTGGCTCGTTTGTATGATGGTTCTTGAGGTTGCAGTTCGCCGACGGCGAATTTAACCGGATTCTGGCGGTAAATCTCTTCTCCAACCCTGCGTGCTGTTCCTTGGATTGTAGTGGAGAGAAAGATGCAGCCTTCGCCCCCGCCGGAGCACAGGAGGGTGATCCGCTTCGTGACCTTCCTGGCCCTCTCCCTCCTGGCTTTCTCCTGCTGGGCTCTCGTCAACTCCCGGATCAACAACGCGATCCTGATAGCCGATGCCGACAAGACGCCATTGCTCGCCGGCGATGATGATGACAGACACAGTACTGGAGGCGACCATCCTGCGTCGATCCCGGTGGCCGTGCCATCCAGTAGTGACTTGATGGCGGGCGCTGTCAGGATGGGCGGTCCGGTTGTTCCAGAGACGCCGTTGGCAGGAGCAGGAGGAGAAGGGGGCGAGGGATCATGCGACGCCGAGAGCGCCCAGCTCAGGGTGTACTTGTACGACCTGCCGCCGGAGTTCCACTTTGGCATGCTGGGGTGGGACGGGAAGGAGGGGAAGGCGGCGTGGCCGGACGTCCGTGACGCGGGCGCCGTGCCACACTACCCCGGCGGGCTGAACCTGCAGCACAGCGTCGCGTACTGGCTCACGCTTGACATACTGTCCTCCACCCTGCCCCACAGTCCGGACGGCGGCGGCGGCATGAGCAGGCCCTGCGTCGCCGTCAGGGTGACAAATGCCAGCCTCGCCGACGTCTTCTTCGTGCCCTTCTTCGCGTCGTTGAGCTACAACCGGCACTCGAAGCTCCGGGGGAGGGAGAGGGTGAGCAGGAACAGGATCCTGCAGGCCGAGCTGGTGAAGTACCTGATGAGGCAGGAGGAGTGGAGGAGGTGGGGCGGCAAGGACCACCTCGTCGTCCCTCACCATCCCAACAGCATGATGCAGGCCAGGAAGAAGCTCAGCGCCGCCATGTACGTGCTCTCGGACTTCGGGAGGTACCCGCCGGACGTCGCAAACCTGAAGAAGGACGTCATCGCTCCTTACATGCACGTGGTACGGTCCCTCGGAGACGACGAATCGCCGGCCTTCGAACAGCGGCCAGTCCTGGCTTACTTCCAAGGAGCCATTCACAGGAAAGATGTAGGTGGCATGGCAGAACGTTCTCTTCTTTGTGCCCTGTCAAGGTGAGCTGCTACTGTTTAACACTTGGTCAAAATTCTTTGGTGGTTTCAGGGCGGCAAGGTTCGTCAGAAGTTGTACCAGCTTCTCAAGGACGAGAAAGACGTCCACTTCACCTACGGGAGCGTCCGGCAGAACGGGATCAGGCGCGCCACCAAAGGCATGGCATCGTCCAAGTTCTGCTTGAACATCGCCGGCGACACCCCCTCCTCGAACCGCCTCTTTGACGCCATTGTCAGCCACTGCGTCCCCGTCATAATCAGCGACGAGATCGAGCTCCCTTTCGAGGACGTCCTCGACTACTCAGTGTTCTGCGTGTTCGTCCGTGCCTCGGATGCTGTGAGGAAGGGCTCCCTGCTGCACATTCTCCGAGGCGTGACCCGGGACCAGTGGACTACCATGTGGAGAAGGCTGAAGGAGGTGGCTCATCACTTTGAGTACCAGTACCCTTCGAAGCCGGATGATGCTGTTCAGATGATCTGGGGAGCGGTGGCTCGCAAGATGCATTCTCTGAAGCTGCAGCTCCACAAGACTGGCAGGTATCAGAGAACACATTCAGATTCATGAAAGGTCTAGCAATTTAGAGCTAGCTTGCAGTTTTGATCCCAAGTGAGAGTTTCTAAGGTCACCATTAGATAAACTAGATGATCCGTGGTGCAAGCACCCGATTTAAACCGACATTTATTTTGCTTAGTATAAGGCCTTCATTTGGTATTAATTTTTTTGCCATTGAATTTCTATGGCAGGAATAGTTTTTTCTGTTGGTAATGGTGATTGATGCTGTAAATAAGACTAACATATGTTGGTATGAGCACATATATTGCTGTCCACATGAAAAATATTGCAGGATGCAGTTCCACAGCTAGGAGAAATAGGAAGGTTTTATATACAAACTAGATACGAGTTTTGCTTTGGAACACCCCCTTTAAAAAAGTTTACAGATTTTGATGCAGATTAAAGATGGGGATTAGAAATTACCCCTTCAATCAAAAAGATTAGATTGTTCTGATCTCTCGATTGATGCATTGGAAGAATAGGGATTAGAATTAGTCGATCATGAATGTACGAGAATACCCTTTTAGAGTAACTTCAAGATCATGCAAACTTTTAATGTTGTATGGTGCTTCAGGACTGTAAATGCTTCCCAAAGCTGAGTGTGTTAATGTAAATTTAAAGTCACGGAAGGCTTCCCCTCCTGAGATGTTGGAGAGGGTGCTTCGTACTGACTTCTCATCATGTGAATGAAGTCCAAGCTATTACTCAAAAAAAAAAAACGTTCATTTGCATGTTTACGATTCACTTATGATACTATAAACTCTCTAAAGCAAAGTTACGTTCATTGTCATTGCCCAGATCCTTAGGCCATATGTGCACTTGCCTATGGCGAAGACTTGGTTTTACCCATAGTTTTAAATAGCCGGCTATAGGTTTGCTATAGCCCGCTATAGCCTTTTCAGCAGGGTGCCGCTAAATGGTCGCCTTCACAAATAGCCCGCTATAGCCGCTATAACTCCGCTATAGCTGATTTGGAGGCCCGCCGCTATTTCCCATAGCCCGCTATTTAAAACATTGGTTTTACCATTGCATCCCGTTATGCAAATTTCAATTTTCCTGTAAAATTCACAAGTTATTGTAACAAATTAATATTATCCAAATGGATTGAAATCCTTAAAAAATCATGGACATAGAAGCAAAATGAGATAGATCTCTTAGTTAATAACATAACATAGGGCGTAACTACATAAATTATATACTCACCAAAGAGTACAAGTAGATAAGTCTCCAAATTAACATGGGGGCACAAATTAGATACTTCTGCTAATAGGTGACAAGGTTTCAGATATGTTGAAATAGAAAATTCACATAATCTGCACCGAAGAGGCATCTCGACTCATGGGCAGTCTCCATGATGAGTCTGATTTCTTCAGTTCACGCGCTTTGGCCTCGGTAATTTTTCTTTATGTCTAGAAAAGCCATAATTGCTTTGTTTATGGCCTTATGAGGAGTACCTTCAAAATGCAACATTGCATGGTTTTTTTCTTTAAGAATTATTTAGATAACTTATCTTGGTACTTATGAATATGGCTTGAGAATTGGTTGATTGGTTTTGCTTTTTGACACACTTTTACCAGGTCATGCTACGCAGCATGCATCCGCATGTTATATGCACTCATGTTATCAATAAATATTTGCGTGCACATGTTCTCAGAGTTGGAACATGGGGGTATTAAGGACCTCATCGACTCTACCCACCTCCTCCACACATACCAACTCAAGCAGTCTAGCACTGTAGCTCATATATACATCTCTTTCGCCCCCGCCTGCCTAAGTTGCATCTTTTTCTTATCCGGTTTGAACTCCACGCTTTACATTGCTATCTTAATCTCAACATATATATATAGGCATTGTCGATCGAAAAATACTACACAAATGAGAGATGATGAGTTAAAATAGTAGGAGTGATTAAGTTCATGTTTGTTGACGAGCACTTATGGGCCTGCTGTCAAGAAAATGATAATGAGTTTGGGCATGAAGGGTATCTGGAAAAAATATGATAGCTCCTTCGGATGGCCAGGTATCTAACAAAGGTTCAGAACCAGCTCAAGGCTGATGATGTTTGCAAAACACCTTGAGATGCATAGGGCGCTAATACTCTCATGTAGCAGGCTGCATTATGTAGTTCGTAGCCTGACTTCACTGCAACTACGTCCTATCCACCGGTGAGCGTTGCTAATTCTAGAGGTGCTCAAGTGCTCATTTCCAGCTGAATATGTGGGGGTTGAGTCATGGCCAGGTTTTTTACCAGTTCAAATTTCCAGTAACCAACAGGTTACCAGAGTTACCGTCAGCCACTGAAAAATGTTGCTATCGTTTGGAAAATTCAAAAAAAAAATTGAATTCAAAATCGTAATATGGTTGCATTGCATATCATTGCTAGTAGTGTGGCAGGGAGGGCTTGAAGTGGAGACGAGGACGGGGCGCAATGTAGAGACCATTGTACAACAAACTACTTTGTGAAGGCATTGGGGTAGTAACATTTTTTGTTGGCTAATTTTAACATGCTCCCTCTTACCTCCTCTTTTCACATGGGAGGTAAGAAGGTAAGAGTTATAAGAACCACTGGTTACTAAAATCAATGGCTCAGATCTATTATATACTCTTACCTCTCATGTGAAAAAGAGGTAAGAGGGAGCATGTTAAGTGAATCGACGGCGTTCGAACAGCGGCCGGTCCTGGCTTACTTCCAAGGAGCCATTCACAGGAAGATGTAAGTGGCAGGACATTCTCTTCTCTGTGCCCTGCCAAGGTTTTAACAACTCGGAACATCTTTGGTGGTTTCAGGGTGGAAAGTGTCAGCGCTCAATTCGAATTCATGGAAGTATGGACGGAAATCTAGGGTTCAATCTATCTTACGAGTAGAGGAATTCCTCCCAACGTCCCTCACCTCTGTCTCGTGTTACAAGCCGGCCAAATGGCCATTTCTTCTCCACCAAGTTCCTCGCTATGCAAGAGCAGAGTATATAAAGGAAATGGTTATAGGGTCAGACGACCTATTCACGTCCTGCAAGCCGGCTGGAAAGTTTAGTGCTTCTCTTAGGCCGGGCCACCGGCCCATCTTCATCATTTGAGTCCTTAGCTTCTTGCGATGTCCTGACAATCCCCTCCTCTTCAGCAACGGCTTGTCCCCAAGCCGATGAGCACAGAAATTGCTGACGCAACGAGTCCAAGTCTTGCCAGGTAGCCGAAGAAGCATCAGTTCCACTCCACTGTACTAACACTTGAGCAATGGATTGAAGACCTCTTTGACGAAGCATGCGCTGCAAAATTCAGATAGGTACTTGTAACAAGGCAACTGGGGAAGGGAGAGCTGGTTGTACCTATAGCGCAGAAGCGATCACTTTTTTCAGCTGGGAAACATGGAAAACCGGGTGAATTCTGCTTGAACTAGGAACCTCCAGTCGATAAGCTAGCGGGCCAATCTTCTCTATAATTGTATAAGGACCATAATATTTGAAGGAGAGTTTATGATTTGCCCTCCTAACCACTGAAGATTGAACATACGGCTGTAGTTTCAGGAAAACCTTATCACCCACTTCAAAGGACCAAGCAATTCTGTGCTTATCAGCTTGTTGTTTCATTTTTTTGTTGAGCCCTGTGTAGATGTTGTTTAACTGAATCCAGAACAACAACCCTCTGTTCCAACCAAGCAGAAGTATCATGATAAGATACAGTGCCAAAAACTGCAATACCAAAGTATCTTGGTGTGTGGCCATACAAAACCTCAAAAGGAGATTTGCCCACAGAGGAATGTCAATTGGTATTGTACCAAATTCGCACAAGGAAAGCCACATAGACGACTGATTTGGGTGGGCACTAATAAAACATCTGAGATAGCACTCAATCTGCTGGTTGACTCTCTCAGTCTAGCCATCTGTTTCAGGGTGGTTATGCTCATTTTCAATTCACTGTCAGTTGCTTTGATCATGGATTTCCATAAAATACTAGTACCTGAAGTACCTGAAAAGGACTAAGGACATGTTTCTCGTTTATGGAGGTGACGAAGAGCTCGTCGTAAAGGGTTACGTCGATGCTAGTTTCGACATAGATCCGGATGACTCTAAGTCTCAAACCGGATACGTATTTATATTAAATGGTGGAGCGGTCAGTTGGTGCAGTTCCAAGCAGAGCGTCGTGGCAGGATCAACATGTGAAGCGGAGTATATAGCTGCTTCAGAAGCAGCGCAAGGAGTCTGGATGAAGGAGTTCATATCCGATCTGGGTGTAATACCTAGTGCATCGGATCCAATGACTATCTTTTGTAACAACACTGGAGCTATTGCCATTGCCAAGGAGCCCAGGTTTCACAAGAGAACCAAGCACATAAAGCGTCGCTTCAAGTCCATTCGTAATTATGTTAAGGATGGAGACATAGAACTTCGCAAAGTACATACGGATCTGAATGTGGCAGACCCGTTGACTAAACCTCTTCCGCGGGCAAAACATGATCATCACCATGACTCCATGGGTGTTAGATTCATAACTATGTAAACTAGATTATTGACTCTAGTGCAAGTGGGAGACTGTTGGAAATATGCCCTGGAGGCAATAATAAATTGGTTATTATCATATTTCCTTGTTCATGATAAATGTTTATTATTCATGCTAGAATTGTATTGACCAGAAACTTAAATACATGTGTCAATACATAGACAACACAGTGTCCCTAGTGAGCCTCTACTAGACTAGCTCATTGATCAAAGATGGTTAAGGTTTCCTAACCATAGACATGAGTTGTCATTTGATAATGGGTTCACATCATTAGGAGAATGATGTGATGGACAAGACCCAACCGTAAGCTTGGCATCAGATCATTTAGTTTATTTGCTCTAGCTTTCTTCATGTCAAGTATCCGTTCCTTAAACCATGAGACCGTGTAACTCCCTGACACCGGAGGAATACTTAGTGTGTATACAAACATCACTTCGTAACTGGGCGATCATAAAGGTGCTCTACAGGTATCTCCGAAGGTATCTGTTGGGTTGGCTGAAGGAAATATGCCCTAGAGGCAATAATAAAGTTGTTATTTTATATTTTCTTATTCATGATAACGGTTTATTATTCATGCTAAAATTGTATTGATCGGAAACTTAAATACATGTGTGAATACATAAACAAATACCGTGTCCCTAGTAAGCCTCTACTAGACTAGCTCGTTGATCAAAGATGGTTAAGGATTCCTAACCATAGACATGTTTTGTCATTTGATAACGGGATCACATCATTAGGAGAATGATGTGATGGACAAGACCCATCCGTTAGCTTAGCATATTGATCGTTCAGTTTATTGCTATTGCTTTCTTAATGTCAAATACATATTCCTTCGACTATGAGATTATGCAACTCCCGAATACCGGAGGAATACTTGCTCTACAGGTATCTCCGAAGGTGTTTGTTGAGTTGGCATAGATCGAGATTAGGATTTGTCACTCCGAGTATCGGAGAGGTATCTCTGGGCCCTCTCGGTAATACACATCATAAGCTTGCAAGCAAACAACTAATGAGATAGTCATGAGGTGATGTATTACGGAACGAGTAAAGAGACTTGCCGGTAACGAGATTGAACTAGGTATAGAGATACCGACGATCGAATCTCGGGCAAGTAACATACCGATGGACAAAGGGAATTACGTATGTTGTCATAACGGTTCGACCGATAAAGATCTTCGTAGAATATGTAGGAGCCAATATGGGCATCCAAGTTCCACTATTGGTTATTGACCGGAGAGGTGTCTCGGTCATGTCTACATAGTTCTCGAACCCGTAGGGTCCGCACGCTTAACGTTCGTTGACGATATAATGTTATATGAGTTATATGATTTGGTGACCGAATGTTGTTCGGAGTCCCGGATGAGATCACGGACATGACGAGGAGTCTCAAAATGGTCGAGAGGTAAATATTGATATATAGGACGATGGTATTTGGACACCGGAAGTGTTTCGGGATGTACCAGGAAGAAATCGGGTCACCGGAAGGGGTTCCGGGCACCCCCGGCATGTATACGGGCTTAATGGGCCAAGGGAGGGACAGACCAGCCCACAGGGGGCTGGTGTGCCCCTTTCCCTAGCTGAACAGTCCTAGGGAAGGAAAAGGGGGAGGGCTAGCCCCTCCTGCCTTTCCCTCTCATGGGAGAAAAGGAAAAGGGGGAGGGGGAGGGGGGGCGCCACCCTCCCCTGCCTTTCCCCCGCTCCTATACATGGCAGGGGAGGGGCGCCACCTTGGGAGAGACCCCAAGTAGGATTCCTCCTACTTGGGTGCCCCCCTTGGCTGCTCCTCCCTCCCTCCCACCTATATATGTGGGAGGGGGGCGCCTAGCACACAACAAATCAATTGTTAGCCGTGTGCGGCGCCCCCCTCCACCGTTTACACCCCCGGCCATATTTTCGTAGTGCTTAGGCGAAGCCCTGCGGAGATCACTTCACCATCACCATCACCACGCCGTCGTGCTGACGAAACTCATCTACTACCTCGCCGTCTTGCTGGATCAAGAAGGCGGAGAACATCACCGAGCTGAACGTGTGCTGAACGCGGAGGTGCTGTACGTTCGGTACTAGATCGGTTGGATCACGAAGAAAGTTCGACTACATCAACCGCGTTGTGAAACGCTTCCGCTTACGGTCTACGAGGGTACGTAGACACACTCTCCCCTCTTGTTGCTATGCATCTCCTTGATAGATCTTGCGTGTGCGTAGAATTTTTTTTGTTTTCCATGCAACGTTTCCCAGCAGTGGCATCCGAGCCGGGTCTATGCGTAGATGATATGCACGAGTAGCACACAAAGAGTTGTGGGCGGTGATAGTCATACTGCTTACCACCAACGTCTTATTTTGATTCGGCGGTATTGTGGGATGAAGCGGCCCGGACCAACCTTACATGTCCACGCACATGAGACTGGTTCCACCGACAGACATGCAACTAGCTTTGCATAAAGGTTGCTGGCGGGTGTCTGTTTCTCCTACTTTAGTTGAATCGAATTTGACTACGGCCGGTCCTTGAAGAAGGTTAAAACAGCAAACTTGACGAATCACCGTTGTGGTTTTTGCCGTAAGTAAGAACGGTTCTTGCTAGAAACCCGTAGCAGCCACGTAAAACTTGCAACAACAAAGTAGAGGACGTCTAACTTGTTTTTGCAGGGTATGTTGTGATGTGATATGGTGAAGGCATGATGTGATATACGTTATTGTATGAGATGATCATGTTTTGTAAGATATCAGGCAACCGGGAGGAGCCTAATGGTTGTCTCTTTATTGTATGAAATGCAAACGCCATGTAATTGCTTTACTTTATCGCTATGAGTTAGCAATAGTTGTAGAAACAATAGTTGGCGAGACGACCACGACGCAACGATGGAGATCAAGGTGTCGAGCCGGTGACGATGGAGATCATGACGATGCTTTGGAGATGGAGATCAAAAGCACGAGATGATGATGGCCATATCATGTCACATATTTTGATTGCATGTGATGTTTATCTTTTATGCATCTTATTTTTCTTAGTACGGTGGTAGCATTATAAGATGATCCCTTCACTAAATTTCAAGGTAAAAGTGTTCACCCTGAGTATGCACCGTTGCTACAGTTCGTCGTGTTGAGACACCATGTGATGATCGGGTGTGATAGACTCTACGTTCACATACAACGGGTGTAAGATAGTTTTACACATGCAGAATACTTGGGTTAAACTTGACGAGCCTAGCATGTACACACATGGCCTCAGAACACTGGAGATCGAAAGAGCGAACGTGAATCATATAGTAGATATGATCAACATAGAGATGTTCACCATTGATGACTACCCCATCTCACGTGATGATCGTACATGGGTTAGTTGATTTGGATCACGTATCACTTAGATGACTTGAGGGATGTCTATTTAAGTGGGAGTTCTTAAGTAATTTGATTAATTGAACTTAATTTATCATGAACTTAGTCCTGATAGTATTTGCAAATCTATGTTGTAGATCAATAGCTCGCGATATAGCACCCTTACATTTTTGATATGTTCCTAGAGAAAACTAAGTTGAAAGATGATAGTAGCAATGATGCAGACTGGGTCCGTGATCTGAGGATTATCCTCATTGCTGCGCAGAAGAATTATGTCCTTGATGCACCGCTAGGTGACAGACCTGTTGTAGGAGCAGATGCAGATGTTATGAACATTTGGCAAGCTCGGTATGATGACTACTTGATAGTTTATTGCGCCATGCTTTACGGCTTAGAACCGGGACTTCAAAAACATTTTGAACGCCACAGAGCATATGAGATGTTCCAAGAGCTGGAATTGGTATTTCAGACTCATGCCCGTGTCGAGAGGTGTGAGACTTCTGACAAGTACTTTGCCTACAAGATGGAGGAGAATAGCTCAGCCTGTGAGCATTTGCTCAGAATGTCTGGGTACTACAATTGCTTGAATCAAGTGGGAGTTAATCTTCCAGATAAGATAGTGATTGACAGAGTTCTCTAGTCACTATCACCAAGCTACTAGAACTTTGTGATGAACTATAATATGCAAGGGATGACAAAAATGATTCCCGAGCTCTTCGCGATGCTGAAATCGGCGAAGGTAGAAATCAAGAAAGAGCATCAAGTGTTGACGGTTAACAAGACCACTAGTTTCAAGCAAAAAGGGTAAGGGAAAGAAAGGGAACTTCAAGAAGAATGGCAAGCAAGTTACCACTCCCGTGAAGAAGCCCAAAGCTGAACCCAAGCCTGAGACTGAGTGCTTCTACTGCAAAGGAAATGGTCACTGGAAGCGGAACTGTCCCAAATACTTGGCGGATAAGAAGGATGGCAAAGTGAACAAAGGTATATTTGATATGCATGTTATTGATGTGTACTTTACTAGTGTTCATAGTAGCCCTTGGGTATTTGATACCGGTTCAGTTGCTAAGATTAGTAACTTGAAACAGGAGTTGCAAAATGAACAGAGACTAGTTAATGGCGAGGCGACGATGTGTGTTGGAAGTGATTCCAAGGTTGATAAGATCACCATCGCACACTCCCTCTACCTTCGGGATTAGTGTTGGACCTAAATAAATGTTATTTGGTGTTTGTGTTGAGCATGAATATGATTAGATCATGTTTATTGTGATACGGTTATTCATTTAAGTCATAGAATAATTGTTGTTCTGTTTACATGAATAAAACCTTCTATGGTCATACACCCAATGTAAATGGTTTATTGAATCTCGATCGTAGTAGTACACATATTCATAATATTGATGCCAAAAGATGCAAAGTTGATAATGACAGTGCAACATATTTGTGGCACTGCCGTTTAGGTCATATTGGTGTAAAGCACATGAAGAAACTCCATGCAGATGGGATTTTGGAATCACTTGATTATGAATCATTTGATACTTGCGAACCATGCCTCATGGGCAAGATGACTAAAACTCCGTTCTCCGGAACAATGGAGCGAGCTAACGACTTATTGGAAATAATACATACCGATGTATGCGGTCCAATGAGTGTTGAAGCACGCGGTGGGTATCATTATTTTCTGACCTTCACAGATGATTTGAGTAGATATGGGTATATCTACTTAATGAAACACAAGTCTGAAACATTTGAAAATTTCAAACAATTTCAGAGTGAAGTAGAGAATCATCGTAACAAGAAAATAAAGTTTCTACGATCTAATCACGGAGGCGAATATTTGAGTTACGAGTTTGGCCTTCATTTAAAACAATGTGGAATTGTTTCACAACTCACGCCACCTGGAACACCATAGCGTAATGGTGTGTTCGAATGTCGTAACCGTACTTTATTATATATGGTGCGATCTATGATGTCTCTTACTGATTTACCACTATCGTTTTTGGGGTTATGCATTAGAGACAATCGCATTCACGTTAAATAGGGCACCGTCTAAATCCGTTGAGATGACACCGTATGAACTGTGGTTTGGCAAGAAACCTAAGCTGTCATTTCTTAAAAGTTTGGGGATGCGACGCTTATGTCAAAAGGCTTCAGCCTGATAAGCTCAAACCCAAAGCGGAGAAGTGCGTCTTCATAGGATACCCAAAAGAAACTATTGGGTATACCTTCTACCACAGATCCGAAGGCAAAATCTTTGTTGCTAAGAATGGGTCCTTTCTAGAGAAGGAGTTTCTCTCGAAAGAAGTGAGTGGGAGGAAAGTATAACTTGATGAGGTAGTTGTACCTTCTCTCAATTTGGAAAGTAGCACATCAGAGAAATCCGTTCCCGTGATGCCTACACCAACTAGAGAGGAAGTTAATTATGATGATCATGAAACTTCAGATCAAGTTACTACTAGACCTCGTAGGTCGAACAGAGCACGTTCTGCACCAGAGTGGTACGGTAATCCTGTCCTGGAAGTCATGTTACTAGACCATGACGAACCTACGAACTATGAAGAAGCTATGATGAGCCCAGATTCCGACAGATGGCTTGAGGCCATGAAATCTGAGATAGGATCCATGTATGAGAACAAAGTGTGGACTTTGGTGGACTTACCCAATGATCGGCAATCCATAGAAAATAAATGGATCTTCAAGAAGAAGACTGACGCTGATAGTAATGTTACTGTCTACAAAGCATGACTTGTCACAAAAGGTTTTCGGCAAGTTCAAGGGGTTGACTACGATGAGACTTTCTCACCCGTAGCGATGCTTAAGTCCGTCCGAATCATGTTAGCAATTGCCGCATTTTATAATTATGAAATCTGGCAAATGGACGTCAAAACTGCATTCCTTAATGGATATCTTAAAGAAGAGTTGTATATGATGCAACCAGAAGGTTTTGTCGATCCTAAAGATGCTAGCATCTCGGAGTTGGAATATACGCTTTGATGAGGTGATCAAAGCATATGGTTTTATACAGACTTACGGTGAAGCCTGTATTTACAAGAAAGTGAGTGGGAGCTCTGTAGCATTTTTGATATTATTTGTGGATGACATATTGTTGATTAGAAATGATATAGAATTTCTGGATAGCATAAAAAGGATACTTGAATAAGAATTTTTCAATGAAAGACCTCGGTGAAGCTGCTTACGTATTGAGCATCAAGATCTATAGGGATAGATCGAGACACTTAATAGGACTTTCACAAAGCACATACCTTGACAAAGTTTTGAAGAAGTTCAAAATAGATCAGTCAAAGAAAGGGTTCTTGCCTGTGTTGCAAGGTGTGAAGTTGAGTAAGACTCACAACCCGACCACAGCAGAAGATAGAGAGAGAATGAAAGTCATTCCCTATGCCTCAGCCATAGGTTTTATAAAGTATGCCATGCTGTGTACCATACCTGTTGTGTACCTTGCCATGAGTTTGGCAAGGGGGTACAATAGTGATCCAGGAGTAGATCACTGGACAACGGTCAAAAATATCCTTAGATGCCTTAAAGAGGACTAAGGAAATGTTTCTCGGTTATGGAGGTGATAAAGAGTTCGTCGTAAAGGGTTACGTTGATGCAAGCTTTAACACCAATCCGGATGACTCTGAGTCTCAATCTGGATACATATTGAAAGTGAGAGCAATCAACTAGAGTAGCTCCATGCAGAGCATCGTAGACATAGAAATTTGCAAAATACATACGGATCTGAATGTGGCAGACCCATTGACTAAACTTCTCACACAAGCAAAACATGATCACACCTTAGTACTCTTTGGGTGTTAATCACATAGCGATGTGAACTAGATTATTGACTCTAGTAAACTCTTTGGGTATTGGTCAGATGACGATGTGAACTATGGGTCTTAATCACATGGCGATGTGAACTAGATTATTGACTCTAGTGCAAGTGGGGGACTGAAGGAAATATGCCCTAGAGGCAATAATAAAGTTGTTATTTTATATTTCCTTATTCATGATAAATGTTTATTATTCATGCTAGAATTGTATTGATCGGAAACTTAAATACATGTGTGAATACATAAACAAACACAGTGTCCCTAGTAAGCCTCTACTAGACTAGCTCGTTGATCAAAGATGGTTAAGGTTTCTTAACCATAGACATGTGTTGTCATTTTATAACGGGATTAGATCATTAGGAGAATGATGTGATGGACAAGACCCATCCGTTAGCTTAGCATATTGATCGTTTAGTTTATTGCTATTGCTTTCTTAATGTCAAATACATATTCCTTCGACTATGAGATTATGCAACTCCCGGATACCGGAGGAATACCTTGTGTGCTATCAAATGTCACAACGTAACTGTGTGATCATAAAGGTGCTCTACAGGTATCTCCGAAGGTGTTTGTTGAGTTGGCATAGATCGAGATTAGGATTTGTCACTCCGAGTATCGGAGAGGTATCTCTGGGCCCTCTCGGTAATACACATCATAAGCTTGCAAGCAAACGACTAAGGAGATAGTCACGAGGTGATGTATTACGGAACGAGTAAAGAGACTTGCCAGTAACAAGATTGAACTAGGTATAGAGATACCGACGATCGAATCTCGGGCAAGTAACATACCAATGGACAAAGGGAATTACGTATGTTGTCATAACGGTTCGACCGATAAAGATCTTCGTAGAATATGTAGGAGCCAATATGGGCATCCAAGTTCCTCTATTGGTTATTGACCGGAGAGGTGTCTCGGTCATGTCTACATAGTTCTCGAACCCGTAGGGTCCGCACGCTTAACGTTTGTTGACGATATAGTGTTGTATGAGTTATATGATTTGGTGACCGAATGTTGTTCGGAGTACCGGATGAGATCACGGGCATGACGAGGAGTCTCGAAATGGTTGATAGGTAAAGATTTATATATAGGACGATGGTATTTGGACACCGGAAGTGTTTCGGGACGTACCGGGAAGAAATCGGGTCACCGGAAGGGGTTCCGGGCACCCCCGGCATGTATATGGGCTTAATGGGCCAAGTGAGGGACAAACCAGCCCACAGGGGGCTGGTGCGCCCCTTTCCCTAGCCGAACAGCCCTAGGGAAGGAAAAGGGGGAGGGTTAGCCCCTCCTACCTTTCCCTCTCATGGGAGAAAAGGAAAAGGGGGGGGGGGGCGCCACCCTCCCCTGCCTTCCCGCACTCCTATACATGGCAGGGGAGGGGCGCCACCTTGG
Organism: Thinopyrum elongatum; assembly: GCA_011799875.1. NCBI lineage: Eukaryota > Viridiplantae > Streptophyta > Magnoliopsida > Poales > Poaceae > Thinopyrum > Thinopyrum elongatum. The sequence goes on along the minus strand of CM022301.1, from coordinate 463,691,099 downwards.
GAGAGACCCCAAGTAGCATTCCTCCTACTTGGGTGCCCCCCTTCGCTGCTCCTCCCTCCCTCCCACCTGTATATATGTGGGAGGGGCGCCTAGCACACGACAGATCAATTGTTAGCCGTGTTCGGCGCCCCCCTCCACCGTTTACACCCCCGGTCATATTTTCGTAGTGCTTAGGCGAAGCCCTGCGGAGATCACTTCACCATCACCGTCACCACGCCGTCGTGCTGATGGAACTCATCTACTACCTCGCCATCTTGCTGGATCAAGAAGGCGGAGGATGTCACCGAGCTGAACGTGTGCTGAACGCGGAGGTGCCGTACGTTCGGTACTAGATCGGTTGGATCGCGAAGAAAGTTCGACTACATCAACCGCGTTGTGAAACGCTTCCGCTTACGGTCTACGAGGGTATGAAGACACACTCTCCCCTCTCATTGCTATGCATCTCCTTGATAGATCTTGCGTGTGCATAGAATTTCTTTTGTTTTCCATGCAACGTTTCCCAGTATTGGCATGAATCAAGACTTGGATTTGTCACTCCGTATGACGGAGAGATATCTCTGGGCCCTCCCAGTAATACAACATCTTAAAGAGCTTGCAAGCAATGTGACTAATGAGTTAGTCATGTGATCTTGTATTACGGAACGAGTAAAGAGACTTTCCGGTAACGAGATTGAACTAGGTATGGAGATACCGACGATCGAATCTCGGGCGAGTAACATATCACCGGACAAAAGGAATTGCATACGGGATTAACCGAATCCTTGACATCATGGTTCAACCAATAAAAGATCTTCGTGGAATATGTAGGAATCAATATGGGCATCCAGGTCCCGCTATTGGTTATTGACCGGAGAGGTGTCTCGGTCATGACTACATGATTCCCGAACCCGTAGGGTCGCACGGTTAATGTTCATTGACGCTAGAGTAGTATTGGGATATTTGATGATTGGTAACCGAATGTTTTTCGGAGTCCCGGATGAGATCCCGGACATCATGAGGAGTCTCGGAATGGTCGAGAGGTAAAGATTTATATATGGGAAGTCATATTTTGGGTTCCGGAAAAAGATGCAGTTTTTTCGGTATTGTACCGTGAAGCTTCTAGAAGGTTCCGGAGGATTCCGGAGGGGCCGGAAGTCCACAAGTGGGTCCACCACGACCGAAGGGCTGGCATGGGCTGAGGGGAGAATCCCTGGCCTTATTGGGCTAGGCGCACCAAGTCCTCAAAATCCCATGTGGCTAGGGAAGGAAAAAAAGGGGAGTCCTCGTAGGAATAGGATTGGACTTGGAGTCCAAGTCCTCTCCCCCTTGGCTGCGCCCTAGGGCTTGGAGGGGTGATAACCCACAAGTATAGGGGATCACAACAATTTTCGAGGGTAGAGTATTCAACCCAAATTTATAGATTCGACACAAGGGGAGCCAAAGAATATTTGTAAGTATTAGCAGTTGAGTTGTCAATTCAACCACACCTGGAGATTAAATATCTGCAGCAAAGTGATCAGTAGCACAGTAATATGAAAGTTTGATAGTAGTAGTAACGGTAGTAGTGGTAACGGTAACAGCAGTAACAGTTTTGTAGCAGTTGTAATAGTAGCAATAACAAAAGTAACTTAGCAAGAACAGTATGTGAAAAGCTCGGAGGCATTGGATCGGTGATTACGTTGAATAATATTCATCATATAACAGTCATAACCTAGGGCGACACAGAACTAGCTCCAGTTCATAAATATAATGTAGGCATGTATTCCGTAAATAGTCATACGTTGAAAGATCGTGGATGTCGCCTAGAGGGGGGGTGAATAGGCGCTTTAAAATAATTACGGTTTAGGCTTGAACAAATGCGGAATAAACCTAGCGGTTAATTTGTCAAGCACAAAACCTACAACAACTAGGCTCACCTATGTGCACCAACAACTTATGCTAAGCAAGATAAACAACTAGGTGATAGCAAGATATATGACATGAAACAATATGGCTATCACAAAGTAAAGTGCATAAGTAAAGGGCTCGTGTAAGAGATAACTGAGGCACGCGGAGATGACGATGTATCCCGAAGTTCACACCCTTGCGGATGCTAATCTCCGTTTGGAGCGGTGTGGAGGCGCAATGCTCCCCAAGAAGCCACTAGGGCCACCATAATCTCCTCACGCCCTCGCACAATGCAAGATGCCGTGATTCCACTAAGGGACCCTTGAGGGCGGTCACCGAACCCGTACAAATGGCAACCCTTGGGGGCGGTCACAGAACCCATACACTTTGGCAACCCTTGGGTTCGGTCACCGGTACCCGTCAAATTGCTCGGGGCGATCTCCACAACCTAATTGGAGACCCCGACGCTTGCCCGGAGCTTTACACCACAATGATTGAGCTCCGAACACCACCAACCGTCTAGGGCGCCCAAGCACCCAAGAGGAACAAGCTCAAGGGTACCAAGCACCCAAGAGTAATAAGCTACTCAACTTCACCTCCACGTATCACCGTGGAGAACTCAAACCGATGCACCAAATGCAATGGCAGGGGCACACGGAGTGCCCAAGTCCCTCACTCTCAAATCCCACCAAAGCAACGAAAGCTATGGAGGAAAATGAGAGGAAGAACAAGAAGGAGAACACCAAGAACTCCAAGATCTAGATCCAAAGGGTTCCCCTCACATAGAGGAGAAAGTGATTGGTGGAAACGTAGATCTAGATCTCCTCTCTCTTTTCCCCCAAAAACTAGCAACAATCCATGGAGGGATTGAGAGATAGCAAGCTCGAGGAAGGTCAACAATGGGGGAAGAACACGAGCTAAAGGGATAGGGCTCAATGGGGAAGAAGACCCCCTTTTATAGGTGGGGAAAAATCCAACCGTTATCCCCATTCTCAGCCCGCAGCGGACGGTACTACCGCTCTAGGGAGCGGTACTACCACTGGCCACAGCGGTACTACTGCTGGGACCTCACACAGCGCCTAAGGAAGAAGGAACAAAGAGGAGGGCCATTGAGCGGCACTAGTAGCGGTAGTAGGGGCGGTACTACTGCTTACAAGCGGTACTACCGCTCCTACTGCCGCTGCTCCTGCCGCTGAACCCGACACGAGACACGCAGGTCTCGAGTCAAGGTGGTACTAGCGCGGAACCAGAGCCGTACTACTGCCTGTGGCCATGGGCGGTACTACCGCTGTGAGACAGCGGTACTACCGCTTGTGGCGATAAGCGGTACTGCCGCTCCGGCCCAGCGGTACTATCGCAGGCGCCTTCCTTATGCCACTTCCACGAAAACAAGTATACTCCAAGGAAAACCAGAACTGCCACTACTTCTGCAAATGAGCTCCGAATTGAGCAAACTCAAGCTTGTTGGATAGAAGACGACGAGTAGCATCAAAACATCATAGGTTATAGTAAGAAGAGGCAGGGGAGGTATGCCTAACATATAGAGGAGTGAACCCTCCAACAGAGAAGAACCGGCATAACCTCCAACATAAAAAACATCATAGAAGATGCATGTGAACTCCGTTTTCGATGAACTCGAGCTTGTCATGAAGATGACCAAGCTCTAAAACTCACCAAGAGAAATACCAAACAAGAACCAATAAAGATGATGCAAGGATGCAATGGTTTGAGCTCTCTACGAACGATACGATTAAGCTACTCATCGAGAGCCCCCCTTGATAGTAGGGCAATCGATCCTATAACCCGGTCTCCCAACTACCACCATGAGACCGGTAAAATAGAAAACCTATCAAAGGCAAACCTTTGCCTTGCACATAGTCCACTTGAGCTAGATGATGACGATCTTTACTCCCTCAAGTTGGACCACCTTTCTTGATTGCGTTGGCTCGATGAAGACTAGTTGATTGCTCCCCCATACTCCACTATGGGTGAGCCACTCTTCGGCACATCTTCACAAGTCCATTGTCACCACAATGGACGGCAAGCTTCAAGCACTTGATCTATTCGTGATGCTCCACTTGACCTTGCACACCGCAATCTTGATGATGATCACCACTTGATGTCATCCTCTCCATGGGTTGTATGATATCTTCCTCTTGACGCAAGCCCATGGAAACAAACCTAACCCCACATAGAACTCACACGTAGATCATGGGTTAGTACACAAAGCGTAATGGACAATGCTTACCATATCATGGGATCACTTGATCCCTCTCGGTACATCTTGTACGCTTTGTGTATTGACCAACTTGATTTACTCTTGACTTGGTCTTGATCAACCTTGTATCGTGTCTTCTACATGACCACTCTTTGGATAATTCCTTGAATAGCACATTGGTCAACATCTAAACTCCTTGAAACCAACAAATGGACTTCAAGAAATTCCTATGGACAAATCCTTCAAATATAACTCAAGACAACCATTAGTCCATAGAGATTGTCATCAATTACCAAAACCAAACATGGGGGCACCGCATGTTCTTTAATATGTGCTTATGGAAAAGAACTTGCATGACATCTTTTGTCCTACCCTCCCGTGCCAGCGGTGTCCATAAGGAAACTAAGGGATATTAAGGTCTCCTTTTAATAGAGAACCGGAACAAAGCATTAACACATAGTGAATACATGAACTCCTCAAACTACGGCCATCACCGGAAAGTATCCCAATTATTGTCACCTTGGGGTTTACGGATCATAACACATAGTAGGTGCATATAACTTGCCAGATCGGATCACGAACATAGATATAATGATGAAAACATAAACGGTTCAGATCAGAAATCATGGCACTTGGGCCCTAGTGACAAGCATTAAGCATAGCAAAGTCATAGCAACATCAATCTCAGAACATAGTGGATACTAGGGATCAAGCCCTAACAAAACTAACTCGATTACATGATGAATCCCATCCAACTCATCACCGACCAGCGAGCCTATGAAGGAATTACTCACTCCTGGCGATGAGCATCATGAAATTGGTGATGGAGGATGGTTGGTGATGACGAAGACCAAAGATCCCCCTCTCCGGAGCCCCGAACGGGCTCCAGATCTGGCCTCCCGATGAAGAACAGGAGGTGGCGGCGGCTCTGTATCGTAAAATGCGATGAAACTTCCTCTCTTTTTTTTTGGAAAAATAGGATTTTATAGCGTCGGAGTAAGGGTCAGTGGAGCCTTGTGGGCAGCTGGGGCCCCCCTCCAGTGGGTCTTGGTTCCAGTATTTTTTATTTATTCCAAAATAATTCTCCAAAAAGTTTTGTCTGATTTCAAGAACTTTTATTTCTGCATAAAAAACAACACCGTGATAGTTCTGCTGAAAACAGCATTAGTACGGGTTAATTTCATTCAGATCATGCAAATTAGAGTCCAAAACAAGAGCAAAAGCGTTAGGAAAAGTAGATACGATGGAGACGTATCAAGGGGCTATTCCCCACACCCCTCCACCTATATATAGAGGGGAGGGGGCATCCCAAGAGGACATACCAAGCCCTTGGTGCCCCTCTCTCTCCCGTTACTCCGTAGTTCCTCCGTCCTCGTTCTAGTAGCGCTTAGCGAAGCCTGCTGAACTAGCTCCACCACCACCATCACCACCACGCCATCGTGCTGGTTGTGATCCCATCTACTTCTCTATCTTCTCTTGCTGGATCAAGGAGGAGGAGACGTCATCGAGCCGCACGTGTGCTAAACTCGGAGGTGCCGTCCGTTCGGCACTAGATCGGTTGGATCGTGATCGGATCACGAAGAGTACAACTACATCAACCGTGTTATATATGCTTCCGCTTTTGGTCTACGAGGGTACGTAGACACACTCTCCCCTCTCGTTGCTATGCTTCTCTTAGACAAATCTTGGGTGTTCGTAGGAAATTTTTTGATTTTCATGCTTCGTTCCCCATCAGGTAGGCATGCCCTGATGCCTTGTGGGCCCCTCGTGGCTCCGTCTGACCTAATTCCACCTCTATAAATTCTCTAAAATCAGGAAAACCAATAGAGAGCCACCCAGAACACTTTTTCTGCCGCCGCAAGTTTCTGTTCTTCCACGATCCCATCTGGAGGCCTTTCCCGGTACTCTGCCAGAGGGGGAATCGATCACGGAGGGCTTCTATATCAACCTTACTGCCCTTCCGATGATGCATGAGTAGTTTACCACAGACCTACAGGTCCATAGCTAGTAGCTAGATGGATTCTTCTCTCTCTTTGATCTTCAAAACAATGTTCTTGGAGATCTATTCGATGTAATCTTCTTTTGCGGTGTGTTTGTTAGGATCCGATGAAGGGTTTATGATCAGATTATTCATGAGAAATGTTTGAGTCTTCTCTGAATTCTTTTATGCATGATTATTATAGCTTTGTATTTCTCTCTGATCTATCTGTTTGGTTTGGCCAACTAGATTGATTTATCTTGCAATGGGAGAGGTGCTTTGTAATGGGTTTAATCTTGCGGTGCTCTATATCCCAGTGACAGAAGGGGACAAGTCACATAATTGTATTGTTGCCGTTAAGGGAAAAATGACGAAGTTTATTCATATTGGTTGGATTTACTTTGTCTACATCATGTCATCTTGCTTAAGGCGTTACTCCATTTTTATTAACTTAATACCCTAGATGCATGCTGGATAGCGGTGGATGGGTGGAGTAATAGTAGTAGATGCCGGCAGGAGTCGGTCTACTTGTCTCGGACGTGATGCCTATATACATGATCATTGCCTTGAATGTCATCATTACTATGCGCTTTTCTATCTATTGCCCAACATAATTTGTTTACCCACCGTATGCTTTTTGTTCGAGAGAGAAGCCTCTAGTGAAAACTATGGCCCCGGGGTCTACTTTTATCATATATAAAATCCAAAAATACGTTGCTGCAATTTATTTACCATTATTTTATTTTGTGTTTTATTTTACCTATCTACCACTATGAGATTTGATCCTTGCAAATAACTGCCAAGGGGATTGACAACCCCCTTGATTGTGTTGGGTGCAAGTACTTGCTTTTCTAAGTGTAGGTGCTGCTAACGAGGTTGTGCATGGTTCTCCTACTCGATTGATAACCTTGGTTCTTAACTAAGGGAAATACTTATCTCTACTATACTGCAGCATCCTCTCCTCTTTGAGGAAATCCCAACGCAGCTCACAAGTAGCACAAAGTACCAGAAAAGGCCACCAGATGGGATCGCGGAAGAACAGAGACCTGCGTGGGCGGAAAAAGTGTTTTGGGTGGTTGGTTTGGGAATATTTGGTAATTTGTAGATGTGGAATTAGGTCAAACGGAGTTGCGTGGGAGTCAAGAGCTGAGGGGGCACGCCCTGTGAGCTCGTGGCTCTCTCGTAAGGCTTCTGGCCTCCTCCCGAACCTTCTAGGGTCCCTTCTGGTCCAGAAAAAATCACCGTAAAGTTTCATCGTGTTTGGAATTTGTTTGGTATTGATTTTCTGAAAAGTAAAAAAGCAAGCAAAAAACAGGAAGTGGCACTTGGCACTGAGTTAATAGGTTAGTCCCAAAAATGATATAAAATAGCATATAAAGACATATAAAGCATCCAAAATTGATAATATAATAGCATGAAACAATCAAAAATTATAGATACGTTGGAGGCGTATCACAAGCCCATCATTTTTGTAAGTGCCTTTTGTTGCCAAGGGGTGTGCAACCTTTGTGTTTCCAACTAGGCCAAACTCTTCTGATCGTTTCTAATTGTGAATTCCATAACTTGCAAATAAGATCTCGAATGCTCCACTTCCAAGAGAATAGCCAAATATTCTTTCTCATATACAGACAATGTTTGATTCTTTGGACCCAAGGCTTTACTGACATAAGCTAAAGGATGGCCACATTGCATTAAAATAGCTCCAACTCCCTTATCACAAGCATCGGTTTCAATAACAAATGATTTAGTAAAATCTAGCAAAGCAAGAATAGGAGCAGACATAAGTGCCTTTTTCAGTGTCTGAAAAGCTACTTCAGTGTCAGTTGTCCACACAAACTGAATGCCCTTTTTAAGAAGTTGAGTGAGAGGCCTGTTGATGAGGCCATAGTGTTTGATAAACTTCCTATAGTATCCAGTGATACCCAAAAATCCCCTAATTTCCTTAACATTTGTAGGAACATGCCACTTGGCAATAGTATCAATTTTGCTGGGATCAGTGTTGACTCCTTGCTCACTGATGACATGGCTGAAATAACCAATGCTCCTCTAACCAAAAACACATTTACTGAGCCTAACCTTCCATTGATGTTCCTTGAGGAGTTGCAACAGTTGTTTCAAATGCATAATGTGGTCCTGCTTGGTTTTGCTAAATACAAGAATGTCATAAAAAAGCATAAAACACAAACTCTATTAACAGGTTTAAGAGTGAAATTCATAGCTCCTTGAAAGGTATTAGGACCTCCAGTCAATCCAAAAGCTAAAACAACAAATTCAAAATGACCATTATGGGTTTGAAAAGTTGTTTTATACTCCTCACCAGGAGCCAATCTGATTTGGTGGTAGCCTGACCTCAAATCCAACTTAGAAAACCAACTAGCTCCTGCCAACTCATCCAACAAATCATCTATGACATGTATAGGAAATTTACTCTTCAGTATCAAAGCATTTAAGTATCTATAATCTACCACCATCCTCCAAGTGTTGTCTTTCTTTTTGACCAAAACAATTGGACAAGAAAAAGGACTAGTACACCTTCTAATGATCCCAGACTGCAGCAATTCAGCCGCTTACTTTTCCAACTCATCCTTAAGGTGATGAGCAACTCTGTAGGGTCTAATGGAAATAGGCCTAGCACAGGAATGAGAGGAATAGTATGATCAAACTCTCTTCTAGGAGGTAAACCAACAGGAGCCTCAAAAACTTCAAGATACTGATCCAAAATTTGTTGCAGTTCTTTAGAAACTGGTACCTCTTCCATTTCTATAAGAGAGTGAACAGAGACCACGTTAAAATGACTAGTATGAGCTTCAGGCTCCTATAATGTAACCAACTGCCCCTTCCTGGAGAAGGACATCCATTTTTCTTCCTAGTCTACTTGCATGGGGCTGTGCTGGGTCAACCAATCTAGGCCGAGAATGCCATCATAAGCTCCTGATGGCAGTAACTTGATGTTTGACACAAAGGAATGCTCCTGACAAGACCAGTTACAAGCAGGCAATTGGTACTGACTTGTTAACAAGGTTCCATGAGAAACTTTCACTGAAACAGGAGACAGGGTTTGCACCCCACAAAGCTCAGGTAAGATTTTTTCATCTAAAAATGTATGAGTGCTACTAGAGTCAACCGGAAATATCATAGGTATATTCTGAATCACTATTTGTAGTTTCATAGTTGTAGGACTAGGAGTGCCACTAACAGCAGCTTCAAAAATGCTCATAGAACTGACTTCAGTAGAATAGTCATTTTCTTCCACAACACTGGAACTTTCCTCTCCTTGGAACTAGTCAATTAATTCATGTACAACATGCAATTGAACATCTTTTTTGCACTGATGATCACAAGACCACCTTTCTCCACAAATGAAACAAAGACCTTTTGCCTTTCTGAAATTCCTAAGAGCAGACCACTTGTCCTCAACACTTGGTGGTTTGTCAGGTACACGTCTCTCTTCAGTGTGTTTAGGAGCTGAAGGACTGGCAACTGAAGATGCAGTTGAAACTTTCTTGGAGCAATCAGGCACACTAGTAGAAATAGTAGTAGCCACCAACTCTTCATGTAACAGAGCCAACTCAAAAGCAGTATCTAACTCCACTGGTTTCTGCAAGGCCACTTGTATACGAACATTTTGGTTCAACCCATCAATGAAATGAGTGACATAATGGAGAGCATCTGCTATTTCATACACAGATAATTGATCATAGAGCTCAGAAAATCGTTCCACATAATCAGCCACTGTACTAGTCTGAGCGATGTGAAACATGCGCCGAATGAGGACCTGATGCTGATTTTGGCCAAATCGACTCTGCAATAAATGATATGACTTAGTCCAAGAAGCCTTTGGACCACGGCGCTGCACCGACTCAAGCCACCGAGCAGCTGGACCTTCAAACTGGGAAGATGCAAGCAAAACTCACTGAGTCACTGGTGTGTTCCACTTCTAAAAATAATCCTCACACCGGTTTTGCCAGAGACGAGCATTAGTACCAACAAATCGGGGCAGTTCAACATGGGGTGCATGAACAATTTGATCCAGATGCTCTCGAGAATAAGAATCCACATGGGGGGAATTGTTTTTTGGGGTAATTGGCATCCCTAGAAGCACGAACAGGAGGAGGAACATAAGCGAATACCCGGCCACGCTGTTGCTTGTCGAATCTTGAGCTAGTTGCAGCCGCCTCTGCAGTCGCGGCAGCAGGCGACGCCGGTAATGATTTGTTGCTTCCCTTGTTAGCCGGATCCAGGGGAGCGTCCGCATCACCGTCGATCCGAATCTGGCCAATGTTGAAGCTGAGATCATCTCTGACACATTCAAGCTTGGCGAAGAGGCCATCGGCTTGGCAGAATTTTCATCGAACATCTGGCGTACATCCTTGATGGTCGCCGAGTGTTGGGCCTCCAGCTTGCGGTTGATGTCTTCATCGAACCCACTCCACAACAGATCGTATATGCAGCGCCCTTCCATCAACAGCTCCTCCATGGCCTCACGCCGGCGGCGAACTTTGTGGCGGGTGTAATGGATGTGACCCGGCAGCGCTAGGACGCGGCTCTGATACCAGATTGTCAGCACTCAATTCGAGTTCATGGAAGTATGGACAAAAATCTAGGGTTTGATCTATCTTACGAGCAGAGGAATTCCTCCCAACCTCCCTCACCCCTATCTCATGTTACGAGCTGGCCAAATGGCCATTTCTTCTCCGCCAAGTTCTTTGCTAAACAGGAGCAAAGTATATAAAGGTTTACAGGGTCAGACGACCCAGTCATGGCCTACAAGTCGGCTAGGAAGTTTAGTGCTTCTCTTGGGTCGGGCCGCCGACCCATCTTCATTATTTGAATCCTTATAGGTGCTTGCGATGTCCTAACAGAAAGGTTCAACCGCTCAAAAAAATAGAAAGGTTCAGCAGAAGTTGTACCAGCTTCTCAAGGGCAAGAAAGACGTGCACTTCACCTACGAGAGCGTCCGGCAGAATGGGATAAGGCGCGCCACCAAAGGTATGGCATCATCCAAGTTCTGCATTAACATCACCGGCGACACGCCCTCCTCGAACCACCTCTTCGACGCCATCGTCAGCCACTGCGTCCCCGTCATAATCAGCGATGAGATCGAGCTCCATTTCAAGGACGTCCTCGACTACTCGGAGTTCTGCGTGTTCGTCTGAGCCTCGGATGCTGTGAGGAAGGGCTCCCTGTTGCGCGTTCTTCAAGGCATGACACGGGACCAGTGGACTACCATGTGGAGAAGGTTGAAGAGGTCGCTCATCACTTTGAGTATCAGTACCCTTCGAAGACGAATGATGTTGTTCAAATGGTCTGGGCAGCGGTGGCTCGCAGGATGCATTCTCTGAAGCTGCAGCTCCACAAGACTCGCATGTATCAGAACACATTAAGATTCATGAAATGTCTAGCTATTTGGAGCTAGCTTGCAGCTTTGATCCCAGGTGAGAGCTGCTAAGAGCATCTCCACTAGCGCCCCCAACAGGCCCCCCAGGGTGAGTTTTTTTTTCCGCCGGCGCTGAAAAAAAAACCCAGTTGCCCCCCAGGACGCCAATTCCGCCGGTTCAGCCCATTTTTTGGCCCGGCGATCCCAGGCCGAACCCAGCGCACTGGGGGCGCTTGGGGGCTCCGGCGGAAGCAAAAGCAATGCATGGGACACCACTGTCAGACGAAAAATGTTTTTTGCACATCCAGATTCGCCCCCCGCGTGCACTACCCCTTCCGCCGCCGTGGCGATCCCGGCACCGCCTACCTGCCCGCCGCCGCTAGAAAGGCCATTTCCCCATCGGAAAGAGAGGGTCCGCCGCGGCAGCCTCCACCCCCGCTCCTGGGCGAGCTTTTCGGTGCTCCGGCCACGCAGGCGGGGATACCGGCGGATGAGCGCCTACCACGCCCGCTAGGTGTTCGGCGATTTGTCTGCTCGGCAATGGAATCGGACGACGAGGAGGCGTTCACGGCGCTGCTAGAGGAGGAAGCCGATGCCGACGCCCAGGATGAAGAGCAGCTCATGGTCCTTGCCGCTCTGGCCGGCCTGTTCGTGAGCAATGCAAAGCCGCGGCGAGGTGGCTCGGCGTCGGGCCGGCAGAAGGCAAAGCAGAGGCATCGACTGGAGGGCTATTGCTTTCTCTACGCCGACTACTTCGTCGATGCTCCACTGCCCGACGAGAAAGTATTTCGGCGCCGTTATCGTATGAGCCGAAAGCTCTTTCTCAGGATTGTGAATTCCATCCGGGAGTTTGATAGCTACTTCAAGTGCAAGAAGGATTGCACCGGCACACTTGGATTCACCTCACTCTAGAAGTGCACGACAGCTATGAGGATGCTTGCATACGGAGCTCCCGGTGATATACAGGAAGACTATGGACGCATGGCCGAGTCCACCACCATTGAATGTTTGTACAAGTTCTGCAGGGAAGTGTGGCAGTGTTTGGACCACAACACTTGCGATCACCCAATGCTGAAGGCACTGCTCGGATCCTAGCACAGAATGCAGCAAGAGGATTTGATGTCGCTTGAAACTGCGTCGGTATTTCCCCAAAAAGGAAGGGATGATGCAGTACAACTACGGTAGGTATTTCCCTCAGTTGTGAAACCAAGGTATCAATCCAGTAGGAGAATCAAGCAACACTATGTAAACAGTACCTGCACACAAGGAACAAATACTTGCAACCCGACGCGTAAGAGGGGTTGTCAATCCCTCCACAGTAAAAAAAATAGATAAATTTGTGGTAGATTGGATAAATAGCTCTCGGTAAAACACGAAATAAAATAAGTAATAAAAAAGTGCAGCAAGGTATTTTTGGGTTTTTGGAATAATAGATCTGAAAATAAAAGCGAATAAAAATAGATCTCAAAGCAAATATGATAAAGAATAGACCCGGGGGCCGTAGGTTTCACTAGTGGCTTCTCTCGAGAAATAGCACACGGTGGGTAAACAAATTACTGTTGGGCAATTGATAGAAGATCGAGTAATTGTGACAATATCCAAGGCAATGATCAATTTATAGGCATCACGTCCATGATTAGTAGACCGAAACAATTCTGCATCTACTACTATTACTCCACACATCGACCGCTATCCAGCATGCATCTAGTGTATTAAGTTCATGGAGAAACGGAGTAATGCAATAAGAACGATGACCTGATATAGATGAGATCTATTCATGTAGGAATAGCCCCCATCTTGTTATCCTTAATAGCAACGATACATGCGTGTCTTGCTGCCCCTTCTGTCATTGGGAAAGAACACCGGAAGATCGAATCCATCACAAAGCACCTCTTCCCATGGCAAGAAAAATTGATCTAGTTGGCCTAACTAAACCAAAGATTCGAAGAAGAAATGCGAGGCTATAAATAATCATGCATATAAGAGATCAAAACAAGACTCAAATAATATGCATGGATATAGATCTGATCATAAACTCAAAGTTCATTGGATCCCAACAAACACACCGCAAAAAGAGTTACATCAAATAGATCTCCAAGAGACCATTGTATTGAGAATCAAAAGAGAGAGAGAGGAAGCCATCTAGCTACTGCCTACGGACCCTTAGGTCTATGGTGGACTACTCACGCATCATCGGAGAGGCACCAATGAGGATGATGAACCCCTCCGTGATGGTGTTAGATTGGATCTCGTGGTTCTGGAACTTGCGGCGGCTGGAATTGTGTTTTGTCGACTCCCCTAGGGTTTCTGGAATATTTGGGAATTTATAGGGCGAAGAGGCGGTGCAGGGGACCTTCGTGGGGGCCACAACCGCCCTGGGCGCACCCTTGTGGGTTGTGCTCCCCACGTGCCTCCCCTCTGGTGCTTTCTTGGCCCATAAGGTGTCTTCTGGTCCAGAAAAAATCTCCAAAAAGTTTCACCGCGTTTGGACTCCGTTTGGTACTGATATTTTGGGAAGTAAAAAACAAGCAAAAAACAGCAAGTGGCACTGGGCACTATGTCAATAGGTTAGTCCCAAAAAAATGATATAAAGTTGCTATAAAATGAATATAAAACATCCAAGAATGATAATATAACAGCATGGAACAATAAAAAATTATAGATACATTGGAGACGTATCAGCATCCCCAAGCTTAATTCCTGCTCGTCCTCGAGTAGGTAAATGATAAAAACAGAATTTTTGATGTGGAATGCTGCCTAACATGTTCATCACATATTCTTTTCTTTTGTAGCATGGACATTTGGACTTTTATATGGTTCAAAGTAATAGTCTAGTTTTGACATGAAGATTTCAATACTCAAGCATATCAACAAGCAACAATGTCTTTCAAAATATCAACACTAAAGAAAGTAATCCCTAGCCTATCATGCTCAATCATTGATCCATTCACGAAACACACTCGCATATTAGCTACATCCAATGCTCAAGTATGATCATAGTGCTCCCTAGTTGGTGCTTTATAAGAGAAGATGGAGACTCAAATAAAAATAAAAATTGCATAAAGTAAATAGATAGGCCCTTCGCAGAGGGAAGTAGGGATTTGAAGAGGTGCCAGAGCTCAAAGCTTAAATTGGGAGATAAAAAAATTTGAGAGGCATACTTTTCCCGTCAACGAAAACAACCGAGTAATTCCCAACACTTTCCATGCTAGATATATCATAGGCGGTTCCCAAACATAAACTAAATTTTATTCTTTTTTCCACCATTCTGTCACAATCCACGGCTAGCCGTATCCACGGGTGCCTTCCATACCAACACTTTCCAACGAATTTATTATTTGATAACAAGTACATTTCTTTTTTCATTTCAGGACTGGGCATCCCTATTACTGCCGTACTCTCGTGCAATGACAAGTGAATAAACACTCATCTTGAGAATAACACATCTAGCATGGAAAATATTGGCCACCCCCTGCCGCTTCATGAGTGGTACGGGCACACAAAAGGAAATTCATTTTGAAAATTAGAGATGGCACATACAAATTTGCTTAGAACGGCACGGAAATACCGCATATAGGTAGGTATGGTGGACTCATGTGGCAAAACAGGTTTTAAGGATTTTGGATGCACAAGTAGTATTTCTACTTAGTACAAGTGGAGGCCAGCAAAAAGATTGATAAGCAACCAACCAAGAAACAAAAATTCACATAAGCGAGCATTAAGCATAACTAACACCGAATAATGCACCATAAGTAGGATGTAATTTCATTGCATAACTATTGACTTTCGTGCTTGCATAGGGAATTACAAACCTTAACACCAATATTCTTACTAAAGCATAATTATTCACCAGCATGACTCACATATCACTATCATCATATCTCAAAACTATTACAAAGAATCAAGTTTATTTTGTCCAATGATCTTCATGAAAGTTTTTATTATATTCCTCTTGAATATCTATCACTTTGCAACTAGTTTCGTATATTGCAATTGCTTTTAAATAGCTCAAACAAATTTAAGTGAAGAACATGAGCATAACATTTTTCGTCTCTCAAAAATTATATAAGTGAAGCATGAGAGAATTTCTTCAAAAATTTACTAACTCTCAAATAAATCTAAGTGAAGTATGAGAGCATTTCTTCAAAAATATTAAAGCACACCGTGCTCAAAAAAGATATAAGTGAAGCACTAGAGCAATTCCATAGCTCAAAAAAAATTAAGTGAAGCATAAAGAGCAATTCTAACAAATCATAGCATAATTTTGGCTCTCTCAAATAGGTGTGTCCAGCAAGGATACTTGTGACAAACTAAAAAGCAAAACAAGCAAAAACTCATATAATACAAGACGCTCCAAGCAAAACTCATGATATGTGACGAATAAAAATATAGCTCCAAGTAAAATACCGATGGTCGTTAGAAGAAAGAGGTGATGCCTTCCGGGGCATCCCCAAGCTTTGTTGCTTGGTTCTACTTGAATATTAACTTGGGGTGCCATGTCCATCCCCAAGCTTAGGCTCTTTTCACTCCTTATAACTTCATCCATCGTGATCTCACCCAAAACTTGAAAACTTCAATCACACAAACCTTAACAAAACCTTCGTGAGATCCTTTAGTATAAGAAAACCAATCTTTACTTTAAGTACAGTTGAAACCCCATTAAATTTTGTTATTGCATTATATCTACTGTATTCTAACTTTGCCATGGCTTATACCCCCCCGATACAATCCATAGATTCATCAAAATAAGCACACAATGCAAAGAAAACAGAATCTATCAAAAACAGAATAGTCTGTAAAGATGTGAATTTTTCCCATACTTATGTAACTCCAAAAATGATGAAAAATTAGGACAGCAGAGGAAATTTGTATATAAATCTTGTGTAAAAACTTCATAAATTTCCGTCGCTTCTGTGAATTTAAACAAGTCCGTTACTGGACGCAAAAGTTTTTGTTTTTCAACAAGATCAAATCAACTATCACCAAAGCTATCCCAAAGGCTTTACTTGGCACAAATACTAAATAAAACATAAAAAAAACAAAATCATAACAGAGGCATAATTGTGCAAACACTCCAGAACATAAAGAAAAAGGCAAAAATAAATTTTATTTATTGGGTTGCCTCCCAACAAGTGCTATCGTTTTATGCCCTTAGCTAGGCATAATTCATAGATTCAAGTATTGTCATATTTATTTTTTGATCCATAGGATGCCCTCATGATTGATTCATATGGTGGCTTAATTCTTGTTCTAGGGAAGTGTTCCATACCCTTTCTTAGTGGGAATCGAAATTTAATATTGCCTTCTTTCATATCAATCACGGCACCAATTGTACGTAAAAACGGTCTACCAAGTATAATTGGACAAGACGGATTGCAATCAATATAAAAAACAATAAAATCTATGGGCACATAATTTCTATTTGCAAGAATAATAACATCATTAATTCTTCCCAAAGGCTTTTTAATAGTAGAATCCACCAAGTGCAAATTAAGAGAGCATTCTTCAATATCGGTAAGACCAAGCATATCACATAAAGATTTCGGAATTGTGGAAACACTAGCACCCAAATCACATCAAGCAAAACACTCATAATTTTTAATCTTGACTTTAATGGTAGGTTCCCATTCATCATGTAATTTTCTAGGAATTGAAATCTCTAATTCCAACTTTTCTTCTAAAGCTTTCATCATGGCATCTACGATATGTTTAGTAAAAGCTTTATTTTGTTCATAAGCATGGGGTGAATTTATTATGGATTGCAACAAAGAAATACATTCAATCAAAGAGCAATTATCATAATTAAAGTCTTTGTATTCCAAAAGAGTGGGCACATCACTAGTTAAAGTTTTGACCTCTCCAAACCCACTTTTATCAATTTTCTCATCAAGATTTTCACCCTTCGAATTATCGGGACGCCCTCTAGCTAAAGTTGACTCTTCTTCAGTCCCTTTATCATCAAGTCTAATATTACTATACAAGGAATCAATAGAAGAAACACCAATCATTTTAGGGACATTTACATCTGTGCCCCTAACTCGAACCCACTACTCAGATTTGCCCCTCCGCCGTTAAGTCAGTACTCAGAAATGCCCTTCCGTACAGTACTGTAGCACTTTCCATCCAATATTGTAGCACTTTCCGTCTGCTACAGTAAACATGGGACTCTGACGGTCAAAGGCCTTTGACTGAACGGAAGGGCATTTCTGAGTAGTGACTTAACGGCAGAGGGGCAAATTTGAGCACGCTTTGAAATTAGGGGCAAATCTGAGTAGGTGGTTCGAGTTAGGGGCAGAAATGCAAATGGTCCATCTAATAAAGATAGATATAAAAGATAAATAAAAGGCAAAATAAAGTAAAGGTAAATAAATTGTAGCAAGGTATTTT
The DNA here is from genome assembly GCA_011799875.1 of Thinopyrum elongatum. Taxonomy (NCBI): domain Eukaryota; kingdom Viridiplantae; phylum Streptophyta; class Magnoliopsida; order Poales; family Poaceae; genus Thinopyrum; species Thinopyrum elongatum. The sequence goes on along the minus strand of CM022301.1, from coordinate 463,673,273 downwards.
TGGGTTTTGGGTTTTATAGATATGAAAATATATGATGGAAAATAGACCCGGGGGGCATAGGTTTCACTAGAGGCTTCTCTCTCGAAGAAAACATACGGTGGGTAAACAAATTACTGTTGAGCAATTGATAGAAAAGCGCATAATTATGAAGATATACAAGGCAATGATCATGAATATAGGCATCACATCCGTGACAAGTAGACCGAAACGATTCTGCATCTATTACTATTACTCCACACATCGACCGACTCCTTCCTGCATCTAGAGTATTAAGTTCAAGAGAACAAAGTAACGCATTAAGCAAGATGACATGATGTAGAGGGATAAACTCAAGCAATATGATATAAACCCCATCTTTTTATCCTTAATGGCAACAATACAATACAATTTGTGCCTCTCTACCCCTGCTGTCATTGGGTGAGGACACTGCAGGATTGAACGCATCACAAAGCACCTCTCCCATTGCAAGATAGATCAATCTAGTTGGCCAAACCAAATCAATAGATCGGAGAGAAATACAAAGCTATTTAAATCATGCATAAAAGAGTTCAGAGAAGACTCAAATAATATTCATAGATAATCTTTCATCGGATCTCAACAAACACACTGCAAAAGAAGATTACATTGGATAGAACTCCAAGAACATCAAGGAGAACATTGTATTGAAGATCAAATAGAGAGAAGAAGCCATCTAGCTACTAGCTATGGACCCGTAGGTCTATGGTAAACTACTCACACATCATCGGAAGGGCAGCAAGGTTGGTGTAGAGGCCCTTCGTGATCGAACCCCCTCCGGCAGAGTGCCAAAAAAGGCCCCAAGATGGGATCTCACGAGAACAGAGGCGGAAAAGTATTTTTGTGGACACTTCTGGTATAGGGGGAATATTTGAGAATATATAGTGCTGGAATTAGGGTTAGGAGGTCTACGAGGGGCCCACAAGCCCTGGGGGCGCCCCCTGGGGCGCTCCCCTACGGCTTGTGGCCACCTCGTAGGTATTCTGGCCTCCTCTCTAAGTCTCGTGGGTTTCTTCTGGTCCATGAAAAATCACCGTAAAGTTTTATTCCGTTTGGGCTCCGTTTGATATTCCTTTCTGTAGAAGTCAAAATAAGGAAAAACACAACAACTGGCACTGGGCACTAGGTTAATAGGTTAGTCCCAAAAAATGATATAAAATAGTACCAAAATGCATATAAAACATCCAAGATGGATAATATAATAGCATGGAAAAATCAAAAACTATGGATACGTTGGAGACGTATCATTCGGCTTTTAAACCGATCCCATACCTGTATGTCAGCGGATAGGAGATTGGCAATCCCCTCATGCCCTGTTCGGGCCGCTCCGAGGTATGCGTCCACTGAATTAAACACATTAAATTCCTGATCGAAAAAAGCAATGTGGCGCAAGGATTCCCTCCGCCGTCGGTGATTCATCACACTTTCAACCTTGGAATTAGTAACCGAGACATCTTCTGGATCTTCCAAAGACGGGTCTGCGGCAGCATCTTCCGCATTGACCCCGGCCCGAGCCGAAGACCCAAGTTCGGGGTTACGACCCGACACCCCCTGGATGTCTTCGGACAGTAGTGGTGGTACTCTTCTTCTGCAAGTCTCAGTAATGTTAAAAGGGGCCCCTGGTGGAACTTACGCAACAACTTTGGCTGTACTACCTTTGGGCCGATGGTGCTGTCGATGCAGTTCCCGTGGCTACTTTACGTTTGGAAGAACCATTGTTGTTCGGTGCCAACGTATTCGGCGCCGCTCCCGTTGACGTTCGGCGCGTAATTCGCCGGCCCTTGAGAGTAGAAGTTAGCTGTAGCGATCCGACCTCAGATGGTCAAATCTCTGTGTTCAAGTGTCATCCCTGGATCGGTAATGCTGACACACACAGTACTCGAAGGATTTATAACAGAGTGCAATCACACACTTATTACACCGAATGTCTCAAAAGAGAACTTATTACAATAAATATGGCTTAAGGCCATCTAAATAAGATAACAGCGGAAGGCTTGGAAGATAAAGTGAGTCCATCAACTCCAACGGCATAGCTGAGTGCACGACAACGACCTAGCGCACCTTACTCTTCGTCTGAAAAGTCTGCAACATGATATGTTGCAGCCCGAAACGGGTCAGCACATGGAATATGCTGGCAATATAACATAGTAGAGCAATGAACAGATAAATGTTATCACTACATGCATACATGGCTGGTGGAAAAGCTCTAGGGTTATATTGTTTTGCGAAAAAGCCAATTTTTCCCTACATCAACGGAATATGTTTTATTTAACTATTATGGTGGTTGTTAAACATTGAGAAGGTAAATCCCCATCTCAATCCCAATTAAAAGTAATCATTAAACCCAACAAATTAATTTAGAGTGATGGGATCAAATCAATAATTCAAGTACCAGATACTCAAGATGTCCATAACCGGGGACACGGCTAACCATGATTAGTTTATACACTCTGCAGAGGTTTGTGCACTTTTCCCCACAAGACTCGATCTCCTCCGTTGGATTTCTCGCACTACATGGTGTTTGAGAAACGGATGACCGAGACACAGTCTTTCAGAAGCATTAACTCTTTACTCTGGGTAGACAGTTACACCTACTTTCCCCTACATCTGCTAGCCTACCACTAAAAGAGGTCATGCAACATACTCAACTATGCTAGAGCCCATAATAGCTTGTGGCTGCACACGGAAGTTTCTAGCATGAATAATCTTATGATCCCTTTGAGCCTGGGTGGCAAACCAAAAAGACAACACTGGTATATCCCCAGGTGCCTGCAACCAATCCACCCAGATGTGTATTTAAGTAGCCACCTTAAGTTAACCATTAATTAACAATCTCACATCTGTCATGGATACACTCAAACCCAATCCACGTCTACGAGCATAGCATGGCAATATAAGCATAGCGTAGAAGTAACTCCCAAGGTTTGGTAATAAAGGGCAATAGGTTCTACCTCATCATCTACTTCCCAATACCCACAAGTTAATCACATCCTAATCATGCAGTGTTTGAGGATTGAAACTAATGCATAAAAACTGGGTAATGAAGGGATATGATCAATGTGTTACTTGCCTTGCTGACGTTCTGCAAACCCTAGAGACTCGTAGTAGCACGCTTCGCACTCCGGGAATTCTATCGCAACCAAACAATAGCATACATAAGCAATCAAGCATAGATGCAAGGGTAAAACTCAAATAAGAAGATCAAATCTGAAAGTTCAACTGAAGAGATTCGATCTGCAAAAAGAATCAATCGAATCGGAGCTACGAAACTGAAACTACGGTCAAAAGAACTTCGAAAACAAATCGGCTTGAAACCAAATTTTAATTTGTTAAAATCATGTTCAAGTTGATTAAACAGAAAGAGGGGTTCGAGACGAAGATTTTGGCGTTGGTTTCACTGGATTTGGACGAACGGTCTAGAAACGGCGAGGGTTTGAAGATCAGGGGCTAATCTGCGATAAAAAAATAATCGCGGATAGGTCCCTGGCCGAAAAAGAAAAATCTATCGGACGAACGTCCGCTAACAGAGACGAACGGACGAACGCATTTGTTTAAAACGAACTAACGAGCGGGCGCTTGCTAAATAACGAAACCGAACGGATCTAACAAAAAAAAAACCGAACTAGAGTTTAAAAAAAAACCGAGATGGTTTTTACCTAAATCGAAAAAAAACCGGCGGCGAGATCCGGCGGCTTCCGGCGAGTCCGGGCGGCGGCGGCGGCGGCGGGCTGCGCGGGCGGCGGCGCAGCTGCGCGGGCGGCGGCGCGGCTGCGCGGGGCGGCGGGGCAGGCGGCGCGCGGGCGCGGCAGCAGGCGGCGGCGCGGGCGGCTGTAAGCGGCGGCGGCACTGGCGGCGGGCGGCGGCTGCGGGGCAGCTGCTGCTGCTGCTTGGAGGGGAGAGGGGCGGCTCGGCTTATAAAGGCCCGGGGGGCAGGGCCGGCTTGGGGAAGGGGGCGGCGCCGGCGGCTCAGGGTCGGACTCCCCGAGTCCGTCGCGAGCACGATGACGGGTGGCGGCGCGGCCTGGCTCGGCTGGGCCTTCGGTCCAGTCGGGCGAAAAGTTTTTTTAAAAAAATAAATTCCACCGAAAGAAAATCCTAATAAAATAAAAAAATTCCAAAAATGCCAAAAACAATTTTCACCGTCTAAATAGAATATTTAGAACAAAGTGAACATTTTCTTGGCCTAAAAAATGCAATTTTGAAAAATGCATATTTTTCCTTATTCAAATAAAATAGCAATAAAATCCAAATAAAATTATTTATTTGATTTTAACATTTTTCCTCCAATATTTCTTTTATTTTGGAGAAGTCATTTTATCTCCTCTCTTATGTTTTTGTATTGGAAATATTTTTGGAGAGAAAAATAATTAAAACCAAAATGATCCTCTTTTCAATATTTGAGAAAAATTCAAATATGAAAATAAATGAAATCCCCAACTCTCTCCGTGGGTCCTTGAGTTGCTTAAGATTTCTAGGATCACAAACGAAATGCAAATAAAATATGATATGCATATGATGACCTATGTATAACATTCCAAATTGAAAATTTGGGATGTTACAAACCTACCCCCCTTAAGATGAATCTCGTCCTCGAGATTCGGGTTGGCTAGAAAATAGGTGTGGGTGGAATTTCCGTAGATCTTCCTCTCATTCCCAGGTGGCTTCATCCTCGGTATGGTGGCTCCACTGAACTTTGCAAAACTTGATAACCTTGCTGCGTGTAACTCTGCTGGCAAACTCGAGAATCTTAACGGGTTTCTCCTCGTAGGTCACATCACTATCCAACTGAATTGCTTCCAGGGGTACTGTATCTCTCAGAGGAATATCGGCCATCTCAGCATGGCACTTCTTCAACTGGGAAACGTGAAACACATCATGAACTCCTGATAGTCCGTCGGGTAACTCAAACTTGTAGGCCACCTCTCCCATACGTTCCAAAACTCAGTATGGTCCTACAAATCTCGGGGCTAACTTTCCCTTGACTCCAAAGCGTTTAACTCCTCGCAGAGGTGACACACGAAGATATGCTTTGTCTCCGATTTCTTAGACTACCTCCTTGCGCTTGGTATCGGCATAACTCTTCTGTTTGGACTGAGCTACCTTCAGTCTATCCCAAATCAACTTAACCTTCTCTTCAGACTCTTTAATCAAATCTGGTCCAAACAACTGACGGTCTCCAACTTCATCCCACATCAACGGTGTCCTGCACCTCCTTCCATACAAAGCTTCAAAAGGAGCCATCTTCAAACTGGCTTGGTAGCTGTTGTTGTATGAGAACTCCGCGTAGGGCAAATTGTCATCCCAACTCGATCCGTAATCTAGTGCACAAGCTCTCAACATGTCCTCCAGAATCTGATTGACTCTCTCGGTCTGTCCATCTGTCTGTGGATGAAAGGCTGTACTAAACTCTAGCCTGGTACCCAAGGTCTGGTGCAGCTGGTGCCAAAACTTTGAAGTAAACTGTGTTCCTCTATCTGAGACGATGGTCCTCAGAACTCCATGCAGACATACGATCCTGGTCATATATATCTTGGCCAACTTTGCACTCGTATAGGTGGTTTTCACTGGAATAAAGTGAGCCACTTTGGTCAAACGATCCACTACTACCCAGATAGAATCATATCCCGATCGGGTCCTGGGTAATCCGGTGATAAAATCCATGCCAAGCTTATCCCACTTCCATTCGGGTATCGGCATAGGCTGCAGTAATCCTGCTGGCTTCTGATGTTCTGCTTTCACTCTCTGACATACATCACATATGGCTACATACTCGGCAATGTCCTTTTTCATACCAGTCCACCAGAAACACTCCTTCAGATCCAAATACATCTTGGTGTTTCCGGGGTGTATCGAGTATGGCGAGTCATGAGCTAACTGTAGTATCAACTTCCTGATCTCTGCATTATTGGGTACATAAACACGGCCCTCAAACCATAAAGTTTCGTACTCATCCTCACAAAAACATTTGGCTTTTCCTTTGTTCATCCTCTCCTTTATCTCAGCAATTTCCTTATCATCGTTCTGGGCTGCTCGAATCTTCCCCAATAATGTTGACTGAACTTCTAATGCTGCAACAAAACCTCTAGGAACTATCTCCAAACAAAGCTCCCTGAGATCTTCGGCTAACTCCTTTGGCAATCCTCCGCTTACGAGGGTATTGACATAACTCTTCCGGCTCAAAGCGTCTGCTACGACATTGGCCTTTCCTAGGTGATAATGCAACTTCATATCATAATCCTTTATAAGCTCCAACCATCTCCTCTGCCTGAGATTCAGCTCGTTCTGTGTGAAAATGTAATTCAAACTCTTATGATCCGTGTACACATCACAACGATTCCCAATAAGAAAATGTCTCCAGGTCTTGAGTGCATGAACTACAGCTGCTAACTACAAATCATGCGTAGCATAATTCAACTCATGCGGTCGAAGCTGACGTGAGGCATATGAGACAACTCTTCCATCCTGCATAAGTACACCTCCAAGTCCTAAGCGAGAAGCATCGCAATACACTTGGAAATCCTTGCGTATATCCGGCAGAATCAACACTGGGGCTGTAACCAAACGTTTCTTCAGCTCCTGAAAACTTGCCTCACATTCATCTGTCCATTTGAACTTGGTGTCCTTCTTCAGTAACTCCGTCATAGGCTTCGCAATCTTAGAAAAATTCTCAATAAATCTCCGATAATATCCTGCAAGTCCAAGAAAGCTGCGGATCTCTCCCACTGAGGTGGGTGCCAACCACTCAGTGAGTGACTGAACCTTGGTGGGGTCTACTGCTATACCTTCTCCTGATATAACATGTCCAAGAAATCCAACTTCCTTCAACCAAAACTCACATTTGCTGAACTTGGCATACAACTGATGTTCCCTGAGCTTCTCGAGAACTAAACACAAATGCTCCTTGTGTTCCTCTTCATTCTTCGAGTACACCAAGATATCATCAATGAACACCACGACAAACTTATCCAAGATCTCCATGAACACTTTATTCATCATACTCATAAAATAGGCAGGGGCATTAGTTAATCCAAATGACATAACCGTATACTCATATAGCCCATACCTTGTGGTGAAGGTTGTCTTAGGTATATCCTGTTCTCGGATCTTCAACTGGTGGTATCCTGATCTCAGATCGATCTTGGAGAACACTTTAGCTCCTTGCAACTGATCAAACAAATCATTGATCATCGGCAGTGGGTACTTGTTCTTGATCGTCACTTCATTCAATGCACGATAATCAACAACCATTCTCAATGATCCATCCTTCTTCTCAACCAAGAGCACTGGGGCTCCCCACGGTGATGAACTTCGTCGAATGTAACCTTTCTCCAATAACTCCTTGATCTGCTTCTTAATCTCCTCCAGATCATTTGCGGGCATCTGGTATGGTCTCTTCGATATCGGTCCGATGCCTGGCAACAGCTCTATCAAAAACTCAATGTCTCGATCCGGCGGCATGCCTGGTAACTCCTCTGGAAATACATCTGGGTAATCCTTCACTACTGGCACTTCCTCCTGAACAACTCCTGAGAGGGAATTTATTTGGGTTCTCCTTGACATATGCCTGGATACATACTTGATCCTTTTTCCCTCCGGGGTGGTGAGCAGAATTGACTTACTGGCGCAATCGATGTTTCCTCCATACATCGATAGCCAATCCATGCCTAGTATCACATCCAATCCTTGTGACTCCAAAATTATTAAGTCTGAGGGGAACACGTGCCTACCTATGGTCAATGGCATCTGAAAACATCCTTGACTTACCATATACTCCGCTCCTGGTGAGCTTACTAGCATAGGTGTCCTAAGAACTTTAGTGGGCAACTTATACTTATCCACAAATCCCCTTGAAATGTATGAATGCGATGCACCAGTATCAAAAAGAACGATTGCAGTAAATGACTTAACCAAAAACTTACCTATAACTGCATCTGGCTGCTCTTCAACCTCCTCCACATTAACGTGGTTCACTTGTCCCCTGTTGAAAGGGTTGGGCTTCTTCCCAGAGCTTCCATTGCCATTACCATTCTTCGGTTCAGGACACTCATTGGCATAGTGTCCGGTCTTCCCGCACTTGAAACAAGTAATGTGACTTTGATCCTTCTTGCCGGGTGTGGCTGGGTTAGAGCGGTTCTGATTGCTGCCTGCTCCATTCCCGTTTCCATTCTTGGGGCCACTGTGGTTATGCGAACTTCCTCCATTGTGAGTATGGCCTCCATGGTTATGTGTATATCCTCCCGAGTTCGGGGTAAAACGAGGCTTCTGCTGAGCTCCTGAATTGTACTTCCCTTGTCCATACTTCCTTTTGCGGCTCTCAATCTGTTGCTGCTTCCCTTCAATCATAAGAGCCCGGTCTACCAACTCCTGGTAGTTAGCGAATGTTGCTACCATCAGCTGCATGCTCATCTCATCATTCAACCCTTCCATAAACTTCTCCTGCTTCGCGGCATCAGAGGCCACATCATCCGGGGCATAGCGAGCTAACTTACTGAACTCATCCACGTACTGCCCCACAGTACGGTCTCCCTGGCGCAAGTTGCGAAACTCACGCTTTTTCATGCTCATAGCTCCAGTTGAGACATGTGCAGTGCGGAATGCTTGCTGAAACTGATCCCAGGTGACATTGGCTATAGGGAATGTGGCTGTGTAATTCTCCCACCATGAGGCTGCGGCTCCATCCAATTGATGTGCGGCAAAACGCACCTTCTCAGCATCTGTGCATCCTGCGGTGGTCAACTCCCTTCCAATCCTGCGTAGCCAGTCATCAGCAACTATTAGCTCGGTGCTACTGGAAAACACCGGCGGCTGCAACCTCAGAAAACGGGCTAGGTTGTCAACTGGAGGTGGGGGCGGTGGGTTGTGGTTGTTGTTGTTGCCTTGGTTCTGGACTAGTATCTTCATCAAGGCATTCTACTGCTGGATCAACTGTGTGATCTCCGGTGGGAAGACAAATCCGGTGTCGCGTCTCGGAGGCATCTGATGGGTTTAGAGGGGAGAGATTAGAATATAGTGAGGTCCAATGAGAAAGCACTACCCATATGCACATGGGACAAACACATTCATATCACACCAAATCAATTCAAGCAGGGGCTTACAATCGATCTAACTATCATTACAAAAGTGCTCGGACTACTACTATATACATGGGGAAATACTACTAATCATATGGTGGTCATCTAGAAATTTTGATCGGTGGAAGACTCCATGATATCCGCTCCAGCTTTGTCTTCATAGTCATCATCACTACTGTCGGGGTCGGAGTCGGTGTCGTCGATGATGATGTAGTCCTCGGGATGGTTGTCATCTCCTCTTGGCGCGGGGTCTCCCATGAATACTCCTAGCTTCCTTGTAAGGTCGTCATTCTTCTCCACTAGTATTGCGATTTCCTCCTCGTATCCATTGCGTGTAGACTTGAGTTCCTCTTCTAGCTCCATGTTCCTGGTCATCACCTTCTTCAAATCTATCATGCTTGCGCACATCTGGTTCTCCTGTCGACGAATGTGCTGGTTTAACTCCTGGATGAAAGCTGCAATGGACCTGTTTCTCCTGGTGCTAATCATCTCCCATTGCTCATCTCGGCGCCCACATATCTGGTAGATTGTGTCCTTAAGATCTTTGTGATAAACATCACCGATGCGTCCCATGGCGATGTGGGCTGCCATGCTCTTACCTAGACTCCAGGTTGCTGCATCAAAGGAAAACTCTATGGACTTGGTAACTGGCATGAACGTCCTTCCTGGAACTTGAACTCGAATCATCCAACGCTCCTCTTCTGGTAAAGTGGCGGTGTAGGTCCCGGTGAAGCTTGGTATTCCGATGTTCAGGTACTTAGTGATTTCCTTCAAGTGTCTCCCAAAGGGTGTGTCTTCATCCGGTTGTGCAAACTTGTTCCTTGAGTCTGCCATCCTAGAGAGTAGAAGATGAAGAGAGTCAGAAATGAGTAGAGAAGAGTGTCCTATGGCTTTTCTTAGTGGTCGTGTCTTACAGTCAGCATGTGCTCTGATACCATCTTGTAGCGATCCGACCTCAGATGGTCAAATCTCTGTGTTCAAGTGTCATCCCTGGATCGGTAATGCTGACACACACAGTACTCGAAGGATTTATAACAGAGTGCAATCACACACTTATTACACCGAATGTCTCAAAAGAGAACTTATTACAATAAATATGGCTTAAGGCCATCTAAATAAGATAACAGCGGAAGGCTTGGAAGATAAAATGAGTCCATCAACTCCAACGGCATAGCTGAGTGCATGACAACGACCTAGCGCACCTTACTCTTCGTCTGAAAAGTCTGCAACATGATATGTTGCAGCCCGAAACGGGTCAGCACATGGAATATGCTGGCAATATAACACAGTAGAGCAATGAACAGATAAATGCTATCACTACATGCATACATGGCTGGTGGAAAAGCTCTAGGGTTATATTGTTTTGCGAAAAAGCCAATTTTTTCCTACATCAATGGAATATGTTTTATTTAACTATTATGGTGGTTGTTAAACATTGAGAAGGTAAATCCCCATCTCAATCCCAATTAAAAGTAATCATTAAACCCAACAAATTAATTTAGAGTGATGGGATCAAATCAATAATTCAAGTACCAGATACTCAAGATGTCCATAACCGGGGACACGGCTAACCATGATTAGTTTATACACTCTGCAGAGGTTTGTGCACTTTTCCCCACAAGACTCGATCTCCTCCGTTGGATTTCTCGCACTACATGGTGTTTGAGAAACGAATGACCGAGACACAATCTTTCAGAAGCATTAACTCTTTACTTTGGGTAGACAGTTACACCTACTTTCCCCTACATCTGCTAGCCTACCACTGAAAGAGGTCATGCAACATACTCAACTATGCTAGAGCCCATAATAGCTTGTGGCTGCACATGGAAGTTTCTAGCATGAATAATCTTATGATCCCTTTGAGCCTGGGTGGCGAACCAAAAATACAACACTGGTATATCCCCAGGTGCCTGCAACCAATCCACCCAGATGTGTATTTAAGTAGCCACCTTAAGTTAACCATTAATTAACAATCTCACATCTGTCATGGATACACTCAAACCCAATCCACGTCTACGAGCATAGCATGGCAATATAAGCATAGCGTAGAAGTAACTCCCAAGGTTTGATAATAAAGGGCAATAGGTTCTACCTCATCATCTACTTCCCAATACCCACAAGTTAATCACATCCTAATCATGCAGTGTTTGAGGATTGAAACTAATGCATAAAAACTGGGTAATGAAGGGATATGATCAATGTGTTACTTGCCTTGCTGACGTTCTGCAAACCCTAGAGACTCGTAGTAGCACGCTTCGCACTCCGGGAATTCTATCGCAACCAAACAATAGCATACATAAGCAATAAAGCATAGATGCAAGGGTAAAACTCAAATAAGAAGATCAAATCTGAAAGTTCAACTGAAGAGATTCGATCTGCAAAAAGAACCAATCGAATCGGAGCTACGGAACTGAAACTACGGTCAAAAGAACTTTGAAAACAAATCGGCTTGAAACCAAATTTTAAATTGTCAAAATCATCTTCAAGTTGATTAAACAGAAAGAGGGGTTCGAGACGAAGATTTTGGCGTTGGTTTCACTGGATTTGGACGAACGGTTTAGAAACGGCGAGGGTTTGAAGATCGGGGGCTAATCTGTGATAAAAAATAATCGCGGATAGGTCCCTGGCCGAAAAAGAAAATCTATCAAACGAACGTCCGCTAACAGAGACGAACGGACGAACGCGTTCGTTTAAAACGAACTAACGAGCGGGCGCTTGCTAAATAACGAAACCGAAGAAAAACCGAACGGATCTAATAAAATAAAAAAAAACCAAACTAGAGTTTTAAAAAAACTGAGACGGTTTTTACCTAAACCGAAAAAAAACCGGCGGCGAGATCCGGCGGCTTCTGGCGAGTCCGGGCAGCGGCGGCGGGCTTGGCGACGGCGGCTGGCTCCGCGGGCGGCGGCGCGGCTGCGCGGGGCGGCGAGGCAGGCGGCGCGCGGTCGCGGCAGCAGGCGACGGTGAGTGGCGGCGGCGCTGGCGGCGGGCGGCGGCTGCGGGGCAGCTGCTGCTGCTGCTTGGAGGGGAGAGGGGCGGCTCGGCTTGCAAAGGACCGGGGGGGCAGGGCCGGCTTGGGGAAGGGGGCGGCGCCAGCGGCTCGGGGTCGGACTCCCCGAGTCCGTCGCAAGCACGACAACGGGTGGCGGCGCGGCCTGGCTCGGCTGGGCCTTCGGCCCAGTCGGGCGAATTTTTTTTTTTTAAATAAATTCCGCCGAAAGAAAATTCTAATAAAATAAAAAAATTCTAAAAATACCAAAAACAATTTTCACCATCTAAATAGAATATTTAGAACAAAGTGAACATTTTCTTGGCCTAAAAAACGCAATTTTGAAAAATGCATATTTTTCCTATTTCAAATAAAATAGCAATAAAATCCAAATAAAATTATTTATTTGATTTTAACATTTTTCCTCCAATATTTCTTTTATTTTGGAGAAGTCATTTTATCTCCTCTCTTATGTTTTTATATTGGAAATATTTTTGGAGAGAAAAATAATTAAAACCAAAATGATCCTCTTTTCAATATTTGAGAAAATTCAAATATGAAAATAAATGAAATCCCCAACTCTCTCCATGGGTCCTTGAGTTGCTTAAGATTTCTAGGATCACAAACGAAATGCAAATAAAATATGATATGCATATGATGACCTATGTATAACAATCCAAATTGAAAATTTGGGATGTTACATCAGCACGCTTGGGGTAGCGCGAGGCAAGCGCCCCATTCGGGAAGTGGCCTTCCTGTTACTTACAACGGAAGAAGGGAGGGCCCCAGGGTGATCGGCGAGGAGGGACACCTTGGTACCATCAAGGCTTTCCTGGAAAAAGACCCCGTCCTCGAAATCGATGGACGTCTCGGGATCGTCGTGAAATCCTGGGTCATTGTCATGAGAATGGCTCTGTGGTTGAGGAGAGGGGCAGCTAATGGACTCGACCTGGCACCTCCAGTTCTGTTCGGAAAAATAGTGGATCTGGTAAGTATACGGATGAATCAACCGAACTGTGCGATAAGATTAAACTTACCCCTTCTGGGGGGTTGTAACTTGCGTAGCCATCCCTGTTCCTTACAAGGGCAAACTCTTCTTCTTCTCCTTTGAAGAGATCGGTTAGTATTGTGGCCATGGTAGCTTGATTATCCGGCCCTTGTCTCTTGTAGCGGGTGGCGTCGCTTGTCCCGTTATAGCACCACATAGGGTGCATTCTCTGTTGAAGAGGTTGTACGCACCGAGCTATGACAGTGGCCATCACATCAAACACGGTCAACTTGATGTGGGTTAGCAGCCAGAAGTTGCACTTCGGCACTTTCTTTCTGGGACGGACTCTTGGGCCGCCAATTGAACCGTTTCTTTAAGGGAACATTGGAGTATTCGGCTAGCCCCATCCGAACTGGGTCGGATAGGGGGACGTCTTCGATATAAAACCATTCCGACGTCCATTCTTCGGGGTCCCGATGGGATACCCCGTTCCGGCTATGCGCCATACCTCGGCTCCACCGACTTCAAGAATTGAGTCCCCGCGGGTACGGGGGACGAGACAGAAATACTTCCTCCACAACTCGAAATGGGCCTCGCAGCCTAAGAACATCTTGCAAAGGGCAACGAAGCCGGAAATATGCAGTATGGCTCCACGGGTGAGGTGGTGGAGCTGGATCCCGTAAAACTCTAGCAAGCCTCGCAGGAAAGGGTGGATGGGGAAGCCTAGACCTCGTAGAAGGAAGGACACGAAACATACCCTCTCTTCCCTATTTGGGGCAGGGAAGTTCTCTGCGAAGGCCTAACCATCCACGGAAATCAGTCCGGCACGGACAGGGATGAGATCTGCTGCAGGGAGATACCCTTGCGTCTGGAGATTGCTCAGCTGGAGGCGTGAAACCGAGCAGCTCGCCCAGTCACCCGGGAGAGGGCCGTGAGGACGTGAGGATGAACCAGGGGCGCCGGCCATTTGAACCGAGGATTCTTTGGGATGGTCTCTTGCGAAGGGATGGGTTAACCGCTTGGCGCGCTCCTGATCTATTTAATGGCCACGCCTCCTGGTCTTGGAAGGGCGTTTTTGTAAAAGAGCGCTGGACTATTCGCCTTCTAAAGGGTACGCGCAAATCGAGGGGTGTCTTTAACCCCTGATAAAAATTAATGTTGGGGGCCCACCTATCACTTGACGGACTAGGAGGTCATCGGCGGCCGCACTACTGAAGTAGCCGAACAAGGAAAGGATGAGGAACTCGCCCGCAAGCCGAAGACTTTGGAATACACAATACAGCTGATGATTATGCACTCCGGGGTTGGAGGCCAGTTCGGGGGCTACTGAGGGAGTCCTGCACCAGGGGGGCCTCGGGCTGCCGGCCTAACTCTCATGGGCCGGACAGGAGGGCCGCACTATTAACCGTTAGAAGACCGAACTATGAAGAGACTTTGTATCCTACGAGAAGACCTTTGATGCCTTGGTGTGTCCTCCAAGTCATGATGAGAAGAATCGGCATGTTTATCCTCCCCTTGTAACTGACCATGTGTAACCCTAGCACCCCTGGTGTCTATATAAACCAGAGGGTTTAGGCCGTAGAGGCTAGAACAACAACCATCATCCTACTAGTTAGCGATTAGTTTATCTGATCTTGTGGTAGCAGATTGACTCTGTAATCCTCATATACACAAGCAATATAATCAAGCAGGACGTAGGGTTTTACCTCTTAGAGAGGGCCCGAACCTGGGTAAACATCATGTCCCTAGTCCCTTATTCCCCATTGATCCAAGATCCACAGCTCGGGACCCCCTACCCAAGATCCGCCGGTTCTAACACCGACAGTCGGGATGTCGGGTCCGACGTGGCGGGCGTACCCGGGCGCCCCCATATTTGGCTGGATATGGGGGTGCCGGTCAGCCTGGACATTTGAGGGCCGTTTGAGGGGCCCGTCTGGGTCAAAAAATAGTGACCGGGTAGCCCGCCCGGGTGTATGAGGCGGGTTTGAGGCGCCCGGCTGTAGATGCTCTCACTCCTTCTCTTTCGACATACTCCCTCCGGTCCTTTTTACTTCGCATGTTAGGTTTGTGTCAAGTCAAATTTTACAAATTTTGACCAAATTTATATTAAAAAACATCAACATCTACAATATCAAATATATATATTATAAAACTACATTTCATAATAAATCTAACAATGCTAATTTAGCATTATGAATGTTGATAGTTTTTACTATAAGTTTGGTCAAAGTAGAGATACTTTGACTTCGGACAAAACTTATATGCAGACTAAAAAGGACCGGAGGGCGTCTCCGCGCACCGTTTCGATTTGACACGTGACATGTCATGAGCAGTGGTGAAACCAAAAAAATATGTATAGGGGGCGCTCAAATAGGTTGGGGGGGGCCAAAATGCTACAAAACAGTTTTTTAGCAACAAGTAATTACTAATTCTGCGGCAAATTAGCACTAAATTTCTGATCTTAGAGGGGTCAGGCCCCTGCTGGTCCCCCAGTCTCCGCCACTCGTCATGAGTAGGGTCATAGCCAGCCACCAGTCCACCACACAATGGAAGTCCTTGTGGGTGTGGTTGGTTTCTCACATCGATTTTGGCACCATTGTATTTGTGGCCCGATAGAGTCTCGTCGAGCTAATACAACCTCCATATCATGTTCTACACTTTTTTTAATAGCCCACAAAGCCTCGAGCTACATGAGAGCAGAAACAGACGCACGACGTTTGGTTGTGAGTGTGCTCTCCGGATATATCGGGTTGCTGCTTGATTACGTGCAAGACATGCAGTGTCGTAATTTCTTTTCCGAATAGTGAGGTTACCTGACACATAGTCATCTGCATGGGCATAGGCAACAACACTAAATCACATTCATACTACTTACCGAAGTAGCATAGGCATAATAATGTCTTAGACAGTCATACACATTAAGCAATATCAATTACAAAGTTCAAAACCCACACACTAACAAAGATCGACTACAAATCCCTCACTCCTCGGCCATGGAAAGAGTTGGGTCATGTTGGCCGCACTTGATCACCACATCTGCATAGGAACAATTGAATGTGAGGAAGTAGCCAATCTGCACGTGGTGAGCAATGGCCACCTTTGATTCATGACAAACCTCACGTTAACATCTCGGAGCCTGGCCTTCCAGTTGCATCCGGTGTTCGTCTTAAGCGCGATCTCACGTGGGAGGGGCCGGGGTGCTCACGGAAGGCATTGGGGATGGAAAGTAAATCCAACCCATGTGCTAAGAGCACCTTACGGTAGTGGGTTGGACGTCGGCCTCCCCTGACCCCTCTTGGAGGCGCTGCCTTCTGCCACCTCCTTGCCCTTGGTGCAGCTTCCTTGAGCAGCATTGTCGAGGACTAACTTCCCAAGAGCACTCCAATGAAGAACATAAGCATATTACACCTGGACTCGAACTATAATGGTGATGACCTTCACTTCATGATGTCATGTAGAAGGGGGAGATGGTAGAAGGATTAGAACTACAATGTGTAGAATCAACCCTTGTACCAACGATCACCCAAATACAAGGACTGCACAACAATGAAGATCACACTAATTTGTCACCAGATCACACTAATCTACCCTAAACCATACTAATCTACCCCCAAATCACACTGATATACCACCAAATTGATTCGATGTACACCCAAATCCCACGGATCTCCCTCTACACCAAATGGAACCGATCTTTCCCCAAATCTAACACTAAATAAAACCCTAAATTGAATCGTAATTGGACACCCAAATCAAACCCTATCAAACACTCAATTGAAGCCTAAATCGAACCCTAAATTGGGTTGGGAGGGCTTACTGACATTGACGAAGTGGTGACGAAGCACTTGCGGATGGTCTTTGTCGGTGGTCGCCGTCTATATTTCCCACCGCTGATGTTCTCCAACTAAATCTTAGCTTCGCCGATGCTCGTCGCATTGCCGATGGAAGAGAGTAATAGTGGAGACATGGGAGAGAGAGCGGTGAGAAGGGGGTGAAAGAATTTGCGGCACCTTCAGGAAACAACCCAATGTCTCCCACTCGTCCCCGCAGGTGCCAAACCGCGCCCACCTTGCGCTCGCTCAGGCATGGCTTGCTGGAAACGGTCGATTTGGCCGTTCCTCCAGAGCCAGGCTATGTGTTGCTTTTTTTTTGCGGGGAAGGCTATGTGTTGCTTTAGGAACGTGCAATGTAGGCCCAGTCGACCGCGCAACTATCCAAACGGGACAAATTTGGTCTCCCACAGCCTTGCTGGGTGTTATGCAGTCAAATTTGGTCTCCCACAGCCTTGTAGGTGTTATGCAGTCAACCAAAAATGCCCTTGACGGCTCACTCCTTCATTAACGCTAGCATTATTCATCATTGTGCATCAGAGTAGACTGTGTTTACCACTCAGCACTAATGTTGGTTTGGAGTGTAGCCCAATCCTAGGCATGCAACTTGTAATTGCGTTGTGGTAATCGTGATGTGACGTCGTTCTCTCGACCATGACATGTGAGTCTTGATGGACGCAGTTGCGAGTGGTTCCGAAAGTTTTTTTCAGAAAAATAGTACAAATGCAGATGCTCATATTCACGTAGACGCACATGCACTCACCCCTATGAATACACAGCACACACATCCTACCCCCCTATGAACACCTCCAATAGACTGAGTCATCAAATCTTGAGATTGACAAAGTCACCACACGCGTCTCGCTATCGACGGGAACGTCGTCTCTTGAAAGAATTTTCCGCCTATGAGACATGCATGTGTCAAACCTGGTGGGCTGGAGGTACAACCACCCTCCTAACAATCCAACCAGAGGTTGTCTTGGTTCCGAATGTTTTTGGCCCTGATCCAGGCGGCAATGAGGCTATCCGTCAACAGTCTCAGATTGGTGAGTGTGTGGCATGTACCATCTTTCTCAATGTAGCTACCATTCTACAAAGAAATGTGTATTTCGGACCTATCATACAAAGGGATAATCTAGTTTACTCTTCATGATGTTTTTCACTTAGATTTCTACCTCGTTACTTTTCTGATCTGAGAGTTGGGATGACCTTGTTAGTTTCAGTAGGGCTGGAAATTCTACGCAAAGTAGGAAATTCAATTAAGCAAGATAAGTTACAAATGTTGCTTCTCCAATTGCAAGAAGAAGTACAAAGGACGAATGCAAAAGTTGAAGGGTCAAACTCCTCTATGGGGGGAAAGACGGGAAGGATAAACATGTAAAATCACTTGTTTGAAACATCTAAAAAATCTGCCAATATATTCCCTAAAATCAAAAGCTAAGCGATAATGGTTTTGTGAAATCTTCAATCAACTCAGAACAAAAGATGGAAAGAACTTGTTCCAGTCGTCAGGAACGAACACCGCAGCCAACAAGTTAAATCATGCAATTGATAGCGTGGGCTGATACGATAAGGGGTTTCTAATGGTGCCGGTATGCAACAGTGAAAAATCCACAACACACATTTGTTGAGATCTGTGCACTCCTATACATCCAAATTTATATGCATGTATCTCGATCCATTGCGAATGATTACGTCAAACCAGTGTAGGTCCCCCATCATCTCACCCAACTGTATCATCCTTTTATTCCACATTTGTTAATTCAAATCATTCATATCTTTTAAACCATAATTTTATTTTTGAAATCTTTCATATATTTGAACTCCAGGCGCCAAGACCTTTACAACAAGACCAGTAATGGATACATTTCAAGCACATTTAAATTTCAAAGTCTCAATCCATTTATTTCACTCAATCTATCTCAATGTGTGAAACTGTTTAGAACAAAACCAATGAGTGAAATCTGTTTTTTAAAATGAGTGGAATTAGTTTTTTGAAATGAGCAAAAAAAATATTAATGAGTGAATTATTTTGTTTGAAACGAGTGAAATCTGTTTTCCAAAATGAGTGAAATTATTATTATGATTAATTGAGTGAAATCATTTTTTTATTGAGTGAAACCGGTGTTTCAAAATAAATGAAATTAGTATTTCTAATGAGTGATTTTCTTAATTGAATGAAATTAGTTTTTCAAATGAGTGAAATCATTATTATTTTTAATTGAGTGAAATTACTTTTGAATTGAGTGAGATTAGTTCTTTGAATGAGTGAAATATACTTTTTAAAATTAGTGAAATTCGTTTTTTAAATGAATGAAATCTGTTTTTTAACAAGTAAAATCATTTCTTAACTGAGTGGACTGATTTTTAAAATTGAGTGAAATCAGTTTTCAAATGAGTGAACCAAGTGTTTTAAAATGAGTGAGATCTGTTTTGAAATGAGTGAAATTATTTTTATGGATAGGCTGAAATGAGTGCTTGGAAATGAGTGAAGTCTGTTTTTTGAAACTCGGTAACTAAAAAAATTGTGAACGGATTTTGCAGTGTGAAATAAACTGAAATTGAAATAGGGTTGAAACAGTAAAATTCAAACTAGTCAAAATGTATCCAAGATCGGTCTTTCTTCTAAAGTTTTGATCGCCCTGAATTCAAACATATAAAAAGTTTCAATACTAGAAATTTGGTTCAAAAGTTACCAACCATTCCAAATGTCATAGTGAAATAAAATAGAAGTCCTTTTTATGGAAGAGAGAAATCATGCAGCCGTCTTTTCTCCACTCGACCACTCTCTCTCTCTCTAAAAGCTGATACAAACTTGGCATGCAACGGTTGCATTTCATCTCCATTCTCTGTATTGCACAACAAAAATGATTTGTCAATCTATACGTGGACAGTTATCACGAATCTCAAAGCAAGGTCTGAAGGTCTCACCAGTTGATTCTTCATGGTTACACGAAAAAAAACCTTGCGGCTAGTAAAACCATTTTCGCGGCCGATACGAGCCGTGTTACGCATCGTGGGCCCACGTCTACATGCACCAATGCATTTTTTTTAAAACTTCCAATCTATTCATCATCAATCATGATAGTACAACGAACACGAGAAGTAATAAAAATTGCATCTAGATCCGTAGACCACCTAGTGACGACTACAAGCACTAAAGGAGCCAAAGGCGCGCCGCCGTCATCACCCCTCCCTCGCTGGAGCCGAGAAAAAATTGTTATACTAGGTACTTGGGAAGTCATTGTGTTAAGACCTCATATGACGCGCAGTTACAGTACCTTGTGGATCAGATGGCGAATCGCTTGCCAAGGTGGAAGGCGTCTCTTATGCAGAAGAGTGGAAGACTTACCTTGGTCCAGTCCGTATTGTGCGCCATGCCTATCCATGCGATGATGGCCTTAGATCTTCCCATTAAAATGATTGCAGCAATGAACAATCGCTTGCCAATGAACAATGAACGATTGCAGCAATGAACAAGGTGTGCCCGAGGAAGCGAACGGTGTCAATTCTGATGTTCCATGGGAGGTTGTGTGTGCCCTGAAATGGGCAGGAGGTTTAGGGTTGCCGAATCTACGATGGATGAATGTGGTCATGCAAGCCAGATGGCCCTGGCTGAGGAGGACCGATACGAGCAGACCATGGAATGAGTTCTCAATTAAAGTGCCCGAGGAATCGATGCTCATCTTCCAAGCGGCAACGAGAAGTAATACACAAAACGGACTCACAACTATCTTTTGGGAAGACCGATGGTTGGACGGGATGCGGATACAGGAGATTGCACCGGTGCTCTATGAGATGATCCCGCCACGCATTCGAGCATCTATGTTGGTTGGCCAGGTTGTGGAGAATGGGACGTGGGCCATTGATATTGGCCCCAGCCTAGGGACTGAAGCTCTGCAAGAATTCTTAATGTTGTGGCAGAGGGTGGATACCTGGGAGTCGGTGGCAAATGTGTCCGGTACAGTTACTTGGTCTTGGGAGGCCAACGGCAAGTTCTCCGTGAGATCAACGTACGCCGCCAGGTTTTGGGGCAGGGAAGTTATACCCACGGCGGAATTGACATGGAAATCTCGAGCCCCGTCACAGTGTCGATTCTTTACTTGGCTTGCGCTCCGCAATAGATGTTGGACGTCGGATTGCCTTGCTAGGAGAGGGCTACCGCACCAAGATGTGTGTCCTTTCTGATCAAGAAGAGGAAACTATTAACCACATGTTGCTTACATGTGTGTTTGCCAGGACGATATGGGCTGCAGTCTATGAGGCTTTGGGCAGGCAGGAGTGGATGCCTACTTCGTAGGATTGCCTTGAATCATGGCTATGTAGCAAGCAAGGGCTAGGAACTATATGCAGAAAAGATCTTCACACCCTCTTCTTGCTGACGTTGTTGAAGTTGTGGAAACATAGAAACGCCATTGTGTTCGATGGAGCCTCGCCCTCGATCGAGCTCCTACTACGTAGAGTCAAATCCGAAGGTATGGTGCGGTCGTTGGCCGGCCTTGTGAAAGGGAACGTAGATTTTGTGTTTGCAGGACTAGAGAGCTGGGTGAATTGGGAGGAGTAGCCTTGTAACATATAGGTGGAGTGGAGTGGAGTTGTTGTAAAACTCTTGGTGGAGGCATTCTATGCCTTTCTTTTTTAATACATGATATGCACACTCGTGCATATTTGAGAGAAAAAAAGACCTCATAGAATCAGCGCACCAGAATAGCAATCGCCGCCGATGAAGATAAGCGTGGATCGAAAGGATTTAACCTGAAGACACACGAACATAGACGAATGAAGACCAAATCGAAGCGGATCCACCAAAGACAACCATCCACCAAATCCCGTGAGATTCGCTGGAAACACACCTCCACTTATATGCTCGTGCAGATAGATACCTCAGTCGTTGTCCCTCTTGTGAACTATTTAAAATACGATGCCAAAAGCCATAGCCGAAGAAATGCAATTCAGAATTCACGCAATGGTACAAAGTTCTTGCATGCAAGCAAGTTTATCCTACGTCCACCGATTGATGGCATTTCTTCGGCAGCCTCGGAAGGAGCTTGATTGATTTCGCCGCAAACAAACGCACACACGCGCGCTGGAACGATTGGATGGCAACAGAACAGAACAACATGTGTCATGCCTGTTTTTTATTCCTTGATCCGGTACACAGATTATAGGGGCGGTACGGTCCATGAACGACGCTACTGAGAAAGTGAGAAACTAGAAATCGATCACCGGCCGAGCACAAAGCACAGAGCCAGCAGTACCCAAATAATAAAAGCACAAACGACAGAGACGGAGGAAACAACAGTGCAGTCGACAAGGAGACGCACGATTGCACTTGCGCACAGGCATGCGTGCGCGACGACGCATGTGACACGTACGTGCAAGTGCTGATTGCCGGCCGGCCGGCCACCCGGCTAGCTTATTCTACTCATCATACTGGCGTACGCAGCTGGCGGATCGAGCAAAGTTACTCGAGGCCAAAGTGCTTCCTCATGCCGCCCACGAACTGGTACACAGCCTCGGCGTCCGGCAGCGACTTGGCGACGCACTCGTTCTCCTTGGCGCACCGCGCCGCCCAGGCCGTCAGCTTGGGGCACTCCTCCGCGATGCTGAACCCGGCGAGCCGCTCGTACGTGAGGAACCAGGGGGTGAAGGTCACCAGCGCCACGTCCGCGTACCCGAGCGCGTCGCCGCCGAAGTAGGGCTTCTCGCCCAGCTCACCCTCCAGCGTCTTGAACACTCCCACCATCTCCTTCTTCCCCTCCTCCGCCGCCGGCGCGCCCTTGGGCACCTTCCAGATCTTCCCGGCGCACTCCGGCATCTGCACGCACATGCGAGTCATGATTTACGAGTTACGAGCAGCTTCGTAAGCAGCTGAATCAGTGGATGTAGACTCTACCTTGGCATCGACGTAGGCGGCCCAGAAGCGGGCGTTGGCGCGCGCGTAGGCGTCGGCGGGGAGGAGCTGCTCGCCGGTGCCGGCAAACGCCTCGTCGATGAACTCGAGGATGACCAGGGACTCGCATATGGGCTTGCCGTCAACGAGGAGGACGGGGACCTTGGCGTGGACGGGGTTGGACGACAGCAGCAGCGGGCCCTTGGCGACCATGTTCTCGGCCGTCTCCTCGTACTCGACGCCCTTCTTCGCCAGCGCGATCTTCACCCTGTTCCCGAACGGGCTGACGAAGCAATTGAGCAGCTTCACGACGGCCATTGCCTTAATGAGCTAGTAAATCAGGGTCTGGTTAAGGTTATGGGCTTATGGTGCGTGTTTGCCTTGGTGCTCTCTCGGTCGATTGATTTGGGGAGTATATGTAGGGTGAGAATGCATGGCACATTTGGTTACGACCTCGTGAGAAACGTCTGCTTTCGGTGTTTCTGTTTGCTTGTCCCTAGCTTTGCTTCGGTGCAAGCCAGCAAGCAGGAATAAACATCAGTATGTGCAGATCGGTTTCATCGAATCGAAGGACTGGCTTTGCTCACGTCGTTGAAATTTGTACGTTAATTTCTTAGAGGTGGGGCCAGACGGGGCTTACCTTTCTCGGTGTCGCTCCGGATGGCGTCATTTGTCCATGTACGTCATGCTTCGGAGCCAGCTATGTTCTTTGTGATCTTGTCCCTGCAGCTAGCCGATGGAGGTAAGCTCAATGTAGGTATGCTTGCCTTTCTAAAATAAAAATCAATATATCAGGGTTTGAGGTCAATATATCAATTTAGGTATTTTGATTGCTTCCAAGTTTTTTGTCCTCGCTTAGGCATGACTTTGGTCTTTTATGACTTTGCTACTTACCGGCGTGTTTATTTGTGTGCGTATTTGGTTGTGTTGGTTGTGTGCATCGTAGCTATGCATATGCAAGATGTGTGTTCATTGTGTTGTATCCACTTGATGCTTCATTTGGAGTCGATAAAATCAACCCTTTGTCGAAAAAATTGGACCTTCCGCCTGGTATCTCAACATTCAACATAGGTGCCAAAACTCCACCCTCGCCATGTTGGGCCAAATGTCCATTCAGTTGAAGATACAAGTTAGCCAAAGAGTCTACCACAGCCTTCCCTCAAAAAGAGCCCACGACAACTTAGTGTGTCTGTGTTGTTGATTGTGGAAAATGCTATTCTTCACTCAATGTGAAGGATAATCCCTGTAATACAAAGGGGCAACCGGGTGGCTAAGACAGAGCGTAGCATGAGTGTTTCATCGATTTTTTTTCTTTTGTTTTCTTGTTTTTGTCTGGCCGGTTTTCCAGAACTCCTATTTATTGCCATCACGCGCGATATCCTCCTCCTCTGACTAGTGATTGTCGCGTTATGTGAAGGGGAACAGTGGAGCAGCGGCGAACATGCTTACTCCACCTCCGGTTGGAGGTGGCTACAGTGCGAAGGAGATCGGGTGGCTACCGCACCACCTCCTACATGGTTGCCATCGCAAGAAGGAGATCATGGGGAACAACTAGCCAATGTGCCCTCCTCGTTATCCTTGTAATGTAGGTGACTGCGTGCGGGGAGTGGGTAAGATCAAGTGAACGGTATTGGTATTACCTTTTAAGAAGAAATAAAATGAAATAAAAAATAAATTAAAATAATGAAATTTTCTAAGAAAGAATGAATTAGTGGAACTGGTATTACCCTTTAAAATAAATAAATTATAAAATATAAAATAAACAAATCAAACAATGACAAAATTTGCATACAATATACACAATAAATGTGCTTTTCAAGAATAAGCATATGATAGTGGAATTTTCACAAAAAAGAATTTTCCAAGAAGGAATGAATTAGTGCGATTGGTATTACTCTTAAAGAAGAAGAAATAAAATAACAACTAAAACAAAATGAAAACAACAAAGTTTTATAAGAAAAAATGAATTAGTGGCATTGGTATTAACCCTTTAAAAATAAAATAAAATAAAAACTAAATAAAAATAATGAGGTTTTCTAAGGAAGAATAAATTGGTGGCATTGATATTACCCTTTAAGAAGAAAGAAAACGAAAAAAGATTCTAAAACATACAATGAATTTTTTCTGTTGGTATTACCCTTTAAGAATAAAGATAATGAAAAAAATCAAAAAGCTTGCACACAGCTTTGCACTAAAATCGTACTTTTGTAGTATGCAAACAATAGTCATATAATAGTGTAATTTTTGCACATATTGCATATTATTTGTGTGTATGCATTTACACTCATCCAACATCCCAAAAATACCTTAAAAACAAAACAAACACCAACTAATATAAGGAGAAAAGCATAAAATCAGAAAAACAAAATAAAAAACAAAGGAAAAGATGAATGGGCTGGGCGGTATATATAATGGGCTGTTAGCCCAATAGCAAATCGACTGAGTGGTCAGTAAAAAAGGCCCAAACCAGCTCATAGAACAATCCAAAAAAAAAAGAAACGCAAGAATCTCAGAGCAAGAATCAACGGTCAAGGAATTGACTGACCCAAATTCAAAATTCAGGATTACATGTGTATAGCTAAAGTGCAAAACTTTGTACATGTGTTGCTTTCAGTCTTCTACTCCCTCCGTCTCAATGTAAGACGTTTTTTGACACTAAGAAGTGAGTAATAAATAAAGAAAACCATATTCCTCTCGCTGCCCACGGCCGCATAAAATTTGTACAAAGCATCATATATACGTACATGGATAGTGATACACTACTACTCCTTAAGTATATCTGGCCAGAGGTAGGTAATCTAGTCACTAGTATATCTACTATTCCCTTCGTCCTAAAATAAGTGTCTCAACCAACCTTAGTACAACTTTAGTATTATACTAAAGTTATATTAATGTTGTGATACTTATCAATACAAAATTTATATTAAAGTTAAGACACTTATTTTGAGACGTAGGGACTTGCTTAATCCTTATAGTCGATCAGCAGACTGCTGCTTCCTGCTCGAGCATGTCTCGGTTGAACCGCGTGATGAACTCCTCTACCTTCCGGTTGAGCTCCTCGTCGCTCAGCTGCCAGTACTCGCGCTCCTCCTCTGATGGCGGCACCCTGTCGGTCTCCTCTGTACCCAAGCACCGGGGCTTCATTTCTTGGACGGACTCCTCTTCTTGATCATCAGGTGTTACTGTAATCTGAGCTTGTGGTGTTGTCCGCTGATCGCCTTCCACCATCGTTGCGTCGCTCTTGTTGGCGCTAACTGGTTCGGGCGCTTCTTCTTCTTCGTCGTCACGCTTATCAAAAACAGACGTATGGTCCGTGTCAGCTTTCGGCTTGCTCGCGGCACCTTCACCTTTGGTCAAAGCCAGCGCATGCCCCTCCTCCTCCATGGCAGTGCCTGTTGGCAGCTGGTCACCACGTCCTACGGCGACACTAGTGGATATATCGACCGGTGCCGTTGGCTCGTGGGCCATCAGCGACACCGACGTCGCGTCACAGTAGTCCTCTCGGACTGTGTCCGCCGGGTGGACACCGACGACGTCGGCGAGGTTGTTGTGGTCGTCGTCGTATTGTTGGTGGGGGGCGGGGCTGAAGAAGAGCACACCGGAGTCGGCGGCGATGATGGCGATGATGGAGTGGGACATGAGGAACCAGAAGGTGGAGTCCCTGGCGAGCGCGGACGGCGGCACGCGCAGCAGCGACACGTAGATGATGGGCAGGGAGATCACCAGCGCCGAGATGGAGACCTTCGCGAAGGCCTGCGGCTGCGGCGGCCGCCTGCTCGCCATGCCACTGCCAAACTACTTATTTGACCCTGAGCTAGCTAAGAAACAAGGTAGGCAGGCTTGTCAAATGCCGATCGAAGCTGCAGGACAATCCGTGCCCGTGCGTCTAGGATTTTCGCCCTGCCGGTTACATGTTGCACATTCTGCTGCCCTTTTATAGGGCCGAGCGTGGTTGTGTTTCGGTGTTTGGCCGTCGCGTGGTGGGTTTAATGATTGGTTTACGTGTCTCGGCTCTAGAGAGCACCGCTACTCCTACTTGGTAGGAGTGCGTTGCTTGCACTGGCGAATGGCGATGGCGAGCTGGCGTGGTGTTGTTTTGCCTGGAGGCATAAGGTGGGCTGGCAAGGCGCGCGGCTTCTGGGGTAAAAAGAGCTCTGGGTGGGCGCGTGTGTGCGTGCAGTGGAATGGACGCGTACGTGATGCTTCATAAGAACTGAACTCCGCCCATGCTACATCTCGCCTTCTGTCTAGCTATCAGAAATTAAACGGTGTGAAGCCCCTAATTCAGAAACAACCGCGGCCGTTCAATGGCGTGAGTGTGACACGCCTAGCTCGCTTGTACGTACGGCTCAATCAGTCGGCCACACTGATGGTGCTCAAGGGTAGCACCTGGCATGATTTTTTTACTCTGAATTATGACGGCCTCCTCAGCGACAGGGCCAAGCCCACAAGAACTCAAGACTCACTGTGTTCAGTTAACTGCATGCGCGCCGGATGAATGGCACCGATCGAGATATCTCCTTGTTTCATCTTTGATCGATGCGTCTTTATTTCGAAACGCGGCAAAAGACTTGCCATATATTTCATTGATTAAGATAGGACTTCAAACAAAACCCGCAAACGGGAAAGGGGAAAGAAAAGGTCGGTCACTCTCGCGGTATCAAATTACACAAACGTTTTGAACCCGCCGATACCCATAGGCCAGCCTCCTCCTTGATGTTTCACACGATGACCGTGGTGGGGGCACTTTGTGACGGAACACCCTCACGTTACGCTCATTCCACACTGCCATAGAGATAAGCATCATGAGGGAAGTGATCCCACGGTCGCTGTGGCCTGCACAGAGCGCGATGCTGAACCACCAATCTTTGAGCGAATCCATAGTCGCCCACGCAATAGGCCCCACCTCCTAGACCCGGCTGAGCCAAGCCTTGATCTTGTACCAAATTTTGACAGTGTATCTGCATTGGAAAAGGAGGTGGGACGCCGACTCCTAGACCCGGTTGCAAAGGGGCAAAGCCCATAGGTCAGCCCCTGTGGTGAAGTCTGTCGGTTGTCCAAATCCTATCATGGATCACCAACCATGTGAAGAATTTACACTTTGGGGGAGCCCAAACCTTCTAGACGGTCTTTAGTAGTCGTGTCGTGGTGAGCCCCTCGAACTAAGCCTTGTAGGATGAAGATGCGAAGTAAGAGCCATCGAAAGTGAATTTCTAAGTGATAATGTCATCAGTGACCAGGGTAAGCAACACACCTACAAGCATCTCCCAAAGGTGGATAAACTCTGTGATGTGATCCACTTCAATACCTTGGTGAAAATCAATTTGAGAAACCCAGAAGTTGTCCTGAAGCGCCTTCATAACCGAGCAGCCCTTCTTCCTAGATATGCCACATATTTTTGGGACAATGTCCCTCGGCCTCAAACCCTCAAGTCAAGGTGACTCCCAAGACTTGGCTTGCAACCATCACCAATAGTCACCTAAGTGGCATCAGTGAAGATAGCCCAGTCTTAATCATTACATGGAGTTCCAAACCAATCCAATGCTTGTCAGGATCAGACCACTCAAGCAAAAACCAGCGGAGGTGGAGGGTCATAGAGAATTTGGCTAGGTTTAGCATCTTAAGATCATCAAAGTGCTTCAGCTTGCATACCTGCTCCCAATTAATCTTGCATTTCCCTCCAGAAACCTTGTCACAAGCAACCAAAAGGTAAGCACGACGGAGGGAGTCAATTTTCTTCAGTACCTCTATAGGGAAGAGCAGCGGCGTAAGGTGGTAGATGGCAATAGTTGTAAGCACAGCTTGGACCAGGACCACACGTCCGACGGTTGTGACATGACAGCCCATCCAAGGTGTGAGATTGGCGGCGACCTTATCCTCGAGGTGCTGAAAGTGTATCTGTTTCAACCTATACACCGATAGAGGTAATCCATGGTAGGGCAAAGGGAAGGCGGAGCGACTGGTAGGGAAGTGTAGTATAGGGTCGATATCGGCACAATGAATGGGAACAACAAGGCTTTTGGTGTGATTGGTAATCAATCCAGTGACCTTCTCAAACTCAGCAAGAATGGTAGCGAAGAATTGGATATTCTCCTTGGTAGGACGAATGAAGACAACAATGCCATCATCATAAAGGGATGCACGAGTCGTAGTGTAGGTTCCTTGCAACGGATGTAGCTTGCCTTGCCTGGTGGCTTTGTTAAGAATGTGATGGAGCGGGTCAATGTTCAGGACAAAGAGGAGGGGGATAACGGGTCCCCCTGACGAAGGCCCCATCCTTACTTGACATGGTCGCCGGCAATCCCATTGAGCAGGACCCTCGAGGACACCGAGGAGAGGAGGGTCGAGACCCACCCATGGAACCTCACCGGGAACCCAAGGTGACTAAGCAAATCCAATAAGAAGTCCCACTCTGATTGAGTCAAAGACTTTTCTTAATGTCAAGCTTGAAGAGAAGGGTGGGAGTCTTAATCTGATGTTGGCGCCTCGCAAGATTGCGACCATACATGGAGTTGTCTTGAATGCCCTTCTTTTTTAGGAAAGCGCTATGGGCATTGGAGACAAGCTTGTTCATGCGCGTTGCGAGGAGACAAGCCATCATCCGAGCAACAAGCTTTGCCACTGCGTGAATGAGACTAATGGGTATAAAATCAGAAATGTCCTCAGCACCATCCTTCTTAGGTACAAGGGAAATGTTAACCGAGTTCAACCAATGAAAGTTGTGCGCATGCAAGTCAGAGAAATGGTTGATGGCCAACAAAATGCCATCCTTAATTGTGTCCCAGCAATCCTTGAAGAACGCCCCGGTGAAGCTATCTTGTCCATAGCCTTGTCACACTAAGCACTAAACACAACTGCTTTGGCCTCCTCCTTAGCAAAGCGGTCTCCCAAACTGCTCAGATCACAATCAGGCATAGGAAGAATTCCCCAATTGAAGTCGATGTTGCGTGTCGGGCCCCTTTTAACGGGTTTTCTGAAATGGCTCAGCATGATATCTTTCTTGAGGTTGTGGTCCGTGACCCAGCCGACATTATGCTTTAGACGATCGATGAAGTTCTTCCTTCTCCGACGGTTCACCTTTAGGTGAAAGAAACGCGTGTTGGCATCAAAATCATGAGGTTGCAAATCCTAGAGCATTTCCTCTTACGAGACCTCTCGAGGGTCGCAAGGCTAATAACTTTCCTTTTTAACCTTTTCTGAATGTCCAATTCCTCCGGACTAAGCTCTCTGCTCTCTTGGGCAATATCAAGCCATAGAATGACCTCAAGAGCCATGTGGAGCTGCACCTTGGCTTTGGCGAAGTCCTACTCCAAGTCTTTTGTCTCTAGCTAGTGTGATTCAACTGATGGAAGAGCCTTTGATACGGCTCCACATGGTCAGAGTGTTCATTCCAAGCTTCTTGTACAATGTTTTGGAAACCCGACATCTTGATCCAAAAGCTTTTAAAATGGAAGGACTTTGGGCGCTTGGAGCCAACCTTGTTGGCAAGCAAGAGAGGGTAATGGTCCGATAGGGAGTACTACAGAGCATGAAGAATGTGGGTGGGGGATTCGATGTCCCAATCCTCGCTGCAAAAGAAGCTATTGAGCTTGCTCATCGTCGGATTATTTTGCTCATTGCTCCAAATGAATCTTCTATTCTGGGGGTGGATCTCTTTTAGCTCGCAAGAATTCAATGCATTCCGAAATCTGACAAGCCTACTTTGGTCAACATTAGCACGATTCTTGTCTCTTGCACTATTGATTTGGTTGAAGTCACCGGTAACAAGCCATTTGGTGCCCAAAGTGGGCTTTTCAAAGGTCAGTGCGTTGAAGAGGGCATCCTTGAGGTTTCCACGAGTGGGATCATAAACCGTTGGAGTGAAGGAGGAATCGTTGTTCTCGCATCTATGGTCAACATCTGCCGAAAGGGTGGTCTAACATAAGGAACATTGGCATGCATCTTTTGAACATGAGCAAACATCTTTTAAGTGGTTGACATGGTGATACAAAGATAGCACACAACAAGCAACAAACAGAGGCCATAATCGAATAGAACATATGCTAAATTCAGGCATCGCCAACGCTTTAGGAAGCAGCAGCAAACAGGCGTAGGAGTAGCAACAGAGGAACAACTACGGAACTGGACAGCTCAGCACGACTAAGCCATCTCAGCACGATCACGACATAATTAATATGCGTGTGTGTTTGAGATCTAGCACGCCAACGACTACGATCCTCCTAAATACAAACATATATATAGTCTCAAGCCCTCAATATTATAATTTTTTCTTGTTGTAATCCGTAGTTGTCTTGACATGGTTATGTCAATATGGCAATTTTCACAGTTTGAAAAGTCAGAGCTCATAAAAGAAAACTGGCGACGAAAGATAAAAAACGAGCAGTCCATCGGGGAAATTTTACGGGTACGTATGACACAGCACAACAAACATATTTTGTCTTTTTATCAGAAAAGATCAGATCTATTATTTGTGTCTCTACGGCGAGGTTGAAAAGTTGATATTGTAGTGTATTACTAACTACTACTCTCTTCATTCCATAATTTTTGTCGTGGTTTTAGTTTAAATTAAAACGAAAACCACAACAAGAGTCGGAAACGGAGGGAATACTAAAACTATGAGTTAAGCGCCGGCTATTGCTTCGTTCCACTTAGACCCTCTTTGTTTGGCCTTTTACTTCTGCTTTTGCAGCTTTTTCACTTTGGCAAAAAAAGCAACAAAAGCTTCTAAATAGAGCATTTTTGTTTTGGTTTTTGGCTTATATATGAATCAATATTGTTATATGATGGTGCAAACCAAAAGCCGAAGCAAAAATCACTAATTTAGTATTTTTTTTTGTCAAAGTAAAAAAGCTGCAAAAAGTAGAAGTAAAATCCCAAACAAATAGGATTAATCTTTCAAGAAACTGTAAAGAGAATGAACTCATGCTTGTGGCACGTGTATGCAACGGTGTACGTAGTGTCATGAGATGAGTTTATCCATGTAACTTTCTCAAGGCTAGGTGGCGCTGAAGTTAATTACATCTGGCCATTCTCTGGTGAAAGCTACCTGCCTACCCAAAATGTGATTGCCAACTCCATCAACCTATCCTAAAACTGATCCCTACGCCTTTTACCAAGGTTAGCTTCAACTGGCTAGTCTCCTCACTACATGTGGAAAACTACCGCACACCTATTTACAGGTCCATGATTAAGGGTTTGACATTCTCGTACAAACAATCAAAGGTTCGACGACCATATTAACACAGGTCGCCACTAACTAGAGTAGTTACCAAACCTTAAATCTTAAGTATGCATTCGAATCGAAAATGACGGGAGGGGCACTTGTAAAAAGGAATCTGAAGGTGGCATATACAGCAGTACAACTCTGATGCTTTATCATTCTAGAACGACGACAGAACAAGACGTGCTTAATTAGAGATTGTTGATGGCATGCGAACGCGACAGAGTTAACCTCCTCCCGCTGTCTGTCTCATCTGAGCGATAAGCATGATTTGACTTGCTTAATCAGAAGAAGGCAAGTTTCCTCTTTGAGCTTAAGCAATCAGTTGAGTTCTGCAAAGTTGATGGATCGATTGGTCCAGCCTATCTAGCTACATCGGTCCCAGCTAGCAAGGCATGCGCATACGTGGCGTCGACCCTCAGCGGTGGGCCGCCACCTGGATTCGCTTGCCCCGCGTGCCTCGTGCGTTTGATAGTCTCGTGATTCTGTCGTGGGCTAGGCAAAATAGCTCAAACGTTGCCCCATGTAAGCGTTTGCGTCAGCATGATCTGTGCAATTTTTATGTGCCGTTGTGTTAGCTCGGCGCATCTACAGTCGGACTTAGCAAATTTAGCCTCTCAAATATCCATGACCGTGTCTGATCAGTATCCAGACATGTCCCTTTTGAGTCCCTAATTCTTCATGCATGTAGTCATGCTTCCTATTTTCTCTCTCATATATTCGGTTACATCACATGTACTCCCTCCGAATACATCCATTTCTGCGACAAGTAATTCCGAACGGAGGAAGTATGTGATTGTTGAAGGTGAAAAAAGAGGGGGGAAATGGATCGGGATGGGCCGCACCCTACGCGACGGACTGACGGGCACGTCCGCGTGTCCTCATATTCTTTTCATGTATGGTATGAATATAAGGATTCACGGATAGTCCAGACGTATATGGATGATAAGCAGGGTTCAGTTGAGTCAATTTTTTCTTCCGTCATGTCCGGACACTAACTAGGCGCATCTACAAACATTTGAAGAGGATTTGAGGGGACATGTTATAGATGCTCTCATGTTGAGTATCTGCATGTTGACCTCTGACGTACAACATGTTCTCGGTCAGACACGAGACTAGAAGTCGTCGCGCACATTGTCGTGTCGTTTTTGTCAATGGATGCACCTTTCTTTTCTATGGCAGTATTATGGATTGTTGTTGGATTGTGGGCTTTAGTTATACTGGACTTGAAATTTTCCTTGCGGTGCGTTGTTGAAGGCAGGATTAGAGGAAAATCCTATTTGACGCTCTCTACATCAACCTGTTGGGAGAATGCACACGCACATTTTTTTCCTTTTGACTGATTTTCTGGTTTCTTCAAGTATTTTTTGTTATTTCGTTTTTTTGGGTTTGTGTTTTTGCTTTATTTTTCTTCTTCTTAATTTTTAAGTTTTTTATTTTTCTAATATTTTCCATTTTTAGAAAATATACAGAAATTTCAAAATAAATGTTTTCTTAAAAAATGTTCAAATTTCAAAAAAGTTTATGTTTTCAATTCTTGTTGATAAGTTAAAATTTTGTTTGTGTTTTTGAAAACATATTCATGCTTTTCAAGAACTGTTTGGGGATTTTCAAATTTTGTTATTAAATTAGAAAATGCATTTTCGAAAATTTGTTCAGGTTTTTCAAAAACCACATGTCCTTTCAAAATTTGTTTGGTTTTTTAAAATGTGTTTCTAAAAAAATGTTAAGAATGTCAAAAAGTGTCCCCGTTACAAACTTTTCTCACAAGCTCAAAACCGGAAAATAATTGAACCACCAAATAATTTTTGAAAATGTACAACTTTTTGAAAATTGGGAACAAATTTTGAAATTCCAAGCATTTTTTCAAAATGGTAATATTTTTAAAATATTTCAACTTTGTTTTTGAAAATCCAAACAATTTTTTATTTCCCGGACTTTTTCGAAAATGCAAACAGTCTGTTGAGAAAATGAACAAAAATGTGAAAGTCAGAACAAATTTTTTGAAATTCTGAATGCTTTTTAAAATGCTATTTTTTTGAAATTTCTGATTCAAAAAAACAAGAAGAAAGGAAAAATAAAAATTAATAAAGAAACAAACAGAAAATGTTCGCATTTGAAGATTCAAAACAGTGTTTTTAGATCTATTGTGGCTGATAGTTCTTATGACCCGCGTTCCCTTATTATACATCTGTGGCGCCCCCGGCTCAATCGTGCACTAATCATACACGCAAACATGCACGATCAAGCACATGGACTCACGGGAAGATATCACAACACAACTCTAACACAAATAAACGGAGATCCACAATATTACAGACCAGGGATCCGAAGATCCGAATACATAAGTCAGTCATACAAATATTATCTGAGTACAGACATAGTTAGACAAGTTTTGCCTTAAGAAGGCTAGCACAAACAACGACTCTAGATCGAAAGGCGTTGGCCTCCTGCTTGGGAGCCTCCGATCCTACTCCTGGTCGGCTGGCTCAATCCAGTAGTACGTGCCCTCTGGACCCTCCTGGTAGTAAGCTCCTGAGGTGGCATCTGGTTCCTGGACTCCATCGTCTGATGTATCATCAAGGTGGGGTATGGGGAAAAGAGAAAGTAAAGCAACCGTGAGTACTCATCCGAAGTACTCAGCAAGCAAGGATCTATACTACATATGCAACATTTATCAATGGAGAAAGGCTGTATATGTGGACTGGGCTGCAGAAATGCCAGAATAGAGAGATGGCCTAGTCCTATCGAAGACTAGCATCTTCAAGCATCTTCTCGAAGCCATCATCTTGCAGCAGTAGAAAAGAGTAGAATAGCATTTTATTTAGCAAACATGTTGAAGCAAAGCCTAGAGATCCTTCCTCGACTCCCAGTGAGAAAGCGATCCCGAAGCTTCAATTAAGTAACAAGTATCCAGTTCAAGTAGTAGATCGGGATACACAAACTGAGCGTCCTTTACCGTAGGACCGGCTATCGATAGATCATTCATCCCTGCAGGGGTGCACTACTGTTACCCAACACGCTCGATCAACTCTGGCCGGACACACTTGCTGGGTAATGCCCGGCCTCGGGAGATCAACACGAAGCAGCGCCCTACCTAGGCTCAGCAGAGAGGTCAGCATGCCGGACTAACCTATGCACCCAGAGGTCTTGGGCCATCGCCCTGGGCACCCTGCGCGTTGCGAGACTGGCCGGGGTGCAGGCGCGACAATGAACTCGTCAGTGAAGTATCCAGCCCAATCCCGACAATCAGCCCGCACGGTGAATCGTGACGTCTGACGAGCTTTCGGGAGAAACGTACATCGCAGAGGGCCCCATAACCATAATCCCGCGTGGTGGTAGTGCGTATAGGGCACGTCGACCCACTAAGATCACACACCCAAATCCAATAGGCTCATTTAGTATCACGCGGAGACAATCAGAGTCTCTGATGCTCCGCCACAGTATCACACTTGAGTGCCCTTCCGGCACACCCGAAAATCATAGATCCCAAGCGGGTACCCACCAGGGTGGACCCGCCTGTAACAAAGGTCAAAGTAACCGTGTGGTCATAACATCAAGGGGGAAAAACCCCGAGGAATCACCCTCAGTGAATTCCGCTCGACGAAAACATCAGGATGAACGTATGAGGCATCACCCTCGAGGTTCACACTGAGAGGTTGCACGACAGAGTCGAATCGGGAGTGGAGAAGGAGGAATCACCCTCGATGACCATGACCGAACAGCTACACTGCGGAGTATTCATCAGGAGTGCGTTACAAGGTATCACCCTCGGCACTCGATAGTTACTATGCAGAGTCGTACAACTAAGGGGGGTGTGAAGTGAGGTGTCGGTCTCTGGTCGACGATCACGTTGATCGAGTCGTCGATGATCAAGCAGGGGCAACAAGGGTAAGGTGGTGGGGTCACTGATGGTTCACTACCAACCTATACTAGGCAGTTTAACATAGGCAGGTAAGGTAGCAATAGACAGGTTACAAAAGCAGGCTATGCATCATAATAGGAACAAACATTAACAGTAGCAAAATCTAATGCAAGCAGGCGAAATTGAATGGGCGATATCTGGATGCTCAAGGGGGGCTTGCCTAGTTGCTCTGGCAAGAGAGAGGGATCGTCAACGGGCTGCTCGTCTGGAGCGTAGTCGTACCCAGCTGTAGCGGCGTCGGTCTCGGCGTTTATCGAGAGAGAAGGAGGGGGAGAGAAACAATAAATTCACGGCAAAAATGCAAACAATATGCATGACATGTCTAAATGATATGCCGGGGTGTTCTACTGCCTATCTAAACGATTTAGTTAATTTAGGAATTCATTCGGAGTTATTTAATTAAGGTTGGGCACTATTCATTTACTGAAATCGGTCTAAAAGTTCAATGTTCATGAAGCTAGGGGCATCTGACAGGAATACAGAGGGCGTATTCGGGTTTGTATCGAAATTCTGAGCAAGTTTCATGTATAAAGTATTTCCATCGGAGTTACGGATTATTTAATATGATTTTCTAAAGTTTTTATTAATTTCTGGAATTTAATCATTTATTTAAATTCAACATTATCCGAAACAGTGTATGCTGATGTCAGCATGACATCAGCAGTCAACAGTGTGTTGACTGGGTCAACCTGACATGTGGGCCCCACCTGTCATACTCTGTTAGGTTTAATTAGGGTTTAGTTAACTTAATCACTGTTTAATTAAACTAACTAATTAATTAGATTAACCTAATCAGGATTAATTAAATTAATTAATTCACTAATTAATTAATTAATTATTAATTTTTTTTATTTTCATTTATTTCCTTTTTTTAAAATGTCCTGGGGCGTGGGCCCCCTAGTCAGTGTCACAGGGCTTCGGGCCCCACTGGGCAGTGACCCAGGAGGCCACAGCGAGCGCGGGCACGGCGCGGCCAGGGGCGAGCGGGCGCTGGGCGCGGGCGAGGCAGGCCGCGCGCCGGCCGCGAGGGGCTACGGCGAGGCACCGGCGTGGAGCAGAGGCAGCAGGTGAGGGGCGGCGAAGCGGGGCGAGCGTGGGCTGCGCGAGGGAGCAGCAGCGGTTGCAGGCAGCGCAAGCGGCAGTGGCGAGCGGCGAGCGAGGCGGGCGCTGGCGCGGGCGCGGTGAGCGGGCGGCAGTGGTGGGAGGCGGGGCCAGCGGCGCGAGCTGGAGCGCGGCGAGGGGCGACGCCGTGGCGGACGGGGACGGAGCCGCTTTGAGCGCGACGAGCTCGCGGGCGCGGGCAGAGGCGAGGACGAGCGAGGCCAAAGCGGGTGGGGGGAAGCAGGGGCTGGTGGCAGCAGCGAGCGCGGCGGGGGCGCGGCCAGGGCGCGGTGCGGTGGCCGCGGCGAGCACGGCTAAGGGGAGGACGGTGGGCGCGGTGACTGTGGGGGGGAAGAGGAGGAGGAGGGGTTCATACCCCCGGTGCAGGGGTTCGCCGGCGAGGCTCGGGGAGGCCGGTTGGGGAGGAGGACGAAGACAGCCAGGCGACGACGGGGACGAGGGCGAGGCGGCGGTGTTCGGCGGCGTCGACGGGCGCGTCGGGCTCTCCCTGGATCTCGATCCAGAGGAGAGGGAGTGGATCGGGGGGGAGTGGGGAGTGGGGTGGGTTAGGGTTAGGTGCTGGGTGGCCACATAGGCCATTTTAGGTGGGCCGGCCGACTGGGCTATGGCCCAGTTGGGCCGGGGGGGTTTTCTTTTTTTATTTTTTTTATCTTTCTGTTTTAGCCTTTTTCTTTTTATTTATTTCTTACTTTCTGTTTCGCAAATAGTTAGGCCACAAAATGACTTTAGCAAAATTAGCGAACTAGCCCATTAAATGCTAGGCAATATCTACTACTGCCAAAAATTGGTTTGGAGACAATTGGACTTCACACAAATTTTATAATAAATAAAATGTATTAAACCTTGCTGTTTTGGTAAAGTTAGAGCCACCTAATTAACTTATTAATTGTTGGTTACAATTTTAGAATAGTCTCTGGAATATTTGCTATTTATTGAACATTTTAGTTTCTATGTTGAACAACTTTTATTTTCCACATTCATTTAAATTTGGATTTTGACTTAGGAGTTGAAATGCAATATGATGCTAATGATGATCATGCACTGTTAAACATGCTGACATGTCATTATCAAAAGTGATTACTGTGGCTAATGACATGGGGTGTTACAATTCTCCTCATCTATCAAGAATTCTCGTCCCGAGAATTAAGAGGAAGACTGAAAGAAAGTGGGGTATTCTTCGCGAAGATGATCCTCGCGTTCCCAAGTGGCTTCATCTTCAGAATGATTTTACCACTGAACCTTGAGGAATTTGATCGACTTCTGACGAGTCCGACGCTCAGCTTGATCAAGAATACGGATGGGATATTCTGGATAAGACAGATCTTCCCGCAATTCAAGCATTTCGTGATCCACAGCTCGAATAGGATCCTTGAAGCAGCGACGGAGTTGGGATACATGAAAAACATCATGTACTTGAGAAAGACTTGGCGGCAATTGCAATTGATATGCCACTTCTCCTCGACGGGCAAGAATACGGAACGGGCCAATGTAGCGAGGAGCTAACTTGCCTTTGATTCCGAACCGATGAGTGCCTTTCAACGGAGTGACGTGAAGGTAAGCTTGTTCGCCAGGTTGATAGACCATTTCCTGGTGCTTTCGGTCATAGTTGCTCTTCTGACGAGACTGGGCAGATTTCAAATGTTCACGGACAATGCGGACTTGTTCTTCAGCTTGCTGAACAATGTCCGGTCCGACGAGTGAGCGTTCCCCAGTTTCTGACCAATTCAGAGGGGTTCGACACTTACGTCCGTAAAGAACTTCAAATGGTGCCATCTTCAGGCTAGCTTGATAGCTATTGTTGTAAGAGAATTCGGCATACGGGAGAGATTCCTCCCATTTCTTACCGAAGGAGATGACGCAAGCTCGAAGCATATCTTCGAGCACTTGATTAACTCGTTCGACTTGACCCTGAGACTGAGGGTGAAAAGCGGTGCTGAAAGACAGATGAGTTCCCATAGCTTCTTGGAAACTATTCTAGAATCTGGAGGTGAAGAGGCTGCCACAATCAGAACTGATCTCCAATGGAACACCGTGGAGTGACACAATTCGGGAAACATACAAGTCTGCTAACTGGCTAGCAGTGATTGTCTCCTTAACTGGAAGAAAGTGTGCAACCTTTGAGAATCGGTCAATGACGACAAAAATAGCATCATGGCCCTTCTGAGATCTAGGAAAACCAGTAATGAAATCCATTTGGACCTTGTCCCATTTCCGTTCAGGAATTTCAAGGGGTTGCAGAGTTCCAGCAGGCCTTTGATGTTCTGCTTTAATGCGGCGACAGACGTCACACTCAGAAACATAACGAGCAATGTCTCGCTTCATATTAGGCCACCAGTATCTCTGACAAATGTCACGGTACATCTTTGTGCTACCAGGATGAATTGACAGAGGAGTTTCATGAGCTTCTTTCATAACGTGTTCCCTCTCATCCTTGAACTTGGGTACGAAGAGTCGGTGTTGAAAGAATAGGATCCCATCATCATCAAGATGGAATTCCGACGGTTTTCCTTTTTCGAGGTATCGCTTAATCCTTTCAACGTCAGAGTCATACCTTTGTATAATCTCAATGCTGTGTTCTAAATCTGGTTCGACAACCAGGGTATTGAGATAACCCTGTGGAACAATATGGAGGTTTAACTTACGAAGCTCTTCATAAAGCATAGGTTGTGCTTCCTGAACCATATGGTTGCTGCAATAAGCCTTGCGACTCAAAGCATCGGCCATTACATTAGCTTTGCCAGGGGTGTATGAGATATTCATATCATAATCGGCAATTGTCTCGAGCCATCTTTGTTGACGAAGGTTCAGATCTGGCTGAGTATATAAATACTTCAAACTTTGATGATCCGTGTATATCTCGCAACGATTACCGAGAAGGTAATGTCGCCATAGCTTCAGGGCATAAATAACCGCAGAAAGTTCAAGATCATGCACTGGATAATTTTCTTCATGAGGACGCAATTGTTGAGAGGCATAAGCAATCACCTTACGCTCTTGCATTAGGACACAGCCTAATCCTTGACGAGATGCATCACAGTATATCATGAAATCCTTTTGGGAATCCGGGGGTGCTAGCACTGGGGCAGATGTTAACTTATCTTTTAGTGTCTGAAAGCTTTCTTGACATTTTTCTGTCCACTCAAATTTAACACCTTTGTGGAGTAGATTCGTCAATGGCTTTACAATCTTGGAAAAGTTCTCAACGAACCGACGGCAATAACTAGCGAGTCCGAGAAAACTTCTGACTTGCTTGACATTCTTTGGGGGAGTCCAATCAAGAATAGCCTGAACTCGTTCGGGGTTAACAGCAATGCCATTCTTGGAAATCACATGGCCCAGGTAGGTCACTTCAGATAACCAAAATTCACACTTGGAGAATTTAGCATACAACTGATGTTCTCGTAGCTTCTCCAATACAAGCCGAAGATGTTCAACATGTTCTTCTTCATTCTTGGAATATATAAGGATATCATCTAAATAAACCACGGTGAATTTGTCGAGGTAATCCATGAAGATATAGTTCATCAACCGGGAGAAGGTTGCTGGAGCATTGGTTAAACCAAATGACATGACGGTGTACTCATATGAGCCATATCGAGTAACAAAGGCAGTCTTCGGCATATCCTCTTCACGAACACGGATCTGATGATAACCCAACCTCAAGTCGAGTTTCGAGAAGACAGAGGATCCAGCAAGCTGATCATAAAGATCATTGATCCGGGGTAGTGGGTATTTATTTTGGATTGTGGCTTGGTTAATGGGCCGGTAATCCTGAACCAATCGGTTAGTTCCATCCTTCTTCTTAATGAAGAGTGAAGGTGCTCCCCAAGCAGAGGAACTGGGGTGGATGAAACCTTTCCTAAGTGACTTGTCCATTTCTTCCTTAAGCTCGAGAAGGTGGTGCGGAGGCATCTTATAAGGACGTTTCGCAATAGGGACAGTGCCAGGCTTCAAGTCAATGACAAACTCGACAGCTCTAGCCGGGGGTATTCCTGGAAGTTCTTCTGGAAAGACGTCTGGAAAATCTCGAACGACAGGAACGTTCTCGATTCCTTCCAGAGGTGAGGCATTCAAAGCATTCAGAACATATATCTGAGCTTCAGCATCTCGAGTAATTCGGGCGGTGTAGTTCACTATCAAATCAGAGGGGTGAAGTATTTGGACAACTTTAGTGGCACAATTGATTGAAGCAATGTGAGCTTTCAACCAATCCATTCCGAGTATGAGGACTATGGTGGAAGACTTTAGGACGATGGGTGAGGCAAGGAATTCCAACCCTTTAATTTCGACGGTAACGTCAGGTGCTATCACGTCAGCATGACAATGACCTCCGGGAGTTTTAATGACTAACGGAGTATGCATCTTCTCATGTCGAATGCCATGCATGAATGCAAATTTTCCAGAGATGAATGAATGTGATGCTCCTGAATCAAATAAAACAGAAGCAGGTACTGAATTAACGAGAAGGGTACCCATCACAGTAGCAGGTTGATCCTGGACTTCTTCAATATCAATGTTGTAAGCGTGTCCACGACCATGTGCAGCAGACCCAGTATTATAGTTGCGGGTATGATTGTTGCCACGACCATTGCCACGGCCAGTACGAGGAAAAGCCAACTGATTCTGAGTCTGGCGGCAGTCTTTAGCTTGGTGACCTGGTTTGCGGCACTTGAAGCACAGACCATCTTCAGGACGAAGAGGAGCATTGTTTTGAATAGCTTGAGCTCTTGGCTGCCTCGGCGGGGGAGGAGGCAGACATGGTGCAGCATAGTTGTTCTTTGGCGCAGGGGTATTGGGACGGAACACGTTGTTGGGAATCCAGACTCGACGCTTCTGTGCTGAGCCCGAAGATGAGCCAGCATCACGATAGCGTTTCTGCGAGTCCTTATGCTTCATCTGAGCGGTCTCAACCACAATAGCCTTGTTCACAAGAGTAGAAAAATCATTGAAGTCTTGAGCAGCAAGTGCAAGCTCGATGT
Organism: Thinopyrum elongatum; assembly: GCA_011799875.1. Taxonomy (NCBI): domain Eukaryota; kingdom Viridiplantae; phylum Streptophyta; class Magnoliopsida; order Poales; family Poaceae; genus Thinopyrum; species Thinopyrum elongatum. The sequence continues at coordinate 463,631,241 of CM022301.1, read as the reverse complement.
CTGGGTGTAGTCCATTATGGAACTTCTCTTGTCTATGGGCATCCGTGGCGATGTCTTCTTCAGCATAGCGGGAGAGGTCTAGAAATTCCCGCTGATAGGCTTCGACAGTCTTGTTGCCCTGAGTGAGGTTGCGGAACTGGGTCTTCATTCGTTCCATAATTACCTGAGGGATATAACGGGCACGGAAAGCAGCCTGGAACTCATACCAGGTAACCACTGTTCCAACAGGCAGTGTACGCTTGTGTGTGTCCCACCATTGAGCAGCGGGGCCCTTTAAGAAAAAGGCCGCGAAGATGACGAAGTTGGCAGGGGCGACATTAGCAGACTCCATCTCGTGAGTGATGTCGCGGAGCCAGTCATCAGCATCCAGTGGCTTGTCAGAGTTGCGGAACTGAGTGGGGTTGAGTCGCATAAACTCTGTCAAAGTTATTGAAGCAGGGTTCTGGTTTTGGTTGTTCTGATGCGGAAACTGAGCCATGATTCCAGTCATGAACTGGCGGTTGAGCTCAAATTGTTGCATCATAGCTGCCATATAGTCTGGCGGTGGTGGGCGTTCAGGGGTACCACGACCACGACCACCTGGTCTAACCATCCTGCTAAGTATCAACAGGGGGTAGTTTAGCAAAAGCAATTGCGAGTGTTTAGCGACAAGCATGATGTAACTCGACAACAATTTATGCAGTGCGACAGATACATAACAATAGTCAATTAAGACATACAGATCCATACACAGAGTCGGGTACATGCGGACAGCATAACGGCGCAAATTTAGAACTAAACATACTAGGCGGCGCGCAGGCACGTGGTAAGGAAGTACACAACGAGACATAGCAAAGGCTACATCAATGTCGGGGAAAACCACTGAAATGGGGTAACTGCGAGTGCGGACGACGAATGTTCGTCGCGGCAGGATCCTGCGCTCCATGTGCACTCTGATGCAGAACCCGGTCTTATCGAATGACAACTCGGAGTATAATACAACTCAGAGAGAAAGGTTAAACAAAACAATGGAAAGGAAAATGATTATCAGACTAATCAGATCAATGACAGGAAAATCGCACAGATATCCAACTCTCCGGGTAGACGGAATTTACGAGACCCTAAGTGTCGGCATTAGTAAAATTTATTTGACCCGAATAGAAGAGAGATCAGAGTCCCAGAGTATAGACGAGGAATAAAAGATCCTAATACCACCCAGTTGGCGACGTGGGCCCGTAAGCCACACAGCCAAGTTAGTAAATTAGTTTTTCGGTTGCTAGACTCAACTTCGACCAAGGAATTGGAAGGGGGCTTCCTACAGACAGTCAGCTCTGATACCAACTTGTGGCGCCCCCGGCTCAATCGTGCACTAATCATACACGCAAACATGCACGATCAAGCACAGGGACTCACGGGAAGATATCACAACACAACTCTAGCACAAATAAACGGAGATCCACAATATTACAGACCAGGGATCCGAAGATCCGAATACATAAGTCAGTCATACAAATATTATTTGAGTACAGACATAGTTAGACAAGTTTTGCCTTAAGAAGGCTAGCACAAACAACGACTCTAGATCGAAAGGCGTTGGCCTCCTGCCTGGGAGCCTCCGATCCTACTCCTGGTTGGCTGGCTCAATCCAGTAGTACGTACCCTCTGCACCCTCCTGGTAGTAAGCTCCTAAAGTGGCATCTGGCTCCTGGACTCCATCGTCTGATGTATCATCAAGGTGGGGTATGGGGAAAAGAGAAAGTAAAGCAACCGTGAGTACTCATCCGAAGTACTCAGCAAGCAAGGATCTATACTACATATGCAACATTTATCAATGGAGAAAGGCTGTATATGTGGACTGGGCTGCAGAAATGCCAGAATAGAGAGATGGCCTAGTCCTATCGAAGACTAGCATCTTCACGAAGCCATCATCTTGCAGCAGTAGAAGAGAGTAGAATAGCATTTTATTTAGCAAACATGTTGAAGCAAAGCCTAGAGATCCTTCCTCGACTCCCAGCGAGAAAGCGATCCCGAAGCTTCAAATAAGTAACAAGTATCCAGTTCAAGTAGTAGATCGGGATACACAAACTGAGTGTCCTTTACCGTAGGACTAGCTATTGATAGATCATTCATCCCTGCAGGGGTGCACTATTGTTACCCAACACGCTCGATCAACTCTGGCCGGACACACTTGCTGGGTAATGCCCGGCCTCGGGAGATCAACACGAAGCAGCGCCCTACCTAGGCTCAGCAGAGAGGTCAGCATGCCGGCCTAACCTATGCACCCAGAGGTCTTGGGCCATCGCCCTGGGCACCCTGCGCGTTGCGAGACTGGCCGGGGTGCAGGCGCGACACTGAACTCGTCAGTGAAGTATCCAGCCCAATCCCGACAATCAGCCCGCACGGTGAATCGTGACGTCTGACGAGCTTTCGGGAGAAACGTACATCGCAGAGGGCCCCATAACCATAATCCCGCGTGGTGGTAGTGCGTATAGGGCACGTCGACCCACTCAGATCACACACCCAAATCCAATAGGCTCATTTAGTATCACGCGGAGACAATCAGAGTCTCTGATGCTCCGCCACAGTATCACACTCGAGTGCCCTTCCGGCACACCCGAAAATCATAGATCCCAAGCGGCTACCCACCAGGGTGGACCCTCCTGTAACAAAGGTCAAAGTAACCGTGTGGTCATAACATCAAGGGGGAAAAACCCCGATGAATCACCCTCAGTGAATTCCGCTCGACGAAAACATCAGGGTGAACGTATGAGGCATCACCCTGAGGGATTGCACGACAGAGTCGTATCGGGAGTGGAGAAGGAGGAATCACCCTCGATGACCACGACCGAACAGCTACACTGCGGAGTATTCATCAGGAGTGCGTTACGAGGTATCACCCTCGGCACTCGATAGTTACTATGCAGAGTCGTACAACTAAGGGGGGGTGTGAAGTGAGGTGTCGGTCTCTGGTCGACGATCACGTTGATCGAGTCATCAATGATCAAGCAGGGGCAACAAGGGTAAGGTGGTGGGGTCACTGATGGTTCACTACCAACCTATACTAAGCAGTTTAACATAGGCAGGTAAGGTAGCAATAGACAGGTTACAAAAGCAGGCTATGCATAAGAATAGGAACAAACATTAACAGTAGCAAAATCTAATGCAAGCAGGAGAAATGGAATGGGCGATATCTGGATGCTCAAGGGGGGGCTTGCCTGGTTGCTCTGGCAAGAGAGAGGGATCGTCAACGGGCTGCTCGTCTGGAGCGTAGTCGTACCCAGCTGCAGCGGTGTCGGTCTCGGCGTCTATCGAGAGAAAAGGAGGGGGAGAGAAACAATAAATTCACGGCAAAAATGCAAACAATATGCATGACATATCTAAATGATATGCCGGGGTGTTCTACTACCTATCTAAACGATTTAGTTAATTTAGGAATTCATTCGGAGTTATTTAATTAAGGTTGGGCACTATTCATTTACTGAAATCGGTCTAAAAGTTCAATGTTCATATAGCTAGGGGCATCTGACAGGAATACAGAGGGCGTATTCGGGTTCATATCGAAATTCTGAGCAAGTTTCATGTATAAAGTATTTTCATCGGAGTTACGGATTATTTAATATGATTTTCTAAAGTTTTTATTAATTTCTGGAATTTAATCATTTATTTAAATTCAATATTATCCGAAACAGTGTATGCTGACGTCATGTCATCATGATGTCAGCATGACGTCAGCAGTCAACAGTGCGTTGACTGGGTCAACCTGACATGTGGGCCCCACCTGTCATACTCTGTTAGGTTTAATTAGGGTTTAGTTAACTTAATTACTGTTTAATTAAACTAACTAATTAATTAGATTAACCTAATCAGGATTAATTAAATTAATTAATTCACTAATTAATTAATTAACTAATTATTAATTTTGTTTTATTTTCATTTATTTCCTTTTGTTTAAATGTCCTGGGGCGTGGGGCCCCCTAGTCAGTGTCACGGGGCTTCGGGCCCCACTGGGCAGTGGCCCAGGAGGCCACAGCAAGCGCGGGCGCGGCGCGGCCAGGGGCGAGCGGGTGCTGGGCGCGGGCGAGGCAGGCCGCGCGCCGGCCGCGAGGGGCCACGGCGAGGCACCGGCGTGGAGCAGAGGCAGCAGGTGAGGGGCGGTGAAGCGGGGCGAGCGCGGGCTGCGCGAGGGAGCAGCAGCGGTTGCAGGCAGCGCAAGCGGCAGTGGCGAGCGGCGAGCGAGGCGGGCGCTGGCGCGGGCGCGGTGAGCGGGCGGCAGTGGAGGGAGGCGGGGCCAGCGGCGCGAGCTGGAGCGCGGCGAGGGGCGACGCCGTGGCGGACGGGGACGGAGCCGCGGTGAGCGCGACGAGCTCGTGGGCGCGGGCAGAGGCGAGGACGAGCGAGGCCAGAGCGGGTGGGGGGGAAGCAGGGGCTGGTGGCAGCAGCGAGCGCGGCGGGGGCGCGGCCAGGGCGCGGTGCGGTGGCCGCGGCGAGCACGGCTAAGGGAAGGACGGTGCGCGGTGACTGCGGGGGGAGAGGAGGAGGAGGGGTTCATACCCCCGGTGCAGGTTCGCCGGCGAGGCTCGGGGAGGCCGGTTGGGGAGGAGGACAAAGACAGCGAGGGCGACGACGGGACGAGGGGGGCGGCGGTGGTCGGCGGCGTCGACGGCGCGTCGGGCTCTCCCTGGATCTCGATCCAGAGGAGAGGGAGTGGATCGGGGGGAGGGGGGGATGGGGTGGGTTAGGGTTAGGTGTGGTGGGCCACTAGGCCATTTTAGGTGGGCCGGCCACTGGGCTATGGCCCAGTTGGGCCCCGGGGGGGGGGGGGGGGGTTTCTGTTTTCTTTTTTTTTATCTTTCTGTTTTAGCCTTTTTCTTTTTATTTATTTCTTACTTTCTGTTTCGCAAATAGTTAGGCCACAAAATGACTTTAGCAAAATTAGCGAACTAGCCCATTAAATGCTAGGCAATATCTACTACTGCCAAAAATTGGTTTGGAGACAATTGGAGTTCACACAAATTTTATAATAAATGAAATGTATTAAACCTTGTTGTTTTGGTAAAGTTAGAGCCACCTAAATAACTTATTAATTGTTGGTTACAATTTTAGAATAGTCTCTGGAATATTTGCTATTTATTGAACATTTTAGTTTTTATGTTGAACAACTTTTATTTTCCACATTCATTTAAATTTGGATTTTGACTTAGGAGTTGAAATGTAATATGATGCTAATGATGATCATGCACTGTTAAACATGCTGATATGTCATTATCAAAAGTGATTACTGTGGCTAATGACATGGGGTGTTACAACATCGGAGCTCATAAGCTCGTCTGCGAGCGACGAGCGCCCACCGGTTGGAGGTGCAGGTTTCGTCCCTTCGCACGGGCACATTCATTTTTCAGTGATTTTTTCCCATGTGTTCAGGGCCGGCCCTGTCGGGGGTTGCTCCTGTGCGGCGCGCGCAATCAGACGCAACGTGCGGCATATATAAGCTGCCGGATTTAGACTCGAGGGTGAGATGGTGTTAGTTAGGGCTTGTTTGAATTGTGATTGCGGTCACCTTGCCAACCCACTGCGTGCTGATATTTTGGCGGCTCGCCATATAATTGTGCATTATAAGGTACTGGTTCCCGGGCAGTTGCATGATTTTAGGATTTGGGTCTGCCGATTTTTAACCAATTGAACCAAAATATGTTTCGGTCAATTTTACTGTTATATCACAACTTAAGCCTTTTTCCATACAAAACCAACAGAAGCCCGCAACACATCTTGGGCCAACGCAAAACAACATCACGTTGATGTACAAAGAAAGTAAAGAAAAAAAGTTTTCTAGTGGAGAATGAATTTGTTAGTGGACAAAGTAATGAAAAAAACTACACACATTTTACACGAAATTGTGCATTTGTACAATATGCAAAATAAGCATATAGGGGTGGAATTTATGCAAAAAGGAAGTTTTCTAAGAAAGCATGAGTTAGCGGAATGCTACGTCGCACTGGAATGGGCATCAGCCCGTTAAAGAATTGACTGACCCAAATATATGGGCAGTAAAAAAGGCCCAAAACAACACATAGACCAGCCCCGGACAAAGGTACATGAATCTTAAAGTAGAAATCAATGATCCAAAAAACGAATGATTCAAAATAAATTTTCAGACGACTTGCATATAGCTAAAGTGGCATTATAAATGGGAAGGACCAAGATGGCTAGGGCAAGCCAAATAATTGGATCTGAACTAAAGGCACACCATCCCTTTGGTCAATGACCAAATATTTAGTCAGCCACGTCATGGCTATGGTCTAAACATGCCCTTACATAAAACTGTGCGACTAAACTCACAACGCATGGGCCATGGAGGCAATAGATCACACCCCCGACGACACACGGTGTACCAATCGTCGGAGCTAATATAGGTGAAATTACTAGTTAAGAGTCATCCCTTGCAAAGGTCGCTGTCACCTTCTCAGGCATTGTCAAGTAACGCACTGCATGAGCGCAACTTGTCGCAACCTGGAAGTTTTATTTTTGTTGATTAATTTATTCAAACCATTTTTTCTCTTGAATTGTGCGTCTAAATCCCGAACCTTTTCACTGTTGGATTTCTCGAGATCTTCGGAACTAGATCCCATGTTAATAGGTTTGATAAATTTTTTTCGTGAAAAAATCAGAAAAAAAATATGAGGACCAAAAAAAACCAAAAAGATTAAAAAAAAGGGATAAAAACTAAAAAACGACAACCGGAAAAAATGGAATGACCAAAAAAGAAAGAAAAAATAGAGCCGGAAGCACGACCTTTTTTTCACATTATTTCCCTTTTCGAGGGGCTCAGTCAGCCGTCGGACATGGACACGGCCGGAACAATAAGAACGGCCGCGGCGAAAATTTAGTCTAGTTTTACGTTGCATATAATTGTATGGATTTGAGGTTTCGCCATTGATATATCCGGTTGTGAAAGAGAAAATTTGAGGTATAACCAGTCAGTGTCCGCGGACGCTATATGGGTTGTGTTTGCCTGGTCGGCCCGCAGATGCTCTTAGCTCTACCAGAATGTATCACACAGCTTATTTCAGCTCATTGTACACCTAGGAAAAACGTGTTCGACGAAAATCGTTCATGTAAAGCTCAACTTTCCAGAGGCAGGCTCTGTTCAGTGCGCAGCGCGCACGCTCGCACACCTTTTACACCGGCGCCATGCGTGCTGCCGCCACGGTGTACTATCATACATGAGGCAGCTCCGGCGCAGACACAGGGGCAGACGCATCACGCATGTCCTTTTCCGCGAGGCTCGGGCCGACCGAGGCGCGCGTCGCGTCGTGTTGCTACTCCAAAGCCGAAGCATGAAAGCCTTCCAGCCCACCACCGTGTGTCCAGCAGTTCCTCCAGGTCTCGCCGCGCGCGCCGGCCAATCCAATTAACTTCGCTGCCGCGGCAGCCGCTGGGCAGGGCAGGCAGCCACCCCGTGCCCTGCTCGCCGATGCACCAGCCACGACGACGGAGGCCGCGCGCCCAGCTCCACCGCCCCTGGCAGCCCGTGACGTAGCACTGGCGCTGTGCCATGGAGCCCGCCCTCGCTAGCATGCATGCCTGCTCCGCTGGCCACCCACTCGCTGGCTATAGTTTTGTTTTTTTTTTGAGAGAGAGCCAACAGCCACTAGCTGGTGGTGCAGGCGCTGCAGGCTCCTGTGGCGACTGTTGTTGGGCTTCCGTCTTTTCACGCTTATCGATCTTTGACCATCGCGGACAAGACCACGAGAGGGAGAGAGAGAGAGAGCGCGCGCGCTCGTCCGTGTGTGATTACTGAAGCGCCACAGTTTACGTGGTCTGGAGCCCTGCCCCAGGGCTGCATGCAGCACGCGCCAGGACGACCAGTGCCTCGCCAGTACATATGCAACACCCCAATGGGGCCATCGCGCACGAGCACCTGCCTCGCGCCCGTACTTGCCGCCTCTGCTCACCGTCACCTTGCATGTGCACGTCTCGCCCGGTGGTTAACAACTCGAGCAACGAGAGGTAATTTGCATGCAACGCGACGTGTCAAGGACAGTGAGTGAAAGGGCCCAACGGGAGACGGGGGAGGGGCTCATCACGACTCATCACAGTGGAGTTCCCGGGGCCTTTTCCTTGCACACAACTGCTGGTCGAGACTGTAGTCGTGCTATCAGATTAGTGAGCCTCCATCAAACCAAACTAGTAGTGGTACTACAACAAGAGATGCATTTATACATAGGCGCCACAGTTACAGTGCACGCACGTACCCCCCCGGCTGGCGCCTTGTGCGACATCTTTTACCCCGCTACTCGCATTGAATACGACCTAACCGCAACCGTCTGATGCCCCCCGATACATGCACTGCTTTTGTCTCTGTACATGTGCTCTACGGCTCTTTTTTTTTTTTAAGAACCGCCCTACCGGCAATTTATTCATTCAAGCGGGTCATATCTGCTTGAACAGGCTCAATCAGAAACTCAGGGATTACATCAAAAGTACACTGATTAACAGCTAAAGAAAGGGAATGTCTAGCACAACTGTGAGCGACCACATTAGGGTCCCTGCGTGTGTAGTCAAGTTTGAATCCCTGAAAACTCGAGAGATAAGACCGCATCTCTCTAAAGACATGACCTCCTATCATCCTATGGACACGTCATCTCCGTCTCTTTGCATCCATATGTTTCAAAGGTTTTGACAATCAGACTCAATAAGAGCATCTACACCCGGACCTCTCAAACTCGCCTTATATGTCCGGGCGGGCCGTCCGGTCACTGTCCGGTCACGATTTTTTGACCCAGACGGGCCCCTCAAACGCCCGGGCTGACCGACATCTTCATATCCAGCCTAAATATAGGGGGATATGGGGGCGCCCGGGCACGCCCGCCACGTCGGACCTGACAGCCCGATCCCCACCACAAATTGCACCAAATCCACCCCGAAGACCAGTGTGACGACCCCGGCTTAATCGTGCACTAATCATACACGCAAATGCGCACGATCAAGCCTAAGGACTCACTTGAAGATATCACAACACAACTCTAAAACATAAATAAAGTCATACAAGCTTTATATTACAAGCCAGGGCCTCGAGGGCTCGAATACATAGCTCGATGGCATACAAGCGTCAGCGGAAGCATCAGATATCTGAGTACAGATATTTTACAGAGAGAGAGAGATAAGCCTTCACAGAGGCGGGGTAAAATAAAATACTACGATCGAAAGGCGTAGGCCTCCTGCCCTGGACCCTCCGATCCTACTCCTGGTCGTCGAACGGCTCCTCGTAGTAGTAGTACTCGCCAGGCGGGTAGTAGTACTGGTCGTCGGCTGGGGCGTCTGGCTCAGGGGCTCCGTCGTCTGGTGGCATCGAAAGGAATATGGGGGAAAAAGAAAATAAAGCAAACGTGAGTACTCATCCGAAGTACTCAGCAAGCAAGGATCTACACTACAGATGCATCATTTTCAAAGGGGGCTGTATGTGTGGACTGGGCTGCAGAAATGCCAGATTAGAGGGGGAAAGCCTAGTCCTATCGAAGACTAGCATCTTCAGCGTCTTCAACAGTCTTGCAGCAAAAGACGAGACCAGATGAACATAATGTAAAGCAGCAGTAGTAGTATCATCAACCTCGACCTGAGATCCTTTCTCGACTCCCTGCGAGAAAGCAATCCCAGAGCCGTACTATCCAGTCCTCATCACATGTTCTAGTTGTACCGATCGGGATACAATTCCGAGTGTCCGTTACCGTAGGACAGGCTATCGATAGAAGTTTCTTCCCTGCAGGGGTGCACCAAGTTACCCACCACGCTCACTTAACTCTGGCCGGACACACTTTTCTGGGTCATGCCCGGCCTCGGCTAAGCAACACGCCGCAACCCGACCAAATACCTAACAGAGAGGTCAGCACGCCGGACTAACCTATGCCCCCAGGGGTCTTGGGCCATCGCCCCGGGAACTCCTGCATGTTACGTGCACCGCCGGTGAGCAGACCTAGCAACCCCTTATACAAGCGCGGTTGCGTTCCCAGTCCAACCCAGCGTGTGCCGCATCAGTCGCTGACGTCCATTAAGCTCCGGATGAAGTATACGACGCAGAACGCCTATACTATGCCCACGTGATGGTTAGTGCTATCGGGCCAGAGGCCCCTCGGATCAAATATCCAAATCGTAGTGGATTAGGAGCGCGCGGAAACGAGCAGAGACTCACGGTCGATGTGACCCCGTCGCCCCGTCTCGAGGACTTGCGGCAAGGGCTAAGAATGCCCGGCCACGCCTCGTAGTTATCTCGCGGGCACCATCCAGGTCAACCCGACTCCACCTCACTTCGCAATAAGCTCGCGCGGGTACCCCTCAGGGCCGACCCGTCTTTAGTATCATGGTTCATAGTCAAGTCATAATATCCAAGGTAACTGTGTGTCTGACACCGAAGGGAACCCTGAGGAATCACCCTCGATGGAGTTCCTGCTCGATGTTATCATCAAGGTGAACGAAGGAGGAATCACCCTCGAGGTCCACACTTGAGAGGTTGCGCGACGATGTCGTTATCGGGGGTGGTGTAGGAGGCATCACCCTCGCTTACCACGATCGAGTAACTAACCTACAAGGTTAACATCAGAAGTGCTAACGAGGTATCACCCTCGGCACTCGACGGTAACCCAGCAGTGTCGGCAACTAAGGGGAAGTGAGGTGCGGTGCCAGGGTCTAGTCTTCAATCCCGATGGTCGGGTCTTCTGATGTCCAGCAGGGCAGTCGGGATCAAGTGGGGGTCTTTGTCGTGTCTCTACCCAGCCTATACTAGGCAGTCTAGGATAACCAGTAAGGTAACAAAGCAGGGTACAATAATCAGGCTATGCAGCAGATATAGGAAAACAGTAGCAGTAGCAGTTCTAATGCAAGCATAAGAGAGAAGGGAATAGGCGATATAGGCATGCTGAAAATGGGGGTGCTTGCCTGTTTGCTCGGGGGCAAGGGCAAGGTCTTCAGTGGTATCGTCTGGGACGTAGTCGTACTCCTGTGCGGCGTCTGCCTCGGAAGCTACGTCAACGTCGGGGTCTACCGAGAGAGAAGAGGGGGAAGAAACAGGTAAACATAATGCAAACAAATGCAATACGGTGCGTGTGATGCTATGATGCAGTGCAGGGTTGCCTAATTATGCATCTAAGTCATTTTAGTTATTTTTAGAATTATTCTGGGATTTAATATCCGACGTGTGTGCACTATTCATCTGCCGGATTCGGGTCCGGAGTTATGAGTTCTTCTACGTAGGAGGTTCCGATGGAGAAACAGACGGCACGATCAGACTCGTCTCGTCGTTCTGAGCAACTTTCATGTTTTAACTTTTTCGCTCCGAGCTACGGTTTAAAAGTTATTAATTTTTAAAGTTTATTTGAATTTCTGGAATTTATTTATTTATCAGAAAATGAATTATGACATCAGCATTACGTCACAGTGACGTCAGCGGTCAACAGCGGTTGACCAGGGTCAAACCTGACATGTGGGTCCAGTGGGACCCACATGTCAGTCTCTATTTAGTCTAACAGTGGATTAACCTAATTAACTGGGTTAATTAGGGGTCGGGCCCCACTTGTCAGTGAGTCATTAGGCTAATCTAATTAACTTTAATTAATTAATTGTTTAATTAGTCTAATTAGTCGCGGGGGCCCACATGTCAGTGAGAGGGGATGAACAGTAACCACGGTTGACCGTGGTCAACGTGGTCAAAATGGCCAGGGGGCCCACTGGTCAGCGTCACTGGGTGGGCCCCACGCCTTGCCAGGTCAGTGGAGTCGCCGGAGTAGCTCCGGCGAGCCTCCCGCGGCGGCGAACTCGCCGGAGGGCGTCGGATTTCCTCTAGGAGGCACCAAATCGCGCGGGGTTTGCGGTGTTCGAACGGGCGCTCTGAGCCGCGTCGAGTGGTGGCATTTGCTCGGCCTAAAACGGCGTAAATTGACGGCAGCGAGCTACGCGGCGGCCGCCGGAGTTCGGCTAACGACGGATTGGGCAATGCGGGGCACGGGAGGTGTCGTGGATGGGCTTGCCCGACTCGCTGGGGTGCGGTGAGTGTAGTAGCGAGCTCGGATGCGAGCTTGCGCGGCCGTGGCCATGGTGGTGCCATGGCCGGCGGCGGGGAGCTCTCGGGTTCGGCGGGAATAACGTCTATGGCGACGGAATCAAGCGGGGCAGAGAGGGGAACGGCGCGCACGCTCACCTAGGGGGCACACGGGGGCCCGTTGGAAGCTTAGGAGCTGCAGATCGACGGCAGTTGCCGGCGAAGCTCCGGCGACCGAGAACGGGGAGCAGCTCGATCCGCGAGTCGTGGTGGCGTAGAGCTCGAGCTAGTAGCCGGTGAAGATGCGGAGGAGCAGGGCGGAGCGGATGCGCTCGTTCTCAGGCGGTGACGACGACGACAGCGACGACCTCGAGCTCGACCATGGCGACGGCGGCTCGGCTGGTTGCGGTGGGGAAGAAGACGAGGGGGAGAGGGGGAACTGGAGGGTAGGGTTCGCAGGTACGGCAAGAGGCGCTCGGGCTTATCCATATAGACGCCGGGGACCGCGGGATCACCGACACGGCGACGAGCGCCGGTCTGATGCGCGCGCGCGCCGACGCGTGCACGAGGAGGGAGACGGCCTGGTTGCTGGGCTGGGCCGGGCACTGTAGCGCAGGCTTAAGTGCACAGTAGACCTTTAGGCCCTTTTCTATTTTCCATTTTCTGTTTCTGATTTCTTTTATTCCTCTCTGTTTGGGAAATAGTTAGGGCTTGCACGTAGTTTAGTAAAATATGGAACTTAGTCCAAATATTACAATGCAATATTAGCTCTTACCAAAAAGTGGTTTGGGCAGAATTGAAGTTGGTTTGAATTTAATATGATTTTAAATATATCAAATATTGCTGTTTTGGTGCTGTTTTAACTTGTTTGAGTCACTTGTTCAACTCCATTTGTTCTGATGTTGATTTTAGAAATGTTCCTGGATTATTTGCCATTTAATGAACATTTTCCCAACAGTGTTTGATCAACTTTATAATTCACTTTTGAATTTGAGTTGATTTTCAGATGTGGATTTGAATTGGATCATTAACCCATATGACTTGGCACTGCAAATGATCATGACTTGGCAGTTTTAACAGGGTGTCACAGAGCTTATTACAAGGGGGTGTTACAACCAGCCGGATCCATTTGCTATCTCCTCTCTTCTTCCTCCTCCGCGTCGTCCGTCTCGCGCTCCGCCATCGCGCCTGCTCCGCAGCCGTTCTCAGGCTCTCCGCCGCCAGCTCCGAAATAGCCCTCCCGTCCTCGCCGGCCCGGACGCCACCGTGGTACGTCCGGCAACTCTCCGGCTCCGCCTTGCACTTGATGTGTTTGACACATTGTCCGACCGGATTTTTTATGATTTTGTTAGGTAAAACGATGGATTCCGATGCTTCGTCGGACGAGGAGTATGGACCGACAGAGCTTGACCAAATGATTCAAGATGAGTTCTTCGATTCGTCGGATTCGGACGAAGAAGTGGACATGATCATGCTCATGAGCATGCAAGAGGAAATGGACCTGCAAGTGGAGCATATTCTCAACTTCAAGGGCTCAATCAAAGGGAGAAGAGTGATCAACCGAGACAGGGTGTTCGGAGCAAAGCTACTGCACAATGACTACTTTGTTCCCAAACCTGCTTTCCCGGATGATCCATAGTTTCGTCGCCGTTTTCACATGCGTAAACCATTGTTTTTTGCGCATTGTGGTGGGAGTGGAGGCGCGTGACGACTACTTCAAGCTCAGAAGGGATTGCTGCGGCCAACTCTCTTTCTCGGCCAAGCAGAAGTGCATGGCTGCTCTGAGGATGCTTGCACTTGGTACTGCTGCAGACGCCGTTGGTAAGATGGTCAAGATGGGGGAGAGCACGTGCCTGAAGACTACTGTCAAGTTTGCCCGCGCCGTGGTGGAGGTGTTTGGACCTGAGTATCTCAGAGAACCAAATGTGCAGGACATAGAGAAGTTGTTGGCTATTGGAGAGGCAAGGGGGTATCCAGGAATGCTCGGATCAATTGATTGCATGCATTGGCAATGGAAGAACTGCCCCAAAGGTCTGCGGGGAATGTATCAAGGTCACACCAGAGAGGCCACCATCACACAAAAAGCGGTGGCATCACATGACTTATGGATTTGGCATGCTTTCTTTGGAATGTCCGGTTCTCACAATGATATCAACGTGCTTCAATGATCTCCGGTGTTTAGGAGGCTTTGCAATGGGGAATCACCGCCGTGCAACTACACCGTCAATGGCCGAGACTACAACATGGGGTACTATCTTGCCGATGGTATCTATCCTCAGTGGGCGGTGTTTGTGAAGACCATATCCGAGCCGCGTGGCAATAAACAGAGCCACTTTGCAACAATGCAGGAAGCGGCTAGAAAGGACGTGGAGAGGGCATTTGGTGTGCTTCGGACTCGTTGGGGAATTGTGCGGAGCGTTGCAATGATGTGGGAATCAGAAACTTTGTGGCAGCTGATGACATGTTGTGTTATTCTGCACAATATGATTGTCGAGGATGAGGGTGATGGTGTAGCCCAAACCCATAATTTCGAAGCACCTCAAGAACAAGTTGAAATCCCGGAAGATCAAGATGCGGCTCAGCTTATGAACTTTCTGCAGATGCATTGGAATCTTTGAGATCAGCAGGTGCACACGCAGCTACTTAATGATCTTGTGAAGCACTTGTGGATCCACAATGGCAACCAAGGCGGCAACAATTGCTTGAGTTTGGCACTTAATATAAATTTTATGTAAATGCTATCTATGCTTGGTACCAACAATTGCTATTTACATGCGACATTGTGCTTCATGATCGATGTGCATGTATTTGCGTGGACTTGAGAGTCCGAATTTGAGATATGTGGATGCCCGGAAGGAAATATGAGGGCCCGTTCGGATGCCCCCGCGGGCGTGCCCGGTCGCGTCCACGGGCGTTTGAGGGGCCGGATTTGCCAAGTCCGGCTGTAGATGCTCTAATTACATGAGAAAATGACTTCTCCATAGCAAGTCCCATAGCATCACGGCAAGCCAATAGCTCCGCAATAAAAGGATCATCAATGGCCATATATTTTGAGTATCTGGCAACAAGAAAAGACCCCATGGAGTCCCGCCCAACAATAACTGCACCCGCCGCTCTACCAGCCATATCTATAGCACCATCTGTATTGAGCTTGACCCATCCTTGTTCAGGCGCATTCCATGCCGATTTAGAGCCAACATTTGTCACCGCTACTGTAGAAGGGATGTCCAGTGCCCTTAGTAATTTGTAAATGATTTCCATAGATTTGTGTGGTTGGAACTGGACCTCACCATGAGCATACTTGCTTCTATTACTCCAAATTGCCCACATAAATAGCAACAGCAGCATGATCCTTCTTAATAAATTCTGGGTCTAGGAAATCCTTCTTCCACGTTATAGGGTGCAACCGAGGAAGCATCAAATTAAAGAAATCCGCCGCCGCATTCCAGAACATAACAACATGATCACACTGAATCATAGTATGAAATAATGTCTCATCATCATTACCACACATGGGACATATGGCATCCTCCCTCACATGCCGCCGTGAAAGTTCGCCGGATGTGGGAAGGAAAATTTTCATCACTCTCCACCAAAAGACTCTGATCTTAGGCTGCACTTAACTTCCACAGTGATTTCCAACTTGACTGCCCATGTGAAGAGCTGGTTGCCTTAGAATTTTGAGCCAATTTATTTTGCAACAACAGCCGGTAAGCTGATCGGACGAAGAAAACACCATTTTTCTCTCCATCCCACGCCCAAAAGTCACCAAATGATGCTCGTGGCCGTGGCATACCAAGAATAGCATTAGTGTCAGGGGCAATGAAAGTCTGGCAAACCAACTCCAACTTCCAATCCCCAGATTCCTCATCTAGTAGATCTGCTACCAGGTGTACAGGAGCCTCAGACAAGCGTGCAACAAGCCTCCTACTCATTGTTCCAGAGATCCAACTATCATGCCAAATCTCGGTTGTTCTTCCATCTCCAATACGATGGATAAGTCCCATCTTTAGGGCAACTCTACCATGGCATATAGCTCACCAAGTTGCGGAATGTAGGGTCGAAAGTATGTCTAGAGGGGGGTGATTAGACTACTTGACCAAATAAAAATCTAAACTTTTCCCAATTTTAGTTGTGGCGGATTTTAGCAATTAGCACAAGTCAAGCAATCAACCTACACATGCAATTCTAAGAGTGTAGCAGCGGAAAGTAAAACATTGCATATGAAGGTAAAGGGAAGGGTTTGGAGAAAGCAAACGCAATGGAGACACGAAGATTTTTGGCGTGGTTCCGATAGGTGGTGCTATTGTACATCCACGCTGATGAAGACTTCAACCCATGAAGGGTAACGGCTGCATGAGTCCACAGAGGGCTCCACCCACGAAGGGTCCACGAAGAAGCAACCTTGTCTATCACACCATGGCCATCGCCCACGAAGGACTTGCCTCACTCGGGTAGATCTTCACAAAGTAGGCGATCTCCTTGCCCTTACAAACTTCTTGGTTCAACTCCACATCTTGACGGAGGCTCCCAAGCGACACCTAACCAATCTAGGAGACACCATGATACGTCTCCAACATATCTATAATTTTTGATTGTTCCATGCTATTATATTATCTGTTTTGGATGTTTTATATGCATTAATATGCTATTTTATATTATTTTTGGGACTAACCTATTAACCTAGAGCCCAATGCCAGTTTCTGTTTTTCCCTTTTTTTTTGAGTTTTACAGAAAAGGAATATCAAACGGAGTCCAAACAGAATAAAACTTTACGACGGTTTTTCTTGGACCAGAAGACATCCACAGAGCTTGGAGAGGGGGTCAGACGATGGCCGAGGAGGCCACAAGCCTGCCAGGCGCGCCCCTGGGGGGCACCCTGAGGGCTTGTGGGCCCCTCGTGGGTCTCCTAACTCTAATTCTTGCTCTATAAATTCCGAAATATTCCCAAACCACCAGAAGCGTCCACCAAAATACTTTTCCGCCACCGCAAGCCTCTGTTCCCATGAGATCCCATCCTAGGGCCTTTTCCGGCAATCTGCCGGATGGGGATTCGATCACGGTGGCCTCTATATCAACCTTGCTGCCCTTCTGATGATGCGTGAGTAGTTTACCACAGACCTACGGGTCCATAGCTAGTAGCTAGATGGCTTCTTCTCTCTCTTTGATCTTCAATACAATGTTCTCCTCGATGTTCTTGGAGATCTATTCGATGTAATACTTTTTTGCGGTGTGTTTGTTGAGATCCGATGAATTGTGGATTTATGATCAGATTATCTATGAATAATATTTGATTCTTCTCTGAACTCTTTTATGCATGATTAAGATATCTTTGTATTTCTCTTCGAACTATCGGTTTGGTTTGGCCAGCCAGATTGGTTTTTCTTGCAATGGGAGAGGTGCTTTGTTTTGGGTTCAATCTTGCGGTGTCCTCACCTAGTGACAGAAGGGGTAGCGAGGCACGTATTGTATTTTTGCCATCGAGGATAAAAAGATGGGGTGTATATCATATTGCTTGAGTTTATCCCTCTACATCATGTCATCTTACTTAAAGCGTTGCTCTGTTCTTATGAACTTAATACTCTAGATGCAGGTAGGAGTCGGTCGATGCGTGGAGTAATAGTAGTAGATGCAGAATCGTTTCGGTCTACTTGTCATGGACGTGATGCCTATATTCATGATCATTGCCTTAGATATCATCATAACTTTGCGCTTTTCTATCAATTTCTCAACAGTAATTTGTGCACCCACCGTATGCTATCTTCAAGAGAGAAGTCTCTAGTGAAACCTATGGACCCCGGGTCTATTTTCCATCATATATTTCCAGATCTATAAACCAAAAAACCCAAAAATACTTTGCTGCAATTTATTTGTTTTTACTTTGTTTTATGTTTTAGTAATCTTTTATACCTATATCTATTAGATCTCACTCTTGTTCGAGACCGTGAAGGGATTGACAACCCCTTTTTCACGTTGAATGCAAGTGTTTGTTAGTTTGTGCAGGTGCATAGGTTGGATACTTGCTTGTGCCTCCTACTGGATTGATACCTTGGTTCTTAACTGAGGGAAATACTTATCTCTACTTTGCTGCATCACCCTTTCCTCTTCAAGGGAAAAATCAACGCAAGCTCAAGAAGTAGCAGGAAGAATTTCTGGCGCCGTTGCCGGGGAGGTTCTACATCAAGCCTACCAAGTACCCATCATAAACTCTCATCTCTTGCATTACATTATTTGCCATTTGCCTCTCGTTTTCCTCTCCCCCACTTCTAAAACGTTTTCAGAAAAACACAAAAATATTTTCCTTTTTATTTGCCTTCTTTTCGTTTGCCTTTTATGTCTTACTTGGCTCGTTTGCCCGTTCGCCTTGTATAATTGTGTGTTTATTGAAAATCAGGAACCAAAAAGTATATGGATCTTCATCCACTTGCTAATCTTTTTACAAGATCCAACTATAGTGAACCAATTGCTAGTGAGTTGAGTGCACTAGATTATCTTTATGAAGTTTTGCTTGAAGTTCGTGAATCTGAAAATTGTGATGAAATTTGTGAAGTGATTCACGATAGCTCCTTGAAATAAAAGCATGATTGCAATGATGTTATTATAAATTCTATTAATGTCAATTGTGCTAATAATATGTAAAACCCCTAGCTTGGGGATGCTAGTTTTGCTATGTCCACTACTTATTGTAATGATCATGATTGGGGTGATTCTTCTTATGGTCTTGAAAATTTATTTCAGCCTCATGATGAATATGTTCGCGATAATATTGAAAGTGGGTTTGGAAGAGTGTCAACTCTAGGTAATAATGATCCCACTACTTTGGAGAATGATCAATCTTATGAAATTTTTGATAAAAGTGGGCTTGGACAGGTCATGACTTTATTTGGTGATAATCCCACTATTTTGGAAGAGTGTCAACTTTGCATGCATGAGGATCATGTAGAGAAAATTTTATGTGATAGCTATATTGTTTAATTTGATTATGATCCTACATGTAATTATTACGAGAGAGGAAAATATGGTTGTAGAAATTTTCATGTCACTAAATTACCTCTCGTTATGTTGAGATTGCTATTGTTTCTTTCTTCTTCCTTGCATATGCTAGTTTTTGCTTGTATTGATTTGTTTGCTTATAAAATGCCTATTCATAGGAAGTATGTTAGACTTAAACTTGTTTTTCATGTGCTACATGATTCTCTCTTCGTGTTTTAATTGCTATCTTTCATGTGAGCATCATTAAAATTATCAACGCCTAGCTAAAAGGCTTTAAAGAAAAGTGCTTGTTGGGAGACCACCCAATATTTCTATTGTATGTTTTTATGATAATACACATTATTACCTCTGTAGTAATTGTGCAAGCAAGACCTTTGGGATGGTCTACGGTGATAGTTGATTTGATCTTGCTGAAAAACAAAAACTTTTGCGCTCATTGCCAGAAATTCAATAAATCACAGAAATTTTCTTTTGATCTGAATTTTATAAAAAAGATTGATATACAAATTTCCCAGGTTATCCTAATTTTTCAGAATTTTTGGAGTTACAGAAGTATACGAAATTTCCAGATTACTAAAGACTTCTGTTTTTGACAGATTCTGTTTTCTATGTGTTGTTTGCTTATTTTGATGAATCTATGGGTAGTATCGGTGGGTATGAACCATGGAGAAGTTGGAATACAATAGATATTACACCAATATAAATAAAGAATGAGTTCGCAAGAGTACCTAAAGTGGTGATTTATTTTATTATACTAACGGATCTTATGAGTTTTCTGTTGAGTTTTGTGTTGTGAAGTTTTCAAGTTTTGGGTAAAGATTTGATGGACAACGGAATAAGGAGTGGCAAGAGCCTAAGCTTGGGGATGCCCAAGGCACCCCAAGGTAATATTCAAGGAAAAACAAGCATATAAGCTTGGGGATGCCCCGGATGGCATCCCCTCTTTTGTCTTCAATCCATCGGTAAATTTACTTGAGGCTATATTTTTATTCACCACATGATATGTGTTTTGCTTGGAGTGTCTTGTATGATATGGGTCTTTGCTTTTTAGTTTGCCACAATCATCCTTGCTGTACACACCTTTTGATAGGGACACACATTAATCGTGAATTTATTAGAATACTCTATGTGCTTCACTTATATCTTTTGAGCTAGGCAGTTTGCTCTAGTGCTTCACTTATATCTTTTTAGAGCACGGAGGTGGTTTTATTTTATAGAAATTGTTGAACTCTCATGCTTCACTTATATTATTTTGAGAGTCTTTAAACAGCATGGTAATTTGCTTAGGTTATGAATTTAGTCCTAATATGATGGACATCCAAGAGGGATACAATAAAAACTTTCATATAAAGAGCGTTGAATAAGATGAGAAGTTTGATTCCTTGCATTTGTTTTGAGATATGAAGATGGTGATATTAGAGTCATGCTAGTGAGTAATTGTGGATTGGTAGAAATACTTGTGTTAAAGTTTGTGATTCCTGTAGCATGCACGTATGGTGAACCATTATGTGATGAAGTCGGAGCATGATTTATTTTTTGATTTTCTTCCTTATGAGTGGCGGTCGGGGACGAGCGATGATATTTTCCTACCAATCTATCCCCCTAGGAGCATGCGTATAGTACTTTGTTTTGATAGCTAATAATTTTTTTCAATAAGTATGTGAGTTCTTTATGACTAATGTTGAGTCCATGGATTATACGCACTCTCACCCTTCCACCATTGCTAGCCTCTCTAGCACCGCGCAACTTTCGTCGGTGCATTAAACCCACCATATATTTTCCTCAAAACAGCCACCATACCTACCTATTATGGCATTTCCATAGCCATTCCGAGATATATTGCCATGCAACTTCCACCGTTCCGTTTATTATGACACGCACCATCATTGTCATATTGCTTTGCATTATCATGTAGTTGGCATAGTATTTGTGGCAAGGCCACCGTTCATATTTTTTATACATATCACTCTTGATCATAGCACATCCCGGTACACCACCGGAGGCATTCATACAGAGTCATATCTTGTTCTAGTATCGAGTTGTAATTTTTGAGTTGTAAGTAAATAAAAGTGTGATGATCATCATTATTAGAGCATTGTCCCATGTGAGGAAAGGATGATGGAAGCTATGATTCCCTCACAAGTTGGGATGAGTCTCTGAACTTAAAAAAAATAAAAGAGGCCAAAGAAGCGCAAATAAAAAAAGAAAAAAAATGAGAGAAAAGAGAGAAGGGACAATGTTACTATCCTTTTTTCACACTTGTGCTTCAAAGTAGCACCATGATCTTCATGATAGAGAGTCTCCTATTTTGTCACTTTCATATACTAGTGGGAATTTTTCATTATAGAACTTGGCTTGTATATTCCAATGATGGGCTTCCTTAAAATTTCCCTAGGTCTTCGTGAGCAAGCAAGTTGGATGCACACCCACTGAGTTTCTTTTTGAGCTTTCACACACTTATAGCTCTAGTGCATCCGTTGCATGGCAATCCCTACTCACTTGCATCGATATCAATTGATGGGCATCTCTATAGCCCATTAATTTGCCTAGTTGATGTGAGACTTTCTCCTTCTTTTTGTCTTCTCCACGACCACCATATTCTATTCCACCTATAGTGTTATATCCATGGCTCACGCTCATGTATTGCATGAAAGTTGAAAAAGTTTGAGAACACCAAAAGTATGAAACAATTGCTTGGCTTGTCATCGGGGTTGTGCATGATGAAATATTTTGTGTGATGAAGATGGAGCATAGCCAGAATATATGGTTTTATAGGGATAACTTTCTTTGGCCATGTTATTTTGAGAAGACGTGATTGCCTTATTAGTATGCTTGAAGTATTATTGTTTTTATGTCAATATTAAACTTTTGTTTTGAATCTTATGGATCTGAATATTCATGCCACAATAAATAAGATTACATTGATAAATATGTTAGGTAGCATTCCACATCAAAAAATTCTGTTTTTATCATTTACCTACTCGAGGACGAGCAGGAATTAAGCTTGGGGATGCTTGATACGTCTCCAACATATCTATAATTTTTGATTGTTCCATGCTATTATATTATCTGTTTTGGATGTTTTATATACATTAATATGCTATTTTATATTAATTTTGGGACTAACCTATTAACCTAGAGCCCAGTGCCATTTTCTATTTTTTCCTTGTTTTTGACTTTTACAGAAAAGGAATATCAAACGGAGTCCAAACGGAATAAAACTTTACGATGATTTTTCTTGGACCAGAAGACATCCATGGAGCTTGGAGAGGGGGTCAGACGATGGCCGAGGAGGCCACAAGCCTGCCAGG
This sequence comes from Thinopyrum elongatum, assembly GCA_011799875.1. Classification (NCBI taxonomy): domain Eukaryota; kingdom Viridiplantae; phylum Streptophyta; class Magnoliopsida; order Poales; family Poaceae; genus Thinopyrum; species Thinopyrum elongatum. The sequence goes on along the minus strand of CM022301.1, from coordinate 463,608,930 downwards.
CGCGCCCCTGGGGGGGCACGTCCTGAGGGATTGTGGGCCCCTCGGGGGTCTCCTAACCCTAATTCTTTCTCTATAAATTCCCAAATATTCCCAAACCACCAGAAGCGTCCACCAAAATACTTTTCCGCTGCCGCAAGCCTCTGTTCCCATGAGATCCCATCTTGGGGCCTTTTCCGGTGATTTGCCGGAGGGGGATTCGATCATGGAGGGCCTCTACATCAACCTTGCTGCCCTTCTGATGATGCGTGAGTAGTTTACCACAGACCTACGGGTCCATAGCTAGTAGCTAGATGGCTTCTTCTCTCTCTTTGATCTTCAATACAATATTCTCCTCGATGTTCTTGGAGATCTTTTCGATGTAATACTTTTTTGCGGTGTGTTTGTTGAGATCCAATCAATTGTGGATTTATGATCAGATTATTTATGAATATTATTTGAGTCTTCTATGAACTCTTTTATGCATGATTAAGATATCTTTGTATTTCTCTTCGAACTATCGGTTTGCTTTGGCCAACTAGATTGGTTTTTCTTGCAATGGGAGAGGTGCTTAGTTTTGGGTTCAATCTTGTGGTGTCCTCACCCAGTGACAGAAGGGGTAGCGAGGCACGTATTGTATTGTTGCCATCGAGGATAAAAAGATGGGGTTTATATCATATTGCTTGAGTTTATCCCTCTACATCATGTCATCTTACTTAAAGCGTTGCTCTCTTCTTATGAACTTAATACTCTAGATGCAGGCATGCGTTGGTCGATGTGTGGAGTAATAGTAGTAGATGCAGAATCATTTCGGTCTACTTGTCACGGACGTGAATGCCTATATTCATGATCACTGCCTTAGATATCGTCATAACTTTGCGCTTTTCTATCAATTGCTCAACAGTAATTTGTTCACCCACCGTATGCTATCTTCAAGAGATAAGCCTCTAGTGAAACCTATGGCCCCTAGGTCTATTTTCCATCATATATTTTCAGATCTATAAACCAAAAAACCCAAAAATATTTTGCTGCAATTTATTTGTTTTTACTTTGTTTTATGTTTTAGTAATCTTTTATACCTATCTCTATTAGATCTCACTCTTGTTCGAGACCGTGAAGGGATTGACAACCCCTTTTTCGTGTTGAGTGCAAGTGTTTGTTAGTTTGTGCATGTGCATTGATTGGAGACTTGCTTGTGCCTCCTACTAGATTCATACCTTGGTTCTTAACTGAGGGAAATACTTATCTCTACTTTGCTGCATCACCCTTTCCTCTTCAAGAAAAAAATCAACGCAAGCTCAAGAAGTAGCACACCACTCTCCAAAAGGTAATAGATGGTGTGTTGATGATGAACTCCTTGCTCTTGTGCTTCAAATGATAGTCTCCCCAACACTCAATTCTCTCTCACAGATTTGGATATGGTGGAAAGAAGATTTGAGTGGAAAGCAACTTAGGGAAGGCTAGAAATCAAGATTCTTGTGGTAGGATTGGTATATCTTGATCTCAACACATAAGTAGGTGGTTCTCTCTCAGAAAATGTATGTTGGAAGTGTAGGCACGTTCTGATGGTTCTCTCACATATGGAGAAGAGGGTGGAGGGGTATATATGGCCTCCACACAAAATCCAACCATTACACACATTTGACCAATCTCGGTGAGACCGAATGTGTAAACTCGATGGGACCGATTAGTTCAAAATGTAAACGTTAGGAATCTCGATGGGACCGACTGGAACAACTAAGTGGGACCGATGTGCTAGGGCTTAGGGCAAACCGCATCTCGGTGGCGCCGATTGCATCAGCTCAGTGAGACCAAAGTGAAGCAATAAGGCAACAGAGACTTGGTCAAGCCATCTCGGTGGGACCGATTGCAATTTTGGTGAGACCGAAATAATTGCAACAGATAACAGGGAGTTGGCAAGGCCATCTCAGTGAGACCGAGATCCGTATTGTTCTGACCAAACTGTTAGGGTTTTTGGCTGTGGCTATGTCATATGAACTCGGTGGCACCGGATAGAAAGAATCGGTGGGGCCGAGTTGGAGTTTAGGGTTTTGACTTATTTGGATGGAGAAGGTGGTTGAGGGTTTCGGAGCAATATCACTAAGCATTTGAGCAAGCAAGCCATTAAGCAACACCTCATCCCCTTTTAATAGTATTGGCTTCCCTATGGACTCAATGTGATCTTGGATCACTAAAACAAAGATGAAGAGTCTTGAGCTTTTGCCAATATATGTCCTTAGCATTTTGAAGGGTCCACATCTCTAGTCCATGCCATGCCATTCATTGAACTTCCTGAAATATTTATCTTAAATGGATATTAGTTCAATGAGCTATATGTTGTTATGAATTACCAAAACCACCCTGGGATTAGTTGCATTTTCAATCTCCCCCTTTTTGGTAATTGATGACAACATATAGATCAAAGCTTCGAGAAATGATAAAATGAATGAAATACATCGTCGCTTTGAGAAGTATGTGATAAGCAAGAGCTCCCCCTAAATTTGTGCATTATTTAAAATTTGCGTTTGAATGCAAATGCACAATTGATTAGGATCATGGGTCACTCTTCCATGTCACATACATCTTGGTGGAGCGCTCAAAATGATAAGAGTAAAATAACATGCATGCATCACCGAAGATACAAGTGAGTGATCATACATTTAGAGGCATATAAGCATACATTAAGCATAGTATGATCAACCACATGATCACACAAGGTATCTCATGAGCATAACACAATAAGTAGCATCAAGTAGCATCAAACAAATGAAGTAGCAAGGGAAATAAAAACCAACAAAGAAGCAAAAGACTCTCTCTCTCTCTCTCTCTCTCTCTTGAAGCCTATGATCTATACACTGTCTCCCCCTTTGGCAACAAGTTACCAAAAAGTTTGAAAATGTATAGTGCTATACGGCACTCTAAGCACGATCTCTGGGAGCTCCTGAAGGGGTCTTCTGGCTTGTTGCTCCGGTGTGCGTAGATGGAGTTGAGAGAACTCTTTCTGCAAATGCTTTAGCTGATGTCTGTTGAGTTGGTGGGGTTGACACTGGTGGTGGCACTGTGGCAGTGATGGCAAGAGCAGAGTGAGAAGGCCTAGTGTCTGCAACTGGCTCAGAAGTAGACCTGGGTGCCCTTGGCACAGTCTAAAATCTGTTAGTGGTAGGTCTATCATCTTTGTCCTCAACATCATCTCTCAGCTTCTCAACAATGGATTGGATCTCTGTGACCTTGACATCAAGATTATACATCTTATCTTCAACAATCTGCTCTAGGCTCTCCTGATTCTTAGTTAAGTTGGCCAGACTCTTCTCAATCCTCAGAGTTGCTTCTAGCAGATATGTGAGTTGTTCTTGCTTGGTCTTGAGATTGACAATTGAAGCATCTGGAGCACTTGCTGCCTTTGCTGCTTTAGCAGCCTTTGCCTTCTCAGCCTTCTCATGGGCCTCAACTGATGTTGAATGTGAAGCATCCATCACCACATCATTGTCCTCAAACTCTGGCCTAAGAGGAAGATGCTCTCTGTCAAGTAGATATGTGCTAGTTCCAACCTTTGAATTGATCAACACTTCAATATGTGGTGCATATCCACATGACCTGTTTTGGTCTGCAGCTGTCCTGTTGATTGTCTCTACAAACAGGCTCATGACCTTGAATTTTTGTGGTATATCAAACAAATGCAGCAGGTTGATGGAATGTCCACGGATCATTCTCTCATCTCCATACTTGGGCAATAAGGTATGACTCAAGATATAGTTGGTGGTGGCCAAACTAGCAAGCAGGTAATAGATAGAGCCAAACTTGTGAGTCTCCAGAGCTTTATCAGGAATGGTCTTGTACATGTGAGGCATAGTGTTATGATCCATCCTGGGTTTGCCATAGACATCTATGTCATTTTCTCCTTCTTCTGGGGCATGGATAAGTGCAGCCCACTCTGAGATTGATGACTGGTATCTGGTGCCCTCAGTCATCCACACTATCTTTCCATCTGGGTAAAAATGTGCAGTGGAGTAAAATTGCATCACCATTTTATCATTCCACTTGGTGAGCTCTTGTCTAACAAATGCATCAACTCCAGTCAACCTGAAGCTCTCATGAACGTGAGGGAAGTAGTCCTCATTGGCATCTATGTACTTCCAATCCACCCACTTCATATCACTCACAATTAGCTTCTTATCAAGCAAAACTGTCTCATAGAAGTCTTGATGTTCTCTGGTGTGGAAACGATAATCAACAGGAGTCCTTCTCCTTGTAGCATAGGGATCAGCTTTTCTCCAGGTTCTCAATCCAGAGTCATTCCTCAAATTCAAGTTCTCAGCCACTGGATGTCCATCATCATGGTCTGGAATCTTGGGCTTCAGTTTTCTAAGCACTTGGGGCTCCTCATCTTCTTGAACTTCTGGCACTGGGGCCTTGTTCTTCTCTACAGCAGGAATGTTCCTAGTGGATCTCTTTGGAGCTGTAGTTTTGGGTGCAAAAGCTGGAGCTTTGGGCTTGGGCATTGCTTGGAGGGTGCACCAGCAGACTTCATGGCATCACCCATGAGCTTCTGAGTCTTGGCAGGGGGTGCAGCAGGTTCCTCCTCCTCCTCCTCATTCTCATCTTCATCCCTCATCATGGATGGTCTGCCAATCACTCTGGCAATAGTTTTCTTGACTCTCCCTTTCCTCTTCTTCTTCCCATCAGCAGCTTCTCCTTCCTCTCTTGGCTCAAGAGTGAACTCCATAGTCTCTTGTGTAGCAGTTGACTTTCTGGCCATTGACATGGGAGCTCTCTTGGCAGGAGGTTTCTTCTGAAGACCTAGCTTGGTGGCAGCAGCTGCAGCATACTCTTTCTTCAGCACCTTCTTCTTTGAGGTTACTTCCTCTTCAACCACAAAGTCTTCATCCTCACTCTCTGAGGTTCTCTTCTTTCTCTGTCTAGTAGCAGCTTTAGGTAGATTGCTAGGAGTGCTTCTACTGCCATCATCATAGCTACTGCTAGGGCTTGTACCCTCACTGAGGTTGACTTGCTCCTCTGACCTGTTCTGGCTGTCACTTGCTTCAGACACCTTTGCAAACTGACCCCTAACTTGGTGACGAGTCGCTACGGCGGCAACGGTGGCGGAGACCTGCAGCGGAGGTGCACATGTGGAGACGACGATGATCCGGAGACCAAGGGGCGGCAGCAATGGGGCGCGGGCTCGAGAGGTTTGAAGGAATTTTCAACCGAATGGGCCGCGGAATATATATATACCCATACACTGTCGGTGGCACCAAATGTAATGTCTCGATGGCACCGAGATGCAAAACTGCATGCAGTTACTGCAACTCGGTGAGAGCGAGTCATTCTAATCGGTAGCACCGAGATGAAAACCTAGATCAATCTAGTGATTTCGGTGGGACCGAGTATGAGTGTGTTGGTCTGGCCGAAATTCATAAGAAGGTTTTGGAAAGCAGACCTTGACGGATCGGTGACTCCGAGTGCTCCTCACCCGGAGGGTCCGAAAAAGACTTGTTCAATTTTATGTGATGTAGCATGAATAGAGTTTGAGAAGAGAAAAAACATAGATAGCTAGAGAGGTTCTTAGGCATTCTTGTCCATCCATTTGGCCAATAAAAAACCAAACAATTAAAACCACAAATGGATGTCCTCGAATGGAGAAATTATGCAACCAACATGCTCACACAATAAGATAGCTGTTGGTGCAATAATAGGTCCCTTATGTTTTGGAGTTTGTTGACATAAACAATATGGGACTTATGTGTTTTCTAGTGCACACAGAGTAACAGGTCCCTGAAGTATGGAGGAGTTTGATGCAAACGACGAAGATAATCTCCCTGCGTAGCAGCAAAGGTTATCATCGAAGATGAAGCTAACAAGAGTGACCCCTAAAAATTGCTGAAGTTCAAGCAATTGGTTCGGTGTATGTTCGAAGAAAATGACCGCGCTCAAGGAAGAATGAAGACGAGATGAAGACGTAGCATTTGTTTCGTTGTTCTTCTTCTTTCATTGAGTCATAGGACCACCATACTATTAATAGGGGTGTAGCGTTTGAAGCTTTGATTCTCTCATGCTTAACCGAAATCCTATGAAAGCTATGAGAGAAATCTCTTTGGGCTCCGAGCAAATACTTGTTAGCAAGAGACTGTGATCTTCTTCGCTGCAAGAGATTTGACTCAGACCGAGGAGTTAGCATTACTTGTTCCTCAAGTAATGTTACCGTTGCTCCAAAATCCGACCGTTGTGAACGTGTTGGTTGGCCATTGGCTGGACCTCGTGTCCAAAATGGTCATTTCCCATCTGGGAAGGCTGTGGCTATAAATAGCCACCCCGCACCGGCTTTGTCCGGTGGCTGCTCCGTTTGATTCTGAGAAGATTGTTGAGCAACCCACTCTCTGAGCGATTTGAGTTTAAAATCCACCGAGAGAAAAACCCTAGAGCCAAAGAATTAGATAGTGGTTCAGCATCATTGGAATCTAAGTTTAGTACGCTCCGCCTATTACTCTTGAGAGCTGCAAACTCTCTAGACGGTTAGGTGTCAATTTCTTCAGAGACCAAGAGTGATTGTGGTTCTCGAAGAAGAAGTCTGTAAAGGTTCGGAGATCGCCTTCAAGTATCTACCACGAGTAATTGGCATCGGTTGACGAATCGATTGTCGAGGAGAATAGGGTGAAGAGAGTTTATCTTCCGTGTTAAGTCACAGCCCCTCCAACCAGACATAGTCCTTGTGCAGAAGGACGAACTGGTCAAACAAATACCTTGTCGCCATCGAGCATCATCGGTTATATTTGTCACTCATGTTTACCTTCGATGCATTTTCATTCGTATGATTTACATCGATGCATGTCTTAGTTCTCTTTCGGTACCCTGTTCTAGTTCACTGTAGTTTGTTTTTCATTCATTCCGCTGCTGAGTTCTAAGGGATTTAAGTTTTCCGAAGAAAATTTAAAACTCCCATTCGCCCCCCTTCTGGTAGACATACTTCGTTCCTACAATTGGTATCAGAGCAAGGTACTCCTTGACTATGCTCATTTTAGTCTAATGACTTTGGAGTTTAAGTATGTCTTCAGTGAACTACAAGTCGCATCTCAAGATTCCCATATTTGATGGGACGGACTACCCCTTCTGGAAGGAGAATATGAAGATCCGTCTCCGAGCAATAGATGATGACATGTGGAATGTGGTGCAGTTCGGGCTCCATGTTGTTGTACCTCAAGCCCCTTCCAACGAAGAAAAGAAGCTTATTCAGCTGGGTGTTCAGGCCAAAGATGAGATTGGCGGCCATCTCAATCGGGCGCAATTTCTTCGCTATCGCCAGTGTGAAACTGTGAAGGAATTGTGGGACATCCTCGAAAAGATCAATGAAGGAGTTTCATCTTAGAAAGAAGCTAGAATTGATACTCTTTGAGCCAAGTTCAATCGATTCAAGCGCATTGGAAATGAAAGCTACCAACAAACCTTTGATCGCCTGAGTGATATCGCAAATGAACTTCAAGGTCTCGGCGCCAAAGACATCACTGACCATGAAGTCGTAAAGAAACTACTTCGATCTCTTGACAGTTCTTTCGATACACTTGTTCTAATGATACATGAACGAGTTGACTTCAAACACCTCGACTCTGCTGATATCATGGAGAGACTGAACACTCACGAGGAACAAGAAGAAGAGAAAAGAGATCTGTATGGCTCAACTCAACGCAAAAATCATGCTCTCAAGGCTGTGGCTGACTCATCCTCCGATGGGAATGCCGAAGAAGATTCAGATGACCTAGAAAGGTTCAGCAAAGATCTCGCACTGATCACGAAAAATTCCAACGCTTCCACAAGAAGAGTTAGTTCCAGAAAAGAAGTTCAAGCAACTCTGGTGGTTCAAAAACTTCATCAAAACCTGCTGGAGAATACACCTACTTTAAGTGCAAAAAGCCTGGACACTTCATTTGGGACTGCCCTCTCTGGGAAGCTGAAATCCGTGCTAGTGGAAGATATGACTCAGGCAACTATCGAGGCAAAAGAAAGAGCAAGAATTACAACTCCGATGAAGAAAAGAAAACGAAGAAATTCTTCAAGAAGAAGGACAGCTCCACTTCTAAATCTTCGTCAAGACCTTCATCGAGGAACCCCTCCAAGTCCTCCTCCAACCGCAAGAACACTTCTCGCAAGGCCAAGGCTTACATCGGCAAGGAGATGGATTCTGAAGAAGAAGAATCATCTGCCTCCGAAGAAGCTGATGAATCCGATGAGGATTCCGACTCATGCATGGCTGGCATAGCATGCGCCTCCACTCCTGCGACAAATTTCTTCGAGAACCCGTTACGAGATGATGAATCTCCTGCCTACTGCTTCATGGCCAAGGCCTCGAAAGAAAAGGTATCCTCCAAACATCACAAGGTTCACTCCAGTGATCAATATTCTTCTGATGACGTTGACCATGCTAAGCTGATCAAAATTGTGAATATTCAACAAAACTCTCTTGAGAAAATTGAGAAAACCCTTATGAAATCTGAAGGGTTGTTGGTTGAGGAGATGGAGAAAAATCAGTCATTGACCGAAGAGTATTCCACTCTCAAGTCACGAATGGATGAACTATCAACTCGTCATGATTTTCTCTCAGCTGACCACGAAAGATTGACCTATGATTACCTGAAAAGGAAACAGGAACTCGAGGTGCTGAGAGAGGCTCATGAGGATTTGATCAGAGAAAATTCTCTTCTCACCCAACAAATTAAAGAGAAACCTGAAGTGTTTGAACCACCATGTTTAAAATGCCTTGAACGAACAAATGCAGAATCAAATGCCGAATCATCTGTGAATGCTAACCCCTCGGCCGAGGAAAGTGGTTCTGTTTCTGATGAAAATGCTAGGTTGAAGAATCTTCTTCAGACAAGGATGTTCAAATCTCTCAAAGGACATCAAACCCTTTGCGACGTTCTGAAGAAATCCATTCTTCACAAAAATCCCAGAAAGGAAGGTATCGGTTTCGAAAGGAAATTGAATGAAGATGGTTCTTACTGGGAACCCCATCAATATCCTCACACTGTGTGGGTACCTACAAGGAGCAAAACGCTCGATCCGGCATTACTTTCGGGATATAACTCTCCTATCCCTGAATATCCTGATGATGATTCCCTGGACAACTATAAGTTGTTCAAGAATCAACATGGTGAGGCCGTTGCTCGCTATGTTGGACCAAACAACAGAAATGGCCCCCCAAAGAAAGCTATTTTGGTACCTAAGAAAACTATTGATGCTTTGCCTAATTCTGCTCGACTAACCATGCAGGCAGAAAAAGTTCGACAGAATGAGTACATGCATACCTCATTCAATCATTTTACTCAGGCCTCTGGAAAAAATTTCAATGCTTATTCCTTCAATTATGCTCATACCTCATCGAACAACAATTATGCGTATCGAAAGAAATCCCATCCTGCTCGCTCTACTATTTCGAAGCCACCTGCAAAGATGTGGGTGGTTAAGAAAGCCTAATTCTTCTGCAGGACTATGTCTTCGGGTGTACAGAATGGATAATGGACAGTGGATGCACTAGTCATATGATCGGAGACAAGTCGTTGTTTGTCAACCCCAACTTAACTGCTTGTCCTCTGAAGTATATCACTTTTGGCAACAACAACAAAGGAAAGGTAATTGGGCTAGGTAAAATTGCTATATCCAAGGATAAATCTATTGATGATGTGTTACTTGTTTAATCTCTCGGATTCAATCTTATGTCAGTTGGCAAGTTATGTGATCTCGGCATGCTAGTTTTATTTTCGATATCCAAATGCATTGTCTTCATGGCCTCTGACAATTCCTTCGTCTTTGAGGGATTTAGAAAGGGTGATCTTTATATTGTGGATTTCTTTAAGGGTCCCTCAGTCCAAACTTGTTTGCTTGCAAAAGAAACCGAAGGTTGGCTGTGGCACTGAAGACTTGGTCATGCAGGTATAAGAAATTTGCAGACCCTGGTGAAGAAAAATCATCTCCAAGGCATTCCTGATGTAAAATTCGACAAGAATCATCTCTGTGTTGCATGTGAGGCTAGTAAATTAGCCAAGAAGCATCACTCATCCAAGACAGTTATGACCACTACAAGACCACTGGAAATTCTTCTTATAGATTTATTCGGTCTTCCAAATTATTCAAGCTTCGGTGGTAGTCATTATGGTCTGGTTATTGTTGATGATTTCTCTCAATACACTTGGGTATTCTTTCTCGAAGACAAGACCTGCACCCAAGACATCTTCAAAAGTTTCGCTAAGAAGGCCCAGAATGAATATGATGTGCGAATTAAGCATGTCAGAAGTGACAATGGAACTAAGTTAAAAAATACTCATATTGCTGAATTTCTCGATGAACATGGTATTACTCATGAATTCTCTGCCACATACACTCCCCAACAGAATGGAGGTGTTGAACGAAAGAACATAACTCTCATTGAAATGGCGAGAACAATGCTCAGTGAGTATAAAACTCCCATTCATTTCTGGACTGATGCTATTAACATTGCTTGTCATGTTATCAATCGTGTTTATCTTCACAAGTTACTTAAGAAAACTTCTTATGAGCTTATCACTGGCAAGAAACCAAATGTTTCTTGTCTACGTGTTTTTGGTGCACCTTGTTACATTCTTGACATGAACCAAGTTTGCCCCTAAGGCACATGAAGGTTTTCTTCTCGGTTATGGCTCAAACTCGCATACGTATCGTGTCTATAACTCTCACCACATGAAAGTTATGGAAACGGTAAATGTGCGGTTTGATGAATCTAACGGCTCCCAAAAGGAGCACCTACCAAATGTGATAGATGAACCATTGATATTGGATGCTATTCGGCCAATGGCCATTGGGAGTGTCAAGCCTGTTGAAGGAAATGCACCTGAGTCCTCTGATGATTATGCTCCTATGATTCGAAGCAGAACTCGTCAAGCCACTGCCGAAGCAAATGCTCCTCCAAATGGCAATCAAAATCCAAATGCCATTCAAAATGGCAATTCCGAAGGGAATGATGATACAAATGCTGATGCTGATGAGAATGACAATGATCATCATGAAGAAAATGCTCATCCTCGAGTGGCTAATCGAGTTGATCCTTCATTAATTCTCGATGAAATTGAGAATCCAGGTTATCGACCCACAACTCGTTCACGCACTCGTTTAGCTAACTACTGTGGCAGTTTCTCCTTTGTTTCATTGGCAGAACCAACCAAGTATGAAGAATCCATGAATGATCTAGATTGGATGAATGCCATGCAAGAGGAGTTGGTGCAATTCGAATTAAATGATGTGTGGGAATTGGTTGACAGACCGAATCCTAAGAAGCACAATATCATCGGCACAAAATGGATCTTCCGCAATAAGCAACATGAAAATGGCATTGTGGTGAGAAACAAAGCATGTCTTGTTGCTCAAGGGTACACACAGGTAGAAGGTATTGATTTTGGTGAAACATATGCTCCTGTTGCATGCCTTGAGGCAATTCGTATTCTTCTCGCTTATGCAAACTACAATAATATCTTGCTTTATCAAATGGATGTGAAAAGTGCTTTCCTCAATGGTGAGATTGATGAGGAAGTTTATGTTAGACAGCCACCTGGCTTTGAACATCCTAAATTTCCTAACAAAGTTTTCAGGTTGAAAAAGGCTCTATATGGGCTGAAGCAAGCCCCTCGAGCTTGGTATGACACCTTGAAGAAGTTTCTGCTCGATAAAGGGTTCAAGCCAGGATCCACTGATCCCACACTTTTCACTCGTGCTGTTGATAATGATCTCTTCGTGTGTCAAATCTATGTGGATGATATTATTTTCGGCTGTACTAACAATGCCTGCAGCTTAGAGAAATGTCCGATAAATATCAAATGTCCATGATGGGTGAACTCAAGTTCTTTCTCGGACTGCAAATTCGTCAACAAGCAAATGGTATTTTCATTTCTCAGGAGAAATATCTGAAAGAATGTCTGAAGAAGTTCAAAATACAAGATTCCAAAATGAAGGGCTATAAAACTCCAATGCCCATGAATGGTAAGCTGGATGCAGCTGTGTATGGTAAGGATTACGATCAGAAAGCTTATCGTTCGATGATTGGTTCTCTTCTTTACCTATGTGCATCCAGACCTGACATTATGTTGAGTGTTTGCATATGTGCCGGCTATCAGGCTGCACTGAAAGAATCACATCACCAAGCGGTCAAGCGCATTCTGAGATATTTGGCTCACACCCCACCTTAGGTTTATGGTATCCTAAGGGAGCACAGTTTGATCTTGTTGGATATTCAGACTCATATTGGGCTGGTGACTTGGTTGATAGGAAATCTACTTCGGGGACATGCCATTTCCTCGGTAGATCATCGGTGTGTTGGACATCAAGCAAGCAGAATTGTGTATCTCTTTCCACGGCTGAGGCCGAATATATTGCTGCTGGCGCTTGTTGCACTCAGTTTTTATGGATGAAGCAGACACATTATGGCATCAAGGTCAAGCATATTCCTCTGTATTGTGACAATGAGAGTGCCATCAAAATTGCACATAATCCTGTGCAGCATTCTCACACGAAGCACATTGCCATCAGACATCATTTTATTCGCGATCATGTTGCTCGAGAGGATATTGTTATCAATCATGTCAAGACCGAAGACAATCTTGCTGATATTTTCACCAAGCCTCTCGACGGAAAAGATTATGTGCGTTACGATGTGAGCTAAATATCCTGGACTTCGCAAACATGCAGTAAGCTGGACTCGGCACCCGTGCTAACACTTCCACATCTTCGAAGGAATGGGTGCATACCACTGGAAGAGTTTGAAAATTTTGACAAAGTGAAATTTTGTTTCTTAGAGTGAATATATTAACGAAGAACTATACTAACCGGGTGCCACGATAATTGTGCGACGCTCGGGGTCATACAGTTCTTATACGGTGGGTCACGCCACCACAATTTTTTCTTTCGTTGGATTTCTCTTCGATCGATAGATTTTGTCTTTGTCCGAATGCATTTCATTCATAGCTATTTGCTCGAGTGTTTGTGTTTTTCTGACTGAGTGAAATGCCAAGGACCCTATTTTCCCTCTGTTCTATCTCTTCCAGTCTATGCTGATCTGTTATAAATGCTCAAATTTTATCTGGAACAAAACTTTATCTGGTGTCCTTGAACATGATTAAGATTCGGTCCGAACATTAATTTGTTTTGGCGAAAGCTGTCCAAAATTTGGCGTATCCCACCCAAGTCAGGACCACAATCTTTTATGATGGTTGCCACGTGCAATACATCATCTGCCAGTCCATCCTGACCTTTGAATCGCAATCATCTCTGTTTTGAGGCCGTTCGATCAAAATCCTCTGCGTGCGGTTATTTCCATTCGTCTATATAAACCGCACCGCTCCTTCTTCCACTTTACTCTCTTTCTCCTTGCCTCCTCTCCGCCGAAACCCTCGCCGCAGTGCTCCACCTTGAGCTCGATGCCGATGACCCCTTAGCCTCTTAACTTTCAGAAAGAGGTCACCAGAGTCATTCCACGCCACCGCGGGACATCTTCCTCCCTCGCGCGCCATAGCTGCTGCACGTCACCAAGCTAGGGTACGTGTGGTTCGAACTCGGACTTCCATCCCTCATGATTCAAGTTCATCCGTGGTTAATTATCTCCAATTTTACCGCATATCTTAGATCTAGGTTTTTACCCTTATAGTGTGGATGTGGTTTGTAGTTGTTCCTCGCATCTGAATCTCTTAGATCTAGGGTTTGTGTTATGTTTCGCTCGAATGGAATGCCTAGAATGCTGTCTAGTATATTCTTTGAAGCTACTAGCTCGTTCTATACGTTTCTTTCATTCGAAACATATCTCAAAGTCTAAATCTATTTCTTCCTAAAAATGTTTTTGTTCATAAAAATATTCATGAGCATTTGTAACCCTATCCCCATTTTCCCTCGTATCTATTCTAATTGACAGGTGTATGCATTCTGTTGAGGATTCTGCTCGACCAATGAGCATGGCCGATGAAGATGAAGTGATCATGGGTACAACTAATGAATCTATGGCACCAAATGCAATGGGCCCAATGGAAGGCCCCTCCACCAACAAAAGGAAAAGGCATGAGAAAAATCCAAACGAGCAAGAAGAAAATGCTCTGAAGAAAAGGAAAGGTGGCAGGCAATGATACGTCTCCAACGTATCTATAATTTTTGCTTGTTCCATGCTGTTATATTATCATTCTTGGATGTTTTAAAATCATTTTATAGCAACTTTATATCATTTTTTTGGGACTAACCCATTGACATAGTGCCCAGTGCCAGTTCCTGTTTTTCCCTTGTTTTTTACTTCACATAAAATCAATACCAAACGGAGTACAAATGCAGCGAAACTTTTTGGAGATTTTTTATGGACCAGAAGGAACAACTTGGGCCAAAGAAGTACCAGAGGGGTGCCCTGAGGGGGCACAACCCACCTGGGCCCGCCTAGGGGACCAGGTGCACCCTGGTGGGTTGTGCCCACCTCAGTGGCCTCCCGCACCGCCTCTTTGCTCTATAAATACCCCGAAAATCTAAAAACCCTAGGGGAGTCGACGAAACACAATTCCAGCCGCCGCAAGTTCCAGAAACACTAGATCCAATCTAGATACCATCATGGAGGGGTTCATCATCCTCATTGGTGCCTCTTCAATGATGCATGAGTAGTTCATTGTAGACCTACGGGTCTGTAGTTAGTAGCTAGATGGCTTCCTCTCTCTCTTTTAATTCTCAATACAATGGTCTCTTGGAGAGGAATTTTTTTAAATTATTATTATTATTTTATCAAATTTAAAAAATATATGAGCTAATTCAAAAAAATCAGAATTATTGCCCCGTCGGCCTCCCTTAGGCCGAAGAGTTAGTCTTATGTCAACCTTAGGCCGAAGAGGCTTTTCTGCTTTGTTTTGACCGAAGAGAGGACGGGCTGGGCCGAAGAGCTGTCTTCGGCCGTGTGTAGACCGAAGAGGTGGTCTTCGGCTTCGTCAAGGCCGAAGAGTGCCGGGTAAACATCCTAGCCTCTAGAAATCAGCTAGGATTTACTTTAAAAAAATCATTGGATGGCTTACTTTACGTGCTAAAGCAAAAATAGAGGGCTGCTCCGTGTTGTCTGTAGGGAATCGTTGCATGGAAAAACAAAAAACTTTCTATGCACACGCAATGATCTATCCATGGAGATGCATAGCAATGAGGGGGAGAGTGTGTCTACGTGCCCTCGTAGACCGTAAGCGGAAGCGTTTAACAACGCGGTTGATGTAGTCAAACTTCTACGCGCTCCAACCGATCAAGTACCGAACGTACGACACCTCCGCGTTTTACACACGTTCAGCTCGGTGACATCCCTTGCCTTCTTGATCCTGCAAGACGTCGAGGTAGTAGATGAGTTCTGTCAGCACGATGGCATGGTGATGGTGATGGTGAAGTGATCTCCGCAGGGCTTCACCTAAGCACTACGAAAATATGACCGGGGGTGTAAACGGTGGAGGGGGGCGCCACACACGGCTAAACAATTGCCTGCGGTGTGCTAGGCGCCCCCTCCCACATATATATAGGTGGGAGGGGGAGGGGAGAGGCCAGGAGGCACCCCAAGTAGGACCGAATCCTACTTGGGCTCCTCCCAAGCCGCGCGCCCCCCTGCCATATATATCGGAGGGGGAAGGAAAGAGGGGGGAGGAGGAAGGAAGGGGGAATCCTATTCCCTTTCTTTCCTTTCCTTCTTCCCCTTTCCTTCTCCACCTTGGCTGGCCCATATGGGGGGCACACCAGCCCCTTGTGGCTTGTGTGTTTCCCCTCTTGGCCCATAAGGCCCATATCTTTTGCCGGGGGTGCCCGGAACCCCTTCCGATGACCCGATAAGTACCCGGTACCCCCCGAAACACTTCCGGTGTCCGAATACCATCGTCCTATATATCAATCTTTACCTCTTGACCATTTCGAGACTCCTCGTCATGTCCGTGATCTTATCCGGGACTCCAAACAACATTCGGTCACCAAATCACATAACTCATATAATACTATATCGTCAACGAACGTTAAGCGTGCGGACCCTACGGGTTTGAGAACTATGTAGACTTGACCGAGACACCTCTCCGGTCAATAACCAATAGCGGAACCTAGATGCCCATATTGGCTCCTACATATTCTACGAAGATCTTTATCGGTCGAACCGTTATGACAACATACGTAATTCCCTTTGTCCATTGGTATGTTACTTGCCCGAGATTCGATCGTCGGTATCTTCATACCTAGTTCAATCTTGTTACCGGCAAGTCTCTTTACTCATTTCGTAATACATCACCTCATGACCAACTCCTTAGTCGTTTGCTTGCAAGCTTATGATGTGTATTACCGAGAGGGCCCAGAGATACCTCTCCGAAAACCGGAGTGACAAATCCTAATCCCGATCTATGCCAACTCAACAAACACCTTCGGAGATACCTGTAGAGCATCTTTATAATCACCCAGTTACGTTGTGACGTTTCATAGCACACAAGGCATTCCTCCGGTATCCGGGAGTTGCATAATCTCATAGTCGAAGGAATGTGTATTTGACATGAAGAAAGCAATAGCAAGAAACCTAACGATCATTATGCTAAGCTAACGGATGGGTCTTGTCCATCACATCATTCTCCTAATGATGTGATACCATTATCAAATGACAACTCATGTCCATGGTCAGGAAACCTTAACCATCTTTGATCAACGAGCTAGTCTAGTAGAGGCTTACTAGGGACACGGTGTTTTGTCTATGTATTCACACATGTATTATGGTTTCCGATCAATACAATTCTAGCATGAATAATAAACCTTTATCATGAATAAGGAAATATAAAATAACAACTTTATTATTGCCTCTAGGGCATATTTCCTTCAGTCTCCCACTTGCACTAGAGTCAATAATCTAGATTACATTGTAATGATTCTAACACCCATGGAGTCTTGGTGCTGATCATGTTTTGCTCGTGGAAGAGGCTTAGTGAACGGGTCTGCTACATTCAGATCAGTATGTATCTTGCAAATTTCTATGTCTCCATCCTTGACTTGTTCACGAATGGAATTGAAGCGTCTCTTGATGTGTTTGGTTCTCTTGTGAAACCTGGATTCCTTCGCCAAGGCAATTGCTCCAATGTTGTCACAAAAGATTTTCATTGGATCCGATGCACTAGGTATTACACCTAGATCGGATATGAACTCCTTCATCCAGACTCCTTCATTTGCTGCTTCCGAAGCAGCTATGTACTCCCCTTCACACGTAGATCCCACCATAATGCTCTGCTTGGAACTGCACCAACTGGCAGCTCCACCATTCAATATAAATACGTATCCGGTTTGTGACTTGGAGTCATCCGGATCAATGGCAAAGCTAGCATCGACGTAACCATTTACGACGAGCTCTTTATCACCTCCATAAACGAGAAACATATCCTTGCTCATTTTCAGGTACTTCAGGATGTTCTTGACCGCTGTCCAGTGATCCACTCCTGGATTACTTTGGTACCTCCCTGCTAGACTTATGGCAAGGCACACATCAGGTCTGGTACATAGCATAGCATACATGATAGAACCTATGGCTGAAGCATAGGGAATGACTTTCATTTTCTCTCTATCTTCTGCAGTGGTCGGGCATTGAGTCTTACTCAACTTCACACCTTGCAACATAGGCAAGAACCCTTTCTTTGACTGATCCATTTTGAACTTCTTCAAAACTTTATCAAGGTATGTGCTTTGTGAAAGTCCTATTAAGCGTCTCGATCTATCCTTATAGATCTTGATGCCCAATATATAAGCAGCTTCACCGAGGTCTTTCATCGAAAAATTCTTATTCAAGTATCCTTTTATGCTATCCAGAAATTCTATATCATTTCCAATCAACAATATGTCATCCACATATAATATCAGATTTGCTACAGAGCTCCCACTCACTTTCTTGTAAATACAGGCTTCACCGAAAGTATGTATAAAACCATAAGCTTTGATCACCTCATCAAAGCGTATATTCCAACTCCGAGATGCTTGCACCAGTCCATAGATGGATCATTGGAGCTTGCACACTTTGTTAGCACCTTTAGGATCGACAAAACCTTATGGTTGTAACATATACAACTCTTCTTTGATAAATCCATTAAGGAATGCAGTTTTGACGTCCATTTGCCAGATTTCATAATCATAAAATGCGGCAATTGCTAACATGATTCAGACGGACTTAAGCATCGCTACGGGTGAGAAAGTCTCATTGTAGTCAACCCCTTGAACTTGTCGAAAACCTTTTGCGACAAGTCGAGCTTTATAGACAGTAACATTACCATCAGCGTCAGTCTTCTTCTTGAAGATCCATTTATTTTCTATGGCTAGCCGATCATCGGGCAAATCCACCAAAGTCCACACTTTGTTCTCATACATGGATCCTATCTTAGATTTCATGGCCTCAAGCCATCTGTCGGAATCTGGGCTCATCATTGCTTCTTCATTGTTCGTAGGTTCGCCTTGGTCTAGTAACATGACTTCCAGTACAGGATTCCCGTACCACTCTGGTGCGGATCGTGTTCTGGTTGACCTACGAAGTTCTGTAGTAACTTGATCCGAAGTTTCATGATCATCATCATTAGCTTCCTCTCTAGTGAGTGTAGGCATCACGGGAATGGTTTTCTCTGATGAACTACTTTCCAATACGAGAGAAGGTACAATTACCTCATCAAGTTCTACTTTCCTCCCACTCACTTCTTTCGAGAGAAACTCCTTCTCTAGAAAGGTTCCATTCTTGGCAACAAAGATCTTGCCTTCGGATCTGTGGTAGAAGGTGTACCCAATTGTTTCCTTAGGGTATCCTATGACGACGCACTTCTCCGATTTGGGTTCGAGCTTACCAGGCTGAAGCCTTTTGACATAAGTGTCGCAACCCCAAACTTTAAGAAACGACAGCTTAGGTTTCTTGCCAAACCATTATTCATATGGTGTCGTCTCAACGGATTTAGACGGTGCCCTATTTAACGTGAATGCAGCTGTCTCTAATGCATAACCCTAAAACGATAGTGGTAAATCGGTAAGAGACATCATAGATCGCACCATATCTAATAAAGTATGGTTACGACGTTCGGACACACCATTACGCTGTGGTGTTCCAGGTGGCATGAGTTGTGAAACTATTCCACATTGTTTTAAATGAAGGCCAAACTCGTAACTCAAATATTCGCCTCCGCAATCAGATCGCAGAAACTTTATTTTCTTGTTATGATGATTCTCCACTTCACTCTGAAATTCTTTGAAGTTTTCAAATGTTTCAGACTTGTGTTTCATTAAGTAGATATACCCATATCTGCTCAAATCATCTGTGAAGGTCAGAAAATAATGATACCCGCCGCGTGCCTCAACACTCATCGGACCGCATACATCGATATGTATTATTTCCAATAAGTCATTAGCTCGCTCCATTGTTCCGGAGAACGGAGTTTTAGTCATCTTGCCCATGAGGCATGGTTCGCAAGTATCAAATGATTCATAATCAAGTGATTCCAAAAGCCCATCTGCATGGAGTTTCTTCATGCACTTTACACCAATATGACCTAAATGGCAGTGCCACAAATATGTTGCACTATCATTATCAACTTTGCATCTTTTGGCATCAATATTATGAATATGTGTATCACCACAATCGAGATTAAAAAAAAATAGACCACTCTTCAAGGGTGCATGAATATAAAAGATATTACTCATATAAATAGAACAACCATTATTCTCTAATTCAAATGAATAACCGTCTCGCACTAAACAAGATCCAGATATAATGTTCATGCTCAACGCTGGCACCAAATAACAATTATTCAGGTCTAAAACTAATCCCGATGGTAGATGTAGAGGTAGAGTGCCGACGGCGATCTCATCGACCTTGGAACTATTCCCGACGCGCATCGTCACCTCGTCCTTAGCCAATCTTCGTTTAATCCGTAGCTCCTATTTCGAGTTACAAATATGAGCAACCGAACCAGTATCAAATACCCAGGTGCTACTACGAGCATTAGTAAGGTACACATCAATAACATGTATATCAAATATACCTTTGTTCACTTTGCCATCCTTCTTATCCGCCAAATACTTGGGGCAGTTCCGCTTCCAGTGACCAGTCCCTTTGTAGTAGAAGCACTCAGTTTCAGGCTTGGGTCCAGCTTTGGGCTTCTTCCCGAGAGTGGCAATTTGCTTGCCATTCTTCTTGAAGTTCCCTTTCTTTTCCTTACCCTTTTTCTTGAAACTAGTGGTCTTGTTAACCATCAACACTTGATGCTCCTTCTTGATTTCTACCTCCGCAGCCTTAAGTATTGCGAAGAGCTCGGGAATTGTTTTGTTCATCCCTTGCATATTATAGTTCATCACGAAGCCTTTGTAGCTTGGTGGCAGTGATTGAAGAACTCTGTCAATGACACAATCAACTGGAAGGTCAACTCCTAGCTGAGTCAAGTGATTATAATACCCAGACATTTTGAGTATGTGTTCACTGACAGAACTGTTCTCCTCCATCTTGCAGCTATAGAACATGTTGGAGACTTCATATCTCTCAACCCGGGCATTTGCTTGAAATATTAACTTCAACTCTTGGAACATCTCATATGCTCCATGATGTTCAAAACATCTTTGAAGTCCCGGTTCTAAGCCGTAAAGCATGGCACACTGAACTATAAAGTAGTCATCAGACCGCGTCTGCCAGACGTTCAAAGCGTCTACATTAGCAGGAGGGGGCTTGTCACCTAGCGGTGCATCAAGGACATAATTCTTCTGTGCAGCAATGCGGATAATCCTCAAGTTACGGACCCAGTCCGTGTAGTTGCTACCATCATCTTTCAACTTAGCTTTCTCTAGGAACGCATTAAAATTCAGGGGAACGGTAGCACGGGCCATTGATCTACAACATAGATATGCAAATACTATCAGGACTAAGTTCATGATAAATTAAGTTCAATTAATCAAATTACTTAAGAACTCCCACTTAAATAGACATCCC
The DNA here is from genome assembly GCA_011799875.1 of Thinopyrum elongatum. NCBI lineage: Eukaryota > Viridiplantae > Streptophyta > Magnoliopsida > Poales > Poaceae > Thinopyrum > Thinopyrum elongatum. The sequence goes on along the minus strand of CM022301.1, from coordinate 463,587,992 downwards.
TCAAGTCATCTAAGTGATACGTGATCCAAATCAACTAACCCATGTCCGATCATCACGTGAGATGGGGTAGTCATCAATGGTGAACATCTCTATGTTGATCATATCTACTATATGATTCACGTTTGACCTTTCGGTCTTCAGTGCTCCGAGGCCATGTCTGTACATGCTAGGCTTGTCAAGTTTAACCCAAGTATTCCGCATGTGCAAAACTGTCCTGCACCCGTTGTATGTGAACGTAGAGTCTATCACACCCGATCATCACATGGTGTCTCAACACGATGAACTGTAGCAACGGTGCATACTCAGGGAGAACACTTTTATCTTGAAATTAAGTGAAGGGATCATCTTATAATGCTACTGTCGTTCTAAGCAAAATAAGATGCATAAAGGATAAACATCACATGCAATCAAAATATGTGACATGATATGGCCATCATCTTGTGCTTTTCATCTCCATCTCCAAAGCATCATCATGATCTCCATTGTCACCGGCTCGGCACCTTGATCTCCATCGTTGCGTCGTGGTCGTCTCGCCAACTATTGCTTCTACAACTATCGCTAACGCATAGTCATAAAGTAAAGCAATTACATGGTGTTTGCATTTCATACAATAAAGCGACAACCATAAGGCTCCTGCCAGTTGCCGATAACTTACAAAACATGATCATCTCATACAACAACATATATCACATCTTGTCTTGACCATATCACATCACAACAAACCATGCAAAAACAATTTAGATGTCCTCTACTTTGTTGTTGCCAGTTTTACGTGGCTGCTACGAGTTTCTAGCAAGAATTGTTCTTACCTACGGCAAAAATCACAACGGTGATTCGTCAAGTTTGCTGTTTTAACCTTCTTCAAGGAACGGCTGTAGTCAAATTCGATTCAACTAAAGTAGGAGAAACAGACACCCGCCAACCACCTTTATGCAAAACAAGTTGCATGTCAGTTGGTGGAACCGGTCTCATGTGCGTGGACATGTTAGGTTGGTCCAGGCCGCTTCATCCCACAATACCGCTGAATCAAAATAAGACGTTGGTGGTAAGCAGTATGACTATCACCGCCCACAACTCTTTGTGTTCTACTCGTGCATATCATCTACGCATAGACCTGGCTCATGATGCCATTGTAGGGAATCGTTACATGAAAAACAAAAAAAAAATTACGCACACGCAATGATCTATCCATGGAGATGCATAGCAACGAGGGGGAGAGTGTGTCTACGTACCCTCGTAGACCGTAAGCAGAAGCGTTTAACAACACGATTGATGTAGTCAAACTTCTTCGTGCTCCAACCGATCAAGTACCGAACGTACGGCACCTCCGCGTTCTGCACATGTTCAGCTCGGTGACGTCCCTCGCCTTCTTGATCCAGCAAAACTTCGAGGTAGTAGATGAGTTCCGTCAGCACGATGGCGTGGTGATGGTGATGGTGAAGTGATCTCCGCAGGGCTTCGCCTAAGCACTATGAAAATATGACCGAGGGTGTAAACGGTGGAGGGGGGCGCCGCACACGGCTAAACAATTGTCTGGGGTGTGCTAGGCGCCCCCTCCCACATATATATAGGTGGGAGGGGGACGGGAGAGGCCAGGTGGCCCCCAAGTAGGCCCGAATCCTACTTGGGCTCCTCCCAAGCCGCTCGCCCCCCTGCCATATATATCGGAGGGGTAAGGAAAGAGGGGGGAGGAGGAAGGTGTGGCACCCCGGCTCAGAGATGACCGGAACGCCCCGTATTCCAGCCCAGGGACAAGTCCTCTGGAATACGTCACTGTTGGCATAGAACAAATCAGCTCTTTATTACAATGAATATGGTTACAAAGGGTACATGGATTACATCGGCACGGCGACACTACGCCTGCCCAGGGTAGCTCTATGCTAACATTGGACAAACTCTCTCGGCAGCGGAACAGCGACAACGGTGATGGACTCCACCGCGCAGGGACTCTGGCTAGAACGCGTGTCCTAGATCGCAAACTCGGAATCTTCGACAAGCAAGCAATCATGGCATAACCTGCAAACTGGCAAGACACGCCAGGTGAGTACTTTGAATGTACTCGCAAGCTCACAGCAAACATCAGCATTAAAGCAAGACAAAATCATAGTAAAATAGATGTAGTAAGGCAGAGCATATTAAGTAGTTTAATTTATTCTCTGAATAATCTCAGGATCCAATCCGAACCTGCTCCAGGTCCAATCATGTGGTCACCCAACCACTCATCTCATAGCTATCCCATGGCTGACATATCAATTACCTGCTTCCATCTGCATGACAAGTCTGACAAACTCACTCTCTTCCGGGTTGTCTCACAACCCTCATGATCCACCGAATGCTTTCGATCATATGACGAGTTCTTCCATCATTATCACTACCTTGGTTGATCACCTAGTGAGGTCTGGACGGACTGTCCAATACCGTGGACACGGCTATTCGAATAGATTTTACGCTCGGCAGAGGTTGCACACTTTACCCACACCATGGAGCACCTGACCTCGTGATCCCATTCGGGTGGACCAGCGTTACTCCAACGAAACCCGCCTGACCCGTGACTCTCCCATCGTACCACCGGCAATCATCCCCCCCCCCGGAGTAAAGCCCTGGGTGGCCCCTGTGTCACCGCGTGACACCTGCCACCGTCGTGGCCAACAAACTGTCCCAAACGGGGACCTGGATCCAAATAACTCAACTGGGCTCACAAGGTTATCGCCGCCTACCGGGCCAGGGTAGCGCGCACGCATAACCTTCCCTGTCGGGCGGTACCGGTGAAAGAGCATGCGATCAAACCAAGTCAAGACCGTCCCATACCGGCAAATGTGGCTGCACGGATAAGTCCGGACAGGTGACTCAAGATCAACCATGAAGTATTTAATCCTCGAACTATCTCTGTCATGGCTGACACTCCGATATCATAGCAATCCAGTAACAAATATACTTAAGCCACTGCTACTAACTCATCTCCATGAACTGCCGGATGAAATCCAAAATAATCATAGACAATGATCTCAACAAGTGGGTAAACTACTAGTCATTAACAACCCGGTGTTCAACACGGTAGTCACTTATCCAAGAATTTACTCAAGTATTGCATGATCCAATTCGTTTCATAAATAATTCATACTTGATGTTAAAGTAAATAGTTAAACTACGGTATTGCAATGCAATAATGCAGATGAGAGTTGTGGCTTGCCTGAGGATGAAGGAACCATCGGGAAGAAGTGCGGAAAGTCCGCGGAGTTGGCTGCCGGGAACAGTTCTCTCTCTGAGGGAGATGTTTACAGGCAAGGGCAAAATTGTCATTTCCACAGTGGGACCACGTAGTGAAAACGATACCAATATGTCGGGCTCGATGAGATGAAGAAGTAGGCTTTTGAATCACCTCGATCGGAGTTGCGGAGAAAAAGTTATAGCCGTTTGAAGTCCATGGACCAATCTACAAAAAGTTTATTCACAGACAAGCCCCTGGCGGCTAAAAACAAAGGCGCACTGGGCAGATTACGTTTTCTTTAAAAGAAAATGTATTTTTAGCCGCAATTAAGGGGAAATGCGCTTTGCAAATAGGTAGACGTATTCACAGAAATACGCCTCCACTTAAAATCCCGCGGGCCCGGAGTTGACTCCTTTGTCTAGCTGACGAGCGGGCCCCGCACTGACTCCTCTCTCTCCCGTCTCCATCTCCTTCATCCCGGCAGAAGAACAGGGGAGGGGCACGGCTGTGCAGCGCCGGTGACGAGCGCGGGCTCCAGCCACCTCTGGCGAGGGGCGCGGGCGCCGGCGGCTCGCTGTCTTTTGCCGCGGCCAGGGGAGGCAACCGAAGCGACGAAGACCGGGCGGGGCGGCGGCTGCAGTTGGTGGCAGTGGCGGCCTCCAACGAGAGGCGCGGGTGGCTCCGGCCATCCCCGGTGGAGCTGGTGCCACCGGTGGACTCGGGGAGATGCGCCGCTCCCGTCCAGAGGGCTAGCCGGCGTCGGGGCAGACCAGGGCGGCCGCGGTGATGAGCAACAGAGAGAGGTCGGGCGGCGGCCGGACGACGGGCACGCGGCCACGGGGCACTCTGGCGAGGGGCGAGGAGGTGGGGAGGTGCACCGGAGCGTGGGGAAGGTGATGGTGGTGGAGGGAAGAGAAGAGGAGCTTGGGACAACTCCAATTTAGGAGGAAGTCACCGGCGGCCATGGCGGCAAAGGCGAGCGAGGAGAGGTGCTGGAGCTCAGGCGAGTGGACGGGGGGTTCGGGAAGGACTAGGGGAGGACGGTGAAGAGCTTGGTGAGAAGAGGAGGCGCTCGGGGGCCTTATATAGCCGCGGCGACGTGGGTGGCCGAGCGCGGCCGCGGTGACACATGCACCGGCGCCCCAGAGCTTCGGGAGCACGCCTGGAGGAGGGGAGAGGCATCCAGAGGACTCACGGAGGAGCAAGGAGGGCTCAGGCGAGCTCGGGAAGGTTCGGGAGCGATGCGGTCGACCGGCCACAGTGGAGCAGACCACGGACGCGGTCGTCGTGCCGTGTCGGGCAAGAAATAGGAGGGGTAGAGGGATCCAAAGCAAGAGTGAGTCCAAGGGGAAGCTGCTGGACACGATGTGGTGTCGAGGGCGCGAGGAAACGGACGAGGCCGAGGGCCCCAATGCACAGAGCGCGTGCATTGGCATGCCGGCCGCGTGGTCACTGCGTGCACTGGCGCACACGGTGCACCCTGACTGGCCACATCATGTCCAGTGGGAAGTCCTTCGAAGGCACAGTCTCAGAGAGGTGATGGCTCGATGAAAATCACTGTGGTTGGATGTGAATGATCCTCTGAAGTTTACTGCAGCAAACTTGTCCACACATCTGTGCTCAACAGGAAGATGATAAGAACCAAAGATGATGTCTGGGAGGTTTAGGGTAGGAAGGACTACAATACTGTGAAATTTGAAGAGAAATGGACCAATATTTAGTATAGTTGCTTTGAAACTGACCAATCTGGTCCAGAAACTTGATTTGAATAGGGCACTCACATGGAGTAGCCACTTGAGCTGAAATTTGGCATAGGATGATGATTTGGTCATATGAAAGTGCCATAAAATTTCATGCCATTTGGACAAGCCAAAATGGTACTTCCTTCACAAGGAACCTCTCTGACCAGAATCTTAGGAAAATTCTAGGGAATTATTGGGAAGATGAAATGAGCCTAAATTTTGTGGAGATGGGTTATATGGGTAGAAGAATGCTCTGGTAAAATTTCAGCAATTATGGAGCAATATAAAATATAGTTGCTTCACAATGTGAAAATCTGACCAGAAACCAAGATTTGATCCTATGCTCACATAGATGATTGGATAGGGTTTAAACATGGTGGAGAGTCATGATTTGAGCATATGAAGATGCTTGCAAAATTTCAACTTATTTGGATACTCCTAGCTAGCACTTGCCTCACAAAGATTCCAGTTGACCAGAAACTTTGGAAATTAGCCAAGGGAGATTTGATATCCAAATGAAGTTGAATTTTGTCATGTGGCAATGATATGGATAGGAAAGAATGCCCAAAAAGTTTTAGAGCAAGCAAGCAAATATAAATGGTACTTGCTTCTCAACTTGGCAGCTAGGGCAGAATAAGAAAAGGAATATTTGGGAAATATTTTTGAACATGTCAAGGAAGGGTTTGACATATTTGTGGAAGATCTGACCAAAACAATTTATGAGAATTATTTGGGAATTTTGGGAATGATGGAAATGTGGGTTGCTTCACAACCCAGGACGAACATGGTTATTCCTTTAATAGAAAAAGGAATATTCCCAAGGAAAAGAATATTGGGATTGGTCCAAGATGGAAATGACATGGTCTTGGGATGGTTTTGAGGTTGGCAAGCCACTCGGGAAGAAGAATGAAGGGTGATCCCTCCAGGTTGCAAGACTAATAAGCCACAGAAAAGAAAATCCGGACCAAAATCAAAAGGAAAAGAAATGGGCAAAATCCAGGGTGTTACAGAAGGAAGGGGGAATCCTATTCCCTTTCTTTCCTTTCCTTCTTCCCCTTTCCTTATAAACCTTGGCCGGCCCATATGGGGGGTGCACCAGCCCCTTGTGGCTGGTGTGTTTCCCCTCTTGGCCCATAAGGCCCATATCTTTTGCCGGGGGTGCCCGGAACCCCTTCCGGTGACCCGATAAGTACCCGGTACCCCCCGAAACACTTCCGGTGTCCGAATACCATTGCCCTATATATCAATCTTTACCTCTCGACCATTTAGAGACTCCTTGTCATGTCCGTGATCTCATCCGGGACTCCGAACAACATTCGGTCACCAAATCACATAACTCATATAATACTATATCGTCAACGAACGTTAAGCGTGCAGACCCTACGGGTTCGAGAACTATGTAGACATGACCGAGACACCTCTCCAGTCAATAACCAATAGCGGAACCTGGATGCCCATAATGGCTCCTACATATTCTACGAAGATCTTTATCGGTCGAACCGTTATGACAACATAAGTAATTCCCTTTGTCCATCGGTATGTTACTTGCCCGAGATTCGATCGTCGGTATCTTCATACCTAGTTCAATCTCATTACCGGCAAGTCTCTTTACTTGTTCCGTAATACATCACCTCGTGACCAACTCCTTAGTTGTTTGCTTGCAAGCTTATGATGTGTATTACCGAGAGGGCCCAGAGATACCTCTCCGAAAACCGGAGTGACAAATCCTAATCTCGATCTATGCCAACTCAACAAACACCTTCGGAGATACATGTAGAGCATCTTTATAATCACCTAGTTACATTGTGACGTTTGATAGCACACAAGGCATTCCTCCGGTATCCGGGAGTTACATAATCTCATAGTCAAAGGAATGTGTATTTGACATGAAGAAAGCAATAGCAAGAAAACTGAACGATCATTATGCTAAGCTAACGGATGGGTCTTGTCCATCACATCATTCTCCTAATGATGTGATCCTGTTATCAAATGACAACTCATGTCCATGGTTAGGAAACCTTAACCATCTTTGATCAACGAGCTAGTCTAGTAGAGGCTTACTAGGGACACGGTGTTTTGTCTATGTATTCACACATGTATTATGGTTTCCGATCAATACAATTCTAGCATGAATAATAAACCTTTATCATGAATAAGGAAATATAAAATAACAAATTTATTATTGCCTCTAGGGCATATTGCCTTCATTGTCACCATCAACTTTTGAAGAATTATCTTCCCTAACCGGAACAACAAACATAGATGTCAGTGCTAAAGCATGTGCGGCTGGTCCATTTTGTTGAATATCATGATTATTTAGTAAAGATAGAATAGACTAGGGTTTGTTCTAGCTTGTCTTGTACTTCAAGATGATTGAGCAATTGATTGTCGTTGGGTCGCCCCAATGGGCCGCTGCGTGGTGCCGTTGCGTCGCACTTTCGGGCCGTAGTGCCACTGCCCGCGGTCCACCATCGCCCCGAGACCGTCCGCTCCAAGCCATCCTCGTGGCTGCATCGACCCTCACGCTACGGCTGCGTCACCCCATCGAGTCGTAGCGAGTGTGGCACGCGGTCCCTGCCGCCGTCCTGAGGTTTTCCCCGACGTCATCCCGACCCGCGTGTTTCCCCTGCGTGGCCCCTTCGGGCCATAGCGCCGCGGCACGCGGTCAACTTCGCCGTCCACGCGCGTCAACTTCTATGTGGTATGCGCCGCGTCACCTTCCTAGGCGCGGGAACGCCATCATCCGCACATCTGTCTTCGTCACGCTGTCGGGTTCTTCCTCACCTACTTTGAGCATCGTCCCCGTGCTCCTGACGTAGCCGCCGCCGCCTCCTCAGACCGCTGTTGGCGCTCTTCTGCCCGGTCCACGGCAAGTACCTCGACACCGGCCACCCCGACTCGACATCGACCATGGCGTCCCTCACACGGCTACCTCGACCATGGCTACACCACCCTATGCTCTTGACTACCTCAACATCAGCACAAAGGGCTACCGCCTTGCTTGAGTAACCTCGTCGGTTTTCACTCCGGCCACGACTTCCGCGATGCATCGACCGTTCGACTGTTGGGGGATGTTTGTCGGCTTACCTTTGGATTATTCTCCAGTCTCACCATCTCCGTCGCTACCGTTGTGACTGTGGGGGGTGTTGAGTATCGTGATTATTTAGAAAAGATAGGATAGACAAGGATTTGTTCTAGTTTGTCTTGTACTCTAAGATGGTCATGTACTCCTATATACACCCACGAGGCTCAAGTAATACAACAATCATTGATTCCACCAATCCCTCTCTATTCCTTCTACATGTTTTGTCACCAACAACTTTTGAATGGTATTCGGGTGTTTTCGGTGTACTTACGCAAAAAGAAAAGTCGACCATATACGTTGCCAAATTCTAGAAAATTGCATGCACACTAGATGGTCCATCACCTCCAAAAGCCAGCACAAAAGATTTCTTTTTCTTGAACGCGCTGATAGTTCTATGAGAACGTCCAGAGCATTAATCTCTAGGACACCATCGCCTCCTGTTCATTAAAAAGAAGTGCAATATCCGCATAAAGTAAGCCATTCAATGATTTTTTTTGCATGTAATCCCAGCTGATTTACTACCCGACACTCTTCGGCCTTTACGAAGCCAAAGATCACCTCTTCGGTCTACACCTGGCCGAAGACACTCTTCAGCCCAGCCTGTCCGATCTACGGTCAAAATAAAGCCGAAAAGGCCTCTTCGGCCTAAGGGTGACCGAAAACTACCTCTTCGGCCTGAGCGAGGCCGACGGGGCCATACTTCTGATTTTTTTGAATTAGGTCATACATTTTTCAAATTTGTTAAAATAATAGTAGTATTTTAAAAAAAATCTCTTGGAGATCTATTTGATGTAACTCTTTTTGCGGTGTGTTTGTTGGGATCCGATGAACTTTGAGTTTATGATTAGATCTATTTTATCCGTGAAAGTTATTTGAGTTTTGATCTCTTATATGCATGATTGCTTATAGCCTCGTATTTCTTCTTCGAATCTTTGGTTTAGTTAGGCCGACTAGATCGATTTTTCTTGCCATGGGAAGAGGTGCTTTGTGATGGGTTCGATCTTACGGTGCTCAATCCCAGTGACAGAAGGGGACATGACACGTATGTATCATTGCTATTAAGGATAACAAGATGGGGCCTATTCCTACATGAATAGATCTTGTCTACATCATGTCATCATTCTTATTGCATTACTCCGTTTCTCCATGAACTTAATACACTAGATGCATGCTGGATAGCGGTCGATGTGTGGAGTAATAATAGTAGATGTAGGCAGGAGTCGGTCTACTAATCTTGGACGTGATGCCTATATAATGATCATTGCCTGGATATCATCATAATTATTTGAAGTTCTATCAATTGCCCAACAGTAATTTGTTTACCTGCCGTGTGCTATTTTCCTCGAGAGAAGCCACTAGTGAAATCTACGGCCCCCGGGTCTATTCTCTATCATATTTGCTTTCCGATCTATTATTTGCCTCTTTTATTTTCAGATCTATTATTCCAAAAAACCAAAAATACCTTGCTGCAATTTTTTGTTATTTATTTTATTTCGCGTTTCCGCAAGATCTATTTATCCAATCTACTACAAATTTATCTATCTTTTACCCGGGAAAGATTGACAACCCCTCTTACGTGTCGGGTTGCAAGTATTTATTCTTTGTGTGCAGGTACCATTTACATAGTGTTGCGTGGTTCTCCTACTGGTTCGATAACCTAGGTCTCATAACTAAGGGAAATACCTACCGTAGCTGTGCTGCATCATGCCTTCCTCTTCGGGGAAAATACTGACACGGACACGAGCCATCAAGAAAGGATTTCTGGCGCCGTTGCCGGTGAGACATCATCAACATCTATCAGGTTCCAAATCACAAATCTCATCTCCTTGCAATTTACATTATTTGCCATTTGCCTCTCGTTTTCATCTTCCCCACTTCACAAAAAATTGCCGTTTTATTCGCCCTCTTTTTCGTTCGCCGTTTTCTCGTCAGATCTGTTTTTGCATACAATTTTGTTTGTCACTTTTTGTCGTTATGGATAGTTCTTCCTCTATTGCGTGCACCCCCAAGAACGAGGTTCTTAACTTCAAACAAAGGGGAGGGGAGAATTTAAAAGATGGTTGGTATAGGATTTGCAATGCTCATAATAGATCTATTCGTAAGCAACCCACTGTTGTTCTTCTTCGCTGTTTTTATGTGGGCATCACTACTTGGTATAGATTTGTCCTTGATACGATTACCGGTGGGAATTTCTTGATGTGTCCTTCTCTAGATGCTTTTAATGCTATGGAAAATCTAGTGGGTTCACCACCTCTTATGATTAATGAAACAACTTTAACTCTCGAGCATGTTATGGTAAGGCTAGATGCTATTGAAAAGAAAATGCTCACTGAAGAACATATTGAAAACTTGGATAAAAAGATGCATAATCTTGCTAGTAAAATTGGGTCAAAAGCGGGAGAGGTCTTTAAGTTGCTAAAATAAAAGGGAACCGTAATTCACGAAAGAATTGAAGAAAGCCCTTAAAATTAGTAATATTACTCAAATCACTAAAAACAAGGGTGCAACTTCTAATAATAACAAAGAAGATCTTAAGATGATTAGTATTCACCCTGACTTTGTTGAAGTTGTGAGAAACCCTTTTTGCAAGAATGAATTTTTCAATCTCATTCCTAGGAGTATTGTTATTGAAAATCTTTATGCTAAATCTTTAAAGAACATTGGTTGTGTGATTGAGGAATTGGGAAATAAAGATGACAATACTTAAATCTATGCTTTATGCCTAGCTAGGGGCGTAAAACGATAGCGCTTGTTGGGAGGAAACCCAATGAATAAAATTTATTTTTTCCTTTTCTTTCTGTTCTTGAGTGTTTGCACAATTATGCCTCTGTTATGATTGTGTTTTTTATGTTTTAATTAGTTTTTGTGCCAAGTAAAGCCTTTGGGATAGCTTTGGTGATAGTTGATTTGATCTTGTTGGAAAACAGAAACTTTTGCGCCCAGTAAAATAATTGTAGATATTCACAGAAGTGATTAAAAATTCTTAATTTGTTCCACAAGATTGATATGCAAATTTCCTCTGTTTTCCTTATTTTTCAGAAGTTTTTGGAGTTACATAAGTATGAGAACAATTCACATCTTTACAGACTGTTCTCTTTTTGATAGATTCTGTTTTCTTTGCATTGCGTGCTTATTTTGATGAATCTATGGTTTCTATCGGGGGGTATAAGCCATGGCAAAGTTAGAATACAGTAGATATAATGCAATAAGAAAATTTGAATGGGTTTTCTACAGTACTTATAGTAAAGATTGGTTTTCTTATACTAACGGATCTCACGAAGGTTTTGTTAAGTTTTGTGTGATTGAAATTTTCAAGTTTTGGGTGAAATCACGATGGATGAAGGAATAAGGAGTAAGAAGAGCCTAAGATTGGGGATGCCCCATGGCACCCCAAGCTATTATCCAAAGAGAAACAAGCAACTAAGCTTGGGGATGCCCCCGAGTGGCATCCCCTCTTTCTTCTAACGACCATCGGTATTTTACTTGGAGCTATATTTTTATTCGTCACATATCATGAGTTTTGTTTGGAGCATCTTGTGTTATATGAGTGTTTGCTTGTTTTGCTTTTTAGTTTGTGTAATCTATCCTTGCTGGACACACCTATTTGAGAGAGCCAAAATTATGCTATGATTGCTCTATGTGTTTCACTTAAATTTTTTGAGCTATAGAATTGCTCTGTGTGCTTCACTTAAATTTTTTGAGCTATGGAATTGCTCTAGTGCTTCACTTATATCTTTTTTAGCATGGTGTGCTTTAATATTTTTTAAGAAATGCTCTGATGCTTCACTTAGATTTATTTGGGAGTTAGTAATTTTGAAGAAATTCTCTCTTGCTTCACCTATATTATTTTGAGAGAAGAAAATTTTATGCTCATGTTCTTCACTTAGATTTGTTCCAGCTATCAAAAGAAACATATGAAATTAGTTCCAAAGTGATAGATATTCAAGAGGGATATAATAAAAACAGTCATGAAGATCATTGGACAAAATAAACTTGATTCTTTGTAATAGTTTTGCGATATGATGATATAATATGTGAGTCATGTTGGTGAGTAATTATGCTTTAGTAAGAATATTGGTGTTAAGGTTTGTGATTCCCTATGCAAGCACAAAAGTCAATAGTTATGCAATGAAATTACATCCTACTTGTGGTGCATTATTCGGTGTTAGTTATGCTTAATGCTCGCTTATGTGATTTTTCGTTTCTTGGTTGGATGCTTCTCAATCTTTTTGCTAGCCTTCACTTGTACTAAGTAGGAATACTACTTGTGCATCCAAAATCCTTAAACCCAGTTTTGCCATATGAGTCCACCATACCTACCTATATGCGGTATTTCTGTGTTGTTCTAAGCAAATTTGTATGTTCCATCTCTAATTTTCAAAATAAATTTTCCTTTTTGTGTGCTCGTACCGCTCATGAAACGGTAGGGGGTGGCTGATATTTTTCCATGCTAGATGTGTTATTCTCAAGATGAGTGTTTATTCATTTGTCATTGCACGAGAGTATGGCAAAGGTATTAGGGATGCCCAGTCCTGAAATGAAAAATGAATTTACTTTATGTTGTCAAATAAAAAATTCCTTGGAAAGTGTTGGTATGGACGGCACCCGTGGATACGGCTAGCCGTGGAATGTGAAAGTATGGTGGAAAAAGGAATAAACTTTATTTTCTGTTTGGGAACCGCCTATGATATATCTAGCATGGAAAGTATTAGGAACTACTCGATCGTTTTTGTTGCCAGGAAAAGCATGCCACGCAAAATGTTTTATCTCTTTCTTTTTTGCTTTGAGCTCTGACACCTCTACAAATCCCTACTTCCCTCTGCGAAGAGCCTTTCTATTTACTTTATGCAATTTTTATTTTTTATTTTGAGCCTCCATCTTCTCTTATAAAGCACCAACTAAGGGGCACTATAATCGTACTTGAGCATTGGGTATAGCTGATATGCGAGTGTGTTTCATGAATGGATCAATGATTGAGCATAATGGGCTAGGGATAACTTGCTTTAGAGTTGATATTTTGAGAGACTTGGTTGCTTGTTGATATGCTTGAGTATTGCAATCTTCATGTCAAAACTAGACTATTGCTTTGAATCGTATAAATGTCCAAATGTCCATGCTACAAAAGAAAAGAATATGTGATGAACATGTTAGGCAGCATTCCACATCAAAAATTCTGTTTTTATCATTTACCTACTCGAGGACGAGTAGGAATTAAGCTTGGGGATGCTGATACGTCTCCAACGTATCTATAATTTTTGCTTGTTCCATGCTGTTATGTTATCATTCTTGGATGTTTTACAATCATTTTATAGCAACTTTATATCATTTTTTTGGGACTAACCTATTGACATAGTGCCCAGTGCCAGTTCCTGTTTTTTTTTCTTGTTTTTTACTTCGCAGATAATCAATACCAAATGGAGTCCAAACACAGCAAAACTTTTTGGAGATTTTTTATGGACCAGAAGGAACAACTTGGGGCGAAGAAGTACCAGAGGGGTGCCCCGAGGGGGGCACAACCCACCTGGGCGCGCCTGGGGCCCAGGCGCGCCCTGGTGGGTTGTGCCCACCTCGGTGGCCTCCCGCACCGCCCCTTTGCTCTATAAATACCCCGAAAATCCAAAAACCCTAGGGGAGTCGACGAAACACAATTCCAGACGCCGCAAGTTCCAGAAACACCAGATCCAATCTAGACACCATCACGGCGGGGTTCATCATCCTCATTGGTGCCTCTCCGATGATGCATGAGTAGTTCATTGTAGACCTACGGGTCTGTAGTTAGTAGCTAGATGGCTTTCTCTCTCTCTTTTGATTCTCAATACAATGGTCTCTTGGAGATCTATTTGATGTAACTCTTTTTGCGGTGTGTTTGTTGGGATCCGATGAACTTTGAGTTTATGATCAGATCTATTTTATCCATGAAAGTTATTTGAGTTTTGATCTCTTATATGCATGATTTCTTATAGCCTCATATTTCTTCTTCGAATCTTTGGTTTAGTTAGGCTGACTAGATCGATTTTTCTTGCCATGGGAAGAGGTGCTTTGTGATGGGTTTGATCTTACGGTGCTCAATCCCAGTGACAGAAGGGGACATGACATGTATGTATCGTTGCTATTAAGGATAACAAGATGGGGTCTATTCCTACATGAATAGATCTTGTCTACATCATGTCATCGTTCTTATTGCATTACTCTGTTTCTCCATGAACTTAATACACTAGATGCATGCTGGATAGCGGTCGATGTGTGGAGTAATATTAGTAGATGCAGGCAGGAGTTAGCTTACTAATCTTGGACGTGATGCCTATATAATGATCATTGCCTGGATATCATCATAATTATTTGGAGTTCTATCAATTGCCCAACAGTAATTTGTTTACCCGCCGTGTGCTATTTTCCTCGAGAGAAGCCCCTAGTGAAATCTACAGCCCCGGGTCTATTCTTTATCATATTTGCTTTCCGATCTATTATTTGCCTCTTTTATTTTCAGATCTATTATTCCAAAAACGCAAAAATACCTTGCTGCAATTTTTTGTTATTTATTTTATTACACATTTCCACGAGATCTATTTATCCAATCTACTACAAATTTATCTATCTTTTACCCGGGAGGGATTGACAACCCCTCTTATGCGTCGGGTTGCAAGTATTTGTTCTTTGTGTGCAGGTACCATTTACATAGTGTTGCGTGATTCTCCTACTGGTTCGATAACCTTGGTCTCATCACTGAGGGAAATACCTACCATAGCTGTGCTGCATCATCCCTTCCTCTTTGGGGAAAATACTGACGCGGACACGAGCCATCAGGCAACCTTACAAAAATTCAGCTCAATATATCTCTCATGATGACTACAAAACTGTTACAGGAGAAGATTCATCGAAGAAAGCGTCTACAAAAGATTTGACTCCACTGGGTACAGAAGAGGTTCAACTACAAAATGATTCACCCTCGATTTGCCAAGAACTTTGCCTTTCATCCTCGGTGGGGTGACTGCCGTGAGATTGGTCTTGTCCGTGCAAGTGAACCCCAGGAAAGACCACCACCTCCTCCAGATGCACATGAGTCATCTCTCAAGACTCCTGAATCATATCCTTTAGCCAAGCGACTGAAGAACGCCGAAAAGAGAGCCAAGAAGGCTGAAAAGGAAAGAGAAAGAGAAGAAGAAAATCGTTGTCTCATTAAATCTGACATCGAGAAGAAAAAGGCTAAAGGAAAAGCAGAATGCCTTTCAAAGAACAAACATGATCCTAGATCTACGGATCTGAAGAAAAAGAGCGCACCGAACAGAAGGCCTGCTAAACCAATTGAGCATGAAAGTGATTCTTCCGATCAAGATGACCCTCCTCTCACAAGGGAAGAAGTTGAAGCAACTCTTTCCGAGCAAGTGAATGTCACTACATCCACTGTTCTACCTGATCTTCGAGCACGTGCTATCCCAATAGCACCTCCGAAGAAGAAACCATTGAAAAGAAAGACTCCTCCTACCACTGTCACAATGGTTGACAAAGTGAACATAGCTCCTCATCCTGATGCAATTGATCTGCATGATTTGGTAGTTGATGCCCCAGTAGGCACAACTAAGCCAGGAGAAAAGCTCCCGAAGCAAAAGGTAAAGCAAATCAAAGCCCCTCTAGCTGAGCAAAATGTTCGGGCAAGTGTTGATGTTGTGAAGGAAAAGGTTGCACAGTTTGCTCCAAAGCTGACACAACCTTTGGCTTCGATGCCTCCAACCGAGCAAAATCTCGTTCAGACTGCTCCTGCTACGCAGACTAATGATGGCTCTAATGCACCTCATTACTTCAATCAAGTATTCATCATGGAGCAGCTTGACTGATTTGTCAAAAACCTGTTTGATGGAGAAGTGGCATCTTTGCCCACTCCCTCTGAAGTAATTACTCAAGCGTCTGATCTGGTCCATGACATGAGAAATGATTCTGTTGAGATCAATGGCCTCACTGCCCAAATCAAGGAGCTTGACAACCGTATGAAAGATACGAAATCCAAGTTTGTCATCAAGCAACTTGTAGAATCTTATGTGGATATCAATAAGGCTTTGACTATCCTTCGGCACGGAAGATTGGGATTTCATTCGGACCTAGATCAAATTGTTCGAAAGATCTGCCTCGATCATCAAGCCAAAGTTACTGGCTACAATGATCTTGTCAAAGGGCACATGGATCTATCGAAGCAAAAGAAGAAGAAGAAAAATGCTCCTCCTCCTCCTCAGATAGAAAAATCTCATGAAGCTAAAACTCAGAAGGAAAACTCTCCTGAACGAGCAATTCCTTCGCCGATTCATGCACCAGCTGCAGATGCTCCCAGTTCGCCAAGGCCAACTGAAACAGTGCCTGTGGCTTCTCCAGTCCATGAAGTAAATCCGCCTCAACTAAATGTTTCGGAAGAAGGTGAAATTCCTCAGACTGCTCCTCAGGCTTCTCCAGCTCGCGTTGAACCAAATGATTCGGTTCCTCCCTCTGTTACTCAACCGTATGCTGAAGCAAATCCTCAACGGCCCCCAGTGGTTGATAAAGATTTAGCACCTGACAAAGTGTCTGATCCTTCTCCTCTGTGAATTTCACTCAATACTGCATGAAGAACCTCGGATGTTGATCCTTCTGCAGCAAAATCAGCTTCTGCTCATCACTCAGACTCAGTAATTTATGGCGATGAAGTGATCTCCGTTGAAGATGAACTCAAATACCCTTATCCTTGCGAGCAACTGCCGAGCCTCTTTTCAATCGGAACACTCATCATGTTTTCTTTCGAGAGAGTCCATACAGCAAGCCTCGTACCTCTGAATCTCAGGAACAGGCCATTTATTATTCTCAGGTATTATATAACAGCCGCAAGATTTTCCCTCATGACTTCATGGATATTGCTGCGATGAAGAACATTGGCTGTTTGAACCAAGTATTGCAAGATATCAAAGACTTTGGACTCACGCATGTATTTGCATATCAACATCCATGGAACAAAGAGATAATCCTTCAATTCTATGCCACCCTATACATCACTAATGATGAATCAGATAGCACTAAGTGGATCATGGAATGGATGACCGAAGGAAAACACATTAAGTGCTCTACTCTGGACTTTGTATCTCATTTCCATTTTCCTCAGTTCGAACATGGCAAGACGGAAATTCGAGTTCACAACATTGATGCAATCTCTGATGAAGATTTCCGATGCACAATGGATGAAGATAAAATCCGTGACTACAATGGTCCTCCCCTGCCTGAGCACTTAACATTCGACAATCTGACCTTATATCATATTCTCACTTATACGCTCTGTCTGCTGGCTGGGATGAATACAGACAATGCTATTTCTAATGTTCTTCGGAACACCATCCATGCCATCTCCCAAGGATTTATCTTCGATGTCGAAGATATGTTTCTGCGCATTCTGATGGATTCTGCTCAACATCCGAAAACTATCAAGGTATTTGCGCCCTTGATTCAGAAGGTGGTTGACTATGCAATGAAGACCGAATGTCTAGCAAAAGTCAGTCACAAAAGTTTCATTCCTCCAGTACGTGATACGTTGAAAATCATGGAATATTTTTCTTTGGGGAAAGCACCAGTGTCTAGCCCTCCTGATTATCATAACACCTTCAATGGACCACGGCTACCTCAGCGTGATCATCAACCGAACACTCAACCTCCTTCACATATTGAAGTGAGCCTGCGCACCCAACAGCTGCTGCTGAAGCATATGGCTGAAGATCGCCAAGAGAAATAACACCTAGCTGCCGAACTCAATGCTATCAACAACCGAACAAAAATTGTGCACATGATCACAGCTGAAAATAAGAAGCGCCTATGGAAACTGCTTCGCAAGTTCTTCTCCAAGAAGCAACTGAGCAACTCCGATCTCAAAGAACTCTATGATTTTCAAGATCGGATTGCTCCTCCTCTGCCAGCTCGTGAACCAACAACAGCTCAGCTTCGATTTCAGCTTCGCAAACTGCTCGATGAATCAGAAGCAACCCCGCCCACTGAGAAACCTGCTGAAGGAAATATTCTGTTTCGCAAGACTCAATAGGCTGATCCCAATGTGCCTTCGTCTTCTCAGCCACAAGCTAGTATTGAAGGAACTTTTGCTGCTGCTGACGATGAAGATGTACCAGCCACCTCCGAATCAGAAACTTCTTCGTATAGTTCTTCGGGCAATGCCTCAGAGTGAATCAAATTCACTTCTTTTCGTACTCATGTTTTTCGTCACCTTTTTTATACTAGTTGATAAAGGGGGAGAATTACATCAAGAGTTCCGATAGATTTGCCCTGTTGGTTTTAGTCTCCCTGTTTATTTGCCTTGGTTTATGAGACTCTTGAGCACTATGCCTTAAAGAGTATTTATGCCACTTTATGTGCTCTGATGTATAACTTTTGATATGGGCTGTAATATTAATAACCCCGCCTGTTGCACTATTCTCTCAGAGCAATATTTTTGCAGGTGGAATTATTGGCAGAAGTTATCAGTGATTGCACTAAATACTCGATGGATTACATATCATCAGTGCGAATCATCACATCGAATGATTGAAAAATCCTCCGAACAAGTTAATGAATTGCAAGGAATTTCATTGTATATCAATTGACCCTGCATACATCTAGGGGGAGCATGTTTCATCATCAAGACAAGCAACGCAAGTTTACTCCTATTCTATTTACATTTCACCTATCTATCTTCACTTCGATGATTATCTGTTTTGTCAACAACCGTCCAAAAAGGGGGAGATTGTTGGTGCAATAATAGGTCCCTCATGTTTTGGAGTTTGTTGACATAAACAGTATGGGACTTATGTGTTTGCTAGTGCACACAGAGTAACAGGTCCCTGAAGTATCGAGGAGTTTGATGCAAACGACGAACATAATCTCCTTGCGTAGCAGCGAAGGTTATCACCAAAGATGAAGCTAATAAGAGTGACCCCTAAAAAATGCTGAAGTTCAAGCAATTGGTTCGGTGTATGTTCGAAGAAAATGACTGCACTCGAGGAAGAATGAACATGAGTTGAAGACGTAGCATTAGTTTCGTTGTTCTTCTTCTTTCATTGAGTCATAGGACCACCGTACTATTAAGAGGGATGAAGCGTTCGAAGCTTTGATTCTCTGATGCTTAACCCAAATCCTATGAAAGCAATGAGAGAAATCTCTTTGTGCTCCGAGCAAATACTTGTCAGCAAGAGACTGTGATCTTCTTCGCTACAAGAGATTTGACTCAGACCGAGGAGTTAGCATTACTTGTTCCTCAAGTAATGTTACTGTTGCTCCAAAATCCAATCGTTGTGAACGTGTTGGTTGGCCATTGGCTGGACCTCGTGTCCAAAATGGTCATTTCCCATCTGGGAAGGCTGCGGCTATAAATAGCCACCCCGCGCTGGCTTTGTCCGATGGCTGCTCCATTTGATTATGAGAAGATTGTTGAGCAACCCACTCACTGAGCGATTTCAGTTTAAAATCCACCGAGAGAAAAACCCTAGAGACGAAGAATTAGATAGTGGTTCAGCATCACTGGAATCTAAGTTTAGTACGCTCTGCCTATTACTCTTGAGAGCTGCAAACTCTCTAGACGGTTAGGTGTCAATTTCTTCAAAGACCAAGAGTGATTGTGGTTCTCGAAGAAGAAGTCTGTAAAGGTTCGGAGATCGCCTTCAAGTATATATCATGAGTAATCGACATCGGTTGACGAATCGATTGTCGAGGAGAATAGGGCGAAGAGAGTTTATCTTCCATGTTAAGTCACAGCCCCTCCAACCAGACGTAGTCCTTGTGAAGAAGGACGAACTGGTCGAACAAATACCTTGTCGCCATTGAGCATCATCGGTTATCTCTGTCACTCATGTTTACCTTCGATGCATATTCATTCGTGTGATTTACATCGATGCATGTCTTAGTTCTCTTTTGGTACTCTGTTCTAGTTCACTGTAGTTTGTTTTTCATTCATTCCGCTGCTGGGTTCCGAGAGATTTAAGTTTTCCGAAGAAAATTTAAAACTCCCGTTCACCCCCCTCTCTAGTAGACATACTTTGTTCCTACAATAGCAAATGAAATATGTGACAAAGCATGCACAAACAATTCTAGCATATATCAAGCAATTGGCGATGACTAGGTCATCTATATATGAGTATATTGACTGAGGAGTTAAATGAGAACATGTGAACGTAGTTCATACTCATCATTTAAGCGCAAGTGGGGTTACCACTTTTACATAAAGCATTGATGTGTTCACACCATTAGAGTTGCTTTAGCTCAATTCTTAGAGCAAAGCTCCCCTTAGATGTGATATCCCCCCTAAGAGGGATGAACTAACCTTGGGTTTTGTCGATGATGACTTCATGTAGATAGTGAAGATGTGGATGCTCAATGTTGATGTAGATCTTTTGGAGCAATCCATTGGAGTGTTGCACTTTCAATACCTACATGGGTTAGTCCCACAAGGAACATACAAGGATATCCATAGACATAGAGTGAATTGCACATATGATGATGTCCATGAAAGCATTAGGTTACCCTGTCCCTTGTCTTATCAACAAGAGGGTTTGTGACTCCATGAACTAGTGCAAGATATGAAAGTTGATTGCACAAGTCCTCTCCAAAATAAATATGAGTGAAGTATGTTGGCGGAGTCACCCTCAAGAACACTCTAGTTCTTCTTCTTTGGGATCCACATCAACTTTATGGGAATCCTTGGAGTTGTAGTCGTACTTGATGCTATAGAGCTTGACGTAGTCTTGGGAACCCACTTGACCATGGCCTTAGGAGCTTCTTCAAATGAGTCAATCTCCTCTTGAAGCTTGTCCTTGCGTTTTAGCTTATGGTCTTGTGGTGGGATCGTCTTGAGCTTGTGTTCCCTTGAAAGAAGTGGGGTCAAACTTCTCTTGTTGAGGAACAAACTTCGTCTTGGGGTATTGATCTTCTTCCCACTCAACTCCATTGGCATTGAACTTTCGTTCAAAACCAACACCTTGATTCTTCCGGTGCCTTCCTTGCTTGCATACAATTTCCTCAAATTGTTTATTCTCGGCAAGACTCTTGTAAACACCTTTCTCTATGATTCCCCTCAATAACCTATTTTCTTGCTCAAGTGTTACTTGGCTAAGAGAACCATTAGTGGAATCAAGAGAACTACTAGAAGCAACAATATTAGATTTAACATGGTTATTGTTACTACTAGAGGAAGAATCTTTCTTGCTCTCATTGTTAGATTTTACCTGTGGCATATAAGTAGACAAGAGGAGACGTTTGGAATGATAAGAAGAACTCTTCTTTCTAAAATCATCATTGATAGCTTTTAGAAACTCATGCTCTGATGTCTACTACACAAATTGTTCTTGTAGACTCATGTTGGGCCTCCAAGCACAGAGTTTTGTAGGACAGTAGAAAATTTCCCTCAAGTGGATGACCTAAGGTTTATCAATCCGTGGGAGGCGCAGGATGAAGATGGTCTCTCTCAAACAACCCTGCATCCAAATAATAAAAAGTCTCTTGTGTCCCCAACACACCAAATACAATGGTAATTTGTATAGGTGCACTAGTTCAGTGAAGAGATGGTGATAACAGTGTAATATGGATGGTAGAAATATATTTTTATAATTTGAATAAATAAAAACAGCAAGGTAGCAAGTGATAAAATGGAGCACAAACGGTATTGCAAATGCTTGAAAATGAGGCCTAGGGTCCGTACTTTCGCTGTGCAATCTCTCAACAATGCTAATCTAATTGGATCACATAACCGTCCCTCAACGTGCGATGAAGAATGACTCCAAAGTTCTTATCTAGCAGAGAACATAAGAAGAAATTGTTTGTGGCTATTCTTTCCGATCGATCTATCAAGAGTTCGTACTAAAATAACACCAAAGCAGATTCAGATTCATAATACTCAATCCAACACAAAGAACCTCAAAGAGTTCCCCAAGATTTCTACCGGAGAAACAAAAGACGAGAACGTGCATCAACCCCTATGCATAGATTACCCCAATGTCACCTCGGGAATCCGCGAGTTGAGTGCCAAAACATATATCAAGTGAATCAATATAATACCCCATTGTCACCACGGGTGTTCATATGCAAGACATATATCAAGTGCTCTCAAATCCATAAAAATATTCAATCCGATAAGAATGAAATCTCAAAGGGAAAACTCAATTCATCACAACAAGATAGAGAGGGGAAAACACCATATGATCCAACTATATTAACAAAGCCCACGATACATCAAGATCATGCCATCTCAAGAACACGAGAGAGAGAGATTAAACACATAGCTACTAGTACAAACCCTCAGCCCCGAGGGTGGACTACTCCCTCCTCATCATGGTGGCCACCGGGATGATGAAGATGGCCACCGGTGATGATTTCCAACTCCGCCAGGGTGCCGGAACGGGGTCTAGATTGGTTTTCCGTGGCTACAGAGGCTTGCAGCGGCGGAACTTCTAATCTAGGGTTACCCCAAGGGTTTTTGGAATATTTGAGAATTTATAGGGCGAAGAGGCGGTGCGGGAGGCCACCGAGGTGGGCACAACCCCCCTGGGCACGCCTGGGCCCCCAGGCGCGCCCTGGTGGGTTGTGCTCTCCTCGGAGCTCCCCTCTGGTACTTCTTTGGCCCACCGGGTGTCTTCTGGTCCAGAAAAAATCTCCAAATTTTTTTGCTGCGTTTGGACTCCGTTTGGTATTGATTTTCTATGATGTAAAAAACAAGCAAAAACAGCAACTGGCACTGGGCACTATGTCAATAGGTTAGTCCCAAAAAAATGATATAAAGTTGCTATAAAATGATTGTAAAACATCCAAGAATGATAATATAATGGCATGAATACTTCATAAATTATAGATACGTTGGAGACGTATCATGCTCTTGCTCTAAATTTAGCTTCTCGAAGCGTAGCTTCTCATGAGTCTTTAGGAGCTCTCTATGATCCTCTAGAGTTGTTTCATGAGCTAACTTAAGAGTGTTTAGTTCTTTAGTTAGACGCTCAATCTCCTTCTTATCATTGTCATTCGTTTCATCTCGATTAGTATGATTACTAGCAAGTTCATCATAGTTTTCATCACTAGTGTTGTCAACAAGTAAATCATCATCACCTAGCAAATCATCTTCATCACTATTGAAATCAACATACTCGGGGTGTGATACCTTAGGGCCTTTAGCCATGAAGCATCTTCCAATTCCTTCATTTGGTGAGTCAAATATGTCGTAGGAGTTGGATGACACTAGTGCAAGACTGCAACACCTTCATCTTGAGTATAGTCGGAGTCAAAGTGATAGCTTCTCTCAAAGTAGTTGTCGGAGTCGGAACCAGATACCCATTCACCAACATGAGCTTGATGTCTAAGTCTTGTGTAGCTCTTTGATGATTTGTCCTTCCTTTCCGAATCCTTGCTTCTACGAGAGTGTCTTCGTTCATAATGATCATCTCTACTCCTTCTCTCTCTTGGAGGTGATTCATCTCTTTTACTCCTGCTTTTTGGTGAATCTTCTCTTTTCTTGTAGGGAGCCATACACTCATTGGCGCAATGTCTGGGTCTTACACAATTATGATCATGACTAGAAGATCTTTTGTCATTGTAGGACCTTGACTTGGAGCTTCTTTCTTTGCTTCTATTCTTGTAGAACTTGTTGAAGTTCTTCACCATTAAGCTCAATTATTCATTGGAGACTTGCTTCTCACTTGATGTTATAGGAGCATCACTTGAAGCTTTGTAAGCACCACTTGACTTGTTGTGGAGCTCTTCCTTATCCTTGAGTGACATCTCATGAGCAACAATTCTACCAATGACTTCCATGGGCTTGAGATCTTTGTAATTGCGCATCATTTGGATCAAGGTGCACATGGTATCATATTTTCCATCCAAGGCTCTTAGGATCTTCTTGATGATGAATTTGTCGGTCATCTCTTCACTTCCTAAGCCGGCAATCTCATTTGTGAGGAGAGCAAGCCTAGAGTACATTTCGGCGACTCCTTCACCATCATTCATCTTGAACATGTCAAGTTGACTTTGAAGCACATCCAACTTGGATTCCTTGAAGGACTCTGTACCTTTATGCATATCAACCAAAGTATCCCAAATTTCCTTTGCATTCTCAAGGCGGCTGATTTTGTTGAATTCTTCGGGACACAATCCATTGAAGAGAATATCGCAAGCTTGAGCGTTGTATTGCAACATCTTCATTTCTTCCGCTGACGCTTCATGATCTAGTTCTTTTCCAGCCTCGAAGAAATCACCTAGCAAGCCAATATGCACAATAGCCCAAACGGTGGGGTTATGTCCAAGAATATGCATTTTCATCTTATGCTTCCAACTAGCAAAATTAGTACCATCAAAGTAAGGATCTCTATGGTGGTAATTTCCCTCACTAGACGCCATACTCTCCTAGGTTGTGAAACCAAGGCTATGATCACCAAAGCTATGGAAATCAAGCCAAATGGAGACCAAAACTCTGATACCACTTGTAGGATCAAAAGTATGTCTAGAGGGGGGTGATTAGACTACTTGACCAAATAAAAATCTAACCTTTTCCCAATTTTAGTTGTGGGCAGATTTTAGCAATTAGCACAAGTCAAGCAATCAACCTACACATGCAATTCTAAGAGTGTAGGAGCGGAAAGTAAAACATTGCATATGAAAGGTAAAGGGAAGGATTTGGAGAAAACAAACACAATGGAGATATGAAGATTTTTGGCATGGTTCCGATAGGTGGTGCTATCGTACATCCATGCTGATGGAGACTTTAGCCCACGAAGGGTAATAGTTGAGCGAGTCCACAGAGGGCTCCACCCACGAAGGGTCCACGAAGAAGCAACCTTGTCTATCCCACCATGGCCATCGCCCATGAAGGACTTGCCTCACTCGGGTAGATCTTCACGAAGTAGGCGATCTCCTTACCCTTACAAACTTCTTGGTTGAACTCCACTTCTTGAAGGAGGCTCCCAAGTGACACCTAACCAATCTAGAAGACACCACTCTCCAAAAGGTAATAGATGGTGTGTTGATGATGAACTCCTTGCTCTTGTGCTTCAAATGATAGTCTCCCCAACACTCAACTCTCTCTCACAGATTTGGATATGGTGGAAATAAGATTTGAGTGGAAAGCAACTTGGGGAAGGCTAGAAATCAAGATTCTTATGGTAGGATTGGTATATCTTGATCTCAACACATGAGTAGGTTGTTCTCTCTCAGAAAATGTATGGTGGAAGTGTAGGCACGTTCTGATGGCTCTCTCACACATGGAGAAGGGGGTGGAGGGGTAAAGATAGCATCCACACAAAATCCAATCGTTACACACATTTGACCAATCTCGGTGAGACCGAATGGGTAAACTCGGTGGGACCGATTAATTAAAAATGTGAACATTAGGAATCTCGGTGGGACCGACTGGAACAACTCGGTGGGACCGATTTGCTAGGGCTTAGGGAAAACTGCATCTCGGTGGTGCCGATTGCATCAACTCGGTGAAACCGAAGTGAAGCAATAAGGCAACAGAGACTTGGTCAAGCCATCTTGGTGGGACCGATTGCAACTTCGGTGAGACTGAAATAATTGCAACAGATAATAGGGAGTTGGCAAGGCCATCTTGGTGAGACCGAGATCCGTATCGGTCTGGCTGAACTGTTAGGGTTTTTGGCTGTGGCTATGTCATATGAACTCAGTGCCGGATAGAAAGAATCGGTGGGGCCGAGTTGGAGTTTAGGGTTTTGACATATTTGGATGGAGAAGGTGGTTGAGGGTTTCAGACCAATATCACTAAGCATTTGAGCAAGCAAGCCATTAAGCAACACCTCATCCCCTTTTAATAGTATTGGCTTCCCTACGGACTCAATGTGATCTTGAATCACTAAAACAAAGAAGAAAAGTATTGAGCTTTTGCCAATATATGTCCTTAGCATTTTGAAGGGTCCACATCTCTAGTCCATGCCATGCCATTCATTGAACTTCCTAAAATATTTATCTTAAATGGATATTAGTTCAATGAGCTATATGTATTTATGAATTACCAAAACCACCCAGGGATTAGTTGCACTTTCACGGAAGCGTTTGCAGGACAAGTGGCCTGCAAAAAGTTCCCAGCTTGATAGTAACGTCCCCTCTGGACTCGAGCACAAAGGCTATCTAGATTAAGTAGCAGTCGTCATGCTTGCTTTGCTAGCATTGCATCATTGAACATTTGCAAGTCCTGGAAACCCATGCCGCCTCTAAACTTCGAAACTGACATCTTGTCCCATGCTTGCCAATGCATACCTCGCTTGTCCAACAATCCACCCCACCAATACTTGGACATTATTGTCGCCACTTTGTGGCACAAATCTCTTGTGAGCTTGAAACATCTCATAGAATAGGTTGGCAAAGCTTGGATCACTGTCTTAAGGAGGAGCTCTTTTTGCTGCACATGATAGCAATCTTTCACACCATCCTTGCACTCTACTCCTTGACCTCTCAACTATATGCTGAAATTGTTGCTCTGTAAGCCTTCCTGCTGCTGTTGGGAGACCGAGGTATTTCTCTGTAAGGACTACTCTGTGAATTTGTAACGCAATTTGAACCCTACATGAACTGACGTGCCGCACTTGGGGCTGAAGAAAACTGAACTTTTCAACTTATTTGCACGTTGCCCAGAGCCCAGACTAAAAGCCTCCAAAATCTCATTGAGCTGACTAGCACTCCTTGCATCGACCTTCATAAAGATTAGGCAATCATCTGCAAATAGTAGATGTGAGATCCAGGGGGGCCTCAATCCCACTTTAAGGCCACGGTCATCCATTCGCCATCATAATTTTTTAGCATTGACGAAAATCCTTCCCCACAAAGCAAGAACCAGTAGTGGAAAAACGGCTAGCCACAACTATCGTTGGTGGCGCGCCATTTCCTATCAACGCCAGCACTATTTTTTCCAAATAGTGCTGGCGTAGGACAAATCAGCACGTCAGCTTTGCATGATTAGTGCTGGCATTGATTTTCTTTGAAACGCCACAAATCTTTTGGCCCATATGCACTCACCGTTTGGAACACACTGGTGGCGTTGCTTTTATTTGCACGTCATAGTTAATTTGTCAGTGCTGGCGTCCGTCTGCTTTGTACGCCAAAACATTTTTTCCATTTTTTATTAAGTCTTTTAAGTATTTAATTATTATACTAGTCACAAAATAATATAAATTTTATATTATGCTTTTTGTGATAATTAATTTTACTATTTTTATCAATTTAGTAATCTTAGTCATTTTTATTTTGTCAAGTCTTTCATTATTAATCTTAGTACTTTTTATTTGGCCTGTTATTAGCTATGGCGTTGCCCTTTCTCCCAACGCCAGCGATAATATATTAGTCAACTTAGTAAAAGACCTAAGTCACTGATCTCTCTCATTTCACACCCCTCCCCCTGTCCAAAGCCGCCACCGCCGCCACCCAGTCGACGCCCCGTTGCCGCCCCGTCGCCGCCCCTCGCCGGCACCAAGGTTAGATCCACTATACTCCTCCCATCGCATATCCTTCCTCTCCACTCTCCCACATTCTCCGTTCACATTTTGGTGAATCCCGGTGTCACATTAAGCGCCAGCGCAAACTTGTGCACCGAGCGCTAGGCTGCCGTTGTAGACCGGGGCGCTTACATGCCTTTTTTATATTTTTGATATTGTAGATGCCCTTAGGGGATTGCTTTAATTTGAGTAGAAAGTTTAGTATATATATCATAGAAATTGTGTCATAGAAATTGCCCTTAGGGGATTGCTTTAATTTGCTTTGTGTCATGTAGAATCCAAAGTTAGTTGCATGGATTGCTTTGTGTCATAGAAATTGTATCTAGTGATAATTACTAGTGTAGAAATTGTAGCTTTGTGTAGAAATTTTGTTCATTTGTGTATGCAATTACTAGTGTGCAAAGTGTTTATATACTTAGGCCCCAACCCGTCACCATCCGCTTGTACCTACTTGTTAATTACTGTAGTTTTCCAATACTTTAATTTGTCAATACTTCGCTATCAAACACAGCCTTAGTTTCAATTATATTATATGTGGAATGGAGCAGCCGCCACCATGTCCAGTGTGCAAGTCAAGGTGCGCAACCGACCTTTCAAGTGGCACGCTGTTTGGCATCCACTTCCAGACGTGCTTTGTTCCTGCGGCGGTAACGCATTACATGAACCTTCTATAACAATTTTTTCTTTTGTTTTTTTGCTATTTCCCATCATGCAATGTGTTTGTTTTTTGGTTTTTTTACACAGATCGTCCCTTGCAATGGGAGACTGGAGTTCAATGAGCTCATTACCGAAGACACCGTGATCTTCGACGCTCCAGGGGGGCCCTACACTATGGAGGTCCACAAGGGACGAAAAACATCCCAGATTGGAGGAGATGACTAGAATCGTTTCATCAACCACATGCATCTCACTGGGGGTGAACTTATCAGCTTCTCCTTCAGAAGGGAAACTCCAAGGCTGGCTGTTATCTACATCAACAATGACAAAGATGATGACCCACTTGATGAAGCCCTCTATGCCAAAGGAATCAGGCTAAGCGAGGACAAATCGGGCAACCTCTGGTACATACTTCCTCCACATGATGACTACGTCGGGATGCCATTCGTGACCCGCCTGACAAGGACAAATGTGTGTCGCCATGTCATGGTATGTTACTTTCTTAGTTGTGACATGCTTGTAGTAATGTGATATGCTTAGTGTAATAATGTGTTGTGATATATATATATGCTTAGTGTAGAATTTGAGGACATGCTTAGTGTGTAGTAATGTGATATGCTTAGTGTAGAACGTGATGAATGCTCAGCTAGTGTGTAGTAATGTGATATGCTTACTAATGTGTTGTGATATATATATATATATATATATGCTTATTAGTGTAGAATTTGAGGATATGCTTAGTGTGTAGTAATGTGATATGCTTAATTATTGTAGAACATGATGAATATGCTCTTAGCTAGTGTGTAGTAATGTGATATGCTTACTAATGTGTTGTGATATATATATGCTTATTAGTGTAGAATTTGAGGATATGCTTAGTGTGTAGTAATGTGATATGCTTAATTACTGTAGAATGTGATGAATATGATCTTAGCTAGTGTGTAGTAATGTGATATGCTTACTATATAATGTGTTGTGATATATATATATATGCTTAGTGTAGAATTTGAGGATATGCTTAGTGTGTAGTAATGCGTGATATGCTTAATTAATTAGATAGTGTGTAGTAATGTTACATGCTCATTTACCATATTTGTTTTTTTCTCCAGAAATTACCTAAGAGGCTAAGTGAGAGCTGTGGCATCGAGCCGGATGAAGCAGGCATTCCTGGACTACGGCTTACCGCAAGGGGCCCCATCACGAACTGTGCTTACACACTGGACACGGACGGTCGCACTGTGTTCAGCGCCGCGGGATGGAACAATTTCCTTGCTGGAAAGAATCTCCAGATTGGACAGGCCATCTTAGTCACCATCAGGAACACCCGGCGCCATGGCTTGAGGATGATGGTGGTCATCGACATCATTTAGAACTATGTGTGTGGCGGGGCAGTACATGAATGAACTGTTTAATTATGTATTAGCGCTATGTACTAGTACTGTTTTAGCTCGTAATGTTTCTATTAACTGGTTATGTTTGTGAGATCTAGCTAGCTAGCAGCCACTTAACTAAATATATATCAACTCCTAATGTTCTATTATCTGGTACCGTTCTACTGTGTAATGTTATATAATATGTAGTTAGTGTTAATGTGAAATGCTAAATGTTACATGGTGTTGAAAAACCTTTTTTTTTGTGCACGAAACATTCATGGCATGCAAATTGCATTGTGCACCGCTAGGTGAGTCAATGTAGTGGTGGCGTTGCAAACATCGTACGCCAGAAACACGTACAATACTACTGACGTAGGCTCCAGCGCCACCACTATTTTTTAACACTGGCGCCATGTTGGTGGCGTGGGGCTCCTACACCAGCAAGGCTGTTTTTGGCACGCCATAGCTAGGCTTTTCTGCACTAGTGAACAAGTAAGGTGATATGGGGCCTCCTTATCGAATATTGATGGATGGAATGTCGGTAGAAGTTTTCCATTCACTTTAATCTGAAACTAACAGAATCCACACATTTCATCACAAGAGAAACCCACTCTTCCTGGAAGCCAAGCCGCAGCATGATCCCTTGAAGGTACACCCACTCAACATGATCATAGGCTTTCATCATGTCAATCTTCACTGCACACCACCCTTGCTTCCCCTTCTTCCGTCTCATGGCATGCACACACTCATACGCCGTTATTATGTTATCCGTAATCAGTCTCCCAGGCACAAACGCACTCTGCTCCTCTGAAATAATCTCATCTAGAATTTCATGAAGCTGATTAGCCAAAACTTTGGAACATATTTTGTATATAAAATTACAAAGAGAAATAGGACGGTACCGAGTAATATTCCTTGGATCTTTTACTTTTGGGAGTAAGTACTATTACCGTCTTATTAACCACATTAGGCATGTAACCACCATTTAAAAAGTCCAGAACCGCCCTAGTCACATCCTCTTTAATCAACGCCCAATGGCGCTGGTAGAATCTAGCAGTAAATCCATCAACGCCTGGCGATTTTGATGGCACCATCATGAACAGTGCACTCTCCACCTCGTCCTCCTGAAACGGCCAGAGTAGCCGTTCGTTCATGCTACAGCTGGCCTTGTCTGGAACATGAGGGAGCACCACTTCAATGTCAACCTCTTGTTGAGCCGAATACAATTCATCATAAAAGCCTGCACCTCATTATGTATTTCATCTGTGCTTTCATGCACAGAACATTTTCCTTTTCCAGAACAACAATTCTGTTACGGGTTCGCCTTGCTAACGCTTGAGCATGGAAGGAACTCGTGTTGTGGCCGCCAGGCCAAAGCCAATCAGCGCGTGATCACTATTTTGCCATGATCTCCTCCTTCAGCAGCAATTCATTCAGTTGTCTAGCAAACACTTGCTCCCTCTTGGATGAGCCTCAGTACGTCGAGCTAGCCTTCTCTTTCTCAAACTCCTTCCTCACCTTCTTTATTTTCTTCTTAATGTTACCAAATTTCTTTTCCTTCCAGTCAGTGAGATGGGATTGCATGTTATTCAGTGCTGAATTGATGCCGGCCAGACCAGCAACTCCCGCCCCCTTTGTCCAACCATCCAACACTATAGCATCATACGATTCTTCACAAGCCCATGCATTTTTCATACATAAATATTTTTCGTCCTTGCTCACCAATGTTAGATGGGCTCAGAATCCTTGCTGACAACATACAATGGTCTGAACGCGGAGATGCTATATGTCTCACATTAGTAGCGCCATGAGTTTGCATAAACACCGGATCCGCCACGAACCTATCAAGTCTCACTTTGACATTGTGGGTGCCTTCTTGTCTGTTATCCCCTCTATGGCTCTTTCAGAATCAAATGTTTCGTCCATATTTCGTACGGACAAGGGTATCTTTCTACATGTGAACTACGCCTTCTAACTTTGGACATTTCATGGGTTGTATATAGGGCTAATGGGAGCACCTATCCTTTGGCTGCCTATGGGCATCTCCAATGCTGACCCATCTATGGGCCTGTCGACAGCGGAAATAGTCTGCGGCACGGATGCGGGAGCCAGCCGTCCAATGATATCTTGTATATGCATTAGTAAAGGGCAGTTTCAAATACAAATAAAGTCTGATCCATAGCGCGCGCCGAATCACACCAGCACCAGATTACATGCTCGATCACAACCAAAAAGAGACAAGTATTCTTAGGTTTTCTGCCCTGTCAGACTGGCAATCCAAGCCTCCACGCTCAAGGTGCCGTCGTCGCCGCGTATGTAGCCTCCGACTCCTACTCCACCGCCGCCTCCTCTTCCTCCTTGTGTACCACCTCCAACTCATCTTTCTGTCGCTGCAACGTTTTCTAGCGGACGGCTTGCACGATCATCCTTGCATCGGCATCCAAAGACTCTAAATACAAGGACAACATCTTGGCGTCCTCCACATCGGCTGCGACCGTCACCTTCTTTTCTTCGAGCATTACCTTCTTCTCTCGAGTATGACCTTGTTCTCTTTGTTCATGGCCCTCTTCTCTTCGAGCGCTAGCTTCTTCTTGGTCACCTCCATCAACAGTTTGAACCTCTCCACCTTTTTTCCTCATTGATGTCCGAGCACTTGATGTATGCCTCCTCGTTCTTGGACAAGATGTCCACGAACCTCACTGTCATCTTGACCGCCACACCTTCTCGCTTCACCCTCTCCTCCTCCCACTTCTTTCCCTGAAACCCTCTTCTAACCTTCTCGGTGGTCCTTTTGTTGGATCGGTTGGGTCACTAGTTTCTTTCTCGGTGGCTTGGGCGGTAGTCTTGGCTATGTATACGTTTCATTTCGGTTGCCCACCCAACTCCAACCAACAATGCATGATGGTAAATTTTTTCTCCAACTTCTTGAACACGTACACAGATGACCCACAAGTATAGGGGATCAATCGTAGTCCTTTTGATAAGTAAGAGTGTCAAACCCAACGAGGAGTAGAAGGAAATGAAAAGTGGTTTTCAGCAAGGTAATTTCTTAAAGCACTGAAATTGTCGGTAACAGGTAGTTTGATAGCAAGATGATTTGTAACAAGCAAGTAACGGCAACGGTAAATAAAGTGCAGCAAGGTAGCCCAATCCTTTGGATGGTAAAGGACAGACCACTCTTGAGGGCAAAGCGCTCTTGAGGGCACACGGGAATTTCATCTAGTCACTTTCATCGTGTTGGTTTAATTCGCGTTCGCTACTTTGATAATTTGATATGTGGGTGGACCGGTGCTTGGGTGTTGTTCTTACTTGAACAAGCCTCCCACTTATGATTAACCCCCTTGCAAGCATCCGCAACTACGAAAGAAGTATTAAGATAAAATCTAACCGTGGCATTAAACATATGGATCCAAATCAGTCCCTTGCGGAATAGCGCATAAACTTGGGTTTAAGCTTCTGTCACTCCAGCAACCCATCATCTAATAACTACTCCACGATGCATTCCCTTACGACCAAAGATGGTGAAGTGTCATGTAGTCGACGTTCACATAACACCACTAAGGGAATCACAACATACATATCATCAAAATATTGAACACATATCAAATTCACTTGATTACTTGCAACATGACTTCTCCCATGGCCTCTAGAACAAAGGTAACTACTCACAAATAATATTCATGCTCAAGATCAGAGGGATATTAAATAGCATAATGGATCTGAACATATAATCTTCCACCAAATAAACCATATAGCATCAACTATAAGATGTAATCAACACTACTAGTCACCCACAGGTACCAATCTGAGGTTCCGGTACAAAGAATGGACACAAGAGATGAACTAGGGTTTGAGATGAGATGGTGCTCCTGAAGATGTTGATGGAGATTGGCCTCCCACAGATGAGAGGGTTGTTGGTGATGACGATGGCTTCGATTTCCCCCTCTGGGAGGGAAGTTCCCCCGGCGGAATCGCTTCGTCGGAGGGCAAAAGTATTCCTGCCCAAGTTCAGCCTCGAGACGGTGGCGCTCCATCCCGAAAGTCCTCTCCTTATTTTTTTAGGTTAAAAGACATATATACCAAAAGATCGGCACCGAAGGTGGGCCACGGTGCCCACCACCCACCAGGGCGCGCCTTGGTGTCTCGTGGGCACCTGGCAGCCCCCTCTGGTAGTTCTTTTCTCCAGTATTTATTAAATATTCCAAAATAATTCTCAGTAAAATTTCAGCTTATTTGGAGATGTGTAGAATAGGTATCTCTGACATAGCTTTTTCAGGTCCAGAATTCCAGCTGCCGGTATTCTCCCTCTTTGTGTAAACCTTGCATATTATGAGAGGAAAGGCATTAGAATTATTCCATAAAGTGTTATTATGCATAAAAATATTATAAATAACAGTAGGAAAACATGATACAAAATGGACGTATCAACTCCCCCAAGCTTAGACCTCGCTTGTCCTCAAGCGAAAGCTGATATCGAAAATCATGTCCACATGTTTAGAGAGAGAGGTGACGATAAAAACAAAATACGGACATAGTAGCATCATGAATATTATTATAACAGCATCAAATTTCATCGCAAAACTTTATCATAAAGCTCTATCATATAACTTCTCATGAACAAGTAACAATTCATCACAACATCGTAGTAAAAAGCAGAAACCTTATTGAAAACCAACAAACTACGTTCTCAGTCAAATTTGCAACTACAATTCATCATATTTTCAGGAAGGGTCGCGTATCGGAGCCTTTCGGCAAGTCCACATACTCAAACGTCATTTAATCTTCTATGATTGCTAACACTCACAACATATATATGAGCAAAAAGTTTCAACCGGACACATAGAAAGATAGGGGCTTATAGTTTCGCCTCCCAACTTATTCACCTCGAAGGCGATGTCAACAATAATAACTCATGCTTACTCAACTGGGTATATGTTCCTAGATCTTTCCCCACCACATGATGCTTGCCAAAGAGAAAATAAAAAGGAATAGGGGAAAAACTTTGACTCTTGCATAAAAGGTAAATACATAAAAGTAAAAGATAGGCCCTTCGCAGAGGGAAGAGAGGTTGTCATGCGCTTTTTGGTTTTGTATGCACAATCTCTTAATGCAATAGAACGTCATGTTATATTGCCCCTTATGATAGCAAACTTTATTATGCAGTCCGTCGCTTTTATTACTTTGCCATCACAAGTTCGTAGAACGCTTAATTTCTCTTACACTAAATGATCAAACACATTTAGAATCAATTTTTATTGCCTTTTTGCACCGATGACAACTTACTTGAAGGGTCTTACTCAATCCATAGATAGGTATGGTGGACTCTCAAAACATGAGTTTGGGTTTAAGGTTTTTGGATGCACAAGTAGTATCTCTAATTAGTGCGGAATTTTGGCTAGCAAAGATATTGAACAAGCAACACATGTTGAAGGATCTATGACAATATAACTTCTATGTGAATATGAACAAACATAAATCATTACGTTCTCTTGTCCTGTGACGACCCCGACTTAATCGTGCACTAATCATACACGCAAATGCACATGATCAAGCCTAAGGACTCACTTGAAGATATCACAACACAACTCTAAAACATAAATAAAGTCATACAAGCTTTATATTACAAGCCAGGGGCCTCGAGGGCTCGAATACATAAGCTCGCATACAAGCGTCAGCGGAAGCATCAGATATCTGAGTACAGATATGAAACATAAACAAATAAGCCTTTAGAAAGGCGGGGCAAAACAAAAGCTACGATCAAAAGGCGCAGGCCTCCTGCCTGGGACCCTCCGAACCTACTCCTGGTCGTCAGCAAGCTCGTAGTAGTAACCACCCTCGGGGTGGTAGTAGTAGTCATCGGCGGGGGCAGCTGTCTCCTGGGCTGCGTCATCTGGTCGCATCAAAAAGGGAAAAGGGGGAAAAGAGGAAGCAAAGCAACCGTGAGTACTCATCTGAAGTACTCAGCAAGCAAGGATCTACACTACATATGCAATATTTTCAAAGAGAGGCTGTATATGTGGACTGGGCTGCAGAAATGCCAGAATAGAGAGAAGGCCTAGTCCTATCAAAGACTAGCATCTTCATCGGTCTTGCAGCATTAGAAGAGTGTAGATTAGTACAGTATAAAGTAGTAGTAACATTAAATATCAACCTCGGCCAGAGATCCTTTCCTGACTCCCTGCGAGAAAGCAATCCCAG
Source organism: Thinopyrum elongatum (assembly GCA_011799875.1). Taxonomy (NCBI): domain Eukaryota; kingdom Viridiplantae; phylum Streptophyta; class Magnoliopsida; order Poales; family Poaceae; genus Thinopyrum; species Thinopyrum elongatum. Next base: position 463,552,260 of record CM022301.1, on the reverse strand, counting down.
AGCCATACTATCCATTTCTCATCTCAAGTATCCAGTTCTAGTTGTATCGGTCGGGATACTACTCCGAGCGTCCGTTACCGAGGATCGGCTATGCATAGATTAGTTCTTCCCTGCAGGGGTGCACCAACTTACCCACCACGCTCGATTAACTCCGACCGGACACACTTTACTGGGTCATGCCCGGCCTCGGCCAAATGATACGCCGCAACCCGACCTAGGCTTAACAGAGAGGTCAGCATGCCGGACTAAACCTATGCGCCCAGGGGTCTTGGGCCATCGCCCCGAGAACTCCTGCATGTTGCGTACGCGGTCGGTGAGCAGACCTAGCAGCCTCCAGTACAACGGAGGGTGCTTAACATGGTCCAACCCAGTGCGCGCCGCTCAGTCGCTGACATCCATTAAGCTTCGGCTGATGCATACGACGCAGAGTGCCCATAACTGTTCCCACGTGATGGTTAGTGCTATCGGGCCAGAGGCCCACTCGGATCAAATATCCAAACCGTTAGTGAATTAGGAGCGCACGATAAAGAGCAGAGACTCACGATCGATGTGACCCCGTCGCCCCGTCTCGAGGAGTTGCCGCAAGGGCTAAGAATGCCCGGCCACGCCTCGTAATTATCTCACGGGGACTCTCTCTGGTCACCCGACTACACATTAATCGCATCACATGCTCGCGCAGGTACCCCTCAGGGTCGACCCGACTTTATCATGGTTCATGGTCAAAGTCATAGTAACTGTGTGTCCAAACACCAGGGGGAAAAACCTAAGGAATCACCCTCGACGGAATTCCACCCGATGTAATCGTCAAGGTGAGCCTAGGAGGAATCACCCTCGAGGTCCACTCTTGAGGAGTTGCATGACGGTGTCGTTTTCGGGAGGGGTGAAGGAGGAATCACCCTTGATGACCACGACCGAATAGCTACTCTACAGAGTTAACATCAGAAGTGCTAAACAAGGTATCACCCTCGGCACTCGATAGTAACGCTGCAGTGTCGTACAACTAAGGGGGTGATGTGCCTGGTCGACGAGTCTTCCGATGATCCAGCGGAGCAATTGGGACAAGTGGGGTCACTTGGGTCTCTATCCAGCCTATACTAAGCAGTTTAGGATAAGCAGGTAAGGTATCAATAGCAGGTTACAATAAACAGGCTATGCATCAGAATAGGTAAAGCAGTAGCAGCAGCAATTCTAATGCAAGCACAAGAAAGAAGAGAATAGGCGATATAGGCATGCTAAAGGGGGGGGGTGCTTGCCTGGTTGCTCGGCGACAAAGGCAGGGTCATCAACGGTGTCGTCGGGCTCCTGAGCTGCGTCGGTTTCAGGAACTGCATCGGTACCGGGGTCTACCGAGAGAGAAGACGGGGAGGAAACAGATAAATACACAGCAAACATATGCAACACAGAGCATGCTATGCTAACGTGCAGTGCAGGGTTGCCTAAAGACATGTCTAAATCATTTTAGTTATTTTAGGATTAAAGTTGGATTTATTAGCCGGTATGTATGCACTATTCATCTACCAGAAATGGGCAAAAAGTTGTGGGTTCACCTCCGTAGAGGGTCTCGATACGGAAATAGATGGCACGGTCGGATTCGTCCTTACGTTTTGAGCAACTTTCATATATAAAGTTTTTCGATCTGAGCTACGGTTTAATTTCTATGATTTTCTAAAGTTTAAATCATTTTTTGGAATTATTTAAATTATCAGAAATAGATTATGACATCAGCATTGCGTGGGGATGATGTCAGTGGTCAACAGACTCGCTGACCAGGTCAAACCTGAACTGTGGGTCCAGTAGGACCCAGATGTCAGCCTCTGTTAGCTTAACAGTGGATTAAACTAATCTAACTAAGCTAATTAGGGGTGTGGGCCCCATATGTCAGTGAGTGATTAGGCTAAACTAATTACTTTTATTTATAAAACATTTATTAAACCAATTAACAGAGGAGGGCCCACATGTCAGTGGCTGGGGCTGCTCAGTCAGCATGTTGACCCAGTCAACGGGGCCCCCAGGACCCACTAGTCAGTGACCCAGGGGCAGGGCCCACCGAGCCACGTCGGCGTCGGCGCCAGAGAGAGCTCCGGGCACCAAATCCACGGCGGCGCGTCGCCGGAATCGCTCAGAAAATCGCCACAGGGGGTCATTTCGCGCGCGGCTACTCGCGTTTGAACGGGCGCACGCTCGCGCGTCGAACTGTGGGGGTGAATTGGCCGGAAACGGCCGGAGACGGCGGTGGCGAGCGGCGGAGCGGACGCTGGAGTTCGGGCGTCGACGAATCCAGCGCTAGGGGGTACGGGGAAGCACGGGCTCGTGCTCGTTGGGCTCCTGGGAGCACCAGGAGCTCGACCGTGGCCTCAGGCGGTGGTGACATCGACCACAGTGACGGCCACAAGCTCGTCGGCGGCGGGCAGAGCACGGACGCGGCGGCAGCTAGCTACGGCACACGAAGAGGCTAACGGAGGGGAGCAGGAGACGGAGAAGCTCACCGAGCGGCACACCGATGGCCCTTGGTAGTTTAGGAGCATCAGAGTCGACAACGCTCATCGGAGACGCGCCGACGATCTGAGGAAGAAGAAGGGCTCGATCCCGGTGTAGCAGAGCTCTCCTGCTCATGCTCGTGGTCGAGGACGAGGTAGTTGAAGACGGCGAAGACGATAGACAGGTCGAAAAGGCGAGGGGTCGACGGTGGCCGCGGCAAACGGCGAGGTGCGGCGGCGTTGGCGCTCGGTCGTCGATGGGAATGGATGGGACAGAGCGAGGGGAGAGGGGAGAAGTGACGAGGGAGGACTGGGGGGAGTGAACGAGGCCGGGGCCTTATCCCCTCGCGTCGGTGGGCGTCGGTGACCCCGCGCTGTCGCCGTTTCACTGGCGCTCGCCGGCGCGGCCAAGCGCGCGGTGACACGCAGGTGAGAGGGAGAGGGAGATGGGCCTGGTGGGCTGGTTCGGGGCACCGTGCACTTAGGCCCAGTGCATAGTGCCTCTTTCCTTTTTATTTTTTTTCGGTCTGTGTGTTTTCTTTTTACAGAGATGGTTTGGCATTATTTTGAGGCTCCAATTGATTTTGTAAAAATGTGAAGTTTGGTCACATAAGTACATTGGAATATTCTGCATTGCCTCAAAAAGTGTGGGCATTTTTGGAGTTCATTTGGATTTTTTTTCAAAAATTGAAATAGGCATTTTTAGTGCTGATCTGGCACTGTTTTAAATGCTTATGCCTATTTTGAATTGATGATGATGTTGTATTCCTTAACAGCAAATGGTTTTGGAATATTTGCTAGATGGTGAACATTTTTCCAACAATTTTTGAACCACTTTATTTTGCACTTGAATTTGAATTGATTTGTTTAACCAATATGATCAAGCTCTGCAAATGAAAATGACTTGGCAATATTAGCAGAGTGTCACAGTGCTAGGTTACATAGGGGTGTTACATGTCCAACGTCAATAGTTTGGCATAAGATATTTAGTGGGGGCTCAGAATCATAAAAGATGTCCAAGATAGTGTATTTGCATGTGAATCTTCTCTTCCCTTATTAATTCTTTCATGAATTGCATCATTGACTAATGCTATGTTTGTCAACTTTCAACAAATTTTACCACTTATACTTTTCCTTATGTGATGTCATTACTTACCATAAGATTAGCATATGATCTTTTTCATTATTTTATTTTATTTTGATTGAAACAGAAAAGTAAAGAAGCAAAAACTTGAACTAAACTTTATTATATAGCTCTCACTTGATTACATAGATAGATAGATCACGAAACTAGCACTCGAAAATAGATCATACTAAACTTTTATTCAACTAAATCATGAAATAGCTAAGGATCGAAATAAACTAAGTAAAGGTAATAAAAGTGATGGTGATACGATACAGGGGCATCTCCCCCAAGCTTGGCACAAGCCAAGGGGAGTACCCATACCCTTTTACTCAAGTCTCCTATGGTGATGATGATGATGGTGGTGGTGATGATGGAGTAGCGTCACACTTCAGCCTCAATAGGTACTCCAATCTACGAATGATGCTTCGGAGGGCGATGATTTCCTCTTGTAACAATATATTTTCACGAGTGAGAAATTTATTCTGAACACGAACCATTTTAAAGGCCCTAAAGGCTTCAAATTTAGTAGGGGTGAGATGGTCATAATAAGGTTGAAGGATATCCTCCTCTTCCTCGGCCTCCCCTGCGAGCATGGCTTGCCCCCCCCCTTCTTGAGCCTGGTCCCCCGCAGCTTCCTTGACCTCGTTCTCCTTAGTAACTTATTTTGGTTCTTCTCTTCTTAGCTCCATCTTCAACAGCCAAGCATCGCCTTCTATGTTGTTGGAGGAGGGAGAAGACATGATGACTGGCTTGATAGATCTGACAAAAAAATAGCACGAAACAAGAACAGAGGATTTCTCCGTGATACGGTGGTCAAATCATCCGGGGGTATATATAAAGATTTTTTTATCTTGGGAAACAAGCATCTGGAAGGAAAACGGAGTTTGGAAGGTGCCCGAGAGGCCCACCGCCCACCAAGACGTGCCAGGTGGGGCAGGCACGCCCTGGTGTCTTGTGGGCACCTGGGTTGCCTTCCCGGTTATTTCTTATTTTCCTATTTTTTCTAATATTCCAAAACTGTCAGAAAATATTTTTGCGGATTTTTCGGAGTCCGTTTACTTACCGTATCACGTACCTCTTCCTTTTCAAGGTTCTAGAGTGTTCCTCTAGTGTCATGGCTTGGATAATCTTAGTTTCAACATTAATAGGCGTACCTGAGATATGGTGTTTAATTCTTTGTACATTGACCACCTTTGGGTTAGTACCTTCGGCATTATTAATCTTGATAGCTCCAGAGCGATAAACTTCTTCGATGATATACGGTCCTTCCCATTTGGAGAGAAGTTTTCCTGCAAAAAATCTAAAACGAGAGTTGTATAATAGAACATGTTCAACAACTTTGAATTCCCGCTTTTGGATTCTTTTGTCATGCCATCCTTTAACTTTTTCTTTAAATAGTTTGGCATTTTCATAAGCTTGGGTTCTCCACTCATCTAGTGAGCTAATATCAAATAACCTCTTTTCATCGGCAAGTTTGAAATCATAATTGAGTTCTTTAATTGCCCAATATGCTTTATTTTCTAACTCAAGAGGCAAATGACAAGCTTTTCCATAAACCATTTTATATGGAGACATACGCATAGGATTTTTATAAGATGTTCTATAAGCCCAAAGTGCAACATCTAATTTCTTAGACCAATTATTTCGGGACCTATTGACAGTTTTCTGTGATATTAATTTTATTTCTCTATTGCTAAGTTCAACTTGACCACTAGATTGAGGATGATAGGGTGGTTCAATTCTATGGTTAACATCATATTTAGCAAGCATTTTACGGAAAGCACCATGAATAAAGTGTGAACCACCATCAGTCATTAAATATCTAGTGACTCCAAACCTTGAAAAGATAACTTCTTTAAGCATTTTAATGGAGGTGTTATGATCAACACTACTAGTTGGAATAGCTTCTACCCACTTAGTAACATAATCAACAACAACCAAAATATGTGTATACCCATTAGAGAAAGGAAAAGGTCCCATATAATTAAAGCCCCAAACATCAAAAGGTTCATCAACAAGTGAATAATTCATAGGCATTTCCTGATGCTTACCGATATTATCAATTCTTTGAAATTAATCACAAGACAAGACAAACTTACGGGCATCCTTAAAAAGAGTAGGCCAATAAAAACCAGATTTTAATACCTTATGAGCAGTTCTATCTCCTGCATGATGTCCTCCATAGGCTTCGGAGTGACATTTCCGTAGGATTTGTTCCTGTTCATGCTCAGATACACAACGCCTAATAATACCATATACCGCTTCTTTATAAAGATATGGGTCATCCCAAAAGTAATGTCTTAAGTCATAGAAGATTTTTTTTCTTTTGTTGGTATGTGAAACTAGGTGGTATAAATTAGGAACGATATAATTAGCATAGTCAGCATACCAAGAAGTATTATAAGAAGCATTTATGACAGCTACATGTTCATCAGGAAAGCTATCATCAATAGGTAGTGGTTCATCAAGAATATTTTCTAACCTAGAAAAATTATCAGCTACGGGGTTCTAAGCTCCTTTCCTATCAGTGATATGTAAGTCAAATTCTTGTAGCAAGAGAACCCACCTAATGAGTCTAGGTTTAGCATCTTTCTTTTCCATAAGATATTTTATAGCAGCATGATCGGTGTGAACAATTACTTTGGAATCAACAATGTAAGATCTGAATTTCTCACAAGCAAACACAACTGCCAAAAATTCTTTTTCAGTGGTAGCATAATTTCTTTGGGGACTGTCTAAAGTTTTGCTAGCATAATGGATAACATTTAATTTCTTATCAACTCTTTGTCCTAGAACAACACCAACAACATAATCACTAGCATCACACATAATTTCAAAAGGCAAGTTCCAATCAGGTGGTTGAACAATAGGTGCAGAAGTTAAGGCTTTCTTAAGTGTTTCAAACTCATCTACACAATTGTCATAAAAAACAAGTGGAACATCCTTTTGTAAAAGATTAGTAAGAGGCCTAGAAATTTTAGAGAAGTCTTTAATAAACCTTCTATAGAAACCAGCATGACCAAAGAAACTACAAATACCTTTAATGCCTTTAGGACATGGCATTTTCTAAATTGCATCAACTTTAGCTTTATCCACCTCAATACCTCGTTCAGAAATTTTATGCCCCAAGACAATGCCTTCATTTACCATAAAGTGGCACTTCTCCCAATTCAAGACAAGATTAGTTTGTTCACATCTCTGCAAAACTCGATCAGGTTGCTTAAGCGATCATCAAAAGAAGTTTCGTAAACGGAAAAATCATCCATGAAAACCTCAACAATCTTTTCACAAAAATCAGAGACTATAGCAGTCATACATCTTTGAAAGGTAGCAGGTGCACTACATAAATGAAAGGGCATATGTCTATAAGCATAAGTTCCAAAAGGGCAAGTAAAAGTGGTTTTCTCTTGATCAGGTTGTGATACAGGTATTTGAGAGAAGCCAGAATATCCATCAAGAAAACAAAAGTGTGTGTGCTTAGTAATCTTTTCAACATTTGATCAATAAAAGGCAGAGGGTAATGATCTTTTCTAGAAGCTTTATTTAATTTTCTAAAATCAATCACCATTCTATAGCCAGTAACAATTCTTTGTGGGATAAGTTCATTTTTATCATTAGGAACAACAGTAATACCTCCTTTCTTAGGGACACAATGAACAGGACTTACCCATCTACTATCAGCTATGGGATAGATTATACATGCCTCCAGAAGTGTTAGTATTTTAGTTCTTACCACTTCTTTCATCTTAGGATTCAATTGTCGTTGGTGATCAACAACGAGTTTAGCATCAGGTTCCATATTAATCTTGTGCTGACAGAGAGTGGGACTAATGCCCTTAAGATCATCAAGAGTATATCCAATAGCAACACAGTGCTTCTTCGGATTTTTTAATAATCTCTCTTCTCCGTGTTCTGGAAGGTTAGCACTAATAATAACAGGATATATCTTTTTCTCATCAAGATAAGCATACTTTAGAGTGTCAGGCAATTGTTTTACAGGATCACCTTGTGTTTAAGGATAGGTTGTTGTTCAAAGAATATTTTATCTATTTCATTTCTTTCACGCAAGTGCATATCATTCTCATGGTCTAGCAAATATTGTTCTAGTGGATCAGTAGGAAGTACGGCAATAGAAGCAAGACCAATTATTTCATCTTTACTAGGTGATTCTTTATCATGTGGTTGTCTACGAAACTTAGAGAAATTAAACTCGTGAGACACATCACCAAAACTAACACTGACAGTTTCCTTCTCACAATCTATCTTAGCATTGATAGTGTTCAAGAAGGGTCTACCAAAAATCATGGGACAAAAGTCATCTTGTGGGGAACCAAGAACTAGCAAATTAGTAGGGTATTTTATTTTCCCACACAAGACTTCAACATCTCTAACAATCCCAAGTGGTGTGATGGTGTCTCTATTTGCAAGTTTAATAGTAACATCTATGTCTTCTATTTCAGTGGGTGCTATGTCATTCATAATTTCTTGATATAAGGTAAAAGGAATAGCACTCGCACAAGCACCTAAGTCACATAAACCATGATAACAGTGATCTCCTATATTAACTGAGACGACAGGCATGCCAACAAGAGGTCTATGTTTATCTTTTTCATCGGGTTTGGCAATTCTAGCAGCTTCATCACAGAAGTAAATAACATGCCCATCAATATTATCGACCAAGAGATCTTTAACCATAGCAATACTAGGTTCTACTTTAATTTGTTCATAGGGTTAGGTGCTTTAATATTACTTTTGTGAACCACCATTGATACCTTAGCATGTTCCTTTATCCTAACAGGGAAAGGTGGTTTTTCAATATAAGCAGTAGGCACAACTGGATCAACATTGTAAATAATATTTTCATCTTTAGCTATAGCCGGTTCTTTGATTTCTTCTTTAATAGGGGGATGATATTTAAACCATTTCTCCTTAGGGAGATCAACATGAGTAGCAAATGATTCACAAAAAGAAGATACTATCTCAGAGTCAAGTCCATATTTAGTGCTAAACTTGTGAAAAGCATCGGTATTCATAAAATATTTAACACAATCAAACTCAAGCTTAATACATGACTCTTTACCTTCATCGAGTTCCCAATCTTCATAGTTGCGTTTAATTCTTTCTAAAAGATCCCACCTGAATTCAATAGTCTTCTTCATAAAGGAACCAGTACAAGAAGTATCGAGCATGGATTGATCATTACGAGAAAGCCGAGCATAAAAATTCTGAATAATAATTTCTCTTGAGAGCTCATGATTGGGGCATGAATATAATATTGAATTAAGCCTCCCCCAAGCTAGAGCGATACTTTCTCCTTCACGAGGCCAAAAATTATATATATAATTCCGATCACGATGAACTAGATGCATAGGATAATTTTTTTGATGAAATTCCAATTTCAAGCGATTCTAGTTCCAATATCCAATATCATCGCATAGCCTATACCATGTCAATGCTTTTGCCCCCAAAGATAAAGGGAAAAAATTCTTCTTAACTTCATCTTTGGGTAAACATGCAAGCTTAAATAATCCACAAATTTCATCCACATGTATCAAATGCATATCGGGATGTTTCGTTCCATCTCCTGCATAAGGATTAGCTAGCAGTTGCTCTATCATACCCGAAGGAATTTCATACCCAATATTTTTAGTAGGTGCGGTAGGTTGAGGGGCAACTCTTTGTGTTTCCGGTCAAGCTGAAGATACCCCGAACAAACCCCTCAAAGGATTGTTTTCCATAGTAACAAGTGACAATAAATTTTAGCACGTAATATGAATTTTTCCTTACCGATTTCCACTTACCAAGAGCGCTTCACTCCCTAAAAATAGTGCCAGAAAAGAGTCTTGATGACCCACAAGTATAGGGGATCAATCGTAGTCCTTTCGATAAGTAAGAGTGTCGAACCCAACGAGGAGCAGAAGGAAATGACAAGTGGTTTTCAGCAAGGTAATTTCTGCAAGCACTGAAATTGTCGGTAACAGGTTGTTTGATAGCAAGATAATTTGTAACAAGCAAGTAACGGTAATGGTAAATAAAGTGCAGCAAGGTAGCCCAATCCTTTGGATGGCAAAGGACAGGCCAAAATAGTCTCAGATAATAAGCAAAGCGTTCTTGAGGGCACATGGGAATTTCATCTAGTCACTTTCATCATGTTGGTTTAATTCGCGTTTGCTACTTTGATAATTTGATATGTGGGTGGACGGTGCTCGGGTGATGTTCTTACTTGAACAAGCCTCTCACTTATGATTAACCCCCTCGCAAGCATCCACAACTACGAAAGAAGTATTAAGATAAAATCTAACCATAGCACTAAACATATGGATCCAAATCAGTCCCTTACGGAATAGCGCATAAACTAGGGTTTAAGCTTCTTTCACTCTAGCAACCCATCATCTAATAACTAATCCACAATGCATTCCCTTAGGCCCAAAGATGGTGAAGTGTCATGTAGTCGACGTTCACATAACACCACTAAGGGAATCACAACATACATATCATCAAAATCATCTAGTCACTTTCATCATGTTGGTTTAATTCGCGTTTGCTACTTTGATAATTTGATATGTGGGTGGACGGTGCTCGGGTGATGTTCTTACTTGAACAAGCCTCTCACTTATGATTAACCCCCTCGCAAGCATCCACAACTACGAAAGAAGTATTCAGATAAAATCTAACCATAGCATTAAACATATGGATCCAAATCAGTCCCTTACGGAATAGCGCATAAACTAGGGTTTAAGCTTCTTTCACTCTAACAACCCATCATCTAATAACTAATCCACAATGCATTCCCTTAGGCCCAAAGATGGTGAAGTGTCATGTAGTCGACGTTCACATAACGCCACTATGGGAATCACAACATACATATCATCAAAATATCGAACATATATCAAATTCACATGATTACTTGCAACATGACTTCTCCCGTGGCCCTAAGAACAAAGGTATCTACTCAAAAATAATATTCATGCTCAAGATCAGAGGGATATTAAATAGCATAATGGATCTGAACATATAATCTTCCACCAAATAAAACATATAGCATCAACTACAAGATGTAATCAACACTACTAGCCACCCACAGGTACCAATCTGAGGTTCCGATACAAAGATTGAACACAAGAGATGAACTAGGGTTTGAGATAAGATGGTGATGTTGAAGATGTTGATGGAGATTGGCCTCCCAAAGATGAGAGGGTTGTTGGTGATGATGATGGCTTCGATTTCCCCCTCCGGGAGGGAAGTTCCCCCGGTGGAATCGCTCCGCCGGAGGACAAAAGTGCTGCTGCCCAAGTTCCGCCTCAAGACGCCGGCGCTCCGTCCCGAAATTCCTCTCCTTATTTTTTTCTAGGTCAAAAGACATTATATACCAGAAGATGGGCACAGGAGGTGGGCCAGGGTGCCCACCACGCACTGATGACCCACAAGTATGGGGGATCTATCGTAGTCCTTTCGATAAGTAAGAGTGTCGAACCCAACGAGGAGCAGAAGGAAATGACAAGCGGTTTTCAGTAAGGTATTCTCTGCAAGCCCTAAAATTTTCGATAACAGATAGTTGTGTGATAAGATAATTCGTAATGGGTAACAAGTAACAAAAGTAACTAAGGTGCAGCAAGGTGGCCCAATCCTTTTTGTATCAAAGGACAAGCCTGGACGAACTCTTATATAAAGCAAAGCGCTCCCGAGGACACATGGGAATTGTTGTCAAGCTAGTTTTCATCATGCTCATATGATTCGCGTTCGTTACTTTGATAATTTGATATGTGGGTGGACCGGTGCTTGGGTGCTGCCCTTCCTTGGGCAAGCCTCCCACTTATGATTAACCCCTCTCGCAAGCATCCGCAACTATGAAAGAAGAATTAAGATAAATCTAACCATAGCATGAAACATATGGATCCAAATCATCCCCTTATGAAGCAACGCATAAACTAGGGTTTAAGCTTCTGTCACTCTAGCAACCCATCATCTACTTATTACTTCCCAATGCCTTCCCCTAGGCCCAAATCATGGTGAAGTGTCATGTAGTCGACATTCACATAACACCACTAGAGGAAAGACAACATACATCTCATCAAAATACCGAACGAATACCAAATTCACATGATTACTTATAACAAGACTTCTCCCATGTCCTCAGGAACAAACGTAACTACACACAAAGCATATTCATGTTCATAATCAGAGGAGTATTAATTATCATTAAGGATCTGAACATATGATCTTCCACTGAATAAACCAACTAGCATCAACTACAAGGAGTAATCAACACTACTAGCAACCCACAGGTACCAATCTGAGGTTTTGAGACAAAGATCGGATACAAGAGATGAACTAGGGTTTTAGAGGAGATGGTGCTGGTGAAGATGTTGATGGAGATTGACCCCCTCTCGATGAGAGGATCGTTGGTGATGACGATGGCTTCGATTTCCCCCTCCCGGAGGGAAGTTTCCCCGGCAGAACAGCTCCGCCGGAGCCCTAGATTGGTTCTGCCTAGGTTCCGCCTCGAGACGGCGGCTCTTCGTCCCGAAAGCTTCTTCTTGATTTTTTCCAGGTCAAAACACACCATATAGCAGAAGATGGGCATCAGGGGCCTGCCAGGTGGCCCACAAGGCAGGGGGCGCGCCCAGGGGGTAGGGCACGCCCTCCACCCTTGTGGATGGCTGGTGGACCCCCTCTGGTGCTTTCTTCACCCAATATTTTTTATTAATTCCAAAATGACTCTCCGTGAAGTTTCAGGACTTTTGGAGTTGTGCAGAATAGGTCTCTAATATTTGCTCCTTTTCCAGCCCAGAATTCCAGCTGCCGGCATTCTCCCTCTTCATGTAAACCTTGTAAAATAAAACAGAAAAGGCATAAGTATTGTGCCATAATGTGTAATAACAGCCCATAATGCAATAAATATCAACATAAAAGCATGATGCAAAATGGACGTATCAACTCCCCCAAGCTTAGACCTCGCTTGTCCTCAAGCGAAAGCCGTAATCAAAAAATATGTCCACATGTTTAGAGATAGAGGTGTCGATAAAATAAAATAAAATAAAATACGGACATGAGGGCATCATGATCATCTTTAGAACAGCAACATATAATGTCATATAACTTCTTATGCTAAAGTAACAATTCGTTCACAAGGTAAAGTATGAATCAAAAACTTCATTGAAAAACTAACAAACTATGATCTCAGTCATTGGAGCAATTGCAATTTATCATAACATCGGAAAGAGTCAATTTAAGAGCTTTTGTGCAAGTCCACATACTCAACTATCATCTAGTCTTTCACAATTGCTAACACTCACGCGATACTTATGGGTTCAAAGCTTCAGTCGGACACAGAGAAAGATAGGGGTTTATAGTTTCACCTCCCAACCTTTTACCTCAAGGGTAATGTCAACAATAATATTTTTTGATGACCTACATCCGAGTAGATATATATATATCTGGATCTTTCTCCATCACATAGTGCTTGCCAAAAGGAAAAAAGTGTAAAAAGGAAAGGTGAAGATCACCATGACTCTTGTATAAGGGTAGAAGATAAAAGTAAAAGATAGGCCCTTCGCAGAGGGAAGCAGAGGTTGTCATGCGCTTTTATGGTTGGACGCACAAAATCTTAATGCAAAAGAACGTCACTTTATATTGCCGCTTGTGATGAAGAACTTTATTATGCAGTCTGTCGCTTTTATTTCTTCCATATCACAAGTTCGTATAAAGCTTGTTTTCTTCACACTAATAGATCATACATATTTAGAGAGCATTTTTATTGCTTGCACCGATGACAACTTACTTGAAGGATCTTACTCAATCCATAGGTAGGTATGGTGGACTCTCATGGCAAAACTGGGTTTAGGGATGTTTGGTAGCACAAGTAGTATCTCTACTTGGTGCAAGGGTTTGGCTAGCATAAGAGAGAAAAGCAAGCTCAACATGTTGGAGGATCCATGACAATATAACTTCTATTCGGATATAAGAAAACATAACTCATTATGTTGTCTTCCTTGTCCAACATCAACTTTTTAGCATGTCATATTTTAATGAGTGCTCACAATTACAAAAGATGTCCAAGATAGTATATTTATATGTGAAACCTCTCTTTCTTTATTACTTCCTATTAATTGCAACAATGACCAAAACTATGTTTGTCAACTCCCAACAAATTTTATTCATCATACTCTTTATATGTGAAGTCATTACTCTCCATAAGATCAATATATGACCTCTTTATTTCCTTTTATTTCTTTCTCTTATTTTTATTCCCTCAAGATCATAGCAAGAAAGCAAAGCCCTCAACTCAAAACTACTCTTTATTATATATAGCTCATGGACTCGATTACAAAGAGGGAACATAAAGCAAAACTCAAAGCTAGATCTTACTAAAACTTTATTCTACTAGATCAAGATATAACCAAAAGGATCGAACTAAGAAAAACGATAGAAGTAAAGGTGTGATAGTGTGATACGATACTGGGGAACCTCCCCCAAGCTTGGCAGTTGCCAAGGGGAGTGCCCATACCCATGTATTTAGGTCTCTTTCTTCGGAGGTGGTGATGTGATATTCTTGGCGATGATGCCCCTTAGGATGCGATTCTCCTCCTCGAGCTTATTATTTTGCTGCTTAAGATCCATTATTTCCTTGCGAAGTTTACCCGTGACGGCCAGAGCTCCAATCACCCATGGATGTTTCATAGCTGCGGGGGAAAAAGCAACACTCTTTTTCATATCTTCATAAGAGAGAAATCTAGCATTGGGAGGAATGACCGAATTTTGAATTGTTGAGCTCTGAAGTTCCTCCAGCATGAATCCCGTTTGAAGACGAGAGGTAACTTCTTGATCCTCCTCCATAGCATCCACTCATTTCAAGTCAGCCTCCATCTCTTCCTCCATTGATTGCCCGAAGTGGTCAGCTCCGCTATTTGCTCTTGGCCCCGGTGTCGGATGAGAGACACGGCTCTCTCCGACCGACTCTTGCGAAGACATCTTTCTCCAAATCTGCTACAGAAACAACTCAAAATGAAAACAGGGGGTTTTGACATGGTACTGTGGTCAAAACCTTCGGGAGATTATATAATGAATTTTTGCCGACCAAAAGAAGTATTGTGCAAGAAAACGGAGTCCAGAGGGCACATGAGGTGACCACAAGGCAGGGGGCGTGCCCCGGGGGTTAGGGCGCGCCCTCCACCCTTGTGGTCTCCTCGTGTCTCTTTCGTACTACTTGTAATTTTCCTAATTTTTTAAATATTCCAAAACGGAGAAAAAATATCATTGGAAACGTTTTGGAGTCGGTTTACTTACCGCACCACATACCTATTCCTTTTCAGAGTCTGAAATGTTCTGGAAAGTGTCCCTTATGTACTCCTCCGGTGTTACGGTGTCAATTATTTTGGTCTCAACATTTATGGGATTACGTGAGATATAATGTTTGATTCTTCGACCGTTTACCACCTTCGGATTTGTGCCTTCGGTGTTGTTGATTTTTATGGCACCAGAATGATAGACCTCCTCGATAATGTAAGGACCTTCCCATTTAGAGAGAAGATTTCCTGCAAAAAATCTTAAACGAGAGTTGTATAGCAAAACATGATCACCTACATTAAACTCACTCTTTTGTATCCTTTTTTCATGCCATCTTTTAACTTTTTATTTAAACAACTTGGCATTCTCATAGGCTTGGGTTCTCCATTCATCAAGCGAGCTTATGTCAAATAACCTCTTCTCACCGGCAAGTTTGAAATCATAGTTGAGCTCCTTGTTTGCCCAATAAGCTTTGTGTTCAAGTTCAAGAGGTAAGTGACAAGCCTTTCCATAAACCATTTTATATGGAGACATACCCATTGGGCTTTTATAAGCAGTTCTATAAGCCCATAATGCATCATCAAGTTTCTTAGACCAATTCTTTCTAGATCTATTAACAGTCTTTTGCAAAATCAATTTAATCTCTCTATTGCTCAATTCTACTTGACCGCTAAACTGAGGATGATATGGAGATGCAATTCTATGGTTAACATCATATTTAGCAAGCATTTTACGGAAAGCTCCATGAATAAAATGTGAACCACCATCAATCATCAAATATCTAGGGACTCCAAACCTCGGAAAAACAACTTCTTTAAGCATCTTAATAGAAGTGTTATGATCAGCACTACTAGTTGGAATAGCTTCTACCCACTTAGTAACGTAATCAACAGCAACTAAATATGTGTATACCCATTAGAGGAAGGAAAAGGTCCCATATAATCAAAGCCCCAAACATCAAATGGTTCAATAACGAGTGAATAATTCATAGGCATTTCCTGACGTCTACAAATATTACCAATTCTCTGGCATTCATCACAAGACAAGACAAACTTACGGGCATCCTTGAAGAGAGTAGGCCAATAAAAACCGGATTGCAATACCTTGTGTGCAGTTCTATCTCCATCATGGTGTCCTCCGTAAGACTCGGTGTGGCACTTGCGTAGGATCTGTTCCTGTTCATGCTCAGGTACACAACGTCTAATAACACCATCTACTCCTTTATAAAGATGTGGTTCATCCCAAAACTAATGTATTAAATCATAGAAAAACTTTTTCTTCTGCTGGTATGTGAAACAAGGTGGTATAAATTTAGCAACAATGTAATTAGCATAATCAGCATACCACGGAGTATTACGAGAAGCATTTATGACAGATAATTGTTCATCAGGAAAGCTATCATCAATAGGCAGTGGGTCATCAAGAACATTTTCTAACCTAGACAAGTTGTCTGCAACGGGATTCTCAGCTCCCTTTCTATCAACAATATGCAAATCAAATTCTTGTAGCAAGAGAACCCATCTAATAAGTCTAGGTTTAGCATCTTTCTTTTCCATAAGATATTTAATAGCAGCATGATCAGTGTGAACCGTTACTTTGGAATCAACAATATAAGATCTGAATTTATCACAAGCAAAGACAACTACTAGAAATTCTTTTTCAGTAGTAGCATAATTTCTCTGGGCACTGTCTAGAGTTTTCCTAGCATAATGAATAACATTCAATTTCTTATCAACTCTTTGCCCGAGAACAGAACCAACAGCATAATCACTAGCATCACACATGATTTCAAAGGGTAAATTCGAAACAGGCGGTTGAACAATAGGTGCAGAAATCAAGGCTTTCTTAAGTATTTCAAATGCTTCTACACAATCATCATCAAAAACAAAAGGAACATCTTTTGGCAAGAGATTGGTGAGAGGCCTAGAAATTTTAGAGAAGTCTTTAATAAACCGACTATAGAAACCAGCATGACCAAGGAAACTTCTTATACCTTTGATATCTTTAGGACACGGCATCTTTTCAATAGCATCTACTTTAGCTTTATCAACTTCAATACCTCTTTCAGAAATTTTATGCCCCAAGACAATACCTTCATTAACCATAAAGTGGCACTTCTCCCAATTCAAGACAAGATTAGTTTCTTCACAT
Organism: Thinopyrum elongatum; assembly: GCA_011799875.1. Taxonomy (NCBI): domain Eukaryota; kingdom Viridiplantae; phylum Streptophyta; class Magnoliopsida; order Poales; family Poaceae; genus Thinopyrum; species Thinopyrum elongatum. Next base: position 463,535,220 of record CM022301.1, on the reverse strand, counting down.
CTCTGCAAAACTCAATCAAGGTTGCTTAAGCAATCATCAAAAGAAGTTCCGTAAACGGAGAAATCATCCATGAAAACCTCAACAATCTTTTCACAAAAATCAGAGAATATAGCAGTCATACATCTTTGAAAGGTAGCGGGTGCATTGCATAAACCAAAAGGCATACGTCTATAAGCAAAGTTACCGAAAGGGCAAGTAAAAGTGGTCTTTTCCTGATCATCTTTTGACACAGGTATTTGAGAAAAACCAGAATAACCATCTAGAAAGCAAAAATGTGTATGTTTGGATAGTCTTTCTAGCATTTGATCAATAAAAGGTGGAGGGTAATGATCTTTTCTAGTAGCTTTATTTAATTTGCGAAAATCAATTACCATTCTATAACATGTAACAATTCTTTGTGGAATCAATTCATTCTTATCATTTGGAACAATAGTAATACCTCCCTTCTTAGGGACACAATGAACGGGACTTACCCATCTACTATCAGCAATAGGATAAATTATACCTGCCTCCAGAAGCTTTAGTATTTCATTTCTTACCACTTGTTTCATCTTAGGATTTAACCATCGTTGGTGATCAACAACTGGTTTAGCATCATGCTCCAAATTAATTTTGTGCTGACATAGAGTGGGACTAATGCCCTTAAGATCATCAAGAGTATATCCAATAGTGGCACGGTGCTTCTTCAGAGTTTTCAATAATTTCTTTTCTTCATGCTCTGAAAGGTTAGCACTAATAATAACAGGATATATCTTCTTTTCATCAAGATAAGCATATTTCAATGTATCAGGTAATTGTTTAAGCTCAAACACGGGACCTCCCTTGGGTGGAGGAGGATCCCCAAGGATTTCAACAGGCAAGTTATGTTTCAAAATAGGCCCTTGATTAAAGAATATTTCATCTATTTCCCTTCTTTCATTCATGAACATATCATTTTCATGATCTAGCAAATATTGTTCTAAGGGATCAGTAGGAGGCATGGCAATTGAAGCAAGACCAATAATTTCATCCTTACTAGGCAATTCTTTATCATGGGGTTATCTACGAAATTTAGAGAAATTAAAATCATGAGACATATCCCCTATACCAACAGTAACAATATCTTTCTCACAGTCTATCTTAGCATTAACAGTATTCAAGAAAGGTCTACCAAATATAATGGGACAAAAGTCATCTTGTGGGGAAGAAAGAACAAGAAAATCAGTAGGGTATTTTATTTTCCCACACAAGACCTCAACATCTCTAACAATCCCAATTGGTCATATAGTATCTCTATTGGCAAGCTCAATAGTAACATCAATATCCTCTATCTTAGCAGGTGCAATATCATTCATAATTTCTTTATATAAAGTAAAAGGAATTGCACTCACACTAGCACCCACATCACATAAGCCATGATAACAATGATCTCCTATTTTAACAGAAACAACTGGCATGCCAACAACAGGTCTATGTTTATCTTTAATATCGGGTTTAGTAATTCTAGCAGCTTCATCACAGAAATAAATAACATGCCCATCAATATTATCTACCAAGAGATCTTTAACCATAGCAATACTAGGTTCAACTTTGATTTGTTCAGGGGGTGTAGGTGTTCTAGTATAACTCTTACGAACCACAGTTGAAGCTTTAGCATGATCCTTTATTCTAACAGGAAAAGGTGGTTTCTCAATATAAGCAGTAGGAACAATAGGATCAACATTATAAGTAATAGTTTCTTCTTCAACTTTAATAGATTCAACTACTTTAGCTTCAATGGGAGGATGATATTAAACCACTTCTCCTTAGGGAGATCAACATGAGTAGCAAATAATTCACAGAAAGAAGCTACTATCTCAGAGTCAAGTCCATATTTAGTGCTAAAATCACGAAAAGCATCGGTATCCATAAAAGATTTAACACAATCAAACTTAAGGTTTATACCTGACTCCTTACCTTCGTCGTGTTCCCAATCTTCAGAGTTGCGTTTAATTCTTTCCAATAAATCCCATTTGAATTCAATATCCTTCTTCATAAAAGAACCAGTAGAAGAAGAATCGAGCATGGATCGATCATTATGAGAAAGCCGGGCATAAATTTTTTGAATAATAATTTCTCTTGAGAGCTCATGATTGGGGCATGAATATAACATTGACTTAAGCCTCCCCCAAGCTTGAGCGATACTTTCTCCTTCATGAGGCCAAAAATTATAAATATAATTCCGATCACGATGAACCAGATGCATAGGATAAAACTTCTGATGAAATTCCAATTTCAATCGATTGTAGTTCCAAGTCCCAATATCATCGCATAGCCTATACCATGTCAATGCCTTCTCCTTCAAATATAAATGGAAGACCTTCTTCTTGACTTCATCCCCGGGCAAACCTGCAAGCTAAAATAATCCACAAACTTCATCCACATTGATTAGATGCATATCAGGATGTAGTGTTCCATCTCCTGTATAAGGAATAGCTAGCAGTTTCCCTATCATACCCGAAGAAATTTCATAATAAATATTTTCAGTAGGTGCAGTAGGTTGAGGGGCAACTCTTTGCTCTTCCGTTCGGGGTGAAGATACCCCGAACAAACCCCTCAAAGGATTATTTTCCATAGTAAAAAGTAACAGTAAATTTTAGCACACTATATAAATATTTCCTTACCAAATTCCACTTACCAAAGGCGCTTCACTCCCCGGCAACGGTGCCAGAAAAGAGTCTTGATGACCCACAAGTATAGGGGATCTATCGTAGTCCTTTCGATAAGTAAGAGTGTCGAACCCAACGAGGAGCAGAATGAAATGACAAGCGGTTTTCAGCAAGGTATTCTCTGCAAGCACTGAAATTATCGGTAACAGATAGTTGTGTGATAAGATAATTCATAACAGGTAACAAGTAACAAAAGTAACTAATGTGCAGCAAGGTGGCCCAATCCTTTTTGTAGCAAAGGACAAGCCTGGATGAACTCTTATATAAAGCAAAGCGCTCCCGAGGACACATGGGAATTGTTGTCAAGTTAGTTTTCATCATGCTCATATGATTCGCGTTCGTTACTTTGAGAATTTGATATGTGGGTGGACCGGTGCTTGGGTGCTGCCCTTCCATGGACAAGCCTCCCACTTATGATTAACCCCTCTCACAAGCATCCACAACTATTAAATAAGAATTAAGATAAATCTAACCATAGCATGAAACATATGGATCCAAATTAGCCCCTTACGAAGCAACGCATAAACTAGGGTTTAAGCTTCTGTCACTCTAGCAACCCATCATCTACTTATTACTTCCCAGTGCCTTCCCCTAGGCCCAAATCATGGTGAAGTGTCATGTAGTCGACGTTCACATAACACCACTAGAGGAAAGACAACATACATCTCATCAAAATACCGAACGAATACCAAATTCACATGATTACTCATAACAAGACTTCTCCCATGTCCTCAGGAACAAACGTAACTACTCACAAAGCATATTAATGTTCATAATCAGAGGAGTATTAATTATCATTAAGGATCTGAACATATGATCTTCCACCGAATAAACCAACTAGCATCAACTACAAGGAGTAATCAACACTACTAGCAACCCACAGGTACCAATCTGAGGTTTTGAGACAAAGATCGGATACAAGAGATGAACTAGGGTTTGAGAGGAGATGGTGTTGGTGAAGATGTTGATGGAGATTGATCCCCTCTCGATGAGAAGATCGTTGGTGATGACGATGGCTTCAATTTCCCCCTCCCGAAGGGAAGTTTCCCCGGCAGAACAGCTCCGCCGGAGCCCTAGATTGGTTCTGCCCAGGTTCCGCCTCGAGACGGTGGCGCTTCGTCCCGAAAGCTTCTTCTTGATTTTTTTCCAGGTGAAAACACACCATATAGCAGAAGATGGGCATCGGGGGCCTGCCAGGTGGCCCACAAGGCAGGGGGCACGCCCAGGGGGTAGGGCGCGCCCTCCACCCTTGTGGATAGCTGGTGGCCCCCCTCTGGTGCTTTCTTTGCTCAATTTTTTTTATTAATTCCAAAATGACTCTCCATGAAGTTTTAGGACTTTTGGAGTTGTGCAGAATAGGTCTCTAATATTTGCTCCTTTTCCAGCCCAGAATTCCAGCTGATGGCATTCTCCATCTTCATGTAAACCTTGTAAAATAAGAGAGAGAAGGCATAAGTATTGTGCCATAATGTGTAATAACAGCCCATAATGCAATAAATATCAACATAAAAGCATGATGCAAAATGGACGTACCACCCACCAAGGCGTGCCTGGAGGTGCTGGCGCGCCGTGGTGTCTCGTGGGCACCTGGCAGCCCTCTCTGGTAGTTCTTTTCTCCAGTATTTATTAAATATTCCAAAATAATTCTCACTAAAATTTCAGCTCATTTGGAGATGTGTGCAAAATAGGTATCTCTGACATAGCTTTTTCAGGTCCAGAATTCCAGCTGTCGGTATTCTCCCTCTTTGTGTAAACCTTGCATATTATGAGAGAAAAGGCATTAGAATTACTCCATAAAGTGTTATTATGCATAAAACATTATAAATAACAGTAGGAAAACATGATGCGAAATGGACGTATCATACACGCACAAGAAGGCTACAAAATAAAACATTGTCAACAAAACTATGCATATCCTGCCACAAAACTATGCATATCCGACTAGTGATCAACAAAACTATGCATATCCGGCTAGTGATCAACAAAACTATTCATATCCGACCACCAAACTATGCATATCTAGCTAGTGATCAACAAAATTGTGCATATCTGGCCAATGATCAACAAAACTATGCATATCCGGCCACAAAACTATGCATATCCGGCAAATGATCAACAATACTATTCATATCCGGCTAGTGATCAACAAAACTATGCATATCCATCTAGTTATCAACAAAATTATGCATATCCGGGTAGTGATCAACTGAACTATGCATATCCGGCTAGTGATCAACAAAACTATGCATATCCGGCCAAATGAACTTACTTGCTCGGTGATTTGCGCACCACTAGGCCACCATGCGATGAGATGCGCCAAGTGGCCGCAATACTTCAACACGGCCTCTTGGATGGTGTCCCATCGATGGTTGAGGGGCTTTGATTCACAGTTGCGGATGACTGCGTCGGAGTAGGGCGCGAAATGCTTGTCCTCATCGAACCATGTGTGAATGTTGGCCCAAGAAGTTGAGCCCTTTTGCTCCGTGCCATGGATCGGGTCGAGGCTAGTGGCAACCATGCATCACACAAACAGCTCATCCTCCCGCATGTTGAAGCTTTCTCCTCTACCCTTCTTCTTCGGATCGCCAGCAAAATCATCTGGATCATCATCCTCGCCGTCCTCCTCCTCCTCCACCTCCTCCTCCTTTGCCTGTCCAGCGACCCTATCCTGTTGTTGTGTACCCATGCCGGTCTGGGTGTAGTACTGCATTCGGTTTGGGTTAACCCTGCTACGTGTGGGTGTAGTTGCCAGACTGGGTGGGATCTGAGTCTTTCACTTGCCCGTTCTCATAAGCACCTCCTCCTCTGCCTCTATCGTGCATGATGTCGAACATCTCCCTCTCCCCGTCCTCGTACGCCTTCTCCCCTGCTTTAGGCATAACAGTGAACAACGTGTGGGCACCCATGTGCTCCCCGCCCGCCGTCTGTGCCTGGACGAGCTGTGGTGAAGAATACTCCGAGAAGAGCAGGGGCGCCGTGTTTACATTGATCATGTAAGGCACTTGCCTGGCGGCGGTTGCCGTGGACTGCCTACTGAGCTACTTAGCGGCGTAGTAGTATGGGGCCTTGTAATGCTCCGGCCATGGCGGCGTCTGGACGGTGGGTGACACCATCGGGGTTCCGCGGCCTCCACCGCGTCCGCGACTAGCACGCCCACTAATGTCCCACAAGTATAGGGGATCACAACAGTCTTCGAGGGTAGTATTTCACCCAAATTTATTGATTCGACACAAGGAAGCCAAATAATATTTATAAGCCTTAGCAATTGAGTTGTCAATTCAACCACACCTGAGAAGCACTTCATTGCAGCAATTTATGAGTAGCAGAGTAATATGATAGTAGTGATAACAATTGTCGATGTACTAAAGTTGGGTCCTTTAGTACCCCATACTTGTGCACGGACGGTTGTAGCCATACCAGCGGCAAGGCTTGCCGGGGGACAGCTGGAAGTAAATACAAGAAAATCAAGAAGGCATTCAAACCAGTGACTAAGAGACAGAAGCCCAAAGGCCGGATCCCCGGCAAGGTCCTTGCCGGGATGGCTTGCGAAGACCCGGCAAGGCTCGCACCCCAGCAAGATTTCGCCACCCTGCCACCGCTCCAGTGCAGCAGCCATCCTGTCATTTGGGTTTTGTCCTCCTGGATGCGTGTCATGGCGCTAGTGGTGGGCGAGCTTAAGCGGTGCTGATGGGACGGGCCCTTTTTCCGTCCCCAAGAAAGCAAGGGACACCTAAACGGAGCATTAAATGCGTTTGTCCTAAATTGTCAGTGATAAGCATGTAAACACAGTAGCAACTTTACACCTCTTGCATGTACCGTACGCCACTGTTGGTGACCCCTTGGACGTATAAAAGGAGGCCCAAGGCGTAACTACAGGAGGGGGACGCTCTCTAGCCCATTCTGCATGCGTAGCTGCTGCTCGAACATACTGTTCATCGCAAGCGCTCCTGGAGCTTGAGCTTAATCACCCACAATAAACTAAAGCAGGAGTAGGGTATTACGCTTCTCAGCGGCCCGAACCTGGGTAAAAATCCCCTTGCGTTGATTGTTAGATCTGCTCTTTGTGCATACCACTCTCCCTGCCGAACCGTAAAAGGGATCCACGCGATCCCATAGGTGTCGTACGCCGACAACAATAGTAACGATAACAGTAGCAGTGACAGTGGTAGCAGTTTGGTTGCAATCAAGCAGCAGCAGTAACAGTAACTTGAGCAAAGACAATAGTATTAAAGAGTAGGCATGGAGTAGTGATGGATATTTAGATGAGATTCAATATGTAACAGTCACAACATGGAGTGACACACAATAGCTCCAATTCATCAACCATGTGTACGCATGTATTCCGTATATAGTCATACATGCTTACGGTAAGAACATGCATGCCATCTTTTGCCCAACCCTCACGTGGTAGTGGGGTCCTAATGTAAACTAAGGGTAATTAAGGCACTCTTTTTAATAAATGATGGCAAAAAAGGTGCTCCTTTTAATAGAGAACCGGAACAAAGCATTAACACATAGTGAATACATGAACTCCTCAAGTCAAAGTCATCCCCATCGATATCCCAATTATTGTCACCTTAGGGGTCTAGGGTTCAGAATGATGACTGGTGCGTACAACTTGCAGGTAAGATCAACATCTCAAATATAGTCATGAAAAACATAAGTCTCCAGATCTGAAATCATGACACTCGGGCCCTAGTGACAAGCATTAAGCATAGCAAGGTCATAACAACATCAATGTCAAAACATAATGGATATTAGGGATCAAGACCTAATAGATTATCTCAATTACATAATAAATCTTATCCATCTCCGTCTACCTCCAGTATGCCTACAAAGAAATTACTCACTAATGATGATGAGCATCATAAAATTATTGATGAAGAAGGGTTGGTGATGACGACGGTGACGGATCCCTCTCTCCGGAGCCTCGAACGGACTCTAGATTAGGGCTTATTACCATATGTTATCCATGTTTATTAGTCTGTCTATTGCTTCTTGGTGTTCGTTACCATATGTATTCTTATTCATGCTAACACCCATTAAGGATAATTTATAAAGCAAACATTTGTTAAATATACTGCCCATAGCTTGTTTAACTTCTTGGCTACAGTTAGTCTTTGCACCAATGGCGCAACATGTCATCTAGTCTTGACAATAAACATAGCCCTGGAAGACATCCATTATGATGTGCTTACAACACAATGACTCACGTCCTGCATCAAGAGTCACTTGTCCAACTAATGGCCCTTCCCGTCGCGTAGGGTTACCTTGATTATTAAGAATTACTTTAGACAAGAGCATTGGGCGTTTAATGAGTTACATCTGACTTATCCACAAGGAGTTTCTTTTCACATCATACTAAGAGCATCTACAGCTGGATGCCTCAAACCATCCCTCATACGCCCGCGGACGCGCTCGGTCAGTGACCGGACAGGAGAGATAAGGAAAAATGTGACCCAACCGGACCCCTCATATCATACCTATACGTCCGGGCTGTCCGCGAACCCTCATATCCAAATCAAATATGGGGAGGATATGAGGGCTCACGTCGCGCCTGGGTATTCCGCCACGTAGGACGCAGCCCCACCCAGATCACCTTTTCTCTTTCTTTAATAATTCTTTTATTTCTCTCTCTTCATCTCCACCAATCACATGCAAATGATTTGACATATGAGAAGAAAAATGAGGAGTGTGGTTGCGCGGACGAATAAATAGGGGCTCAAAACAGACATGCCCGGTCAGCGTTCGCGGGCGTTTAAGGGGTCATATTTGCTATGTCTGGCTATAGATGCTCTAATCCTTTCTCTGTTGTTGTTCAGAATAGCGTTCCAAGCATCCTTGCTTGTTACCTCCTCCTTAATCGATCTACGAGATCCTGGGTACCTGCGGGACCTTAGAATGAATGATACGTCCATTTTACATCATGTTTTCCTACTATTATTTATAGTGTTTTTAATCAATATAACACTTTCTGGAGCAATTCTAATGCCTTTTCTCTCTTAATATGCAAGATTTACATGCAGAGGGATATTGCTGGCAGCTCAAATTCAGGACCTGAAAAAGCTATGTTAGAGATACCTATTATGCACATCTCCAAATGAGCTAAAATTTTACGAAGATTTATTTGGAATAAATAAAAAATACTGGAGCAAAGAAGTACCAGAGGGGGCCACCCAGGTGCCCACAAGGCACCAGGGCGCGCCCACCCCCCCCCCCCCCCCCCCCCCCCCCCCTCCCCCCAGACGTGCCCTGGTGGCTTGAGGGGCCCCTGGCCAGCCTCCGATGCCCATCTTCTGGTATATAAGCCCATTTGCCCTAGAAAAAAATAAGGAGAGGATTTTCGGGACGGAGCGCCGCCGTCTCGAGGAGGAACTTGGGCAGGAGCACTTTTGCTCTTCGATGGAGCGATTCCGCCGGGGACACTTCCCTCTAGGAGGGGGAAATCGAAGCCATCATCATCACCAACAACCCTCTCATCATGGGAGGACCAATCTTCATCAACATCTTCACCAGCACCATCTCATCTCAAACCCTAGTTCATATCTTGTATTCAATCTTTGTATCAAAACCTCAGATTGGTACCTGTGGGTTGCTAGTAGTGTTGATTACATCTTGTAGTTGATCCTAGTTGGTTTATTTGGTGGAAGATTATATGTTCAGATCCATTATGCTATTCAACACCCCTCTGATCTTGAACATGAATATGATTTGTGAGTAGTTGCTTTCGTTCTTGAGGACATGGGAGAAGTCTTGGCATAAGTAATCATGTGAATTTGGTATTCGTTCAATATTTTGATGATGTGTATGTTGTGATTCCCTTAGTGGTGTTATGTGAACGTCGACTACATGACACTTCATCATCTTTGGTCCTAAGGGAATGCATTGTGGAGTAGTTATTAGATGATGGGTTGCTAGAGTGATGTTTATACGCAATTCCATAAGGGGCTGATTTGGATCCATATGTCTAATGCTATGGTTGGATTTTATCTTAATTCTTCTTTCGTAGTTGCGGATGCTTGCGAGAGGGGTTAATCATAAGTGGGAGGCTTGTTCAAGTAAGAACAACACCCAAGCAGCGGTCCACCCACATATCAAATTATCAAAGTAGCGAACGTGAATCAAACAAACATGATGAAAGTGACTAGATGAAATTCCCATGTGTCCTTGAGAACGTTTTACTTATTATAATAGATTGTTCCGGCCTGTCCTTTGCAACAAAAAGGATTGGATGCCTTGCTGCACCTTAGTTTACTATTGCTACTTGTCACTTGTTACAAATTATATTGCTATCAAACTACTAGTTACCGATAATTTCAGTGCTTGCAGAAAATACCTTACTAAAAACCGCTTGTCATTTCCTTCTGCTCCTTGTTGGGTTCGACGCTCTTGCTTATTTAAAGGACTACAATTGATCTCCTATACTTGCAGGTCATCAAGACTCTTTTCTGGCGCCGTTGTTGGGGAGTGAAGTGACTCAGGTGAGTGGAATTTGGTAAGGAAACATTTATATTACATGCTGAAATTTACTATTACTTGTTACTATGGAAAACCATCCTTTGAGGGGTTTGTTCGGGGTATCTTCATCTCGACCAGAAGCACAAAGGTTTTCCCGTCAACCTACTGCACCTACTGAAAATATTTATTATGAGATTCCTTTGGGTATGATAGAAAAACTGCTAGCTAATCCTTATGCAGGAGATGGAACACTACATCCTGATATGCACCTAATCTATGTGGATGAAGTTTCTGGATTATTTAAGCTTGCAGGTTTACCCGGAGATGAAGTTAAGAAGAAGGTCTTCCCTTTATCTTTGAAGGGAAAGGCATTGACATGGTATAGGCTATGTGATGATATTGGAACGTGGGATTGGAATCGGTTGAAATTGGAATTTCATCAAAAGTTTATCCTATGCATCTAGTTCATCATGATCGGAATTATATATATAATTTTTTGCCTCATGAAGGATAAAGCATCGCTCAAGCTTGGGGGAGGCTTAAGTACATGATATATACATGCCCCAATCATGATCTCTCAAAAGAAATTATCTTACAGAATTTTTATGCTCGGCTTTCTCATGATAATCAAAACATGCTCGATTCTTCTTCGACTGGCTCTTTTATGAAGAAAACTACTGAATTTAGATGGGATCTTCTGGAAAGAATTAAACGCAACTCTGAAGATTGGGAACTCGACAAAGATAATGAGTCGGGTATAATACTTGTGTTCGATTGTGTTATATCTTTTATGGATACCGAAGCTTTTCATAAGTTTAGCACTAAATATGGACTTGACTCTGAGATAGTAGCTTCTTTTTGTGAATCATTTGCTAATCATGTTGATCTCCCTAAGGGGAAGTGGTTTAAATATCATCCCCCTATTAAAGGAAAGATTGAGGAGCCTGTTATAGTTAAAGATGAAACTATAATTTACAATGTTGATCCAGTTGTTCCTACTGCTTATATTGAAAAACCACCTTTCCCTATTAGGATAAAGGAACATGCTAAGGTTTCAACCATGGTTACCAAAAGTAATATTAGAGCACCTAGACCTTCTGAACAAATTAAAGTTGAACCTAATGTTGCTATGGTTAAAGATCTTGGTCAATAATATAGATGGGCATGTTATTTACTTTTGTGGTAAAGCCGCTAGAATTGTTAAGCCCGATGATAAAGACAAGAATAAACCTGTTGTTGGCATGCCTGTTGTCTCAGTTAAGATAGGAGATCATTGTTATCATGGCTTATGTGGTTTTGGTGCTAGTGTGATTGGTATTCCGTTTACCTTACATAAAGAAATTATGAATGATATTGCACCTGCTGAAATAGAGGATATTGATGTTACTATTAAGCTTGCAAATAGAGATACTATTACACCGCTTAGGATTGTTAGAGATGTTGAAGTCTTGTGTGGAAAAATAAAATACCCTACTGATTTTCTAGTTCTTGGTTCTCCACAAGATGATTTTTGTCCCATAATATTTGGTAGACCCTTCTTGAACACTGTTAATGCTAAGATTGATTGCGCTAAAGAAATTGTCACTGTTAATTTTGGTGATATGTCTCATGAGTTTAATTTCTCTAAATTTCATAGATAACCTCATGATAAAGAATTGCCTAGTAAAGATGAAATTATTGGTGTTGCTTCTATTGCCGTACCTCCTACAGATCCATTAGAACAATATTTGCCAGACCATGAAAATGATATGCATTTGAATGAAAGAAATGAAATAGATAAGATGTTCTTTGATCAACCACCTATCCTTAAATACAATTTGCCTGTTGAAACTCTTGGAGGTCCTCCTCCACCTAAGGGTGATCCTATTTTTGAATGAAAACAATTGCCCGATACTTTGAAATATGCTTATCTTGATGAAAAGAAGATACATCTTGTTATTATTAGTGCTAATCTTTCAGAATGTGAAGAGAAAAGATTATTAAAAACCCTGAGGAAGCACCGTGCTCCTATTGGATATACTCTTGATGATCTTAAGGGCATTAGTCCCACTCTATGTCAGCATAAGATTAATATGGAGCCTGATGCTAAACCGGTTGTCGATATTCAACGACGATTAAATCCTAAGATGAAGGAAGTGGTAAGAACGGAAACATTAAAGCTTCTGGAAATAGGTATAATTTATTCCATAGCTGATAGTAGATGGGTAAGTCCCGTTCATTGTGTCCCTAAGAAAGGAGGCATTACCGTTGTCCCTAATGATAAAAATGAACTAATTCCACAAAGAATTGTAACTAGTTATAGGATGGTAATTGATTTTAGAAAATTAAACAAAGCTACTAGAAAAGATCATTACCCCTTACCTTTTATTGATCAAATGTTAGAAAGATTGTCTAAACATACACATTTTTGTTTTCTTGATGGATATTTTGGTTCTCTCAAATACCTATATCGCAATCTAATCAAGAGAAAACCACTTTACTTGCCCTTTCGGAACTTATGCTTATAGGCGTATGCCTTTTTGGTTTATGCAATGCACCTACTACCTTTCAAAGATGTATGACTGCTATATTCTCTGACTTTTGTGAAAATATTGTTGAGGTTTTCATGGATGATTTTTTCGTTTATAGTACTTCTTTTGATGATTGCTTAAGCAACCTTGATCGAGTTTTGCAGAGATGTGAACAAACTAATCTTGTCTTGAATTGGGAGGAGTGCCACTTTATGGTGATTGAAGGTATTGTCTTGGGGCATAAAATTTCTGAATGAGGTATTGAATTAGACAAAGCTAAAGTTGATGCATTTGATAAAATGCCATGTCCTAAAGATATTAAAGGTATACGAAGTTTCCTTGGTCATGCTGGTTTTTATAAGAGGTTCATTACAGACTTCTCTAAAATTTCTAGGCCTCTTACTAATCTCTTGCAAAAAGATGTTCCATTTGTTTTGTATGATGATTGTGTAGAAGCCTTTGAAACACTTAAGAAAGCCTTAACATCTGCACCTATTGTTCAACCACCTGATTGGAACCTGCCATTTGAAATTATGTGAGATGCTAGTGATTATGCTGTTGGTGCTATTTTAGGACAAAGAGTTGATAAAAAATTAAATGTTATACAGTATGCTAGTAAAACTCTAGACAGTGCTCAAAGAAATTATGCTACTACTGAAAAAGAATTTCTAGCAGTTGTGTTTGCCTGTGATAAATTCAGATCTTACATTGTTGATTCTAAAGTAATTGTTCACACCGATCATGTTGCTATTAAATACCTTACGTAAAAGAAGGATGCTAAACCTAGACTTAGAAGGTGGGTTCTATTGCTACAAGAATTTGACTTGCATATTACTGATAGGAAGGGAGCTGAGAATCCCGTAGCTGATAACTTGTCTAGGTTGGAAAATATTCTTGACGACCCACTACCTATTGATGATAGCTTTCCTGATGAACAACTACCTGTCATAAATGCTTCTCATAATACTCCTTGGTATGCAGACTATGCTAATTATATTGTTGCTAAATTTATACCACCTAGTTTCACATACCAACAAAAGAAAAAGTTTTTCTTTGATTTAACACATTACTTCTGGGATGACCCACATCTTTATAAAGAAGGAGTAGATGGTATATTAGATGTTGTATACCTGAGCATGAACAGGAACAAATCCTACGAAAGTGTCACTCTGAGGCTTACGGAGGAGACCATGCGGGAGATAGAACTGCGCACACGGTATTACAATCTGGTTTTTATTGGCCTACTCTTTTCAAGGATGCTCGTTGTCGGCGTGCGACACCTATGGGACCGCGTGGATCCCTTCTATGATTCGGCAGGGAGAGAGGTATGCGCAAAGAGCAGAACCAACGATCGACGCAGGGTGATTTTACCCAGGTTCGGGCCGCTAATCAGCGTAAAACTCTACTCCTGCCTTGTTTTATTAAGAGTGTTCTTGAGACCAGGCTCCAGAAGCGCTTGCGATGAACAGTACGTTCAAAGAGCAGCTACGCATGCAGGATGGGCCAGAAGATTCTCCTCCCCCCTGTAGCAGTTGCCTTGGGCCTCCTTTTATACGTTCAAAGGGGTCACCACAGTGGCAAAATGTACATACATTGAGGTGTAAAGTAGCTACAGGGTCATCATACCTAACCACTGATGGTTTAGGACGAATGCATTTAATGCACCGTGAGGTGTCCGTTTAGGTGTCCTCATTTTCTTGGGGATGGAAAAAGGGGCCATCCCATCAGCACCGCTTAAGCTCTCCTCCACTGGCGCCTTGCCACGCATCCAGAGAAGGACCCAGAATGTCAGGCTGGTTGCTGTGCTGAAGCGGTGGCACAGTGGCAGAATCTTGTCGGGCGCTGAATCTTGCCGGGCTTCGCAGAACACCCTGGCAAGATCTTGCCGGGGAGGCAGGCTTTCGGTCTTCAGCTCTTCTTCTCTGCTGATCCGCTGATCCTTGGCTTGGGCGTTTCTTTGATAACTTGAATTAACCTCCAACTATCCCCCGACAAGCCTGGCCGCGAGTATGGCTACAACTGCCCGTGCACAAGTACGGGGTACTAATGGCCCAATACTTAGCACACCGACAGGAGCCCCCGGGCCTTGGCCACACACGAGTGCGAGGCGTTGTTGGGCTAGGCCCAAACAGTGCACGGGCACGCGTGGCAGGGGATTAACTGCTCGTAAATATCCCGCTTACTGTGCCCTCCCACTACGCATGCTGAATGCGCGACATGGGAAGCGTGCATTGAAAGGCTGCAGCTGCAGCGCGCCTGCAGAGGCGTATTTACATTGGGGAGTAGAAGAGGCGGCCTCGCTCCTTCCCCATAAAAAAGGGAAACTGCAGAGGCGCTGCCTATTTACCCCCTCTTCTTCTCAATCTGGACTCCGCCATTATCTTCTCCTTCTCGAGCTCAAAGCCAAACCTCTCCTTATCCGCTCTTCGCCTCTGCACCCGCAGCCACCATGCCGCCCAAGGCTGGCAAGGGCAAGGGCAAGGAGGCAAAAACCATCGTTCCAGAGAGCGAGCTGGTGAAGATGCGGAAAAAGTACGTCGTCTTCGCTCCGATGCTCGATGCGAGGGCCTTGAAGAACCGGTACCAGTGCATGTGGGCGAAGGGGACGCAAGCTCACCCCGCAACTCGCGTGATTCCAGGTTCTTGTTCCAAGAGCGGACCTGACAGATATCCCTTCTTCACCGCTTATTTTTATTGCGGACTCTGTCCTCCATTCTCTGACTTCTTCAACGACATTATTTACACATACGGCTTCCATCTTCTTGATTTCACGCTGAACACCGTAATGTGCATGTCCGTCTTCGCTCATCTTTGCGAAAACTTTGCCGGAGTAGTTCCCAACACTGCCCTCCTCCGCCATTACTTTATTCCTCGCATCCAAAAAGGGGAGGCCCTTTCCGGTTCTATTGCCTGGATTCCAAGGGCTTGGAATAAGGAGATATGCCCAGATGGGGTCTATCGCGAGAAGTGGGAAGAATGGCGGTCTGAGTGGTGCTGGATCAAGGAAGCAGATCCCCATCCGTTCTGTTTGCCTCGACAGCAGAAGGCAGTCCGCAGCAGTGACTGGAGTGATTTCGCCGCGGAGGACGAGAGGCTCACGATCGCCACCACCAGAATCCTTCACCTGAAAGCTGCCGGGCTCACAATGGAGATGATTGGCTTCGATTTCCTCCGCCGCCGCATCGGCCCCCTACAGAGCAAGGGAAGACCAGCTTGGGAGTACCGAAACGCAGCGGACATCATGAGGCTGCGCCCTGGATTGAACAACAATTTGACTGCCATGCAGCTCGGCGCTCTCCGCCAGACGCTATTCCAGCGCGATGACAAACATCGGTTGCCGGCAAGAATTGTCCCTTTGTGCAACAACTCCGCCCTGGGGTCAATCATCGCCACCATGCCAATGTTCAATGCCCATGGTCTTGACGCGACTTGGGCCGAGCCATCCGAGGAGGAAGCACAAAAGTTCTTCGACAACTTGTCGGAGAGGGCCATCCGGGGAGAAACAAACCTCGTCCGCGCCACCACTGACGAAGAAGTGGCGTATATCGCCACTAGGGCGGAAGAGGCGAATCTTGTCGCGGAGGCCGGCAGTGTCGGTTTCACAGAATGGGAAACCAGCGACGCGGAGGTTGTGATGGAAGAAAATCTTGCCGGGGAGTCTAAGGCTGCCGGGGAACAGAGCAGCGCGGCCGCCGAGGGCTTGTCCGACGAAGACGGAGCCGAAGAAGAGCCGCAGGAGGAGCCCCCAGCTCCGAAGAAGACCAAGCGCGTTCTTCGGAAGGCCACTTCTGGCATCGCGGCAAGCCAACCCTCTTCGAGCAGCGAGGCTCCCGGCAAGAAGGCGGCCGGCAAGACTGCGCCGCGGCAAGGAGTTCGACAGCAACCTGCGCGGCGCACGAGACACGCACCTGCGGCAACTACTGAGGCGGCAGGGGCGTCTCACACAACCGCACCGGAGGCTGAGGTGGCGAAACCACGCCAGTCTCCTGCACCTGCTACAGCCAAGCGACCCAGGACCCCTCCTCCGCCCCCTCACACGGACACTGCAACGGAGGTCGATTTCGACATCTCCGGCTTCAGCCCGGAACGAGAAGAGGAAGAGTAAGTATCCCGTCATAGCCTTTATCTCCCAAATTTCAGAGTAATATCATAGCCTTGCTTCGTCTTGTCTCTGCAGCGATGCAGAAACCTTGGCAGAAAGGGTAGCGAAGAGGTCGAGGACTTCCATGGGCGACGAGCTCCCGGCTGGCTCTACGAGCACGCCGGAAATTGTCTTCGTCAGCCCAGGGCTCAGCCCTCAACGCAGCCCCCAGCGCAGCCCCCAGCGTGAGTTCTCCACTCGTTTTCCGCTGGCGGGCGCTGAGGTTTCTACCCTTGCCGCTGATATCTTCGGGCTTGCAGGAGAAGAACAGCAACAGGGAGAGGTGGAAACCGCCCCTGTCGTGCCGCCTCCGTCAACCACGCCGCCCACAAGCGCATCCCCGGTAAGAGTTACCACCGTCGAGCCTATCTTGGTTGAGGAGGAGCCGGTACGCATGGGTACCGGCAACATTTCCCCGGCAGTCAACATTGCCAGGAGGGGCGAGGCCACCTCTCAACAACTCGACGCAGGTAACTGTTTGCCTTAGAGCGCTTGCTATCCTTTTCTTTATCTCTCTTTCTTTTTGTCTTCTTGAACTTCAATCTTGATGTTATTTTGTTTCCTTCCTTCGTCCTCCAGAATACCCTGTGATGGAACACATGGATATCGACGTTGTCATCGAGGAGACCGCCAGAGACGCCACCACCGAAGCTGACAGGATCGCCGCTAGCGAGGCCGCCAAAGACGCCACTGTTGAGGTCGGCGAAACTGTTGTCGAGGAGACCACCAAGGAATCTGCCAAGAGGGCCGGCGAGGAGACTGATGACCACACTGACGGCATTCCTGCCGCAGGAGCGCCAGGCGCTACATCGGCCACAGAGCCCCCAGCCACCGGCGAGATGAACGTCGAGGACCAACCATCAACATCCGAAGCCCCCTCATCGAGCAAATATCTCAAGGTTGGTGACAACCTATTCATCAACTTGCCGGGCACGGCAAATATTGGAACGCCGACTGAAGGGGAAACCTTTGATGAAGAAATCATCGCCGCTGCCGGGCTTGAAATCGTTGATGATCCAAGCGCCAGCAGTGGCAAATCTAAAGAGGATCAGCTCCTTCAGGCTATGGGCGAAAATTTCCGCAAGCTCCAAGCACTCCACCGTGCTCGAAAAGAGAAAGCAAATTCCAGAATTGCAGTTGTCGAAGCAGCCAAAGTAGGTTTTCAGAAGTGCGTTGAGCAGATGCAGATCTGGTACGCCGAGGCCCTTCAGGAGTTGACTGCCAGCCGGGAACAAGTGAGCCAAAGCTGGACGGAGCTCCTCTTGAAACAATCTGACATGGAGAAGGCGCAAGAGGAAGCTGCCCAAAGAATTTCCGCTGAAGATGCTCTCCTGAAGGAGCGTCGCATTGCGCTTGATGCTCACGAGAAAGATCTTGCCGCACATGAGCAGGCGCTCGCCGCCAAGCTTCGCGGCAAAGATGAGGAGATCGATAAGCTTGTCGCGCAGCGGATCCAGGAGCTAGAGCAAAAGCACAAGGAGGCGCTCGAAGCTCTAACTGTAGATCACGCCGGCAAGCTCAAGTAGGCCGTCGATGCTGCCGAGGCTGCAGAGGTCACCAAGAACGAGCTGAGCGACAAAGTGAAGAAGCTGGAGGTGGATCTTGAAGAACGCGGCAAGGAGCTCTCGACGGTCAAAGGGGACAGGGAGAAAACTCTCCACAGCCTGGTGGAGATGCAAGTTGCCATGTCTGACAAGACCAAGCAGCTCTCTTCGGCCAACGATGCCATTGCCGACCTGAGGCTAAAGCTGACCACGCTGGAGAAGTCTCTTAAGGATGGCAGGGCCCGCGAGAAGGCCCTAAGCAAAGATCTTCAGGATGAGAAGAACTTGCTTAAGAGCGCTGCCGTTGCCCAAATTGACTATGAGAAGGGTGTGAAAATCTGGACTGATCGCCTTGTCGACACCACGAAGAGGCTCACAGCACAATTGTCAACCATGGGCCAGGATGGCCTGCAAAACTTCAGGTATTCCTCCGAAGAAAGGATATCTTCGAGCGCCAGGTTGACCATGTTCTTCGAAAGCATCATTGACGCTTTGAAGCTACTACAGTCCAACCGAGCGATCCAACTGGCCAATGAATCGCGCAAACTTTGCCGGGCCGTCCTCCGCAAGGTACTCGTCAAGGTGGTGCATAAGAACCCTGGCATTGATCTCACCAATCTGCTCGACCGCTTGCCGAAGGATGCAGATCTCAAGGCACTTGAGGAGCTTGTCACGCCCATCCTTGAGAAGGTAGATTCCATCAAGAGGGCCGAGGGCCAACGCAGGGACTAGCCACCTCATTTTTCCTTGTCGCCACCATTCCATGCCAAAAGACAATCAAGTCTTGTGTTAGAACTGCGGCAACTTATTGATGTAATATAACTTGCATATGTCTGGGTATATGCATGCTATTTCCCTTGTCTGATTCCTTTATGTATGGAGTACACCCTATGCTTAATGAAAACTTGCCGGCGCGCAACCTGCCGCGAGCGCTGGGTGCGGGACTTCAGCAGCCTGCTGGAGGTGCAGCGGCCGGCAAGACACCTTGGCGTTCTCAGTGCTGCCACTTAAATTGTTGAGTGGACTCGAAACAAAATAAGGGCGCAACCGATTACAACAAGGGTTCCTTCGCATGCAGGTTTTCCATACAAAAGTCGAAATCGTCTAAGGAAAACAACTTCATAATAAAAGAAACTTGCTTAAAGTTTTATAACTTAGCTTTCTGTCGCTGTACTTCCTCCGGTAAGGAGTCAATTCTGAACATCGCCCACTGGTACCCATATCTTCCTCCCCCCCCCCGGCAAACGTGCGCGCGAGGAAACCTTCTATCTTTTGAGAAAAAGAAAGAAGAGAAAATAAAGATATGGAACCTTGGCGGTTCGTTAATACTTACCGGGAACAAGTGTCATACAACGTCTTAGACAAGCATGCATATATATATATAAACATGGAAATTGATAAGGAAATGCACAACACTTAAACTTAGTCATCTGGGCACAGGGTCTGCGCCTGGCTTTGTACAAAGGATTACATGCCTTGCCGGCAAGACTTGTACAAAAATTTGGTTGCCGGGGGCCCCCGGCAACTTGCGAAGATGCTCGATATTCTAGGAGTTGCTCACTGGAATGCCATCTTTGGTCTCCAGGCGGACAACGCCGGTCCTAGTGACTCGTACTACCCAATAAGGGCCTTCCCACTTTGGCGTCAACTTGTTTGAATTCTTGGCGGACTGAATCCGTCGAAGAACAAGGTCACCTTCCTCAAGACTTCGGGCATGAACTTTGCGGCTATGGTAGCGGCGCAAAGCTTGCTGGTAGCGTGCAGCTCGCACAGCAGCCTGAAGACGATTCTCCTCAAGGAGCACAGCGTCATCTTGCCGCAGTTGCTCTTGCTCAAGCTCATCATAAGCGAGTACTCGAGGTGATCTGTATATGAGTTCCGTGGGGAGAACTGCTTCCGCTCCGTCGACCAGAGCGAAGGGCGTCTGGCCAGTGGCTCGATTTGGTGTCGTTCTGATTGACCAAAGAACCGCCGACAACTCATCAAACCAGCGTCTTCCGCATTTTCTCAGCTTGTCAAAGGTTCTGGTCCTGAGACCGCGCAGCACTTCAGCATTAGCCCTTTCTGCTTGGCCGTTGCTTCTCGGGTGAGCAACAGAGGCAAAACAAATTTTGCCGCCAAGGTCTTGGACGTACTACATGAAGGTGCGACTTGTGAATTGCGTGCCGTTGTCGGTGATGATCCTGTTGGGCACACCGAAATGGCAAACTATTCCTTTAAAGAACTTGACGGCTGATTGTGCTGTCACCTTTCTCACCGCTTCCACCTCCGGCCACTTTGTGAACTTGTCGATCGCAACGTACAAGTACTCAAAGCCCCCGGTAGCACGGGGGAAGGGGCCCAGTATGTCGAACCCCCAGACCGAAAATGGCCAGGAGAGAGGGATCGTCTGAAGAGCTTGAGCTGGCTAATGTGATTTCTTCGAATGAAACTGGCACGCTTCACACTTGGTTACTAGTGCAGTTGCATCCTGGAGAGCGGTGGGCCAAAAGAAACCTTGCCGGAATGCTTTCCCGACAAGTGCTCTTGATCCTATGTGAGAGCCACATATGCCTCCATGTATCTCTGCCAACAGCTCTAGTCCATCCTCCCGAGGAATGCACTTCAATTTCACACCGTTTGGTCTCTTTCTGTACAGGACGTCATCGACGAACTGGTACATAGTAGACTGATGGGCTACTTTTTCCGCTTCTTCCTGCTCCTCAGGGAGTTCTCCTGTCTGAAGGAAATGGACAATGTGTTGTGCCCATGCTGGAGCCTGGGGCTCGACAGCTAGGACTAAAGGCATCTCTTCCGCCGGGGGAACATTTGTCTCGACAGCGAAAGCGTGAGGTTCCGCCGGAGCCTGTCGTTCCCCGGCAGGCTTGTCGCTGATCCCGGCAAGTTCCTTGCCGGCGGCTCCAGGGAGCTCTGCCAGAAAGTACTGTCCAGAATTCAACCTTCTTCTCTTTTCTTGCCTCATTGATGGTGCCACAGATGGTTGAGTCAAATGGAGCACAAAAGTTCCTGGTTCCACAGGCAACTTAAGGGCAGCGCGCTTTGACAGGTCGTCAACAATACTGTTTTCGGCACGAGGAATGTGCTTCATTTGCAGACCATCAAAGCGCTCTTCCATTTTTCTCACTTCATCCACGTAAGCTTGCATCAATGGACTCTGATAATTCTTGTTAACTTGCCAGACAACAAGCTGCGAATCGCCTCTGATGACGAGCTTCTCGATACCAAGGTCTGCCGCGATCCTGAGACCGGCAAGCGGCCCCTCGTACTCCGCGGTGTTGTTTGTTGAACTCTCCCGGGGAAAATGCATCTGGATTACATACTTGAGGTGCTCTCCGGTGGGTGCGACAAGCAGCACGCCAGCACCGGCGCCTTGCAGCGAGAAGTACATAACCCATTCTTGATCAATTTCCTTGCCGAGGAGAGTCGTTTCTTGAACCTCTTCGTCTGGCATTGGGGTCCATTCCACAATGAACTCTGCCAAGGCCCTACTCTGAATTGTCGAAGTACTTTCAAACTTGAGACCAAAGCTTGACAATTCCAACACCCACTCCACGATCTTGCCGGTTGCCTCTGGATTTCGCAAAATCCGTTGCAACGGAAAGCGAGTGACGACGGTAATTTCATGTGCTTGAAAATAATGGCGCAGCTTCCTTGAAGCCATAAGGAGGCCCAAGAGCAACTTCTGCACACCAGAGTATCTTGACCTAGCTCCTTGCAAAAGGGAACTAACAAAATAAACTGGGCGCTGCACCATCTTTTTCTCTTGCACTGGTTCTTCTAACTGCGCAGATCCTGTCTTGCCGGGACCAATCCTTGTCAGGGAAGATCCCGCCGCGTCACTTGGCGGTCCTGCCACTGGTGTTGCCTCCTCATCAGCTTCTCTCTGTGCCACTAACGCAGCACTAACCACTTGATTTGTCGCTGCCAGGTACAGCAGCAACGGCTCTTGTGGCCTAGGCGCGACTAGTGTCGGCGGAGAAGAAAGGTATTTCTTCAAATCTTGCAGCGCAGCCTCCGCTTCCGGAGTCCATTTCATTGGACCTTCTTTCTTCAAAATTTTGAAAAAGGGCAGGGCACGCTCAGCAGATTTGGAGATAAACCTGCTTAGGGCAGCAATGCAGCCGGCAAGACGACGTACATCCTTGACGCGTCATGGCGCTTCAATCTGCTCAATAGCTTTGATCTTGTCGGGGTTCGCTTCGATCCCTCGTTGAGATACAAAGAACCCGAGAAGCTTGCCGGAAGGAACACCAAACACGCACTTCTCAGGATTGAGCTTTAAATTGATCTTGCACAGATTTGCAAATGTTTCTTCTAGATCTTGTATGAGCGTCGCTTTGTCCTTGGTTTTGACCACTATGTCATCCATGTATGCTTCCATATTTCTATGGAGCTGAGGCTCAAAACCAATTTGGACCGCTCTCGCAAATGTAGAACCAGCACTTTTCAACCCGAAAGGCATTCGTATAAAACAATACGTACCACATGGGGTGATAAATGCGGTCTTTTCTTCATCTTCTTTTGCCATGAAGATATGATGATACCCTGAGTAGGCATCAAGGAACGACAGTAGGTCACAACCAGCAGTGGAGTCCACAATCTGGTCGATGCGCGGCAAGGGAAAGGGATCTTTTGGACAGGCTTTATTGATGTCTGTATAATCAATACACAGCCTCCATTTCCCATTCGCCTTGCGCACTACAACCGTATTGGCCAACCACGTTGGGTGAAGCACTCCTCTGACCAATCCTGCCGCTTCTAGCTTCCTGATTTCTTCGGCAATAAATTCTTGCCGCTCCAAGGCTTGCTTCCTGACCCTCTGTTTGACGGGCCACGCGTGAGGACAGACAGCAAGGTGGTGCTCAATTACCTCCCTGGGAACACCGGGGATGTCAGACGGTTGCCATGCAAACACGTCAACATTCGCCCACAGGAAGGCAATGAGCGCGCTTTCCTATTTTTCATCTAGGGTGGAACTTATGGTGAAAGTTCCTCCCGTTCCGTCCTCCCTGACAGGCACCTTCTTGATCTCTGGTGGAGCAGCCTTGGGTTTCTTGTTCTTGCCGGTGGAACTCTCTGGTGCATCCTCAACGGAAGCGCAGCACTCCGAGGAGGTGCGCTTGCCGGAGTTTGCGCCAAGATTCTTGCCGGTCTTCTTCTTCCCCCCGGGAGTTCCGACGGCAGGAGCAGATGCCTTGACGGCAGGTGCTGCAACTGCTTCCTGGTAGAGTTGGTCGGCACAGATGAGTGCATCCTTTTTGTCGGAGTGGATAGTGATGACACTTATCGGCTCGGGCATCTTCAACACATTGTACGCATAGTGTGATGCCGCCATGAAGTTAGCCAGCGTTGGGCGGCCAAGGATCCCATTGTATGACATAGGGATCTTGGCGACATCAAACACTACCTTCTCTATCCTGTAGTTGAGCTCGCTACCAAATGTCACCGACAGTGTAATCTTGCCTTTTGGCTGGGTCCTTCCTGGATTGATCCCTTGAAACGTGCCCGTTTCCTCGAGATCTTCATCAGGAATTTGGAGTCTCTTGAGCACGTCCGGCGAGATTAGGTTCAGTCCGGCCCCACCGTCAACTAGCATTTTCGTCACCTTGAGGTTGTGGATTGTCGGTGAGACCAACAATGGCAAGCACCCGACCGCGGTTGTGCGATCAGGGTGATCCTCGGCGTAAAAAATGATAGGCGTGTTGGGCCACTTCAGGGGTTTACGTGCATCGAACGATGGCTCCGTTGCATTAACCTCTCGCACCCACTGTTTAAGTCGACGGTGGGAAGAATGCAACGAGGCGCCTCCGTCGATACACATGGCCTCTGTAGCTTTCTGAAATTCGTGCTCACTAGACTCATCATCATCATCACCCTCTTCTTTGTCACGGCCTCGAGCGGGCCTCTCCCTCTGTTGCTTGGCCTTGCCGCGGTGACCCCCTCGGCCACCGCGCTTCTTGCCGGACCCCTCAGCACTATCTTGGGCCTTCTCCTTATCCCGCCTCTCGTACTCAGCTCTCTGCTTCTCCACAAGTTGTTTAACTTGCCGGCAATTTTGGAGATCATGGCCCTTGGTGCGATGGATCTTACAATACTGCTTGCCGGAGCCTTCCGGCTTGTCGGCAACCGCCAAGGCCTGACAGGAGGCGCACCTGGCAAATTCCTTGCCGGGATCATCAACTTTGGCCTTCTTGGCGGTGCCAGGGTCGCCGGATCCCTCGATAGTGAGCACGGTCTTGCCTTTACGCTTCTTGTTTCGCCGCCGGCCCTTTGTCGGGGCGGCAGCGTCTTCGCCTTCAGAGTCACCCCCCGCGCCAGCATCCTCGCCGGGGAGCCTCCTTCCCTCTTCAGCCCGTGCACATTTATCAGCCAGAGCATAAAGCTCGGCGATGTCCCTGATCTTGTTCATTGCCATTTCCTCCCGCACTTTGCGGTTACACACGTTCTGACGAAACGCACCTATAATGGCGGCAGGATGAACATCCGGGAGGTTGTATTATACACGGCTGAACCTTTGGATATACTTGCGCAGGGATTCGCCCTCCTTCTGAGGGATGAGATGCAAATCACTTTCCTGGCCAGGAGTTTGATGGCCTCCAACAAAGGCGGCAACAAACTGATGGCACAGATCTGACCAAGAAGAAATAGAATTCTCCGGCAGATGCATCAACCACGACCTGACGTTGGGTTTGAGCACCAACGGGAAGTAGTTGGCGAGTATCTTGTCATCTCGGCCCCCGGCAGCCTGCACCGCAATGGTGTAGATGCTCAGGAACTCCGACGGGTGGGTCTTGCCGTCATATTTCTCCGGGACCTCTGGCTTGAAGGTTCAGGAATTGGGCCACTGGACTCGTCGCAGCTCACGGGTAAATACTAGACAACCTACCTCATAAGGCAAGTCGCCTGCATCCCCTGGCGCAGGCTTGTCGACAGCGGGTCCTGCGCGCTTATCAGATTGATGGCGCACTTCCCGTCGCCGCTCGATGGTAGTTCGAGCATTCTCTTTGCTTCATTCCCGAAGAACTTGACGCTGGTCGCGGCGCATCCATGGATCGGACGACGCCGTGGAATCATCATCATGGCCATTAGTACGCCGGGTTGTCGACCGCCGCTGGTGTCGAGGAGGGGAGTGCACCGTGGTTGCACCGCCTCCAGTCTTCTCTGCATCGGCTCGCGCCGGATCGATGGACCGCCGTTGCGAGGGCCCTGCCTGCTGCGGCCCATCTTTGTTGATGAAGCCAATGAGGCTCTGGATAGTAGATCGCCACTCCTCCATCTTCTCTGAAGCAGGAGGGAAATCGAGGAGCAGCAGCGCACATGCCAAAGCTTCCGCTGGCGTAGGCGGCGGCGACAGGTGCGAGGTACGTGAGGTGCTCTGACTCCTAACAATGTTAGAAGGAGCACCGTCACGATCACGCGACCGCGCACCACTTCCACCGGCAGTTTGACGTGCATGCTGGGCCTGCGCACCTTGGGATCGATGCGCAGAAGTCTTTTCATGGGGACGCCCTGAACCACCAGCGCCATGGCGCTGCTCATCGCACACGACCTGGGAAGGCCGTGACGCTTGCGCCGGCGCGGGAGTCCTAGAAGGCGTCCTCCGATCTCTGGAGTTCGTGGCGCCGCCCGTAGGCAGCACAGCCCCATCTCTGGATCCAGCGGCATGTGGGTTGCCGTTGCCGCTGTGAACAACGCCGCTCAACTGGCTTGGATGACCGGAACATCGTAGAGGCTCTAAACCTCTTCCTTTTGCATCCACACCATCACCCGTACGCGAGGGCACAGGCAAAACGGATGTAGATGGTAGCGCCATTGTGGCACTCTTCTTCTTGGGTGGCATAATGATGAAGATGATGAAGAAACTAAGGCATCGATCACTGGATCAGGTTCGCGCAACCTTCTTCCCCCTACCTGGCGCGCCAAAGATGTCGGCGTGCGACACCTACGGGACCGCGTGGATCCCTTCTACGATTCGGCAGCGAGAGAGGTATGCGCAAAGAGCAGAACCAACGATCGACGCAGGGTGATTTTACCCAGGTTAGGGCCGCTAATCAGCGTAAAACCCTACTCCTGCCTTATTTTATTAAGAGTGTTCTTGAGCCCAGGCTCCAGGAGCGCTTGCGATGGATAGTATGTTCAAAGAGCAGCTATGCATGCAGGATGGGCCAGAAGATCCTCCTCCCCCTGTAGCAGTTGCCTTGGGCCTCCTTTTATACGTTCAAAGGGGTCACCACAGTGGCAAAATGTACATACATTGAGGTGTAAAGTAGCTACAGGGTCATCATACCTAACCACTGACGGTTTAGGACGAATGCATTTAATGCACCGTGAGGTGTCCGTTTAGGTGTCCTCATTTTCTTGGGGATGGAAAAAGGGGCCATCCCATCAGCACCGCTTAAGCTCTCCTCCACTGGCGCCTTGCCACGCATCCAGAGAAGGACCCAGAATGTCAGGCTGGTTGCTGTGCCGAAGCGGTGGCACAGTGGCAGAATCTTGCCGGGCGCTGAATCTTGTCGGGCGCGAAATATTGCCGGGCTTCGCAGGCCACCCCGGTAAGATCTTGTCGGGGAGGCAGGCTTTCGGTCTTCAGCTCTTCTTATATGCTGATCCTCTGGTCCTTGGCTTGGGCGTTTCTTTGATAACTTGAATTAACCTCCAACTGTCCCCCGACAAGCCTGGCCGCGAGTATGGCTACAACTGCCCATCCACAAGTACGGGGTACTAATGGCCCAATACTTAGTACACCGACACTCGTAAGTTTGTCTTGTCCTGTAATAAATGCCAAAGAATTGGTAATATTGGTAGATGTCAGGAAATGCCTATGAATTATTCACTTGTCATTGAACCATTCGATGTTTGGGGATTTGATTATATGGGACCTTTTCCTTCCTCTAATGGGTATACACATATTTTGGTTGTTGTTGATTATGTTACTAAGTGGGTAGAAGTCATTCGTACTAGTAGTGCTAATCATAACACTTCCATTAAAAATGCTTAACGAAGTTATTTTCCTGAGGTTTGGAGTCCCTAGATATTTAATGACTAATGGTGGTTCACATTTTATCCATGGTGCTTTCCGTAAACTGCTTGCTAAATGAAAGTGTAACTAATCCCCGGGTGGTTTTGGTAATTCATAACAACATATCCATTCAAGTTAAATATTTCAAAAAGTTCAATGATTGGCATGGCATGGACTAGAGATGTGGACCCCTCAAAATGCTATGGACAAAGATTGGCAAAAGCTCAAGACTCTTCATTTCTATTTTAGTGATCCAAGATCACATTGAGTCCATAGGAAATGCCAATACTATTAAAAGGGGATGAGGTGTTGCATAATGGTCTACTTGCTCAAAATGCCTAGTGATATGCTCCAAAGCCCTCAACCACTTTCTCATTTCCAAATATGTCCAAAACCTAAAGTCAAACTCAGCCCCACCGATTTGATCTATCCGGCGCCACCGAGTTTCTTTGACATAGCCACTGCCAGAAACCCTAATCAATTCGGTCTCACTGATCGGGATCTCGGTCTCACCGAGATGGCAATGCAAACTCTCTGTTCCCCTTCGTAACATTTTGGTCTTACCGAAATGAGCGATCGGTCCCACCGAGTTCACAATGCAAACTCTCTGTTTCCCTTCGTGATGTTTCGGTCTTACCGAAATGAGCGATCAGTCCCACCGAGTTTGCCTGACCAACTCTCTATTTAACTCATTCTTGAAATCGGTCCCACCGAGTTCATGCAATCGGTCACACCAAGATGAGGTCTTGCCCTAACCCTAGCACATCGGTTCCACCGAGTTGATCATGTCGGTCCCACCGAGATTCCTAACGTTCACATTTTGAATTAAATCAGTCTCACCGAGTTCTTCTATTCGGTCTGACCGAGTTGGGTCAAATGTGTGTAACGGTTGGATTTTGTGTGGAGGCTATATATACCCCTCCACCCCCTTCCCTATTCAAGAGAGAGCCATCAGATCGTGCCTACACTTCCACTACTCATTTTCTAAGAGAGAACCACCTACTCATGTGTTGAGATCAAGACATTCCAATCCAACCACAAGAATCTTGATCTCTAGCCTTCCCCAAGTTTCTTTCCACTCAAACCATCTTTCCACCATAGCCAAATCTGTGAGAGAGAGAGAGTTGAGTGTTGGGGAGACTATCATTTGAAGCACAAGAGCAAGGAGTTCATCATCATCACACCATCTATTATCTTTTGGAGAGTGGTGTCTCCAAGATTGGTTAGGTGTCACTTGGGAGCCTCCGACAAGATTGTGGAGTTGCACCAAGGAGTTTGTAAGGGCAAGGAGATTACCTACTTCGTGAAGATCTACCCGAGTGAGGCAAGTCCTTCGTGGGCGATGGCCATGGTGGGATAGACAAGGTTGCTTCTTCGTGGACCCTTCATGGGTGGAGCCCTCCGTGGACTCGCGCGGTCATTACCCTTCGTGGGTTGAAGTCTCCATCAACATGGACATATGATAGCACCACCTATCGGAACCACGCCAAAAATCTCCGTGTCTACATTGTGTTTGCCTTCTCCAAGCCCTTCCCTTTACCTTCATATGCAATGTTTTACTTTCCGCTGCTACACTCTTAGAATTTCATGTGTAGGTTGATTGCTTGACTTGTGCTAAGTTGCTAAAATCTGCCAAGACATAAAATTGGGAAAAGGCTAGATTTTTATTTGGTCAAGTAGTCTAATCACCCCCCCTCTAGACCTACTTTCGATCCTACAGGTGGTATCAGAGCTTTGGTCTCCATTTTCCTTGATTTCCATAGCTTTGGTGATCATAGCCTTGGTTTCACAACCTAGGAGAGTATGGCGTCTAGCGAGGGAAATTACCACCGTAGAGGTCCTTACTTTGATGGTACTAATTTTGCCAGTTGGAAGCATAAGATGAAAATGCATATTCTTGGACATAACCCTCCCGTTTGGGCTATTGTGTGTGTTGGTTTGCAAGGTGAATTCTTCGAAGATGGAAGAGAACCGAATCGTGAAGCAACCGCAGAAGAATTGAAGATGTTGCAATACAATGCTCAAGCTTGCGATATCCTCTTCAATGGATTGTGCCCCGAAGAATTCAACAAAATAAGCCGCCTTGAGAATGCAAAGGAAATTTAGGATAGTTTGGTTGATATGCATGAAGGTACCAAGTCCGTCAAGGAATCCAAATTGGATGTGCTTCAAAGTCAACTTGACAAGTTCAAAATGAAGGATGGTGAAGGAGTCGCTGAAATGTGTTCTAGGCTTGCTCTCATCACAAATGAGATTGCCGGCTTAGGAAGTGAAGAGATGACCGACAGATTCATTATCAAGAAGATTCTAAGAGCTTTGGATGGAAAATATGATACCGTGTGCACCTTGATCCAAATGATGCCCAATTACAAAGATCTCAAGCCAACGGAAGTCATTGGTAGAATTGTTGCTCATGAGATGTCACTTAAGGATAAGGAAGATCTTCACAACAAGTCTAGTGGTGCTTACAAAGCTTCATTTGATGCCCCTACAACATCAAGTGAGAAACAAGTCTTCAATAAAGAATTGAGCCTAATGGTGAAGAACTTCAACAAGTTCTACAAGAGTAGAAGCAAAGAGAGAAGTTCCAAGTCAAGGTCCTACAATGACAATAGATCTTCTAGTCGTGATCGAAATTGCTACAATTGTGGAAGACCCGGACACTACTCTAGTGAGTGTACGGCTCCCTACAAAAGAAGAGAAGACTCACCAAAAAGGAGAAGTAAAAGAGATGAATCACCTCCAAAAGAGAGAAGGAGTAGAGATGATCGTTATGAACGAAGACCCTCTCGTAGAAGCAAGGATTCGAAAAGGAAGGACAAGTCATCAAAGAGCTACACAAGACGAAGACATCAAGCTCATGTTGGTGAATGGGTATCCGGTTCCGACTCCGACCACTACTCCGAGAGAAGTTATCACTCCGACTCCGAACATACTCAAGATGAAGGTGTTGCCGGTCTTGCACTTGTGTCATCCAACTCCTACGACATATTCGACTCACCAAATGAAGGGATTGGAAGATGCTTCATGGCTAAAGGCCCCAAGGTATCACACCCCGAGTATACTGATTTCAATAGTGATGAAGATGATTTGCTAGGTGATGATGATTTACTTGTTGACAACAATAGTGATGAAAACTATGATGAAATTGCTATTAATCATGCTAATCAAGATGAAACGAATGACAATGATAAGAAGGAGATTGAGCGTCTAACTAAAGAACTGAACACTCTTAAGTTAGCTCATGAAACTACCTTAGAGGATCATCGAGAGCTTTTAAAGACTCATGAGAAGCTACGCTTTGAAAAGCTCAATCTAGAGCAAGAGCATGGGTTCTTAAAAGCAATCAATGATGATCTTCGTAAGAAAAGTTCTTCTTACATTGCCAAGAGTTTACTCTTGTCTACTTACATGCCACAAGTAAAATCTAGCAACAAAAGCAAGAAAGATTCTTCTTCTAGTAGTAACAATAATCATGTTAAATCCAATATTGTTGCTTCTAGTAGTTCTCTTGATTCCACTAATGATTCTCTTAGCCAAGTTACACTTGAGCAAGAAAATAGCTTATTAAAGGGAATTATAGAGAAAGGTGTTTACAAGAGCCTTGCCAGAAGTAAGCAATTTGAGGAAATTGTATGCAAGCAAGGAAGGCACCGGAAGAATCAAGGTGTTGGTTTTGAACGCAAGTTCAATGCCAATGGAGTTGAGTGGCAAGAAGATCAATACCCCAAGACGAAGTTTGTTCCTCAACAAGAGAAGTATGATCCCACTTCTTTCGAGGGAACACAAGCTCAAGATGATCTTCCACCACAAGACCACAAGCTAGAAGGCAAGGACAAGCTTCAAGAAGAGATTGATTCATTTGAAGAAGCTCCAAAGGCCATGGTCAAGTGGGTTCACAAGACTACATCAAGTTCTAGTTCATCAAGTACGACTACAACTCCAAGGATTCCCATCAAGGTGATGTGGATCCCAAAGAAGAAGAACTAAAGAGTTCTTGAGGGTGACTCCACCAATATACTTCACTCATATTCATTTTGGCAAGGGCAAGTGCAATCAACTTTCATATCTTGCACTAGTTCAAGGAGTCACAAACCCTCTTGTTGGTAAGACAAGGAACAAGGTAACATAATGCTTTCATGGACAACATCATATGTGTATTTCACTCTATGTCTATGGATATCCGTGTATGTTCCTTGTGGGCCTAACCCATGTAGGTATTGAAAGTACAACTCACTCAAATGGATTGCTCCAAATGATCTACATCAACATTGAGCATCTACATCTTCAACACCTACATGAAGTCATCATCGACAAAACCCAAGGTTAGTTCATCCCTCTTAGGGGGGATATCACATCTAGGGGGAGCTTTGCTCTAAGAACTGAGCTAAAGCAACTCTAATGGTGTGAACACATCAATGCTTTATGTAAAAGTGGTAACCCCACTTGTGCTTAAACGATGAGTATGACCTATGATCAAATGTTCTCATTTGACTCCTAAGTCAATATACTCATATATAGATGACCTAGTCATCGCCAATTGCTTGATAGATGCTAGAGTGTTTGTGCAAGTTTTGCCACATACTTCATTTGCTATCTTATTGTGTGAGCATGTTGGTTGCATATTTTCTCCATTTGAGGACATCCATTTGTTGCTTTGATTGTTTGATTTCTTTTCTTTTTGCCAAATGGATGGACAAGAATGCCTAAGAACTCCCTCTAGCTATCTATGCTTTTCTCGTCTCAAACTCTATTCATGCTACATCACAAAGTTTGAACAAGTCAAATTCGGACCCTCCAGGTGAGGAGCACTCGGAGCCACCGATCTGTCAAGGGCTTAAACTTCCAAAACCTCTTAATGGCTTTCGGTCTGACCGATTCATTCTTTTTGGTCTCACCGAAATCATTGAGTTGATCTAGGTTTTCACCTCGGTGCAACCAATTAGAACTGTTTGGTCTCACCGAGTTGCAGTAAATGCTTGCGATTCTGCATCTCGGTGCCACCGAGTCGTTCCACTCAGTCACACCGACAGTGACTGGGTATATATACCGCGGGTTGAAATTTGGAAATTACTCCAAACCGCTCGACCGCGCCTGCCCAGCTCTGCCGCCCCCTTGGTCTCCGGATCATCGTTGTTGCCGCCAGCGTCCTCCTGCTGCTGGTCTCCGCCGCCGTCAACGGGAATCTCCATCGCCATTATCGCCATAGCGAGTTCGTCGCCGAGTTAGGGTACGGACTCGATCTCTTTGTGCTTTCTTTAACTCCGATTCTTGCACAAAGAACAATGCCGAGTTTCTTGCCACGATTGAGATAAATCTATCCACCGAAAACTTCCTCTAGAATAGATTTGACGCAAAAACTTAGGGTTAGGTTTCCGCCGAACTCATCTCGGACCGACCGATCTAAAAATTTCGGTCTCACCGATTTGGCCCATGCCATTGCACATGTACAACTCGATCTGACCGAAGTGTACGAATCGGTGTGACCGAGTTCACTTTCTCTGTGAAACCCTAGCATCTCAGAGTCACTGAACTACATTTCGGTCTGACCGAAACTGTATGTTTAGACTCTGAGTGTGCTTCGGTGTCACCGAGTTTGTCATATTGGTAGCTCCAAAATGCTTTCTGCAGAAAACTAAAGTTAAGTTTTTATCTCAATGTTTTTGCAAAAATAGATGTGCTTTGTGATGCTCATCTACTCTACCTATACCTATCTATTTCACTGGGTCAGTGTCAGAGATGTCAAACAACAGTGATAGTAAGAACAGGTCAGAGGAGCAGGTAAATCACAGTGAGGGCACTAGTCCCTCCAACAGCAGCTATGATGAAGGCAGCAGAAGTACACCCAGCAATTTGCCTAAGGCTGCTACTAGGCAAAGGAAGAAGAGAACCTCAGATTCAGAAGATGAGGATGAGGAGGAGGAGGAGGAAGAGCCAGCTGCACCACCTCCAAAATCTCAGAAGCTCATGGGAGATGCTATCAAGTCTGAGGCTGCCCCATCTAAGCCCAAGACAGCTCCCAAGCCATCTGCCCAAGCTCAAGCTCCAAAACCATTTGCACCCAAGAGATCCACCAGAAATATCCCAGCTGCAAAGAAGAATAAGGCCCCAGTGCCTGAAGCTCAAGAGGATGAAGAGCAGCAAGTGCTTAGGAAGCTAAAACCCAAGATTCCAGATCATGATGACAATCATCCAGTTGCTGAGAATATGAAGTTAAGAAAGGATGCAGGTCTCAGATTGTGGAGACAGACTGATCCATATGCTATAAGGAGAAGAACTGCTGTTGATTATCGCTTTCACACCAAGGAACAACAAGACTTCTATGAGACAGTCTTGCTGGACAAGAAGCCCATTGTCAGTGACATGAGATGGGTTGATTGGAAATTCATTGATGACAATGAGGATTACTTCCCAGGAGTTCATGAGAGTTTCAGAATGAACAGAGTTGACAAGTTTGTTGGTAAAAAGTTAACCAAGTGGAATGATGAAATGGTAATGCAATTCTATTCAACTGCTCATTTCTATCCAGATGGCAAGATTATCTGGATGACTGAAGGCACAAGATATCAATCGTCAATTGCAGAATGGGCCAAGTTGATCAATGCCCCTGAAGAGGCTGAAGAAGACACATATGTGTATGCCAAGCCCAGAAAGGATCACAACTCCATGGCTCACATGTACAAGCCAATTCCAGATGCTGCTTTGGCAACTCACAAGTTTGGATCCATCTATTATCTGCTGTCAGGTCTAACCACGATAAACACTATATTGAGGCACACTCTGTTGCCCAAGTCAGGAGATCATAGGATGATCCGTGGTCACTCAATCAACCTGCTTCATATGTTTGATGTGCCAGAGAAGTTCAAGGTGATGATTTTAATTGTTGAAACTGTGGAGAGAACTGCTGCAGATCAGAAAAGATCGTGTGGATATGCCCCTCACATTCAAATGCTAATCAACTCCAAGATGGGGACAGGGACATATTTTCTTGACAAAGAGCATCTTCCCCTGAGGCCAGACTTTGAGGACCATGAGGTTGTCATGGATGCAGCACATCCTACTTCAGTAGAGGCTCAGGAGAAGCAAGAGAAAGCAAAGGCTGCAAAGACTTCAACAATGCCAGATGCTTCAGGTGTCAATCTCAAGACCAAGCAAGATCAACTCAGTTATCTGCTTGAGGAAACCGTGAGAATAGAGAAAGGACTAGCCACCCTGACTCGAAATCAAGAGAGCCTTGAGAGGATCTTTGAGACCAAACTTCATGATTTAGATGTGAAGGTCACCGAGATTCAAACCACTGTTGTGAAGCTTCAGGAAGAGGTTGAAGACAGGAATGACAGACCTGCCACTGACACTTTTTAGCGTGTGCCAAGGACACAGAGGTCTTCAGTAGTGCTAGTAGTCAGTGACACGAGGACTGCACTCCCAGCACCTGCAGTAACTGCCACTGTTGTACCTCCAATCTCAACTCCTCCAGCTCCTCAGACATGAGCAGAAGCTTTTGCAGACGGACTCCTCTCCACGCCATCTGCGCACACCGGAGCAACCAGCCAGAAGACCACTTTAGGAGCTCCTGGAGATCGTGCCTAGAGTGCCGCATAGCACTATGCATTTTTGAACTTTTTGGTAACTTGTTGCCAAAGGGGGAGAAAGTGTATAGATCATTAGGCTTCGAGAGAGAGAGTGCTTTGCCTTTTGTTGCCTCTCTTGCTACTTGCTACTTGATTGTTTGCTTGCTACTATTTGTGCTTATGTGTGAGATACTCTTATGATCATGTGTTTGATCATATTATGCTTTATTGTGTGCTTGAATGATGATATCTGAATACTTGTGTATGATCAATCATGTTTCCCTTGGTGATGAGTGCATATTGTTTAATTCTATCATTTTGAGCGCTCCACCAAGATGTATGTGACATGGAAGAGTGTCCCATGATCCTAATCGATTGTGCCTTTGCATTCAAAAGCAAATTTTAAATAATGCACAAATTTAGGGGGAGCTCTTACTTATCACATACTTCTCAAAGTGACGATGTATTTCCTTCATATTAGAATTTGTCGAAGCTTTGATCTATATGTTGTCATCAATTACCAAAAAGGGGGAGATTGAAAGTGCAACTAATCCCCGGGTGGTTTTGGTAATTCATAACAACATATAGCTCATTGAACTAATATCCATTCAAGTTAAATATTTCAGAAAGTTCAATGATTGGCATGACATGGACTAGAGATGTGGACCCCTCAAAATGCTAAGGACAAAGATTGGCAAAACCTCAAGACTCTTCATTTCTATTTTAGTGATCCAAGATCACATTGAGTCCATAGGAAAAGCCAATACTACTAAAAGGGGATGAGGTGCTGCATAATGGTCTACTTGCTCAAAATGCCTAGTGATATGCTCCAAAGCCCTCAACCACTTTCTCATTTCCAAATATGTCCAAAACCTAAAGTCAAACTCAGCCCCACCGATTTGATCTATCCGGCGCCACCGAGTTTCTTTGACATAGCCACTGCCAGAAACCCTAATCAATTCGGTCTCACTGATCGGGATCTCGGTCTCACCGAGATGGCAATGCAAACTCTCTGTTCCCCTTCATAACATTTCGGTCTTACCGAAATGAGCGATCGGTCCCACCGAGTTCACAATGCAAACTCTCTGTTTCCCTTCGTGATGTTTCGGTCTTACCAAAATGAGCGATCAGTCACACCGAGTTTGCCTGACCAACTCTCTGTTTAACTCATTGCTGAAATCGGTCCCACCGAGTTCATGCAATCGGTCACACCGAGATGAGGTCTTGCCCTAACCCTAGCACATCGGTTCCACCGAGTTGATCATGTCAGTCCCACCGAGATTCCTAACGTTCACATTTTGAATTAAATCGGTCTCACCGAGTTCTTCTATTCGGTCTGACCGAGTTGGGTCAAATGTGTGTAACGGTTGGATTTTGTGTGGAGGCTATATATACCCCTCCACCCCCTTCCCTACTCAAGAGAGGGCCATCAGATCATGCCTACCCTTCCACTACTCATTTTCTGAGAGAGAACCACCTACTCATGTGTTGAGATCAAGACATTCCAATCCAACCACAAGAATCTTGATCTCTAGCCTTCCCCAAGTTGCTTTCCACTCAAACCATCTTTCCACCATAGCCAAATCTGTGAGAGAGAGTTGAGTGTTGGGGAGACTATCATTTGAAGCACAAGAGTAAGGATTTCATCATCATCACACCATCTATTACCTTTTGTAGAGTGGTGTCTCCTCGATTGGTTAGGTGTCACTTGGGAGCCTCCGACAAGATTGTGGAGTTGAACCAAGGAGTTTGTAAGGGCAAGGAGATCGCCTACTTCGTGAAGATCTACCCGAGTGAGGCAAGTCCTTCGTGGGCGATGGCCATGGTGGGATAGACAAGGTTGCTTCTTCGTGGACCCTTCGTGGGTGGAGCCCTCCGTGGACTCGTGCAGCCGTTACCCTTCGTGGGTTGAAGTCTCCATCAACGTGGACGTATGATAGCACCACCTATCGGAACAACGCCAAAAATCTCCGTGTCTACATTGCGTTTGCCTTCTCCAAACCCTTCCCTTTACCTTCATATGCAACGTTTTACTTTCCGCTGCTACACTCTTAGAATTGCATGTGCAGGTTGATTGCTTGACTTGTGCTAAGTTGCTAAAATCTGCCAAGACATAAAATTGGGAAAAGGCTAGATTTTTATTTGGTCAAGTAGTCTAATCACCCCCCCCCCCCCCTCTAGACCTACTTTCGATCCTACACTAACTATGAAGTCAACCGTAGAATTGCATCCCCCTATCACCCTAAATCTAGTGGTCAAGTTGAATTGAGCAATAGGTAAATAAAATTGATTTTGCAAAAGACCGTTAATAGATCTAGAAAGAATTGTTCTAAGAAACATGACGATGCATTATGGGCTTATAGAACAGCTTATAAAAAATCCTATGGGTATGTCTCCATATAAAATGGTCTATGGAAAAGCATGTCATTTACCTCTTGAGTTATAACATAAGGCATATTGGGCAATTAAGGAACTCAATTATGATTTCAAACTTGCCGGTGAAAAGACGTTATTTGATATTAGCTCTCTAGATGAATGGAGAACCCAAGCTTATGAAAATGCCAAATTGTTAAAAGAAAAAGTTAAAAGATGGCATGACAAAAGAATCCAAAGACTTGAATTCAAAGTGGGTGAGTATGTTCTATTGTACAATTCTCATTTTAGATTTTTTGCAAGAAATTTCACTCTAAATGGGAAGGACCATATATCATCGAAGAAGTTTATCGCTCTGGAGCTATTAAGATCAATAATGCCGAAGGTGGTCAATGGACAAAGAATTAAGCATTATATCTCATGTACGCCTATTAATGTTGAAACTAACATTATTTAAACTATGACAATGTAGGAATACATAAAAGAGACCTTCCAGAACACTCCAGAACCCTGAAAAGGAAGAGGTACGTGATACGATAAGTAAACCGACTCCAAAAACTCCATTACTTTCTGTCAGTTTTGGAATATTAGAAAAAATACAAAAATAAGAAACACCCGAGAAGTCCACCCAGGTGCCCACAAGGCACCAGGGCGCGCCTGCCCCCCCCCCCCCAAGGCGCGCCCTGGTGGCTTGTGGGCCCCTCGTGTGCCTTCCCGGCTCCGTTCTCCTCTGGTATACGTGTTTTGCAAGATAGAAATTCTTTATATATACTCCCGTATGTTTTGACCACCGCATCACGGAAATATCCTCTTTTCTTGTTTCGTGCTATTTTCCTTGACAGATCTGAAAGTATGCCGTCCCAAGACTCAGATGAAGAAAGCTTCGTATCATACTATGTTGCAAATCCAAGGATCTATAGGGACATAGATTCCCATGGATGGACCACAGAAGAAGAGCAAGATGTTAACTCGAAGGAAACGAAGGACACGGGCTCGGATGAAGATGATGTCCCTTTACCGCAACCAGGGGATATGCATGTGGATTTCAAGAAGTCGAGTCTTCCTAACACAGTAAACCCATCTAAAATCCAATTTATCCCTTTCCATCTTCTACAGGAAGACAAGAATACATTGTGTAAGAAGATAGTGGAGCTGGAGCAAGAAATCAGTAGATTGAAGGAAGAAAACTGTGTGCTCAAGCAGAAACTGAAGGACAAGCCCACCACTGCTTCATCACCACCATCACCGAAGAAAGGAACTTGAGTACACGGGTATGGGCACTCCCCTTGGCTTATGCCAAGCTTGGGGGAGGTGCCTCGGTATCGTATCACCATCACTTTTATTAAGTTTACCTATTTTAGTTTGATCCTTAATTATTTCATGATTACTTGAATAAAAGTTTAGTATGATCTATTTTCGAGTGCTAGTTTCATGATCTATCTATCTATGTAATCGAGTTGAGAATTATATAATAAAGAGTACGTAGCTTGAGTTTTTGCTTCTTTACTTTTATGTTTCAATCCTAGCAATGAAAATAATGAAAAAGATCATATACTAATCTTATAGAAAGTAATGACATTACATAAGGAAAAATTGACAAACATAGCATTGATGAATGATCCAATTCATGAAAAAATTAATAAGGGGAGAGAAGATTCACATGCAAATACACTATCTTAGACATCTTTTATGACTGTGAGCCCCCATTAAGTATTTTATGCCAAATTGAAGACTTGGACAAGGAAGACAATGTAATGAATTATGTTTGCTTATATTCACATAGAAGTGTATTGTCATAGATCCTCCAACATGTGGTGCTTGCCCAATATCTTTGCTAGCCAAAAATCCACACCAAGTAGAGATACTATTTGTGCATCCAAAAACCATAAACCCAGTTTCATGTTTTGAGAGTCCACTATACCCACCTATGGATTGAATAAGATCCTTCAAGTAAGTTGTCATCGATGCATAAAGCAATAAAAGTTGCTCCTAAAAAGGTTGTAAGGGAAGGGAAAATAAGTGTTGTACAAACTTGTGATGGCAAAGAAATAAAAGTGACGGACTGCATAATAAAGGTTGCTATCATAAGGGGCAATATAACATGACGTTCCTTTGCACTAAGAGTTTGTGCATCCAAAAACAAAAAGCGCATGACAACCTCTGCTTCCCTCTGCGAAGGGCCTATCTTTTACTTTTATGTATTTACTTTTATGCAAGAGTCAATAGTGTTCTCCTCTATTCCTTTTTAGTTTTCTCTTTTGTAAGCATCATGTGGTGGGGAAAGATCTAGGCACATATATCCAGCTGGATATGAGTGATCATGAGTTATTATTGTTGACATCACCCTTGTGGTGAATAAGTTGGGAGGCAAAATTATAAGCCCCTATCTTTCTAGGGATTTTTATTTCTGTGCCCCTGGTTCCTTAGCTCTACTTATTCATCCCACGCTCTTAACTTTTGCTCACTTTTCCCCACTCCCTTGTCCGAAACCCTCATAAATGGTCATAACGGAGGATGTTGTCGGGTCAAACCATTGATTGTTAGCTCTTACAAGTGGGGCCGCGCTGGACTCTGTCCCCCGTTGGACTTGACGAGTGGGGTTGCATTGAGACATGTCAGATGAGCTTGTCTGAAGGATCCCATTGTCTGAACCTCGAGCCACTACAGCACCACGCCGCTCTGCCCCCTTCGCCGCCGTCGTGCAGCCTCCGCCGCCGTCGTGCAGCCTCCGCCGCCGTCATGCCCTCCACCACTAACCCCATTCCGCCTCCGCCGCTGTCGTGCCCTCCGCTAGATCTACCCCCACATCCCCCTCAGGATTAAGCAACGATGTCAGGGGAGCAGGTTCTCAAGCCCATCGACCGTGGAGAGGATTGGGTCGAATCGGCGGGAGATAATTCATGGATTACACCTAGGTAAGCGTCGTTTCCCCTCTAACTAATTTGTTGATTCATAAATTCGGCCCTATTTGACAGCTAGTTGTGTGAATCGATCAAATTTTGCTGAATTGTTCCCGGCCTAACTGTAACTTTTCCTTATTTGAATCGAATAGGACTGATCTTGCGCTTGCTTTCCGGTTGGCGGTTAGTGTCGTGGATTTGTCATGGCAGATGTCCTTAGTGCGAGGACTTAGTCGTGAGGCCAACGCATCTATGTGGAAGCTTGAGAGGGGTTGATCGGAATCGAGAGATGCGAGGCGAGTTAACACACAAGACAAGGGTTTAGACAGCTTCAGGCCCCGGGAAACATCATTCGGTAATAGCCCTACATGCTGTTTGTGGCTAGGTCTCATTATGCTCATGAGGGAGTTGCTGTATAAGCCGGCTCCCCTTTGTTGTCTCTAGCCTTAGGGATTATCTCCCCCCTTTTTGGGGTGCCCTGTCCCTCCTTATATAAGTTGGAGGGGCGGGTTACATGTGGAGTCCTAATAGGATTAGGACTAGTCTATCTTCTAATACAAACCAGATACAAGTCCGGGTCTTGATTCCTTGTAAGGGAAATATTCCTCATGCCTTTCCTCTTAAACCGGCCCACCATCACATGAACCGGCCTACTGGGCCTTGGACCTTGTCATCCGACTGACCCGTCCGCCGGGTCACCAGTGAGTCGCAATGTTCAGGCGGGTTGCCCGTAAACCACTAGGTCCGGGCGGGTCGCCAGTGAGTCGTCAAGCTCCCGCCGGGTAATACATCCGGCGGGTTACACCGCGGGGTATATCCCCGACATTAGCCCCCAGTTTAGCTTGGATTTATCCATGGTAAACTTATGCTGCAAAATAAACACAAGAACAAATTTGACAGGTTGTGCTCCGGGTTAAAAAGTTTTCCTGAACCGGCACCTGATCATCCTTAAATCCTTGTCATTTCCTCATGAATGCATGTCCATGATCTCATAGAAAATCTCCTTTAGCAGATATATTCAAATTTTGCCAATGCAAAAAATCCGGGCACTTCTTCGAGTTATGATTGCCAAAATTGTCGGTTTGTAAATATTGATAGCACCAGGTCATAATTGTTGGTAACACCAAGTTTGAGAGTGTACCTCCCTTAAATGTCTATCACTTGTAGCCCCCAAGTCTTAAGAAGGGAGCGTAGTAACAGCTTAAGACTTGCTTCAATATAAATGTCGCAACCTTGAAGAATTCCAAGTTGTTCATCTCAATCACTAGTCAAAACTGAATATTCCACATATGTAGCCCCCAAGTGCCGGGTTGTCATGCTTGCAGCAACCTGGGACTTGTAATTGCCTTATGCTCATAAAAACCTCAACCAGTGTAGCCCCCAAGGGCCAGGTCATTATGCAATAGTGAGCAGGGACTTTGTAGATATGATCATGTAGACTTAAGCAGCAACGTGTAGCCTCCAAGGGCCGGCTCAGTA
Organism: Thinopyrum elongatum; assembly: GCA_011799875.1. Taxonomy (NCBI): domain Eukaryota; kingdom Viridiplantae; phylum Streptophyta; class Magnoliopsida; order Poales; family Poaceae; genus Thinopyrum; species Thinopyrum elongatum. The sequence continues at coordinate 463,493,538 of CM022301.1, read as the reverse complement.
AGATAATACTGAGCTGGGACTTTATATATACTTCATTGAAAATAACATCATATGATGTAACCCCCACCATGGGGCTCGAACCCACGTCCACAAGGTTAAGAGCCTTGTGTTCTACCAATTGAGCAGTGGACCCTTCAACATAATGGATTAAGGCTTGTGTACTTTGAATTTTTGACAGGAGCAATTGATAGCCCCCAAGGGCCGGCTCATAACGATGTGATGAGTCGGGTCTTCAATAACGCAAGTAAACAATGACCTTGCATTAGCCACCAAGTGCCATGGTACATGCTGGCAGTGACATGGGACTTGCGTATTTGATGTAATATCAATCTGAATAATGTAGCCCCCAAGTACCGGGTCGTAAGCCTGCAGCGACTCGGGACTATTCCTTCCATTGCAGAATAAATCATATCCATTGATAAAGAAATAATAGCCATTGCGCTGAAGCGACTTTGAAAACCTCAATCATAATACTGGTTATTGATAACCATAATAAAAATCTAGCCATGTTGGCTATTCAAGATTTGAATAATATAATCCGGTGTGAAAACAATCACAAGATGTTGTCCATTGACAAATAAATCCTGAGTTAAATACTCAGTGGCTCTTGGCCGATGGCGACTTAATGCGCATTCATTGTAATCCGGGATTTTTGTAATCCGGCGGTTTATAGCCTTTGTGAAAATCAATAGTTGATAACCCTTTTGAAACACCAATTTCAATCTTTGATGATGGGCTTGAACTTAATCATTTATGTAAGTCATAGCTCTTCAAATCCTGCACAAGAGCTTAAACAACATATTCCCTGGCGACTTAACGTCAAAAGCCAGGGCGGGTAACAACCCAAACATAACATAGTTTTATGCAATTATGGAAAAGACTAGAATTAAGGCCATTCAAGCCTAAACATACTGGCAACTTAAAGTTAAAAGCCAGGGCGGGTTATCAGACCTCGCATATTCATATAACCAGGAAAACATACCTGTAGGATTGATTTATATTGCTGGATTACATTGCCATACCCAGTGAAGGTAACAATCCAATGATTTATAAGCGCATGATTCCAATGGCGCAATTCAAAATATACTGGCGACTTAATGTCCAAAGCCAGGGCGGTTTACCAAACCCAAAATATTCATACCATTATTGAAAGACATACATGTAGATTAATACCATGGTGATGCCGTGATAATTATAATCCGGGGCCAGTATCAACCCGGAGTCATGAAATATCATCATTTTGATTGCTCAAGGCAAAATATATCCCGGCGACTTAAAGTCTGCTATCAGGGCGGGTTACCAAACCCAATATGCTCAATTATAAGTCATATAATTAAGGCTACAAGGCCTCAATATCAAGTGCCAAACCATCGTGCACTTTTTGCTTGCATAACACTGCTGATCCGCCATTTGAAGATCTGCCACTTATGCTTATGATATCATCAATTATGCAGGTCAGATTTATCATTTTTCCTGCACACAAACAGATCACAAGTGCCCTGTGATATTTATGCACATTGCCGGCTTACCATGTCAGCAAGGGTAACAGCCCAGCGACAAAGCACAACAATGTTCAATTTATTCATACTACCGGCTTATCACGCCATCGCAGCAAGGGTTAACATCCCAAAGCTTAGAGCACAACACTCAAGCAGATAATTATTATACACTGGCGACTTAAAGTCCAAAGCCAGGCCGGGTTAATAAACTCCGGATAAGTTCACATATAAACCATAAGGCAACATAGCCCTCATCGGTTTTCAATCACGTATTAATATGTCACAAGAGATGAACTTCAAAAAATATTCAAATCAAATATAAATCAAAAAACAAGGCTTTCATAGGCCGTCAAGCCTCAAAGTCAAGTGATGTTCAAGGGCCGCACAGCCGCTGAGTTAAACCTTCATTCAAACCTTATAAGCCGGGCCTCACATGACCAATCGCCGTTTTAACTTTGACAAGTTCAGGGTCTTTATAAGATTGACTGTCAAGAGTACGGCGAGTCATTCCAGGATTACCTGGGCGGAGTGGCAGACTTACAAAGGCAGGATAACCCGGATTTTTTGGTGAATACACCTGGTGTCCAAGCCTATTACCAGGGTCAACAAAGCTCTTGTCCATTAACAAAAGAGCCCCCAAGTAATATTTCATTCCAGGCATACAAGCCGGACCAATAGGGTAGTCATAGCTATACTCAATGAGCAGGAAGCCCCCAAGTAATTTTTAACAAGCCATCAAGGCAGGTTACCTATGTTTGAACTGCACATTATAGCAAGTTCTCTTTGGTAACAATACAACTTGGGCAGAAAACCTCAAATTATTTGCAATCAAGGCGTACAAGCCAGATCAGTAGGGTAGTCATAGCTATGCTCAATGAGCAGGAAACCCCCAAGTATTTTGTAATCATGGCGTACAAGCCGGATCAAGAGGGTAGTCATAGCTATGCTCAGTGAGCAGGAAGACTCCAAGTGATCAATAATGTGATAAGCCAATAAGGCAGGATACCCATGTTTGAACCGCGCATCATGGCAGCAAGTTCTCTTTGGCAACCTTTAATTTTTCTGAGAACTCGAACTTGCGAGAGATGGATTCTTTTTAACTGGAATTGTAAACCGTATATTGAGAGCTTCAAAGCTTTGTGAGAGACAGATTTCCCTTGAGCCGGATTTTAAACCGGAATCCTTCATTTTAAGCCGGAAATTTTCTGACGGCCTTTTAAATTTTCATTAATATGTCAGTAGCCTCCAGGACCGGGTTATCTTTCCTTCAATGACCTGGAGTTCTTGAATTCACTGAAACCGGCCAATTATGCTGAGTCATGTCATTGTAGCCCCCGAGTCTCAAGACGACTCGAGGAGTTGGCTTGAGATTCTCCATACTTGACCGTGATGTAAACTGGTCAGTTGAGCAGCGGAACGCTGTAATTTATGTAAACCAGAAGCTTGAAACGAGTTGATGATCCTCGCAATGCTTGTTATACACTCCTGGTATGAGTCATTCAACAAACTCAGTGACATGACGGTCACTTTTGCAGCAGACAATTGTCCTGCATCAAAAAATATCACAAGCCGGAGTACTTGTTCTCTAAAGAATAAAATATGCGTCAATGAATATTGATTGGACAGACTTCACCTGATTTGTCCGGAAGCTATGGCAGGGACCAGCGAGCCAGGGCGGCTCAACAAAGCTGACCGGCGACTCAATACACCCCCGGCGGCTTAGGCAGACCGGCGACTTAATAGGGCCCCGGCGGCTCAGCGCGGCAGGGGCGGCTTAGGCTCAACGTGGCACGTCCGTGGCCGGTCCCTTCACATTAAGTATTTTATTTCACATTCACTCTGCGGTGGATTGCCTTTGGTTGAACCGTGGCAATATCATGCACTAGTATTCGTGCCTTCATTTTGATGGCAGACCAGGCCCCAATTTGACTGAACTTTCATATGTGCAAGCACCATCCCAGCAGTATAAATACAGAGGTTTGTACTGTACGTTCATATCAGGTGAATCACGACCATGTAGAATTATATTCTGAAATTGGGTCGACCGGATTTTCTATTGATGCCTGTGACATGTCAGAACTTCTTTGGCCATCAGTTGATCTGCGAACATTCTTGGAATCCTGGACTTTCCTCTTTTGACACATAATCTCAAACTTAAGCCAATATCATAAACACCCCATCAATGAGCAGTACTCAGCTTGTCCCCCAAAGCATCAGCCAAGATATCAAGCTTGTTTAATAGGTGCCGCTTTAACAACTTCTGCGCAATTGAAGCCACAATCGAACCTAGTATGGCACGCTCTTGGGAATGTCAGGACAAATTAGCCCCCAAGCTGAACACAACGATATTATTGAACTCCTTCAGATTTTAACACTGATGGTTAAAATTGAGTAACCAGGTTGTGCGTACTTATCCTCAATATCTGATTTTATCTTTAACAGGTAACGTTGAAAAGCCACTGTCAAAAAGCCCAAGGCGGCTCGAAACCAGGGGCGGTTCAATGGCAGGTGGCCTTGCCAACAGCGGCGGCTTGAGGCCGCAGAGACGGCGCGTTGCTCGCTGGGTGGCTAGACGGCTGCTGCGAGGCAAATCCATGGCGGCGGCTTAGCGCAGGCAAACCCGCAACAGTGAGGCGGAGGCGATTTAAGGCCATGGCGAGTTAGAAGAACGCGTCGGCGAGTCAAGACCACGGCCGCGGGGCGGCTCAGAGTCGGACGGCGGCTCTCCAGCGTGGCACGGCTGAGACTTGACAAGGCGGAGGCTCGGCAACTCGGAACAGAGGCACACGAGGCGGGTTCGCGGGAGAGGTTCAAGCAAGCCACGGCGGGCACTCGAGACGGAACGGCAGTTCGGCGATTTGACGCAGCGGAAGGCCGCGGCGGCGACGCTGTTGCGGTCGAAGCACAGGGTGCGGTTGGTGGCCCCTGAGCGGCGACTCGGCCGTTTGGTGGTTTAACCACTGCGGCCGAAGAGGCGAGGCGCGACCGGCGGAGGAGGCAGCAGAGGTTGAGCGAGACTGGTCGCGACTGCAGCGGAAGCAGAGGGAAAACGGAGCGGCGGCTTGAGGCCGGCCATGGCAGAATCCGAGTCAGACCCCCGTTTCAAATCCTCATCCTGGTCGATGTCAGTGTGGCTGTCCATGTCCGTGTCTTCCAGGTCGTAATCTCCCCTTTTTTTTATCTCTTTGATTTCCGTGTCCATACTGATACTAGCACTTTGGCACGATTAGCAGTTCCTCCCCATTCTTTTTTCTTCAAACCTGAATCCTAGACCCCGTAGAAAATTCTTCTGAATCCAAATCATAATGTCGGGGACTGCTCTTTATACTTAATCCTTCCTCGAAGTTTATGCGTGTACAGTGTCTGTACTAGTTGATGTCTCTTCACGCGCAGGAGCTGGGGAATCCATCCGACTTTGTTTTTTGCATTGATAAGCACTTGGACCCTTGATCCCTGTGCGTGTGCTAGGTCAACCCAGAGACTTTCACGAGGCCGCAAGCCGCCGCCGTGCTTGACACGTGATTACTCCCGAGTAGCGACGGATTCGGACGGTTGTATTTGAAGTAGCGACAGCAATTTCGCAGATTACCATAAAGTGGCGGCTTATCTCGGCGGATCGGCGGTGCGGCAGCGCACAGCTGAAAACATCTCCTACCGGTTTTTGGCAGGCTGTAGGACGTGGCGATGCATAGATGCAACCCTAAATTTTCTCGTTCTCAATCTTGTATATCCTGGCTCCAAAGTTAATCATGTTCCCGATCACAAAACAATGAACTTGCCGGCTCTTCCTCATCTGACGAAATCGTGAGCTCCTCGATCCCCAGGAGAGATCCCTCCGAGAACTCAACACCACCGTACGCAGGCCCCACGGCGAGCGCCAACTGTCGTGGATTTGTCACGGCAGATGTCCTTAGTGCGAGGACTTAGTCGTGAGGCCAACGCATATATGTGGTAGCTTGAGAGGGGTTGATCGGAATCGAGAGACGCGAGGCGAGTTAACACACAAGACAAGGGTTTAGACAGCTTCGGGCCCTGGGAAACATCATCCGGTAATAGCCCTACATGTTGTTTGTGGCTAGGTCTCATTATGCTCATGAGGGAGTTGCTGTATAAGCCGGCTCCCTTTTGTTGTCTCTAGCCTTAGGGATTATCTCCCCCCTTTTTGGGGTGCCCTGTCCCTCCTTATATAAGTTGGAGGGGCGGGTTACACGTGGAGTCCTAATAGGATTAGGACTAGTCTATCTTCTAATACAAACCAGATACAAGTCCGGGTCTTGATTCCTTGTAAGGGAAATATTCCTCACGCCTTTCCTCTTAAACCGGCCCACCATCACATGAACCGGCCTACTGGGCCTTGGGCCTTGTCATCCGACTGACCCGTCCGCCGGGTCACCAGTGAGTCGCAATGTTCAGGCGGGTTGCCCGTAAACCGCCAGGTCCGGGCAGGTCGCCAGTGAGTCGTCAAGCTCCCGCCGGGTCATACATCCGGCGGGTTACACCGCTGGGGTATATCCCCGACAGTTAGGATGGAAGTTAGTGTACTGCGCGGTAGAAAACCGCATATGATTACTGGATTTTTCTATCCAAAGGTGGTAGAAACAAGTATGTCGTTCAAAGATTTGCTCGCGGCGCTCCAAAATTCTTCATATGGGTGGAGCCCTGCCGATGCTGTTGAACTGAAATTTTCCAGCAGTACCGTGCAAAAATTTCTCCCACTAACTTGCGATGAGCATCTTGGATTGCTCTTTACTTTGAATGCTGAAAGCCGCTTCGGTAAAATCCTTATCGAGGTGCTTCAGCCACGCAATGAACATGACAAGGAGAAGGTTGTTCAGAAATCTTCTGTCTATGCTAATAGCAAGCGCCTCGACACTCCTTGTAGGTCGAAACCAAGCAAAGCTAGTGGTTCTGAAAGTCACAATATGTTGGTTGCCGCTTCTTGTGCCGCTTCTCCTGTGGCTGCTGCAGCCGATGTAGAGCAAGATGCGGAGCCAGACAAAGAGGTGCCTCGAAATGATGATGAGGATGAGCATATGTTCCCTGATCTTGTAGATATTGTCAGTAAACAAGCAATGGAAGATGAATATCAGGAGGAACCTATCAGCCGTGCTAGATTTGATGACACTGATGATGAAGAGAGGCAGGAGAACATCGACAGCCTAGTTTTAGATGAATATGATGGTGAGGACATGCTAACAATTGAGTGGAACAGGGAAGATCCTCAGCTAGTTGTCGGCACCATATTCCAGTTGATGGTGGATTGTCGTAATGCAGTGACTACATATTGCATTCTCACTGAAAATACATGTGATTGATAGGAGTGAGCCAAAAAGGTTCACTGTTCATTGCCCATATGATAGGTGTAGATGGAGGTTGCATGCATCACATATGTTGAGGAGCAAGTTCATTCAGGTTTGTGTATTTCAGTTTATACTGATTCATTTTATTTTCAGATCATTGTGTAATGTTTTCTAACAATATTTTGTTTGGGTCCCATTTTGTTTCAGATAAAAAAGAACCCACACTAGCACACTTGTCCATCTGGAGGGGGAGGAGGGAAGACTAAAACAAAGCTAGCAAAGACTAGGTGGGTGGCAGATGCAATTTTGGATTGGTTGAGAGAAACACCAACACTTGGTCCAACAGCACTCCATGGGAAGCTATTTGAGAAGTACAAGATTGATATACCTTACATGAGGATTTTCTATGCTAAGGAAATGGCTCTTGACAGGATTAATGGTCCTTGGAATGAGAGCTTTCAGTTGCTCTACACATTTAAATCTGAAGTGGAAGCTACTAGTCCAGGGAGTGTTGTAGAGATTGACAAGCATATAGTTACATACAAAATAAAAGGGAAGTCATTTCAGAAGGAGTGCTTCAGGAGGGCTTTTGTTTGTTTCAAGGCTTGTTGGCAGGGGTTTCTTGATGGTTGCAGGCCCTATTTGGTTGTTGATGCAACTGCTTTGAATGGAAGGTGGAGAGGACAACTAGTCGCAGCTTCTGCAGTTGATGGACACAACTGGCTATTCCCAGTTGCATTTGGTGTGGTGGAGGCAGAGTCTGAGGAAAGTTTGGTCTGGTTTCTGCAGCAGTTGCGCAACCTTATAGGTACACCCCCAGGTTTAGCTATACACACAGATGCTTGCAAGGGTTTGGAGAGTGCGGTGGAAATTGTATTCCCTGGAGTGGAGCATAGGGAATGTATGCGACACCTAGCGCGGAATTTCAGAAACAAATTCAAAGGTAAAGTTTATGATGAGAACTTATGGCCAGCATCATACACATGCAGTGAGAGGAAGCATGAGCATCATTTGAGAGTGTTGTATGCTCACAATCCTCTGGTGAAGGAGTACCTAGATGCACATCCTGGAAAGTTATGGTCAAGAAGCAAATTCAAAGAAATCTGCAAAGTAGACTATGTGACCAGTAACCTAGCAGAGTGTTTTAATGCAAAGATCAAGTCATTGAAAGGGCTTCTGATATGGCAAATATTTGATAAGATCCGGCAGATGATCATGATAAAGATGGTTCTTCTCAAAAGAATTGCAGAAACAGAATATGTTGGCCATCTTATGCTCCCATCTCTTATTAAGTCATTGCATGACAAGGCAAGAGGACTGAACATGAAATGCATTCGAGCGGCGACACACAAGGCTGAGGTAACATATACTGATAGTAAAAACAGGGAATGGAGATATCCAGTTAACCTAGCAACTAGGGAATGCAGTTGTAGGCAATGGCAGCTCCGCTGGAAGCCATGCATACATGCCCTACATCTGATGACTATTATAGGTGGTGAAGATGGTGAAGTTGGTCAATACATCTCTGAATATTTTTCTGTTGCCAAATTCAGGGCTGCTTATGCTTCCAATGTGCCTGCACTCTTGGGAAAAAACCAATGAAACATAGTAGATCCAGGGTTCAAACTACATTCTCTTGTACTAACTAGACCGCCAGGAAGACCAAGGAAGAACAGGATCAGAAGAGGTGAAGAGGGTCGTGTAAAAAGACAACGTAAGTGCAAAAAATATGGAACCCTAGGGCACATTGCTAGGCTATGTACCAATCCAGTGGATGCTTCATTTGGAGAAGAGGGACAATGGGCAACAACAAATGTAGAGGAGAATGCAGCATTAGAGCAGATTGAAGCTAATACAGAGGAGAATGAAGCAGCAAAGCAGATTGCAGCTAATTCAGAGGAGAATGAAGCAACTGAATTAGCACTGCCGGCAGCTTGGTATGTGTGCAACAACCTTCCCTTTTTTGTGCATTTCTTCTCTTTTTATCAATGGTGTATAATCTTTTTTCTGTTTGACCTAGCTCTAGGAAAATTAGAGGAAAATGAGAGAAAAGGCCAAGAGAGAAAGAATTAGAATATGAAGCCATGGCCTATGAAGGTTTTTAACCCCGTCAACTAGCCAGTGCAAGTTCTCCGTCAGCACCTCGATAGCCACCACCCGAAGTGAAGATCAGAAGGAAGAAGAAAAAGGTGGATATCCCACCTAGGGAAACCAGGAGCAAGGCTATTAAGTCGTCTCGGAACACAAGGAGCAAGGCAAATATGTGAACTTCGAACGTTGAATGCAAGTTGCAAACTTTGAACTTTAAGGATTTGTACTAAGGTTTCTGTCGTCAATTTGAACAATTATGAAAACTTGTAAGGTTTAATAATGCTATTCGTACTTTGATGTGAAATTTGAGGCAAAATTTGAATTTTAGGCAGAATTTGAAATTTAAGCAAAATTTGAATTTGCGCCAACACTTGATCTCTGATCTATGGTGTGATGTTGCAATGTTTGCTGAACTATTATAAACGTTAGGTGATCAATCCGATCTCTTTTGTGTGGTAAAACTTATAGTCATGGGAAATGTGCTGCAAATGTGCTCTGAAGCTAGGGTAAACTTCCCCATTTGTAATCAAGTATTTTTTGGACCTACTCTAAATGAGCCACATATTTTTTATTAACACCTATTCAATCTATATAGTGTAGATTCGAAGACTCACTATTTATTGAATTAATCTTCATATTTTTACATTTTTTTAAATAATGTGATTTAATAGAAACCCATTAAAAACACATTTAAAATATGAAAAAGAAAAACTAAGTTCAGATCCTTCTTATTCACTTTGAAATGAAGCTTTGGTGATTTTTTTGATTTTTTTTATTTTTCGAAACCCTACATTCTTTCCTTGAATTCTCTACAACGTTGTACGTGATAGCTCATATGTGTGAAGGTTTTTTCATGAAAATATCCATAGAACAAGTTTATGATTTTTTTTGTTGGTAACATGTCACATAAGACAACATTGTGCGCATGTTTTATATTTTTTGATTTTTTTAAAATAATGGTGCTCATTTGACCACGATCATGCCTGCTAGGTTTTTTTTAAATGACCGTAGACCAACTTTAGTATTTTTCCTTGGTAGTGTGTCTTATAAAACGACGATTTGCGAAGGTTTCATATTTTTGGATTTTTTTTAAATTAGTTATGCTCAGTTGAATATTGGTCAAACACTAGATAACCCCGTTGACCAACTCAAGACCCCTCTAAACCCCATGGGGTTTCGCCTAACCCTAGCGCTGAACATCAGCTGTCCGATCATACCCTAGCGCCAAGCGACAGCCCTCAGATATGGTCTTCTAGAAGGAATTCTGAGGCCAGGCTGCGTGCAGGCTCCGCACCGTTGGATCACAAGGACGGCTCCGCATCGTTGGATCCTTGGGCGATCCGCGAGAGGCGATCCGCGAGGCGTTGGTTGTGCTCGCCCACCATTGCCTCCCCTTTCTTCTTCTTCTTCTTCTTCTTCTTCTTCTTCTTCTTCTTCTTCTTCTTCTTCTTCTTCTTCTTCTTCTTCTTCTTCTGCGGCGACCAGAGGAGCCACTCGTCAGCTTCTTCTTCTCCAGCGACTAGATATGTCGAGCTCCACTTCAGCCTCCCGCCCCTCATGGCCCCGGTATGGTCCACTGCCCATGGAGCGACGTCCTGACTACCCACGCACCGCGCCACTGAAAAGGTTGACTTCGAGGGAGGACAAGAATGGCAACTTTAGGCGCGAGTTCATGAAATGCGAGAGCAAGCGAGAGGGGCAGGTTAGATCTCATGATTTTTCTCTGACCCTTTCTTTTTCTCTTTGCTTCTAATTCTTTTTCATTGGATCTGAGATTTAGGGTTCATGATTTCGTTTCAGATCATGAAGAAATGCACACATTTTGAATGGTTGGATGACTATGTTCGGAGGCTTCAAGGGGAGGGCTTGCTTCAATTCAATGGGGCCGCAACCCAGGAGCTCAATCTGCCATCAGCCACTCGGAATTTGGTCTCTGAAAGTGCTGCTCCGACAGTTGGGGATGCGGATCCGAAGGGGGAATTAAAGAAGATGAACAACAACTTGAGGCAGATGATTCAATTGAACAAGCAGGCGAATCTGATAGCTTTAGGATTTTATTTTTGTATAGTTGCTCTAGGACTTGCTTACTTGTTGGTCATCACTTGTTAGAGATGTTATTTGTGTCGTGTCATGTGCTCTACGATTTGCTTAAGGGTTTGTGGATCATGTGCTCTCTGTGTTGCTTAATTTATGGATCATGTGCTCTCTGTGTTGCTTAAACTATGTCTCTATCTCCATCTCTCAATCTTTGTAGGTGTTAGTTTTTGACACTTTCAGTTTCGTCAGACAACACCGAGGGCAAGAGAAAAAAAGCATAGTTCTTAGGCCCAAAATGAAACCAAGCTCTGGTTGGGCCGTCGCATTGCGTTGACTGTCGAAGGCCGACAAAGATTAAAGAGGCCTAGAAAATAGGGCATGCACTGGCTCTATTTTTTCCCTTTTTTTTGCTTGGTTGTTTTGATTGCACCTACAGAGATTGAGTGCACGTTGGTTACATTACAAAAATAGGTTACATCATTTGAAATTACACAACAATTGATATTGCCACCAACAAGTCAACAATTAGCGTTTTGTTTCATGCAATATGGCCACCAACAAGTAAAAAATGGGCTACCCTTCAAAAATTATTTTCATCCTGCCAAATGACCACAAACTATTCAAAAATTAGCTTCTTTTTGTTCATACAATATAGGTATCCTACAATATATATGGCCACCAACAATTCAAAAAAATTATTTTCTTTTTCTTTTTCTTCTTCTTTTTAACATCAACATGGCTCATTTTTCTAGATTTAGTTTCCTTTTTGACACCTCAACTAGTCCATTAGCCGCCCGTGCCAAAACTTGGAACCAATAAAACCTATAATATAAGGGCCAAAATTATTTTCATCATGCCAAATGGCCACAAACTATTCAAAAATTAGCTTCTTTTTGTTCATACAATATAGGGAATAGGGCCACCAACAATTCAAAAAATTTAGCTTTTCTCCTTCTTCTTTTCAACATCAACATGGCTCATTTTTCTAGCTTTAGTTTCCTTTTCGACACCTCAACTACTCCATTAGCCACGCGTGCCAAAACTTGACCCTAAAATATAAGGGCCAAAATACAAATATTACACAACATGAATATAACAAGCCGAATGGGCTACCCTCCAACATTTTTACAAGGCTAACTGATAATCCCCAAGTGCAAGGAATCATCGTAGCAATTTCCAAAGGTGGAAGTGATAAGTATGGAGTGTCGAACCCACAAGGAGCTAAAGGTAAGATCAATATTCTCTCAAGTCCTATCTGCCACTGATACAACTCTACGTACACCGAACGTTTGCTTCCATCTAGAAACGAGAAATAAAACTACGTTGTGGGTATGAAGAGGATAACTTTGCATGATATCGGAGAACTAAAATATAAAAATAGGTGATGTTAATATAAAGTTAGAATATATTACTATATATTATAAATAGTGAGTGTGGAATAATGGTGGATCGGTGTGCGGAATTATCCTAGGCAATTGTTAACAAGATCGGTAGTCGTTATTGCAATTTTATATGAGGGAGAGGCATAAGCTAATATACTTTCTCTACTTGGATCATATGCACTTATGATTGGAACTCTAGCAAGCATCCGCAACTACTAAAGATCATTAAGGTAGAACCCAACCATAGCATTAAAGTATCAACTCCCCTTTATCCCATACGCAATAACCCCCTTACTCGGGTTTAAGCTTCTGTCACTCTAGCAACCCACTATAAGCGAATCATGAACGTATTGCAACACCCTACAGCGGGAATCCTTCATGTGTGCGCGGCATAGAAGGCACCATAGGACAGCACCGAAATAAAACATACAACTCAAACCAATCTAGATCATCAATCAACCCAAAAGACAAAAGAAATCTACTCAAAACATCATAGGATGGCAACACATCATTGGATCATAATATGTGGCATAAAGCACCATGTTCAAGTAGGGGATTACAGCGGGGTGCGGGAGAGTGGACCGCGTAAAATAGATGAGGAAGGTGATGAAGATGGTGATGTTGATGAAGACGATCACCGCGGCGATGGTTCCCCCGGCGGTACTCCAGCGCCACCGAGAGAGAGGGGGAGAGAGTCTCCCCCTTGTGCTTCCTCCTCCATGGCCTCCCCCCTAGATGGGGAGAGGTTCTCCCTCTGGTCCTTGGCTTCCATGGTGATGATGGCCCCCTCCGGGATCCTCCTCCATGGCCTCCGGTGATGATGGCCCCCTCCGGCAGGGTGCCCGAGAGGGCCTAGATTGATTTTTCGTGGCTACAGAGGCTTGCGGCGGTGGAACTTCTGATCTAGGTTTCTTTTTGCAGTTTTCTCTATTTATAGGAGTTTTTGGCATCGGGGACAAGTCAAGGGGGTCCGCGAGGCGGCGGCAAGGCAGGGGGCGCGCCCTAGGGGGAGCGCGCCCCACCCTTGTGGCTGCCTCGGGACTCCTCTCTGGTATCTTTTCGCTCCGGTATTTTTTATATTTTCCAAGAATATTCTCTGTAAATTTTCATCTCATTCCGAGAACTTTTATTTCTGCACAAAAAAATGACACCATGGTAGTTTTGCTGAAAACAGCGTCAGTCCGGGTTAGTTCTAATAAAATCATACCAAAAACCATATAAAATTGTTGTAAACATGGCATGAATACTTCATAAATTATAGATACATTGGAGACGTATCAGCATCCCCAAGCTTAATTCCTGCTCGTCCTTGAGTAGGTAAATGATAAAAGAAATAATTTATGAAGTGTGAATGCTAGGAAGTGCACAAGTTTGATCAATAATAATTTCAACCACTTTTTCTAGCATCATAACAGTAGCTCATATCATAAAACTTCTCATGATCAAGTAACAAGCTATTCTCATGTTAAAGTATAGACCATAAACTTTCTTGAAAACTAACAAACTATGTTCTCAGTCATCAAACAATTGCAATTCATCTTATTTCAGGAAGGGTCTATGTAAGAGCTTTGATTTAGCAAATTCCACATACTCAACTATCATATAGTCTTCCATGATTGCTACCACTCAAAGCATATTTTTAGAACAAATAGCATCCGTCGAACACAGAGAAAGATAGGGTCTTAATGTTTCGCCTCCCAACTCATTTACCATATAGATAATTGTCAACAATAATAATTCATGGTCAAATATATTTGAATGGCCATATATGCTTGGATCTACCCCACCACATGATGCTTGTCAACTAAAGAATAATTGAGGTTGAAATAAGAAGGAATACTATTGACTCTTGCATAAAAGTAAATACGTAAAAGCTAGGCCCTTCGCAGAGGGAAGCAGAGGTTGTCATGCGTTTTTTTTATTTTGGATGTACAAACCCTTAATGCAAAGGAACGCCACGTTGTATTGCCCTTTGTGATAGCAACCTTTATTATGCAGTCCGTTGCTTTTATTTCTTTACTATCACAAGTTTGTACAACGCTTATTTTCCCTTACAATAAAAGATCAAACATATTTAGGAGCAATTTTTATTGCTTTTTGCACCGATGACAACTTACTTGAAGGATCTTATTCAATCCATAGGTAGATATGGTGGACACTCATGGCATGAAATGGGGTTTAAGGGTTTTGGATGCACAAGTAGTATCTCTACTTAGTACAAATTTTTGGCTAGCAAAAGATCCTAAGCAAGCACCACATGTTAGAGGATCCATAACAATATAACTTCTATGCAAATATACCCAAACATAACTCATTACGTTGTCTTCCTTGTCCAACTTCAACTAATTTGCTCAAGTTTGAAAATAATAAATGGGGCTCACAATCATAGAAGATGTCCAAGATAGTATATTTATATGTGGAATCTCTCTTCCTTCAATATTCTTTCATGAATTGTTCAAGTGACCAATGCGGTGTTTGCTAACTTTCAATAAGTTTTACCACCTATACTTCATATATGTGAAGTAATTACTCCCCATGGGATAAGCATATGAATCATATATAATTTTAGATTTATGATATTCAATTCATTCAACCATTTACTCATAGGATAAAAGTGAAGCACGAGAGTAAATGACAAAACTACTCCCAAAAAGATATAAGTGAAGATCAATGAGTAACCCAATAGTTAAATAGCCATGTGAGGACTCTCTCCCATTCAAGATTTCATATCCAATGATTTTATTCAAGAAGCCAGTAAAATAAAATAAAATGATATTCTAAGGATAGCACATATCATGTGAAGAGGCAAAAACTTAGGCTCAACCGAGACTAACCGATAATTCTTGATGAAGAAAGGTGGGATGCCTACCGGGGCATCCCCAAGCTTAGATGCTTGAGACTTCTTGAAATATTAACTAGGCATGCCTTGGGCATCCCCAAGCTTGAGATTTTGTGTCTCTTTAATTCCTTTTATATCACGGTTTCCCTAAATCTTAAAAACTTCATGCACACAAAACTCAACAAGAACTTGTGAGAAAAGTTAGTATAAATCAAATGCAAAACCTTATCATTCTCTACTGTAACAAATCACTAAAATTATTATTTAACATTGCATACTAAATGCCTCTACATATTTAATACTCCTATCCTCAAATAGAACCATTAAATAAGCAAACATATGCAAACAATGCAAACATAACAGCAATCTGTCCAAACAGGATAGTCTGTAAAGAGTACAATTTTACTCATACTTACCTAAATCCAAAAATTCCGAAAAATTACCACACTTTATAAAATTTGTTGTTACTCATTTTGTAAAAAAAATTCAAGATTTATCATGTTCTGAATTTCCAGAAGAATTCAGAAAATGATAGAAAACTTTCTGTTTTCGAAACAGCAACATATAGACTTGCAAAATAAGCATGGTAAAGGCTATACTTGACATTTTTATTGAACTAAAAGATGAAAAACATTATTATAAATAACATAAAGCAAATAATAATAAAATAAAATGACGCTCCAAGCAAAACTCATATCATGTGACGAATAAAAATATAGCTCCAAGTGAGGTTACCGATAATGTTGAAGACGAATGAAGGGATGCCTTCCGGGGCATCCCCAAGCTTAGTTGCTTGGATATTCCTTGAATATTACCTTGGGGTGCCTTGGGCATCCCCAAGCTTAGGGTCTTGTCACACCTTATTCTCCTCATATCGATTTCTCACCCAAAACTTGAAAACTTCAATCACACAAAACTTAACGGAACTTCGTGAGATGGGTTAGTATGATAAAACAAATCATTCACTTTGGTACTGTCAAGACAAGATTCAAAATTTTTATCATATGATACCTACTGTACCCTATAATTTCTACAATTTATATAGAGCAATATAAGCCATAGAAACTAGGAAACGAGCAAACTATGCATCAAAAACAGAATATGTCAAAAACAGAACAGTCTGTAAAGATCTGAATTAAGCTCATACTTATGTCACTCGAAAAATTCTGAAAAATTAGGAAAACGTAGGCAATTTGTATATCAATGAACTTTAAAAATTTCAGAATTTTTTCGCCTTCCAGTAAAATATAAGAATTTCTGTCCTGGACGCAAAAGTTTCTGTTTTTGCACAGAATCAAGTCAACTATCATCCACACTATCCCAAAGGCTTTACTTGGCACTTTATTGAAACAAAAGCTATAAAAGATGATTACTACAGTAGAAAAATAATGAGAACACACAAAAACAGTAGGGGTAAATATTGGGTTGTCTCCCAACAAGCGCTTTTCTTTAAAGCCTTTTTAGCTGGGCATGATATTTTAATGATACTCTTTCAAGCCCAATTCCGATGATACTTTTATTCATACTCTAAAAGATATAAGTTAAGTTCATGGAGCATTCTACAATTAATATAGATTTACCAATATCCAAGCTCAAAATATATAAGTGAAGCACACGAAGCATTCTATAAAGCCGTACTCAAAAGATTTAAGTGAAGCACATGAAGCATTCTATAAATCAATGAAGGACTATCTCATACTAACATGGTGCAATAAGGAAAAGAAAAGAAAAATAAACACAAAAGACGCATATCATGTGAACAAAACAAAAACCGAGGTATACCAATAATTGTTGAAGAAGAAAGATGAGATGCCAACCGGGGCATCCCCAAGCTTAGATGCTTGAGTATCCTTGAAATATTTACTTGGGGTGCCTTGGGCATCCCCAAGCTTGAGCTCTTGCCTCTCCTTATTCTTCTCATATCGATAACTCCTCGATCTTCGAACACTTCATCCACACAAAACTTAACAAAAAACCTTGTGAGATCCGTTAGTATAATAAAGCAAATCACTACCTTTAGGTACTGTTGTAAACTCATTCCAATTTCATATTAGCATTATATCTACTGTATTCCAACTTCACCATGGTTCATACCCCCCGATACTACCCATAGATTCATCAAAATAAGTGAACAACATATAGAAAACAGAATCTGTCTAAAACAGGACAGTATGTAGCAATCTGGAAACTTCGTATACTTCTGTAACTCCACAAATTCTAAAAAAATAGGACAAAATAAAAAATTTACATAGAAGTACTGTGTAAAAATTTCAGAAACTTTTGTTGTTCCAGTAAAAAATGTAAAATCACGCACTACAGCCAAAGTTTCTGTTTTTGCACCGCACATAGCAAACAAGCAATCTAAACATCATAAAGCCAAACCATAGCACATTATTTTTATATACAATGGATATATACAAGGGGATAATTATTTTTGAGAAACTACCATGAAAAATTCTACATTATTTCCATGAGCATGAACACAAGTGTTCAAGGTCGACCCTCACTTCTCCAATGCATAACCTTCTAATCACTTCTCTTTTTGAAAAAGTTTTTAGGCATAAGAGGCAAGTAATTTTTTTTGTATTTTGCATTATTTAAAAAAAAATGTTTGTTTCACCCACAACTAAAGAAAACAAAAACAAAAGGAAAACAAAATCTACTTAGTGAAGAAAGCAAACAAGCACACATGAGAATATCAACCCCACGCTATTGCTCCCCGGCAACGGCGCCAGAAAAGAGCTTGATAATCCCCAAGTGCAAGGAATCATCGTAGCAATTTCCAAAGGTGGAAGTGATAAGTATGGAGCGTCAAACCCACAAGGAGCTAAAGGTAAGATCAATATTCTCTCAAGTCCTATCTGCCACTGATACAACTCTACGTACACCGAACGTTTGCTTCCATCTAGAAACGAGAAATAAAACTACGTTGTGGGTATGAAGAGGATAACTTTGCATGATATCGGAGAACTAAAATATAAAAATAGGTGCTGTTAACATAAAGTTAGAATATATTACTATATATTATAAATAGCGAGTGTGGAATAATGGTGGATCGGTGTGCGGAATTCTCCTAGGCAATTGTTAACAAGATCGGTAGTCGTTATTGCAATTTTATATGAGGGAGAGGCATAAGCTAACATACTTTCTATACTTGGATCATATGCACTTATGATTGGAACTCTAGCGAGCATCCGCAACTACTAAAGATCATTAAGGTAAAACCCAACCATAGCATTAAAGTATCAAGTCCCCTTTATGCCATACGCAACAACCCCCTTACTCGGGTTTAAGCTTCTGTCACTCTAGCAACCCACTATAAGAACATATTGCAACACCCTACAGCGGGAATCCTTCACGTATGCGCGGCACAGAAGGCACCATAGGACAGCACCGAAATAAAACATACAACTCAAACCAATCTAGATCATCAATCAACCCAAAAGACAAAAGAAATCTACTCAAAACATCAAAGGATGGCAACACATTATTGGATCATAATATGTGGCATAAAGCACCATGTTCAAGTAGGAGGTTACAGCGGGGTGCGGGAGAGTGGACCGCGTAAAATAGATGAGGAAGGTAATGAAGATGGTGATGTTGATGAAGACGATCACCGCGGCGATGGTTTCCCCGGCGGCACTCCGGCGCCACCGAGAGAGAGGGGGAGAGAGTATCCCCCCTTGTGCTTCCTCCTCCATGGCCTCCCCCCCCCTAGATGGGGAGAGGTTCTCCCTCTGGTCCTTGGCTTCCATGGTGATGATGGCCCCCTCCGAGATCCTCCTCCATGGCCTCCGGTGATGTTGGCCCCCTCCGGTAGGGTGCCGGAGAGGGCCTAGATTGATTTTTCATGGCTACAGAGGCTTGCGGTGGCGGAACTTCCGATCTAGGTTTCTTTCCGGAGTTTTCTCTATTTATAGGAGTTTTTGGCGTCGGGGACAAGTCAAGGGGGTCCGGAGGCGGCGGCAAGGCAGGGGGCGCGCCCCCACCCTTGTGGTTGCCTCGGGACTCCTCTCTGGTATCTTTTCGCTCCAGTATTTTTTATATTTTCCAAAAATATTCTCCGTAAATTTTTAGCTCATTCCGAGAACTTTTATTTCTGCACAAAAAAATGACACCACGGTAGTTCTGCTGAAAACAGCGTCAGTCCGGGTTAGTTCTAATAAAATCATACCAAAACCATATAAAATTGTTGTAAACATGGCATGAATACTTCATAAATTATAGATACGTTGGAGACGTATCAGTAACCCCAAAACTTGCTGGTTTTTATTGAGGGATACCCTTTCATAGATTTAGTAGAAGGAGAGGTTACAAAAAGGGGTATGTTGGAAGAGAGTTTACATGTAGCCGTCTAGGGCTCGGCTACGGCACCATATCCATCTAGCGATATCTCACGTCAAATAAGGGTACAACCAACGACATATAAAAGTAGCAAGAAAAACACAGATAACCAACGACATATCAAATAAAAGTAGCAAGCATAACATAATTCTTACATAAAACATGATAGGGTTCCCAACATGATATAACACGACAGAGATAAAGAGTTCACGGTACAACCAACGACATAATTAAGATAGAAATATATAAAAAGCCCTAACACCCTAGGGCAAGACAAGCTTCACGAGACCGGGCCTTCACCACCATCTTCATTGCGCCTCCTCTTCACTGCTCCTCTTCACTGCTCCTCCTCCATGCCGCCCTCGCCGAGGTAGTAGGGGAGGTTGTGAATACCATTGCGGGTGGGTGATACGTCTCCAACGTATCTACAATTTTATGAAGTATTCATGCCATGTTTACAACAATTTTATATGGTATTGGTATTATTTGATTAGAACTAACCTGGACTGACTATGTTTTCAGCAGAACTACCATGGTGTCGTTTTTTTGTGCAGAAATAAAAGTTCTCGGAATGGGCTGAAAATTTACGGTGATTTTTTGTGGACCAAAAGAGACCCCCGAGGGATCGAGGAAGGACCAGAAGCTTCACGAGGAAGCCACAAGCCTCCTAGGCGCGCCCTAAGGGCTTGTGGGCCCCTCGGGCACCTCCTTGACGTGAGACCGACACCAAAAATTATTATAAATGCCAAAACCCCCGAAAAGAACCCTAGATCGGAAGTTCCACCGCCGCAAGCCTCTGTAGCCACAAAAAATCAATTTAGGCCCTCTCCGGCACCCTGTCGGAGGGGGCCATTATCACCGGAGGGCATGGAGGACGAAGCCGGAGGGGGCTATCATCACCATGGAGGCCAAGGACCAGAGGAAGAACCTATCCCCATCTAGGGGGGAGGCCATGTAGGAGGAAGCACAAGGGGGAGACTCTCTCCCCCTCTCTCTCGGTGGCGCCGGAGTGCCGCCGGGGGAACCATCGCCGCGGTGATCGTCTTCATCAACATCACCATCTTCATCACCTTCCTCATCTCTTTTAAGAGGTCCACTCTCCCGCACCCCGCTGTAATCCCCTACTTGAACATGGTGCTTTATGCCACATATTATGATCCAATGATGTGTTGCCATCCTGTGATGTTTTGAGTAGATTTCTTTTGTCTTTTGGGTTGATTGATGATCTAGATTGGTTTGAGTTGTATGTTTTATTTTGGTGCTATCCTATGGTGCCTTCTGTGCCACGCACACGTGAAGGATTCCCGCTGTAGGGTGTTGCAATATAGACGCGTGCACTGAAGCATTATACCCCACTGCCCAAAACGCCAGCTAGGGTTGGAGATGGCTATTCGTTATGTGTTTCGCGAATGTTGGCTCTTTTGTTGAGATTCTGACGTTGCCTCCTTTATAGAAAATTTTCAGCTGGACGCCCTGGTGCCGACATCGTGCGGTATGACCGCTTGTATATTGCTCGTACAATGCGACGTCTTGGGTTCTGGATTGGTTGTAGTGCCTCCTATTGACTTGTCTTCTTCACCAAACTTCATATTTCTTTCTATGCTGCAATGACATTCTTCCATGTCTGAGCCAATTTCCTCTGAAAACTCATTAAACAAAGTATTTTGTAACTTCTTTCATTTATTAGTCATTAATAATGATATCGGAGTGATTCTCTGAAAAAATCCAGGATTACCCGGTTTAAACAATGGTGAAATAAGCATAAAAATATTGGCGATCACATCATCATGATGAGCGATGAGAAAAGCTCACTTACATGAAGAAACCTCACAAGACCAAGTGGTTGTCAACCCCCATCGTTGATTGCGATGAATCCTTGCATTTCAGACACTCTCTCATGTTAGTATATTCTAAATAGAAGTGTGTGTACTGTTCTCTGGTTTTGGATGAAGAAGAGAAGGGGGCGGCGCAAATGGATGTGTGGAGAATAAGTGGAGGGGTGGGTGGTTTAAATAAGGGGAGTGGCACCGGCTGCGCTCTGGATTTGCTATGTTCAAACGAGCTGCGTCGATCGATATGCCACTTTAATTGCCAACCGGTTTTAATTGCCACGCTGAATAGATGCGACTGGATCGAAAGGGCTGAAACGATGCTCTAAATCGAGGAGACACGCGTGCGAGAAGAGACGAACCAGCGGCAGCAACCGTCCCTACATCTGTGGCGGCTCGCATGCAGGAAAGAGGCTCGGTCAGCGGATCGTGGCGGCGGGCATCGGCGCATGCAGGCAGGCTAGCTAGGTGCATGCATAGCAGGCTAGCTGGATATGTCGTGCATGCACAGCAGGCTTCGTGGCGGCGCGCGCAGGCCTTTCATGCAATGGCCCAACACTCTAAAGAAAACACGGCCCAACGGGCGAACAGCGCCACCGTCCGACGCGTCCCCAATTGTTAGGTCCAACGGGCGACATAGTCCAGCGCGGCCCCACTCGTCAGAGTTAACTGTCAAAGCATTGACCCGATGGCATCCACTGTTTGTGACCATTTCTGAGGGTTTCCGACAACAGAGTGGGGAAAAGTAAGCAAACGTTAAGAGCATGGGGATGAATGAGTATGGCTAAGGAACCAGGGGCACAAATGTAAAAATCCCATCTTTCTATGTGTCTGGCTGAAACTTTTTGCTCCATATATATGTTGTGAGTATTAGCAATCATAGAAGACTAAATGATGGTTGAGTATGTGGACTTGCTAAAAAGCTCCGACATGAGACCCTTCCTGAAAATATGATGAATTGTAATTGCATTGTTGACTAAGAACATAGTTTGTTAGTTTTCAAGCCTTACACTTTGATGTTGTGATGAATTGTTACTTGCTCATGAGAAGTTCTATGATAATGAATAAATGTGTTATAATAGTGATCATGATGCTACTATGTCCGTATTTTATTTTTATTGACATCTCTCTCTAAACATGTGGACATGATTATCGATATCGACTTTCGCTTGAGAGCAAGCGAGGCCTAAGCTTGGAGAAGTTGATACGTTCATTTTGCATCATGTTTCCTACGATTATTTATAGTGTTTTTAATCAATATAACACTGTGGAGCAATTCTAGTGCCTTTTCTCAATTAATATGCAAGATTAGCATGAAGAGGGATACGGCGGGCAGCTGGAATTCTGGATCTGAAAAAGCTATGTCAGAGATACCTATTTTGCACATCTTCAAATGAGCTGAAATTTTAAGAAGATTTATTTTGGAATAAATAAAAAATACTGGAGCAAAGAAGTACTAGAGGGGCACCCAGGTGCCCACAAGGCACCAGGGCACACCCCCCCCCCCCACCCCACCAGGCGCGCCCTGGTGGCTTGTGGGGCCCCTGGCCAGCCTTCGGTGCCCATCTTCTGGTATATAAGCCCTTTTCCCTAGAAAATATAAGTAGAGGACTTTTGGGACGGAGCGCCGCTGTCTCGAGGTGGAACTTGGCCAGGAGCACTTTTGCTCTTCGGCGGAGCGATTCCGCCGGGGACACTTCCCTCCGGGAGGGGGAAATCGAAGCCATAGTCATCACCAACAACCCTCTCATCGTGGGAGGACCAATCTTCATCAACATCTTCACCAGCACCATCTCATCTCAAACCCTAGTTCATCTCTTGTATTCAATCTTTGTATCAAAACCTCATATTGGTACGTGTGGGTTGCTAGTAGTGTTAATTACATCTTGCAGTTGATGCTAGTTGGTTTATTTGGTGGAAGATTATATGTTCAGGTCCATTATTCTATTCAATACCCCTCTGATCTTGAACATGAATATGATTTGTGAATAGTTGCTTTTGTTCTTGAGGACATGGGAGAAGTCCTGGCATAAGTAATCATGTGAATTTGGTATTCGTTCGATATTTTGATGATGTGTATGTTGTGATTCCCTTAGTGGTGTTATGTGAACGTCAACTACATGACACTTCACCATCTTTGGGCCTAAGGGAATGCATTGTGGAGTAGTTATTAGATGATGGGTTGCTAGAGTGACAGAAGCTTAAACCCTAGTTTATGCGCTATTCCGTAAGGGGCTGATTTGGATCAATATGTTTAATTTTATGGTTAGATTTTATCTTAATTCTTCTTTCGTAGTTGCGGATGCTTGCGAGAGGGGTTAATCATAAGTGGGAGGCTTGTTCAAGTAAGAACAACACCCAAGCACCGGTCCATCCACATATCAAATTATCAAAGTAGCGAACTCGAATCAAACAAACATGATGAAAGTGACTAGATGAAATTCCCATGTGTCCTCGAGAACGTTTTACTTATTATAAGTGATTGTTCCGGCCTGTCCTTTGCAACAAAAAGGATTGGGCTACCTTGTTGCACCTTAGTTTACTATTGCTACTTGTCACTTTTTACAAATTATCTTGCTATCAAACTACTCGTTACTGATAATTTCAATGCTTGCAGAAAATAACTTACTGAAAATCGCTTGTCATTTATTTCTGCTCCTCGTTGGGTTCGACACTCTTACTTATCGAAAGGACTACGATTGATCCCCTATACTTGTGGGTCATCAACGAACCTGTTGCAATCAAACACATACAAATAATGTGAAATACACAAAGCATTCCAACGACCCCATGCACAAATAGATAGGGTTGCAAGGCCATGCCTCAACCTATTGCCTTACCAAATTACTCACACATCGTGATGGGATCACAAGATGAACTCATTGAAGACAACATAAAGATAAATGATTGGTCGATAATATGTCTTACAATAGTTACCGATTGCTATACATCGATTACAAGTATGAATAACGTGGAGAGGATGGTTGCGGTGATGATGGTGGCAGCGACTATAGAGATGAGATGGGAATGGATGGCAGCTAGGGTTGGAGATGGCTTCTCGTTATGTGTTTCGCGAATGTTGGCTCTTTTGTTGAGATTCTAACGTTGCCTCCTTTATAGAAAATTTTCAGGTGGACGCCCTGGTGCCGACATCGTGCGGTATGACCGCTTGTATATTGCTCGTACCATGCAACGTCTTGGGTTCTGGATTGGTTGTAGTGCCTCCTATTGACTTGTCTTCTTCACCAAACTTCATATTTCTTTCTATGCTGCGATGACACTCTTCCATGTCTGAGCCAATTTCCTCTGAAAACTCATTAAACAAAGTATTTTGTAACTTCTTTCATTTATTAGTCATTAATAGCGATATCGGAGTGATTCTCTGAAAAAATCCAGGATTACCCGGTTTAAACAATGGTGAAATAAGCGTAAAAATATTGGCGATCACATCATCATGATGAGCGATGAGAAAAGCTCAGTTACATGAAGAAAGCTCACAAGACCAAGTGGTTGTCAACCCCCATCGTTGATTGCGATGAATCCTTGCATTTCTGACACTCTCTCACGTTAGTATATTCTAAATAGAAGTGTGCGTACTTGAATGGAGTAGGTAACAGTGGCGCCGCGTCCGACACGATGAGCATGGAGTCTCGGGCGACCGTTCTTGCCGGCGTCGCGGCGAAATAGTTGTAGCGTCGCCGCTGAAGAGAAGTCCGTGCGTAGGAGCACTGGGGCAAAGGATGGGAGAGGAGAAATGCAGTGCATGTCGGACCATGGCGATTGCGGTGGACGGTGGTCGTGGCGCCGCGTCCGACACGACATGCACGGAATCGTGCGCGAGCGACCCCATCGGCAATGCGGCGAACTAGTTGCTAGCCTCGTCGCCGCAGAGAAAGTCCGCACGAAGATAGTGTACAGAGGAGAAGAAATGCAGTGCTCGCGCCATGGCAGCGTAAGTGCAGTAGGACGAGAGAGAGGAGACCGAGATGACAGACGCTGGTGACGACTCCAGTGTAGTAGGATGCGGGCAAGGAGGTCAAGAGGAACGATGCCGGCGCCGAAAGGGGCGAACAGGAGAGCTCTGAGACAGAGGACATAGGAGAAGAAATACAATGTGCGCGTAATTGCGCCGTCGGTGCAGTAGGATCGATGAAACAGAAAACTTGCAACACGAATGTCGTGAGAAACTGCGAGACTAGGCTGCTGGTCAAAGGAAATTTCAAACAATCGATCCTGCGCGACGAATCTAACAAAGTTCGTCCAAAATAGCTTCAAGCGTGAACACAAAATTAAGCATTTACGGCCGACGAAACTACGAACGGATTGCCTAAATGGAACCGTAACATCGATATGCATCTTTTTCGTGTAGAGCTTATCTTGAATCGAAGCATCTTTTTCGTGTAGAGCTTATCTTGAATCGAAGCACCGTTGTATTAATTTGAGGGGAGAAGGTCAGTGGAGGTGGAAGAAGAAGCACAAACAGACCGGAAACTGCCCTTGGTGACCGAGCTCACTGGAGGCCTCCAGATTCAAAATTCAAATTTCATTGAAATTCATATTTTTACATTTGAAAAAGTTCTGAAAAAAGTACAGATGTACATGAAGGCATAACACACATGTGTGTAAATTTTCAGGGCAAAATATGTTGAAATGAGGGCTGTGCAAAAAACACAAATCTGGGGCTATTTAACACATGATACTATTCATCCTCCCAGGCCATGAATTTGTCTTTTTTGCACAGATCGTATTTCAACGTATTTCATCATGAAATTTTACACACATGTGGGTTACAACCTTACATACACGCATATATTTTTTCAGAATTTTTTGAAACATAAAAGTTTGAATTTGAAATTTTCAAAAATAAAGGTCTTCATGGAGCTCGGCCTCCAAAACGCCATTCTCACAAACAAACCTCCTATCCCTCCAGGCTCTTCTCGTGCAACGGACCCACTCATGTGCGCTCGTTGTGCATCGCTCGGACCTGGCTCGCAAGAAACTGTCGATCTGAGCGTGCCCAGCGAGCCAGGCCTAAAGACGCTTTAAGTTCCGTCCGATGCAGACCCAAAAGTGAACGCGGATAACCAAACAGTCAGTTTTTTTTCTCACACGGGTCTGATTGAACCTTACGCGGGCAACCAAACGACGTCCATAGTTCAAGTTCAAGGCGGGCGTGGGTTCGCGGACGGCGGAGAATGGCTGTGTTTGTTTGGGCTTCAGTTTCGACAGATTCAGCTGTGAACTTGTTGTGCTGGCAAAACTGCTGTGCTGAGAAAACAGCTGCAGTGAAGGTTAACTGTTTGACAACGTAGCTGTGGAAACGACTGTGGGCTGGTGAAAACGCTATGTTTCAGGAGGAGCGGCGAAGGGAGAGATAGGTCGTGCCTGCGGCGACATTTATGACATAATTACGACCAAACGCCAAAAGCAGAGGGGCTAGGGAAACATCTCTGGCTGTGAAGTACCCCAAGACGTGCTTTGAGCTGTTACACTGAAAATAGCCCGAAACAGTTTTGGGTTGTGGTTCCACAACTGTTCTAAAATAGCTGTTTGTTTTAGTTTCAACTTTTTTCAGTCCAAAAATTGCTCCCAGAGCTGAAACAAGCCCAATGGCTAGGCGGTGGCCAGGGAGGTTCAGTGTTCAGCTGCGGCATCGTCGTTATAGACGCGTGCACTGACTATGTTTTTCTGTGTGGTGAATGCTCCATGGCACAGAAGGCGGGAATCCTTTTGGGTCGTTATAGACGTGTTGCAATATAGACGCTAGCATGGTTCTTTGTTTTTTTTTTTTTTGCGAGGAGCATGGTTCTTTGTTGATGCCATTGTTGTCTGTCAGATTATGTTCGCAATATTTTCGGCAAGCAGTAAATGAACTTCAGCCCTTTAAATTTTTCACCATGTGTGTGTGAAAGGCTGTCAGAGTGCGTGTGTCTTGTCACAGTCTCAAAGCCCATAAAGCTAGCTAGAGCATCCAGATGCGGAGACCTATTCTATTCTATCAGTCTATCTCCTTTGCACTATACCCCACTGCGTACTTGGAAAATGGCTTCTTCTTCTTCCCTCCTCTCGGCCGGCGTCTCCATCCTCCTGATCCAAGCCGTGGCGGTGAGCGTCGGCGTGGCCACCGCGCGAGACGCGCCGGCGCAGCTGCCGCGGTCGGAGCTGGCGGCGATCTTCAGGGTGATGGCCGACCTCCTCGGCGACCCGACGTGGCCGCAGCTCCACCCGCGGCCCTGCACGGACACGCCCTGGCCGGGCCTCCAGTGCGAGCTCGCCCCCGACGACAGCACCCGCCTCCGCGCCACCCGCCTGCATTTCGGCCCCGACGTCTCCACCCCGCCATGCAGGCCCGGCGCCAGGCTCGCCGCCCCCGCGATCCTTGGCCTGCCCCACCTCAGGACCCTCTCCCTCTTCGGCTGCTTCGTCGACGCCGGACCCGTCGAGCTGCCGCCGGCGCTCTTCACCAACGCCTCCTCCCTCGAGCAGCTCGTTCTCAAGTCCAACCCGGGCCTGACCGGCCGGATACCGGCAACCTTGACCAACCTGAAGAGCCTGCAAGTGCTTAGCCTGTCCCAGAACGGCTTCCACGGCGAGATCCCCAGGGAGCTCGGCGGCCTCGCCGCGTTGCAGCAGCTCGACCTCAGCTACAACAACATTACCGGCGAGGTACGTGCGTTGACCTCATGTGCGCTCTTAACTTCGTTATGAATGTGCATGCCATGATGGTGTCACTGACACGTAGCATAAGTTTTTGATTCGGCGCGTGGCAGATACCGGAGGAGATTGGAGGGATGGCGAGCCTGTCCATCCTGGACCTAAGCTGGAACAGCATCGGCGGCGGCGTGCCGGCGGCGTTGGGTGGCCTGAAGATGCTGCAGAAGGCGGACCTGAGCTACAACCGGCTCGCCGGCGCTGTGCCGCCGGAGGTCGGGTCTCTGAAGGAGCTGGTGTTCCTGGACCTGAGCCACAACGGGCTCGCGGGGCCGCTGCCAGCCTCGCTTGCCGGGCTGGCGAAGCTGCAGTGCCTGCTCCTGCAGGACAACCCCATCGGCACGGCGGTGCCGGCGGTGGTCGGGTCGCTGCGGCGGCTGCAGGTGCTGGGCCTGTCGGGGTGCAACCTCACGGGGCCGATCCCGCGGGGCGCGTTCGCGGCGCTGGGGAGCCTGATGGCGCTGTCGCTGGACCGGAACCGGCTGGACGGGCCGATCCCGGCGAGCCTCGGCGCGCTGCCGCACCTGGGGCAGCTCAACCTGAGCCAGAACCGGCTCGCCGGGGAGATCGCCCTGCCGGTTGAGTTCGTGGCGCGGCTCGGCAGGCGGCTCGACGTGCGCGGCAACGAGGAGCTGTGCGTCGGCCAGGGAAGGTACGGCGGTCTGCAGGCCAGCTACCTGAGGGCGCCGCCGTGCGTGGGACGGGGGAGCACCAACGGGACGGCCGCGCTGGACGAGGGCGCCGCGGGGGTTTACGGACCAGTCGTTGGGTTGGTGTGCCACCTTCTTGTGTTGTTGGTACTCGAGCTGTGACGTCTCTGGTGAAATATTTGAGCGGGCGATCATTCTTCACGAGATTACCGGGTCCAACCAGATGGATCGTTACGTGTTCTCTTGCAGTTTTATCCGATTGGATGAACGTATCCAAAATGCCTGCACCTGGTTCGATCGCTTTATAGGCACATCCTACAGCAGAGTGCCAATATTTGAGCACTTCTAGATTTTGCATTTTAGCACCTTTAACATGTACTAACTAAGTATTATTTCCTCATCGCGAACTACAAGTCCCAGACCAATCGACGCGTGTAGAGCGACGGTTCCAGAGGCGAAAAACAGGCGACGCGAGAGGGGTGGTTCCGGCGGGCCATCGTCGCCGGTCTCCCTCGCCTCCGGCGGCCTCTTGGCGCCGGGAGGTGGGGGAGATCGTCGTCGACTGCGCGGTCATTGTAGATAGGGTTGTTAGGGTAGTTTTTCCAAGCATTGGTGTTCGAGCGGGGACGACGCCGATGAGGTGGAATAAAATCCTCCATCCTACTCTCTGTCGCGGTGGCGCTTGGTGTGGCGGTGCTGCGGGGCTAGGGCCGGCGGTGCCGGTTGCGCGGTGGTGGTGTACAGGAGTCGGCGGCATCTGGATTGGTGATTCCAGATCCGCTCGTTGCAGGCGATTAGTGACTGTGGTGATGTGGTGGGCATGGTGGCTGGTGATGCTGCTCCTCGTCGGCGAAGGCCGATGGCTGTGGCGGATCCAAGGTGAGGGGAGCACGGGGAATGTCCCCGGCCGATGCGCCGGAACCCGACACTGGTTCCCGTCCACTGGGATGGGACCTATATGCGGCTCACAAAGCCTTTGTGGCGATGGTGCTCCTGCCCTTGCTTCTTGGCCGACGACTCTCCTTTGCTCCGGCGACGACAGAGATTGCGGCGGTTCGTTGACCCAAGGACTTTTATGCGATTTTGGTGTTTGTTTGGGTGCTCTCTGTGATATGGTGGGACAGCTGTACTGGTTGTACCTGTGATGTATGTTTGCGTCTTTGTACTCGTATTTGTACAGATCTTACTTGTAATTGAATGAAATACGAGCGCTTTTTCAAAATTATTATTTCCTCCATCCCGAATTACTTGTCACAAAAATGGATAGAAATGAATGTATCTAGAAATGAAGATCACAAGTAACACGGGATGGAGGGGGTATATAGTAAAATAAAATTTGCATCCCCGTCCCCCTCCTTGTTGAGATCCCATGCCGCCACACCATAGAGGGACATAGGGACGTCAGAAAATGGATCGTATCACTACCAACTAATTTGTTGCGCTCTAGGATAGTAAGTTCATGAGCTCATAAACAACCACTTGTAGCCACACGTTACAAGTTTGGCGCCCAAGTATGCTCAAGATCTAGGAGATTTCATATTGGGGCTCGAGACGATCCGGTTGAGGAATCTAAGGTTGTAAGAGTCATTGGAGCTTGAGATCAAATTGAAGACATCGGGACTTCATAATAGCCGACTTTGTGCTTCCTCAACTAAAGACACCGGGAGAGTTACTCTTCTCGAAAAGGGTATATACTTTCGATCGAAATGCAAAAAGAAGCATCCCTCAGGTTTGGACGTGTTTTGCTATTCAATGTGATCATATATCCATCTGTTGGATGGTCCGCACGTCCTTTTTTCCGTAAACCGAAAGCAAACCGGAGACTTTGTGGGCATCTAGAGAGCTGCCACGTAGCGTCCAACACTCCTGGCCCACGCAAAACCCTCTTGCTTGCCCGCACCCTTTTTCGCCCGAAGTAGTTGTCCGTATTCATACCGCTCACTGGCACCCGCATTGACATCGACCTAGAGCGGGACCTCTCACTGGCGCCAGCATTGAAGCGGCTCGCTAGCCGAGGGCGTCGCCCGCGCCGCGTCCTCGGTGTCCGCCCCTGTTCAATGCTGGAGAGACATTATTGGACGGGACGGGACAGATATCTGCCGTGCATGTTCAATGCGCGTCCGTTCGTCTGCCGCCATTAAACATTCACGTCGACCGAGAAACAACTCTGACGCCCGCGCATTCACACACCCGTACGCTTGGCCTCACTAGCATCCGCTATTTAAAGGCGGACACTCTTGGCTCAAACCACACTACGCCAAGTTCGCTCCGCATCCTCATCCCGTGCACCACATCCGCCATGACCACGAGCGAGAACGCGTTGTGGCGGAGCCTCTCGACGGAGCAGAAGCACCAGGGGGCCGCCTGGCAGAGCCATTGTGCCAGGCGAATAGAGGCCGGCATGCCGGCCAGCTCCCCGGAGGTCTTCGACGACGACCCCACGATGTAGACGGGCTCCGACGACGACTCGGCGCCAGCGCCGGCGCCTGTCCATGCTAGCTTGACCATGGAGCAGGCGCAGTTGCGCAGACGCACTTCACCATCGCCATGGAGGAGGAGCATCCGGCGCCTATGTTGGTATTCCGGCAGGCACAGGAGGAGCAACAGTACAACCTCTTCCTCCTCGAGCAGCATCGGCGGGCGGAGGGCCAAATCTACAATGAGCGAGGAAGCCGTGGTAGCCATGGTCGCGACGAACCTCAACTTCGTCGCTGAGCAGCGGTCGCTCTACGAGGCCGAGCGCGCTCAGGTCGCCTGAAAGAACATGCGGTGCCCCCATGTTTGGCTTTGGTAATTGATGACAATCTCTATGGACTAATGATTGCCTTGAGTTATATTTGAAGGATTTGTCCATAGGCTTTTCTTGGAGTCCATTTGTTGGTTTCAAGGAGAGTTTGTGATGACCAAGATGCTATTCAAGGAATTACCTAAAGATTGGTCATGTGAGAGGTTGATCAAGACTAAGTCAAAGAGTGAATCAAGTTGATCAACACACAAAGCGTAGAAGATGTACCGAGGGGGACCAAGCGATCCCATGGTATGGTAAGCATTGTCAATTACGCTTTGTGTACTAACCCATGGTCTTCGTGAGGGTTCTTTGTGGGGTTAGTTTGCGGTGTGCAAGTTCAAGTGGATCATCACGAAGAGATCACATGCTTGAAGCTTGCCGTCCATTGTGGTGGCAATGGACTTGTGAAGATGAGCCAAAGAGTGGCTCACCCATAGTGGAGTATGGGGGAGCAATCAACTAGTCTTCACCGAGCCAACGGAATCAAGAAAGGTGGTCCCACTTGAGGAAGTCAAGATCGTCATCATCTAGCTCAAGTGGACTTTGTGCAAGGCAAAGGTTTGCCCTTGATAGGTTTTCTCTTTTACCGGTCTCATGGTGGTTGTTGGGAGACCGGGTTATAGGATCGATTGCCGTACTATCAAGGGGGGCTCTCGATGAGTAGCTTGATCGTATCGTTCGTAGAGAGCTCAAACCATTGCATCCTTGCATCATCTCTATTGGTTCTTGTTTGGTTCTTCTCCTTGTGAGATTTGGAGCTTATGGTCATCTTGATGACAAGCTCGAGTTCATCGAAAACGGAGTTCACTTGCATCTTCTATGATGTTTTCGATGTTGGAGGTTATGCCGGTTCTTCTCTGTTGGAGGTTTCACTCCTCTATAAGCTAGGCATACCTCCCCCGCCTCTTCTTACTATAACCAGTCGCTGTTTTGATGCTACTCGTTGTCTTCTTTCCAACAAGTTTGGGTTTGCTCAATTCGGAGCTCATTTGCAGAAGTTATGGCAGTTCTGGTTTTATTGTATCCTTCTGTTGTCTTTAGCTGCAAAATAAAGGCCTCCAAGTGCTATAGTTCTGTGGCGTGCGGTAGTACTGCTCAACGGAGCAGTAGTACCGCAGTGGCCCACGGTAGTACCGGCCAGGGAAGCGGTAGTACCGCGCTATGCGGTAGTACCGCTCCTCAGGTGCGGTAGTACCGTGGCCTCTAGCCCAGAACACTGGCATGCGCGGAAGTAGGAGCGGAAGTAATTTTTTACATCCGCGCCCTACGCGGTAGTACCGCTCTCAGCGTGCGGTAGTACCGTGTCGGATTTTCGCACGTCCCAAACTCAGCGGAAGTAGTCACGGAAGTAATTTTTTACTTTCGTGCATTTTCTGTACCAGTTGATGCCTGCCTTACGGTAGTACCGTAGGGGTGCGCGGTAGTACCGCTCCGGCGGTTCTACCGCTCGTTGCCCTGTGCAACATGCCCTCATCTGGTCACTACCGCGCAAGCGGTAGTACCGCACCCTGCAGCGGTAGTACCGCAACCCTGTGCGGTAGTACCGCGGCCGTGTGCGGTAGTACCGCGTCGCGCGGGCTGAGTGAGGTGATAACGGTTGGATTTTTTCCCCTCCTATAAAAGGAGGCCTTCTTCCCCATTGAGTCTCATCCTTTGAGCTCTTGTTCTTCCCCCATTGTTGACCTTCTTCGAGCTTGCTTTCTCTCAATCCCTCCATGGATTCTTGCTAGTTTTGGGGGGAAAAGAGAGAGGAGATCTAGATCCACATTTTCACCAATCACTTTCTCCTCTATGTGAGGGGAACCCCTTGGATCTAGATCTTGGAGTTCTTCGTGTTCTCTCCTTCGTTCTTCCTCTCATTTTCCTCCCTAGCATTAGTTGCTTCGGTGGGATTTGGGAGAGAAGGACTTGGGCACTCCGTGTGCCCTTGCCATTGCATTTGGTGCATCGGTTTGAGTTCTCCACGGTAATACGTGGAAGTGAAGTTGAGTAGCTTATTACTCTTGGGTGCTTGGTACCCTTGAGCTTGTTCCTCTTGGGTGCTTGGGCGCCCTAGACGGTTGGTGGTGTTCGGAGCTCAATCATTGTGGTGTAAAGCTCCGGGCAAGCGTCGGGGTCTCCAATTAGGTTGTGGAGATCGCCCCGAGCAATTTGACGGGTACCGGTGACCGCCCCCAAGGGTTGCCAAAGTGTACGGGTTCGGTGACCGCCCCCAAGGGTTGCCATTTGTACGGGTTCGGTGACCGCCCTCAAGGGTCCCTTAGTGGAATCACGGCATCTTGCATTGTGCGAGGACGTGAGGAGATTACGGTGGCCCTAGTGGCTTCTTGAGGAGCATTGTGCCTCCACACCGCTCCAAACGGAGATTAGCATCTGCAAGGGTGTGAACTTCGGGATACATCGTCGTCTCCACGTGACTCGGTTATCTCTTACCCGAGCCCTTTTACTTATGCACTTTACTTTGTGATAGCCATATTGTTTCTTGTCATATATCTTGCTATCACTTAGTTGTCTATCTTGCTTAGCATAAGTTGTTGGTGCACTTAGATGAGCCTAGTTGTTGTAGGTTTTGTGCTTGACAAATTAACCGTTAGGTTTATTCCGCATTTGTTCAAGCCTAAACCGTAATTATTTTAAAGCGCCTATTCACCCCCGCCCTCTAGGCGACATCCTCGATCTTTCAAGCTCGCAACGCTGTCCCGGCGCAGTCAGACGCGATCGCGGTGTAGTCCGACGCGGAGGTGGCGCTAGCGGCGCAGGCGATCGTGGACGAGAACGCCGCCAACTGTGCATCCTACGCGCCGCCAACGAACTTTCGGGCGCGTCAGTGGCACGACGAGCGTGCCGCCCCGTCCATGTCCATCTTTGACCTCACGTCCACCAGCGACGGACGGGTCACGGACTCCAACGAGGAGTAGCGCATGGGAGGTGGCGGGGCCTCGAGTCCCAAATGGGTCGGTCCGTCTCACATGCCCTACTCTTTCTCGCCGGCGACCGCACCTTCACTTCACGGATCTCATTCCCGCCGCTCATGGAGACGGCGAGATGTACCCACAAACGCCGTAACAACGACATGCAGGACGGGCGCCGCTGTAGGCTAAGTTTATGTTTGGTCGCCTTTTTAATAAAAATATTAAAATTGTAAGGAATGTGCTCCGGTTTATATGAAAATCATTTGGTTTGCATGAATTTCATTTGGTTCGTTGAAATCCCCTTTGAAATGTATGCGGGCATGGTTGGATGGCCGGCTCCTACATCAATGTTCGTAGAGGCGTAGACTTGTCCTTACTGGTCCACAGATGGATAAGGTGTCTGATTTGAGGGTCAGCGTTGGATATGCCCTTAACAACCTTTCTCCAATATCTTATTGGACCCTCTCCCCTTCTCTTTTTTAAAGCATAGACTATATTTCTCAGATGACCGATAGGTCATTTAGAAGAGTTTGAGAAATAAAATCAAGGATCATAGTGTCTCGGAACGTAGACATTTTTCGCTAAAAGAATTCTACGCTAACACATTAGCAACTTCATTTGCTTCTCGGAGACAGCGAGCATATGATATCTTTGCAAAATCTAAGGCTAGCTCCTTGCATTCGAGCACTATAGCCACGGCAGAACCCACATGGTCGCCACCATGCTGAACTGCCTCCATTGCAAAATTGTTGTCAGATTCTATCATCAACTTATCACACCTGATTCGTCCTGCTAAGTATAATCCATTCCTGATTGTTGTTATCTCAGCCACATCGACATAGCTGATATGTGAAAGGAGCCAATTAGCTGCAGCTATAAAGTTACCTTTTTCGTTGCGAGCAATTGCGCCTGTTGCACCTGAAAGTGTTTTTCATATTGGAACGCCGCATCTACATTAATTTTAATAACATTGCTGCTCGGTTTCTTCCACATTTGATCTTGCTTCCTCATAGGCTACTTTGTTATATGTGTTCTGGTATAATTTGTCGCCGGTACTTTGATAGAAACTAATGTTCTGTCGGGTGCCTCAATTGTTTCGTCTTGCATGGCGGCGTTGCCACCAAATGTACCAAGAAGCTAGGATGATCAATTCCAGGACCGAAAGACCCTCTCCCCTCCTCTCCTCTTCGACTAGCCGATGAAGGGCTCTGGAGGGGGTTATGTTGGGCAATATGTTTGTTTATTTTTTTCCCCAATAAACCCCCCTGCACCCTTTCACTTCCTCCCATGTCGGTCCTCTCTTAAAAAAAAACTTCTAATTTGGGCTGACCATAGTGCAGGATTTGTTTGATTATTCATATAGTGGAATGTCTTTATTTGAAAATGACAAAGCTTACCAGCTTGTCGTGGGCCAGGAAGACGCCAGGGACGGTGCCCCGGCCGGCCGAGCGTGCAACCAAAACAGGCATGTCACTCGCCACCCCTCTCTCCATCTCGCTCCCTTTGACCGTGAGGTGTGAGACACTCCACTCCCCCCACCTTCTCTCCTCCCCGCCCCGCCGCCGCCTCCGTTCCTCCACAGCCGCCGCCCACATTTCAACAAACCCCCACCTTCTCTCTTCCCCGCCCCGCCGCCGCCTCCGTTCCTCCACAGCCGCCGCCCACATTTCAACAAACCCCACCTTCTCCTTGCAAACACAGCAGCAACTGGACGGGCGCCTCGACCCGCCTTCGCTTGGCTTCTCTTCCGAATCTGCGCCGCCGCATTTGCTCGTCTTCCCCGTGCGTGCGGGGGAAAGGTGGCCGGACTCGAAGAGCACGGTGGTCGCCGGGTAAGACTCCTTGTTACACTTGCTACACACGGCGCCTTTCTGACGCGTGACTGCGGCTGCTAGTTACCAATGGCGCTTCTTCAGGCCTTCAGGGTTCGTACTACTAATTTGGTTGGTTATCGTTTCCAGGCAGCGAGTCAAATCGACCTAGGATTGATTCGTGTTGGCGTTTTTCTAGAGTGTGTGTGTGTGTGTGTGTGTGTGTGTGTGTGGTGCACTTCAGTTTGGATTTGTTTAGGAGGCTGCGCGTTTCTGTCCCTTGGTACACATTTGCCTCAGATATGAGTTGCTAGTGACTTTGCAGATTGCATGTTCGAGGACGCTTCCGTTCATTGCAAGTATACGGGAGAATATGTAGGAAGTAGAACTGTCATCAGCCGCTGGATCTGTAGCAATGTTTTTTTTTTTTTTTTTTGCGGGTAAGATCTGTAGCAATGATGATAAGTCGAACATTGTGTGGTGTAAGTAGGTAGCTAGCTAGAGCCAGATTGAGTAGCCGAGTGTGGAGAATCCTCACAGTGGATGAAAGAAACATATATGGAATGCTATTAATTTACATTTATCTGGAAGACGTTTCAATTTTCGAGCATGCGTGGTCGTTTAGAAATTAGAAATGCTTTTTTTTTTTTATTGGGATAGAAATGTTTCTGTTTGTGGGGAGTTCTGCACCCGGCAAAAGTTGAATGGGGAGATACAAAATGGGCCATATAAAGAAGCTTATTTAGGATTTTGCCTTTGTCATTTTGAATTATCATTTGATTATCACTATATCAGTATTCATTTTAAAATAAGAAAATAAACATCTTAGGATGAATACAAGCACTGTACCTAGTTGACTTGAACCGTTTGTTCTGGAAACTCCACTTAAATATGAAAGCTGCCACCACACACATTTCATTTTGTATTTCAGATTAGTGGGATTCAGGATTTGCCGTGGTGCTCTTCTTCTAGAAAAGTTTACTAATCTTAAAGTAAAGTAGTTGATATTATCACACAGGTACAGATTTGAAAAATAGGTTAATATGCCCCTAGTGGTTCTTAGATCAGTACAAATTTACACCACCTAGTATTTTGTTTTAGATTTATATTTATATTTTTCTCTCCAAAAGAGGAGGAATATGATAGCACAAGCTTTGGAATTGTTTTGTTTACATGCTAGAAGTTGATGATATGGCAACGATTTTCTATGACTCCCTGCCTTTTTTGGTAACTAATATCTGCATTTTCTTCAAATCACACACCCGTATTATCACTTAAGGTGTGAAATGCTTATGAACAACAGTACTAGCCCACACACGCCACACCATTCACAATGTCTAGGAGCATTTTTATTATCTGTACCCCTATTAGCACTACATGTTACACCCCATGACCACTTAGACATAAGGAATAACACTGAGGTCTTGGTTACTATAGTAGACATATGGTGGTAGTACTTGTAACTAGCACGATGTGCTCAAAGAACGATCACTTGTGGGTTTTACCTCGCATGGTAGAATCTGCCCTTGTTTCATTCTTAGGCCCTGATTGGATTCTCGTTTCCGAGGGCTGTACCCCTGTAAAATATACACGCCTCCATCTGTCATTTATTCTTTCAGATGCAAATCACGCATGGCCGGTGATTTACACCTGTAATATAAATACAAGGGTATGAAGTTACACCGATTCCAAGTGGGACCTTAAGTGTATAGTATTAATATAGTTGGGATTGTTATGCAGGATCAAATGGGTTCATGGTGCTTTCGATATATCTCTATCATACTCATAGCTCCGTCGTAATTTAACATTACAAGATAGGATCTTATTATGGTGCTTTTACTTTTATTCTGCAAGGGCTGAGATGCTGAGTAAACATTCAGGAGCCCATTCGTACATTTTGATTTAACGAGTACAGAACTGTTCCCTCATGCCAAATTTGTCTGAATGAGTGCGACTGGCCAAAGGGATCTCTCCAAAATGTACTCTCAGTTAATTGTCATCTGTTTATCAGTTTCCTGTGTGATGGTGGATTAGCGATTGATGTCATTTTTTAGTTAAAAGAAAATGACAAAATTGTGCTGCAAATTCCTGCTAGTATTCTTGTTTCAGTGTCCTCTCTCCAAAGAGAACCTGTGTACTATGGTCTGTCTTTTATTGAACAAATTGTCCATCAAATATGCACATTGCAAAACTAACACTATTCCTCTATTTGTCTTCCCTCCTTGCAAGCCAACACTATCTCAAACCTTACCAGCCATAGCTAATTGTGACAGAGTGCTGCGAATGGCTTCCAAGCTTCAGCTCTTGTCCTTCATTGCCACTATTGTTATTGCTTCACTCTTGCACCCTTGTGCATCCACTGAGATCCACCGTGAGCTCTCCGGCTGGTCCGATGGCATCGCTACGTGGTATGGTGACGCCAATGGCGCGGGAAGTGAAGGTAATAGATATATGATTTAATGGTACTAGCCCTGCCCAAACTGGCGTTTGAACTTGAAGTTAATGTCTGATGCCTGGATGCCTGAATCACATGTGCTGTTGTAGGTGGCGCGTGCGGATACCAGTATGCTGTTGACCAGCCGCCGTTCTCATCCATGATTGCCGCTGGCGGCCCTGTCATATACGACTCCGGCGATGGCTGTGGCTCGTGCTACCGGGTGTGTGTCTAGCTCTATGCAGCTGAGGCCACGAGCATGACTGCAAATTGTTTGACATTTGACATTCAGTAATCTTGATTTCATCAGGTGGTTTGCGGTGGCAATCAAGCTTGCTCTGGTATTCCAGTGACCGTCGTCATCACGGACCAGGGCCCTGGTGGCGGCCCATGCCTGAGCGGGCTAGTCGACGGACAGTGCCAGAACGAGGCAGCCCATTTCGACATGAGCGGGACAGCATTTGGCGCCATGGCGAAACCTGGCCAAGCTGACCAGCTCCGCGGCGCTGGCCTCATCCAGATCCAGTACACCCGGTACGCATAAGTCGATGGAACATATATAGGTCATGGTTACTCCTCATGGTCTCTTGCAATGGCCGTCTTATAGCCGCCATTAATCCGTCGTGTTAGCATTTGTGTCTGTGCAGCGTGACCTGTGACTGGACTGGAGTAGGCCTGACCTTCAAAGTGGACAGCGGCTCG
Source organism: Thinopyrum elongatum (assembly GCA_011799875.1). Classification (NCBI taxonomy): domain Eukaryota; kingdom Viridiplantae; phylum Streptophyta; class Magnoliopsida; order Poales; family Poaceae; genus Thinopyrum; species Thinopyrum elongatum. The sequence goes on along the minus strand of CM022301.1, from coordinate 463,454,209 downwards.
AACCCGAACTACCTCGCCGTCCTGGTCGAGTACGAGGACGGCGACAGCGACCTCTACGCCGTCGACATCATGCAGAGCGGCGCCGGGGCAACCGGAGTGTGGATCCCGATGCAACAGTCCTGGGGTGCAGTGTGGAAGCTCAACTCCGGGTCCACCCTCCAGGGGCCCTTCTCCATCCGGCTGACGTTCAGGTCCGGCAAGATGCTCGTCGCCGGTAACGCCATACCCACCGGATGGAACCCCGGGGTGGCATACCAGCCAGGTGGCGTGGCGGTGAGGGAAAGGGCAAGCGGCGGTCGCCGGCGTTACGGGTTTGAAGGGAGGTTGGGCTGGCTGTATCACCTCCTGTTGCTGATGGTGTTGTTTCAGCTGTGATGTCATGTGTTGTTCTGTGAGAATGTAAGCCGCGATCATCTAGCTAGTGTAGCTTAGCCTGGAGTCTTGGACAATCTCTGTAAGTATGGCTTATTAAACCTTAAGTAGGTTAGCTTGGCTGATCAAACAAGCGGCTCGTCCCCTGGAGAAGCGATGTTGTTAACTTGTGATCTTCCTTTCACTATTGCAATTGGTGGTGAGGCCATGGCTGCTGACATGTTTTGGATGTCATGACCTAGGCTTTCTTGAGACTTCAACCATGTGACCAAGACAATCTTTCTTTAAAAAGGCAAAACAAAGATAATCAAACACATAGCTAAACCTTGCCCAGGATATTCAAAGATTTCTTCCAATGAACCCGAGTTCAGACCCTAGTAGCATTCAGCATAATACAGTACAGTTATGTAGCTGAAGTGTTAACCCAAGCAGGAATAAAAAATGGATACAAGCCTATACCACAATGAACACCTCGCTACAAGGCAAAAATGACAAATTAAAGGTTCTTCCAAGCCAGGGCAGATACAAATTAACGATGCTGAAACAGATGATGCCCTATTGGCATATTTGCTCGACGGCAGCAACAATCTGGGCAGGCTGTACGACGGTGGCGTCCTCCAAAGTTGCGGCGTACGGCGTCGGCACATCCTGAGACGACAGGCACATGATAGGGGCGTCGAGGTAGTCCCAGAAGTTGTCGATGATGGCCGATCTCAGACTGGCGCCGATCCCGCCAGTGCGCATGCACTCCTCCACAATCAGCACGCGGTGGGTCTTCTTGATGGAGGTGCCTATCGTGTGCAGATCGAATGGCTTCAACGACCTGATGTCAATCACCTCAGGATCGTACCCTTTGTTCACCAGCGTCTTTGCAGCCTGCATCACATGGTACCTCATCCGCGAGTATGTGAGGATAGTCACATGCTCGCCAGGCCGTACCATCTCAGCCTCCTCCAGGCATAGCGTGTACTCCTCATCGGGAATTTTCTCCTTCAGGTTGTACAGAAGGACGTGCTCAAATAGCACGACAGGGTTCTCGCTCCTTATGGCAGCCTTCATTAAACCCTTGGCATTGTAAGGAGTAGAGCAAGCAACCATCTGGAGACCAGGGATTGACTGGAAGTATGACTCCAGACGCTGTGAATGCTCTGCGCCAAGCTGACGACCAACACCACCAGGACCTCGGATCACAAGTGGTATCTTGAACTGACCGCCAGAGGTGTAGTGAAGCATGCCACAGTTGTTTGAGATTTGGTTGTAAGCAAGGAGAAGGAAGCCCATGTTCATGCCTTCAACAACAGGCCTCAGCCCCTTCATTCCTGCTCCAACTCCCATGCCGGTGAATGAGTTCTCAGCAATTGGTGTGTCAAGAACACGAAGGTCTCCAAACATATCAGCCAAACCCTTGGTCACCTTGTAAGAACCCCCATAGTGACCGACATCTTCACCAAAGACACACACCGTTGGATCCGCTTGCATCTCTTCCATCAAACCCTCACGAAGAGCCTCAAACAGCAAGACCTCATGACTACACAAAGGTTATTACACAATCAGGGATTTGCACTTAAGCATACAAAAAGTCATATTCATGAAAATAAAATGCAGTAAAATATTTGTTTATTGGGTAATATAAAATAGAAGAATGGAGAGAGTGCATAGTTGAATTTTAAAGACCAAAACCCAGTATAAAGCTTCCTACAGAGGAAAGAGTTGAAACGCCAAAGCCAGCAAACGTGGTCAATAGTCAGCCGGTTCCACCCAACCCGTTCATATCTTACACGGGGTAACTCAGGTAAGTCCTATCCCCTCTTGGTAGTAAGCATCATACTGGATTTTGGAAAATAAATCCAGTTTACTAGCCGGACGTACATACGACAGATCCCACCAACTGAAGTTCACACAGGAGTTTGCATGATACTCCCTAGCTGCGGGTTTGTGTTGACTTGATACTCTCTACCCACCAACAGATAGTAAAATATTGTGCCAAACCCAGGCTTTAAAAAATCTACTAATCAAAGGTTAAGTGCTTAACAAATCACAATCATGTCAGTTTTTATTGAAACATGGAAATAGAGTAACACACTCGCAGTAGAATACAACTTCAATTTTGTTAATAAGTAGGCAAAGAAGCAACAAGTCAACATGCATTGACTTTGTCAATTTTAACCAAGACAATATTAATTAGTGCCAAATCTAAGCTCGCAATTCACCGAAGCAGCTTGCTTACTCCCTAGATATACTGCAATATGTGCTCCTAGCCACTTGGCAACTACTTAATGGCTTGCTATTAGGATTATTAACGGGTACCAGTATGCTGTCTACCAGAAGATCAGGTGCATATCATCTATTTGGAAATTGGTCCTATGATCTTTTCCATCAATAAAAAGAAACTTAACTGACTGAAAAATCATGTGACTTCAAGTCACATCCACTCAAGCCCTCAAGCACAAACAGAACTGGCTTTCTGTCCTAAAACAGTGTAACTTTGGTCCTTACTGTAGATGAACTTTCAGTTTGACTACGTCCTTCCTCTGTTTACGAAATGTTATTTAAGAACCTTATGGTACCCTTTTCTCCTGAATTTTATAAAGAAAATTGTTTCTGATATGATCCTAGTCAAAGATAGAGAAGCTTCACCGCACACTTTCCAAAACCCGTTGTGTTTTCGACAGGGGTCATATCATCAAAGTTTAAACAGCCCACCACTTCGGCAACCGAGGGAAGTTTGCAACTTAGCAGACAACTATAGTGACACCTAACACTAAAAACTACACAAGCCGTAACAAAATTGGAAGTCTGAACTGGAGTGTAGCCAAATACAGCCTAAGACAGCGAATCCAATCAAATCTAAGCTAAATTGAGTTCAATACTCGAATTGTTAGCACATGAGAGATGAAGCATCAATTGAATCGTTGGTTTTGCACGAATCCGTTTTCCCCAAGATAGTTTTGCATGGATCCTGACTCATCATGAGCACTCAGAACACAGTTGTGCATATATCAGGCAGGCGAGGAAGTGTGCTAGCACAATCTTACCCTTCAGACTTGGATGCCGCCTCGCTCGCCGGCGCATCAGCCTTGGTCTGCACACACGAAAACACACAGAAGATTAAGCGAACAGTCCAGCGCACCGGCAGATGCCAACAAGCAACGAAGTTACGAGGGAAAAGGTTCTCAGAGCAGAACAGAGCACGCAACTGCAACGGCGGCACACGCCACCAGCCTGCCTCCATGACGCACCGCCGCGCCCGATCTGGCCACGCGCACGCTCCTCGCCACTGCAGCAGAGAACGCACGCAAATAATCAGCGAAGAAGATCCAGCGGCCACGGGCGAAGAGCCACGCGCGGGGCGACGGGTACTACCTGACGCGGATTTGGGGCCGGCAGATCCCACCCGCGGGGTGGCGGCCGGGGCGGCGACGTGGAGCGACGAAGCGGCCGCCATTGCAGATGGGAGGGGTCGAGATCTGGGGGCTGGGGAGGCGGCGGCGGTGGTAGTGGCGTGTATGCGTGCGCGTGTTTATTTATAGAGGGCGGGGAGGGGTTGGGTGTTGGTGGAATGCAGGTGGGCTGGCGGTGGCGGAGGAATGGAGGGGGCGGCGGCGGAGTGAACGAGGCGCGGGGTGGAGTAGGGGAGGGAGGGAGAGGAGACACCGAGAGAGGTTGATGATGGGGTCTAGGCCCGATGGAGCGACCGAGATGGCTGGATGGATTGATGGATTTGACTCAGCCACTTGATTTCGTTTCAGACTCTTTGAAAGAGAGTCCAATGCTTGGAATTATTTAGCGTGTTTTGCATAATACGTAATCTACTACATGGAGATTTTTAACTTGAAGCTGCAGGGTTTTTTTTTTTTTTTGCAAAGATAAATTTTTTTTTAGTAAGAACCTCAGCATTACAAGGCAGCCCAAACAGAATAAGAAACTGCAAGCCCGTCCTTTGGGAGCCTCACGACCTCCACGTCCAGGACGTGCCGGTGGCGCACCGCCGCTGCCGCTCCTCAACCTTGTTTCCGAGCCGGCCTCTCACAGTCAGGAAGATCTCCTGCTCGTCCAGAAGAACCGCCTTGGATTGAACGGCATCGCCAAGGTTGGCGTCTGGGCCTGAGAAGAGCGACCGCTAGCCAATGCCATCAGAAACACTGTTGCAACCAAACCACGGGCCATCAGACGACCCCGTCCAACAACCCACCTTACCAGGCCCACACCCACGGGTAGAGAAAGCGTCAGTGCATCGACGGCTGGCCGAAGGACAAAATCCCCACATTGCATGGTCTTCGTTGTCGCATCGTCGACCAGGTGGAGGAATGAAAGACTCACAAGATATGTGGACCCCGCGAGCACCAAAAGCCGCTAGATCGGCAACGAAGCCCTAGAAGACGCTGCCGCGGAGGGGATGGCGAAGCGCACACTTATTCTCCCCGACAACATCTCCGCCTCCACATCGCCGCCAGATTGGCGATGAAGCCCCAGAAGACGTCGTCGTGAAGGGGATGGCGAGGTGGCACACTTATTCTCCCCAACATCATCTCCGCCTCCACATAGCCGCCGACCAAAAACCTAACTACACTCACTCAGAGCAGAGATCTAAGGTTTTCCCATCCTACCACTGCGGAAGGAGGGGAAGGGAACCCACGATCGTCGGGAGGAGGTGTGAATGTACACAAACAAGTGATATTTTAGACCTCTTTCCTCCTTTGAGAGGGTCTACTAGATCACGGGCCTATTGATGCTCACTTTCGCTCTGGATCTCAACCATCAAAAATCTGCTATGATTCACATAAATTTATAAATGTTCACACACAAATAATTCAGCCCGTGTAAGAATCATGGATTTACCTGCCAATAAGAGACTCCTAATGGACAACTCGTGTATTACATTTGTTTTCAATTTTTATGAAAGAAGATAAATGCAGAGTACACATTAGATTAGTGTTTGGAAGGTGGACAATTCTTGATGAAATTCTGTGTGGGTAACTCAAATTAGGTAAAAAGCTTGCAAGTATTAAAATTAGCTATATGAAGGGGGGAAGGGGATGGGAATTTTATTACTCACGACTCACGAGAGTAAACAAGCACTTCCCATCGTGAACAAGTCTCAGACCCTCGCTGTCAAAAAAAAAAAAAAAAACAAGCCTCAGACTCTTGGTAGTCGGTCACAAGTTGTATCTACTCTTTTTGCGAGAAGAATTTTTCCCAGCTGATCTGATATCTACAGGTTGATTTCTTGGGTTCAACCTTAACAGATTTGGAAGGCATTAGTTGAGACAACATCTCTTTGCCAGGTGATTCCTTCACGACGAGGAACACACGAGACTGTGAAATCACAACTGATTTGGAAAGCCAAGGCTGAACCAAATCACGGGTTCTAGCTGAGACAAAATGAGAGCTCTTTACTTGGTGTTTCACTTTGGTAACAATCCAAACAAAGATTAACGGCGACAAATACCATACACTTTGGTAACAAGCCAAACAAAGATTTAGAAGGCTACAGCAGAGCCAAACCACAGGCACTTTGCTTGGATTTCCCTTCACGGGAGACATATTCGGCTTTGCAAGGTCAGCCTCCCGATGACACTGGGAATGGAGTTGGCAAAGTATTTCTACCATGAAAGTTGGCATCCCCTTGTTGGGTAAAGCAACTGCTCTGTGTAACCACAGGGCTCAAAAGAAACTTCAAATCAAATGCATTTCCATGAAATCACAGGTGACAAAACTAGACGACCATTTTGAGTGGACAAAATGGTAAGTCGGCAAACAGGTTTGACAGCCCACATCTCAAAAACATACAAGTTGTATATGTCCACTCATGCTGCACCTAGGCAGCAACAGTTGCCAAAACTGCGATCATACTGCAAGTAGATCTATACCCACAGCAGCTCCTTGCGATACTCTCTCACGATGACCGGCACACTTGTAGGTGGAAGCTGCAACAACGAGACAACCACATCAATTAAATGGACGAAACAATAGACACCACATTAATGCGTATCATGGAGACCTAAACAAACACAAGCGTAAGGCATGCATATGTCTGACTGCATAGAAAATAGTTAGTTCAAAGATATCGGAAGCATATTAAAGACCTGCAACTAAATCAATGTGATTTGCAAGAATTGGTTTCACGTAAGCACAACATTAGTATCTATACCTACTACTAATAATAAAGAGAATTGAATTGACATTCTTGGTTCGTTGTGCTGTTTTGTGTTTTAGCCCCACAAAAAGCTACATATCAACCCGCAGTCTTAGCAATTGAGAGTCAATTCATAGTCCTAATAAAAGCCAAAAACGGTTCGTATGGTTTAGCAAGCACGACTTTGGGCCGTTGCCTCCTTTAGCTAGGTACGTCACTGGGCCTACTCCTGGGCTTCCAAGGATCAATGAAAAATAATTGTTTTGGTTGGAGATCGAACTCCCGTCCTCCCCTCCCCTCGATAAACCTACAACCAACTGACCTAGCTTATGCTTGTGCTATTATAAACGTTTTGTTTAACAATTAAATAGTCCCGCCTCGCTCCTTTATAGCAAATTTCATCAGTTTATATACGCCATGAGTTGTCTGGAGAATCAATGAACCGCCTCAAGAAATAACACATGAAGGGTGAGGTGCGGGCCATGATTTCCTACGGGAAGGAAGGAATTTAACGCCGTGAATTGTGCCCGATTACTGCACATGCCAATAGGAAAGATTGAGGCCCAATAATAAATGAAAGACACGCACTGCACGCAGGTTGACGCTGCCTGGCTTGTTGGCTCGTGGGATATTGTGATGCATCGCTGCTGGTTGGTTGATGGAGTATGGCTGGTGATGGTATCTGTAGCCCCCTGAAAGAGAATGCACGTGCATGTGTGACCCCCACTAGCGTATTAGGATGTGGCAAGGCATTGTACGCTGAGAATGCTGGCGCGATTACATGGGAGAAAGAGAGATTTGGCCATTACTCTTCTCAAACCTTGTAGTTCTGTGGTGTAACTGCGACGGAGGATCCAAATTTCGGAAGTTCCCTAGGAAAAACGAGATCAGGGGAAAAGGACCCTTGTCCTACTTTTTTTATATAAAAGAATCGAGAAACACCGTTAAAATATATATTTTTATGAAATAACACGGTGAAAGTATCTCAGAGTCTGGCATTTACTCAGTAGTGAAGCACAATGACAGGTGTCGTGCGGTGACCGAGCTCATCGCCTTGGGATTGAGCATGTCCGGGGCATTGTGATTAGGTGAACAATCATGGCCACCGTCGGCAAGTGCGGGAAGGAGGATAAGCGGACACCACCGGCGAGGACGGGAAAGAGGATAAACATAAACTGGTGGGACGCCGTATTGAAATAGTGGACGGAGGAGAGTCTTAAGCCATGCTTACCAGACTAGAAGTGTGATTTTTTTTTCTCCCGTTGCAACGCATGGGCTTGTTTGCTAGTAAAAACTAACAAAAACAGATGCTAATAATGTACATTTTTTAATCCAACCATAAAATGAAAAAACAGGCGCTGAACCGTGGCATGCCTAAATAACTTCTCGTCAGATTAATTGGATGTTACAAAAAGGAATTCAGTTGACTTGGGTCAAAGCTCAAATGTTAACTGCAAAGTTTCCAGTTGGTTCTATAAAATCTGTAACACAAGTACATCGAGTTTACAACACTGATACTGTTTCTGTTTCTTAACAGAATCCTAAGCAGACAGCTGTTAGACAGCTTATAATAATGGTTAATTTGATCACTTAACAGCACAATGGAGTGCATCCATAGTAAACGCATCAAAACAAAATAAACTGTATCCTAGAGCTAGTAAAATTTGGTAATAGAATGAACATTTGCATACTGCTAATAGCCAAATTCAATAACTGTGTTTATGTGAGGACAACAAATTGAAAAGATACCATATATGAATAGTCTTTTTTAGATATACAACGGCATGTACTACGATCAGAAGCTTAAGAGTATCTTACCATTCCATAATCCGTTATGATCATCGACACATAATCAGAAGGGGTTGCATCATACCTATCAGATGTGCAAAATTATTTTCATGCAAAGTAAATTAATGGATCTAAGAAACTATACCATAGATGGTATTCAGGTACATACGTGAGATTTAACAGTTGGAGATTCTCGTTGTCAGCCCAGTTCTTAAGATCGCCCAAATCTGCCCTCCCAGGAATTTTCGAAATCACATCTGGATCACCTGAGCAAAAAATTGTGTAAGAAACTTGTTATGCATGACACGGATGTATACTTACAATGCATACACGAACATATGCGTACCAAGCTCATTAGCGCATATAGAATCAAGTTGCACCCTCTCATGAAATTTGTATGCCTCGCAGCAAACCAAAACAGGAATTCCAAATGCATGTGCCACCATAGCCACGGATGCTGTGCCAACTCGGGAATAAACTGTTCCATTTGATAATATTGAGGATGCACCCAAGAAGACTCTTGTAACTTCATGCATGATGTATGAAACTGCATTGATATGAGTATATGTGCAGTTAATGCCCTTTGCCACTAATCTACGCAGTAATCCTTGCCCCTCGAGCTTGGGACGAGAATCCACCACTATAACACGGAACTTCCTACCAAGTTCATGAGCATGCTCCAAAATCATTTCAACAACTGATGATGACCCATATGTTAGCAAGACATCATCGTCTCTGACTTTTGTGATCGCATGACTGACAATAACCTGATCTGCAACAACTATCTTCTCATTAATAAAACGATCAATATCAGACTGAAGACTGGCCTTGGCTTCTGACTCCGACAATGTAATTGGTAGCTTGGCAATCCTGTTTTTCAGGAACCTGATAGCATTGCCCATGCTAATTGAGAGTGGACGGCACTCGATAAAAAATGACACATAACTACTGACTTTTGCAGTAAGGTCTCTGCTGAGAGTTTTATTTGGCGGTGTGGAGTAATCTTTTATTGCCTCTCTGAACGCAAGAAGCATTGCTATGCAACGACCATTGCCACCAGATACCTCACCAGACAAATATTGGAGACCAACCTGAAAGATAGCGAAGAAGAGACGGGTCATTTGACTTAACAGAAATTAACATTCAGTCAAGCAAATTAACTAGTTTTACCTGGCCTTCTTGGTATATTTAAGGACCAAGTTGTGCCAGTAAGTAATTACCAGATCAGCAAACCTATTAGCAACACATGTGGTGAAAGATATTGTTGATAGGACATCATCTTTTAATTAAAAGAAGGCAAGTTTTTTTACTTCTGATTTCTCTCTTCACCACAGCATATAGCCTACGTGACACTTCTAAGATAACACCATTCACATCATATGATCCATTTGATGTTGTAGTTGGTGACTGTAAAGTGCTTCAGTGATCTCACAAACAAATTTACAATAATTAGGCATTATACACAAAAGGTAAACATGAGTTGTTTTGTTCTTGACCAAAATGGTTGTTTACTAAAAATAGCTCCAAAACACTCAAGTTGTTCCTGGAGGAGCATGATACTTGACATTTGTAATAAAAGGGGCAGAAAAGGAAAATGATTGTTCAATAAACGCTCTAGCATCACACATTCTGAAATTAAACTAAGGGTAACACAAGGACATAAGCATGTAGTTTCAGACCATGATGGAGAGAGAGGAATCAAAGATAGCTGCAGCTTATTGTTTTTATCTATGTCACGAAACTGTCACTAGTATTTATTAATTCTTGATAAATGGAATGTTGTATACTTAGTTTCCTATACAGTAATCCGCCTAAATGCATGAAGGGTTAATGTGTGATGATCAACAAATCATTATCACATGACCATACTTGAGATTGAAGAACAAAGTATTTATGCCGCACATAGATAACATTTTGGATAGAGTAAATGAATAGCAATTACCTTGTACACAGAAGGATGAATTGGATCAAGTTGAAAGAATTTTGACTCGAGGTCAGGAAGTTGAGTGCCATGGACGTACTGTGGCAGATGCCTAAACAATTCAACTCTGTTTCGAGCCTCTGATTGGTTGACAATTGCACGTTTTTTTGCTTTCTCCACCCGATGCACGTCATCAAACTGCATTCTCGGATGAGGAACATCTTTTTTTCTATCTCTCTCCGGTTGGCGTTCAGTAACCTTCTTCTCAGAAGCAACTGTACTTGGAGCATGGGGCACATCTTTCTTCTGAGAAATTTTAGCTGGCTTGGCTTGCTTGGATGTTGCAGGATTAGCCCCAGAAGCAGCGCCTGTAGACTTTCCTGATAAACCTACAGTCCAAATTAATGTGACCGTCATGCTAGGAAGTTGTGACTACATTATAGATGTTTCAGATCATCGTAAATAAATGTGAATCCATTAGAAAGTGAGCTCTATTTACAATTAATTGCCTAACCCTATTTGGAAGTTAAAATTTTCACTTTGCAAAGCAGCACATCTGTCCCCAAGCCAAAATACGCCCAAAAACAGTGGGGGTGGATGAGAAGGTTTTATTATAACAATACTATATATAAGGCTGAAAACAAGGTATTACCTGCCTCCTTTGCAGCAGCTTTCGCAGCACGCTGAGCCTCCTGAATAGCACGCCTCTCTGCTTTAGAAGGTTTCTGCTTTTGCGGAATGGACGCTGGAGCATCTTCATTCCTTATTTCAGCCAAATATCCCTTGTTTGTTTCTGAAAGAAATAAACAACAAATCATGTGAAAATTAAAGAAGATCAAAATGTTTTTTCAAGAACTTCCACAAATGTTAAGGCAAAACAGGTGTATAAAAAAGACACAGTATGTAGATACTATATCCACCTGATCTTGTTTTAGCAAGTGCAAGGTAAACAAAGTGGCCTTAATTCCTCCAGACTAAAAGCTCAGTAAAACTAGGAAGATGAAGAAAAAATGTAATCTATTAAAATTACTCGATGACAGTAGAGGCCACGCAAAATGCTAAAAGCAAGCTTGAGAAGCAACAACTATTTAGACCACTTAGCGCACCATTAAGAAGTGACAACCTGATGCCATGTCTCAGGAATGAAGTAAACTCGACTTTGCTACTTCTACAAGCAGCTCACAACTGGAAACAATTTACTTACACTTACAACATGACATCTTAACCCCACCAGGCAGGATCACAACAAGCTAATACCCAACCTTATTAGTCTACACCAAAAGAAAGGCTTCACAGCTTCACTGCTTGCGGTTGTGGCTGTGAAGTGTCCCATAATCATCAAACGTGATTCACCCTCGACCTCAACGGCATGAACTTTACAGCTCAAGCACAAGCATGAACTCATTTGACCTGTAAAGTGTTTCTGTCGTTTCTAGGATTTGGGGATGGGATGATAATACCTTACTAAGTGGGTTCACGTGGGCCTCTTTTCTCCATGAAATCATCTAATTTCAATGACTTAATGATGAAGTGTGAATTGAGCTCAGTACTTTTATTCTAGTCATCTTTACTTATTATTTATTTAAAATCAAAGTGTTAAGGTTTTAAAACCATGGGACGTTTGGATCACGGGCTAGAATTCTTCTAGCCTCCTTTTTCCAGGCTATACATTTAGAATTGCTAAAAAATCGTAGCATTTCGAGGCAAGGCAGGGCTAGAAAATACTGCATGGAGCCAAGGAGAGTCAATTTGGCCAGCTCTTATCAGCGGGACTCTCGTGATGTGTCGCCGAGCCCACGTGTGTCTGCGTGGACGGAAATAAACTAATCGCTGCTGCTATAATAACCACGCCAATACAGAAACGAACAACACGGATGGATGCAGGCTTTGCGGGCATGCCCGCATGCATCCCTACTCGTGATGCACATGACAACTGCCAACTTAACTAGTGTTTGGTTCTGTCAACAGGTGACAGCAAAGTCTTGTAACTAAACCAAGTACGGGGCTGGGGCAAGTGCGGCTTAGCTGAAATGATGTAGTTTGCCCACCTAGGGCCCCTTATACGCTTAGCCAAATGAAATTATCGTCCAGAGAATTTCTCACTCACAAGGCCACAATCCCCCAAAAGGCTATAAGTCAGAACCATTCCTCTACTTCATAGCGATGGCAACCGAATTAGATAACTGATGAGGATGTGGGGTGATATTACTCCAATCGGACAGGGGCCGCGTACCTAGCTCCCCCGCGGAAGGGGCCAGGGACCTCGAATCCTCCTCTCCGAACTCGGATGCAGCGGCGAAGCGCATGGAGGAAGGCTGAGGCGCCGAGGACGCGAGGAGGAGGACGTCGGACGCGGGGGGAGAGGGGGAGTCGGGGGAGAGGTGGTCCACGTGCCGCGGAGGAGGGATCATGACGGGGGAGAGCGAACCCGGGGAGAGGTCCGACGCCGGAGGCGACCCGGCGGCCGCGCCAGGCAGCGATACCGCCGCGGCGGCGACGGCGGGCGGCTCGGACGGGGCCGAAACGCCAGGGGTGACGAAGCCCACCTGGCGGATCTTGGGCTCGACGCCGCCGGACGTCGAGCGCGGCGGTCGGCGGAGATCCATCGCCGTCGCCGGGGTGGGTGACTTCGCGTGAGGGTTTGGGGTTTGGACACGACGCACGAGACGAGGGAGGGTAGGAGGAATCTATTCCGGGCTAAGCAGCGGTGGTGGTGAACCAGGGTGGGAGGAGCCTACCGAGCTCGGGCCCATGTATGTTTTTTTAGACAAGCCCATCTATGTTTCAGTGAACGCCCGATTTGTGAATCCCGTCAAAAGAGGCCCATGGGCTCTTCAACAAATTGATCTGTGTCATCATATCCATTTAATTTTCCCTTTTCCGCTAAAAAAAATTCCCTTTTACCCTAAAAAAAATGCCCTTTTGCTAAAAAAAATAATTTTCCCTAAAAAAATCATATCCATTTAATTTGAATGAATGTCTCATAAAAATAATTTGAATGAGAAAAGAGAGAAATTCTACTTATCATGGTGTGCACTTTTGCTTTCCCGTCAAAGTTCTTGCATGTCCATATACGTATGGAAAGTTCTGAATAAAATTTGTGCAAGTTTCATCAACGAAAGCAGCACAAGATTTGCATCCACAAGCTATCTTTAGGAAGAGAGGGGCGGAGGGGGAGCATCTGACTACTGGGAGCACGACGCGCTCCTTCGGCAATGATCACAACCAACCTGAATCTAGACCACAACGTGCTCTGGTGCAGCCCATAGCCGTCACCGTGGAGGAGCACGACCACCATTGGAACTCTAGTGGTCATCGACGGCGCACGCGTGGTGTTGAGGCAGAGGCGCTGCCACGCGAGGAGGAGGTGAGGGATCTTGGCCACCCTTGGCCGCTGTCCTTGCTCCATCTGGCAGCATCACGTATCTATAATTTTTTATTGTTCCGTACTATTATAATATCAATCTTCAATGTTTTATATGCAATTATATATCATTTTTGGGACAACCTATTAATTTAGTGTCAAGCGCTAGTTGTTGTTTTTTTGCCTGTTTTTGGTTTTTCAGGAAATCAGTACCAAACGAAGTCCGAATGCCACGAAACTTTTTGATGATTTTTTTCTGGACATAAGAGACACTAGAAGCTTCGGGAGGAGGCCAGAAGACGAAAGGGTGACCCACAAGCCACCAGGGCGCGCCCAGGGGGTAGGCGCGCCGTCGTGCCTTTGTGGGCCCCTCGTTGCTCCGTTTGACCTAATTCCTGTTGGGGAACGTTGCATGGAAAACAAAACAAAATATATGCACACGCAAGATCTATCCATGGAGATGCATAGCTACGAGAGGGAGAGAGCATCTGCATACCCTTGTAGATCGCTAAGTTGAAGCGTTTATCAACGTGGTTGATGTAGTCGTACACCTTCACGATCCATCCCGATCAAGTACCGAACATACGGCACCTCCACGTTCCTCGATAACGTCCTTGCCTTCTCGATCCAGCAAGAGAGGCGAAGTAGTAGATGAGTTCCGGCAGCACGACGACGTGGTGACGGTGGTGCTGAAACTATTCCGCAGGGCTTTGCCAAGCACAACGGACATGGACGGAGGAGGAACTATAACTAGAGGGAGAGGGGGCGCTGCACACGGCTTGGGGATCGTGGTGTGTGTTGCCCCCTCCCCTTCTCTCATATATATAGGTGGAGGGGGAGGAGAGGCAGCCCTAGGCGCCCCCTTCCTTCCCTTAGGCGTGGAGGAAAGGGCAGGAGGGGGCCGGCGGCTGCCCTGCCTCAGGCGCCTCCCCCCTTCCATATATGGTGCATGGGGGGAAGGAAAGGGGGTCGGCTGCCCTAGGGCGCCCGCTCCTTCCTTCTGGCGCGCAGGGCAAGGGAGGTGGAGCACGCCCAGCCCCCTTGTGGGCTGGTGCGCCTCACTCCTTGGCCCATGAGGCCCACCAAGTACCGGTGGCCTCCCGGAACCCCTTCCGGCACTCCAGTGCATTCCGAAACCTTTCTGAAACCCGAATACCTTCATCCTATATATCAATCTTTACCTCTGGACCATTCCAGAGCTCCTCGTCATGTCCGTGATCTCATCCGGGACTCCGAACAACATTCGGTCACCAACTCACATAACTCATATAATACTATATCGTCAACGAACGTTAAGCGTGCGAACCCTACGGGTTCGAGAATGATGTAGACATGACCGAGACGCTTCTCCGGTCAATAACCAATAGCGGGACCTGGATGCCCATATTGGTTCCTACATATTCTACAAAGATCTTTATCGGTCAAACCTTTATGACAACATACGTAGTTCCCTCTCTGTCGGTATGTTACTTGCCCGAGATTCGATCGTCGGTATCTCCATACCTAGTTCAATCTCGTTACCGGCAAGTCTCTTTACTAGTTTCGTAATACATCATCTCGTAACTAACTCCTTAGTTACTTTGCTTGCAAGCTTCTTGTGGTGTTGTATTACCGAGAGGGCCCAAAGATACCTCTCCGTCATAAGGAGTGACAAATCCCAATCTCGATTCACGCCAACTCAACAGACACCTTCGGAGATACCTGTAGAGCATTTTTATGATCACCCAGTTACGTTGTGACATTTGATAGCACACAAGGTATTCCTCCGGTATCCAGGAGTTGCATGATCTCATGGTCGAAGGAATATGTATTTGACATTAAGAAAGCAGTAGCAATAAACTGAACGATCATATGCTAAGCTAACGGATGAGTCTTGTCCATCACATCATTCTCCTAATGATGTGATCCCGTTGTCAAGTGACAACACATGTCTATGGTTAGAAAACCTTAACCATCTTTTGATCAATGAGCTAGTCTAGTAGAGGCTCACTAGGGACACGGTATTTGTTTATGTATCCACACATCACTACAAAAAAATACACTTCCGTGATGATACGTGTTTGTCACAGTAGGTCACGTTTTCTGTCATGCATGTACATCCATGATGATTTTATGACAGAATCAAGATAGTCATACATGTGTTGTCGTAGAAGTGTTCCATGACATTACCAAAATTATCATCACGGAAGTGTCCACTTCCATGTGAAAGCACAAGTGCTCCCTGGGTGATTTTGGTAATTAATGTCAACATATCTCTTGTTGGACTAATACGTCTACCTAGTGTATTTCAGACAAGTTCAACAATGGCATGGCAAGGACAAGAGGATGTGGAACCCCTTCAAAATGCTAAGGACACATATTGACAAAAGCTCAAGACTCTTCATTTATATTTTAGTGATCCAAGATCACATTGAGTCCATAGGAAAGCCAATACTATTAAAAGGGGATGAGGTGTTACTTAATGGTCTACTTGCTCAAAGTGCTTAGTTATATTGCTCCAAAACCCGCAGCCACTTTCTCACTTCCAAATATGTCCAAAACTCAAAGTCAAACTCGGCCCCACCGAAATGATCTATCCGGCGCCACCGAGTTCATTTGACATAGCCACTGCCAGAAACCCTAACTCCTCGGTCACACCAATACGGATCTCGGTCTCACCGAGATGGCCCTGCAAACTCTCTGTTGCCTGTTGCAATTATTTCGGTCTCACCGAAATGTGCAATCGATCCCACCGAGTTTGCTTGACCAACTCTCTGTTTGCTCTTTGCTGAAATCGGTCTCACCGAGTTCAAGCAATCAGCTTCACCATGATGAGGTTTTGCCCTAGCCCTAGCACATCGGTCCCACCGAGTTGTTTCAGTCGGTCCCACCGAGATTCCTAACGTTCACATTTTGAACTAAATCAGTCTCACCGAGTTCTTCCATTCGGTCTGACCGAGTTGGGTCAAATGTGTGTAACGGTTGGATTTTGTGTGGAGGCTATATATACCCCTCCACCCCCTTCTCCATATGTGAGAGAGCCATCAGAATGTCCCTACACTTCCACTACATTTTCTGAGAGAGAACCACCTACTCATGTGTTGAGATCAAGATATTCCAATCCAACCACAAGAATCTTGATTTCTAGCCTTCCCCAAGTTGCTTTCCACTCAAATCATCTCTCCACCATAGCCAAATCTGTGAGAGAGAGTTGAGTGTTGGGGAGACTATCATTTAAAGCACAAGAGCAAGGAGTTCATCATCAACACAACATCTATTACATTTTGGAGAGTGGTGTCTCCTAGATTGGTTAGGTGTCGCTTGGGAGCCTCCGACAAGATTGTGGAGTTGAACCAAGAAGTTTGCAAGGGCAAGGAGATCGCCTACTTTGTGAAGATCTACCCGAGTGAGGCAAGTCCTTCGTGGGCGATGGCCATGGTGGGATAGACAAGGTTGCTTCTTCGTGGCCCCTTCGTGGGTGGAGCCCTCCGTGGACTCGCGCAACTGTTACCCTTCGTGGGTTGAATTCTCCATCAACGTGGATGTACGATAGCACCACCTATCGGAACCACGCCAAAAATCTCCGTCTCTTCATTACGTTTGCACACTCCAATCCCATCCCTTTACTTTCTTGCAATTAGCATGCTTTACTCTTTCCGCTGCTTATACTCTTGCCATGCTTGCTTGAAATGTATTGTGAATGCTTAAACTTGTGTTAAAACTCCACCTCGACTTGAAGAACTTAAAAATTGCCACTTTTACTTGTTGAGGGTCTAATCACCCCCCCTCTAGACCCCTCTTCTCGATCCTTTTAATTGATATCAGAGCATTGGTCTCTATTGCTTTGGTTTAATCACCATTGGAGGAAGATGGATGAGTCTACGATTGGGAGTATTAGACATAGAGTGCCTATGCTTGACGGAGAGTTCTATAGCTCTTGGAAAAATGAGATGCTTGAGATTTTCAATGAATATAATTTGAACAAGTATATTACTAGCCCTTACATGCCCCCTATTGATCCCTTGCATCCTACCCCCGATGAGTATCTTGACATGACCCACAATCTTAGAACTATTGATCTTATCATGAGAGGATTGCCTAAGAATTTGCTTGTATGCTTGCCTAAATTTGAATGTGCTTATACTATATGGAAATATCTTGAGGAGCGTTTTCCAAACTATTCCTTGAAAAATCTAGATGAGATTCTTCAAAAGTCCATTGCTTTTCATAAAATGAATCCTAGTGGTCCTAAATTTGATGATTGTCTATTTGAGCTCCGTGACCTTATGCGTGCCAAAGGAGATGTTGGAGTCATTAGTAGCATCATTTCACAAGTCATTAGAATTCATAAGCATGCACATTGTCATGGTCATACATCTAATGAATCACTCTCTCTAGGTGATGATCATTCACATGATGATGTTGAGCATGGATATTATGATGAGGATGATGATAGTGACTTTGATCTTGATGAGTCAATGAGACACTTTGGTCTTATGGCTAACCTTCGTGGTTACATGGCCACAGGAAAGGAATGGGTTCTTGATAGTGGATGTACGGATCATATGACCGAAGACAAGGACATGTTTCGTGAGCTTGCTGAAAACGACGGTCCCCGAAAGTATGTCACTTTTGGTGATAACTCAAAGGGTAAGGTAGTTGACCTTGGTAAGGTGGCCATCTCCCATGATAGCTCTATCCAAAATGTCATGCTCGTTGAATCTCTTGGTTATAATCTACTTTCCGTATCTAGACTAGCTGACTTCGGTTTCAATGTTCTATTTACTGAAATAGATTGCCAAGTGTTTCGAAGAGATAATCATAATATGGTCTTTACCAGTATTCATAGAGGTGATCTATATATTGTTGATTTCACTAAGAGAGCTCAACCTCGTACTTGCTTAATTGCTAAATCTTCTAAAGGTTGGTTGTGGCATAGAATATTAGGTCACGTGGGTATGTGAAATCTCGATAAGCTTATTAAAGGTGATCATATCCTTGGCGTTAAAGATGTTATATTTGACAAGGATAGACTTTGCAGTGCTTGTCAAGCAGGAAAACAAGTTGGAGGAAGTCATCCCGTGAAGAACATCATGACCACGAGAAGACCGCTTGAGCTACTTCATATGGATCTTTTTGGTCCCAACGCCTACAAGAGTCTCGGTGGTAACTCGTTCGGATTGGTCATTGTTGACGACTTTTTAAGATTTACGTGGGTGTTCTTTCTTGATGATAAATCGCAGGTCCAAAAGATCTTCAAGAACTTCGCTAGGAAGGCCCAAAACCAATTTGAAGTGAAGATCGAGAAGGTTCGAAGCGACAACGGAACGGAGTTCAAGAACGCAAATGTGGATACCTTTCTTGACGAAGAAGGGATTTCACATGAGTTCTCGGATACATACACACCTCAACAAAATGGAGTTGTTGAGAGGAAGAATCGGACACTTATTGAGATGGCAAGAACGATGCTTGATGAGTACAAGACGCCAAGACACTTTTGGGCGGAAGCGGTTGAGACAACTTGTCATGCTACGAATAGACTATATCTTCACAAGCTTCTCGGCAAGACGGCATACGAGCTTCTCACCGGTAACAAACCCCAAGTTGGATACTTTCGAGTGTTTGGCTCAAAATGTTACATTTTTTATAAGCATCGTCGCTCGAAATTTGCCCTAAATCTCATGAAGGTTTCCTACTTGGTTATGGCTCAAACTCTCACACTTACCGTGTCTACAACAATTTCACCCGAAAGGTTGAAGAGACGGTAGATGTGAAGTTTGATGAATCTAATGGCTCGCAAGTAGAGCAATTGCCAATTGATGTAGGAGACAAAGATCCTTCGGAAGCAATTCAAGATTTGTCCATTGGCAAGATTCGCCCAACGGAGGTGAAGGAGAGTACCTCGTTCGTTCAAGTGGAAGCCTCAACTTCACACCAAGGTGAACCACAAGTTGACTTGGAGGCATCCACAAGTGGAACATGTCAAGACGAAGGAAATGAGGAAGTACAACAAGATGAACCACATCGACCTCCCTCTCCACCTCCACAAGAGAACAACAACGCCAACAACAATGATGAAGGACAAGAAGAAGAAGAAGAAGAAGAAGAAGAAGAAGAAGAAGAAGAAGAAGAAGAAGAAGAAGAAGAAGAAGAAGAAGAAGAAGAAGAAGAAGACAATGAAGAGGATGTTCCACCCCAACCCAAACAAAAGCTCCCACGAGTTAGAGCAAGAGTCACAAGAGATCATCTCGTCGAACAAATCTTTGATAATATTCAAACCGGGAGAATTACTCGCTCTAAAACTCGTTTGGCTAACTTTTGTGAACATTACTCATTCATTTCTAGTATTGAACCTATGAAGGTTGAAGAAGCTCTTGAGGATCCGGATTGGGTGAACGCTATGCATGAAGATCTACACAATTTTGAGAGGAATCAAGTGTGGACATTGGTTGAAAAGCCAGACAACAACCACAATGTCATTGGAACCAAGTGGGTGTTTCGGAATAAGCAAGATGAGGATGGACAAGTTGTACGCAACAAGGCCCGTCTCGTTGCTCAAGGCTACACTCAAGTCAAAGGTATGGACTATGGTGAGACATATGCCCCCGTTGCTAGACTTGAGTCCATACGCATCTTACTTGCTTATGCCAATCACCATGATATCACTTTATACCAAATGGACATTAAAAGTGCCTTTCTAAATGGTGAAATTGAGGAGGAAGTTTATGTTAAACAACCTCCCGGCTTTGTTAATCCTAAGAAACCTAATCATGTCTACAAACTTCACAAAGCTCTTTATGGTCTTAAACAAGCTCCTAGAGCATGGTATAAATGCTTGACCAAGTTTCTTATTGAAAAAGGCTTTGAAATTGTGAAGATTGATTCTACACTTTTTACTAAAACGGTTAATGGTGAATTATTTGTGTGCCAAATTTATGTGGATGATATCATATTTGGTTCGACTAACCCTCATTTTAGTGAAAAGTTTGGAAGGCTAATGTCGGAGAAGTTTGAGATGTCTATGATGAGTGAACTCAAATTCTTTCTTGGTTTGCAAATCAAGCAAACTAAGGAAGGTACCTTTGTTTCTCAAACAAAGTATACCAAGGACCTTTTCAAGAAGTTCAACATGCAAGAAAGCAAAGGTATGAAAACACCCATGCCTACTAGTGGACATCTTGACTTGACTAAGGATGGCAAACCGGTTGACCAAAAGGTTTACCGCTCTATGATTGGTTCATTGTTATATCTATGTGCCTCCCGTCCCGATATTATGCTAAGTGTGTGCATGTGTGCACGATATCAAGCGGCCCCTAAAGAATGTCATCTTAAGGCTGTGAAAAGGATAGTGAGATACTTAATTCATACACCAAACTTTGGCATTTGGTATCCTAAGAGGTCCTCTTTTGATCTTGTTGGCTACTCTGATTCGGACTATGTCGGTGACAAGGTTGATAGAAAGTCCACTTCGGGTACTTGTCAATTTCTTGGTAGATCCCTTGTGTCTTGGTCCTCCAAGAAACAAAACTCGGTATCCTTATCCACCGCCGAAGTGGAATACATTGCCGCTGGATCATGTTGTGCTCAATTACTTTGGATGACCCAAACCCTTAAGGATTACGGGATACATATAAAACATGTTCCATTGCTTTGTGACAATGAAAGTGCTATTAAGATTGCTCACAATCCCGTGCAACATTCTCGAACTAAGCATATTGAAGTTTGTCATCATTTCATTCGAGATCATGTTGCTAAAGGAGACATCAATCTTAAGCATGTTCGTACCGATAAGCAATTGGCGGATATATTCACCAAACCGCTTGATGAGAAAGTATTTTGCCGCTTGAGAGGTGAATTGAACATCATTGATGCCTCAAACTTGGAGTAGAAGTTCCATTTGGATACATGCAAGGCATGAGCCTTTTATGACTAATCGTTGATATTTCTCTTATGATGATGATCATATGTCTTGGATCTATACTTGTACCCTTGCATGTTATCTAACCCTTGTAGGTACTTGGATGAACCCAAATCTATGAGATTGCAAGTCACTCGCATTTTGAGCAATCTTTACATCACCAAGTCCCTACTATATGGATGTTGAATACAAGGAAGCATGAACTCATTCGACATATCCTTTGACAATTTCAATATATCAAATCTCTTTTGATATCAAGTTTATACTATATGGTAACCCCATTTTGAGCTTAAACGATGAGTATGACCTACGATCAAGTGTTATCACTTGACTCCTCAGGTCAATATACTCTAACATAGGTGACTTTGTCGCCGACCCCTTCTAGATGAAGTTCTCTAGTGTTTCTTTGTTCACTTACTTTGTGTTCTTGCATATATTTCTTGCTATCTTGTTCCCCTTTTTTAAAAAAACTTCATCTAGATCTCTTTTCTTATTTATGTTTTTTTCTGTAACTTCTGTGTCTAATTCATTGGGAATCTCTCAGTTAATTCCTTGCAAATCCTTGTGAGATTTCTTTTGCCAAGTGAGCTGAATTGACAAAAAATTTACTCTGTGTTGAACTCGGTCCCTCCGATCAAAACCTATCGGTCTGACCGAAGCACAAGGTCTCCTTGTGAATAGCTCATCGGTATAACCGACATGGACTAACTCGGTCGCACCGATCAGGACCTTCTGTGACTCTGTCCACTCGGCGTCACCGACGAAAAACAATCAGCGTCACCGATTTCAACTCTGAGAAAATGTTTTGCCATTTTTACTGCCTATCTTTTTCAGCTCCACTCAATGATTCTTTTCTCTACAAGCATCATGGATTACCTACTACTTTGTAGTGTCTCTCAAGGACCACACCTACTTGACTCATGCTCCAGAAGTGCCCTAGCTTCTTGGAAATTGATGTCAAAGGGGGAGAGAGAGCACATCAAAGCTTATGATATGAGCACATCTAAGCTCTTCCAGATGCTAGTAAAACAAAGAGGAGAGAAGTCACATGTCTTTTAGAGGGGAAAGACATGTCAATATGTTTTATCTTAGTTATTGTTATTGCATATTATTGTTGCTCTGACTGTGGTTAATATTACCCTACCTTCTCCCATTATCCAATATCAGATTCAGGGGGAGAAAAAGTCCATATCTAGGGGAAGAAAATCTTTGGAATTCATTGCATATCTTTAAAATCTTTGGGGACATGTCAGTATCTAAATGGAGTACCTAGTACTCACCCATTACATGTCATCCCAGTCTTGGTACTCTTGTGGTTTCCTGAAATTGCTTTACCTAGAGTGTTCTTGTGTTATCTAACTCTGTTTTCTCAAGTCCACTCCTTCTAAAGCCAGCCCAAGACCACAAGGTAAGTATATGCATCACACTCATGTGCATGATGATCTCTTGCTGATGTACATATTGTTTGCAAGAAGGATTCATGAACATGGAGGTACACTTCCTATACACATCATTTGCTCTGATGCATATAGCCAAGATCCATGTAACTCATTGCTTGCTCTGTCATGCTTATGCATTCACATGTTCTCATATTCCAACTTCACGTGATTGCATACATGTAGGGGAAGCCTATGCATGTTACATGTCTCTCCAAAGCTTTACTTATTACCTTGTTTATCTTTAATCTAAAGCTTTGATGTATGTTGTCATCAATTACCAAAAAGGGGGAGATTGAAAGCACAAGTGCTCCCTGGGTGATTTTGGTAATTAATGCCAACATATCCCTTGGGACTAATATGTCTACCTAGTGTATTTCAGACAAGTTCAACAATGGCATGGCAAGGGCAAGAGGATGTGGAACCCCTTCAAAATGCTAAGGGCACATATTGGCAAAATATCAAGACTCTTCATTTTATATTTTAGTGATCCAAGATCACATTGAGTCCATAGGAAAGCCAATACTATTAAAAGGGGATGAGGTGTTGCTTAATGGTCTACTTGCTCAAAGTGCCTAGTGATATTGCTCCAAAACCCTCAACCACTTTCTCACTTCCAAATATGTCCAAAACTCAAAGTCAAACTCGGCCCCACCGAAATGATCTATCCGGTGCCACCGAGTTCATTTGACATAGCCACTGCCAGAAACCCTAACTCCTCGATCACACCGATACGGATCTCGGTCTCACCGAGATGGCCCTGCAAACTCTCTGTTGCCTGTTGCAATTATTTCGGTCTCACCGAAATATGCAATCGATCCCACCAAGTTTGCTTGACCAACTCTCTATTTGCTCTTTGCTGAAATCGGTCTCACCGAGTTCAAGCAATCGGCTTCACCGAGATGAGGTTTTGCCCTAGCCCTAGCACGTCGGTCCCACCGAGTTATTTCAGTCGGTCCCACCGAGATTCCTAACATTCACATTTTGAACTAAATCGGTCACACTGAGTTCTTCCATTCGGTCTGACCGAGTTGGGTCAAATGTGTGTAACAGTTGGATTTTGTGTGGAGGCTATATATACCCCTCCACCCCCTTCTCCATATGTGAGAGAGCCATCAGAACATACCTACACTTCCACTACATTTTCTGAGAGAGAACCACCTACTCATGTGTTGAGATCAAGATATTCCAATCCAACCACAAGAATCTTGATTTCTAGCCTTCCCCAAGTTGCTTTCCACTCAAATCATCTTTCCACCATAGCCAAATCTATGAGAGAGAGTTGAGTGTTGGGGAGACTATCATTTGAAGCACAAGAGCAAGGAGTTCATCATCAACACAACATCTATTACCTTTTGGAGTGTGGTGTCTCCTAGATTGGTTAGGTGTCGCTTGGGAGCCTCCGACAAGATTGTGGAGTTGAACCAAGAAGTTTGTAAGGGAAAGGAGATCACCTACTTCGTGAAGATCTACCCGAGTGAGGCAAGTCCTTTGTGGGCGATGGCCATGGTGGGATAGACAAGGTTGCTTCTTCATGGACCCTTTGTGGGTGGAGCCCTCCGTGGACTCGCGCAACCGTTACCCTTCGTGGGTTGAAGTCTCCATCAACGTGGATGTACGATAGCACCACCTATCGGAACCACGCCAAAAATCTCCATGTCTTCATTGCGTTTGCACACTCCAATCCCATCGCTTTACTTTCTTGCAATTAGCATGCTTTACTCTTTCCGCTGCTCATACTCTTGCCATGCTTGCTTGAAATGTATAGTGAATGCTTAAACTTGTGTTAAAACTCCACCTCAACTTGAAGAACTTAAAAATTGCCACTTTTACTTGTTGAGGGTCTAATCACCCCCCCCTCTAGACCCCTCTTCTCGATCCTTTCACTATGATGATAAATCGCGCGTCATAGAAGTGCTTTCGTCAAGGGTAAACGACACATGGCATCCACCGTAACGGGTCGCCGTTAAGCTATCAGGTTCCAGTTTGGATCCGATAACCCGTTAACAGCCCCGACCAATGGGGATTTTCCACGTGTAAAATTCTCATTCGCCGGAGGATCCACGTGTCGGCTCAGCGTTGGGACAGATGTCATCCACTCATTGTACGGGAGGCGCCTATGATACGTTGGCACGTGGCAAGGCCCAACAGTGGCCCATTTAGGCGAAAGAGGTCGGCCCGGTCAAAATTAGCAGGCCGACCCATATAGGGCCTACTTGTGTCTGGTCCATTTAAGCCCACGGCCCATACGAGATGTGCCAATTCGGCCCGTCAACAACCCGTTAACTATTTGACACCATTGCAGCCCATCGTCAGTTCGAGCCCGTTGACATCCCGCTATATATTTGGGCTCAATATCGGCCCGATGTGGTTTCGACCTGTTAACAGCCCATTCAAGGGGTGGGCCAATTTTCAGGATGTACGTCTTTTAGCCTTTTAGCGACCCATTTAAGTGTTGGGCCAATTTCTAGCCTGGTGTGTCTTTCAGCCTGTTAACGGCCCATAAATGAGTTGGGCCATTTGCAGTCGGACCTGAGTTTTGGCCTCTTAACGGCCCATGCTCTTCATGGTCCAATACCAGCCCAGTTTCTCTTTCGGCCTGCTAAAGGCCCACAACATAGTTGGGCCATATATAGTCCGACCTGACTTTCGGCCTCTTAGTGGCTCATGCTCTTCATGGTCCAGTATGAGCCCGCTGTCTCTTTCGGCCTGCTAAAGGCCCACAGTACAGTTGGGCCATATATAGCCCGACCTTAGTATCGGCCTGTTAACGGCCCGTGAAATCGAATGGGCCCACTTATAGCTCGCTTCGATGTCGGCCTGTTAACGACCCGGGAGGTAACAGGGCCGAGCATTAACTATTGGCTCATTTTAATTATAGCGGCCCAATAGAGCTTTCGGCCTGGTTACGACCCATTAACTTAATGGGCCCGCTAAAGTTTGAACATGTCTGTAGGCCCAATTAGATAACGTCGATTCCGACCCAGATATAATTTGAGACCATTACGACGAGCAATTATGGACAGGACCAAAACCGATCAATAAAAGGCCTATGAGAATTTTGGCCCCTGCGAGCCCACTAAGGGCAGTGGGCCGCTTCCTTCCTATAGGGGCCACGACTGTTCGTGCTAACTAATAATTTCACTGCTTTTTTGGCTTCCTAGCGACCAGTTAGCTGGAATGCGAGGCGCGCTAAGCAAACATACGGCATACAAGGAAAAACGTTGCACATCCAGCATATATTACAGGAAATTACATCCACTGGGCAACCAAAGATTGATGCCAGTGCAAATAAATGAACAAAACTTAACGATCTACAACCTCACAATCTGCAACCTCAGCGCGGATGAGTCCCATAAGCATGTGAGCAAGTTCTTCCTTCTTTGCTACACTGTCTCTAAAAACATTGATCAATTATTGTTGCGCAAGAATGTGCATCTCTGATTCCTCCATGATTTCCATCATTGCTTCAGCCAGTAATTGGTTCACAAACATACATTTTTTCCGTTGGATTCGAGATAGAGGAAACTGAACAGATTCAGATGGCGATTTTGACAGGCTTGTATTATTGATAGTGGAGAGTGTCTCGAACACTGCATCATAACATAAATTAGGAGGGGAACCGAACAGATTAATCAAGAGTTATTGCCATATTACCTGGCCTAGATTTATTGGAAAGAAACAATGGGGTTGCCTTGCTGTTGTTAGAGTTTGTCTTCTTATCTTCAGCAGCCTGCACCAAATTAACACACTAGCATTGCTATCATTTGCCAGGTCAGATAATAGGAAAGCAACATTGACACAACGAACGTTTGGGCAACCACACCACACTGATACGTCTCCAACGTATCTATAATTTATGAAGTATTCATGTTGTTATATTATCATTCTTGGATGTTTTACAATCATTTTATAGCAACTTTACATCATTTTTTTGGGACTAACCTATTGACCCAGTGCCCAGTGCTAGTTGCTGTTTTTGCTTGTTTTTTACATCGCAGGAAATCAATATCAAATGGAGTCCAAACACTGTGAAACTTTTTGTGGATTTTTTATGGACCAGAAGACATCCAATGGGCCAGAGCAACACCTGGGGGTGCCCCGAGGGGGGCACAACCCACCAGGGCGCGCATGGGGGCCCAGGCGCGCCCAGGTGGGTTGTGCCCACCTCGATGGCCTCCCGCACCCCTCTTCGCCCTATAAATCATCAAATATTCCAAAAACCCTCGGAGAGACCCTAGATCAGAAGTTCCGCCGCTGCAAGGCCTCTGTATCCATGAGATCCAATCTAGACCCCGTTCCGGCACCCTGCCGGAGGGGGAGATCATCACCGGTGGCCATCTTCATCATCCCGGCGACCACCACGATGAGGAGGGAGTAGTCCACCCTCGGGGCGGAGGGTTTGTACCAGTAGCTATGTGTTTAATCTCTCTCTCTCTCGTGTTCTTGAGATGCACAATCTTGATGTATCACGGGCTTTGTTAATATAGTCGGATCATATGGTGTTTCCCCCTCTCTATCTTGTTGTGATGAATTGAGTTTTCCCTTTGAGATTTCATTTTATCGGATTGAATACTTTTATGGATTTGAGAGCACTTGATATTTGTCTTGCATACGAATACTCGTGGTGACAATGGGGTATTATATTGATTCAATTGATATATGTTTTGGCACTCAACTCGCGGATTCCAGAGGTGACATTGGGGTAATCTATGCATAGGGGTTGATGCACGTTCGTCTTTGTTTCTCTGGTAGAAATCTTGGGGCACTCCTTGAGGTTCGTTGTGTTGGATTGAGCATTACGAATCTGAATTTGCTTTGGTGTTATTTTAGTACAAACTCTTGGATAGATCGATCGGAAAGAATAGCTTTGAGGTGGTTTCGTACCCTACAAACAATTTATTCTTATGTTCTCTGCTAGATATGAACTTTGGAGTGATTCTTCATCGCATATTGAGGGATGGTTATATGATCCAATTATATTAGCATTGTTGAGAGATTGCACTAGCGAAAGTACGGACCCTAGGCCTTGTTTTCAAGCATTGCAATGCCGTTTGTGCTCACTTTTGTCACTTGCTACCTTGCTGTTTTTATTCATTCGGATTATAAAAATATATTTCTACCATCCATATTACACTTTTATCACCATCTCTTCGCCGAACTAGTGCACCTATACAATTTGCCATTGCATTGGGTGTGTTGGGGACACAAGAGACTTTTTGTTATTTGGTTGCAGGGTTGTTTGAGAGAGACCATCTTCATCCTACGCCTCCCATGGATTGATAAACCTTAGGTCATCCACTTGAGGGAAAATTGCTACTGTCCTACAAAACTCTGCGCTTGGAGGCCCAACACGAGTCTACAAGAATAAAGTTGCGTAGTAGACATCAAGCTCTTTTCTGGCGCCATTGCCGGGGAGGTGAGTGCTTGAAGGTATATCTTTAGATCTTGCAATCGAATCTTTTAGTTTCTTGTTTTATCACTAGTTTGGTTTTATAATAGAAAACAAAAAAATAAAATGGAGATTGGGTTACCTCAGGTTGTTCTTTATCTTTATAATGTCTATCTTGAGAATAAGGATTCCGATAATTGTGCTCAATTGCTAGAAAAAGAATTCAATAAAATTTATGGCATAAAAATGTTGGATGATGGGCATGATTGCAATATTGCTAGAATAAATTCTTTGAATATCCATGATGTTAATGATGATTGCATTAGTCATGATAACGATGTCTCCTATAAGAATGTCAATTTTTGCGGAGTGAATTGGGAGTGCAAATGCACACCAAAAAGGGAAGATAGATTTTGTAAGAAGCATAAATATTTAGAAACGAAAAAGTTGCAAGAGAGGCTAGATGATTGTGCTGAAAGATTTAATTTTTTTGGCCATCCTTGTGAACTTTGCAATGAACGTGGTCATTTAAATCTCCAATGCAATTTGTTTCATGATCAAATCATGTCCAAAAATTGTGATAACTTGATTACCCTTGAGCATCATAAAGAGCTTAGTCTTCTTTTGGGGTATGAAGAAATGAAACATATAACTGAGGGTATTCCAAAATTTATTCTCGAGAGATTTCTTGATTTTGATCTAGAGGAAATTTATATGTTTTGTGCGGTAAATTGCATTGAGAATCCTTATATTGCCAACTATCTAAAGACAAGAAAACAAATAGAATATGAAGAGAGTACTAATGAAAGGGAAAATATTTCCCAATACCCTCCTAGTGTTTATTATGATGAATCAGGTAACGAGGAGGAGCTTCCTATCCAATCAATCTCTTCAACAAGAAGCTTGAAAAAATTAATTAAACCCACACATGATGTGGTGAAGAAGAAGAAAAGAAGAAAGAAAAGAGGTAAAAAGGTATCTCTCCCAAATAATGTTGATCCTATTATTATTGTGCCTAAAAAATGAATCAAAAATAATTGTAGAAGATGATGCATTTGATGATGACATTGCTTCTTTGTCTTATGGCACAATGTCCGAGAGCACTATTGATGATGATTTTGTTATGCCTATTGCTTGTTGTGATAATTATGATTGGGAAGATAGTGATACTTCTTATAATCTTGGAAATCTTTTTGGCACCAACTTGGGAAATTATGATGATAGCAATTGTTATACCGTTGGTGCTATTCAAACTTTTAATGATGAGAGTGATTATGTTTATGATTAACCAAGCCACAAGCTTGGGGATGCTATGTTTGATGAGAATGACATGTTTGAGAATTTATTTGCTGCAATTAATGTTTGTCCCAAGCTTGGGGATGATATGCTTAATGAAGATGATCTTTTTAGTCTCCCTACTTTGAATGATCAAATTTGCTATGATGATTGCATGCCTCCTATCTATGATGAGAACGAAGTTGCTACTTATGATGATTATTGTGATGACACTTATGTTATAAAAAGTAGTGACAATTATTGCCATAATTTTGATTATCCTTTTTTCTGAACATTACTCTTTTAGTGTGGAAACAATTATGAATCTTGTCTTTGACAGTACCAAAGTGAAATGGTTTGCTCTTTATCATACTAACCTATCTCACGAAGTTCCGTTAAGTTTTGTGTGATTGAAGTTTTCAAATTTTGGGTGAGATGTCGATATGAGGAGAACAAGGAGTGACAAGACCCTAAGCTTGGGGATGCCCAAGGCAGCCCCAAGGTAATATTCAAGGAAGATCCAAGCAACTAAGCTTGGGGATGCCCCGGAAGGCATCCCCTCTTTCGTCTCCAACATTATCGGTAACCTCACTTGGAGCTATATTTTCATTTGTCACATGATATGTGTTTTGCTTGGAGCATCATTTTCTTGTTAGGATTTGCTTGCTATTATTTAGAATATTGTTTTGCATCTTTCTTTTCAATAAAAATGTCAAGGATAGCCTTTACCATGCTTATTTTGCAAGTATATGAGTTGCTGTTTCAAAACAGAAAGTTTATCGATGTTGCAAAATTCCCGAGAAAAGTCAGAATGTGATAAAATGTTGAAGCTTTTTGCACAATAAGATCTGATAAATTTTCTATAGTGTGGTAAATTTTCATAATTTTTGGAGTTAAAGAAGTATTGATACTCTTGCATTCTTTACAGACTGTACTATTTTGGCAGATTGCTGTTATGTTTTCATATGTTTGCTTGTTTAATGATTCTATTTGAGGATAGGAGTATTAAATATGAAGAGGCATTTAGTATGCAATGTTGAATAATAATTTTTGTGACAGTAGAGAATGATAAGGTTTTTGCATTGGTTTATACTAACTTATCTCACGAGTTCTTGTTGAGTTTTGTGTGTATGAAGTTTTTAAGATTTAGGGAAACCGTGATATAAAAGGAATTAAGGAGACGCAAAAGCTCAAGCTTGGGGATGCCCAAGGCACCCCAAGATAATATTTCAAGAAGTCTCAAGCATCTAAGCTTGGGGATGCCCCGGTAGGCATCCCAC
This sequence comes from Thinopyrum elongatum, assembly GCA_011799875.1. Classification (NCBI taxonomy): domain Eukaryota; kingdom Viridiplantae; phylum Streptophyta; class Magnoliopsida; order Poales; family Poaceae; genus Thinopyrum; species Thinopyrum elongatum. Next base: position 463,423,348 of record CM022301.1, on the reverse strand, counting down.
CTTTCTTCATCAACAATTATCGGTTAGTATCAGTTGAGCCTAAGTTTTTGCTTCTTCACTTGAGTTGTGATATTCTTGGAATGTCATTTTGTTTTGTTTTACTTGCTGTTTTAATAAAATACTTAGATCTGAAAGTTTTTAAATAAGAGAGAGTCCTCAATTAGCTACCCCTTTGCTTAACTACTCGCTTGATCTTCACTTATATCTTTTTGGAGTAGTTTGTCATTTACTCTCGTGCTTCACTTATATCCTATGAGTAAATTGTTGAATGAATTGAATATCATGAAGTTGAAATTATATGTTCATATCATGCCCAGTGGTAGCTTCACATTGGGTTTAGGAAGTGAAATCTTTTGAAGCTTGACAATCACAATATTGGTCATACAAGCAATTCATGAATGATTACTATAAGGAAGAGAACTTTCACATGCAAATACACTATCTTGGAAATCTTTTGTGATTGTGAGCCCCCATCAAAATATTATATGTCAAAATTGTTGACGTTGGACAAGGAAGACAACGTAATGATTTATGTTTGTTCATATTCACATAGAAGTTATATTGTCATAGATCCTTCAACATGTGGTGCTTGCCCCCCATCTTTGCTAGCCAAAATTCCGCACCAAGTAGAGATACTACTTGTGCATCCAAAAACCCTTAAACCCAAATCTTATTTTCAAGATTCCACCATACCTACCTAAGGATTGAGTAAGATCCTTCAAGTAAGTTGTCATCGGTGCAATAAGGCAATAAAAATTGCTTCTAAAAGTGTTAGATCATTTAGTGTAAGAGAAAATTGAGCGTTGTACGAACTTGTGATAGCAAAGAATAAAAGCGATAGAATGCATAATAAAGGTTGCTATCATAAGGGGCAATATAACATGACGTTCTTTTGCACTAAGGGATTGAGCATACAAACAAAAAGCGCATGGCAACCTCTGCTTCCCTCTGCGAAGGGCCTACCTTTTACTTTTATGTATTTACTTTCATGCAAGAGTCAAAGTTTTTCTCTCTATTCCTTTTTAGTTTTCTCTTTTGGCAAGCATCATGTGGTGAGGAAAGATCTAGGCACATATATCTAGTTGGATATGGGTAGCATGAGTTATTATTGCTGACATCACCCTTGAGGTGAATACGTTGGGAGGCGAAATTATAAGCCCCTATCTTTCTATGTGTCCGGTTGAAACGTTTTGCTCATGTGTATGCGGTGAGTGTTAGCAATCATAGAAGACTATATGATGGTTGAGTATGTGGAGCTCTTACTTAGACTCTGTTGAATAAGTTGAATTGCAATTGCTTGGTGACTGAGAACATAGGTTGTTGAGTTTCAAGAGAATTCATTGTTTGAACCTTAACATGTGAATTGGTTGCTACTTTAACATGAGAAGTTTTATAAGAAAGAATTGTTGTTATGATGCTAGGAAAAGTGATTGAAATTGTCATTGATCAAACTTGTGCACTTTGCTAGCATTCACACTTCATAAATTATTTCTTTTATCATTTACCTACTCGAGGACGAGTAGGAATTAAGCTTGGGGATGCTGATATGTCTCCAACATATCTATAATTTATGAAGTATTCATGCTGTTATATTATCATTCTTGGATGTTTTACAATCATTTTATAGCAACTTTATATCATTTTTTTGGGACTAACCTATTGACCCAGTGCCCAGTGTCAGTTGCTGTTTTTACTTGTTTTTTACATCGCAGGAAATCAATATCAAACGGAGTCCAAACACCGCGAAACTTTTTGTGGATTTTTTATGGACCAGAATACATCCAATGGGCCAGAGCAGCACCTGGGGGGTGCCCCGAGGGGGGCACAACCCACCAGGGCGTGCATGGGGGCCCAGGTGCGCCCAGGTGGGTTGTGCCCACCTCGGTGGCCTCCCGCACCCCCTCTTCGCCCTATAAATCATCAAATATTCCAAAAACCCTCGGAGAGACCCTAGATCAGAAGTTCCGCCGCCGCAAGGCCTCTGTATCCACGAGATCCAATCTAGACCCTGTTCCGGCACCCTGCCGGAGGGGGAGATCATCACCGGTGGCCATCTTCATCATCCCGGCGACCACCACGATGAGGAGGGAGTAGTCCACCCTCGGGGCTGAGGGTTTGTACAAGTAGCTATGTGTTTAATCTCTCTCTCTCTCTCGTGTTCTTGAGATGCACAATCTTGATGTATCGCGGGCTTTGTTAATATAGTCGGATCATATGGTGTTTTCCCCTCTCTATCTTGTTGTGATGAATTGAGTTTTCCCTTTGAGATTTCGTTTTATCGGATTGAATACTTTTATAGATTTGAGAGCACTTGATATATGTCTTGCATACGAATACCCATGGTGACAATGGGGCATTATATTGATTCACTTGATATATGTTTTGGCACTCAACTCGCAGATTCCCGAGGTGACATTGGGGTAATCTATGCATAGGGGTTGATGCATGTTCTTGTCTTTGTTTTTCCGGTAGAAATCTTGGGGCACTCTTTGAGGTTCTTTGTGTTGGATTGAGCATTACGAATCTGAATTTTCTTTGGTGTTATTTTAGTACGAACTCTTGGATAGATCGATCGGAAAGAATAGCTTTGAGGTGGTTTCATACCCTACAAACAATTTATTCTTATGTTCTCCGCTAGATAGGAACTTTGGAGTGATTCTTCATCGCACGTTGAGGGATGGTTATATGATCCAATTATATTAGCATTGTTGAGAGATTGCACTAGCGAAAGTACGAACCCTAGGCCTTGTTTTCAAGCATTGCAATACCGTTTGTGCTCACTTTTGTCACTTGCTACCTTGCTGTTTTTATTCATTCAGATTATAAAAATATATTTCTACCATCCATATTACACTTTTATCACCATCTCTTCGCCGAACTAGTGCACCTATACAATTTGCCATTGTATTGGGTGTGTTGGGGACACAAGAGACTTTTTGTTATTTGGTTGCAGGGTTGTTTGAGAGAGACCATCTTCATCCTACGCCTCCCACGGATTGATAAACCTTAGGTCATCCACTTGAGGGAAAATTGCTACTGTCCTACAAAACTCTGCGCTTGGAGGCCCAACACGAGTCTACAAGAATAAAGTTGCGTAGTAGACATCACACACCAGCCTACACCAAATTAACACAATATGGCACAACTATCATCAGCCAGGTAAGGTAATAGGAAAGCAACATTGACACAATGAATGATTGGGCAACCAGAATAACACTATAATTTAGTAATGTGCATGATATGAGATAGTACACTCATGCAGCTCAGTATGCAAAACTACCAGGCAGTTTTCCTTACAAAAATCAACATTGTCGCCTTTAATTATACATTTTGCTACAAGTAAATTTAGATCAGATAAAGGTTTGATTCACGCCGATTAACAAAATACATGCTGATGTAAAAATGTAGTGATATACAACAGGTACTTACATCAGCATTGGAGCACAGAGAATTCCCGCAAGATACTTTCCTCGAACACGATCCCAGTTTAGGAAGTCTTCTATCCTTTAACCTTACTTTCTAAAAGAGATATGGGTAAGAAACATGTAGAAACTATGATCTGAATGCTATAAAATTTCATGATGTGAGGATACACACAAGCTTTTTAGAATGGAGTTGACATATTTTTGCTGGACTGGAGCGGACTAGTTCTTTGGCCACTTGAATCTGCTTATTATTAGTAGGAGTTGGGTTTCTCTGTGCTGGAGAAGTATCTATGAACACTGGAGTTGGTTTACTATCTCCTGGCATTTGGATCTTTTGCAAAGACCTTGTTTGTAACCCTTCAGATTCTAACATAGCCGTCTTCCCCTTGCATGCCTTATATAGAAGAATGGTGCTTCAGTTATAAAACATGCTACAACAGAGAGATGGAATAGGTACTGAAGAATAGAAAGGCATGGCATATTGACATGTATTCCCTCCATCCGGAAATAAATGGATGTGTCTAGGCGTTTTTCATTTCTAGATACATCCATTTTTATCCATTTCTGCGACATGTAATCCGGACGGAGTATGATGTAAGAGCTAGGGATACAACATGACAACAGAGTAAAAAAACACTAGTTAAATGTAAAACTGTATGATAGCAGAATACATACAGAAAAACACTAAGGCAACATATGCGTGTATGATTGGGAAATTAAGATGGCATTGCAACAGACAACTAGAACATCACTTCAATGTAAAAAAACATGGTATGGTAGACAGATGAAGTACATACTGATGAATAACAATGCATAAGATATTCAGAAACATGATGTCCAAACTAAGCAGATGGCATTGCGACAGAGTAGAATGACAGTACTTGAATTTGAAATCATGTTATCATGAATGGAATAGGTACTGAAAACAGGAAGGCATGGCATATTTACATGCATGATCAGCAGGCTAAGCACATGGCATTGCAACAGAGTAGATGCACTCCAGGACATTATATGCATGTTGTACCCATATCACGGGCCAAGTTAGAGCAAGGACCTTGTGGGGTGAATAGGATTCATCATTTTTCTGCAAGTCTTCTGAAGAACTGCCTTTACATGTTCCATCATATTGGGTATCATTGACGTCAAGTTTGTTGGCCGTTACATTGCTCCATGAGGTTCTTGTGGATATATCAGTGTGCGCAATTATATCTGACATGCATGGAAGACAACTAGTAGTTAGATTTATGTAATGAGTGCCTATAGGAGACGACATAAATAGTAGGACTGGGCTTAACTAGCAGCAACAAGTCTCAAAAACTAAAGAGAGAACACAGATGAAAGCTACAGAATATGTATCATTTGTACTCGAGGTTAACTAGATGGCACACAAAAGTATTAAAGAACAACATAGGTAATACTAGAAGTGGTATAATACTATAATCACCAGCCCGTGGGATAGTATTGGCTGATGGATGATAACTATGGAACAGCGTTACCTAAAGAACAAGTCTCTTATCTGAACTATGGAACAGCGTTAACTCCTGAACAAGACTCTTAAGAGATCAGTATGAATATACAGTGAAATGTGATAATCTATTTTTCATGCTTAGATGAATAACAAAGCCATAAATGTTGCACACAAGTAAGATGAGGGTACAACCTATCTGGCCGCCATCCATAGGAGTGAGCATCATGTGCTGACTTGTCAATGGCCCTGCAGTTGTTGTGGCTGTCCATGTCAGGCATGCACATTCGATGCAGGGAACTGTTGAGTGGGGACTATAGCTCCCTTCTGGTGTATGCTTCCCTTGTTGGAGTAGCTGCGGTGAGAAGGAAGACGGTGTGGCTGAAGATGCAGAAAACGCATAATGTTAAGAATGACACATATCTCTGATCTGAAGAAATACCCTAAGAGATCAACAGTAAGGTACGAGAGTGGTCATACGTCTGAAAACTAAATTGGGGTCACACAATTTTATTTTATTTTGGTACTATCTGATCTACACCAGATGGCTTGATGGCCGTCTTGTGCCTCCCGGCTGACACTGTTCAGAATCTTCCTCGAAAAGCCGGCGACCACTAGCAGAGCAGCCTGCCTCCGCCGTCCCTGGCCGCGAGAGCTCTGACCAAAACCCCGCTCCCTGCCCCACTGCACTATCGTGGTTGCGCCTCCCCCGGCCAATCCACAAAGACTCACCGTCATCCAGATCCGGCGGCGGCAGTACCTTCAACCCACGCAACTCTAAGTTCGCCACCTAAGCGCTGCTTCCGCGGTGAACTTGTGCCCCCACACCCTTATGATAGACACCAGCCAACCGGCAGCCTAGGAGCTCCGCCGCCTCAAGGGGTGCTGCTTCCCATCGGGAATTGATTGGCCCAGAATAAAAATTCAGATGACTGACGCCTAAATAAAGTGATTTAAGATGAGTGTACGACCTATCTTGCGGCCCGGTGAAGTAGGCACCACCAGCTGCCGAGTTGGTGAGGCCAGCGTGGTTGCGGTGGCTCCCGACGACAGGAAAGCAGATATGTCGCGACGATCGACGGCTACGGGGAAGCAGCGCCGGGGCCATGGACGCATCCGAAGTTGGAGCCGCTCCGGCGCCGTGCACAACGGTGGGGGTGAATCAGCTCCAGTACGGTTCACGCGGTCGTCGTCGAGGTAGCTCTGGCAGCACGGAGTAAGAGGCACACGGCCCAGTGCACGACGGCAAACAGACAGCATCTCCGGCATTGGGGAGGAGGGCGGCGGTGAATTTGGTGCGGTGGGAGGCGCCATGGAGGAGGGGCTGAGGTTTCACGGCTGGGGAGAAGGGAGCTTCCGACGAGAAGGTGATTTGGCGCCCATGATGTATGAATGGGCAATTGGGAGGGGGAACCATGTCTCACGGACGCATTTGTCTGAAATGTGGGGGGAGTTATAGTTCTACCCCTGCCTTTAGGCTTCTGGGCTTGGGTCTGTGTCTTGAGGGTCGGGGATAGTAGAGTAACTTTGCTTCTACCAAATAGTGGGCGCGAGCGATTTTGGGCGAGGAGGTCGTGTTTTGAAATAGTGGGCGCGAGCGATTTCGGGCGAGGAGGGCGTGTTTTGAAATAGTCGGCGCGAGCGATTTCGGCCGAGGAGAGGGTGTTTTGCCGCCCATGGTTTATGAATTATTCGGCACCTGTTATTTCGGCCGAGGAGAAGGCGCGCTCGGATGAAGTTACGAACCTATCCTCGATGTACAACGGGCCAATTGATGCGTGTCCCACATAGGCCAGTAATTTCGCGTCTCCCATTTATTTGCTCGGGCGAATTCCACCGAGCAGAGGGTGTTTAGCGGTTCGTTCAAATTTTGGGAGAACGAGCATCCACGTCTACCTTACCAAGTTGATTCGAATGGCCAGCAATTTGGCTGAGCTAGTTTAAGTATGGAATCGGAGTGTTCCATTTCAAAAAAAAAGTCGATTCGAATCAAATTTTGAAATATTAGCTTGCCACTTCTTTTTTAGATGGTGAGATGATGCTCGGGACTAATGTGTTTTTACATGCTCATTGCTAACGATTTACTATATGACAAATAGTTGACCCACTCAAAAACGGGAATCAAACCCAAAATGAAATATCTCGATTCAATGAAATAGCTCATTCACCAGGTCAAAATAGTGAACTAAATCCCAAATTGAACACCTCAATTGAGTAGCATGTTGTATTATAGTACTCCATGAACATGTTGAAAGTCAAATTAATGAACTTGTTTGATACGCATATCTCCGTTCATGTGTGGATTGCAGACAACATGTTCTCCAATTCAAATATTTGAATGCAAATTTATATCGAAACATGGTCTATATCAGTCTTTGATGCATAAACGCGACCTCCCCCTCTCCCGGACTCCTGTTCTCTCTCTCGGCGACAATCTTCAATTCTATCGCACGCATCCAAACACAAACCTTGTCGGTCCCTCTCTCTCTCTCTCTCTGTGTGTGTGTGTGTGTGCGTGGGGGGGGGGGGGTTTCTAGTTCGCATGCACACTCCATATGTATAGGTCTCTCTGGTACACAATGCATGATTCTCTAGTCCAAGCTAAATATCTAGGGTACACTCATCGTACGCACACAAATTCCCTAGCTCATTGCCCGTAACTCTCTCACGCACCACTCTGCCGTCTCGGAGCTCTTCCCTCTCTCTCTCTCAAACTCTCCGTCTCCCTGGGTCACACATACACATGCATATCTCACTCACACTCGATAGACCCATCTAAAACTCTCTCTCTCCCTTGTTCTCTCTCCATCTCACACGCACACACACACACACACACAATCTCATGCCTAGCTAAGTATGATTGTCTCTCACTCAATTGTAGGCACACGCAGTCCCCCCTATGTATATGACTAATTCTTAGTCTCCGTCACAAACATATGCATTGTCTCTTTTCCTCACTTGGTCTATCTCGATTTCTCTTGGGGCATCTTTCTATCGCACATACACCTTATCCCTCGATATCCCACCCATATAGTCCCCTCACGATCTCGAGGGGATCTCTCTATCACAAACACACCCTCTCTCCCTCCCCATGCGTCCATCTTCTCCATGCGCCCCTCTGTCCCTTGTTGGCCAGACCTCTATTGGACATGTGCTATAGGGGTGTCTCTCTCTGTTGCAAACAATCACACACTAGCTATCTTCGTGTATCTCCTCACCTTGCTTTTTTATCTCGGAGATGCATGCGTGATATGTTTGCATAAGAAACGAACACACACTCTCTCTCTATTTTATCGTTTGTTGTCCCTTTCTCTTTCACACACACACACTTTTTGCACACTCACTCATTCTCCTTCACACGCACTTGATCTCTCTTGACTTAGGTACTCTCTTCGGTCCATAGCATATAGATTTATTGAAAAGTCAAACATCACAAAGTTTGACCAGGTACGTGGAGAAAAATATTTACATCTAGAACAACAAACATATATCATTAGATTCATCATGAGATATAGTTTCGTATGATGTATCTTTGGTATTGTAGATATAAATAATATTTGCATAAACCTGGTCAAAGTTTCCAAAGTTTGGCTTCTACAAAATTTGTATGCACTGCATTATCGAACAGATGGAGTATCTCTTTCCCCCTCTCAGCTATCTGACGCACCACTCAGCCGTATCGGGGCTTCTCTATCTCTCTCAAACTTTATATCTCCCTGGTTCACACATACACATATCTTGCTCGCGCTACATATACCCATCTAACACTCTCCGCCCTTGTTCTCTCTGTGGCACCCCGGCTCAGAGAACCGGTTTACCAGTGTTTCCAACCCAGAGATCATGTCTTCTGGAAACACTCAACAACTTGGAACAGAACATAGCTGAACTTTTATTGATAACAGTCGAGTACAAGCTCATATATTACATGATCATCGAGGCCAAAAGCACATCTAGTGCTACGACAATATCTACATTATTTATCCAACACACCAGGGCCTCGGCATTACTACGGAATACTACAGCGGAAGCCTACAACATAGCGGAACATGATAGAAACTCCATCCACAGGGACACTGCTGTGGACACATCCTAGGCATCGCAACATGGACCTCGTGCACGCCGTCTTAGTCTTCTCCTGCATCTGGCATGATACGCCAGGTGAGTACTTTGAATGTACTCGCAAGCACACGACAACCAAATATGCAGCAAGTAATAGCATGTCAATAAGCATGTTAAACTCCAAGTGATTCACTTACTGTTACCAACTTACTCATCTCCGGGTTGCCTCACAACCCTTGGAATACTCGATATCAACGAGTACTTCCATTCAAAAGACAAATTCTTCCATCATTACTACAGTTATTACGGTTGATCACCTAGAGAGGTCTGGTCGGGCTGTCCAATACCGTGGACACGGCTATTCGAATAGATTTTACACTCTGCAGAGGTTGCGCACTTTACCCACACTATGGAGCACTGACCTCATGATCCCATTTGGGTGGACCAGCGTTGCTCCAACGAAACCTGTCTGACTTGTAACTCTTCCATCGTACCACCGACAATCACACTCCCTCTTGGAGTCAAGCCCTGGGTGGCCCTGTGTCACCTCGCGACACCTGCCACCGTCGTGGCCTAACTAAACTGTCCCAAACGGGGACGCCGGCAAAACAAATCAACTGGGCTCACAGGGTTATCGCCGTCTACCTGATCAGGGCAGCACGCACGCATAACCCTCCCTCTTTGGAGGTACCGGGGAAAGAGCACGCAGCCAGACCAAGTCAAGGCCGTCCCATACCGGCGAATGTGGCTGCACGGGTAAGCCCGGACAGATGACTCATGATCAACCAGCTAAGTTTGACTTAGCCATCAAGGTTATTTTAACAAGTTAACTTAGTTGGTCACATTAGTCATTTAATAATTTACTTGGAATTATTCATGTTAATTAAATTCAAGTGATGCATATGAACAATGCAATGCTATGAAGTGCCACAAAATATGGGTGCCCTGGCTTGCCTTGATCAGTTGGGTGGTTCAGAAACTCTTGATCTTCAAATCCACAATTTTCTCCTTCTGAAAATATTTAAAAACAGCAAAAGAAAATGTCACATAACACTGTTTAATTCACCAGCAATTCTGTGAGTGAGAGAAAAATGTGAAACTTGGTGGAAAAATAAAGGATTATATTAGAAACACAATGCAAAAAGAATCAGGTCATTTGGACCTTTCTGCTAAAAGTTATTAACATTCAAAGTTCCTGTTTAACTCTGTTAATAAATCAATTTTGAAAAAAAAGAAAAACGGCCACGTCGAAGGCGTAATTTAGCCCGGGCGCCACCACTTACCGCTTCGCCACAGTGGCTGACGGTGGCCCCGGCTCGGTTTAAAACAAAGAGAGGGAAGGGAGCAGGGGAAGGGGCGGCTCACCGGCGATGGTGGCCGGCGATCCCGTCGGCGGAGGGGCTCGGAGAGGGCGGGGATGGATAGAGCTCGGAGCGGCAGTTCGCCCTGTACCCGTAGCTTGGTCGGAGGTGGACGGACGGCGTCGTCCCCTTCGTCTCCGGCGGGCGGCAGCTGCGGTGATCGGCGTATCCGAACACTTCGGTAGTGGTTGGCCTGGCTGAGGGCTCGGGAAGCACCGCTGAGCTCCACTGATCGCTCTAAAAGGCTTGGTTGCGTCGGAGGAGAGGTGGAGAGGGCGGGTGACAAAGAGGGAACGGTGGCGGAACTCCGGTGGAGTTCAAGGACAGAGGCCTCTCTGCCTCGGTTCTTCACTGCTAGCGGACGATTTGAGGAAGGAGGAGTGGAGTGAGTAGCTAGGCAGTGCGGGGCATGGCTATTTATAGCCGGGAGGAGGCGGGCGGCGAGCTCTCCCGAAGCTCGTGGATGCGGCCCTGGCGCCGGCGCTCGTACGCCGCGCTGGCTGGCTCGACGCGGGCGAGGTGATGGATGAGGGCAGAGGCATTGAATGCTGGAGGAGACGGCTCGGGGAAGAAGACGACGGCGCCGCAACACTGTGGCCGCACGGGCAGAACAGTCCGGCGATGACGTCTCTGGCGCAGGCGAAGAGTCTGGAGGGGCTACACGTCACCAGGGAACATAGTCGGCACGAGCGGACGAGCGACAGAGGCAAGGGGCAGTGGGACGCGATGGCACAGGCACGGGCGCGCCGCAGAGCGCGGCGACAGCCATGCCAGTACCATGCTCACCACGGTGCCTCATGTCCTCGAGCCACGTTGGCCTGGAAAATTTTGTCTGGCGTGTCGTCTGCCGATGGTTCACCTCACCTGAGCACTTGTTTTGGCAAGATACGAGCAGAACTGAGAGATGCAATCATCTACAGGTTCTGACAGAAATGTTGGGGAGGTTCTGGAGTTTGGATGATGTGGAGATGGAGTCAAGAGAGATGTCTGGTATGATCTACGATAAAAGAACTGCAAACTGGTCAAGTTTGAGCTGGTTTGGAGGAGAAATGAGGGTAGTTCATGTACACACCACATTTCTGGACCAGAATCAAAATGTTGAAGTGCTACTCACTAGAATGATCTCCTGAGGTTGAAACTTGGTGTAGGAAGGTTGTTTGGGGGTGTCCTCATGCTATAAAAATTTGAAAGCAATTGGACACTCCTAGCATACACTTCGTTCACAAAGGTCCATACTGACCAGGAGCTAAAAGGAATTATTTTGCAAAGTATATGAAATATTTTATGGAATATTTTTGGATATTGGGGCAAGATATGATCCAAAGGATTTTTAAGAATTATTTGAGAATTTTCTGAGCATCCAAACTATAGGTTGCTTCATAACCCATAGTAATGCCCTAAATTCCCAAATAAAAGAAAAGAGTTATTGGAAATGATTTAAATTGGGATTTGGGTTCTTGAGGTACTTGGCAGAGTTTTGGCAAGGTGATGAGACTTTGGATCATTTGGGAAGAATTCAAACATGTCCAAGTCCAAATGAAAAGGGGTTCAAAATCATTCAAATTCGAATAAAACCAAGAAGAGTTTGAAAAGAAAAGGTTGCCAAAATCAGGGTGTCACACTCTCTCTATGTGACACGCACCCCCCTAAGTACCATAATCCCTCACTCCATCATAGGCACACGCACTCCCCCCTAAGTATGACTATCTCTCACTATCCATCAGGAACACACTTATTGTCTCCTTCCATCCATACGTCTATCTCGATATCTCGGGGGGTATCTTCTATCGCGCGCACACCTTGTCACTCGATCTCCCACCCATGTAGTCCCATCACGATCTCCAGGGGGTCTCTCTGTCACAAACACACACTCTCTCCTCTCCATGCCTGCATTTTCTCCATACGTCTCTCTCGACCTCTCTCCCTTGTTTGTCAGACCTCTCTTGGCCACGTGCGAGGGGTCTTTCTCTCTCGGTTACAAACAACCACACAATATCTCCTCACCTCGCTTCCGCTGTCGAAGATGCATGTGTGATATGTTTGCATAAGACACACACGCTTTTTCTCTACTTTATCATGTGTTGTCCATGTCTCTTTCACACACGCACACACACACTTTTTTCACTCACTCTTTCTATTTCACTCTCTCTCTCTCTCTAGTTAGGTATTCTCTCACGTCCATAAACATATGGATGTTTTGAAAAGTCAAACCTCAGAAATTTTTGACCAGGTATATGTGGAGAAAAACATTTACATCTAGAACGATCATTAGATTCGTCACAACATGTACTTACTTCATACTATCATTTATCTTTGGTATTGTAGATATAAGTAATTTCTTTATAAACTTGGTCAAAGTTTCAAAAGTTTGACTTAAAAAAAAATATAGGCACTACATTATCAAACGGAGGGAGTAGCTCTTTCTCTCTCTCTACTATCTCTCATGGTCCTCCCCTCTCACTCGATCTCTCTTTACCGAGGGATTATACGGTCACTGTGTCAGCGTATAGCTCCGTATATTGTTTAGTTGACCGGTCAACCAGTCCACATGCTGCCTTGTCAGCTCGTGTTCTCTATCTTCGTGTGCTGGCCCATGTGGCAGTGGGTGAAAGTAAGTAAACTAGAGGCCCATCTGACATGCCGTGAAATAAACAAAGTTGAAACCACTCGCGGTAGCACCCCGCATGCTAGTAAACTGAGGGCACACTTCTTCCGCGTGAAGGACGCACTCGCGCACACTTCACCACTGCGCGGCGGCATGCACAGAAGGACGCACTCGCACACACCCAGCACACAATACACACCAGCACACGTGTACACCAGCGTTGCTGCCGGCTGAGATGGACGACGAGGCAGCCAACAAGCGGAGGCGGCTCGAGCCAAAACCGCATCTGGCGAGCCTGGACTTCATCAGCAGCCTCCCCGACGACATGCTGCTCGTCATCGTCGGCCTCCTCCCCATCAAATCTGCCGTGCGGACCACCCTGCTCTCCCGGCGGTGGCGCCCCCTCTGGCGCCGCGCCCCCCTCAACCTCATCGTCAACAGCTGCCTCTGCGACGGGGATTGCAAACGCATGGCCGCAGTCTCCAAGATCCTTTCATCGCAACCTGGGCCAGCCAGACGCCTTGACATCCGCATATTCTGTACCAACTGCAAGGTCCAAGCCAAGTTCGACGAGTGGTTCTTATCCCCCGCCCTAGATCAGCTCAAGGAGCTCAGGTTTGAAGCTGGACAATGTCGCTCTCTGCCGCCGTCCGCGCTCTGCCTCACGCCAACGCTGCGCCGCGCCAGCTTCAGCTCCTGCTATTTTCCCGAGATTAATGCCGCGCCCGCCCTTCTTCTCCCTCAACTCAAGCAGCTTGACCTCTTCGACGTTGGCATCTCGAAGAAGGCTATGGAGCACCTGCTCCGCAGCTGTACTGCGCTCGAGTACCTTCGTCTTTGGCAAATCCACGGGTTCATTAGCCTCAACATCGCCTTAACAAATCTCCGATGGATTTATGTGTCTTGCTGGCCCCGCAACAAGACATCAATTGGGAAGAGATCACTCCAGCTGTTCCACGTTATGGTCATTGAGAATGCGCCTTTCCTTGAGAGATTGCTTATATCTGATCTAGAAGGTCCAACAAAAATCAGGGTCATTGACGCGCTGAAATTGACAGCGTTGGTGTACTCGTCTGCCAAATTCTCTGAACACTTTATTGGATCCGTAATCGTTCAGGTACAACACTCATCTTCTTCTCTGTCTTCTTGAAATTCACATTTTAAAATTTCTTCTTGATGTATTTACGACTGTCATCCAGAAAATGATTCCCACAAGCTTGACCCTGTCTGTGCGCACAGTGAAGATCTTGGCAATAAAATCTATCGGCCCCAATCTGGATCAAGTTGTTGGATTCCTTACGTGCTTTCCGTGCATGGAGAAGCTACTCATCGAGGTGAAACTTCTTTCCTGTTAGTAAACGGCAATCACAACGTAGCTCAATTTTTTCATAATTTTCCCAAATTATGATGGCAAGTGTAGTGTTCAAAACTGCATCTACGCACTGCATCGAAAGAAATGTTTTTTAGTATTTTTTTCTCACGTGATCACCTGCATCATTTTTTTGTTGTACTAGTAGCCTAGGCTAGTCATAGTGGCAAGTAACTTAGACTAGTAACTCTATGGTTAGCCTAAGAGCAAGTACTACCTCCATCCTGGTTTACGCTTCGTATTTTGTAGCATCAAAATTTGACCATAGATTTAACTGACAAAATGTTAATGCATGTCACTAAAAATTATATCGTTGGATTTGTATTTGAACATTATTTCAAATGGTATAATTTTTGGTAACATGCATTGGCATTTTCTTAGGTAAATCTATGGTCAAAATTTTACACTAAATACGAGATAGTACAAAAGTGGGCTATAACGGCCCTCCACTATGTAGGCCAAAACACGTGCCAAATTCACTTCTGATGCATTTGGCATCGATGCCCTCCATTGGTCACCTGGTGCCCCAATCTGGATCACCTACTTTACTCCGGTGCCAAATTAACTCACGCAATGAAAAAACACTTGCGTGGGAGAGGGAGATGACTGAGGCAATAAAAAACACTTGTTTGGGAGAGGGAGAGGCTGTTGTAGTTGGTTTGATTGATTTGTTTATACGTGTGGGTCTGTGTGCACAGCGGTGCCAACTCTCTTACATTGCTAGAGCGGTGCCAAAATCTTTTGATTTGACATCGATGCGTATTATGTGGCATACTTTTGAGAAACATGGCATCGGCCACATAGTGGAAGGCAACAAATTCCCAAGCTCTTCACGTGCTCCTAGGTAAATGAGAGGAAAGAGAAAGAGAGAGAGAGTGAAAAATATCATTAGCCGTAGAGCCAACCCTATAGCCAACCCTATCGTATGAGCGAATGATATTGGTACCTCTTGATGACACGACAATCTTGGTACCTCTTGATGACACGACAATCTTATACAGCCAGCTGCTCTAATATGTTCTCTTCTTTTGCAGATAAAAAAAGACCTGAAAGTGAAAAATGTGCTGCACTATAACAATCTCATCGAATGCCTTGATTTCCATCTTACAGAAATTGATTTGATCGACTACCGAGGCAGCACAACTGAGATTAAATTGGCCAGATTCTTTGTTCTGGAGGCAAGTGTGCTCAAGGTAATGAGGTTTGGCGTTCTCTGGCGCAACAATGAATGGCGTGCTGATCACCGCAAGCGTCTAAGCCTAAATGACAAAGTCTCCGCAGAAGCTGAATTTGTTTTTGAAACATCAAGTCGCCAGAGACAAATTTTTTTTTGCCCATTAGTGACTTGTCAGGGCGGTGGATTTTAGTTTGTATGATAATGATGCATCCACCTAAAGTAACGAAAGTTCTTACGTAAACTTCCTAATAACTCCCTCTTCGTAGGTGCAGCATTACTCCTAGCATTTGTAATATCAGTTTAAAACTTGTAATATTACGACTATCCAGCATGAGGTACTATGTTAGGATAAATGTTCGCATGCATAGATGCGGCAACGATATACCCATTACTTGAGTACAATATTTATTATTACCAGCAAGAGGCCCATGCGTTGCACGGAACATCAAGATGCATTTATACGAGCTGTTTATCTTGTGGGAGATAAAGATGAACAAGGGAAGGCCTTATCTGCAAATGTGGAGAGGGGTGTGGGTATCTTTTTGCAAAATTGCCATAGTTTGCTTTCTATCCGTCAGATATAGATTGGACGGTCTATATTGCAGGAAGGCAGGCACACCATCATCACCAACTCGCTTTTTTATAAGAGTTTCTCTATTTCTCTATACTATTCCTATAAAAACCAGAGGGCTCCTTTGATTCAAGGGAATTCTATAGGATTTTTGGAGGATTGAAATCCTTTGAAATTTTTCCTACGTTTGTCCTTTGATTCATAGGATTGAATCCCATAGGAATTTTTCCAATGGAATCTTTTGTACTACATTTCATAGGAAATCTAACATCCACTCTAACCTCTTTTTAAAATTCCTTTGCTTTTCCCGTGAAATCAAACGCTCCTTGTTAATCCTATAGGATTCAAGTGGGCATGACACTCAAATCCTATACTTTTCCTATTTCTGCGTTTTCAAAATCCTGCGAATCAAAGAGGTCCTAAGTTGGTGATGATGGTGTGCCTGCCATCTTTCACCAATAGCCTTCGGATCTAGATCTGACGCATACAAAGCAAACTGCTGCAGTTTTGCAAAAAGATGCCCGCACTTGTTCCCTATTTACAAACAACTCCTTGTCTCTCACAATCAGCCTTATCTCTTCCCCACCACATCTAGAAGGCCATGGAACAATCTGGTGTGATGGCCGCTGCCGGCGCCGTCCACCCCCAATCTTGGTGTTCCGTGCAATGCACATGCATCTTACTCGTATAAGAAAAGAGTAGAGATACTCGTGGCAACGCACAGGAAATTATGTCGAACACGGCTAGTTGTAAGCAGGCTAGCTCTACAACCATGATGATAGTGACTGCACACGGTGAGGCTGACTTTGGTATGCCGAACATGGCGCCTACACTCAGGTGTCATCTCCGGCGCAGGGTCTTGTCACTTCACTGTGAGGAGCAACACGTAATAATTTGACCAACGGGTAGTACAGTACTACTACATTGGTAGTACTACTACTAGTACTAGCACCACCGTCTAGATTTAGTAGTACTACCACCTCCGTCTGGATTTAGTATTTGACTAGCAATATCTAGTAATGCATGTCACAAAAAATATACTACTCCCTCTGTAAATAAATACATGGAGTATTGTTTTATTCGGTTTTGAACGTAGTTCCCTATGATATTATACACTCTCCCTTCCGGTAGATGGCTCAAATCTGAAATCTCATCAATTAGACTACTATTGTACTCACCGAGCGGTCAGCTTGGTAAGCTACCAACAAAAAATTGCAATCAAAGACTACTATTGTACTCCCTCCATACCGGTGTGTTAGTCACGTTACGAAAACCAAATAATCCCAAAACTTTTAGGCGTGGTGCATTAACTACCCACCTCATTCCCTGTTTTTTGCCACGAAAAAAGAAATCACCCAATAGGAGACGTGGGGTGTGTATGCATTCAATGACTTGAGACTACTTAGCAAAACATGCAGTGCTCAATTCTCTTTATGCAATGACATTAATTACAAAATACTACTCGTACCTCCGTCCTGGTTTATTGGTCCCCTTAGTATTTTGTGCCAAATTTTGACCATAGATTTAACTAAAATAATAATAATGCATGTCACCAAAAACTGTATCATTGGATTCGTATTTGAACATAGTTTTTAATGATATTATTTTTGGTTACATGCATTAACATTTTATTAGTTAAATCAAAGGTCAAAACTTGGCGCAAAATGCAAAGGGGACCAATAAACCAGTAAACATCAAAGTTCTCTTGTTTTGCCCCAACTTGGTCTCGGTGAGATGACTATACTGCACCGGCACGAAGGGAGGGCCAAGGAGTAGATGGCCAACACACACGTGAATGCAACGCAGTCTACACTTCTCATATAAAGGCTCCCCGCCAGTCCAATCTACGAAATCCTATGCACCTACGCACCCTAACCAAGGGCAAGAGTGATCACTCCAATCGCAAGATCAGTTGACTAGAAGCTAGACCCATGGAGGTGATGAGCGCGAGCATCAGCCAGCTGTGCCATATGGTCAACGACGTCGGCTTGCGGCCCGGCACCGAGGAACATCTCCAGGTCATGCTTGAGGTCGCCAGGGCGAGAGGCCTCTTGGACGACAGCTTCGTCTCCTTGTTCGACGAGGTCCTCGTCGGCTTCCTCGACAAGTTCACCATCGTCAAGAAGCTCGCGGACGACCTTGACGTACGCCTCCAGCCCACGCGCCCAGGCTCTGCAATGCCCGCCACCCTCAACGGCCTCTATGGTGACAACCTCTTCGATGCACTGGTGGCCCTGCGACTGCCCGCCGTCGCGCCGGAGAATGTCCACCTCGAGGTCGCGCTCGCCGAGCAGTGCCTGGCGCAGCAAGACACCATCGACATAATCACCCACGTCTACGAGCAAATCGTCCACAAGGACTACTACATGCTAGAGGAGGACGATAGGACGATGGCCTTCTTGGACCGCAAGGCAACCTTGGACGGCATTGTTCAGAAGCACGTTGAGCTTGCCGCCAACGCCGCTGCTCCTCACACGTCTGTTGGTGACCCGGCGCACTAGGGCGTGAGGATGTCGTTGATGGATCCGTATGTATGTTTATCTTTCCGTCAATTCCATGTAGTAGTATATTGTAATTATCTTACCTTTCGCATCAACTTCATAATTTTTGTACGTACCATGCATGAACCGCGCCAGAACCAAACTTCTCATTACTCTAGGGAAAATTGTTATTTCTATCTATCGGTCGCGCCAAGGAGCAGAATCAAATTTTACAAGTTATAAGATCAAAAGGAAAAGCCTCGCCCCTCTGTAAATTGCGTCTTTTCGCCATCCCTTCTATAAGAAAAAGGCAGTGCTCCTGCCGGTTCCTCAAAAAAAAAGGAAAAGCCTGCCGTGTTCGTGTCGCACCCCCACATGGTTCGTCCGGCATGCCGCTCAAGGGGGAATCCGTGCTGTGTTGCATTTTCACTTACAAGTGGGACCGCAGTTGAGCAAATGACTATCGGCAAACCCCCACCCCGCCCACCACGCGATGGCTGAGCTAGAGAAAACAGGAGGGAGAAGTGATAGGTGTAGCACGGAGTCCAAGAAAATTGGTGTCAGATGGGACTCGTGTGGGTGGCGTGTGCCGTATTGCTAGACATGAATGCTAGTTATGGCCCATGCCACCCCACTGTTAATCGAGGTGCTGGTTACGTAGAGCGAACACCACTAGGCCATACGATACACCACTAGTACTAGTACTCACATTGTCGCAAAATTTCCTGGAGTCCGTGCTCAGCCCTCCTCTCTCTCTTCTCAGCAAGCCAACAGATGCGCGGAGTGTGCCCATCGTCTGTTTGCTCACATTTGGTCCCACATGTCAGTGAAAACGCAAGACGACCCACTGAACCTGCACATCTTTCACCTCGATGTGCTGGTGATGAAAAACAAATCCAATAAAGATCTTCGATGGCCGCTTTTGGAGTTACTCAAGAGTAAGATTCTATTTACAGTTTAACCCAAGATGCACAGCACGTACTCCTACCTTCAACTAGCACTCCATTTTCTTGCATGACACGACCTGGATGCTAGATGTCCCACGTGTCGGCAAAAGGAGGAAGAACCCGACCAAATCTTCTCCACATTTAGACCGGAGGAGTAGGAAACACGACAAGCCCTGTGCCTACATCATACGTACAAGCCCACCTCACGCTATCACCATATTTCTCGGCCTCCGTGCGACACCTAGCTCTAGTTGATGGTATACTACTACTAGGACTAACTATTGTACTAGCATACTCCACTATTAGGTTGGCTCTATGTGATGTGGCAACTTCATATAACCGGATGCTGGCTATACTACTACGGTACTCACACTCCAAGAAGTGACTCGAAAACCATTCATAAATTGAGTTTATCACGTGCATATGCAAATGTACAATTCATTACATACAACAAGTCATCAACACCCAACGACAACGAGGATACATGTTGGATTATAGATTATTTCCAACAAAACATTCTAGTAAATACTAAAGTTTTTATCACACAACAAATAACAAGCAATGAAATGAACTTCAGCTCAACCAATCCTCGGCGTTGGAAACGCTTGCTTTGAACCATAAGTAAGCCTCTGGGAAGGGCCAGCTATTGTCAATATCGAGACCAACGCAGGACTCATCATCCAGGCTGAAGCGGCCTATATGAGGATGCATATTGTGATAGCCAGGGTAGGGAACCATAGCAATGTCCGAGGTATAGATATAGTTGCTTCTCATAAATGGTAGTAATGTTGTGCCAATAGCAGCTGGATCGCCTTTCACCATCATTGGATAGTTTTGTCCAAGGAAGAGCGAGTTTTCTCTAAGACTATCAATACAGAACCAGGCAGAAGGTGCTGGCGCTAGCACACTAGTACCCATCCCGAATACCCTGCAACGGATGTTGGAATAGGTCCGGAGAGTGCGACCATGGGAGACAAACACCTGCTTCCTTAGTAACATCAGCAGTGCCCTGTATACATACAAGAAGAGGTGATCCATAGGAATAAGTTGCCAGGTGCCACTGAGTATGTAGGTCCTGCTCGTGATCATCACCATCGTCATCTCCCCCTTGGTTATAAATTTTTTCAAGTATAGGTGGTGGAATGTTTACAGGACCTTGGAAACACAAGAAGGTTAATTAGTACGGGGATACTAACTCGCATGCACGTGGATGAAACAATTCTAATTACGGTGGAAGACAAACATACCGAAGCAATAAGGATTCCATGCAAAAACAGTGATGCGAGTGGTGGCAGCAAACACAAGACTCTCGTATTGAATTGCATCACAATACTCATCCGTGTACAGAAATTGATTTTTGAGCAATATCCATCGAGGCGTGGAAGTAAGGACGGCAACAAGCTTGTCGAAGATAGCAACAACATGATAGTTCGTGTAATTCCAAGAGCGGTTGGGAACTCGACAAATTGCTATCTTCTGTAGACGACAGTCACCATGATCGTATTTGAACCTACGTAGATCATCTGTGTGCTCAACCTCAGGGCACTATGAGATTTTTGGAAGTGGAACCCGGTGACGAGTGTACACATTCACAAGTTCCCACTAGCAGTTGTACCCAATACAAACAACCCAATCTCCATTTGCGCCTGCCCAGGCCTTACCCTTAAGTGATGGCATCTTAACATCACACATATCAATATCAAGCGGCATCAACTTGAATAAGGTGAGGCTTCCGTCATCCCCGCGCCAGCGAGCAGGGTCATGGCAAAGAAGATAGGGGAGATCAAACTGCTCCTGAACCCTTGGGTTCTTTGTAATGATGTTATTTGTTGATTCGAGAATGGTCTTGAATGAACCTGCCATGCTAGCCGAGGTGATGACGTCGCACCGATCAATGAGTTCCTCCACCACGTCATCTTTCAGATCGGGGCAAGAATAACGGGGTCATTTTTGGCCTGTTCCCTCCATGGAGAAGACGATCGAACAATGGCAGAAGGAAGGGTCAATGCAAATGGAGGGAGGAAGAGCGTGCGACAGCAGTTCCAAATCGAGAGGGAAAGGCGAAGAGGCGGTGGACGGTTGCCACGGTACAGGAAGTGGCGCCCCGGCCTACATAGATGTCCATTTGGAAATAGTACAAAAGGACTCGCCATCGTCTCACTGACATGTTGGAACAGGACCACATGTCAACGAAACATGGTGTGTCATTTCTCGTGCAAAATGCGATCTGGCCGCGTTGGCCCGAGGTGCTGCATTATTTCTCGACTTTTTTTTAATTAATGGCGTGCCGTTCAGTTTTGAAGCACAAGTAATTGGTACTGTCTGCAGAGAAAATATAAACTAATCTACCACTACTCCACCTCTAGTACTAGTATAAAAAAAGATATATAGGTTGGAGCTCAGTGCTTGCTTGCTAAGGGCTGCCCACTTGCTTCTCACACTATCACCCTCTCTCCAGATCTAAAAAAGATGGTGGTGGCCCCTCTCTCTCCCTCCTCACCAGTGGTCATAGATCCGCCAGGATCCCGTCCGCCGGGGAAGAAAAGGACGTGCAGCATTGACGCACTCGTCGTCGGCGAGCGAGGTGACACACTGACGACAAGGCAGTCCTCTCAGACCTAGCACCCACGCGGGATGGCCTCCGTCCCCAAGCTCGTTGCCGTAGTGTGTGCGGAGGATGACGACCACTAGCGAAGCCACTTCCCGCCGACCCTCAGGTATGCTACCTCTTTACGAACCATACCCTTGTTCTGTTGCCCCCATCTGCCACATCGCCGCATGTGGATCTTTTTCCACTCCACCATCTCCCCAATTTGCTATCCTCTGCTCTGCTAGTCACGCAGACAAAAACCTTAATTTGCACTATTAAATGAAACCCTACTTCATGCAGACTAATCCATGTCTGGGTTGAATAAGGAAAGGAAGGGAGAAAGTACTGTCGAAGAGACTAGGTATCGAACCCGCATCTAGGTTGAAAAGGGGAAAATCAGTAGCTAAGGAATGAGTCTCGTGTCTCTTGGTTGAAAAAGGGTAGAAAGGCATGACAACGCAATAGAGAATGACCAGGTCGATCGGTTTGTTGTCCTCACATAGGAAAAAGGTGGCTAAAGAGAACAAAAATGGGATGTAATCCACATATGCTGCCTGGATATTTGTTGCTCTGGGCAACCATCCCTCCCTCACCACTCTATGCGTCCGTGGAGGTACATCGTACTGGTGCGCCCACTATTCGAATGGGCCTCCCATGCTCTTATATCCACTTTTTTGCTGTTAGTATAACGCCACCGGTAAAGTCAAGCAATGATACTGCTAAAGTGATGCCACATTTAACTAATGCTGCACTCAGTCTAATGCCACCGATAAATTTAAGCAATGCCGTTTAATGTCACTGGATTATTTCAGGGTTAGCTGTTGATTGTGGATGTATTAAAGATTTTTCAGCTAAGGCATTCTAATGTTGTTGCACAGCCAGTATACCAACGATGAAACTTGTTACTACCTTCAGATTTTTGCACTGTTAATGCTTATAGATTACATACCTCACTTTCGAGATAAGTCAATTTTTTTCTACAGTGTCACCAAAATGCCAAGGCGCTGATGTCATTTTATATTAGTTAAACTGCGCAAAAAATTATGAAGAGAAGAGGAAAGGTCAAGAGTGGGCACCTCCTCCTCCGGCTATTTTCTTGATTCGGTTGATCAAGTTTTTATGTTTGATCGATTATCAAGATTGGGATAGCAATTTTTCAAGTCCCCTCGAGCTCGAAATGATATTTACCTTGAAGGTACATTATTTGCAAAAAATTTATACTATCATTAGTTAATAATGCTAGTTACTTTCATACTTTTGTATTTGGTTTAATGCTGTTGCACAACTAGTATACCAATGCTGAAACTTGTTACCTTTACATTTTGTATAGTTAATGCTTATAGAAATCTTCCAGTGCTAGCTTATGGAAATCTGTTTAGTAAAACCATTGTATTGTACCCCGTAATAAAAAAACTACTCTACTGTTGCACTAGCCACTGGATTAGTGTATATTTGTACTATTCGAATGGTGTTACATTAGCGTATGGACATATATAAGGTGTGTCAAGCTTTCCCAGATATGTGCTCAAGAAAACTACTACCTGTTTTTCTAAATACTAGACGTTTGGGTACTTTAAATTGAACTGCGAAAACATCTTATATTAAGGAACAGATGGTGTAGAGTTCACTCAAATTATGCCGGTAAAGCTAGTCACACCTTTGTTAAAATTAATGTTCATTATGTTATCGGAGGAGGTCTGCATGTTTGTCTCTAATGCCTGTCGATTACATACCTGACATCATGATGTAATGATAAGTCATTGCTTTTTGTACAATGTCACTGAATTGTCAAGGTGGTGATGGCGTTTTATTTTAGTTGAACTGCACAAAATATGCTTAAAAGAAGAGGAAAGGTCAGGAATGGTTCAATCTTTCAGAAAATACTATGTATGCCTTCCTGACATCAGCCGCTGTTGCCTTATTTATTCCTTCAAACATGTGGTTAGAAACAGTCTTGCTACCTTTTCCCATTAAGAAATTGGAATGCTTATATTTGTGAGTCTATGCTTCAACTAGTGCCACTTTTATAGTAATCACACTTTCAATATCTGTGCAAACAAGGATGCTCGATTTTAGTGGAACTACACAAAAAGTCCAAATGGTTCAACATTATGAGCATGTTTTCTTCCAAACCGGTATATCCAATTGGTGGCACTGTGAGCTGTTCATTACGAAGGTACATGGTTTGCTACTATCTTGCTACTTGATACGCCTCCGTCGTATCTATAATTTTTGATTGTTTCATGCCAATATTTAACAACTTTCACATACTTTTGGCAACATTTTACATGATTTATTGGACTAACCTATTGATCCAGTGCCCAGTGCCAGTTCCTGTTTTTTGCATGTTTTTTGTTTCGCAGAATATCCATATCAAACGAAGTCCAAACGCGATAAAAATTTACGGAGAATTATTTTGGAATATATGTGATTTTTGGGAGGTGGAATCAACGCAAACGGAGGCCCACAGTGAGCAACATACACCAGGGCACACCCCAGGCTCCAGGCATGGGGTGGTGGGTTGTGCTCACCTCGTACGTCGGTTGGAGCTCTACTTCAAGCGCAAGGAAGCTTATATCTGGAAAAAAATCGTGTTAAAATCTCAGCGCAATCGGAGTTACGGATCTCCGGGAATATAAGAAACGGTTTTCGGCCAGATCTGGGGAACGTGAAATAGAAGAGAACAGAGAGGGAGATCCAATCTAGGAGGGGCTCCTGCCCCTCCACCACCATGGAGGCCATGGACGAGAGGGGGAACTCTCCTCCCATCTAGGGGGGAGGCTCCCGGTGGCGCCGGAGTGCCGCCGGGGCAAGGATCGTGACGACGATCTACACCAACAATCTTGCTACCGTCAACACCAACTCTCTCCCCCTCTATGCAGCGGTGTAACACCTCTTCTCCCTGCTGTAATCTCTACTTAAACATGGTGCTTAACTCCATATATTATTTCCCAATGATATTTGGCTATCCTATGATGTTTGAGTAGATCCGTTTTGTCCTATGGGTTAATCGTGATCTTGGTTGGTATGATTGTATATTTTATTTATGGTGCTGTCCTATGGTGCCCTCCGTCTCGCGCAAATGTGAGGAATCCTCGCTGTAGGGTGTTGCAATATGTTCATGGTTTGCTTATTGTCGGTGTTGCGGGGGTGACAGCAGCCCAAACACGGATAAGTGGGTTATGGTGTATGGGAGTAAAGAGGACTTGATACTTAATGCTATGGTTGGGTTTCACGACCTTAATGATCTTTAGTAGTTGCGGATGCTTGCTAGGGGTCCAATCATAAGTGCATATGATCCAAGTAAAGAAAGTATGTTAGCTCATGCCTCTCTTGTAAAATTGCAAGAATGATTACCGGTCTAGTTATCGATTGCCTAGGGACAAATGACTTTCTTGTTGACAAAAGCTATCCACTTTTATTACCTTGCAATTTACTCGTAGTTTTATTCTCTCAAAGTACTTGTAGTTTTATTCTCGCAAAATAGTTTCATACTTGTTTTAGGTAAAGCAAACGTCAAGTGTGCGTAGAGTTGTATCGGTGGTCGATAGAACTTGAGGGAATATTTGTTCTACCTTTAGCTCCTCATTGGGTTCGACACTCTTATTTATCGAAGAAGGCTACAAACGATCCCCTGCACTTGTGGGTTATCAAGACCTTTTTCTGGCGCCGTTGCCGGGGAGCAATAGCGTGGGGTGAATATTCTCGTGTGTAGCTTGTTTGCTTTCTCACTAAGTAGTTTTTGTTTTCTGTTCTGAGTTGTTCTCTATCTTCATTTATGGATACGGAACACGAAATACCAAAAAAATTAGTTGTACTTTCTACTCATGGAGATGGGGAACCTCCTAAAACCCTCGATGCTCGTTATGTGAAAAATATTATGCAATACTGTGATCATCCTAAGAAAACCCCATTTAACTTGATAATGGGAGACACATTGGATCAACGTGAATACTTTAGGGATTATCGCTTGACACAAAAAGGGAAACTCTTATGGGATCAAATTCATATGTTGCATTGGTATGCTCGGGAACTATGCTTGAGATATGATTATACTTGTTACTCTAGGATGAAGGCTCCACACCTTCCCTTTTCATGCAAATTCAGTGATAATGAAACCTTGGCTTCTGATGCTAATGGTAGATATGATTATTATGATGTGGAACGAATAGAAGAATTTGTTGCTTTTAAGGGTGCTTATGAAATTGAATCTTTGTTTGAAAAGTTGAAAATTTTGATGATTCAGTTTATAGATCTGAAAATTTTGCTATCCTTAAATATTGCTATGATAATTATAAATGCAATTACGATATTGATGTATTTATTGAGAATGTCTCCGCTGTCCAAGAAGAGACTAACATTTTGCAGGAGTCTATGGAAGAAGAAATTGATGAAACTGTGAGCTCATTGGATGAAAAAGATGATGAGGAGAGCGAAGAACAAAAGGAGGAAGAGCGGATTAGCTACCCGTGCCCACCTTCTAATGAGAGTAACTCTTCAACTCTTACATTGTTTAATGTCCCTTTGTTCTTGCCGAAGGATGAATGCTATGATAATTGCTATGTTCCTGTTGATTCTTTTGAAATATCCCTTTTTGATGAACTTGATGCTTGCTATGCTTGTGGCCATGATGCCAATATGAATTATGATTATGGAGATGAACTTGCTATAGTTCCTTATGCTAAGAATGAATTGTTGCTATTGCACCCAAACATGATAGTCCTATTATCTTTTTGAATTCTCCCAACTACACTATATCGGAGAAGTTTGCACTTATTAAGGATTTCATTGATGGGTTGCCTTTTAACGTTGCACATGATGATTTTGATGAATATAATATGCATGTGCTTGCTGCTCCTACTTGCAATTATTATGAGAGAGGAACTACATCTCCGCCTCTCTATGTTTTCAACACGATAAAATTGCAAGAAATTGCTTATTACTATGCATTGGCCTTTACTTGATGTGCATGAATTGTTCTTGTATGACATGCCGATGCATAGGAAGAGAGTTAGGCTTCGTCATTGCATGATTTATGTTGCTTTGTGCTCACTACTAAATGCCAAATCATTGTTAATTAAAATTGGCTTTGATATACCTTGGGATCCGGGTGGATCCATTACTTGAGCACTTTATGCCTAGCTTAATGGCTTTAAAGAAAGCACTGCCAGGGAGACAACCCGGAAGTTTTAGAGAGTCTTTTATTTCTGTTGAGTGCTTTTATAAAGTTAAAAAACAAATATAGAGGGGAACTAAAAACTTTTTCAAAAAGAGAAGCGATTGGAAGTTATGCATTGGAGAAGTGAGGGTCGACCTTGAACACTTGTGTTCATGCTCATGGAAACAATGTAAATTTTTCATGGAAGTTCTCAAAAAAATAATTATCTCCTTGTACAATCCATTGTATTATAAAAATAATGTGCCAAGATTTGCCTTTAGGATGATTAGATTGCTTGTTGGTATGTGCGGTGCAAAAACAGAAACTTTTGCTGTAGTGCGTGATTTTACATTTTTTACTGGAACGTCAAAAGTTTCTGAAACTTTCTGTACAGTATTTCTATACAAAATGTTTATTTTTTCCTAATTTTTCAGAATTTTTAGAGTTACAGAAGTATGGTGAATGTTCAGATTACTACAGACTGTCCTGTTTTTGACAGATTCTGTTTTTGATGCATTGTTTTGCTTGTTTTGATGAAACTATCGATTGTATCGGTGGTATAAGCTATTGAAAAGTTATATTACAGTAGATACAATGCAAAAACAAAATATGAATTGGTTTGCAACAGTACTTAAAGTAGTGATTTGCATTATTATACTAACGGATCTCACGAGGTTTCTGTTGAGTTTTGTGTGGATGAATTGATCAAAGATCGAGGAGGTCTCGATATGAGAAGAAGGAGGAGAGGAAAGAGCTCAAGCTTGGGGATGCCCAAGGCACCCCAAGTAAATATCCAAGGAGACTCAAGCGTCTAAGCTTGGGAATGCCCCGGAAGGCATCCCATCTTTCTTCAACAAGTATCGGTATGTTTTCGTCTTCGTTTCGTTCATGTGATATGTGTGAATCTTGGAGCGTCTTTTGTGTTTAGTTTTCTTTTTTCTTTTATGCACCATGCTGGTATGAGATAGTCCATGGTTTATTTATAGAATGCTCATTGCACTTCACTTATATCTTTTCAGTATGGCTTTATAGAATGCTTCATGTACTTCACTTATATCATTTGAAGTTTGGATTGCCTGTTTCTCTTCACATAGAAAACTGTTATTTGTAGAATGCTCTTTTGCTTCACTTATATTTATTAGAGTGTGATCTTTTGTAGAAAGAATTAAACTCTCTTGCTTCACTTATATCTATTTAGAGAGTCAATAGGAATTGGTCAATTGCATGGTTAGTCATGAAATCCTACATAAAACTTATGGATCACTGAATATGATATGTTTGATTCCTTGGAATAGTTTTGCGATATAGAGATGGTAATATGTGGGAGGTACTAGTAAACGGTTGTGGTTAGTAAGAATATTGGTGTTAAGGTTTGTGATTCCCGAAGCATGCACGTATAGTCTCTCGTTATGCTATGAAGTTGGAGCATGATTTATTGTTGATTGTCTTCCTTATGAGTGGTGGTTGGGGACGAACGATGGTCTTTTCCTACCAATCTATCCCTCTAGGGGCATGCGTAGTAGTACTTTGCTTCGAGGGCTAATAAACTTTTGCAATAAGTATATGAGTTCTTTATGACTAATGTGAGTCCATGGATTATACACGCTCTTACCTTTCCGCAATTTGCTTGCCTCTACGGTACCATGCATTGTCCTTTCTCACCTCGAGAGTCGGTGCAAACTTCGCCGGTGCATCCAAACCCCGTGATATGATACGCTCTATCACACATAAGCCTTGTTATATCTTCCTCAAAACAGCCACCATACCTACCTATTATGGCCTTTCCATAGCCATTCCGAGATATATTGCCATGCAACTTCCACCGCCTCCGTTTTGATGACTTGAGCATTCATTGTCATATTGCTTTGCATGATCATAAGATAGCTAGCATGATATTTCCATGACTTGTCCGTTTTTTGATATCGTTGTTATGCTAGATCATTGCACATCCTGGTACACTGCCAGAGGCATTCATATAGAGTCATATTTTGTTATAGGTATCGAGTTGTAATATTGAGTTGTAAGTAAATAGAAGTGTGATGATCATCAATTTTCATTATTAGAGCATGTCCCAGTGAGGAAAGGATGATGGAGACTATGATTCCCCCACAAATCGGGATGAGACTCCGGACATGAGAGAAAAAAAGAAAAAAGAAGGAAAAAAAGAAAAAAAGAAAAAGAAAAAAGAGAGAAGGGGCATTGTTACTATCCTTTACCACACTTGTGCTTCAAAGTAGCACCATGTTTTTCATATAGAGAGTCTCCTATTTAGTCACTTTCATATACTAGTGGGAATTTTTTATTATAGAACTTGGCTTGTATATTCCAATGATGGGCTTCCTCAAATGCCCGAGGTCTTCATGAGCAAGCAAGTTGGATGCACACCCACTTAGTTTTCATATTGAGCTTTCATACACTTATAGCTCTTAGTGCATCCGTTGCATGGCAATCCCTACTCCTCACGTTGATATCAATTGATGGGCATCTGCATAGCCCGTTGGTTAGCCGCGTCGATGTGAGACTTTCTTACTTTTTTGTCTTCTCTATATTTATCCCTATCATCATACTCTATTCCACCCGTAGTGCTATATCCATGGCTTGCGCTCATGTATTGCATGGGAGTTGAAAAAGCTGAAGCGCGTTAAAAAGTATGAACCAATTGCTCGGCTTGTCATCGGGGTTGTGCATGATAAATACTTTGTGTTAAGAAGACAGAGCATGACAAGACTATATGATTTTGTAGGGATAGCTTTCTTTAGCGTTGATATTTTGAAAGACAAGATTGTTTGTTGGGATGCCTGAGTATTGATGTCTTTATGTCAAATTATAGACTATTGCTTTGAATCAGTTATGTCTTAATATTCATGCCATGATTAGACATATGATCAAGTTTATGCTAGGTATCATTCCACATCAAAAATTATCTTTTTTATCATTTACCTACTCGAGGGCGAGCAGGAATTAAGCTTGGGGATGTTGATACGTTTCCATCGTATCTATAATTTTTGATTGTTTCGTGCCAATATTATACAACTTTCACATACTTTTGGCAACATTTTATATGATTTATTGGACTAACCTATTGATCCAGTGCCCAGTGCCAGTTCCTGTTTTTTGCATGTTTTTTGTTTCGAAAAATATCCATATCAAACGAAGTCCAAACGCGATAAAAATTTACAGAGAATTATTTTGGAATATATGTGATTTTTGGGAGGTGGAATCAACGCAAACGGAGGCCCACAGTGAGCAACATACACCAGGGCGCGCCCCAGGCTCCAGGCGCGGGGTGGTGGATTGTGCTCACCTCGTACGTCGGTTGGAGCTCTACTTTGGGTGCAAGGAAGCTTATACCTGGAAAAAATCATGTTAAAATCTCAACGCAATCGGAGTTACGGATCTCCGGGAATATAAGAAACGGGTTTCGGCCAGATCTGGGGAACGCGAAATAGAAGAGAACAGAGAGGGAGATCCAATCTCGGAGGGGCTCCCACCCCTCCATCGCCATGGAGGCCATGGACAAGAGGGGGAACTCTCCTCCCATCTAGGGGGAGGCCAAGGAAGAAGAAGAAGGAGGGGTGCTCTCTCCCCCTCTGTCCCGGTGGCACCGGAGTGCCGCCGGGGCAAGGATCGTGACGACGATCTACACCAACAATCTTGCTACCATCAACACCAACTCTCTCCCCCTCTATGCAGCGGTGTAACACCTCTTCTCCCCGCTGTAATCTCTACTTAAACATGGTGCTCAACTCCATATATTATTTCCCAATGATATTTGGCTATCCTATGATGTTTGAGTAGATCCATTTTGTTCTATGGGTTAATCGTGATCTTGGTTGGTATGATTGTATATTTTATTTATGGTGCTATCCTACGGTGCCCTCTGTCTCGCGCAAACGTGAGGGATCCTCGCTGTAGGGTGTTGCAATATGTTCATGGTTTGCTTATTGTCGGTGTTGCGGTGGTGACAACAGCCTAAACGCGGATAAGTGGGTTATGGCGTATGGGAGTAAAGAGGACTTGATACTTAATGCTATGGTTGGGTTTCACGACCTTAATGATCTTTAGTAGTTGCGGATGCTTGCTAGGGGTCCAATCATAAGTGCATATGATCCAAGTAGAGAAAGTATGTTAGCTCATGCCTCTCCCTCATGTAAAATTGCAAGAATGATTACCGGTCTAGTTATCGATTGCCTAGGGACAAATGACTTTCTTGTTGACAAAAGCTATCCACTTTTATTACCTTGCAATTTATTCATAGTTTTATTCTCGCAAAGTACTCATAGTTTTATTCTCGCAAAATAGTTTCATACTTGTTTTAGGTAAAGCAAACGTCAAGTGTGCGTAGAGTTGTATCGGTGGTCGATAGAACTTGAGGGAATATTTGTTCTACCTTTAGCACCTCGTTGGGTTCAACACTCTTATTTATTGAAGAAGGCTACAAATGATCCCCTACACTTGTGGGTTATCACTACTCTTTTTGTACTGTCATTAGATAGTAATATTAGTGGGTTGCATGTGAATTTATTGGCAGGGTGGACCTACATTGGAGGTGCAGGACATGATTCAATGATAGGATGCTCAATTTCGGTTGTATCAATTTTACCTCTTCCATCACTGTGAACATGGATATCCTTGGTCTGATGAAGAATAGGTGCTATACTTCTGCTCTGTACCAGCAAATCAATTCAATACGAAATTGTCCAGGGCAAAACATGGCAGTATCAAATTCTCCAGTGCAAAACATGGTAGATGGTAAGGGGAAACGACTAGAAGAGACGTGTTTAAACCGAAAATACAAGGTGCGGTATATGTTTACTAGTTGCTTGATATTTGTGCGGACAGATGTCTGCCCGTTGCTATTTGGCAAACAAACAAAGTGACCTCAATTTTGGTGGAACTGCACAAGAGAATAGTATAGTCACTGCATGCAGTGCCATTTGAAAATAGACACAGAAAGATTGGATAGTCACTTCATGGACTACACAAAAGTAGTACTGTACTATTTATTGGCCAACACTAGGTGCTTCATTGCTTTGGTCTGATTATACAATGGGCATCATTTTGCCTAAGTTAAAGTTTGTATTCCGAAAATA
Organism: Thinopyrum elongatum; assembly: GCA_011799875.1. Lineage (NCBI taxonomy): Eukaryota > Viridiplantae > Streptophyta > Magnoliopsida > Poales > Poaceae > Thinopyrum > Thinopyrum elongatum. Next base: position 463,391,048 of record CM022301.1, on the reverse strand, counting down.
GTCTCACCGTGTGATCGAGAGAAGACCAAATCATATTGCAGTGGATGTTCCTCCATCATGTGTGGTTCATTCTCATGGTTCCAGCGTATGGTGAAACCACTTACGTTTGCAAGAGGAAATGTAGACTTCACAAACAAATTTGTCTTTCACTCTGTACTGAATGTTGGCCCAGAGAAGCATCCATGTTAGTAGCAAGAACATATGTTTTTTCTAGATCTTTGCTTTTGGAGCTACATATTTGTATATGATCTATGAATCATTGAGATGCATTGACATGTTGATCTTATGTATGGGAATCGTACTAGTTGGTTGTGAATTTGGGCTACTAATGTGAACATATTACAATGCCAGGCCTGTGAGTCTCATGTGAACATTTCGAATGGATCGGCTCTTACTACTGTGCACAGCATGATCCTTATTTCTGTGTGCGCAGTGTTCACAAGTTACTAGCAGTTCCTTATTTCTGTTCGCTCAGTGTTTACAAGTTACTGATCGATCACTAGCTAGCCTACTAATACGCTCCTGGTAGTTTTAGTTGCGATGCAAGATCCAAAGGTGGCAGTTTTTGAATAAAAATGCCTACGTCTGAAGAAACTGACATGCTATTCTGAAGAAAATGCCATGCAAATCTGAGGAAACTGCCAGCAAAAACGTTCGCAAATGCCTTATCTCCCAGCGAACGTTCATCAGCTATTGCGATCCTACACGTACACTATCCGACCGACTCAATCCTGCGTGAATAACCAGTGGATCACGCACGTACCTCATCTGGATGAATCAAGTGCACTTGTTTGACCATCATGCCGACGTGCGACCCAGCACGGACGGGACGCACCACTGACGGGACGGGACGGGACGACACAGTCATAATTTTAGTTTTTCTAGTTTTCCACGGCAAGCTGGCGCGCTAAGCCATGCCTGCTTATGCATTGAATTCCGATGACCGCGATGACTATCATGTTTCCCACGACACGCTGGTTCACCTACCTTCCGCCTATAATTACTGGTTCCCGGCGTTCTCCGGTGGCACCATCACCCAACTCGCCCTATCCTCATAAGCACCCACCGGCCCGACGTCGCTCGCCACTTGCCCTCGCTCTCGCCACGTCCGTCATGCCCCCGCCCGTCCGCAATAGGCGATGCCGGAGGCGGTCACCGCCGGAACTAGTGTTCGGTTTTTCACCGGAAGGCAGACGGAGGGAGGAGGCATTCTATTGGTCTTTAGATGGCAATGCGGAGTATCAGGACTTGTTGGAGCGCGACCGCCTGGCGGAGGAGCAGCATATCGCCGATTTGCGCCGCCAGTGGGGCATGGAGCAGCAGCGCACCGACGCTCTGAGTCACGAGCAGACCGCTCGCAACTGGGCCGACTACGTGGAGGCCGGCGCCCGGCAAATAGCCCTGGAGGCTGTCGGGCACGCACGCATTCGCGATGCCGAATTTTACTACCAGTTCGTCAAGTGGGTTTCCCGCTTAGAAGCCGAAGCTTCGGTGGACCACACCGGCATGGAAAGGGCCAACGCACGCAAGCAACGCACCCTATCGCACCTCTGGCAAGTCCGAGGCGAGGAGGAGGACGTCGGTGCCGGCGTTTAGCGTGTACCGCAGATGGCGGTCGGCATCGTCTAGTTAGCTAAGAGTAAGTTAGTACTTGTACACTACTAGAGTATTAGTGGGAGTAGATAGTTAACTTGGCTATGATGGTTGTCAACATGGAAGTTCAGTACTCTATATCTGGATCAGACCTGTTACTTTGCTCTGAACGTTGAACTTTCCGTTTGAACGTATGGAATGGGCTGTTATTTTTTTAAATGGGCTGTATTTGTCCGCCACGGGTTTAGAGGCTGACTTGTGGGCCTACTAGGTTGACGCGTACACAATCAGGATATGATTGTACATGGAGAGGATGACAGCAGGGACCCACCAGGGTCATGGCAGTATGCAAGCAAGTGCCTCCTTATTTCAAGACAAAAAAATGGTTCCTCCTAATGGATTTCTGACATCTGGGTCCCATGCCATTGTCAACATAGTCAATAAATGAGAGAATTGCACAACGAGCGGCTGACACCAGGACCCAGCAGCTCACCCAGTTCTTTTTGTTTTTGAGACGGAAGCAGGGTGTCAACTAGGCTGTGCGCCAGCCTTTTATTTTATGTTTACCACAAGACCAGCCCAGTAGTTTTTTTCTTCTGAAAATGGCTAGCCCAGTTTTTTTTGTTCTTTTGTAGAATACCCAACCGAGGCCTACTTGCTTTTGTCAGTCCTGCTGGGCTGCAAATCTTTCAAGATGAGGAGAGTTTCATTCGGTTTGCCCAGAAAATGGGCTATCACTAATGAGAAATGGGTTGTACATTTTTAAAACACATCAAACCGGCATTTAGTTTCAAATTTCTTTATTTTTTCATTTCAAGATTTTAAATTCCATTGATTTTTATGCGTGGACAATTATTTGGATTTTATATTGATATAAATTTATTTTTCAAATTAGTTTGAATGTGACTCAAAATTTCGGGATTAAAAACAGTTCGGATCGCACTGAAATATGCAAAATTTCGTAGAATTTTTTAACCGTGGCCACAATATGGGTTGTAATGCTAACAAAAAGAATATGAGCTCAAAAAAATCCTTAAGAATTAGCAAATGGGCTGTAAATTATTAGAAATAGTGGCAGATGGGCTGTATGCTGTTTTCCACAGATTTGAGGCTGACTTGTGCGCCTACTATAGGTTGACGCGTATGCTTTCCTAAAAAAAGGTTGACGCGCACGCAAGGCCGTGTCAACTTAGTCGACACACGAGAGCAGTGACTGTTGGATGTCCATCCAATGGCCGCCGTGCTTCTTCAATCTCTGCTCTTCCTGCTCCAGCCGCTCAAACCAGCGCCGGCGGGACTGCCTGCTCCCTCCTCTCGTGGTCGGCTGTGCTGCCGCGCAGGCCGCACCGCCCCACCCTACTCCATCGCTAGCCAGGCCATTCCTCTACTCACCCACACCTCCTATTATTTTCCGGCGATGGCAGCCAAACCAGGAAACCCTCGTACTCCCCACCACGTGGGCAACAACTGCCGAGTCTTCCCCGGCTCCGGGTCGTTCCCTTCCTAGGCCTCGCCGTTGTCCACCGCCCTGGTGCTCTTGGCGCAGCATGGTCAACATGGTCAATGAATGGCATCCATCGGAAGAGGACTGTACGTGTAGAGGCTGACAGCTGGGTCCACGACTGCACGCAAGGAAGACCTCCTTATTACGCGAAAAATAATGATTCCTCCACCTGATAGCAGGGACCCACCGGAAGGGCCTCTGTATTTCGTGAAAAAAATGTTCCTCCCGCTGACAGCTGGGACCCACCAGCTATATCTTCGCACGCAAGGAAGTGCCTCCTTATTACGCACAAAAAATGAATACTCCCCCTGCTAGATGGGACCCACCATAGTTGGAGGCTGACTTGTGGGCCTACTAAGTTGACGCGGACGGAGGGCTTTGTCAACTTAGTCAATATGAACGATTCTAGCTCGAGTAACCGTACGATGTCCATCCAACGGCTGTAGTGCTTCTTCAACCTCTGGTCTTCTTGCTCCAGCCGCCCAAACCAGCGCCGGTCGTGCCGCCTGCTCCTGCCTCCCGTGGCCAGCTCTGCTGCCGCGCAGGCCTCACCGCCCCACCCTACTCCCATCGCTGGTCTGGCCATCCCTGTACTCACCCAGACCTCCTGTTATTCTCCGGCGACGGCAGCCTCACACTGCAGCCCAACCAGTAAACCCTCGTACTCCCCTCCGCGTGGGAAACAACTGCCGAGTCTTCCCCAGCTCCGGGTCATTCCCTTCCTAGGCCTCGCCGTCGTCCACTGCCTTGGTGCTCTCGCTGTGGCGTGGTCAACATGGTTAACGAACGACTTACATCGGAAGAGGACTGTACGTGGAGAGGCTGACAGCTGGGTCCACGGCCGCAGCAAGGAAGTGCCTCCTTATTATGCGCAAAATAATGATTCCTCCACCTGACAGCGGGGACCTACCGGAAGGGCCTCTGTATTTTGCGAAAAAAATGTTTCCCCCTGACAGCTTGGACCCACCAGCTATATCTTCGGATGCAAGGAAGTGCCTCCATATTAGGCACAAAAAAAATGAATCCTCCCCCTGACAGCTCGGACCCACCATCAATAACTTCGCACACAAGGAAGTGCCTCCTTATCCTCCCTGACAGCCGGGACCCACCTGGTCGAAGCGTACGTAGCGTTGTCATTCTGGTCGCGAATGTGTGCATACATACTGGTCGATCGGTCTCTCTGCAATGATGAACCGTGGCCGAGCAAGCAGCGGCACGTGTAGTAGTAGAGCCCCCGACGTAGCAGTTCAGGCAGTCCCTTCTAAACCGTGTACACATACGTACAACCAGATGCCAAAAAATACGGCCACGTACGTACATACGGGCAGGGTCTCGAACGCCTACTCGCGCATACGTACGGCCAGGGCTCGTGTACATGGAGAGGCAACGGACGGCAGCAACGGCGTCCTGTTTATCGGGCAGCCAACCGACTGGGTTAGAACGGAGAAACATCGTCCTGTCATTGGGAGGCAACAGACTGGGTCAGAATGCGTCTTGTTCAACGGGAGCCAACCAGCTTGGACGGAACAGCCGAAATGGGGTCTGGCGTACCGTAGTACGAAGGAAACAGCTTTCTGTTCGACCGGCTATGGTCAAAATGGCATCCTGTTCATTGGGAGGGGTGTGGCGTACCGCAAAACAGAGGAAACAGACTTGTGTTGGAGTGCTATGGTTGAAACAGGGGTCCTGTTCATCGGGAGGGGTGTGGCGTACCGCAAAACGGGACTCCACGGGCTACTGTTCACCCACCGTCGACTTCCTTCAGCCTCCACCTGCACTGTTCATCCACCGCGTCTTCCTCCTGCCTCCACCAGGTACTGTTCATCCATGGACTACTGTTCATCCAGCCCTCCACCGGCTACTGTTCAACCAGCCCTCCATGGGCTCCTGTTCATCCACCCCCAGCCAGCTCGGCTGTGGCGGCCTCCTCTCGGGGTCCTGTTCATCCAGCGGCAACGGCCTACTACCACGGGGTCCTGTTCATCCAACCCCCACCGGGAACTGTTCATCCAACCCCAACCACGTACGTCTCAACTCGTTCAACCAACCCCCACATTCACTGTTCATCAAGAGGCAGCAGGTTCGATCGGCTTCAGTAAGCAGCAGCAGCGATCGATTGATCGGGTTCAGTTAGCAGCAGTAGCGAAGGAATCACTCGGGTTCAGTTAACAGCCAAGGGATCGATCGCTCGGGTTCAGTAACGTAGCTAGTGCGAACACCTCACTCGGGTTCAGTTAGAGCCCAACGCCTCGCACACACACGCGTACGTGTCGTGGGAAACCACCGCCACCTATGGGGCCATCAGCCCCTTTGTGGTTCGGCAGGGGGGATGAGCACATTGCACAAAGAGCGGAGAATGTAGCGCAGCACGACAGAGATCACACAGGTAGTTTTACCTAGGTTCGGGCCACCACGAGGCATAAAACCCTACTCCTGCTTTGGTGGATTGATGGTGGATTGTGGTGGAAATGCAGTGCTCTTGCCCGGCAGGGTTGCCTCGGGGCGAGGGCAGCTACGCGCGTACGAGTGTACAAGGGTCCGAATCCTTTCTATGGTTGCCATGGCCCTCCTTTTATGGATTAAGGGGTCACCACAGTGGCAAATCAGTCATTGTGTACTGATTAGATAGCGAACAGTGCTATCATACCTAACTCTGCAGTCAGAGCAGAGCGCATTAAATGCGCCGCTTAGTGTCACATCGTGGCATGCCCGACAAGCCTTGCTGGGCTGCTTGGCCACCTTTTCGCCTATCTGCTTGACACGTCTCTGGACGGGTGTCATTTGGAGGTGATTTCCATAGGAAGTGGCTGCCACATGTCGAATAACAGCCACTTAGTCACTTGGGGGCTTGACACCGCACCGATCGATGACTTGCGTCGCTGTGAGGTGGAGCGGTGGAGCCTTGGCGGGGTAATTTGCCCTCGTAGCGCCCGGCAGGCCTGCCGGGATGGTCTTGAGGCTCGACTTTGGGGCCACCTCGTCCTTGCTAGGCTCACCTGCCCGGCAAGGGAGGTTTCTCCTTAGTGGTGTCTTGCTCATTTAGCTTGTCTTGGTCTTCTTGATCTGTGCTTTGATCTCTCAAAGAGTTGATCTCTCCTTGCTTGGTCTGGACTTGGATGTTGCAACCTTGCTCTTTTAGGCCTGTGCATGGTCTAGGCAACAGACACAGGGTTTGTTGCACCGACAGGAGCCCCCGGGCCTGGCCCGAACGTGCTGCCGGGCGTCGTCGGGGTAGGCCCTATCCAGTGCACAGGCAAGATTGGAGTAGCTGCTTATCCTTTGAGATCTTCTTTGCTTCTTCATTAATCTAAGCCCATGTCAGTTTCCGGTTCTCCCGCGCGTCGTGTAATGCCAATTGTGGTGGGGCCATCCTTGTAATGGCCCGTGAATGACTTTAACGCACGGGCGAGTAACTGCCAATTCACTCTTCCCACCACACTCTTATCCCTGGCCACGTATGCTGCATGCATTGAGTGGGGTAGGTAACGGAGGCGCGTGGTGAGGGAGAGCGTCAAGGTAGGGGACCGGCCTTCTTGGATTGGTGGAGGTGGACGGTGGTTACCCACCGATGGATCAGCCCCCAGCCTGCCTATAAAAGGGGGCGGGGGAAAGTGGAAGTGCTCATCCACGCACCTCTTCTCACCATTTCCTTCTTTCTTCTTGCAATGTTGAGAGGGAGAGACCGGGGGCAGGCCCCGGGCTCGGGATTGGGGTTGATGACTCTGAAAGCTTGTGTAGGCGACTGGGGAGTAGAAGGGCTTGGTCGCGCCTTTACTGAGACAATACCCCTCTCTCGTCTTCGCACAGGCCTCAGGAGGGCGCGCGGGCGGCGCAACGGTAGTGCCGGAGGTAGCGACTCTGGTGCGCTCATTGCCGGGCCGCCCGGGGCTTCAATTCCAATGAGGGGCTATGTGAGCAACACCACGTCGGAGCCCACAAAGTGTGATAGTCACTCATGGCCTATTCCCTTTTTCCCTGTGACGCTGAGGGAAGACCGCGAGAGTGGTTCGCCATTGGTAACGGTAGATCCCTTCCTTCGGGGTACTGCCTGCCTGGCGTATGAGTGGGTTCCTTGTGCCCGCGTATGCTTCTTCAGGGGATGGCATCCTTCTAACTTCGGGTTGATGGAGACGACCATGCTCTCTGTGGAGTCTCCTGAAGCCCCCGGTGCCTGTTCTGGCCGCCGCGGCGGGGACTTGAGCGGCGGCAGACGCACCTCTTCGAGCGACAGTGACGAGGAGGGTGGCGGCAACCCACGACGCGTCAAGAGCGGGGATGACCACTCCGACGTGGTGTGATTGCCGGCAGCACCATCGTCTTCGGCTGGGCTTCGCCAGCGCCACCATCTGCACCTGCCCTCCGGTTTCTTCCTCTAGCCCGAGAATGGTGCCCTCCTGATCCTGGGGAGGCGCCGAATCCTAGCCAGGCCTTCCCTCTGTATTCTTTGTCTCCCCCTGCAGTTCCAAGGAGGGGAAGGACAGAGCAAAGGCATCACGGGCATTCATCTTTTTTCAATCTAAAATATGTAGGCACTTGCCAAACTTTAGTCTAAATAATGTAATCTTCTTTATCCATGTTGGTGTTCTGTAAGATCTGTACTTGTTCATCAGCATATTAATGAAAAAGATAAGCTTTGCCGGGCACTTGTGCATGCATCATACCCATGCAGAGGTGAAATGCCTCTATATGTTCAAGTAAACAAGTTATCTCCGGTAAGCTATCCTGCCGGTACCCTCGAATTGTTGTCGTGGGGCTAAGCTTGCCGGGCACAAATTGCAAAAGAGGGACCAGCCCCCTGCCAAGCCTTCTCCGCCAAAGGCCACTGCGACCATCCTGACCGAAGCAACGTTCGAGTCAAAAGATGGGAGCACCTAAGTTTCGAAGGTGATGTGGTTTTCATATGCACAAGTTTCTACTTACAGAACACGTAAGGATAAGAAGAGAACTTATCTGTTTGGCTTGCCGAGGATCGTCACATAGGCTCATCTTCATTTCTTCTCTTTGGGAACAAGTCCTCGGTAAGAGCCCTGCAACCTAGTGCAGAAGAAAATGATGCCATGTGCGATCTGATCTACATGATCATGCTATGCTCATGATATGCTTATGCATGCATGCAAGTTTTGGAGCCCCCCATCACTTCATTTATTTCTGTTGCTCAGGGTCTGCGCCTGGCTTTGTACAAGGGGTTACATGCAACAGCGGCAAGGCCTGTACAAAAGGGTGGCTGCTGGGCAGGGCCCGACAGCCGTGCCTTACGGGTAGAACTTACGGAGATGCTCAATGTTCCATGAGTTTTGCAACTGAATGCCATCTTCGGTCTCCAGACGGACTGCGCCAGGTCTGGTGACTCGTACTACCCGGTAAGGGCCTTCCCACTTCGACGTCAACTTGTTTGTACCCTTGGCAGACTAAACACGCCTAAGGACAAGGTCGCCTTCCTCAAAACCCCGGGCACGAACCCTGCGGCTGTGATAGCGACGCAGTGCTTGCTGGTAGCGTGTAGCACGCGTAGCGGCCCGGAGACGGTTCTCCTCAAGTAGCACAGCGTCGTCATGCCGGTGCCGTTCTTGCGCTACTTCATCGTAGGCAAGCACTTGAGGAGATCTGAATATGAGTTCCGTGGGGATAAATGCTTCTGCCCCATAGACTAGGGAGAAGGGAGTTTGCCCGGTAGCTCGATTTGGTGTCGTTCTGAGGGACCAAAGGACCACCGGCACCTCGTCGATCCATCGCCTGCCACACTTCTGCAGTCTATCAAAGGTTCTTGTCTTGAGACCTCGCAGCACTTTAGCGTTCGCCCTCTCAGCTTGTTCGTTGCTTCTGGGATGGGCAACACATGCAAATGAGATCTTGCTTCCGAGGGCATGAACATATTGCATGAAGGCGCGGCTCGTGAATTGGGTGCCATTGTCGGTGACGATTCGGGCAGGCACCCTGAAGTGGCACACCAATCTTTTCAAGAACTGATAGCTGACTGTGCGGTCACCTTTCTCACGGGATCCACCTCTGGCCACTTTGTGAACTTGTCGATAGCGACGAACAAGAACTCAAAGCCCCCGGTAGCACAGGGGAAGGGGCCCAAGATATCGAGCCCCCAGACCAAGAAGGGCCATGACAAAGGGATCGTCTGAAGAGCTTGGGCAGGCTGATGGATGTTCTTGAAGTGGAACTGGCAGGCTTCACATTTGGTGACGAGCTCAACTGCATCTTGGAGGGCTGTGGGCCAATAGAAACCTTGCCAGAAGGCTTTTCCAATTAGAGCCCTTGATCCAATGTGTGAGCCGCACATACCCTTGTGTACCTCTGCCAATAGTTCCTTTCCTTCCTCCCGGCAAATGCACTTCAATTTCACACCGTTGGGCCTCCTTTTGTACAGCGTGTCGTCAATGAACTGGTACATACTAGCCCTCTGGGCTACTCTTTCAGCTTCTTCTTGCTCTTCGGGGAGTTCTCCAGTTTGGAGGAAATGACTATGTGACGTGCCCAGGTTGTGGCCATGGGCCCGGCAACAAGGGCCAGTGGCACCTCCTCATTCGCAGGAGCGCACTTCTCGACCACAAGGACCGGTGGTCTGGCGGGATGGTCCAGCTCATTGATCGAAGGGGAGTTGTTCTCGCCAAGCTCTCTACCAGGAGCCTCGAGAGGCTCTGCCGGGTGAGGCTTGCCGGAGTCCAGTTTCCTCCTCTTTCTGGCCATTATTGCCAGGGATACGGAGGGCTGAGTGATGACCCACAAGTATAGGGGATCAATCCTAGTCCTTTCGATAAGTAAGAGTGTCGAACCCAACGAGGAGCAGAAGGAAATGACAAGCGGTTTTCAGCAAGGTAATCTCTGTAAGCACTGAAATTATAAGTAACGAGTAGTTTGGTAGCAAGATAATTTATAACGAGCAAGTAACGGTAATGGTAAAAAAAGTGTAGCAAGGTAGCCCAATCCTTTTGAGGCAAAGGACAGGCCAAAATGGTCTCTTATGATAAGCAAAGCGTTCTTGAGGGTACACGGGAATTTCATCTAGTCACTTTCATCATGTTGGTTTGGTTTGTGTTCGCTACTTTGATAATTTGATATGTGGGTGGACCGGTGCTTAGGTGTTGTTCTTACTTGAACAAACCTCCTACTTATGATTAACCGCCTCGCAAGCATCCGCAACTACGAGAAAAGTATTAAGAATAAATCTAACCATAGCATTAAACTTTTGGATCCAAATCAGTCCCTTACGGAATAGCGCATAAACTAGGGTTTAAGCTTCTGTCACTCTAGCAACCCATCATCTAATAACTACTCCATAATGCATTCCCTTAGGCCCTAATAAGGTGAAGTGCCATGTAGTCGACGTTCACATGACACCACTAAGGGAATCACAACATACATACCATCAAAATATCGAACACATATCAAGTTCACATGATTACTTGCAACAAGATTTCTCCCATGACCTCAAGAACAAAAGTAACTACTCACTAATGATAATCATGCTCAAGATTAGAGGGGTATTAAATAGCATAATGGATCTGAACATATAATCTTCCACCAAATAAATGATATAGTAATCAACTACAAGATGTAATCAACACTACTAGTCACCCACAAGTACCAATCTATAGTTCCGGTACAAAGATTGAACACAAGAGATGAACTAGGGTTTGAGAGGAGATGGTGCTGATGAAGATGTTGATGGAGATTGCCCTCCCCAAGATGGGAGAGTTGTTGGTGATGATGATGACGATGATTTCCCCCTCCGGGAGGGAAGTTCCCCCGGCGGAATCGCTCTGCCGGAGGGCAAAAGTGCTCCTGCCCAAGTTCCGCCTCGAGACGGTGGTGCTTCGTCCCGAAAGTCCTCCCCTTATTTTTTCTAGGTCAAAATGACTTATATACCAGAAGAGGGGCATTGGAGGTGGGCCGAGGAGGGCACAACCCACCAGGGCGCGCCTGGCCTCCCTGGCGCGCCCAGGTGGGTTGTGCCCACCTGGTGGGCCCCCTTTGGTACTTATTGGCTCCAATAATTCTTATATATTCCATAAAAATTCCTCATGAAGTTTCAGCTCATTTGGAGTTGTGCAGAATAGGTAGCCTGACATAGCTTTTTCAGGTCCAGATTTCCAGCTGCCGGAATTCTCCCTCTTTGTGTGAACCTTGCATATTATGAGAGAAAAGGCATTAGAATTACTCAAAAAAGCATTATTATGCATAAAAACATCATAAATAATAGTAGGAAAACATGATGCAAGATGGACGTATCACTAAGTCAGATGGAGAACAAAAGTCCCTGGTTCCACAGGGAGTTTTTGCGCAGCGCACTTTGACAGATGATCAGCAATGCTGTTTTCCGCACGGGGCACATGCTCTGTTTGCAATCCGTCAAAGTGCTCCTCCAACTTTCTCACTTCCTCGACATATGCCTCCATCAATGGACTTTGGTAATCCTTGTTGACTTGTCTCACCACAAGTTGTGAATCTCGCGGATGATCAGCTTCTTGATTCCCAGTTCTGTTGCAATCCTGAGCCCGGCAAGGAGCCCTTCATACTCTGCAGTATTGTTGGTAGCCTCCTCCCGGGGAAAGTGCATCTGGATGACGTACTTAAGGTGCTCCCCAGTGGGGGCAACAAGAAGCACGCCAGCCCCTGCACCTTGTAGGGAGAAGGCACCATCGAAATACATAATCCATTCTTGGGGCGCTTCTTTGCCAGGGATGATCGTCTCCAATACTTCTTCATCAGGAGTTGGTGTCCACTCTGCGATGAACTCTGCTAGTGCTCTGCTCTGAATAGTTGACGTGCTTTCAAACTTCAAACCAAAGCTGGACAACTCCAAAGCCCATTCCATAATCCTGCCGGTGGCCTCGGGGTTTCGGAGTATGCATTGCAAGGGGAAGCGGGTGACAACTGTGATCTCGTGGGCTTGGAAGTAGTGGCGCAGTTTCCTTGAGGCCATGATGAGGCTGATACGTCCATTTTGCATCATGCTTTTATGTTGATATTTATTACATTATGGGCTGTTATTACACATTATGGCACAATACTTATGCCTTTTCTCTCTTATTTTACAGGATTTACATGAAGAGGGATAATGCCGGCAGCTGGAATTCTGGGCTGGAAAAGGTGCAAATATTAGAGACCTATTCTGCACAACTCCAAAAGTCCTGAAACTTCATGGCGAGTCATTTTGGAATTAATAAAAAATATTGGGCGAAGAAAGCACCAGAGGGGGCCCACCAGCCATCCACAAGGGTGGAGGGCGCGCCCTACCCCCTGGGCGTGCCCCCTGCCTTGTGGGCCACTTGGCAGGCCCCCGATGCCCATCTTCTGCTATATGGTGTGTTTTGACCTGGAAAAAATCAAGAAGAAGCTTTCGGGACGAAGTGCCGCCGTCTCGAGGCGGAACCTGGGCAGAACCAATCTAGGGCTCCGGCGAAGCTGTTCTGCCGGGGAAACTTCCCACCGGGAGGGGGAAATCGAAGCCATCGTCATCACCACCGATCCTCTCATCGAGAGGGTGTCAATCTCCATCAACATCTTCACCAGCACCATCTCCTCTCAAACCCTAGTTCATCTCTTGTATCCGATCTTTGTCTCAAAACCTCAGATTGGTACCTGTGGGTTGCTAGTAGTGTTGATTACTCCTTGTAGTTGATGCTAGTTGGTTTATTCGGTGGAAGATCATATGTTCAGATCCTTAATGATAATTAATACTCCTCTGATTATGAACATGAATAAGCTTTGTGAGTAGTTATGTTTGTTCCTGAGGACATGGGAGAAGTCTTGTTATAAGTAATCATGTGAATTTGGTATTTGTTCGGTATTTTGATGAGATGTATGTTGTCTTTCCTCTAGTGGTGTTATGTGAACGTCGACTACATGAGACTTCACCATGATTTGGGCCTAGGGGAAGGCATTGGGAAGTAATAAGTAGATGATGGGTTGCTAGAGTGACAGAAGCTTAAACCCTAGTTTATGCGTTGCTTCGTAAGGGGCTGATTTGGATCCATATGTTTCATGCTATGGTTAGATTTATCTTAATTCTTCTTTCGTAGTTGCGGATGCTTGTGAGAGGGGTTAATCATAAGTGGGAGGCTTGTCCAAGGAAGGGCAGCACCCAAGCACTGGTCCACCCACATAGCAAATTATCAAAGTAACGAACGCGAATCATATGAGCATGATGAAAACTAGCTTGACAACAATTCCCATGTGTCCTCGGGAGCGCTTTGCTTTATATAAGAGTTCGTCCAGGCTTGTCCTTTGCTACAAAAAGGATTGGGCCACTTTGCTGCACCTTAGTTACTTTTGTTACTTGTTACCTGTTACAAATTATCTTATCACACAACTATCTGTTACCGATAATTTCAGTGCTTGCAGAGAATACCTTGCTGAAAATCGCTTGTCATTTCCTTCTGCTCCTCGTTGGGTTCGACACTCTTACTTATTGAAAGGACTATGATAGACCCCCTATACTTGTGGGTCATCAAGACTCTTTTCTGGCGCCGTTGCTGGGGAGTGAAGCGCCTTTGGTAAGGAAACATTTATATAGTGTGCTGAAATTTACTGTTACTTTTTACTATGGAAAATAATCCTTTGAGGGGTTTGTTCGGGGTATCTTCACCCCGACCTGAAGAGCAAAGATTTGCCCCTCAACCTACTGCACCTACTGAAAATATTTATTATGAAATTCCTTCGGGTATGATAGAGAAACTGCTAGCTAATCCTTATACAGGAGATGGAACACTACATCCTGATATGCATCTAATCTATGTGGATGAAGTTTGTGGATTATTTAAGCTTGCAGGTTTTCCCGAGGATGAAGTCAAGAAGAAGGTCTTCCCTTTATCTTTGAAGGAGAAGGAATTGACATGGTATAGGCTATGCGATGATATTGGGACTTGGAACTACAATCGATTGAAATTGGAATTTCATCAGAAGTTTTATCCTATGCATCTGGTTCATCGTGATCGGAATTATATTTATAATTTTTGGCCTCGTGAAGGAGAAAGTATCGCTCAAGCTTGGGGGAGGCTTAAGTCAATGTTATATTCATGCCCCAATCATGAGCTCTCAAGAGAAATTATTATTCAAAAAATTTATGCTCGGCTTTCTCATAATGATCGATCCATGCTCGATACTTCTTGTACTGGTTCTTTTACGAAGAAGGATATTGAATTCAAATGGGATTTATTGGAAAGAATTAAATGCAACTCTGAAGATTGGGAACTCGACAAAGGTAATGAGTCAGGTATAAACCTTAAGTTTGATTGTGTTAAATCTTTTATGGATACCGATGCTTTTCGTGATTTTAGCACTAAATATGGACTTGACTCTGAGATAGTAGCTTCTTTCTGTGAATCTTTTGCTACTCATGTTGATCTCCCTAAGGAGAAGTGGTTTAAATATCATCCTCCCATTGAAGCTAAAGTAGTTGAACCTATTAAAGTTGAAGAAGAAACTATTATTTATAACATTGATCCTATTGTTCCTACTGCTTATATTGAGAAATCACCTTTTCCTGTTAGAATAAAGGATCATGCTAAAGCTTCAACTGTGGTTCATAAGAGTTATACTAGAACACCTACACCCCCTGAACAAATTAAAGTTGAACCTAGCATTGCTATGGTTAAAGATCTCTTGGTTGATAATATTGATGGGCATGTTATTTATTTCTGTGATGAAGCTGCTAGAATTGCTAAACCCGATATTAAAGATAAACATAGACCTGTTGTTGGCATGCCTGTTGTTTCTGTTAAAATAGGAGACCATTGTTATCATGGCTTATGTGATGTGGGTGCTAGTGTGAGTGCAATTCCTTTTACTTTATATAAAGAAATTATGAATGATATTGCACCTGCTGAGATAGAAGATATTGATGTTACTATTAAACTTGCCAATAGAGATACTATATCACCAATTGGGATTGTTAGAGATGTTGAAGTCTTGTGTGGGAAAATAAAATACCCTACTGATTTTCTTGTTCTTGCTTCCCCACAAGATGACTTTTGTCCCATTATATTTGGTAGACCTTTCTTGAATACCGTTAATGCTAAGATAGACTGTGAGAAAGATATTGTTACTGTTGGTTTAGGGGATATGTCTCATGATTTTAATTTCTCTAAATTTCGTAGACAACCCCATGATAAAGAATTGCCTAGTAAGGATGAGATTATTGGTCTTGCTTCAATTGCCGTGCCTCCTACTGATCCCTTAGAACAATATTTGCTAGATCATGAAAATGATACGTTCATGAATGAAAGAAGGGAAATAGATGAAATATTCTTTAATCAAGGACCTATTTTGAAAAACAGTTTGCCTGTTGAAATCCTTGGGGATCCTCCTCCACCCAAGGGAGATCCTGTGTTTGAGCTTAAACAATTACCTGATACTTTGAAATATGCTTATCTTGATGAAAAGAAGATATATCCTGTTATTATTAGTGCTAACCTTTCAGAGCATGAAGAGAAGAAATTATTGAAAACTCTGAAGAAGCACCGTGCCGCTATTGGATATACTCTTGATGATCTTAAGGGCATTAGTCCCACTCTATGTCAGCACAAAATTAATTTGGAGCATGATGCTAAAGCAGTTGTTGATCACCAACGACGGTTAAATCCTAAGATGAAAGAAGTGGTAAGAAATGAAATACTAAAGCTTCTGGAGGCAGGTATAATTTATCCTATTGCTGATAGTAGATGGGTAAGTCCCGTTCATTGTGTCCCTAAGAAGGGAGGTATTACTGTTGTTCCAAATGATAAGAATGAATTGATTCCACAAAGAATTGTTACAGGTTATAGAATGGTAATTGATTTTTGCAAATTAAATAAAGCTATGAGAAAAGATCATTACCCTCTACCTTTTATTGATCAAATGCTAGAAAGACTATCCAAACATACACATTTTTGCTTTCTAGATGGTTATTCTGGTTTTTCTCAAATACCTGTGTCAAAAGATGATCAGGAAAAGACCACTTTTACTTGCCCTTTCGGTACCTTTGCTTATAGATGTATGCCTTTTGGTTTATGCAATGCACCTGCTACCTTTCAAAGATGTATGACTGCTATATTCTCTGATTTTTGTGAAAAGATTGTTGAGGTTTTCATGGATGATTTCTCCATTTACGGAACTTCTTTTGATGATTGCTTAAGCAACCTTGATCGAGTTTTGCAGAGATGTGAAGAAACTAATCTTGTTTTGAATTGGGAGAAGTGCCACTTTATGGTTAATGAAGGTATTGTCTTGGGGCATAAAATTTCTGAAAGAGGTATTGAAGTTGATAAAGCTAAAGTAGATGCTATTGAAAAGATGCCGTGTCCTAAAGATATCAAAGGTATAAGAAGTTTCCTTGGTCATGCTGGTTTCTATAGGAGGTTTATTAAAGACTTCTCTAAAATTTCTAGGCCTCTCACCAATCTCTTGCAAAAAGATGTTCCTTTTGTTTTTGATGATGATTGTGTAGAAGCATTTGAAATACTTAAGAAAGCCTTGATTTCAGCACCTATTGTTCAACCGCTTGATTGGAATTTACCCTTTGAAATTATGTGTGATGCTAGTGATTATGCTGTTGGTTCTATTCTAGGGCAAAGAGTTGATAAGAAATTGAATGTTATTCATTATGCTAGTAAAACTCTAGACAGTGCCCAGAGAAATTATGCTACTACTGAAAAAGAATTTTTAGCAGTTGTCTTTGCTTGTGATAAGTTTAGATCTTATATTGTTGATTCCAAAGTAACGGTTCACACTGATCATGCTGCTATTAAATATCTTATGGAAAAGAAAGATGCTAAACCTAGAATTATTAGATGGGTTCTCTTGCTACAAGAATTTGATTTGCATATTATTGATAGAAAGGGAGCTAAGAACCCCGTTGCAGACAACTTGTCTAGGTTACAAAATGTTCTTGATGACCCACTACCTATTGATGATAGCTTTCCTGATGAACAATTAGCTGTCATAAATGCTTCTCGTAATACTTCGTGGTATGCTGATTATGCTAATTACATTGTTGCTAAATTTATACCACCTAGTTTCACATACCAGCAAAAGAAAAAGTTTTTCTATGATTTAAGACATTACTTTTGGGATGACCCACACCTTTATAAAGGAGTAGATGGTGTTATTAGATATTGTGTACCTGAGCATGAACAGGAATAGATCCTATGCAAGTGCCACTCCGAGTCTTACGGAGGACACCACGCTGGAGATAGAACTGCACACAAGGTATTACAATCTGGTTTTTATTGGCCTACTCTCTTCAAGGATGCTCGTAAGTTTGTCTTGTCTTGTGATGAATGTCAAAGAATTGGTAATATTAGTAGACGTCAGGAAATGCCTATGAATTATTCACTTGTTATTAAACCATTTGATGTTTGGGGCTTTGATTATATGGGACCTTTTCCTTCCTCTAATGGGTATACACATATTTTAGTTGCTGTTGATTATGTTACTAAGTGGGTAGAAGCTATTCCAACTAGTAGTGCTGATCATAACACTTCTATTAAGATGCTTAAAGAAGTTATTTTTCCGAGGTTTGGAGTCCCTAGATATTTAATGACTGATGGTGGTTCACATTTTATTCATGGTGCTTTCCATAAATTGCTTGCTAAGTATGATGTTAACCATGGAATTGCATCTCCTTATCATCCTCAGTCTAGCGGTCAAGTAGAATTGAGCAATAGAGAGATTAAATTGATCTTGCAAAAGACTATTAATAGATCTAGAAAGAATTGGTCTAAGAAACTTGATGATGCATTATGGGCTTATAGAACTGCTTATAAAAACCCTATGGGTATGTCTCCATATAAAATGGTTTATGGGAAGGCTTGTCACTTACCTCTTGAACTAGAACACAAAGCTTATTGGGTAATCAAAGAGCTCAACTATGATTTTAAACTTGCTGATGAGAAGAGGTTATTTGACATAAGCTCGCTTGATGAATGAAGAACCCAAGCCTATGAGAATGCCAAGTTGTTTAAAGAAAAAGTTAAAAGATGGCATGACAAAAGGATACAAAAGCGTGAGTTTAATGTAGGTGATCATGTTTTGCTATACAACTCTCATTTAAGATTTTTTGCTGGAAAGCTTCTCTCTAAATGGGAAGGTCCTTACATTATCAAGGAGGTCTATCGTTCCAGTGCCATAAAAATCAACAACGCCGAAGGCACAAGTCCGAAGGTGGTAAACGGTCAAAGAATCAAACATTATATCTCAGGTAATCCCATAAATGTTGAGACCAATATAATTGACACCGTAACACCGGAGGAGTACATAAGGGACACTTTCCAAAACATTTCAGACTTTGAAAAGGAATAGGTATGTGGTACGGTAAGTAAACCGACTCCAAAACGTTTCCAATGATAATTTGTCTCCATTTTGGAATATTTAAAAAATTAGGAAAATTAAAAGTAGTCCAAAAGAGACACGAGGAGACCACAAGGGTGGAGGGCGCGCCCTACCCCCTTGGGCGCGCCCCCTTCCTTGTGGCCACCTCATGTGCCCTCTGGACTCCGTTTTCTTGCACAATACTTCTTTTGGTCGGTAAAAATTCATTATATAATCTCCCGAAGGTTTTGACCACAGTACCACGTCAAAACCCCCTGTTTTTGTTTTGAGTTGTTTCTGTAGCAGATTTAGAGCAATATGTCGTCCCAAGATTAGGAGGGAGAGAGCCATGTAGCTGATTACATTGCAGACCCCAAGGTCTACGGGGATTTGGAGCATTATGATTGGACCACGGAGGAAGAAGAATATTATGATCTAAAAGGAAAGGAAGAGACAAGCTCCGATGAAGAGGACGTCCCACTACCCCAACCTGGGGACATGCACGTGGAGTTCAAAAAGTTAAGTCTTCCTAATAAAGCAAAGATACCTAAGATCGAGTTTATCCTTTTTTGTCTCTTACAGGAAAATAAACAGGAACTATGTAAAAAGATATTAAGGCTTGAGCAGGAGATCGATTGCCGGAGTAAATGACCACGGGTAGCCTCATCAGCTCCCCTTGGTATTTCAAGACATCGGGGCAGGCTACGCCCCTCAAACATCAAAGACAAAGGACCGCCTTCTTGGGGCCGGCTGGTCCAAGCGGCCGGTTGCCAGGAGGCGGCGGAATCCAGAAGACGGCCATGAAGTGGGCCGACTCCTAGCAGGTGGCTTCCTGGGAAGCCGGGTCCTAGCAGGCGGCCCCTCGCGCCCTCAAAGTTAGCACCCACATAAACACGATGAGACGGGGCATGGCTACAGTACAAACCTGCCACCCCCGAATCCAGGGCAGAACGTGGCCACAGTACAGCGTACCAAGCGGACATCCCACGCCTGACGCGACACTGTTGCCATGCTACTCATGACATCACCCATGGCAGAGGAAGCCATGCTCCCACGACGGGCGGACAATACGGCCCGCAGGCGGTGGGTCCTACCTGTCTGCGGGCCACCAGAAGGCGGCAAACTTCAAGCAGGCGGCAACAAGGGAGGGCCGACTCCTAGCAGGCGGCCCTTCTCTCCCTTGGGGTCTGTGTGACATTAACCAGATGTGACGGGGTGTGGCTACAGTGAGCGCCCGCCAGGCGGCAGGACTATAGCCACGCTCCCCCCGACGAAGCCTTCGTCATCAGGGGCGAGGCTACAATATAAAGCAGTCAACGTGGCCCTCAGGCGGCAGCCTTACCTGTCGGCTGAGATCACGGCAGTCGGCGGGACCCACCAGGCAGCGGGCCCCAGCAGTCGGCGGAGAGGCCGGCAACCAGAGACGCTGACGGCCGGGTCCTACACCTGGCCGGATTACCATTGCACCCCTGGGGGGTAGGCCTATATAAACCCCCCAGGTCACCCCATGCAAGGGGTTAGGACTTTGGTGGAGAAGAGAAAGCCTTCTTAGTTCAGCATTAACACACACACACATAGAGAGTGAAGTAGAGCTAGCCTTACCCTCCTTCCTCCTCTAGCAAAACAGCTCAAGGAGCAAGCTTGTAGCTACTTGTTGAGGTAGTGATCATGCGGAGACCCCGCAGAGCAGGACTAGGGGTGTTATCTCCTAGGAGAGCACCGAACCTGGGTAAGATTCACAGGCGTATGAGGTCTCGCTCACTCCCGCTTTT
The DNA here is from genome assembly GCA_011799875.1 of Thinopyrum elongatum. Classification (NCBI taxonomy): domain Eukaryota; kingdom Viridiplantae; phylum Streptophyta; class Magnoliopsida; order Poales; family Poaceae; genus Thinopyrum; species Thinopyrum elongatum. Next base: position 463,370,882 of record CM022301.1, on the reverse strand, counting down.
AGAGCCCGGCGACATACTTTTGTCCCCATCCACGATAAGCCACCCACTGGCATATGTCGCACGATATCCCCGACATTTGGCACCCACCGTGGGGCTAGGTGCACCATCGTCCGGAAACACGTTCTGGACGGGAACCCTCTTCCTTCCTCGCGAGCGCAGCCAGCCCGGCACGCCTGACGGCGTTTGTGCTGACACGCTGCGCGGCATGGAAGTTGCTTGCGCCGCAAGCAGCCTCGCTGATCTCATCGGCGGGATCCGCCTCTCCGATGAGCCCGCACTCGTCGCGGGCGCAGCCAGCCCCGAGAGCTGCCTCGTTGACTCCCTCGGCAAGCTTCACATCGCCAACGAGCCGGTCTCCGACCTGGAGTCCGTTGGCTCCACCGACCCGTTCGTCGACATGGTCATCGACGCCGACGTCGCGCTTTCTGATGCCTTCCCCGGTAACGTGGTGATCTTCGACGACCCGCTCCCTGCTGCAGACAGCAGTGCCAGCACCAGCACCGGCACCGAGGTGCAGGTCATCAGCCACGACAGAGCCTCCGACCAGGCCGGCCGGGACCCGTTGCAGGCGGCAATGCGGGACCTGTCCGCACCCGTAACGCCTGGTGCGAACGGCGAAACGCTGGAAGCGTGCCGTATCACACTCCTCGACAGCGCCAACAAGTTGGCGGCCATGAGACGCCTCACCGAGGCCTACCACCGCGAGATCGACCGTGCCGTCTGCGGCACTCCGGCTGCTGGCGAACCCAGCCAAGCGGGCATGGTTCGGCAGCGCGGCGCAGCCATCGCCAGCATGTTGGGGGCCGACCGCCCAGTCTACGCCACGCCAATGGAGAACTTACGTGCCGCCCAGGCGGCGGCAGACGAGCTAGACCGCCTGGAGGGCGACGAGCATCGCTGCATGACGGAGCGCGTCCAGCAGCTCATCGACGCGGCCGCCGCGCAGCAAGAAGCTGACCGCCGCGTGGTGGAACCCGGCTTACAGGCCGGGAACCTTCCCCCTCGCCGAGAGCACGGCGCGACCTCCCGGACGCCGACAGGCGGTGCCCGCGACCGAGGAGACCAAGAACCGGTTGTTAGCCGCAGCCACACCCGCATCTCCATCGAGCGCGACCAAGACGGCCGCCCACGAGCAGTGGAACGGCGGGACGGTCGTCCGCCTCCCCCGCGCAGGGAGAGGCGCGCCTCCCCGCCGCCTGTTGAGCATCCGACTCTCGGAGGCCGGCTGGGCCCTCGTGAAGGAGTCGGAGAGAACGACGCCCGCAACCGGATCGACCGCTTGGCTCGATCCCTGGCGTTAGAAGAAGAAGATGCGATCGGCCCGCCTTGTTTCGGCCCCCGCATTCGCGACGAGCCCTTCCCCAAAGGGTTCTCGCTCCCTCGAGACACCCCAAGTACAACGGCTCTGTGAAGCCGGAAGATTGGCTGGTCGACTACTCCACTGCCGTCAACATAGCAAACGACAACAAGCGTGTCGCCGTGAAGTATGTCCTGCTCATGCTCCAGGGCACGGCCCGGACATGGCTGAATAACCTCAAGCCCTACAGCGTCAACAACTAGCTAGACTTCACTGAAGTTTTCATCCGCAACTTCACCAGCTCCTACAAGCGGCCGCCCAAGCCTCGCCAGCTCTCCCTGTGCATCCAAGGCCCGATCGAGTCCACCCGCGAGTACTTAACGCGGTGGGCCAAACTACGCAACTCCTGCGAAGGGGTGCATGAGGTGCAAGCCATAGAGTACTTCACTACCGGGTGCCGAGAGGGCACCCTACTCAAGCATCGACTCCTCTGTGACGAGCCGGCCACCCTTAACGAGCTGCTAATCATAGCGGACAAGTACACCACTGCCGACTCCTCCATGAAGTCGGAGCTCCGAGTGGACGCGTCAGGAAAGATGCTCCCTCCGGCCCCTCAGACGCCGGCTGGTGATTCCAGTCGGCGCCAACAGTCAAACGACAACAAGTGCAAGGCCCAGCAACTGGCTACCACCAGCCGGCAGGTGGCGACAGTCGAAGACCAGCAGCCAGAAGAGCAACCCGGCCCCAAGTGCCAGAAGGGCGGCAAGCCTGCCTGGTTGCCCGCCTTCTCCTTTGAGCAAACCCTTGATGCTCCCTGCAAGTTCCACAGCGGCGCGAAGCCATCCAACCACATCACCCGGAAGTGCCACTGGCTCACCCGCATCGCCAGGGGCGAAGGACTGCCTCCCCCGCCTGCTGGCCCGCCGCCTCCACCTCCCCAGCAGCCGGCGGTCTGGCCAGTCGGCGCGATCCAAGATGAGTTTCTCGAAGAGCACGGAGCTTACATCGTCTTCACCAGCGTGGCTGACAACAGGCATAGCCGGCGTCAGCAGCACCGAGAGGTGAATACTGTCGCCTCTGAAGCCCCAGAGTTCATGCACTGGTCCGAGAAGCCGATCAGTTGGAGCCGAGCTGACCACCCGGAGGTGATGCCGTCTCCGGGTTCCTATGCCCTGGTGTTGGATGCCACCTTTGCAACAGAGAGGCGAGCTGCTCGTTTCTCCTGAATTCTGATAGACGGCGGTAGCAGCATCAACATCCTCTACCGCGACACCATGGAGAAGTTGTGCATCAAAGAGAAATAGCTCCAGCCCAGCTGGACTGTCGTCCATGGCATCGTGCCTGGCCTTTCCTGCTCACCCATCAGCAAGATCAAGATAGACATCCTCTTCGGAGACAAGAATCACTTCCGCCGAGAGCCAATCTGGTTCGAGGTGGTTGACCTTGAGAGCCCCTATCAAGCGTTGCTTGGGCGGCCTGCCCTGGCCAAATTCATGGCGGTGCCACACTACGCCTACCTCAAGATGAATATGCTGGGTACCAAGGGCATCATCACCATAGCCGGTGACTACCAGAGGTCGGCCGCCTGCGCGGCTGCCAGCAGTAAGCTGGCCGAGTCTCTTGTGATTGCTGCCGAGAGGCGGCTCCTTGACCGGGTTGTGGCTATGGCCGGCAAGCAGCCGGACATGTCACCAGACCCAAAGGAATCGGAAGCTCAGGGTTCCTTCCAGCCGGCCAAAGAAACCAAGAAGATACCCTTGGACCCGGAGCACCCGGAGAAGTTCGCCGTCATAGGAGCTCACCTTGACAGCAAATAGGAAAGCGAGCTCATCGATTTCCTCTGTGAGAATCGAGACATCTTTGCATGGTCTCCAAAGGACATGCCGGGTGTTCCGACGGATTTCGCCGAGCACAAGCTACATGTGAGAACAGATGCAAAACCAGTCAAGCAACCCCTCCGCCGCCTGTCGGAGGAGAAGAGAGGAATTGTTGGTGAAGAGATAGCCCGGCTTCTAGCAGCCGGCTTCATTATGGAAGTGTTTTTTCCAGAGTGGCTTGCCAACCCAGTCCTTGTACTGAAGAAGAACAACAAATGGCGCATGTGTATTGACTATACCAGCCTCAACAAAGCTTGCCCCAAAGATCCGTTTGCCTTGCCTCGGATTGACCAAGTGATAGACTCCATGGCCGGATGCGAGCTGCTGAGTTTTTTGGATGCCTACTCAGGGTACCACCAGATCAAGTTGAACCCGGCCGACCGCCTGAAGACCGCCTTCATCACACCATTTGGAGCCTTCTGCTACCTGACCATGACATTCGGCTTGAGAAATGCCGGTGCCACGTTTCAGTGTTGCATGCAGAAGTGCCTCCTCAAGCAACTCAGCAGAAATGCCCATGTCTATGTAGACGATATTGTGGTGAAGACGGAGAAGCGCGGTACCCTCCTGGAAGATCTCAAGGAAACTTTTGATAATCTCCGCCGTTTTCAAATTAAGCTCAACCTAGAGAAGTGTGTCTTTGGAGTAGCAGCCGGCCAGCTCCTCGGTTTCCTCGTCTTAGAGCGCGGCATAGAGTGAAACCCTGTCAAGGTCAAGGCCATCGAGAGGATGGAGAGGCCCACCCGACTGCGAGACATTTAGAAGTTCACCGGCTGCTTGGCATCCATCAGCCGCTTCATCAGTCGGCTGGGCGAGAAGGCTCTTCCCCTGTACCAGTTGATGAAGAAAACCACTCATTTCAAGTGGAACGACAAGGCGGACGAGGCTTTCCTCCAGCTCAAGAAGATGTTGACCACGCCGCCTGTTCTGGCCACTCCGGCTGCCAAGGAGCCCATGCTTCTCTACATCGCCGCCACCAGCCGGGTGGTCAGCACAGTCATGGTGGTAGAGCGCCAAGAAGACGGCAAGGCACGTGTACTACTTTAGTGAGGTGTTGTCAGCCTCCAAGCAGAACTACCCCCACTACCAAAAGATGTGCTACGGCGTGCACTTCGCCGCCAAGAAGCTAAAGCCATACTTTCAAGAGCACCCCATCACGGTTGTCTGCACCGCCCCGCTTGCGGAGATCATAGGCAGCAGAGACGCATCAGGCCGGGTGGCCAAGTGGGCCATTGAGCTGGCCCCCTACACCATCTTCTACCAGCCTCGCACCGCCATCAAGTCCCAGGCACTGGCTGACTTCCTCGTCGACTGGGCCGAGACCTAGTACCTGCCGCCAGCTCCAGACTCCACTCATTGGCGGATGCACTTTGATGGCTCGAAGATGCGCACCAGTTTGGGAGCCGGCATCGTCCTCACCTCTCCCAAAGGCGACAAGCTCAGATACACGTTGCAAATCCATTTTGCCGCCTCCAACAACGTGGCCGAGTATGAGGCACTAGTATACGGACTCCGGCTGGCCAAGGAGATTGGTATCCACCAGATTCTGTGCTACGGCGACTCGGACTTGGTGGTCCAACAGTCGTCTGGCGACTGGGACGCCAAGGATGCAAACATGGCGAGCTACCGCTCCCTCGTCCAGCAGATCAGCGGATATTTTGACGGGTGCAAGTTCCTTACATGCCACGGGCCGTCAACGAGCAAGAAGATGCCCTGGCACGGATCAGCTCCACCCGGTAAGCCATACTAGCCGGCATGTCCCTTCAGTGCCTCCGCAAGCCGTCTATCAAGCCTTCCCCGGAGTCAGAATCCATCTTCGTGCCGGTTGCCCCCGAAGCAGTCGGATCCGACTCGGGGGCTGCAGCAGCCGGCCCAGGGACTTCGGCAGGCGGCACGGGGACTGCAGCAGTCGCACCCATCCCGGGGACTTCGCAACCCGGCCCGGGGGCTGCAGCAGCCGGCCCGGGGACTTCGGCGGGCGGCACGGGGACTGCAGCAGTCGCACTCGGCCCGGAGACTTCGCAACCAGGCCCGGGGGCTGCAGCAGCCGTCCCGGGGACTTCACCAAGCGGCTCGGGGACTGCAGCAGTCGCACCCGGCTCGGGGACTCCACAACCTGGCCCGGTGGCTGCAGCAGTCGGCCCGGGGACTTCATCAACGCAGCAAGACGCAGCCGACTCCACCCCGCCATCCCCCAACCCAACCGCCCTAGTTTCAGTGGCCGTAATGACAGTGGATGAAGTCGAAGCACCATCATGGGCACAGCCCATCCTCAACTTTCTGGTGAGCGGAGATCTGCCAGCTGATGAGATCTCGGCCCGGCAGGTGCAACGCCGGGCAGGAGCTTACACGATAGTAAATAGAGAGCTTGTCAGGCGCAGCGTGACCGACGTCTTCCAACGCTGCGTCGAACCAGAGGAAGGCAAGGCAATCCTCAGAGACATACACCAAGGCGAGTGCGGCCACCACGCGGCCTCCAGATCCCTTGTCGCCAAAGCTTTCCGCCATGGTTTCTTCTGGCCGACTGCTTTGGAGGATGCCAAGGATCTGGTCAAGAAATGCAAGGGGTGCCGGAAATTCAGCTCCAAGCAACATCTGCCGGCTTCTGCACTCAAGACCATCCCCCTTACCTGGCCTTTTGCCGTCTGGGGGCTGGACATGGTGGGCCCATTCAAGACAGCACGCGGCGGCATGACCCATTTGCTCGTCGCCATCAACAAATTCACCAAGTGGATTGAAGCAAAGCCAATCAACAAACTGAATGGTCCGACTGCTGTGACCTTCATCGCAGATATCACCATCCGGTACGGTGTACCACACAGCATCATCACCGGCAATGGCACTAACTTTGCCAAAGGTGCCTTGGCCCGTTTCTGCGCGACGCAGGGCATCCGACTGGACTTAGTGTCCGTTGCCCATCCGCAGTCAAACGGCCAAGTCGAGCGAGCGAACGGCCTCATCTTATCCGGCATCAAGCCCCGACTGGCCGAGCCACTGGAGTGCTCGGCCGGCTGCTGGATCGATGAGCTGCCGGCCGTCCTCTGGAGCCTCCACACCACCCCGAACAAATCAACCAGCTTCACTCCCTTCTTCCTCGTGTACGGGGCCGAGGCCGTCATCCCAACTGACATCGAGTTCGACTCACCTCGCGTCACCATGTACACGGAGGCGGAGGCGAAGGAAGCACGTGAAGACGGCGTCGATCAGCTGGAAGAGGGCCGGCTGTTAGCACTCAGCCGGTCCGCCATCTACCAGCAGAGACTGCGCTGCTACCACAGTCGGAAGGTCAAGCCACGATCCTTCCAAGATGGAGACCTTGTGCTCCGGCTGATCCAGCGAACAGCCGGCCAGCACAAGCTCTCGGCCCCTTGGGAAGGCCCCTTCATTATCAGCAAAGCCTTGGGCAACGACTCCTATTACCTGATCGACGCGCAGAAGACCAGGGCGCGCAAGAGGGACGATTCCGGCAAGGAAACAGAGCGCCCATGGAACGCAAATCTCGTCTGAAGATTTTACAGTTAATATAGTATGTACCACGCTACCTTTTGTATTAAGCGCAAAGACACCAGGTCCCTCGAGGAGCACTCGGGGGCTACCTTTCTTATCTATATGATAAGTTTCATGCCTGTGAATGAGTTATTTCATTCCTCCGCCCGGCACCGGGTCCGACCAGTCGGCCCGGGGGCTTGCCGCCTTGTACTATGTCAGCGCTACCTACAGTCGGACAAGTAGTGTGCCGGCAGCTAAGCCCTCTCTTGCCATAAGCCGCAGCTCGCAGAGCGACTGTCGGGCTGGCAAGAGTCAAAGGCAGGAAATGGTGCCCACATGAAAAATGGCTAAGGACGAAAACACTCACATAGGCCAAGATGGCTCCTCGCCTAGCCATCCGGTTGCTGAGCACCAGCCGGCCGGCTTCTCACTTAACTTGCTACGTTCTAAGCGGCCAAAGTACTTGCCTTCCCAAAATGGCCAAGTACCTGACCCAGCCAACAGACCGAAGAGCGGCTGTCTGGCCGGCAAGGTGGCAGTCAAGGGAAGGCGGCAAAGGAAAAAGCCAAAAGAACATAAAGCAAGACAAGTCGGAGCTCGGCAAAGCACAACTTGTGCGAAAATTAAATTACATAGCAAGAGGCCCTCGGCCAGCATTCAACGAAGTTTGAATACACCCCAGTGGGTGGAACTGCGCAAATTTAACAAGTTTGTTCTAGAGACCAAAAAAGCAGGAAAAGATAAGATAAAGTTGGCAGCCTAGGCCAGAGGAGCAGGCGGGTCCGGCAGGTTGGTGGAGTCGGCGGCGCCGGCTGGTGGAGTGGCCGTCTGGTGAGTCTCGACTTGGTCGCCATCAGCAGCAGTCGGTGCACTCGCACACGGCTTGTTGCTCGAGGCCCGATCGAGCTGAGGCTGGCCGTCCGCTCCGCCCTCCGGTGCGTCGTCTTCACCATCCTCGTCTTCCTCGTCCTCGCCTTTGTCGCTGGAGGTGATTTCTTCCGCCGAGTCCTCGCCGTCATTCGGGTTCAGCCTGAACCAGTCCGGCGGCACCTCGGCACCCTCCTCGTCCAGCTCGGGGAGGAAGACACCGGTCTCGGTGTACTCAGCGATCGCCGCCACACATCGAGTGAGCGCAGGCCCCACTGCCACAAACTCTTCCTTGGTCTCCTGCCGAAACATGGCCAACTGGGCTAGGTTCAGCCCAGGATACCACGCCTTGATGAACTCCAAGGCCCTTCGGGCGCCTGCCCGAGCGGAGGAGCCCTTCCAAGCCTCGAAGCGGCCGATCGCCACCTCTAGCCAATCGGCGGTCCAACTGGGGGTGCGTGGAGCTTGGACGCCTGGCCAGAGGGCGGAAACCAGCTGGGACCTGGCGTGTTGAAGGCGGCGGAGCAGACGGTGAATCGGCTGTAGGCGCGTCCTGACAGCCAGGAGCTGCTCGTTCATGTTTCGAGGCGCGTCGAGCGGGATCTCCACTCCTTCCCTCCTACGCTGGTCATGCCGCGCCTCAATGGCCTGGCTGACGGTGACGACATGTCCAGGAAAGAAGTCTACGCAAAGAAAAAACAAAGATCAGAAGTCGGAAGCCGACTCTCGATGCAGTCGACAGCTATTCCAAAGAAAGAAGTTTACTGTCGATCATATCCTCAATCTCGCCGTAGCCAGCGGCGAGGATCGCCTCCTTCTCGACCCACTTCGAGCGCTCGATCTCAAACTCGGCCTGGAGGGCGCCTTCCACCTCCTTGAGTTTCTGGAGCTCCGCCTTGTGCTGGTCCGCCTAGTCCGCCAACTTCTGGGCCAGACGGTCGCGCTCCTGGGCCGCCTTGCTACACTCCTCCTCCTTGGCGTGCAACTCGGTCTGGACTTCGCCCAGGCGCTGCTGCAGTGTGGCGTTGGCTCCTGCAAAAATGAGAAAGAGAAGACAATCAACAAAGTTGACCAAAAATGAAAGTGGTTGCCAGAAGATCCGGCCCGACTGCTCAGCAGTCGGCCCGAATCTCGGGGGCTACACCCAGCGGGTGCGCTGACGCGCCCCCGTGAGGAAGAAGACGGAATGCTTACTTTGGCTCTCGGTCAGGTCGGTGGTCCGCTTAGCCAGCTCCTGGACCTGGGACATGAGGCGGCTGCGCGGATGTTGTGGTAGTCCTGCAACAAAGACAAAAAGAAGAGAAAACAAGTTAGCACTCAGAACTTACCTTAAAGTTCCGAGCCGCCTGCTCAGCAGCCGGCCCAGAACTCGGGGGCTACACCCAGTGGGTGCGCTGGCACGCCCCCACGGAAGATGGCAGAAATCAAAAAAACAAAGCAAAGAAGCGTACCCGGACGGCCGTTCGCGTCGCCAAGAACATCTTCGTATACTGCTGGAGGGCGGTGCCTTGGGCCTGGAGCTGGGCCTGAACGTTCTGCGCGGCCTTGTTCAGCACGCCCGTCTCGCCCCTAGGCATCCATTCTGGTGGGGCGGTACTGGTGGCCTCTGCATCTGGGGCCGACGAGCTTGCGGCCCCGATCTCCTGCGCCCGTGGCGCCGAGGCCGCCTTCGCCGCACGCCGGCGCCCCGGAGGACGGACCACAGGGGTCGCCCCCACCACCAGCTCGCCACTAACCGACGGCACTAGTGGCACGTCAGACCGACTGCCTCGGGCCTCGGCAGTTGGCGCTTGCGGGGGCACCTCCGCCCCCGGGATGATGGCATCGCCTCCTCTCCTCTCCATGACCGGCTGATCATTGCCGGCTCCTCCAGTCGGCGCCGGGTTCTCTGGCGCTGGTGGCACTGCGCAGCGGGATGACGAGTTGCGGAGTCCGGCCGCGTGCGGCCTCTTCCGCTTGCACCTTGGCGGCCGCATCCGCCTGGGCCTGGGCTGCGGCCTCCGCCTGGACCTTGGTCGCAGCGTCGGCTTGGGCCTTGGCCGCCACATCCGTGTCCACCTGCGCCGCCTTGGCCGCCTTCACCTTCTGTCGCTCCACCTCCTCCCGCTCCTCCCGCGCGTTCCTCTTCGTCGCCTCCTGGAGGTCGGCGAGCGGGTCCATGCGGCGGGTGGTGGCGGAGCCTTCCGCCACCCCGATCACTGAAGCAGTGGTGGACCGCTCAAGAGAGAGCGGGGCCCTGTTCAAGCAAGACAAGAAGAAACTCAGAAAGAGTTTGCAAGAAAGAAGAAAAGGAAACGCAAGAGAAACCAAGCACTTACGCGGACACCATCGGGGGCTGCTTCGGGGTCTTCTGGAACTGGGCCGCCTTCGCGGCGGCCTCCTGCTGCTTGGTCGCGACAGCCGTGTTCTTGGACTTCTTCGGCTGGCTGCCGAACAGCAACGAGCCGGCTCGGCGCTTTGGTGCGCCGCCTGGTTCAGTCGGCGCGGTTGAAAAGCTCACGCCCGCCTTGTCGGTGCAGTGCGTGCGGCGCGGCTTGTTCTCCTCCTCGTCGTCATCCGGCCAGTCCTCGAGGCTGCCTCCTCCTCCGGAGCCGCCTACTCCACCGCCGCCACCTGTGGCGTCGTCCTCCTCCATGGCGGTCGCCCCCAAGTAGGGGTCATCCACGTCGCTCCTCGTTCGGTCCGGCATATACTGCTGACCTGGATCCAGAGCGCCGGCGGCCGACTGGGCCGGGAGGACCTGCACCATGGCTGACTGGTCAGACGGCAAAACAAGAACTTGGACCAGCAAAAGAGAAAAAGAATTACAAGACTCACCGCAGGTGGCGGATGTGCGCGGTCGTACGGCCGCTTGCCGAACCGCCAATCCGTCTCCGATAGCTTGCAGTTGGAGATGTAGTTGACCAGCCGGGCCACCTCCATGTCCGGCAGCTCCCATGTGCACATCCGGCACGGGTCCCGACGCCCGCTCATGCAACTGATGATGTGAGGCCGGGCTTGGAGGGGAAGCACTCGGCGCGTCACGAGGGCGGCCAGCAGGTCCGAGCCCTTCAGGCCCTCCGACTCCGTCATCACTTGAAGTCGGGCGAGGGCGGCGGAGGAGGCGGCCGATAGGGAGCTCGGCTTGTACTGCCAGTTGGCGCGCGGCTCGGCTGGCGGGCCGGCTACGTAAGCCGGCAAGTTGATGTAGTCGCTCGTCGGGTGGATATTCTTGACGTAGAAATAGGACTTCTGCCATAGCTTGGCCGACTGCAGCAGGGAGATGGGCGGGAAGCGGTTCCCGGTGCCCAGGCGCCGCACCGCCACGCAGGCTCCGCATTGAGCCGCCTGGCCCTTGGTGGCGGTGCCAAGTTTGAGATAAAAGCACTCCCCCCAGAGCTCAAGGGTGGGGAGATTACCGAGGTACCCCTCGCACATGGTGACGAAGGCGGCTAGTAGCACCACCGTGTTTGGCGTAAGGTGGTGTGGCTGGACTCGGTAGAAATCGAGGAAGGAGCGGAGGAAGCTACTCGTCGGAAGGCCGAAGCCGCGAAGAAAATGGGACCGGAAGACGACGCGTTCGTCGCCCTCCGGCATCGGCGAGATTTCTGCCTCGGGGGGGACGCGTACCTGCACGTTCGTCTCTCGGGGCAGCCGCTGTGTTTGATGAAGGAAGGAGAGGTGATCCTCGTGGACGTTGGAACCGTCCCAGTCGCCGGCCCATGAGCGCACCATGGACGAAGGAGCTCATCGTAGGCGCGGCGCGGTGGCGAGCGGGCGAAGCCGCGGCGGAGCAAGGAAGCCGCAGCGAGAAGGAGCTCGACGATGGTGGGCTGCGGCAGCGCTTCGGCGAGAGGAAGAGGCACTGTGGCAGCGAAGAAGAAGAAGAATGGCGAGGGGAGAGGAGGGTGCGCGTGCGTCTGCCACCCCCTTTTCCCCCTACTTATAGCCCCAGGCGGCGGAGCCGAGGGGGCGAGAGCGTGGGGGATCGTGGGATTAACTGCGCCCACTCCCCCACGATCCCACGATTGCGGCGCCAGTAAAGGCGTGTATTAATTACCACAAAAGCCCAACCGTCTACCTCGGCCGCAGCGGATCCACGCGCGTGCCGAGGCACTATGGTGGCGGGCCCCGGCCTGCGGCGACGTCCCGTCATGCGCGTGGGCTGGCAGGCCGGCTTGGCCTGCTGACGCCGCGTGGCCGGCAGTCACGGGCGGCGAGTCTGACGTCTGGCTAGCGTGCCACCTGGCCCCCACCACGGCGTTTCGAAATCGCCAGGCGGCCTGCCTGGTCACGGCCGACACCTACCAGTCGGCACTTCGGAAGACGAACGAAGCAGAATACCAGACGGCCCGGAGAAGAAGCTGCTGAGGCTTCTCGCCCCTTCAGCCGCAGTGCCCCACCAGCTTCGGGGACTACTGTCGGAGTACATGACCACGGGTAGCCTCATCAGCTCCCCTTGGTATTTCAAGACATCGGGGCAGGCTGCGCCCCTCAAACATCAAAGACAAAGGACCGCCTTCTTGGGGCCGGCTGGTCCAAGTGGCCGGTTGCCAGGAGGCGGTGGAATCCAGAAGACGGCCATGAAGTGGGCCGACTCCTAGCAGGCGGCTTCCTGGGAAGCCGGGTCCTAGCAGGCGGCCCCTCGCGCCCTCAAAGTTAGCACCCACATAAACACGACGAGACGGGGCATGTCTACAGTACAAACCTGCCACCCCCGAATCCAGGGCATAACGTGGCCACAGTACAGCGTACCAAGCGGACATCCCACACCCGACGCGACACTGTTGCCATGCTGCTCATGACATCACCCATGGCAGAGGAAGCCATGCTCCCACGACGGGCGGACAGTACGGCCCGCAGGCGGCGGGTCCTATCTGTCTGCGGGCCACCAGAAGGCGGCAAACTTCAAGCAGGCGGCAACAAGGGAGGGCCGACTCCTAGCAGGCGGCCCTTCTCTCCCTTGGGGTCTGTGCGACGTTAACCAGATGTGACGGGGTGTGGCTACAGTGAGCGCCCGCCAGGCTGCGGGACTGTAGCCATGCTCCCCCCGACCAAGCCTTCGTCATCAGGGGCGAGGCTACAATATAAAGCAGTTAATGTGGCCCTCAGGCGGCGGGCCCTACTTGTCGGCTGAGATCACGGCAGTCGGCGGGACCCACCAGGCGGCGGGCCCCAGCAGTCGGTGGAGAGGCCTATATAAACCCCCCAGGTCACCCCATGCAAGGGGTTGGGACTTTGGTGGAGAAGAGAAAGCCTTCTTAGTTCAGCATTAACACACACACACATAGAGAGTGAAGTAGAGCTAGCCTTGCCCTCCTTCCTCCTCTAGCAAAATAGCTCAAGGAGCAAGCTTGTAGCTACTTGTTGAGGTAGTGATCATGCGGAGACCCCGCAGAGCAGGACTAGGGGTGTTATCTCCTAGGAGAGCCCCGAACCTGGGTAAGATTCGCAGGCGTATGCGGTCTCACTCACTCCCGCTTCTAGAGCCCGGCGACGTACTTTTGTCCCCATCCACGATAAGCCACCCCCTGGCATATGTCGCACGATATCCCCGACATCGATGTCTTAAGGGAGGAAAATTCTATCCTCAAGCGCAAGCTGAGGAAGAAGGATACAACATCATCAACTCCATCATCACCACCTCCGAAGAAAGAGACATAAATACATGGGTATGGGCACTCCCCTTGGCAACTGCCAAGCTTGGGGGAGGTGCCCCAGTATCGTATCACCATCACACCTTTCTTTTATCGTTTTTCTTAGTTCGATCCTTTTAGTTATATATTGATCTAGTAGAATAAAGCTTTTAGTATGATCTAGCTTTGAGTTTTGTTTTGAGATCTATCTATGTAATCGAGTCCTTGTGTTATATATAAAATAAAGAGTAGTTTTGAGTTGAGGGCTTTTCTTTCTTGCTATGATCTTGAGGGAATAAAATAAAAGAAAGAAACTAAAAGAAATAAAAAGATCATATATTGATCCTATGGTGAGTAATGACTTCACATATAAAGAGTATGATGAATAAAATTTGTTGGGAGTTGACAAACATAGTTTTGGTCATTGTTGCAATTAATAGGAAGTAATAAAGAAAGAGAGGTTTCACATATAAATATACTATCTTGGACATCTTTTGTAATTGTGAGCACTCATTAAAATATGACATGCTAAAAAGTTGATGTCGGACAAGGAAGACAACATAATGAATTATGTTTTCTTATATCTGAATAGAAGTTATATTGTCATGGATCCTCCAACATGTTGAGCTTGCTTTTCCCTCTCATGCTAGCCAAATTCTTTGCACCAAGTAGAGATACTACTTGTGCTTCCAAACATCCCTAAACCCAGTTTTGCCATGAGAGTCCACCATACCTACCTATGGATTGAGTAAGATCCTTCAAGTAAGTTGTCATCAGTGCAAGCAATAAAGATTGCTCTCTAAATATGTATGATCTATTAGTGTGAAGAAAATAAGCTTTATACGAACTTGTGATATGGAAGAAATAAAAGCGACAGACTGCATAATAAAGTTCTTTATCACAAGAGGCAATATAAAGTGACGTGCTTTTGCATTAAGATTTTGTGCATCCAACCATAAAAGTGCATGACAACCTCTGCTTCCCTCTGCGAAGGGCCTATCTTTTACTTTTATCATCTACCCTTATACAAGAGTCATGGTGATCTTCACCTTTCCTTTTTACACTTTTTTCCTTTTGGCAAGCACTATGTGTTGGAGAAAGATCCAGATATATATATCCACTCGGATGTAGGTTATCATAAAGTATTATTGTTGACATTACCCTTGAGGTAAAAGGTTGGGAGGCGAAACTACAAGCCCCTATCTTTCTCTGTGTCCGACTGAAGCTTTGAACCCATAAGTATCGCGTGAGTGTTAGCAATTGTGAAAGACTAAATGATAGTTGAGTATGTGGACTTGCTGAAAAGCTCTTGAATTGACTCTTTCCGATGTTATGATAAATTGCAATTGCCTCAATGACTGAGATCATAGTTTGTTAGTTTTCAATAAAGTTTCTGATTCATACTTTACCTTGTGAATGAATTGTTACTCTAGCATAGGAAATTATATGAGAATATATGTTGCTGTTTTAAAGATGATCATGATGCCCTCATGTCCGTATTTTATTTTATCGACACCTCTATCTCTAAACATGTGGACATATTTTTCGATTTCGGCTTTCGCTTGAGGACAAGCGAGGTCTAAGCTTGGGGGAGTTGATACGTCCATTTTGCATCATGCTTTTATGTTGATATTTATTGCATTATGGGCTGTTATTACACATTATGGCACAATACTTATGCCTTTTCTCTCTTATTTTACAGGATTTACATGAAGAGGGAGAATGCCGGCAGCTGGAATTCTGGGCTGGAAAAGGAGCAAATATTAGAGACCTATTCTGCACAACTCCAAAAGTCCTGAAACTGCACGGAGAGTCATTTTGGAATTAATAAAAAATATTGGCGAAGAAAGCACCAGAGGGGGGCCACCAGCCATCCACAAGGGTGGAGGGCGCGCCCTACCCCCTGGGCGCGCCCCCCTGCCTTGTGGGCCACCTAGCAGGCCCCCGATGCCCATCTTCTACTATATGGTGTGTTTTGACCTGGAAAAAATCAAGAAGAAGCTTTCGGGATGAAGCGCCACCGTCTCGAGGCGGAACCTGGGCAGAACCAATCTAGGGCTCCGGCGAAGCTGTTCTGCCGGGGAAACTTCCCTCCGGGAGGGGGAAATCGAAGCCATCATCATCACCAACGATCCTCTCATTGAGAGGGGGTCAATCTCCATCAACATCTTCACCAGTACCATCTCCTCTCAAACCCTAGTTCATCTCTTGTATCCGATCTTTGTCTCAAAACCTCAGATTGGTACCTGCGGTTACTAGTAGTGTTGATTACTCCTTGTAGTTGATGCTAGTTGGTTTATTCAGTGGAAGATCATATGTTCAGATCCTTAATGATAATTAATACTCCTCTGATCATGAATATGCTTTGTGAGTAGTTACGTTTGTTCCTGAGGACATGGGAGAAGTCTTGTTATATGTAATCATGTGAATTTGGTATTCGTTCGGTATTTTGATGAGATGTATGTTGTCTTTCCTCTAGTGGTGTTATGTGAATGTCGACTACATGACACTTCACCATGATTTGGGCCTAGGTGAAGGCATTGGGAAGTAATAAGTAGATGATGGGTTGCTAGAGTGACAGAAGCTTAAACCCTAGTTTATGCGTTGCTTCGTAAGGGGCTGATTTGGATCCATATCTTAATTCTTCTTTCTTAGTTGCGGATGCTTGCGAGAGGGGTTAATCATAAGTGGGAGGCTTGCCCAAGGAAGGGCAGCACCCAAGCACCGGTCCACCCACATATCAAATTATCAAAGTAACGAACGCGAATCATATGAGCATGATGAAAACTAGCTTGACAACAATTCCCATGTGTCCTCGGGAGCGCTTTGCTTTATATAAGAGTTCGTCCAGGCTTGTCCTTTGCTACAAAAAGGATTGGGCCACTTTGCTGCACCTTAGTTACTTTTGTTACTTGTTACCCGTTATGAATTATCTTATCACACAACTATATGTTACTGATAATTTCAGTGCTTGCAGAGAATACCTTGCTAAAAACCGCTTGTCATTTCCTTCTGCTCCTCGTTGGGTTTGACACTCTTACTTATCGAAAGGACTACGATAGATCCCCTATACTTGTGGGTCATCAGAGGCCAAAAATCAACTTTTGCACGCCAGAGTACCTTGATCTAGCTCCTTGTAACAGGGAGCTGACGAAGTACACTGGGCGCTGCACCACTTTCTTCCTTGCCGCAACCATAGAACTGCTTCCACTGCCCTGCCTTTCTTCGCTCTGGACTGACTCTGGTCTTGCCGGGACAGGTTCGCTTTCCTCTTCAAAGGGGATAGTGGTTGTGGCTGCCGCGTCATCCACTTCTCGCTGCGCCACCAGTGCCGCACTAACCACTTGATTGGTTGCCGCTAAGTATAGCAGCAACGGCTCTTGTGGTTTGGGAGCGACCTAGGTGGGCACAGAGGAAAGATAGGTCTTCAAATCTTGCAGCGCAGCATCTACCTCTGGGGTCCACTCCACAGGTCCTGCCTTCTTCAAGATTCTGAAGAACGGCAGGGCGCGCTCGGCAGACATGGAAATGAACCTGCTCAGTGCAACCACGCATCCAGTCAAACGCCTCACGTCCTTGACTGTCTTGGGTGCTTGAATTTGCTTGATAGCCTTGATCTTTTCAGGGTTGGCCTCTATCCCTCGGTGAGACACAAAGAAGCCAAGTAGCTTGCCGGAGAGAACTCCAAACACACACTTCTCCGGGTTCGGCTTCAAGTTGATCTTGCGCAGATTAGCAAAGGTTTCTTCCAAATCCTGGATGAGGGTTGATCTGTCCTTGGTCTTGACCACAATATCATCCATGTAAGCTTCAATGTTTCTGTGCAGCTGGGACTCAAAGCCAATCTGTACTGCTCTTGCAAAAGTGGATCCGGCGCTCTTTAACTCGAAGGGCATCCGTACAAAGCAATACGTGCCACATGGGGTTATGAATGTGGTCTTCTCTTCGTCTTCCTTGGACATGAAGATTTGGTGGTATCCAGAGTAGGCATCCACAAAGGAAAGCAAGTCACACCCGGAAGTGGAATCCACAATCTGGTCGATGCGCGGCAAGGGGAACGGGTCCTTCGGGCATGCCTTGTTTAGATCTGTGAAGTCTATGCAAAGCCTCCATTTCCCATTCGCCTTGCGCACCAGCACTGGATTTGCTAACCATGTGGGATGCAACACTCCCCTGACCAAACCAGCTGCTTCAAGCTTATTGATCTCCTCGGTAATAAACTATTGCCGCTCCAAAGCTTGCTTCCGGACCTTCTGTTTGACGGGCCGGGCATGCGGCCAGACAACAAGGTGGTACTCGATTACCTCCCTGGGAACACCGGGGATATCAAATGGTTGCCAGGCAAACACATCGATATTCGCCCACAGGAAGGCAACGAGCGTGCTTTCCTATTTGTCATCAAGGGTGGCACTGATAGTGAAGGTACCATCAGCGCTAGCCAGCCCTGCCGGGACCTTCTTCACAGCAGGTGCAGCAACTTTGGATTTCTTGCTATTGGAACTCTCCGGCAAGTCATCAACAGGCGCAGCACACTCCGGAGAGGCACGCTTCCTGGATTCCTTGCTGGCATCCTTGCTAGCTCTCTTCATTTTCTTACTTTCCTTGGCGAGAGCAGTGGTTTCTGCAGCCTCAGCAGCGATCGCCTCCCGTTACATCTTGTCCACGCAAATGACTACGTCCTTCTGATCTGACGGAATGGAAATGACTCCTATCGGCCCTGGCATCTTCAAGGTGTTGTAGGCATAGTGGGATGCTGCCATGAACTTGGCCAGAGCTGGGCGACCAAGGATTCCATTGTACGGCAAGGGGAGGTCAACCACGTCAACCACGTCAAACACGATCTTCTCAGTCTGGTAGTTTAACTCCCCTCCGAACGTCACCGGCAGCGTGATCTTTCCCTTAGGACGACTCCTGCCGGGGTTGATTCCTTGGAACGTGCCAGTAACCTTGAGCTCCCCATCTGCTATCTGAAGTTTGCTGATGACCTTTCGAGATATTAGATTCAACCCGGCCCTACCGTCAACCAACATCTTTGTGACTTTGAGGTTGCGTATTGTTGGTGAGACCAACAACGGCAAGCACCCTACCATAGTGGTGCGGTCAGGGTGATCCTCTTCGTCAAAGATGATGGGCGTGCGGGACCACTTGAGCGGCTTCCGAGAATCTGCCACTGGCTCCATGGCATTGACTTCACGCACCCACTGTATAAGTTGGCGGTGAGAGGAGTGCAGAGATGCACCCCCGTCAACGCACAAGGCGTCAGTGGCTTTCTGGAACTCCTGCTCACTGGTTTCCTCTTCATCTCCTCCGTCACTCTCATCATTGCAATCCTCCTTCTTATGGCCTCTGGTGGGCTTCCCTTGATTCTGAGGAGCCTTGCCGGGGCGACTTACTCCGCTGCCTCGGCCCTTCCCACCAACACCATCCTGGTTTTTCTCCATATCACGCTTCTCATACTCAGCCCTCTGCTTCTTGACGAGCTGCTCAACCTGATGACACTCCTGAAGGTCGTGGCCCTTGGTCCTATGGATCTCGCAGTACGGCCCATCACCCTTCCCAGCCTTCTCGGCAACCGCGGCCGCCCGGCAGTCAGTGCACGCGGCAACCTCCTTACCAGGGGCCTTGGCCTTGGCCTTCTTGCCGGTACTAGGTGTGCTTGATCCTTCAACAGCCATCACAACTTTCTCCTTGCGCTTCTTATTGCGTTTCTTGTTCTTCTTCTTCTGACTAGTGGCCTCATCGTCATCGTCTGAATCGATGTTGACGCCATCCTCTTCACCGGGAAGTCACCTTCCCTCCTCTATGCGAGCACACTTATCCACCAAAGTGTATAACTCATTCACAATCTTGGGCAGCCACACGTTCATTTTGGAACGTATCCTGTGGTTGCGCACATTGGACTGGTGTCGGATTTCGGGTTCCGCAAACCCTTGAGAGGTTCGAACTCTGGGGTGCGTGCGAAGAACTCGTCCTCCCCAATCTGCCTACTCGCTAATCTCACAGCCTAGCTCGATGAACTGTAAGGAAAAGAGACACAGCAGTTTACCCAGGTTCGGGCCACCTTGCGGTGTAAAACCCTACTCCTGCTTTGTGGTGGATTGGCCTCGAGGGGCTGAGGATGAACTAGTACAGTGGCGAACAGCCTCAGGAGGAGAGGTGTTCTTGTGCTCGAGTGAGCTGGTGGGAGCGAGGGTGATCTGCATGATCCGTCCGGGGGTCCGATCCCCCTCTACGGTGGTGGCTAAGTCCTATTTATAGTGGCCTTGGTCCTCTTCCCAAATGAAAGGCGGGAAGGGATCCCACAACGGCCAAATTCGAAGGGAGACAACTAGTACATGCTATCCTAACAAAAGTAGTCTTCGCCTGCTAAAGCCTCTGGTTGTGACGCTGTGGTGGGCTCGGTGATGACCTCCGTCCTGCCGTCCTGGCGGTCTTGGTCTTGTTGCACGGGAATGGAAACCTTTTGCTGATTCCTCGGGACTCCGTGCCTGCGCTTGCCTCTTTAGCACCAAAGAGGAAACTGGTACACTGCGCCCGCTGGCGCCCGCCTGGCCTTGGTCATCATGGCTTGCGTCACCCGAACCTCACGAGGTGAGGGTTTGCATAGAGATCTCCGCTCCTCAGGAGCCAGCCTGAGGAGGCCGCTCCTCGTGGAGGTCTTGGTGTCGTCCGCCTTGCGAGGCTTGGCCCCTCGCGAGGGTCTTGAGTTGTTGTTGCTGAAGCTGGGCCATACCAGGCCGTCGATGGAGCCACGCCGTGGGCCGCAGGCAGGCAAGTCTGGGTACCCCCGTTCCCAGAACGCCGACAGTAGCCCCTGGGCCCAAGGCACGCTCGAACTTGGCTTCGAGGCGAAGCTAAGGGGCAAGTGCGGAGCGCCGTGGGCCCTAACCGCCTGCGGCCTTGGTCGACGTGTGGTGATTGATGGGACGTGGGCGTCCCCACTTCCCCACGCTGCCTCGATAAGTGCCAGGCTTGGCGGCCGCCTGTTGCTATCGTACCTTTGCCATCGTTGCTCGCCGCGCTCGCCCTTAGCTCCTCCTTCATCCTGAGAACCCACGGCTCTTCTGCCATATCGACGCCGGTGCTGGTCTTCTCTTGCCGCCATGTCCCCTTGGCCGAAGAAGAGGGGGAAGGCCTGCGCTCCGGCCGAATCTCAGCCGGTCTTGGAGCCCGCCTTTGAGCGGTCGACGGTGATCAATCAAGAGGGGTTGGCCAAGATCCGTTCGTCCCTTGCCGCCGACTCCAACGAGTGGAAGGCGACGACAGCCTGGCCCGCCTCCAGGGCTATGATCGACATGGAAGTCACCGAGATCCCCATCCATCTCCACGCTCTCTTGGTTGGCCTGATCCCTCCTTTCTCTGACTTCTTCAATGCCATAATCTCCCATTACCAGATTCAAGTGCTGCATCTGGATCCCCAATCCATCACCCTCCTTGCTGTCTTCGCCTTTCTTTGCGAGGCTATGGTGGGCATTGCCCCTTCCGTTGCCCTGTTTCGCCATTTCTTCTCGCTTCATCTGGTCGACGCCCACCAGTGCTTGGGGTGCGTGGCTTTCCAAGCCGTGGCAGCGACGGCTGGCTTGGGCATCGACTTCACGCTCTGCCCTAATGTGAAGGGGTTCCGGAAGCAGTGGGTGTACGTGGATGTCGGCGTGCGCAACTCCTTGCTTCTGCTCCCGCGTGTACCAGCGATACCCAGCTCCGGCTGGGGGCACATGAAGCTTGTTGACCGTCAGCTTGCCCAGGTCTGGTCCAGGTTGACCAGGCTGAAGAAGGTCGGGGTGACGGCACCGATGGTGGTGAAGGAGTTTGTCCAGTGGCGCATCGCTCCGCTCCAGCGCCATTCTCGCCCAACGTGGGCCTTCACCTATAGCAAGGACCCCATGAGGCTCCAGGTGCCTGCGCTTCCCTCCAAGACGCTGCGCGCGGTGCTCGAGCTTCTGACGGGTGATGCAATGCCAGCCGCGCTTCCGGAGGAGGGCTGCCTCCTGTACCAATGCTCGAACAAGGAGGACTTCGTGAGGCAGATGCCCCTTTTCCATGAGTGGGGGCTACGCCCGGAGGGCCTTGAGGGGCCTCATGAGAACCCCATCTTCGTGGATCCTTTGCTCGTCGACCCTACGGTGCGCACCCCGGGTGTGGATGCAGGGGGGAGCGCCATCGAGTACCGCTGGGGCGACTGCTGGGGAACGGGTGTCGCCAGGTGCTTCCGAGGTGTTGGCTCCCGAGGTTCTGGAGAGCGCTCCTGAGGAGGTCACCGGAGAGCTGGTGCGACCCGACGCTCCTGAGGCAGCTACCCCCACAGTTTGGGTGAGCGGTCCTGAGGTAGTGGCTGGTGGGCAAGTGCGGCCTGGTGCCCCTGAGGCCACCGCCCCAAAAGCCCCACCGGGCCCCTCGGCTGTTGAGAGTTGCACCCCGAATCTCGGCCAGCTTCGCCTGAACCTTGAAGTGCTCCGCAAGAGGAAGGGGCCTCCGAGCTGTAGTGGTGACGCCTACCGGCTGCTGAAGCAGAGGAAGTACATAGCCTTAGACGAGTAAGTACCTTATCTTCGTGACTTCCCGCGTATTGCGTTCTTTCCTGACAATGGCTCCTCAGGATCCCTTCGGCTAAGGCAATGAAATCTCTTGGGAATCGACCTCCTGAAGTCCTTGGCCTACTCACGACTCCGAGCTCCCCACACCAGACCCCCGCGCAAGGTACGGGGCCGGTCCAAGAGGCGGGTGCGCCGCTGAGGGGCCATGAGCCTGTGCTTCCAACATCCTTCCTTCGCGGTCTTGCCTGGGGCGCTGGAGGCGTGCCGAGGGCTCCTCCATTAGTCATCACTGGTGGCTGGGCGATCTCGGCATCAGCTTTATCTTTGAGTAGCGAGACCGCACCGCCCAGTACCTTCGCCGAGGCCCGGAGAGCGGCCGGGACGGCACCGGCCTCCAGCCCCCCGCCAGGGGCAGGCGAGCCACTCCGAGCCCCTCCGACAGCCCCCGGTGTGAAGGATGGGCTTGGCCGCACGTTGGAGCTTGTGCACGGGCGCGGCGTCGTCCTTCATGAGCTTTTCCGGGAGGCGATGGGCGCACTGAGTCGGCTTGGAGAAGAGCTTGCCGATGTCGATGCCCGCCTCGAGATGGAGGACCTTCGCTTGGCGCGCGAGTGGCACCAGTTGAAGGTTGCCATCAACCTCGGGCATCTTCAGCATGAGCGCGCCAGCGCAAGCGCTGCGGTGTCCCTTGCAACTTCTCGCGAGGCTTGCGCCCGTGCCCTGGAGGAGGCCAGGGCCGCCGACCGCCATCGTGAGGTGGCCGAGGAGCGGGAGCAGGAGCTCCAAGCTTCGAACGCTGCCCTTGAGCAGCAGGTCGAAGCACGCAGGGCCGCCCTGGTAGCATCACCAAGCGAGGCCCCTTTCGATGAGAAAGAGGTCCAAGAACGCGAGGAGACGCTGGCACTGGTGGTCTTGGAGCGCAGCCTGGAGCTTGAGCGGTTGGAGGTGAGGGAGCGCCAGGTAGCCACGGCTGAGGACGCCGTCGCTGCATGGGAGGCCAAGATCCAAGAGGAGGTTGACCAGAGGGTGGCGAAGATCCGAGCTGCTCTTATTGATGAGCACCGCCGGGAGCTGGAGCTCCTGAAGACCCGCTTCGAACTGCAGCAGGCCGAGCTCGAGGGCAGGACCACCGCCCTCAGGACAAAGCTGGTCGCGACGGAGGGGCGAGAGAGGGCCGCCAAGGAGGTTCAGGCTTCAGCCCAGGCCGACTTGGCTTCCACCCGCGCCGAGCTGTCCTCACTCCAACAGCAGGTCGAGGCCGTCACGTCCCTCGCAGAGAAGACCGCGGATGAAGAAAACCGCTGCCGGACGATGCAGCGTGAGTGCTGCTCGATGCTCCAGGACCTCAGGGTGAGGGCCAACCAGGCTTTGGGCACGATCTGCGAGGAGAGTGTCCCACACCTGCAAGAGGACGACGAAGCCAGCCACCTCTGCTTCTTCACCCTGATCGTGACCCGCTTGGAGGACCGGGCGGCAAGGGCTCGCGAGCTCGTTGTAGAGAGAAGCTGGGGCCTCCTGGGGCGCGCGTTCTCATGCATCTTTAGTCACCTCCAGAACCTTGGACCCCATTTTGATTTCGACGCTGCAATAGCCCCCGTGCCCCGGGTCATCCAGGACAATCTGGCAGAATGGGTGGATGACCATGTCGATGACCTGGTCGCAGAGTTTGCTCCTGAGGACGACGCGGTCGTGATCGCAGTCGAAGAAGGCGATGCGGATGACAATGATGAAGACGACACTAGTGACAGTGCGGGTGGCACGGATGAAGGTGGCGAGGACGGCGCCGAAGGCAGCGTCTCTGGCTAGGCCTGCCTTTCCCTTTGCCTTAATCTGCATGCAAAAAACCTTCGGGCGCAGCCCTGCGGGGCATAAAAGCATTTTTGAAGGGGGGCCCCTTATGATGTATGAAATGATGATATGCCTTTTAAAAATAGGGTTTGGAATGTGCCATCGCGAGCCCGTGGGCTCCCGAGCGGGGTAGTTGTTGCAACTTATCTTGGCTCCTTAGGTCTTGAGCGAGTCCTGAGGTCGCGGACGCGCTTTCCTCCTGAGGCGAGCCACCGGGGCTCGCAAGGTTTTAAGTCTCCCGGGGAGCCTGCTGGCCCGCCCAAGAGTTTTATTCTGAAAATAATTCTTACTGTTATTAAACTAATAATGAAATGGTTTAAGAAAACTCCCAAATCCACAATAATATTTTCAAAAATTTCCATATGGAGGGAAGAATTTGAAAAACAGAGGGCAGAAAATACTCCGAAAATAATAAAGGAGTTGATATATTTCAAAATTTTATTTCCTGGCCAAATTTTAATTAGTAAAAACATGATTAAATTTTTGGGGTGTTACAAACCCTACCCCCCTTAAGAAAATCTCGTCCTCGAGATTTGTTAAGGACGGAAGAATTAAATGCAAATCACAACAGACAAGCAATCATGCACAAGACAATAACACACAGGCACATCATTCAATCAAGCACTACACACTGCTAGAAATATACATATATTCGTCTATGGCATGACGGTGGAATTTACAGGGCAACAGGGTTGCTAAGGACATGGCAACTACTCTGGCAGACTCAGTCCACTTCGTTGACGTCCAGACGGGCGTGTCTCGCGGACGTCGAGGCCTCTCCGAGGGCTTCAACGTAGGAGTTGGCTGGATTGTTATGAGGAGCTGCAGGGTTGGGGTAGCGATGATGACCCACGCGGGGTGTAGTGGCTACAGTCCCGTTGGAGGAAATCCCAAAGAGACGACGGAGTTCATCCGGGGAAACAAATGCATTGCCCGGGTGGGCAACAGGGGCAGACCTCGCAGGCTCGATTGGTCTCCCAAACAGTACTATCGGGGTGTCGGAGGCGGGTGCAGCTTCACTTCTCACCGGGGTCAGGAGAGCAAGCGTCCTGCGGGTCTAAATCAGATCATTGGTGACCTGATCGAAGAGTGCCTCTTGCACTCTCACGTAGCGCACCAGATGCACCAGAGCAGGATCCGTCTCATGGTCTCCATTAGCGACTTGGGTCGGCCTACCATAGCCTTCACGACTAGGGTAGTAGTAGAAGGAGCGGCAGTTAACCCTCAGCGACCGATGCCGGAGTTGAACTACAGCTTCTCAGGCTGCAAGTTGGATGGCTTGGGGCTCGTCGGTGGTCGTCCTCCCGGTGAACCGGTAAGGGCGCTCCGCGGTGATGCCCCTCCCGTAGATGTGCACCGTGGCCCAGTAATGGTGGATGGCATCACTCGCGTGCTCTTGGTACACAACATACTCCGACGGCTCTTCGATGCCGAGAGCACGATGGGTGAAATTGGCGAGGATGGCTACAAAGCCTTCAAGCTCGGCTGCGGTGGTCTCATTGTGCACGATGGGGCCTAGCATCTTGGTGGTTGGATATTGAACTGAGAGTGAGGCTGTGATGTGCTGGGTTGGGGCAAGGCTTCTCTTATAAGCCAGCGGAGTCTTCCATCGCACACTTGCAGATGGAACAACGCAGGTGTCAGCCATAGGCACACAGCCTATGGGCTAGTTGATAGGTTGGGCACCGACTATCAAAAGATGTCGGCTGACACTGTGCAGGCTTATCGGACGAGATGGACTTGACTGTGGACAGGAAAGGATGTGGACGGTGTGGAAACCTAGGGATAGTGACCAGGCTAAGATAGGATTAGCCAATGGTCAGCCTGGCTCTGATACCAAGGCTGCCGGGGCCGGGACACGAAATCCCAAAAATTAACCCCTCGTGTCATCACCAGCCCAGGATTACCGTTACTGGTGGACACATCCTTGTTACAGATTACCAAGCAATTACAAGAATTGGATACAAGACCATAAAGGTCTAATGATACAACAGTGACTCCGGTGGTGGATGACGGAAGCGATTCGTGGTTCTCCAACGTCGATGGGGCTCCATTCCCACAGGAATGGCTGACTTGGATAATTCCTATCCCGCATGGCTGCCATCCTAGGCTCCGCACGGACATCGTTGTGGTACTCCTTGTAGAAATCCTGACTTGGCCAAGTAAATAGCCAGGGACAAGCCTGTGAGTACGTTGGAATGTACTCGCAAACATCATGAACAAAAGATATACCGAATGCAGCAGCTAATATATGATCATGATGAACTAAACTATATGCATATGCTCATGATGGGCTTATACTTAATGCATGCTGTAAGGAATTAAATCATGGCATGATAAAATATAAGCATATGCAAATAAATGTATATATGGGAATGTTAGTGATAAACAAGGAAAGTTTA
Organism: Thinopyrum elongatum; assembly: GCA_011799875.1. Taxonomy (NCBI): domain Eukaryota; kingdom Viridiplantae; phylum Streptophyta; class Magnoliopsida; order Poales; family Poaceae; genus Thinopyrum; species Thinopyrum elongatum. Next base: position 463,344,953 of record CM022301.1, on the reverse strand, counting down.
AGGAAAATAAAATAAAAGAAATGCCGGTCGGATGTCAAGTGACACCACGGTAGGTCTTGAAGAGAAATGCCAATCGGGTATCTACAAGAGTAGTGGTGGGACCGCCTGTAAACTCGAGAGACGCCACGAGAGGTCTTGAAGAGAAATGCCAGTTGGGTGTCAAGTGACGCCATGGTCAGACTTGAAGAGAAATGCCAATCGGGTGTCCACAAGAGTAGTGGCGTGATAAACCGCCTGTTAACTCGAGAGACGCCACGAGAGGTCTTGAAAATAAAATTGACTGCCCGGGGTAGTCTAGCCAGCCCCTGAGACACTCAGGAAATATAGAATAAGAGAAACGGGTTAGTCCACAATAATATTCATAAGGCAGTAATATTAATATATCATTCATGATAACAAAAATATTCATGATAGCTTTAGTGGTGACAATAATTATCCTGCCGAGTAACTCGTGCTTAGTTTAATTATTTCCTCCGAAGACCGACACTAAGACCGACACTTGACCAACCCAGACTGTAGCCCTTAACCGCGGACACGGCTATTCGAATAGGTTTAAACTCTGCAGAGGGTGTACTCTTTACCCACAAGTAAAGGATTTCTTTAGTCAGTACTGTGACACCGACTAATTCCCATTACGGTCTTTGGGTTGTAAACACACCTGACCAGCACACACCAGATTAACTTTTCGGATGCCCGGAATCACCCAAAGCATCGTTCAAGAAAAACTCTGAGACGGAGAGACCAACGTCCTGCATGGGATCACTATTAATACGCGCGGATTCCAAGGGGTGCCCCCCTCTCAGTCACAACTGGAAACACCCATGCCCCCTGACCCGATGATAGGATTTAGTCCCGGATCCCTGGGAAACCCTCATCGTGGTCCTCTGTACGGTGTGTGCACGAAAAGGGGTTAGCAACTTACTGGACCGCACCCTACCTGTGGTAGGGACAAGTGGCAGCACGAATCAAGTATGGGGGTTACTGGAAAAGACTCGATCTACGGTCGACTCAGGAGGCTTAAGTTTCCTGCAACGGTTAGCACATCAAGGTATACTTTTCAACAGCAATAACAAACAGGGCCACAACCCTTGCATGCTCCACATATATCACGTGACACCCCCGTGTCAAATATGGCCCGTGCCCACCGGCACGTCCAAGGCAGGAGCACACTCCTGGATTCTCACAACTTGTGCATGTCAAAACTTGAGTGGAATGCATTCAAGAGAAAATATACATGACCATGCATGCTCAACTAGCAATATGCAATTTAATTTGAATTCAACATAGTCATGTTTAAATTATTCTAGCAAGTAATTCACCATGCTTTCACCATATCAAATGTTCAAGATGCTTGCCTTGAGTATGCAGAAGTACTGGGTGCACACCAAAAGTTTGAAAAGTTTTCTCCCCTCCAATTTTTCCTAATTTAAAGAGTATAGCAATTACCACATAATTCTAGAACAGTGCCAAAAAATGTTTCAAATATTTTTGAAATAAGTACTATAATAAACTAGATGAAAAAATAAAAATAACAGAAAAAGAATCAATTGATTTGGAGTTCATATGAATTACTTAGAGAGTTTCTAATCTGAAATAATTAGACAAATGGACTATTTCAAAGATCCAGTGGAAACAGAGTTTATGAAAAATGTTCACATAGGCTGGAATAAAAGATCATGATTTTAGAAAGATGTAGAAATTTGATTCACTGGATTTCGATTTGAAATGGTCACTGAGGAATTATTTGAATATTGCTGAAAAAAATAAAGAAAAAGGCTGAGTAATGCCCTGTGCGCGTTTTAGCCGGACAACGTCACTGTGCCGGGCCCAGTCGATCTGCCGCGCGGAGGGGCGGTGACGTCGAAGACGTATTCACGAAATACGCCTTCACTTAATCCACGCTGGCGTGACCCTAGTCACTGACTGTGGGTCCCGCGGGCCCACCAGTCAGGTTTGACTGGTCGTCCCCGCGCTTGTCTTCTCCGACAGAAGTAGAGGTGGGGTTCCGGCGGTGATCCCCGGCCAACGGCGGCGCCGTTCGAAAAACGGTGGCCACCTACGGACTCAGGGGGTCAAGGCGGCCCCGGGGGTGCCCTTCTTGGTCGCCGGGATGGACGGAGTTGCCGACGGCGAGGTCCTCGGCGGACGGCAATGTCGGTCAGAAGAGAGATTTCGTCCGTGGCTAGTCCCGAGCAAAATTGAGGGTGGGGGTGGAGTTGTGAGACCATTGGGAAGCTGTTGGTGAAGAGAGTGGAGAGGGGGAGGCCCTGGTGGTGTTGGAATCATCGAGACAGTGGCGGAGACCGTGGTCGCCGGAGGGGAAGAAGATGGCTTCCCCTGGTCGTCTGGTTGCTTGGGGAGCTCACAGGGGGAAGGAGGATAAGTGGTCAGGATAGGGCGAGCTCGGGGTGGCTTCTTATAGGGGTAAGAAGGTCGGTTTGCTGTGCCCGAAGATAAGCATGGCGGCGGCGGTCATAACTGCGCCGGAGAAGTGGTTATGGGCGGTGGCCAAGGTCAGCGAGGCCGGTGAGGTCGGCGTGGACGGTGGCCATCCGCATTTAAGCCAGGGACGCGCTGGCGGGGTCGGGCGGTGCCGTGCCCAAGTGGAAGACGGCGGCGACGGCTCGGGTCGGTGGTGGATGGCACTAGAGGACGGGGGAGGGTGTCGGCGAGTGGCGGGGGAATTATTTGAGCCTGTCTGGGGATCAGGACGAGCGGGGAGGTGCTGGAGAGGTGCGCGGTGCTCGGTTGTCGGCGGCTGCCAAACGGGTGCTCTGGTCGCGCCCAGTGCACGCACGCCAGGCATTCGACAGAATGCCACCGCGCTCTGGCATGGCTCGATGAGCTTGGGATTTGGTAGGAGGATGCAAATATGGTTGGAAAGAGTACTGGACATGTTGGTTAGGACAGGGAGCAAGATCCTAATGTAGTTTAAAGAGGTTGCCAAATTCTGTCATACCCATGATGTGCTTGACAGAATGCTAGGGCCATTTACAAGATTCCTAAGAAAGTGATATTTGGCAGAATGGTGTCTCACTGGATGATAAATATTATGGTGGAGTTATTTTGTGAAAATAGAAAACTTGCTAGTGCAAGTTTCACTGAAATTCATCTCTGGACAGAAACTTTAGGGGAATATTTGGTGAATTAAGAAGATTCCAAGGGAGCTAAAATTTTGGACTTAAGGGTTTGGTTGGGAGGACTATGAGTGGGAAAAATTTCAGAATTTTTGGAGCCAAGAAAAATGAGGTTGTAGTGCAAAAATTGGATCTGGACCAGAAATGACAAGAGCTTGTTCCACTCAAAATTTTCAAAATGCTAAGCTAGGTTTTTGCACCAAAGTGATATGTGGGTATCACATGACCTCTCATAATTTTTGTGGGATTTTAAAACAATTATTTAAAATGGTTGCAGTGTAATAGAGGCATTTCAAAATTTGAAAATGCTATTAAAAGAATTGTTTAGAGGCAAGTTTTATTCTGAAAATATTTCTTACTGTTATTAAACTAATAATGAAATGGTTTAAGAAAACTCCCAAATCCACAATAATATTTTCAAAAATTTCCATATGGAGGGAAGAATTTGAAAAACAGAGGGCAGAAAATACTCCGAAAATAATAAAGGAGTTGATATATTTCAAAATTTTATTTCCTGGCCAAATTTTAATTAGTAAAAACATGATTAAATTTTTGGGGTGTTACAAACCCTACCCCCCTTAAGAAAATCTCGTCCTCGAGATTTGTTAAGGACGGAAGAATTAAATGCAAATCACAACAGACAAGCAATCATGCACAAGACAATAACACACAGGCACATCATTCAATCAAGCACTACACACTGCTAGAAATATACATATATTCGTCTATGGCATGACGGTGGAATTTACAGGGCAACAGGGTTGCTAAGGACATGGCAACTACTCTGGCAGACTCAGTCCACTTCGTTGACGTCCAGACGGGCGTGTCTCGCGGACGTCGAGGCCTCTCCGAGGGCTTCAACGTAGGAGTTGGCTGGATTGTTATGAGGAGCTGCAGGGTTGGGGTAGCGATGATGACCCACGCGGGGTGTAGTGGCTACAGTCCCGTTGGAGGAAATCCCAAAGAGACGACGGAGTTCATCCGGGGAAACAAATGCATTGCCCGGGTGGGCAACAGGGGCAGACCTCGCAGGCTCGATTGGTCTCCCAAACAGTACTATCGGGGTGTCGGAGGCGGGTGCAGCTTCACTTCTCACCGGGGTCAGGAGAGCAAGCGTCCTGCGGGTCTAAATCAGATCATTGGTGACCTGATCGAAGAGTGCCTCTTGCACTCTCACGTAGCGCACCAGATGCACCAGAGCAGGATCCGTCTCATGGTCTCCATTAGCGACTTGGGTCGGCCTACCATAGCCTTCACGACTAGGGTAGTAGTAGAAGGAGCGGCAGTTAACCCTCAGCGACCGATGCCGGAGTTGAACTACAGCTTCTCAGGCTGCAAGTTGGATGGCTTGGGGCTCGTCGGTGGTCGTCCTCCCGGTGAACCGGTAAGGGCGCTCCGCGGTGATGCCCCTCCCGTAGATGTGCACCGTGGCCCAGTAATGGTGGATGGCATCACTCGCGTGCTCTTGGTACACAACATACTCCGACGGCTCTTCGATGCCGAGAGCACGATGGGTGAAATTGGCGAGGATGGCTACAAAGCCTTCAAGCTCGGCTGCGGTGGTCTCATTGTGCACGATGGGGCCTAGCATCTTGGTGGTTGGATATTGAACTGAGAGTGAGGCTGTGATGTGCTGGGTTGGGGCAAGGCTTCTCTTATAAGCCAGCGGAGTCTTCCATCGCACACTTGCAGATGGAACAACGCAGGTGTCAGCCATAGGCACACAGCCTATGGGCTAGTTGATAGGTTGGGCACCGACTATCAAAAGATGTCGGCTGGCACTGTGCAGGCTTATCAGACAAGATGGACTTGACTGTGGACAGGAAAGGATGTGGATGGTGTGGAAACCTAGGGATAGTGATCAGGCTAAGATAGGATTAGCCAATGGTCAGCCTGGCTCTGATACCAAGGCTGCCGGGGCCGGGACACGAAATCCTAGAAATTAACCCCTCGTGTCATCACCAGCCCAGGATTACCGTTACTGGTGGACACGTCCTTGTTACAGATTACCAAGCAATTACAAGAATTGGATACAAGACCATAAAGGTCTAATGATACAACAGTGACTCCGGTGGTGGATGACGGAAGCGACTCGTGGTTCTCCAACGTCGATGGGGCTCCATTCCCACAGGAACGACTGACCTAGATAATTCCTATCCTGCATGGCTGCCATCCTAGGCTCCGCACGGACATCGCTGTGGTACTCCTTGTAGAAATCCTGACCTAGCCAAGTAAATAGCCAGGGACAAGCCTGTGAGTACGTTGGAATGTACTCGCAAAAATCATGAACAAAAGATATACCGAATGCAGCAGCTAATATATGATCATGATGAACTAAACTATATGCATATGCTCATGATGGGCTTATAATTAATGCATGCTATCAGGAATTAAATCATGGCATGATAAAATATTAGCATATGCAAATAAATGTATATATGGGAATGTTAGTGATAAACAAGGAAAGTTTAAGGAAAATAAAATAAAAGAAATGCCGGTCGGATGTCAAGTGACACCACGGTAGGTCTTGAAGAGAAATGCCAATCGGGTATCTACAAGAGTAGTGGCGGGACCGCCTATAAACTCGAGAGACGCCACGAGAGGTCTTGAAGAGAAATGCCAGTCGGATGTCAAGTGACGCCACGGTCGGACTTGAAGAGAAATGCCAATCGGGTGTCCACAAGAGTAGTGGCGTGATAAACCGCCTGTTAACTCGAGAGACGCCACGAGAGGTCTTGAAAATAAAATTGACTGCCCGGGGTAGTCTAGCCAGCCCCTGAGACACTCAGGAAATATAAAATAAGAGAAACGGGTTAGTCCACAATAATATTCATAAGGCAGTAATATTAATATATCATTCATGATAACAAAAATATTCATGACAGCTTTAGTGGTGACAATAATTATCCTGCCGAGTAACTTGTGCTTAGTTTAATTATTTCCTCCAAAGACCGTCACTAAGACCGACACTTGACTAGCCCAGACTATAGCCCTTAACCGCGGACACGGCTATTCGAATAGGTTTTAACTCTGCAGAGGGTGTACTCTTTACCCACAAGTAAAGGATTTCTTTAGTCAGTACCGTGACACCGACTAATTCCCATTATGGTCTTTGGGTTGTAAACACACCTGACCAGCACACACCAGATTAACTTTCCGGATGCCCGGAATCACCCAAAGCATCGTTCAAGAAAAACTCTGAGACGGAGAGACCAACGTCCTGCATGGGATGATATTAATACGCGTGGATTCCAAGGGGTGCCCCCCTCTCAGTCACAACTGGAAACACCCATGCCCCCTGACCCGATGATAGGATTTAGTCCCGGATCCCTGGGAAACCCTCATCGTGGCCCTCTGTACGGTGTGTGCACGGAAAGGGGTTAGCAACTTACTGGACCGCACCCTACCTGTGGTAGGGACAAGTGGCAGCACGAATCAAGTATGGGGGTTACTGGAACAAGACTCGATCTACGGTCGACTCAGGAGGCTTAAGTTTCCTGCAACGGTTAGCACATCAAGGTATTCTTTTCAACAGCAATAACAAACAGGGCCACAACCCTTGCATGCTCCACATATATCACGTGACACCCCCGTGTCAAGTATGGCCCGTGCCCACCGGCACGTCCAAGGCAGGAGGACACTCCTGGATTCTCACAACTTGTGCATGTCAAAACTTGAGTGGAATGCATGCAAGAGAAAATATACATGACCATGCATGCTCAACTAGCAATATGCAATTTAATTTGAATTCAACATAGTCATGTTTAAATTATTCTAGCAAGTAATTCACCATGCTTTCACCATATCAAATGTTCAAGATGCTTGCCTTGAGTATGCAGAAGTACTGGGTGCACACCAAAAGTTTGAAAAGTTTTCTCCCCTCCAATTTTTCCTAATTTAAAGAGTATAGCAATTACCACATAATTCTAGAACAGTGCCAAAAAATGTTTCAAATATTTTTGAAATAAGTACTATAATAAACTAGATGAAAAATTAAAAATAACAGAAAAAGAATCAATTGATTTGGATTTCATATGAATTACTTAGAGAGTTTCTAATCTGAAATAATTAGAGAAATGGACTATTTCAAAGATCCAGTGGAAACAGAGTTTATGAAAAATGTTCACATAGGCTAGAATAAAAGATCATGATTTTAGAAATATGTAGAAATTTGATTCACTGGATTTCGATTTGAAATGGTCACTGAGGAATTATTTGAATATTGCTGAAAAAAAGATAAAGAAAAAGGCTGAATAACGCCCTGTGCGCGTTTTAGCCGGACGGCGTCATTGGGCTGGGCCCAGTCGATCCGCCACGCGGAGGGGCGGTGATGTCGAAGACGTATTCACGAAATACGCCTTCACTTAATGCACGCTGGCGTGACCGTAGTCACTGACTGTGGGTCCCGCGGGCCCACCAGTCAGGTTTGACTGGTCGTCGCCGCGCGCGTCTTCTCCGGCAGAAGCAGAGCCGGTGTTCCGGCGGTGATGCCCGGCTAACGGCGGTGCTGTTCAAAAAATGGTGGCCACCTACGGACTCAGGGGGTCGAGGCGGCCCCGGGGGTGCCCTTCTTGGTTGCCGGGACGGACGGAGTTGCCGACGGCGAGGTCCTCGGCGGACGGCGACGTCGGTCAGAAAAGGGATTTCGCCCGTGGCTAGTCTCGAGCAAAATTAAGGGTGGGGGTGGACTCATGAGACCATTGGGAATCTGTTGGTGAAGAGAGTGGAGAGGGGGAGGCCCTGGTGGTGTTGGAATCATCGAGACAGTGGCGGAGATCATGGTCGCCGGAGGGGAAGAAGATGGCTTCCCCTGGTCGTCTGGTTGCTTGGGGAGCTCACAGGGGGAAGGAGGATAAGTGGTCAGGATAGGGCGAGCTCGGGGTGGCTTCTTATAGGGGGAATAAGGTCGGTTTGCTGTGCTCGAAGATAAGCACGGCGGCGCGGCTGTCATAACTACGCCGGAGAAGTGGTTATGGGCGGTGGCCAAGGTCAGCGAGGCCGGTGAGGTCGGCGTGGACGGTGGCCGTCCGCATTTAAGCCAGGGACGCGCTGGCGGGGTTGGGCGGCACGGGCGGTGCCGTGCCCAAGTGGAAGACGGCGGCGGCGGCTCGGGTCGGTGGTGGATGGCACTAGAGGACGGGGGAGGGTGTCGGCGAGTGGCGGGGGAATTATTTGAGCCTGTCTGGGGATCAGGACGAGAGGGAAGGTGCTGGAGAGGCGCGCGGTGCTCGGTTGTCGGCGGCTGCCAAACGGGTGCTCTGGTCGCGCCCAGTGCACGCACGCCAGGCATTCGACAGAATGCCACCGCGCTCTGGCATGGCTCGATGAGCTTGGGATTTGGTAGGAGGATGCAAATATGGTTGGAAAGAGTACTGGACATGTTGGTTAGGACAGGGGAGCAAGATCCTAATGTAGTTTAAAGAGGTTGCCAAATTCTGTCATGCCCATGATGTGCTCGACAGAATGCTAGGGCCATTTACAAGATTCCTAAGAAAGTGATATTTGGCAGAATGGTGTCTCACTGGATGATAAATATTATGGTGGAGTTATTTTGTGAAAATAGAAAACTTGCTAGTGCAAGTTTCACTGAAATTCATCTCTGGACAGAAACTTTAGGGGAATATTTGGTGAACTAAGAAGATTCCAAGGGAGATAAAATTTTGGACTTAAGGGTTTGGTTGGGAGGACTATGAGTGGGAAAAATTTCAGAATTTTTAGAGCCAGGAAAAATGAGGTTGTAGTGCAAAAATTGGATCTGGACCAGAAATGACAAGAGCTTGTTCCACTCAAAATTTTCAAAATACTAAGCTAGGTTTTTGCACCAAAGTGATATGTGGGTATCACATGACCTCTCATAATTTTTGTGGGATTTTAAAACAATTATTTAAAATGGTTGCAGTGTAATAGAGGCATTTCAAAATTTGAAAATGCTATTAAAAGAATTGTTTAGAGGCAAGTTTTATTCTGAAAATAAGCCACAATAATATTTTCAAAAATTTCTATATGGAGGGAAAATTTTGAAAAACAGAGGGCAGAAAATACTCCGAAAATAATAAAGGACTTGATATATTTCAAAATTTTATTTTCTGGCCAAATTTTAATTAGTAAAAGCATGATTAAATTTTTGGGCTGTTACAGAACTCGTCCTCCCCAGTCTGCCTACTTGCTAATCTCACAGCCTAGCTCGATGAACTGTAAGGAAAAGAGACACAGTAGTTTACCCAGGTTCAGGCCACCTTGCGGTGTAAAACCCTACTCCTGCTTTGTGGTGGATTGGCCTCGAGGGGCTGAGGATGAACTAGTACAGTGGCGAACAGCCTCAGGAGGAGAGGTGTTCTTGTGCTCGAGTGAGCTGGTGGGAGCGAGGGTGATCTGAATGATCCGTCCGGGGGTCCGACCCCCCTCTACGGTGGTGGCTAAGTCCTATTTATAGTGGCCTTGGTCCTCTTCCCAAATGAAAGGCGGGAAGGGATCCCACAACGGCCAAATTCGAAGGGAGACAACTAGTACATGCTATCCTGACAAAAGTAGTCTTCGCCTGCAAAAGCCTCTGGTTGTGATGCCGTGGTGGGCTCGATGATGACCTCCGTCCTGCTGTCCTAGCGGTCTTGGTCTTGTTGCACATGAATGGAAACCTTTGGCTGATTCCTCGGGACTCCGCGCCTGCGCTTGCCTCTTTAGCACCAAAGAGGAAACTGGTACACTGCGCCGACTGGCACCCGCTTGGCCTTAGTCGTCATGGCTTGCGTCACCCGAACCTCACGAGGTGAGGGTTTGCATAGAGATCTCCGCTCCTTGGGAGCCAGCCTGAGGAGGCCGCTCCTCGTGGAGGTCTTGGTGTCATCCGCCTCGCGAGGCTTGGCCCCTCGCGAGGGTCTTGAGTTGTTGTTGCTGAAGCTGGGCCATACCAGGCTGTCGATGGAGCCACACCATGGGCCGCAAGCAGGCAAGTCTGGGTACCCCTGTTCCTAGAATGCCGACAACTGGAATGCGGCTATCACAGCTGCCGGCTGGATATCTGGGATGTTCCTGTGCACTCGACTAAACCTTTGCATGTACTTGCGCAGACTTTCTCCTTCCTTTTGTGGGAGGAGCTGCAGATCGCTGGGCCGTCCTGGTTCTTGATGGCCGCCCGTAAAGGCGCCAACAAACTGATGGCACAGGTCAGCCTAAGTTGAGATGGAGTTCTCCGGCAGGTGCGTTAGCCAAGACCTCACATTTGGCTTGAGTGCCAAAGGGAAGTAGTTGGCGAACACCTTCTCATCTCTTCCCCCGGCAGCCTGAACAACAATGGTGTAGATGCTCAGGAACTCTGCCGGTTCAATCTCCCATCGTACTTCTCTGGTATCTCTGGCTTGAATGTGCGGGAAGATGGCCAACGGACTTGCCGTAGTTCACGAGTGAAGGCGGGGCACCCAACCTCGAAAGGTAGGTACCCACCCTCACCGAGTGCAGGCTCATCGACGTCGGGGCCATTGCGCCTATCAGACTGGCGGTGGGTGTTGCGGCACCACTCGATGGTGAAGCACGCGTCTTCCCCTCGCCTGTCTTCCTGGGCCTGCCGCTGGTCTCAACGTGCTCGAGGGCCGGATGAAGCCATCGAGATGTCGTCGGGTTCTTGATCACGTGGCTCCGGTCGTGGCCCCTGCGCAGGCTGCCGCAGAGGGGACTGCACCTGGGGGTGGCCCCTTCAGCACAGCCAGCAGCGCGGGCCGTTGTCGTCGCCTGGGGAGGCCATGGCGGGCCAGCTCGCTGTGATCCTCCCACCTCGGCAAAACCAATCAGGCTCTGAATGGTGGCTCTCCACTCATCCATCTGATCGGCTGCCGGCAAAAATCTCAACAGCAGCTGGGCCCGCGCCATAGCCTCCAAAGCGGTGCTTGGCATGGATGATGACGTAGAATGTAGCGTCGCCTGGCTCCTCATGGTGCCGGTAATAGCTGCGCCGTGTTCTCGTCATCGTGAGCCCGTCGCCAGGGTGGCGTGGTGACGAGGTGGTGGCGCTTGAGGGCCAGCAGCTCCGTTTGGTGCATCGGCTGGGGCAGCTTGTTCCGGGAGTGGCGCACGCCCAGCGGCCACGCCCGTGGCGGGTGTGGTCGGAGAGTTGCGATTTGCCCCAGAGCGAGTGCCACCATTGCGGCTGTGCCCTTCAGCTGGGCGGAGAGGTGTAGACGGAATGATTTCTCCACCCGTACCTCATGGAGCGTGGCCGCTAGGATGTTGTTGGTGCTGTCCTTCCCGGTGCCTTCTGCCCTCATTTCAGCCGCAGGGGAGGTGGGGACGACGCCGCCTGCGCCGGCCTCGTCCCCCGCAGCGTCCATGTCTCCGTGCATCCCCGTAGCCCCCGCGGCGTCGGCGGCCGCGTGCGACGGGGCCTTCGAAGTGGACGGATGGGCTGCAGCACCGGGCTTCTTCTTGGGTGCCATGGATGATGGAGCCGTCGATGAAGCAGGTGATGAAGATGATGCGCTGCGTACGCTTCTCGGGTTCGCGCAAGTGCTTCCCCCTACCTGGCGCACCAAAGATGTCGTGGGAAACCACGGCCACCTATGGGGCCATCAACCCCTTTGTGGTTCGGCAAGGGGGTGAGCACATTGCACAAAGAGCAGAGAATGTAGCGCAGCACGACAGAGATCACACGGGCAGTTTTACCCAGGTTTGGGCCGCCGCGATGTGTAAAACCCTACTCCTGCTTTGGTGGATTGATAGTGGATTGTGGTGGAAACATAGCACTCTTGCCCGACAGGGTTGCCTCGGGGCGAGGGCAGCTACGCGCGTACGAGTGTACAAGGGTCCGAATCCTTTCTATGGTTGCCATGGCCCTCATTTTATAGATCAAGGGGTCACCACAGTGGCAAATCAGTCATTGTGTACTGATTAGATAGTGAACAGTGCTATCATACCTAACTCTGCAGTCAGAGCAGAGCGCATTAAATGCGCCGCTTAGTGTCACATCGTGGCATGCCCGGCAAGCCTTGCCGGGCTTCTCGACCACCTTTTCGCCTGTCTGCTTGATACATCTCTGGACGGGTGTCATTTGGAGGTGATTTCCATAGGAAGTGGCTGCCATGTGTCGAATAACAGCCACTTAGTCACTTGGGGGCTTGACACCGCACCGATCGATGACTTGCGTCGCTGTGAGGTGGAGCGGTGGAGCCTTGGCGGGGTAGTTTGCCCTCGTAGCACCCGGCAGGCCTGCCGGGATGGTCTTGAGGCTCAACTTCGGGGCCACTTTGTCCTCGCCAGGCTCGCCTGCCCGGCAAGGGAGGTTTCTCCTTAGTGGTATCTTGCTCATTTAGCTTGTCTTGGTCTTCTTGATCTGTCCTTTGATCTCTCAAAGAGTTGATCTCTCCTTGCTTGGTCTTGACTTGGATGTTGCAACCTTGCTCTTTTAGGCCTGTGCACGGTCTGGGCAACAGACCCAGGGTTTGTTGCACCGACAGTACGTACGTATACGAGAGAAACGCGCATCGCTCGGCCCCGACCACCCACCGTAACCGGGAACTCCCCGAAATTTTCCTCGCCCTCGCTTCTACCATGATTTTTTCTGTCATGGACGGCCCAAAGAATGTCATGCAGGTGCGTCTCCGGCCCGCCCAGGACGAAAAGCCCATTTTTTGTCATTATTTTTTGTCATAGAAGTAGGAGCAAACCACATCTATGATGATATCAGGTTTTGTCACAATTATCGTCATAGAAGTGTCATAAGCATGACAGAATTTTTTTTCGTTCGGGCCAAAATGTCACAGATGTGTCTTTTTTTGTAGTGCATGTATTTAAGTTTCCGGTCAATAAAATTCTAGCATGAATAATAAACCTTTATCATGATTAAGGAAATATAATAATAACCACTTTATTATTGCCTCTAGGGCATATTTTAACAGTCTCCCACTTGCACTAGAGTCAATATTCTAGTTCACATCTCCATGTGATTAACACCCAATAAGTTCTAATGTGTGATCATGTTTTGCTTGCGGAAGAGGTTTAGTCAACGGCTCTGCAACATTCAGATCTGTGTGTACTTTGCAAATATCTATGCCTACAATGCTCTGCATGGAGCTACTCTAGCTAATTGCTCCCATGTTCAATACGTATCCAGATTGAGACTAAGAGTCATCCAGATTGGTGTCAAAGCTTGCAACGATGTAACCCTTTATGATGAACTCTTTATCACCTCCATAATCGAGAAACATTTCCTTAGTCCTCTTAGGTAACTAAGGATAATTTTGACCGTTGTCCAGTGATCCGCTCCTGGGTCACTATTGTACCCCCTTGCCAAACTCATGGCAAGGCACACATCAGGTCTGGTACACAGCATGGCATACATAATAGAACCTATGGCTGAGGCATAGGGAATGACTTTCATTCTCTTTCTATCTTCTGCCATGGTCGGGCTTTGAGTCTTACTCAACTTCACACCTTCCAATACAGGCAAGAACCCTTTCTTTTACTGATCCATTTTTGAACTTCTTCAAAACTTTGTCAAGGTATGTGCTTAGTGAAAGTCCTATTAAGCATCTCGATCTACCCCTATAGATCTTGGTGCCCAATATATAAGCAGCTTCACCGAGGTCTTTCATTGAAAAATTCTTATTCAAGTATCATTTTATGCTATCCAGAAATTCTATATCATTTCCAATCAGCAATATGTCATCCACATATAATATCTGAAATGCTACAGATCTCCCACTCACTTTCTTGTAAATACAGGCTTCACCGTAAGTCTGTATAAAACCATACGCTTTGATCACCTCATCAAAGCGTATATTCCAACTCTGAGATGCTTGCACCAGTCCATAGATGGATTGCTGGAGCTTGCACACTTTGTTAGCACCTTTAGGATCGACAAAACCTTCTGGTTGCATCATATACAACTCTTCTTCAAGAAATCTATTAAGGAATGCAGTTTTGACGTCCATTTGCCAGATTTCATAATCATAAAATGTGGCAATTGCTAACATGATTCGGACAGACTTAAGCATCGCTACGGGTGAGAAATCTCATTGTAGTCTACCCCTTGAACTTGTCGAAAACCTTTCATGACAAGTCGAGCTTTGTAGATAGTGATATTACCATCAGCGTCCGTCTTCCTCTTGAAGATCCATTTATTCTCAATGGCTTGCCGATCATTGGGCAAGTCCACCAAAGTCCACACTATGTTCTCATACATGGATCCTATCTCAGATTTCATGGCCTCAAGCCATTTATCAGAATCTGGGCTCATCATAGCTTCTTCATAGTTCGTAGGTTCGTTGTTGTCTAATAACATGACTCTAGTGTAGTACATGTTCTGGTCGACCTACGAGGTTCAGTAGTAACTTGATCTGAAGTTTCATGATCATCATCATTAGCTTCCTCTCTAGTTGGTGTAGGCATCACGGGAACGGTTTTTTCTGATGTGCTACTTTCCAATTCGAGAGAAGGTACAATTACCTCATCAAGTTCTACTTTCCTCCCACTCACTTCTTTCGAGAGAAACTCCTTCTCTAGAAATGACCCATTCTTAGCAACAAAGATCTTGCCTTCGGATCTGTGGTAGAAGGTGTACCCAATAGTTTCCTTAGGATATCCTATGAAGACGCACTTCTCCGATTTGGGTTCGAGCTTATCAGGCTGAAACCTTTTGACATAAGCGTCGCATCCCCAAACTTTAAGAAACGACAGCTTAGGTTTCTTGCCAAACCATAGTTCATACGGTGTCCTCTCAACGGATTTAGACGGTGCCCTATTTAACGTGAATGCGGTTGTCTCTAATGCATAACCCCAAAACGATAAAGGCAAATTGGTAAGAGACATCATAGAACGTAGCATATCTAATAAAGTACGGTTACGACGTTCGGACACACCATTACGCTGTGGTGTTCCAAGTGTCGTGAGTGGTGAAATAATTCGACATTGTCTTAAATGAAGCCCAAACTCGTAACTCAAATATTCGCCTCCGCGATCAGATCATAGAAACTTTATTTTCTTGTTATGATGATTCTCCACTTCACTCTGAAATTCTTTGAACTTTTTGAATGTTTCAGACTTGTGTTTCATCAAGTAGATATACCCATACCAACTTAAATCATCTGTGAAGGTTAAAAAAATAACAATACCCGCCGCGTGCTTCAACACTCATCGGACCGCATACATCGATATGTATTATTTCCAATAAGTCATTAGCTCGCTCCATTGTTCCGGAGAACGGAGTTTTAGTCATCTTACCCATGAGGCATGGTTCACAAGTATCAAATGATTCATAATCAAGTGATTCCAAAAGTCCATCCGCATGGAGTTTCTTCATGCGTTTTACACCAATATGACCTAAACGACAGTGCCACAAGTATGTTGCACTATCATTATCAACTTTGCATCTTTTGGCATCAATATTATGAATATGTGTATCACTACGATCGAGATTCGACAAGAATAGACCATTCACTAAGGGTGCATGACCATGAAAGATGTTACTCGTCTAAATAGAACAACCATTATTCTCTGACTTAAATGAATAACCATCTCGCAATAAACAAGATCCAGATATAATGTTCATGCTCAACGCTGGCACAAAATAACAATTATTGAGGTCTAAAACTAACCCCAAAGGTAGATGTAGATGTAGCGTGCCGACGGCGATCATATCAACCTTGGAACCATTACCGACGTGCATCATCACCTCGTCCTTAGTCAATCTTCATTTATTCCATAGCTCCTATTTCGAGTTGCAAATATGAGCAACTGAACTAGTATCAAATACCCAGGCGCTACTACGAGCATTAGTAAGGAACACATCAATAACATGTATATCAAATATACCTTTGTTCACTTTGCCATCCTTCTTATCTGCCAAGTACTTGGGGCAGTTCTGCTTCCAGTTGACCATTTCCCTTGCAGTAGAAGCACTCAGTTTTAGGCTTGGGTACAGCTTTGGGCTTCTTCACGGAATAGACCTGGCTCATGATGCCACTGTTGGGGAATGTTGCATGGAAAACAAAAAAAAAATCTACGCACACGCAAGATCTATCCATGGAGATGCATAGCTATGAGAGGGGGAGAGCATCTACATACCCTTGTAGATCGCTAAGCGGAAGCGTTTATCAATGCGGTTGATGTAGTCATACACCTTCACGATCCGTCCCGACCAAGTACCAAATGTACGGCACCTCCGCGTTCAGCACACATTCAGCTCGATGACGTCCTCGCCTTCTCGATCCAGCAAGAGAGGCGAAGTAGTAGATGAGTTCCAGCAGCACGACGGCGTGGTGACGGTGGTGCTAAAACTATTCCACAGGGCTTCGCCAAGCACAATGGATGTGGACGGAGAAGGAACTATAACTAGAGGGAGAGGGGGCACTACACACGACTTGGGGATCGTGGTGTGTGTTGCCCCCTCCCCTCCTCTCATATATATAGGTGGAGGGGGAGGAGAGGCAGCCCTAGGCGCTCCCCTTTCCTTCCCTTAGGCGTGGAGGAAAGGGCAGGAGGGGGCTGGTGGCTGCCCTGCCTCACGCGCCTCCCCCCTTCCATATATGGTGCATGGGGGGGGGGGGAGGAAAGGGGGCCAGCTGCCCTAGGGCACCCCCTCCTTCCTTCTGGCGCACAAGGCAGGGGAGGTGGAGCACGCCCAGCCCCCTTGTGGGCTGGTGTGCCTCCCTCCTTGGCCCATGAGGCCCACCAAGTACCGATGGCCTCCCGGAACCCCTTCCGGCACTCTGGTGCATTCCGAAACCTTTCCAAAACCCGAATACCTTCATCCTATATATCAATCTTTACCTCCGGACCATTCCAGAGCTCCTCGTCATGTCCGTGATCTCATCCGGGACTCCGAACAACATTCGGTCACCAACTCCCATAACTCATATAATATTATATCGTCAACGAATGTTAAGCGTGCGGACCCTACGGGTTCGAGAATGATGTAGACATGACCTAGACGCTTCTCTGGTCAATAACCAATAGCGGGACCTGGTTGCCCATATTGGTTCCTACATATTCTACGAAGATCTTTATCGGTCGAACCTTTATGACAACATACGTAGTTCCCTTTGTCTGTCGGTATGTTACTTGCCCGAGATTCGATCGTCGGTATCTCCATACCTAGTTCAATCTCGTTACCGGCAAATCTCCTTACTCGTTTCGTAATACATCATCTCGTAACTAAATCCTTAGTCACTTTGCTTACAAGCTTCTTATGATGTTGTCTTACCGAGAGGGCCCAGATATACCTCTCCATCATACGGAGTGACTGTAGGGGAACATTGCATGGAAAACAAAAAAAATTCTATGCACACACAAGATCTATCCATGGAGATGCATAGCTACGAGAGGGGGAGAGCATCAACATACCCTTGTAGATCGCTAAGCGAAAGAATTTATCACGCGGTTGATGTAGTCGTACTTTTCGCGATCCGATCATGATCCAACCGATCTAGTGCCGAACGGATGGCACCTTCGAGTTTAGCACACATGAGGCTCGATGACGTCTCCTCCTTCTTGATCCAGCAAGCGGGAGAGGAGAAGTATATGGGATCACAACCAACACGACGGCTTGGTGGTGATGGTGGTGGTGGAGCACTAACAGCGCTTTGCTAAGCGTCGCCGGGACGAGGTAGTGGAACTACGGAGTAACGGGAGAGAGAGGGTCGCCAAGGGCATGGTGTGTCCTCTTGGGGCGCCCCCTCCCCTCTATATATAGGTGGAGGGGCGTGGGAAATAGCCCCTTTAAGCCCTAGGGTGCAGCTAAGGGGGAGAGGACTTGGACTCTGATGACCCACAAGTATAGGGGATCAATCGTAGTTCTTTTGATAAGTAAGAGTGTCGAACCCAACGAGGAGTAGAAGGAAATGACAAGTGGTTTTCAGCAAGGTATTTTCTGCGAGCACTAAAATAGTTGGTAACAGATAGTTTGATAGCAAGATAATTTGTAACAAGCAGGTAACGGTAACGATAAATAAAGTGCAGCAAGGTAGCCCAATCCTTTTGTGGCAAAGGACAGGCCAAAACGGTCTCTTATGATAAGCAAACTGTTCTTGAGGGTACACGGGAATTTCATCATGTTGGTTTGATTCGTGTTCGCTACTTTGATAATTTGATATGTGGGTGGACCGGTGCTTAGGTGTTGTTCTTACTTGAACAAACCTCTTACTTATGATTAACCCCCTCGCAAGCATCCGCAACTACAAGAAAAGTATTAAGATAAAATCTAACCATAGCATTAAACTTTTGGATCCAAATCAGTCCCTTACAAAGTAGGGCATAAAC
This sequence comes from Thinopyrum elongatum, assembly GCA_011799875.1. Taxonomy (NCBI): domain Eukaryota; kingdom Viridiplantae; phylum Streptophyta; class Magnoliopsida; order Poales; family Poaceae; genus Thinopyrum; species Thinopyrum elongatum. Next base: position 463,326,573 of record CM022301.1, on the reverse strand, counting down.
TAGGGTTTAAGCTTCTATCACTCTAGCAACCCATCATCTAATAACTACTCCACAATGCATTCCCTTAGGCCCAAATATGGTGAAGTGCCATGTAGTCGACGTTCACATGACACCCCTAAGGGAATCACAACATACATATCATCAAAATATCGAACACATATCAAGTTCACATGATTACCTGCAACATGACTTCTCTCGTGACCTCAAGAACAAAAGTAACTACTCACAAATAATAATCATGCTCAAGATCAGAGGGGTATTAAATAGCATAATGGATCTGAACAAATAATCTTCCACCAAATAAACCATATAGTAATCAACTACAAGATGTAATCAACACTACTAGTCACCCACAAGCACCAATCTAAGGTTCCGGTACAAAGATTGGACACAAGAGATGAACTAGGGTTTGAGAGGAGATGGTGCTGTTGAAGATGTTGATGGAGATGGCCCCAAAGATGGGAGAGTTGTTGGTGATGACGATGACGATGATTTCCCCCTCCGGGAGGGAAGTTCCCCCGGCGGAATCACTCCACCGGAGGGCAGAAGTGCTCCTGCCCAAGTTCCGCCTCGAGACGGCGGCGCTTCGTCCCGAAAGTCCTCTCCTTATTTTTTCTAGGTCAAAATGACTTATATACCAGAAGAGGGGCACCGGAGGTGGGCCGAGGAGGACAGAACCCACCAGGGCGTGCCTAGGCTCCCTGGTGCGCCCAGGTGGGTTGTGCCCACCTGGTGGGCCCCCTCTGGTAGTTATTTGCTCCAATATTCTTCGTATATTCCAAAACAATTCTTCGTAAATTTTTAGCTCATTTGGAGATGTGCATAATAGGTAACTCTGACGTAGCTTTTTCAGGTCCAGAATTCCAGCTGCGGGTATTCTCCCTCTTTGTGTAAACCTTGCATAATATGAGAGAAAAGGCATTAGAAATACTCCAAAAGGCAATATTATGCATAAAAACATTATAAATAACAGTAGGAAAACATGATGCAAAATGGACGTATCAACTCCCCCAAGCTTAGACCTCGCTTGTCCTCAAGCGAAAACTGAAATCGAAAAACATGCCCACATGCTTAGAGAGAGAGAGAGGTGTCGATAAAAACAAAATACGGACATAGAAGCATCATGCATATTATTATAACAGCAACAAACTTTAATATAAAACTTTATCATATAACTTCTCATGAACAAGTAACAATATATCACAACATTGAAGTATAAAGCATAAACTCTATTGAAAACCAACAAACTATGTTCTCAGTCAACTTTGCAACTACAACTCATCATCTTTTCGGGAAGGGTCATGTATCGGAGCCTTTAGGCAGGTCCACATACTCAACCATCATTTAGTCTTCTATGATTGCTAACACTCACAGTGCACCCATGAACAAAAAGTTTCAACCAGACACATAGAAAGATAGGGGCTTATAGTTTCGCCTCCCAACGTATTCACCTCAAGGGTGATGTCAACAATAATAACTCATGCCTACTCATATCCAACTAGATATATGTGCCTAGATCTTTCCTTACCACAAGAAAACTTTGACTCTTCATAAAAGTAAATGCATAAAAGTAAAAGATAGGCCCTTCGAAGAGGGAAGCAGAGGTTGTCATGCGCTTATTTGTTTGTATGCCAAATCCCTTAATGCAAAAGAACGTCACATTATATTGCCCCTTATGATAGCAACCTTTATTATGCAGTCCGTCGCTTTTATTACTTTGCCATCACAAGTTCGTACAACGCTCAATTTTCTCTTACACTAAATGATCTAACACATTTAGAAGCAATTTTTATTGCCTTATTGCACCGATGATAACTTACTTGAAGGATCTTACTCAATCCATAGGTAGGTATGGTGGACTCTCAAAATAAGATTTGGGTTAAGGGTTTTTGGATGCACAAGTAGTATCTCTACTTAGTGCGGAATTTTTGGCTAGAAAAGATATTGAGCAAGAACCACATGTTAAAGGATCTATGACAATTTAACTTCTATGTGAATATAAACAAACATTACTCATTACGTTGTCTTCCTTGTCCAACGTCAACTATTTTGAAACAAAATATTTAATGGGGGCTCACAATCGTAAAAGATGTCCAAGATAGTGTATTTGCATGTGAATATTCTCTTCCCTTATTAATTCTTTCATGAATTGGATCATTGACTAATGCTATGTTTGTCAATCTCCAACAAATTTTACCACTTATACTTTTCCTTATGTGATGTCATTACTTACCATAAGATTAGCATATGATCTTTTTCATTTATTTTCCTTTCCTTTATTGAGACATAAAAGTAAAGAAACAAAACTCAAACTACTCTTTATTATATCTCGCACACGATTACATTGATTGATAGATCACTAAGCAAACACTCAAAAAGAAAGGATCAAACTAAAACTTTTATTCAACTAAATCATAGGAAACTAAAGATCGAACTAAAATAGATGAAAGCAGAGATAGTGGTGGTGATACGATACCGGGACACCTCCCCCAAGCTTGGCACAAGCCAAGGGGAGTGTCCATACCATGAACTCAAGTCTCCTTTGGTTAGTACCTTTGGCATTATTTATTTTGATAGCTCCAGAGCGGCAAACCTCTTCGATGATGTATGGTCCTTCCCATTCAGAGAGAAGTTTTCCTGCAAAGAATCTGAAACAAGAGTTGTACAATAGAACATATTCTCCAACTTTGAATTCTCGCTTTTGTATTCTCTTGTCATGCCATCTTTTAACTTTTTCTTTAAATAACTTGGCATTTTCATAAGTTTGGGTTCTCCATTCATCTAGTGAGCTAATATCAAATAACCTCTTTTCACCGGCAAGTTTGAAATCATAGTTGAGTTCTTTAATTGCCCAATATGCTTTATGTTCTAACTCAAGAGGCAAATGACAAGCTTTTCCATAGACCATTTTATAGGGAGACATACCCATAGTATTTTTATATGCTGTTCGGTAGGCCCAAAGTGCATCATCCAATTTCTTAGACCAATTCTTTCGGGACCTATTAATAGTTTTTTGTAATATTAGTTTTATTTCTCTATTGCTAAGTTCAACTTGACCACTAGATTGAGGATGATAGGGTGATGCAATTCTATGGTTAACATCATCTTTAGCAAGCATTTTACGGAAAGCACCATGAATAAAGTGTGAACCACCATCAGTCATTAAATATCTAGGGACTCCAAACCTTGGGAAAATAACTTCTTTAAGCATTTTAATGGAAGCATTATGATCAACACTACTAGTTGGAATACTTCTACCCACTTAGTAACGTAATCAACAACAACCAAAATATGTGTATACCCATTAGAGGAAGGAAAAGGTCCCATATAATCAAAACCCTAAACATCAAATGGTTCAACAGCAAGTGAATAATTCATAGGCATTTCTTGACGCTTACCAATATTACGAATTCGTTGACATTCATCACAAGATAAAACAAACTTACGGGCATCCTTGAAGAGAGTAGGCCAATAAAAACCAGATTGCAATACCTTGTGAGCAGTTCTATCTCCCGCATGATGCCCTCCATAAGCTTCAGAGTGACATTTCCATAGGATTTGGTCCTGTTCATGCTCAGGTACACAACGTCTAATAATACCATCTACTCCTTCTTTATAAAGATGTGGGTCATCCCAAAAGTATTGTCTTAAATCATAGAAGAACTTTTTCTTTTGTTGGTATGTGAAACTAGGTGGTATGTATTTAGCAACAATATAATTAGCATAGTCAGCATACCAAGGAGTGTTATGAGAAACATTTATTGCAGCTAATTGTTCATCAGGGAAGCTATCATCAATGGGTAATGGGTCATCAAGGATATTCTCTAACCTAGATAAGTTATCAGCTACGGGGTTCCCAGCTCCTTTTCTATCAGTTATATGCAAATCAAATTCTTGTAGCAAGAGAACCCACCTAATGAGTCTAGGTTTAGCATCTTTCTTTTCCATAAGATATTTAATAGCAGCATGATCGGTGTGAACAATAACTTTGGAATCAACAATGTAAGATCTGAATTTGTTACAGGCAAACACAACTGCTAAAATTTCTTTTTCAGTAGTGGCATAATTTCTTTGGGCACTGTCTAGAGTTTTGCTAGCATAATGAATAACATTTAGTTTCTTATCAACTCTTTGTGCTAGAACAGCACCAACAGCATAATCACTAGCATCACATATAATTTCAAAAGGCAAGTTCTAATAAGGTGGTTGAACAATAGGTGCAGAAGTTAAGGCTTTCTTAAGTGTTTCAAAGGCTTCTACACAATCATCATAAAAAACAAATGGAACATCCTTTTGTAAAAGATTTGTAAGAGGCCTAGAAATTTTAGAGAAGTCTTTAATAAACCTCCTATAGAAACCAGCATGACCTAGGAAACTACAAATACCTTTAATATCTTTAGGACATGGCATTTTCTCAATTGCATCAACTTTAGCTTTATCCACTTCAATACCTCGTTCAGAAATTTTATGTCCCAAGACAATACCTTCATTAACCATAAAGTGGCACTTCTCCCAATTCAAGACAAGATTAGTTTGCTCACATCTCTGCAAAACTCGATCAAGGTTGCTTAAGCAATCATCAAAAGAAGATCCATATGCAGAAAAATCATCCATGAAAACCTCAACAATCTTTTCACAAAAATCAGAGAATATAGCAGTCATACATCTTTGAAAGGTAGCAGGTGCATTGCATAAACCAAAAGGCATATGTCTATAAGCATAAGTTCCAAAAGGGCAAGTAAAGGTGGTTTTCTCTTGATCAGGTTGTGAAACAGGTATTTGAGAAAAACCAGAATATCCATCAAGGAAGCAAAAGTGTCTGTGCTTTGATAATATTTCTAGCATTTGATCAATAAAAGGCAAGGGGTAATGATCTTTTCTAGTTGCTTTATTTAATTTTCTAAAATCAATAACCATCCTATAGCCAGTAACAATTCTTTGTGGAATGAGTTCATTCTTATCATTAGGAACAATGGTAATACCTCCTTTCTTAGGGACACAATGAACGGGAGTCACCCATCTACTATCAGCTATGGGATAGATTATACCTGCTTCCAGAAGCTTTAATATTTTAGTTCTTACCACTTCTTTCATCTTATGATTCAAATGTCGTTGATGATCAACAACAGGTTTAGCATCAGGTTTCATATTAATCTTGTGCTGACAGAGAGTGGGACTAATGTCCTTAAGATCATCAAGAGTATATCCAATAGCAGCTCGGTGCTTCTTCAGAATTTTTAATAATCTTTCTTCTTCATGTTCTGAAAGGTTAGCACTAATAATAACAGGATATATCTTTTTCCCATCAAGATAAGCATATTTCAAAGTGTCAGGCAATTGTTTCAATTCAAACATAGGATCACCTTTAGGTGGAGGAGGTCCTCCTAGAGTTTCAATAGGCAAATTATGTTTGAGCAGAGGTCGTTGTTCAAAGAAAATTTTATTTATCTCATTTCTTTCATTCATATGCATATCATTTTCTTGGTCTAGCAAATATTGTTCTAGTGGATCAGTAGGAGGCAAGGAAATAGAAGCAAGACCAATTATTTCATCCTTACTAGGTAATTCTTTCTTGTGAGGTTGTCTACAGGCCCGGGCCTGAGGGGGGGCAGCAGGGGCGGCCGCCCCGGGCCCCCAAAATCCAGGGGCCCCCTCCCCAGGTCTGTTCTGTATGCACTAGCCCATGGCCCAGGCACTCTGCGCATGCGAACTCTCAGCTCAAAAGGAAAAAAGGCACAAAGATAGCCCACGACTCTGGACATCAAGCGCTCCTTTCTCTTCCCAGATTGCTATGATTTCTTTTGATGATACAATCCCTAATTCCCTATTCTGCTCTGCCGCCAGGACCTGGATTCGATCCTTAGACCTTGGTCACCACATGCCGACACTGATGAACTCCGCTCTCCGGACTCCGGCCTCCTGGCGTCGGCCGCATAGGCAAACATACAACCAAACTGCAGCAGCGAGCGCCTCCCGCCAGATGACAGTCCACTCCACATTGCGCCAGCTCCGGATCACTGAGCAACCAACGCGAAGCCGAGGTACATCATGTGAATATGATAAATTCAACCGAGGTATACATGTTCGTTGATGTACTTACAAATTCAACCACCACTTCTATCATAATTCAGAAACAAGTAATTAAACTAATGATGAAGCGATTGGATTTTAGTTTATGGTAACATGATAGGTTTTTAAAGCTAAAATTTCTTAGATTTGATTGAAATATCTTCATAGGAAATTTTGTAGCATTTTTGTCACACATTTATTTTCATTTGGTTTGAGTTTTGAGCTCATAGAAATTATCTTATGTATGATTGTATGTGTATTCACTCAAATCATTGCAAATTAAGGTGTGATACATCTCCAATGTATCTATAATTTTTGATTGTTCCATGCTATTATATTATCATTCTTGGATGTTTTACAATCATTTTATATCATTTTTTGGTACTAACCTATTGACATAGTGCTCAGTGCCAGTTGCTGTTTTCTGCATGTTTTTTACATCGCAGGAAATCAATACTAAACGGAGTCCAAACGCAGCGAAACTTTTTGTGGATTTTTTTTGGACCAGAAGATATCCAGTGGGCCGGAGAAGCACCTGGGGGGTGCTCCGAGGGGAGCACAACCCACCAAGGTGCGCCTAGAGGCCCAGGCGCGCCCAGGTGGGTTGTGCCCACCTCGGGAGCCTCCCGCACCGCCTCTTCGCTCTATAAATACCCCAATATTCTAGAAACCCTAGGGGAGTCAACGAAAATCAATTCCAGCCGCCGCAAGTTCCAGAACCACCAGATCCAATCTAGACACCATCACGGAGGGGTTCATCATCCTCATTGGTGCCTCTCCGATGATGCGTGAGTAGTTCATTGTAGACCTTCGGGTCCGTAGTTAGTAGCTAGATGGCTTTCTCTCTCTCGTTTGATTCTCAATACAATGGTCTCTTGGAGATCCATATGATGTAACTCTTTTTTTGTGGTGTGTTTGTTGGGATCCGATGAACTTTGAGTTTATGATCAGATCTATCTTTTTATCCATGAAAGTTATTTGAGTCTTCTTTGATCTCTTATATGCATGATTGCTTATAGCTTCTTATTTCTTCTCCGATATTTGGGTTTTGTTTGGCCAACTTGATCTATTTATCTTGCAATGGGAAGAGGTGCTTTGTGATGGGTTCGATCTTACGGTGCTTGATCCCAGTGACAGAAAGGGAAACGACACGTATGTATCGTTGCCATTAAGGATAACAAGATGGGGTCTATTTCTACATAAATAGATCTTGTCTACATCATGTCATCGTTCTTATTGCATTACTCCGTTTCTCCATGAACTTAATACACTAGATGCATGCTGGATAGCGGTCGATGTGTGGAGTAATAGTAGTAGATGCAGGCAGGAGTCGGTCTACTAATCTTGGACGTGATGCCTATATAATGATCATTGCATGGATATCGTCATGAGTATTTGAAGTTCTATCAATTGCCCAACAGTAATTTGTTTCCACCGTTTGCTATTTTTCTCGAGAGAAGCCACTAGTGAAAACTACCGCCCCCGAGTCTCCTCTTTAATATATTTGCCTTCAAGATCTATTTTGTTATTCGCTCTTTTATTTTTTTGCAACTTTTATTTCCAGATCTATTAATCCAAAAACCCAAAAATACCTCGCTGAATTTTATTTGCTTTTATTTGCATCTTTCAATCTACTACAATTTTATCTATCTCGTTACCCGAAAGGGATTGACAACCCGTTTAACACGTCGGGTTGCAAGTATTTGTTCTTTGTGTGCAGGAGCTGTTTACGTGGTGTTGCGTGGTTCTCCTACTGGTTCGATAACCTTGGTCTCATCACTAAGGGAAATACCTACCGTCGCTGTGCTGCATCATCCCTCCCTCTCTGGGGGAAAAACCAACGTAGTTCTAGCAGACATCAAGAGGAGTTTCTGGCACCGCTGCCGGGGAGACATCATCAACATCAACCAGGTTCCTAATCACAAATCTCATCTCCTTGCAATTTACATTATTTGCCATTTGCCTCTCGTTTTCCTCTCCCCCACTACAAAAATTTGCCATTTTATTCGCCCTCTTTTTCGTTCGCCGTTTTCTCGTCAGATCTGTTTTTGAGTGCAATCTTGTTACGAAGTCACCATGACTCAAGAGAACACCAAGTTGTGTGATTTCTCAAATACCAACAACAATGATTTTATTAGCACTCCGATTGATCCTCCCGCCACTAGCGCGGAGACTTGTGATATTAATACTGCTTTGTTGAATCTTGTTATGAAAGATCAGTTTTTCGGTACTCCTAATGAGGATGTCGCGTCCCATCTTAACACATTCGTGGAATTATGCGATATGCAAAAGAAAAAAGATGTGGACAATGATGTTGTGAAGTTGAAATTATTTCCGTTTTCTTTGCGAGATCACTCAAAAAATTGGTTTTCCTCTTTGCCTCGCAATAGTATCAATTCGTGGAATAAGTGCAAGGATGCTTTTATTACTAAGTTTTTTTCGCCCGCGAAAATCATTTCCCTTAGAACCCAAATCATGAATTTCAAGCAACTTGAGCATGAGCATGAGCATGTTGCACAATCTTGGGAAAGGATGAAAATGATGCTAAGGAATTGCCCAACTCATGGGTTAAATCTTTGGATGATCATACAAATTTTTTATGCGGGATTGAATTTTGTTTCTCGTAATCTTTTAGATTCCGCCGCGGGGGGTACTTTTATGGAAATTACTTTGGGTGAATCTACTAAATTGCTAGATAACATCATGGCAAATTATTCACAATGGCATACCGAAAGGGCTCCTACTAGTAAAAAAGTTAATTCGTTAGAAGAAATAAATTCTTTGAGTGAAAAAGTTGATGCTCTTATGAAGTTGGTTGATAATAAAAATGCTCCTATTGATTTTAATGATATGCCTTTGTCTACTTTGATTGAGCAAAATAGTGATGCCATAGATGTGAACTTTATTTCGTGAAACAACTTTTAATAACAATGCTTATAGAGGTAATTTTAATCCTAGGCCTTTTCCTAGTAATTCCTCTAATAATTATGGTAATTCCTATGGTAATCCTTCTTATAATAATAATAGGAACACCTCTGATCTTGAGAATATTATTAAATAATTTATCAATACTCAAAAAGTTTTCAAAGCTACAATCGAAGAAAAGCTGAATAAGATTGATGATATGTCTAGAAGTATTGATAGAATTTCTCATGATGTGGAAAATCTCAAGATGAAAATTTTTGTGCCTAAGGTTGAGGAATCTATTAAAGCTCTTTATGTTTCTATGGATGAAAGTAGAAAAAGAACCGATATGCTTAGAGCTAGATGAGAATTTTTAGAAAAAGCGTTTTCTAGTGATTGCTTTCATAAAAGTGATGAAGATCTTAAAATGATTGGTGTTTCTTCTATTGATTCCTTGTTTAGTAAAATTAAGATTGATGATAAAGGGACTGGAGAAGAGTCAACTTTAGCTAGAAGGCGTCCCGATAATTTGGAGGGTGAAAATCTTGTTGAAAATTTTGATAAAAAGTGGGTTTGAAGAGGTCAAGACTTTAATTAGTGAGGTGCCCACTATTTTGGATTACAAAGAATTTAATTATGATAGTTGCTCTTTGGTTGATTTTATTTCTTCGTTGCAATCCATGATAAATTCACCCCATGCCTATGAACAAAATAAAGCTTTTACTAAACATATTGTTGATGCTATGATGAAAGCTTTTGAAGAAAAGTTGGAATTAGAAGTTTCAATTCCTAGAAAACTACATGACGAATGGGAACCTACTATCAAAGTCAAGATTAAAAATTATGAGTGTTTTGCTTTATGTGACTTGGGTGCTAGTGTTTCTACAATTCCTAAATCTTTGTGTGATGTGCTTGGTCTTACCGATATTGAAGAATGCTCTTTAAATTTGGACTTGGCGGATTCTACTATTAAAAAGCTTATGGGAAGAATTAATGATGTTATTATTCTTGCAAATAGGAATAATGTGCCCATAGATTTTATTGTTCATGATATTGATTGCAATCCGTTTTGCCCAATTATTCTTGGTAGACCGTTTTTACGTACTATTGGTGCCGTGATTGATATGAAAGAAGGCTATATTAAATTTCAATTTCCACTAAGGAAGGGTGTGGAGCACTTCCCTAGGACAAGAATTAGGCCACCTTATGAATCAATCATGAGGGCATCTTATGGATCTCGAAACAAAGTTGACAACACGTAGATCTTTTGCGTTATGCCTAGCTAGGGGCGTAAAACGATAGCGCTCGTTGGGAGGCAACCCAACTTGTATCTTTTTGCTTTTTGGTTTTCTTGCTGTTTTCAATAAAATACCCAATTATGCCTCTGGTTAGATGTGTTTTTGTGGTTTAAATTAGTGTTTGTGCCAAGCAAAGCCTTTGGGGTGATTTGAGTGATAGTTGATTTGATCTTGCTAAAAACAGAAACTTTTGCGCTCATGAAAATATTTTTTATTTTTTTACAAAAGAGTGATTTTGAGTTTATTATTTTTTCAGAAGATTAATAAACAAATTTCTCACATTTTCCTAATTTTTCTCAATTTTTGGAGTTACAGAATTATTGGAAATATCCAGATTGCTACAGACTGTTCTGTTTTTGACAGATTCTGTTTTCTTTGCGTTGTGTGCTTGTTTTGATGATTCTATGGTTTTATTTGAGGAGTTTTTGTCATATAAAAGTTGGAATACAGTAGATATAATGCAAAAATAAAATATGAATGGGTTTGCAACAGTACTTAAAGTAGTGATTTGTTTTCTTATACTAACGGATCTCACGAAGGTTTTGTTGAGTTTTGTGTGATTGAAGTTTTCAAGTTTTGGGTGATATTATGATGGATGAAGGAATAAGGATTAGGAAAAGGCTAAGATTGGGGATGCCCGAGGAACCCCAAGATAATATTCAAGAAGTATCAAGCAACTAAGCTTGGGGATGCCCCCGAGTGGCATCCCCTCTTTCTTCTAACGACCATCGATATTTTACTTGGAACTATATTTTTATTCGTCACATATTATGAGTTTTGCTTGGAGCGTCTTGTATGATTTGAGTCTTTGCTTGTTTTGTTTTTTATTTTAAGTCTTGAATCCTTGCTGGACACACCTTTTTGAGAGAGCCAAAAACTATGCTATGCTTGCTCTAGTGCTTCACTTATATCTTTTTGAGCACGGTGTGCTTTGTTATTTTTGAAGAAATGCTCTCATGCTTCACTTAGATTTATTTGGGAGTTAGTTAAATTTTGAAGAAATTCTCTCTTGCTTCACTTAGATTAATTTGAGATAAATAAATATTATGCTCATGTTCTTCACTTATATTCGTTTGAGCTTATTAAAAGCAACATATGAAACTAGTCCCAAAGTGATAGATATCCAAGAAGGATATAATAAAAACTTTCATGAAGATCATTGGACAAAATAAACTTGGTTCTTTGTAATAGTTTTGAGATATGACGATATAATATGTGAGCCATGTTGATGAGTAATTGTGCTTTAGTAAGAATATTGGTGTTAAGGTTTGTGATTCCCTATGCAAGTACGAAAGTCAATAGTTACGCAATGAAATTATATCTTACTTATGGTGCATTATTCGATGTTACTTATGCTGAATGCTTGCTTACGAGATTATTCGTTTCTTGGTTGGGCGCTTCTCAATCTTTTTGCTAGCCTTCATTTGCACCAAGTATGATCACTACTTGTGCAGCCAAAACCCTTTAAACCAGTTTTGCCATATGATTCCACTATACCTACCTATATGCAGTATTTCCGTGCCGTTCTAAGCAAATTTGTATGTGCCATCTCTAATTTTCAAAATAAATTTCTCTTTTGTGTGCTCGTACCACTAGCGAGGCGGTGAGGGGTGGCCGATATTTTCCATGCTAGATGTGTTATTCTCATGATGAGTGTCTATCCACTTGTCATTGCACGAGAGTACGGCAAAGGTATTAGGGATGCCCAATCCGGAAATGAAAAATGAATTTACTTTATGTTGTCAAATAATAAATTCCTTGGAAAGTGTTGGTATGGAGGGCACCCGTGGATACGGCTAGCCATGGAAAGTGAAAGAAATGGTGGAAAAAGGAATAAACTTTATTTTCAGTTTGGGAACCGCCTATGATATATCTAGCATGGAAAGTGTTGGGAGCTCTAAGTCATTTTCGTTGGTGAGAAAAGTATGCCTCTCAAAATATTTTTATCTCTCAATTTAAGCTTTGAGCTCTGGCACCTCTACAAATCCCTACTTCCCTCCGCGAAGGGCCTTTCTTTTACTTTATGCAATTTTTATTTTTAATTTGGGTCTCCATCTTCTCTTACAAAGCACCAACTAAGGGGCACTATGATCGTACTTGAGCATTGGGTGTAGCTAATATTCGAGTGTGTTTCATGAATAGATCAATGATTGAGCATGACGGGCTAGGGATAACTTGCTTTAGCATTGATATTTTGAAAGACATGGTTGCTTGTTGATATGCTTGAGTATTTAAGTTATCATGTCAAAACTAGACTATTGCTTTCAACCATATAAAAGTCCAAATGTCCATGCTATTAAGAAAAGAATATGCGATGAACATGTTAGGTAGCATTCCACATCAAAAATTCTGTTTTTATCATTTACCTACTCGAGGACGAGCAGGAATTAAGCTTGGGGATTCTGATACGTCTCCAAAGTATCTATAATTTTTTATTGTTCCATGTTGTTATATTATCATTCTTGGATGTTTTACAATCATTTTATATCATTTTCTGGTACTAACCTATTGACATAGTGCCCAGTGCCAGTTGCTGTTTTCTGCATGTTTTTTTACATCGCAGGAAATCAATACCAAACGAAGTCCAAACGCAACGAAACTTTTTGTGGATTTTTTTTGGACCAGAAGACATCCAGTGGGCCGGAGAAGCACCTAGTGGGTGCTTCGAGGGGAGCACAACCCACCAGGGTGCGCCTGGAGGCCCAGGCGCGCCCAGGTGGGTTGTGCCCACCTCGGGGGCCTCCTGCACCGCCTCTTTGCTCTATAAATACCCCAATATTCCAAAACGCTAGGGGAGTCGACGAAAATCATTTCCAGCCGCCGCAAGTTCCAGAACCACCAGATCCAATCTAGACACCATCACGGAGGGGTTCATCATCCTCATTGGTGCCTCTCCGATGATGCGTGAGTAGTTCATTGTAGACCTTCGGGTCCGTAGTTAGTAGCTAGATGGCTTTCTCTCTCTCATTTGATTCTCAATACAATGGTCTCTTGGAGATCCATATGTTGCAACTCTTTTTTTGCGGTGTGTTTGTTGGGATCTGATGAACTTTGGGTTTATGATTAGATCTATCTTTTTATCCATGAAAGTTATTTGAGTCTTCTTTGATCTCTTATATGCATGATTGCTTATAGCCTCGTATTTCTTCTCTGATATTTGGGTTTTGTTTGGCCAACTTGATCTATTTATCTTGCAATGGGAAGAGGTGCTTTGTGATGGGTTCGATCTTACGGTGCTTGATCCCAGTGACAGAAAGGGAAACAACACGTATGTATCGTTGCCATTAAGGATAACAAGATGGGGGTCTATTTCTACATAAATAGATCTTGTCTACATCATGTCATCGCTCTTATTGCATTACTCCGTTTCTCCATGAACTTAATACACTAGATGCATGCTGGATAGCGGTCAATGTGTGGAGTAATAGTAGTAGATGCAGGCAGGAGTCGGTCTACTAATCTTGGACGTGATGCCTATATAATGATCATTGCCTGGATATCGTCATGAGTATTTGAAGTTCTATCAATTGCCCAACAGTAATTTGTTTCTACCGTTTGCTATTTTTCTCGAGAGAAGCCACTAGTGAAAACTACGGCCCCCGGGTATCTTCTTTAATATATTTGCCTTCAAGATCTATTTTGCTATTCGCTCTTTTATTTTTTTTGCAACTTTTATTTTCAGATCTATTAATCCAAAAACCCAAAAATACCTCGCTGAATTTTATTTGCTTTTATTTGCATCTTTCAATCTACTACAATTTTATCTATCTCGTTACCCGAAAGGGATTGACAACCCCTTTAACACATCGGGTTGCAAGTATTTGTTCTTTGTGTGCAGGTGCTGTTTACGTGGTGTTGCGTGGTTCTCCTACTAGTTCGATAACCTTGGTCTCATCACTGAGGGAAATACCTACCGTTGCTGTGCTGCATTATCCCTCCCTCTTTGGGGAAAAACCGACGTAGTTCTAGCAGACATCAAGGTGCTCTGGATTCTTGAAATTAGAAACTGTATCTATATTATACACCTCATATTTTCGTCTTCGTGCATTGTCTAATCCATCCTTCTAAAAGAACTATTTTTTTTTTCAAAATTTACTCATAAATTAACCGCCAAGATGTGGTCACACAGTCTATAAGCACAAAGCACATGTCTCCTTCTAGTATTAAGAAGCCCTCGAGTTTTAGTTTTACCCCAGGCCCCCAAAATCCCAGGACCGGCCCTGGTTGTCTATTAAACTTGGAAAATTAAACTCATGAGAATCATCTCCAAAGCTAACACTAACAGTTTGTTTATGACAATCTATAGTAGCATTGACAGTGTTCAAGAAAGGTCTACCAAATATAATGGGACAGAAGTCATCTTGTGGGGAACCAAGAACTAGAAAATCAGTAGGGTATTTTACTTTCCCACACAAGACTTCAACATCTCTAACAATCCCAAGTGGTGTGATGGTGTCTCTATTAGCAAGTTTAATTGTAACATCTATGTCTTCTATTTCAGCGGGTGCTATATCATTCATAATTTCTTGGTATAAGGTAAAAGGAATAGCACTCACGCTAGCACCTAAATTACATAAACCATGATAACAATGATCTCCTATTTTAACTGAGACAACAGGCATGCCAACAACAGGTCTATGTTTATCTTTTTCATCGGGTTTGGCAATTCTAGCAGCTTCATCACATAAGTAAATAACATGCCCATCAATATTTTCTACCAGGAGATCTTTAACCATAGCAACACTAGGTTCTTCTTTAATTTGTTCAGCAGGTTTAGGTGCTCTAATATTACTTTTGCGAACCACAGTTGAAACCTTAGCATGTTCCTTTATCCTAACAGGAAAAGGTGGTTTTTCAATATAAGCAGTAGGCACAACTGGATCAACATTGTAAATAATAGTTTCATCTTTAGCTATGTCTGGTTCTTTAATTTCTTCTTTAATAGGTGGGTGATATTTAAACCACTTCTCCTTAGCGAGATCAACATGAGTAGCAAATGATTCACAAAAGGAGGCTACTATCTCAGAGTCAAGTCCATATTTAGTGCTAAACTTATGAAAAGCATCGGTATTCATAAAAGATTTAACACAATCAAATTCAAGCTTAATACCTGACTCTTTACCTTCGTCGAGTTCCCAATATTCAGAGCTGCGTTTAATTCTTTCTAAAAGATCTCACCGGAATTCAATAGTCTTCTTCATAAAAGAACCAGTACAAGAAGTATCGAGCATGGATCGATCATCATGAGAAAGCCGAGCATAAAAATTCCGAATATTAATTTCTCTTGAGAGCTCATGATTGGGGCATGAATATAACATTGACTTAAGCCTCCCCCAAGCTAGAGTGATACTTTCTCCTTCACGAGGCCAAAAATTATATATATAATTCCGATCACGATGAACTAGATGCATAGGATAATTTTTTTGGTGAAATTCCAATTTCAATCGATTCCAATTCCAAGATCCAATATCATCTTATAGCCTATACCATGCCAATGCTTTTACCTTCAAAGATAAAGGGAAAACCTTCTTCTTAGCTTCATCTCCGGGCAAACCTGCAAGCTTAAATAATCCACAAATTTCATCCACATATATCAAGTGCATATGAGGATGTTCAGTTCCATCTCCTGCATAAGGATTAGCTAGCAGTTGTTCTATCATACCCGAAGGAATTTCATAACCAATATTTTCAGTAGGTGCAGTAGGTTGAGGAGCAAATAATTGTGGTTCCGGTCGAGGTGAAGATAACCCGAACAAACCCCTCAAAGGATGATTCTCCATAGTAACAAGTGACAATAAATTTCAGCACGTAGTAATAATTTTCCCTTACCAATTTCCACTTACCGAGAGCGCTTCACTCCCCGGCAACGGAGCCAGAAAAGATCCTTGATGACCCACAAGTATAGGAGATCAATCATAGTCCTTTCGATATGTAAGAGTGTCGAACCCAACGAGGAGCAGAAGGAAATGGCAAGTGGTTTTCAGCAAGGTATTTTCTGCAAGCACTGAAATAGTTGGTACCAGATAGTTTGATAGCAAGATAATTTGTAACGAGCAAGTAACGGTAACGATAAATAAAGTGCAGCAAGGTAGCCCAATCCTTTTGTGGCAAAGGACAGGCCAAAACGGTCTCTTATGGTAAGCAAAGTGTTCTTGAGGGTACATGGGAATTTCATCATGTTGGTTTGATTCATGTTCGCTACTTTGATAATTTGATATGTGGGTGGACCGGTGCTTAGGTGTTGTTCTTACTTGAACAAACCTCCTACTTATGATTAACCCCCTTGCAAGCATCCGCAACTACGAGAAAAGTATTAAGATAAAATCTAACCATAGCATTAAACTTTTGGATCCAAATCAGTCCCTTACGAAGTAGGGCATAAACTAGGGTTTAAGCTTCTGTCACTCTAGCAACCCATCATCTAATAACTACTCCACAATGCATTCCCTTAGGCCCAAATATGGTGAAGTGCCATGTAGTCGACGTTCACATGACACCACTAAGGGAATCACATCATACATATCATCAAAATATCGAACACAAATCAAGTTCACATGATTACCTGCAACATGACTTCTCCCGTGACCTCAAGAACAAAAGTAACTACTCACAAATAATAATCATGCTCAATATCAGAGGGGTATTAAATAGCATAATGGATCTGAACATATAATCTTCCACCAAATAAACCATATAGTAATCAACTACAAGATGTAAACAACACTACTAGTCACCCACAAGCACCAATCTAAGGTTCCGGTACAAAGATTGAACACAAGAGATGAACTAGGGTTTGAGAGGAGATGGTGCTATTGAAGATGTTGATGGAGATGGCCCTCCCAAAGATGGGAGAGTTATTGGTGATGACGATGACGATGATTTCCCCCTCCGGGAGGGAAGTTCCCCCGGCGGAATCGCTCCGCCGGAGGGCAAAAGTGCTCCTGCCCAAGTTCCACCTCGAGACGGCGGTGCTTCGTCCCGAAAGTCCTCTCCTTATTTTTTCTAGGTCAAAATGACTTATATACCAGAAGAGGGGCACCGGAGGTGGGCCGAGGAGGGCAGAACCCACCAGGGCGCGCTTGGGCTCCTTGGCGTGCCCAGGTGGGTTGTGCCCACCTGGTGGGCCCCCTCTGGTAGTTATTTGCTCCAATATTCTTCATATATTCCAAAACAATTCTCCGTAAATTTTTAGCTCATTTGGAGATGTGTATAATAGGTAACTCTGACGTAGCTTTTTCAGGTCCAGAATTCGAGCTGCCGGTATTCTCCCTCTTTGTGTAAACCTTGCATAATATGAGAGAAAAGGCATTAGAAATACTCCAAAAGGCATTATTATGCATAAAAACATTATAAATAATAGTAGGAAAACATGATGCAAAATGGACGTATCAGAATCCAAGTCCAATCCTATTCCTACTAGGACTCCTTCCTTTTTGGCCTTCCCTAGCCACATGGGCTTTTGAGGACTTGATGCGCCAAACCCAATAAGGCCAGGGCGCCTCCCCGCAGCCCATGCTAGCCCTTGGGTCATCGTGGACCCACTTGTGGACTTTCGGACCCCTCCGGAATCCTCTGGAAACATCTGGAAGCTTCCCAGTACAATACCGAAAAAACTGCACCTTTTTCCGGAATCCAAAATATGACTTCCCATATATAGATCTTTACCTCTCGACCATTCCGAGACTCCTCGTGATGTCCAGGATCTCATCTGGGACTCCCAACATTTGGTTACCTCTCATCAAATATCCCAATACTACTCTAGCATCAACGAACGTTAAGTGTGCGACCCTGCGGGTTCGGGAATTATGTAGTCATGACCGAGACACCTCTCCGGTCAATAACCAATAGCGGGACCTGGATGCTCATATTGATTCCTACATATTCCATGAAGATCTTTTATCGGTTGAACCTTTATGACAACGTACATAATTCCCTTTGTCTGTCGGTATGTTACTTGCCCGAGATTCGATTATCGGTATCTTTATACCTAGTTCAATCTCGTTACTGGCAAGTATCTTTACTTGTTTCGTAATACTTCATCTTACAACTAACTCCTTAGTCACTTTGCTTGCAAGATTTCTTGTGATGTGTATTACCGAGAGGGCCCAGAGATACCTCTTCGTCATACGGAGTGAAAAGTACCAATCTCGATTCACGCCAACTCAACACATGTATTTAAGTTTCCGGTCAATACAATTTTAGCATGAATAATAAACCTTTATCATGAATAAGGAAATATAATAATAACAACTTTATTATTGCCTCTAGGGCATATTTCCATCAGTCTCCCACTTGCACTAGAGTCAATAATCTAGTTCACATCGCCATGTGATTAATACCCATAGTTCACATTGCCATGTGACTAACACCCAAAGAGTTTACTAGAATCAATAATCTAGTTCACATCGACATGTGATTAACGCCCAAAGAGTACTAAGGTGTGATCATGTTTTGCTTGTGAAAGAGGTTTAGTCAACGGGTCTGCCACATTCAGATCCGTATGTATTTTGCAAATTTCTATGTCTACAATGCTCTGCATGTAGCTACTCTAGCTAATTGCTCCCATGTTCAATACGTATCCAGATTGAGACTCGGAGTCATCCAAATCGGTGTCAAAGCTTGCATCGACATAACCCTTTATGAAGAACTCTTCATCACCTCCATAACCGAGAATCATTTCCTTAGTCATCTTTAGGTACCTAAGGATAATTTTGACTGCTGTCCAGTGATCCACTCCTGGATCACTATTGTACCCCCTTGCCAAACTCATGGCAAGGCACACATCTGATACACAACATGGCATACGTAATAGAACCTCTGGCTGAGGCATAGGGAATGCCTTTCATTCTCTCTCTATCTTCTGCCGTGGTCGGGATTTGAGTCTTACTCAACTTCATAACTTGCAATACAGGCAAGAACCCTTTCGTTGACTGATCCATTTTGAACTTCTTCAAAACTTGTCAAGGTATGTGCTTTGTCAAAGTCCTATTAAGCGTCTTGATCTATCTCTATAGATTTTGATGCCCAATATGTAAGTAGCTTCACCGAGGTCTTTCATTGAAAAATTCTTATTCAAGTATCCTTTTATGCTATCCAGAAATTCTATATCATTTCCAATCAGCAATATGTCATCCACATATAATATCAAAAATGCTACAAAGCTCCCACTCACTTTCTTGTAAATATAGGCTTTACCATAAGCCTGTATAAAACCATATGCTTTGATCACATCATCAAAGCGTATATTCCAACTCCGAGATGCTTGCACCAGTCCATATATGGATCGCTAGAGCATGCACACTTTGTTAGCACCTTTAGGATTGACAAAACCTTCTGGTTGCATCATATACAACTCTTTTTTAAGAAATCCATTAAGGAATGTAGTTTTGACGTCCATTTGCCAGATTTCATAATCATAAAATGAGGCAATTGCTAACATGATTCGGACAGACTTAAGCATCACTACGGGTGAGAAAGTCTCATCGTAGGCAACCCCTTGAACTTGTCAAAAACCTTTCGTGACAAGTCGAGCTTTGTAGACAGTGATATTACCATCAGTGTCCGTCTTCCTCTTGAAGATCCATTTATTTTCAATGGCCTGCCGATCATCGGGCAAGTCCACCAAAGTCCACAATTTGTTCTCATACATGGATCCTATCTCAGATTTCATGGCCTCAAGCCATTTGTCGGAATCTGGGCTCATCATAGCTTCTTCATAGTTCGTAGGTTTGCCGTTGTCTAACAACATGACTTCCAGGACAGGATTACCGTACTACTATGGTGCGGAACATGTTCTGGTCAATCTACGAGGTTCAATAGTAACTTGATCTAAAGTTTCATGATCATCATCATTAGCTTCCTCTCTAGTTGGTGTAGGCATCACGGGAACTGTTTTCTCTGATGTGCTACTTTCCAATTTGAGAGAAAGTACAACTACCTCATCAAGTTCCTACTTTCCTCCCACTCACTTTGTCGGGGTACACAAACATGGGTGTATGTTTTCCCCTGACTTGTGCACGAACAGCAAACCACCAGTCCGGCAACTCTCGGCATCCAAGACCAGACCAAGTAGAAGAGATGAGCTCTTTGAGAAATCAAAGGGCAGATCAAGAAGACAAAGGCCAACCAAAGGAGCAAGATACCACTAAGGAAAAACCTCCCTTGTCGGGCAGGCGAGCCTGGCGGGGACGAGGTTGCCCCGAAGACAAGTCTCCAGATTGCCCCAGCAGGCTTGCCGGGGATGCCGAGGGCGGATTACCCCGCCAAGACTCCACGGCACCACCTCACCGCAACGCAAGTCATCGATCGGTGCGGTGTCGAGCCCCCAGGTGACTAAGTAACTGTTATTTGGCACGTGCGGCCACTTCCAGAGGAAATCACCTCCAAATGACACCCGTCCAGAGACGTGTCACGCAGGCAGGTGAGAAGGTGGCCGAACGGCATGGCAAGGCTTGCCGGGCTACGCTACGATGTGACACTAAGCGACACATTTAATGCGCTCTGTCCTATCTGCTGAGTTAGGTATGATAGCACTGTTTGCTATCTAATCAGTACGCAATGACTGATTTGCCATTGTGGTGACCCCTTGATCTATAAATGGAGGGCCATGGCAACCTTAGAAAGGATTCAGACCATTGTACACTCATACGCGCGTAGTTGCCAGGCGACCCTGCCGGGCTAGAGCGCTGCGTCTCCACCTCGGTCCTCTCATCGATCCACCAAAGCAGGAGTAGGGTTTTACGCCTCGTGGCGGCCCGAATCTGGGTAAAAACTGTCTGTGTGATCACTGTCGTGCTGCTCCGCGCCCTCCGCTCTTTGTGCAATGTGTCCTTCCCCACTGCCAAACCACAAGGGGCCGATGGCCCCATAGGTGATCGTGTTTTCCCACGACATCTTTGGCGCGCCAGGTAGGGGGAAGCGCTTGCGCGAACCCGAGAGCGTACATAGCGCATCACCTTTATCGTCATTCTCTTCATCGACGGCTTCATCATCCATGACGCCCAAGAATAGATGGGGCATAGTAGGACGGGAGGGGAGCGGTATCGCTCCCCCGCCCATCCTGTCCAATCTCCGTCGCCTTTTTCCGCCGCGGCTATAGCAGCGACGGGAACCAGGAATGGTGGTAGCACGACAGCCCCCAGCAGGTCAGGCAGCATGGCCGCCATGCAGGCCCCGCTCGGAAAAAGGGGCAAAGTGTAAGAGTACAAGATTCGCCTCTCTGCCACTCTCACTTATCGACAATCGAGTTACTCTGGGTTTAGCATCATCGATGTCGATGAGCCCGTGTGACACTCGGTCTAGCATTTACCCTGCCTAGGGAAATCCTGAGTAAAGCGCCGGTGCAAATCCGTTGATTGATGTCCCGGCAAGTACGCTCCGGTAAGGCCGTCCGCATTAGCGTGACTTTTATGCCAGCCGCCGTCAGATTGTTTAAAAAAGGTGTGGAGAGGAGGAGAGAGAAACCAGTCATGCCTTGCATCGCGTCCTACCGCCCACAAGATACACATGATTCTTGCCGGCACCTGTCGGGAGCCGAAAAGCAACACGCGCGGCGCCATCCCTCCCGAAGCATGCGAACGCGGCAAGCGGCCGCAACTGAAGAGGATGGAGGAACGCAAGGACAAAAGCTAAGTCCGCACAATCGTTGCTCTATCATAGACCTAGAATTTGCATTTGCTTATCCCTTGGATACACAGGCGTACGTATGAGGAAATCCTTCGCATGATGGCACCTTACTAGTTCTTTGTCTGTGCCCTTGTTCTATTCCGAGCCTGCTCGCAGAATGGGCGGCAGTGTCAAAAGCTACTAAGGAAAAACCTACCGGGACGTATCCTCGCCAAGATGAATGCTAAGGGCCCGGCCCTTATGACAATCGCGGCAGTATGATACTGGCAGGCAACTAAAACGCGCACAGAGACTAATCGTACAAACACCGATGGGTAAACTCAAAAGGGATAAGCATGCAGTTAAGATTAAGTAAGGACATCAGTTCCACACAAATAAAAGAAGTACGGTGTCTAAACACGGGACATGCATCATGTTTTGTTACAGGACAACACGATGGCAAGGATGATTCAAGGTCGTGCCTGGCGACCTCGCGGAATAGTGTGGACGGCAAGGACCTTGTCGGCATATGGGGCAGCTTTCTCCCCGGTAGCCGAAACATCTGCACCCCCTCGGCAGCTTCCTGAAGCCGTCGGCAAGGTCGAGGTCCGGATGGTGGTAGGCGATGTTGCTCAGAACCATGAAGAGAGCATTACGGGCAAGCTTCCGGGATTCACTCGCAAAGCGACCGGCCCTTCCCTCTTCATGTGCCTTCAGC
Organism: Thinopyrum elongatum; assembly: GCA_011799875.1. Taxonomy (NCBI): domain Eukaryota; kingdom Viridiplantae; phylum Streptophyta; class Magnoliopsida; order Poales; family Poaceae; genus Thinopyrum; species Thinopyrum elongatum. The sequence continues at coordinate 463,303,980 of CM022301.1, read as the reverse complement.
TTTTCGACCATCTCGTTGAAGAAGAGCCCTAGCTTGACGATGGGGACCTCATGCCTACTGGCAGAGAAGACTGGCCCTTCCATGCCCATCACTGCAGTTTGGGCGGTGAGACGCTCGGTGATGTCGACCAAGCTTTTGATCCAAAGGTTGACCTGCTCGGTGTGGTTCACCAGCTTGTTCTCTGCATCTTTCCAAAGGAGCCTTGCGGTGTCCAAGTCCTTCACCAGCTGCTTCGCGCGAACCCCGCTGGATTCGACCGAGCTCTCCAGGGTGCCAAACCTGGCCTTCAAATCTTCAATGGTGCCGTTGGCGGTCTCAAGGCCTTGGCTCTTGGAGGAGAGCTGCGATTGCACATCCTTCAGAAGGGTCTCTGCTTTCCGCGCCTCCTCCTTAAGGGTCGTGACCTCCTTGATGCTCCCGGCAAGCTCTTCAGTCAATTTGGCCACCTGTTTGTCAAGGTCGGTCTTGGCAGTGGATGTAGCGGCAAGGTCATCAACAAGTTTCTTCAGTTGGATGGCAGAATCAGAAGTAAGGGCAACCAGGGCTGCCTTATGACTGTCCTCTTGCTCCTTGGTACGCTGTTGCACGAGGGCTTCCAGTTCTTCGTCCTTGGCACGGAGGGTGTCTTCGAGCTTCTCTTCCCGGGAAGATATCCTTCTCCTTGGCGTCCAGGAGCGCCTTGCGCTCTGCCAAGCAAGCCTCCCGGGCGATGACATCTTCCCTTGCCATGGAAATCGCCTCCTACTGCCTCATAAGGACTTGAACTGCTTGCCGTGCCAGTTGTGCAGCTTGTTACCCTTGTCCCTCAGCTTCTGGTCCACCTTGTTGGCGGACTTGCGCTGCTCCTTGAGCGCCTGCCATTTCTGGCTGTGCCGATCCTGCATCTCTTTAATGCCTGCCGCCATGGACTCCAGGAAAGACAAGTCCATGGCGACAGTGGTGGAGTCTTCTGCCTCTTCGACCCCCTGGTACAGCGACGCCAAGATGCGTTGGAGCTCTCCATCAAGTTCCGCGCTCGTCGCCGCTGACGAACCGGGGGCTCTGAGCCCAGGCTGCGCAAGCACCAGCGCCAGTTGACTCGAATCTGGCAGTGGGGCCCCTGCCGAAGTGCCAAATGAGGGAAGGGGGTCCATAGTTTGGAGGGGGATTTTCTCTTCAACCAATACCCCCGACCCTGACGTGCTACCGGGGGTTTTCTCTGGTTCCTTCGGGGGCTCCTGAATACCCCCGACGACGTGTTCCTGCCCTTCTGCGACAGCAATCTTGGCGGCTTCCTCCACGGCATCCTTCCCTATGCTGGCCACCTCTTCTAGCAGTTCAGGCTCTTCGATCAGAGGGGCTGCAGGCAGAGTCAACAATCGATGATAAGGAAGCAGAAGCATTAGAGAGCCAAGGACATGGAGCAAGATGGTGAAAGCAGCGGAATCAAGAAGAGTAAATGGATTACCCGGAGATGCCTGCCGTGGGTGAGCTTCGGTTTCCCTAGCAACGTCAGTTGCCGGGCCATGATCACCATCCCCTCCCTCGGTAATCACGGCATCGTCCCGGGCGGACCCTTCTGTGGAAACCTTCGTCGGGGATCTCTCAACTCGATCGGTGGGCGGGGTGGGCCCCTTCTGAAAGGACTCGCCCTGAGTGGTCTCCTTCCCTTCTCTGGCCACGGAGATAGGGAGCTCTCCTCCATCACTTCCGACGGTGGGAGCCAACCCTGCACTTTCAGGCCGGGGGCTGGGCTGGGGGCTTGGTGTCGGGTCGTTTGTGCCACTTCCCGCCAGGCACACGCCTTCCACAGTCTTCGGTGGCTCCGCACGCCTGAGCCGCTTGGTCTGGTGGATGAGGGTCTCACCTTCTTCCTCCTCCTCCCTGGCAAAGACGGCGAGCAAAGATCAGTCAGCAAGCAAGAAAATATGCGAAAACTGCAGCAAAGAAAGGAGAGTTTCCTTTCTTACTCTTCATCAATGAGCATGGAGCTCAGCTCAAACTCCATGGGCGGTGAGGTCGCCCTGCTTCTCTTCTGGGGCGGAGGAACGGAGCTTCCCGGCAACTCCAAGCCTTGCTGAGGCGCAGGGGACTTCGACGAGGATGAGCTGTGCGAGGAGCTCGAGCCGGACTGGGAACTGGAGTCGACTCCCGTGGCTGGCGATCGCTTGGCAGGAGGGGTCCTAGCCCCAGAAAGGTGAGAGGACTACCAGTGCACTGCATCTGGCCTGCTATCTTTGGAGGTAGTCTTCTTTACCTTCTTGGCGGCAGGCGCAGGATTGGGAACCGCTACTCCCCGGCTAGCCACCCGCCTGCGAGGGCGCTGGTCCAAGGCTGGCTCGGGGGCTTGAGGGCCTGCCGCGAGCCACTCTTCCTCAGGCTGCTCCGCCTCCTCAGCCCCCTCTTCCTCCTGGGCCTCTGCTGCCGCGGCATATAATGCCTTAATTCTGGCAGGCTCGTCCTCGGTGGGCTTGCCCCCGGCATGATCATCCCCGGCAGCTTCCTCTGTGGCTTGCGCCTCGCTTCTGCCGTGGGAGGAGCCTTCATCCTCAGCCTCCTCCTCTGCCTCCGCTGCCTTCCCAGCCTTTGCCTTTGCGGCAGCTCGGAGCGCCTTGTCCTCCTCGATCTGCCTCTTGATGAATGCCTCCTCCACCTTGGAGGTGCGCTTGAACATATTGGTCTCCACCCTGGTAGCCCTTTCTACCAGGCTGGAGGTCCATGCAAGCTCTTCGTTAAGCTCAGGTAACTGCCAGTCACCCGAAACTCCATGAGCATTGCAATCTGGCATCCATTTTAGAATCTGGTCCCGGGCTGAGTTGATGTTCAGTGGGATGATATTTGCCGGCAACCTGAATGGCCCAAGGCTGCTGAACAGTTGTTCGCACAACCAAGCATGGCCGTAGACTGACAGGTTGTTGGTCAGGCTAGGGTACAACCTCATACTGTCTGCAGCATCTCCATACTGCCAGGTGAACCTGTCCCTCTTCTGCAGCGGCGCGATACGACGTCAGAGGAAGTCAGCTCCCACATGACCGATGGTCAGCCCGGCAGCCTTTAATCGGGTAATCATGTTTATTGCCGGGCGAAGCCTATCATCGGTAAGGCCAAGCTCCCTCCAGTCGTTGCCGCGCACAACGCACTCTGTCCGTGCCTGGCAGAAATCTGGGGCCTCCTCATCCTGGATCCAGCACCAGTCGGCCCGCCATTCCTCCCATCTGTCGCGCTGCTGGTCAGGGAGGTAATCCCAGTTCTCCCTTGCCACACGAGGCATCTAGCTTATATTCCCAGAATGGTGGACCTTGCTCGCCACCCGCAGGACAAAATAGTGCCTGAACAGATCCACATTGGGGGCAACCCCAACAAAGTTCTCGCACAAATGGGCAAAAATCGCCATGCACGCCATTGCATTCGGCGTGAAGTCTAGAAGGTGGAATCCATAGATTACCATCATCGCTTCGAAGAAATCCGAAAAGGGGGGACAGAGGCCGCAGATGAAGTATGCACAAAAGAATCTATAAGAATCCGGCGGATCCTTTTTCCCCTCTGCTAGAACCTTGGGTGCGCCATGCCCCTTCAGAACCTCCCTCCCCCACAGATATCCATACCTTGCTTTCAAAACATCGCCGTCCAGATTCGACGGAAAGAAGACCACGTCTCCCCTTCGCTTCTTGTCCAGCTCTGCCACTCTCTTCTTGCTCCCCTCAGCGGCCACCTCCTTCGCGGTGGTCGCTCGCTTCCCCCTGGGGGCAGCGGCTTTCTTCCCCATCTCTTCGAGCTGCGGTGGAGGTGGGGGAGGAAGCTGGGTGGGGATCGGTGGCGAGTGTGGGCGAGGAAGGAGAGCAGTTGCTTGGCTTGCGGAAGAAGATGGTGGAGGGGCAAGGCGGATGATGAATGAGCAGTGCCCCTTCGCGTTTTTCTCTTTTAAGGGAAAAGATGTGGGGGAGGGCGTGACTCTTCAAAAACTTACCATTTTACATTAACTACTGCACTCCCACGACCCCACGACCCGCGGTGATTACGCGAAGTGGATGTTGGATTGACTGGTCATCATGACGAACCACTGCACGTGCAGCATTCTCTCGCCACGTGCCCAGCGACACGTATGACTCAGGCCCGGGGGCTTCTGTCGGGGTACACAAACAGGGGTGTATGTTTTCCCCTGACTTGTGCATGGACAGCAAACCACCGGTCCGGCAACTCTCAGCATCCAAGACCAAGCAGAAGAGATGGGCTCTTTGAGAAATCAAAGGGCAGATCAAGAAGACCAAGGCCAACCAAAGGAGCAAGAGACCACTAAGGAAAAACCTCCCTTGCCGGGCAGGCGAGCCCGGCGGGGACGAGGTTGCCCCGAAGACAAGTCTCCAGATTGCCCCGGCAAGCTTGCCGGGGACGCCGAGGGCAGATTACCCCGCCAAGACTCCACCGCACCACCTCACAGCAACACAAATCATCGATCGGTGCGGTGTCGAGCCCCTTGGTGACTAAGTGGCCGTTATTTGGCACGTGGCGGCCACTTCCAAAGGAAATCACCTCCAAATGACACCCGTCGAGAGATGTGTCACGCATGCAGGCAAGAAGATGGCCGAACGGCACGGCAAGGCTTGCCGGGCTACGCTATGATGTGACACTAAGCGACACATTTAATGCGCTTTGTCCTGTCTGAAGAGTTAGGTATGATAGCACTGTTTGCTATCTAATCAGTATGCAATGACTTATTTGCCATTGTGGTGACCCCTTGATCTATAAAAGGAGGGCCATGGCAACCTTAGAAAGGATTTAGACCCTTGTACACTCATACGCGCATATAGTTGCTCTCGCCCCGAGGCGACCCTGCCGGGCTAGAGCGTTGCGTCTCCACCTCGGTCCTCTCATCAATCCACCACAGCAGGAGTAGGGTTTTACGCCTCACGGCGACCCGAACCTGGGTAAAAACTGCCCGTGTGATTGCTGTCGTGCTGCTCTGCGCCCTCTGCTCTTTGTGCAATGCGTCCTTCCCCACTGCCGAACCACAAGGGGCCGATGGCCCCATAGGTGGCCGTGTTTTCCCACGACACACTTCTTTCGAGAGAAACTCCTTCTCTAGAAATGACCCATTCTTAGCAACAAAGATCTTGCCTTCGGATCTGTGGTAGAAGGTGTACCCAATAGTTTCCTTAGGATATCCTATGAAGACGCACTTCTCCGATTTGGGTTCGAGCTTATCGGGCTGAAACCTTTTGACATAAGCGTCGCATCCCCAAACATTAAGAAACGACAGCTTAGGTTTCTTGCCAAACCATAGTTCATACGGTGTCGTCTCAACCGATTTAGATGGTGCCCTATTTAACATGAATACGACTGTCTCTAATGCATAACCCCAAAATGATAAAGGCAAATCGGTAAGAGACATCATAGAACGCAGCATATCTAATAAAGTACAGTTACGACGTTTGGACACACCATTACGTTGTGGTGTTCCAGGTGGCGTGAGTTGTGAAACAATTCCACATTGTTTTAAATGAAGGCCAAACTCGTAACTCAAATATTCGCCTCCGCGATGAGATCATAGAAACTTTATTTTCTTATTACGATGATTCTCCACTTCACTCTGAATTTTTTTGAACTTTTCAAATGTTTCAGACTTGTGTTTCATCAAGTAGATATATCCATACCTACTCAAATCATATGTGAAGGTCAGAAAATAACGATACCCGCCGCGTGCTTCAACACTCATTAGACCGCATACATCGGTATGTATTATTTCCAATAAGTCATTAGCTCGCTCCATTGTTCCGGAGAACAGAGTTTTAGTCATCTTGCCCATGAGGCATGGTTCGCAAGTATCAAATGATTCATAATCAAGTGATTCCAAAAGTCCAATCCGCATGGAGTTTCTTCATGCGCTTTACACCAATATGGCCTAAACGGCAGTGCCACAAGTATGTTGTACTATCATTATCAACTTTGCATCTTTTGGCATCAATATTATGAATATGTGTATCACTACAATCGAGAATCAACAAGAACAGACCATTCATCAAAGGTGCATGACCACAAAAGATATTACTCATATAAATAGAACAACCATTATTCTCTGATTTAAATGAATAGCCATCTCGCAATAAACAAGATCCAGATATAATGTTCATGCTCAATGCTGGCACCAAATAACAATTATTGAGGTCTAAAACTAATCCTGAAGGTAGATGTAGAGGTAGCGTGCCGACGGCGATCACATCGGCCTTGGAACCATTCCCGACGTGCATCGTCACCTCGTCCTTAGCCAATCTTCGTTTATTCCACAGCTCCTTTGTTCACTTTGCCATCCTTCTTATCCGCCAAGTATTTGGGGCAGTTCTGCTTCCAGTGACCATTCCCTTTGCAGTAGAAGCACTCAGTTTCAAGCTTGGGTCCAGCTTTGGGCTTCTTCATGGGAGCGGCAACTTGCTTGCCATCCTTTTTGAAGTTCCCTTTCTTTCCCTTGCCCTTTTTCTTGAAACTAGTGGTCTTGTTAACCATCAACACTTGATGCTCCTTCTTGATTTCTACCTCCGCGGCCTTAAGCATTGCGAAGAGTTCAGGAATCGTTTTCGTCATCCCTTGCATATTATAGTTCATCACAAAGCCTTTGTAGCTTGGTGGCAGTGACTGAAGAACTCTGTCAATAACACTCTCAACTGGAAGATCAATTCCCAGCTGAGTCAAGTGGTTATGATACCCAGACATTTTGAGTATGTGTTCGCTGAGAGAGCTGTTCTCCTCCATCTTGCAGCTATAGAACTTGTTGGAGACTTCATATCTCTCAACCCGGGCATTAGTTTGAAATATCAACTTCAGCTCTTGGAACATCTCATATGCTATATGACATTCAAAACGTCTTTGAAGTCCCGGTTCTAAGCCGTAAAGCATGGCACACTGAACTATTGAGTAGTCATCAGATCGAGCCTGCCAGACGTTCATAACATCTGCAGTAGCTCCTACAGCAGGTCTGTCAGCTAGCGGTGCATCAAGGACATAATTCTTCTGTGCAGCAATGAGGATAATACTGAAGTTACGGACCGAGTCCATGTAGTCGCTACCATCATCTTTCAACTTAGCTTTCTCTAGGAACACATTAAAATTCAGGGGAACGATAGCACAGGCCATTGATCCACAACATAGATATGCAAAAACTATTAAGACTAAGTTGATGATAAATTAAGTTCAATTAATCAAATTACTAATGAACTCCGACTTAAATTAATATCCCTCAAGTTATCTAAGTGATACATGATCCAAATCAACTAACCCATGTCCGATCATCACATGAGATGGGGTAGTCATCAATGGTGAACATCTCTATGTTGATCATATCTACTATATGACTCACGTTCGACCTTTCGGTCTCCAGTGTTCCGAGACCATGTCTGTACATGCTAGGCTCGTCAAGTTTAACCCAAGTATTCTGCTTGTGCGAAACTGTCTTACACCTGTTGTATGTGAACATAGAGTCTATCACACCCGATCATCACTAGGTGCTTCGAAACGACGAACTTTAGCAATTGTGCATACTCGGGGAGAACACTTTTATCTTGAAATTTAGTGAAGGGATCATCTTATAATGCTACCGTCATTCTAAGCAAAATAAGATGCATAAAGGATAAACATCACATGCAAAAATATGTGACATGATATGGCCATCATCATCTTGTGCTTTTGATCTCCATCTCCAAAGCATCTCATGATCTCCATCATCACCGGCTCAACACCTTGATCTCCATCGTTGCGTCGGGGTCGTCTTGCCAACTATTGCTTCTACAACTATTGCTAATGCATAGCGATAAAGTAAAGCAATTACATGGCGCTTGCATTTCATACAATAATTAAGAGACAACCCTAAGGCTCCTGCCGATTGTTGATATTACAAAACATGATCATCTCATACAACAACGTATATCACATCACGTCTTGACCATATCACATCACAACATGCCCTGCAAAAACAAGTTAGACGTCCTCTACTAAGTTGTTGCAAGTTTTACGTGGCTGCTACGAGCTTCTAGCAAGAACCGTTCTTACCTACACAAAACCACAATGGTGATTATCAAGTTTGCTATTTTAACCTTCTTCAAGGACCGGCCGTAGTCAAATTTGATTCAACTAAAGTAGGAGAAACAGACACCCGCCAGCCACCTTTATGCAAAACAAGTTGCATGTCAGTCGGTGGAACCGGTCTCATGTGTGTGGACATGTAAGGTTGGTCTGGGCCGCTTCATCCCACAATACCGCCGAATCAAAATAAGACGTTGGTGGTAAGCAGTATGACTGATACGTCTCCGTCGTATCTACTTTTCCTAATGCTTTTACTCTTGTTTTGGACTCTAATTTGCATGATTTGAATGAAACTAACCCGGACTGACGCTGTTTTTAGCAGAACTACCATGGTGTTGTTTTTCTGCAGAAATAAAAGTTCTCAGAATGGAACGAAACTTTTTGGAGAATTTTTATACAATAAAATAAAAATACTGGAGCCAAGAACCACCGGAGGGGGGTCCCTAGGGGAGCACAACCCACCAGGACGTGCCCCCCCTCCTGGCGCGCCCAGGTGGGTTGTGCCCACCTGGTGGCCCCGCTGACCCTATCTTCGACGCTATAAAATCCTATTTTCGGAGAAAAAAATCAAGGGGAAAGAATTATCGTGTTTCACGAGATGGAGCCGCCGCCACCTCCTGTTCTTCATCCGGAGGTCAGATCTGGAGTCTGTTTTGGGCTCCGAAGAGGGGAATCTTTGATCTTCATCATCACCAACCCTTCTCCATCGCCAATTCCATAATGCTTCCCACCGGGAGTGAGTAATTCCTTCGTGGGCTCGCTAGTAGGTGAGGGAGTTGGATGAGATTCATCATGTAATCGAGTTAGTTTTGTTAGGGCTTGATCCCTAGTATCCATTATGTTCTAAGATTGATGTTGCTATGACTTTGCCATGCTTAATGCTTGTCACTTTGGGCCCGGGTGCCATGATTTCAGATCTGAACCGTTTATGTTATTACCATTATATCTATGTTCTAGATCCGATCTTGCAAGTTATAGTCACCTATTACGTGTTATGATCCGTAAACCCCGGAGTGACAATAGTTGGGATACTTTCTGGTGATGACCGTTGAGGGAGTCATGGACTAAGGGGTCCTCAGGGCGACGGCCCATTGTGCATGGGCCGGACTGGTGGAGCCGTGTGGTGACCGGAGATCTGTGAAGCCGTGGTGTGCCCTCCAAGTCAAGGGTGGACGAGATCTCTTTCCCTCTTGTTGTAATCTATCTTTGGTAACCCTAACCCTATCGGTGTCTATATAAACCGAGGGTTGTAGTCATTAGGGGGAGAGCTATCTTCATCCCCCCGTAGCCTAGGGTTTAGCTCATACTGATCTCGAGGTAGATCTACTCTGTAAACAACGTTATACAATCAATACAATCAAGTAGGACGTAGGGTATTACCTCTTCGAGAGGGCCCAAACCTGGATAAACACTGTGTTCATTGTCCCTTGTTACCCATTGATCCTAGATCCACAGCTCGGGACCCCCTACCCCGAGGTCTGCCGGTTTTGACACCGACATTGGTGCTTTCATTGAGAGTTCTGCTGTTGGATCACTAGAAGGATCGATGGCTCGCTTAGTCCTTGGAGAGGACATCAGTTCCATGGATCTCTTCGTCCCTGGACAACTCTTCGCTTTTGGTAGCATCATATTGCACGCTGATTCGACCGGCCGTCTTGACCAGGTCAACAACTTCGCTCCTGAACACCGGATTTGATTCGGCAATCTGGAGTATGTTACTGATGCGCGGGGGGATTTGGTTTTCACCGGATTCACCACCCCCGCAGGCCTTGCCATGCCTGCTCTGGCGTACACCTCCGATCCGATCTGTGAATCGGCCCCAGTCCACCAAACGGCTTTGAGCCAGGAAGGACTCCCTGAGAGAGGGGACCTTACCCCACCATCAACCGAACTCACATCGGCGGAGGATTTATCCCCGGCCCTCGAGGCAGAACCAGAGGTCAGAAGCCAAGATTCGATCTCGGCCGAGCTCCTCCCCCACAACACCTTGCTGGCCTCGAGCTCGCACCCTGAGTCGGCGAATAGCGGCCAGGGGTCACCCCCGGCCCAAAATGACCCGACCTCAAACGTTGGCGTGGAAGGTGCACAGGAGGGTCAAAGCACACCCTCAGTTTCCGAGGACAATCTGGTGCCCCTCAAGGTTTCGGCCCCGAATCCTGAAGATAGGTCCGCCCGGGACCAAGGATCGGTTGAGTCACAGACCGACCTCCGCTTCGTCACCACAAAGTCTGGCCTAGAGCCCTCAAGTCCGGCAACCCTCGATATTTTGAACGAGGTGCTAGACCGAATTCAGAAAATGACTATCCAGGAGAACCTGCCCTCCGCCTTCAATCACCGACCCTTCGAGGCGTTCGACAGGGAATTTTGCACCCCACCCACCACCCATTTGGTAGGAACTATCAATGATTTAACCGATATGTTAGACTATATTTCGGAGAATGCCGAATACATGGACGAGGAGGACGTAACCGCGGCTAATGCTGAGGTCGGTCCCCCCGTCATGGGCCGCTGGTCGGCCACATCCACCTACGACATTTACATGGTGGACACCCCAAAGGACGGCAACGACACTCCTAAGCAGGACCGAGGCAAGCCCAGAGATGAGCCTCCCAAACACCAAAAACAGCGCCATCGATCAAAACCACGTGGAAGCCACGCAAGCAACATAGACTCAGCGAAGAACGGCACCGTAAATAATACGGATGACCTCGCCAGAGATGCAGCCAACGAGCATCATCAGGATGACCCCGCGGGGTAGGAGGATCTGCTCAATCCAGAAAGCCACGAAGACTCCAAGGATAGCAACTACCTCCCACTCTCTGAAGAGGAGGCCAGTCTCGGGGAGGATGATTTTATCGTCCCCGAAGAACCTCTGGAGCAAGAATGGTTCAAGCGGAGGCTTTTAGCCACCACCCATAGCCTAAAGAAGCAAAAAACGCAAAATCAAGGCTGAACAGGACACCCTCAATGACCGATGGACTAAAGTCCTAGCTGCCGAAGAGGGGTACGGCCGCTATCAACCAACCAGGAGTTATCCTAAATGAAGGCTATTGCCCCAATTCGATGACGAGGCTATAGAGCTAACACGCCCGACGTATACAAATGTCGAACAGCCAGACCGACCCCCTAGAGGGCGGGACAGGGAAGCTGACGAGGCCGAACATCCAACTGCCCCACCTCGCCGTCACGGCAAGGATCAGGTGCGGCCCACTTACGAGTACGACCTCCGCCATGACCTAGATGCTCATGGAGGCCATACCAGGTCCATCTACAGACACAAAGAGGATCTGCCCACATACCGGGAAGGATACTACAATCAGTTAAACTGAAATGATAGAGTCCGGGAGCAGCAGCAGAGTAGGAGGGCCGAAGACCTCCGTCGCAATGTAGCCCGAGTTCAGGGCGCCGCACACCCCCTGTGCTTCACAGAGAGGGTAATGCAACACCAATCCTCAGAAGGCTTCAAGCCTGTGAACATCGAATCATACGACGGAACCACAGATCCAGCCATATGGATAGAGGATTTCCTCTCCACATCCACATGGCGCAAGGAGACGACCTCCATGCCATTAAATATTTACCGCTCAAGCTTAAAGGCCTAGCTCGACACTGGCTGAACAGCCTTCCCAAAGACTCTATAGGTTGCTGGGAAGATCTTGAGGACGCTTTTCGAGCAAACTTCCAGGGCACCTATGTCCGGCCTTCGGATGCTGACGACTTAAATCGCATCACGCAACAACCCGAAGAATTTGCCCGACAATTTTGGAACCGATTCCTGACTAAGAAAAATCAGATCGTTGACTGTCTGGATGCCGAAGCCTTGGCTACCTTTAAGCATAGTGTCAAGGACGAATGGCTTGTACGGCAGCTCGGCCAAGACAAACCAAGAACTATGGCAGCCCTTACTTCCCTCATGACCCACTTTTGTGCGGGCGAAGACAGTTGGCTTGCTCGCAAGAACATCAACCCAGAAACACCTGGTACCTCCGAGGTTTGGGACGGAAATGGAAAGCCCCGACGCAACAAGAATAAACATCGCCACAATGACAGCGAGGGTGAGGATAAGGCAGTAAATGCCGGATTCTGAAACCAGAAGTCCGGAACCCGAAAGAAAGCCCCTAAAGGCAACAGTGATGGCCCGTCTAGGCTGGACACAATTCTAGACAGGCCTTGCCAGATCCATAGCACATCGGAGAAGCCCACCAACCACTCCAACCAAAATTGTTGGGTGATCAAACAGGCCGGCAAACTCACAGCCGAAGACCAGGGCAAAAGCCCAAGAAGCGAGGACGATGACGACCCCACAGGCTGAATAGTGGAGGCCAGAAACCCTTCCCTTCTGAGGTCAAGATGGTAAACATGATCTACGCAACCCACATACAGAAGAAGGAGAGGAAGCGAGCGCTATGGGACGTATACTCCATCGAGCCAGTAGCGCCGAAGTTCAATCCATGGTCAGCCTGCCTGATCGCGTTTGATCGCAGGGATCATCCCACCAGTATATGCCATGGAGGGTCCGCAGCCCTAGTGCTGGACCCCATCAACGATGGATTCCACCTCACTAGAGTCCTAATGGACGGAGGAAGCAGCCTCAATTTGATATACGAGGATACAGTGAAGAAAATGGGAATCGATCCATCAAGGATTAAACCCAGTAACACCACCTTCAAGGGAGTCATTCCGGGAGTGGATGCCCGCTGCACGGGCACCATGACACTCTAAGTGGTGTTCGGATCTCCGGATAATTTCCGAAGCGAGGACTTGATCTTTGATATTGCACCTTTTCGCAGTGGCTATCACGCACTCCTTGGCCGAACAGCGTTCGGTAAATTCAATGCCATTCCGCACTACGCGTACCTCAAGTTGAAAATGCCTGGTCCTTCAGGCGTCATAACTATCAACGGCAACACAGAATGCTCACTTCGAATCGAAGAGCACACTGTGGCCCTAGCGGCCGAAGACCACACCAGCCCATATAGGCCCGGATGCCGACCCACTATAAGGGCCGGCGACAACAGTAAACGGGTTCGAACCCATTCCCCATCATGGGAACCCGCATGCGTTCGCCGCAAATAGGGATACGCGTCCCATGGCACGCCCACATTCTTCACGCTCCACGTGCCTCGTCAGCACAACTTCCCACTCAAAATACCATTGGCAGCTGTGAGGCATACATTAATCCGAAGTACATGTTCGATTAAACTGAAGTTCAGAATTACCTCGTCTTCGGACGACCCGAGGACCAATTCCGGATACCCCCAAGTTTAAAGCTTCATCGGCAGGGTCCTCGCCCATCAAGGTCTCATCGAAGGTCCCAACCCCCACCTATCAGAAGCAAAGGCGCAGACATGCAGCAGGGCACAGTGAAGGCTTCAGCTCACGCATCAAGGCCCTGCGTCAACCTTTACTCTGTAAATTTTCTTTTTCTTTCTCTCTTGCAAGTACTGCCTTCGCAGTTTGAATTGTATGGTTAGCTGTCCTGAGCTTATGAGAAATAATAAAAATACCCTTTATGGTGTTCGGATATCTGCATCTTGCAATTTTTCTGTCCCTTTCTGATTCTCTCCTCGCTCTTCGAACAGCCCAGCATGAAAATATATTAATCAGTTATGAGTTTGATTTATACATCAGCTCAATATCTTTAAGTCCGGCACCGCTTCCCGCTAGGTGTCTGGCGTCTCGGATATTGCACTATATGCATCTGTTCCAAACTATGTCTTGGGTCAATAGTTGGGTTGCCCGGCTCCTGTGTTTGCCCATTATGTTCCACTTGTTCGGCTAAGAGGGCAAAGGGTGAACCCCTGCGATCATACTACTGGTTCGCCCGGTCAAGTACCTCAGGAGGAAAAAGCTGAAAATTGATCGTCATAGTAAGCGCGAACGGGTCTGCGATCCGATGACGAGGTTGGACTCTAAAAATCGTTGGCGATTTCGCCGTGTCACACGAAGGGTTTGTCTTAACACAAACCATGTGATTGGAAAGGGCAGGCTTCGACCCCCAAGTACATCACAAATACACCGGGGGCTAGTCCCTAGTCCCCACCGTCAAGCTCCTAAGGCTAAGTGAAAGCAGTAAAACCGAATAGTCTGATCGCCTGGTTTCATTCCCGCACTACCGCCTCCGGGTACCAAGACATTGGCTAAGGGTAACAGTGCGGAAACAAAACACCCTTCGTGATATTCACTTGGGGGCTGAAGCCGGCGACTGGTAGCTTTCAGAACTAAACATACGGCCACACAGGAGTCAAAATTTAATCACTAAGTTCGTCGGGCGCATAATAAAGCATAAATCCCACTTGGTGCAAGCTTGCTACATCTACTCAAGCATTACATTTTTCGAACACTGGCCCTCTATCACCCGTGCTCCGGTCATCACCTACACGAAGTACTGCTGGGGCCAGCAATGCTCCTTCCCCTGGGGCGGAGGACCAGTGGCCATCTCCATTGGATAAATCCTTGGCCAATGAACCATGGTCTTCGCAAACGCGAGCCTCGCCCCCTCAAGGCACGCCGACCGCTTCACGGCTTCAATCCGGAGCGGCGCCTCCCGCAGCCTTTGCACAAGGTCAAAGTAGGTGTCCGAAATGGGCTCGGCCGGCCACAGGCTGACACAGAGGTCCTTCAAGGCCAGCTCAGACGTTCGATGCATCTCTATCAGCTGCTTCATTTGATCGCTGAGGAGGGGAGGACGCTTGGAGTCCATAAACTGTGACCAAAAGAGCCGCTGCGTGGAATCCTCCTCGCGAGTGGCATAGTGCCTCGCCGCGGCCGCCGCATTCTTCGGGAGTTCAGTGAAGATGCCTGCGGAGCGCCAGACCCTCATCAGCAGGGCGAATCTGTTGCCTCTGAACACACTCTGCAATAAATATTTCTTACCATTGGCAATTTGTGCGGCTTGCCAAAGCTCCTCCCGGACACCTCGGGCGTCACTCCTCGCCTCCTGGAGCTCTTTCTCTGCCTTGGACAGACAGGAGGATTGCTCCTCCCGCCCCTTCTCAAGGGCCTCAAGCTTCTTTGCGGCATCCTGGAGCTCCCCTTGGACCTCGGTTACCCGAGATTCATGTTGCTTAGCAACACGCTTGGCCTGCTCAAGCTCGGACACCGCCCTCTCAGCGGCTGTCCTCTTCTCGGCCGCCTCGGCCTCAGCTTTCTTAAGGGCCTCCTTTAAGCCCTCGACCTCGGTGGCAGCAGCTGCAAGATCATCAAGATAAAGGATCAGTCAATGGTCTAGCCAGTCCCTATTTGGCAAATACACATCTTTTTACATAGCTTACCTTGCGCCTCGTCAAGCCGTTTGTTGACAAGGTCCAGCTCTTGATCGGAAAGCTTGAGCTTCCGATCCATCTCCTCTAACGCCGCGGCATTAGTAGCCGCGGCCACGGAAGATGCCTGTGTTAGCATCAGAAATGTCGACATTGTTAACCGACCTACCAAATTTGATCCTCTACAGGTCTCTTCGAAGATCCTGGCAGAGTCTCAGGGGCTGCTATGTATGCGGCCTACTTAAACTAAGAACTATAACCGCATTATGAGGAAGGATCATTACTTGACTTACCTCAAAGACTGTTAGAAGGCCTTGGACATCATCATTCAGTCCGGATTGGATGGATCGAACACTCTGCATAACCGCACCCATAAGGGTGTGGTGCCCTTCAACGATGACGGAGTTGCTCACCAACTCCTCCAGCGTGTCCGGCCAGCCCACCACCGCCCGTGCGGAGGTGTTCGGCGCT
This sequence comes from Thinopyrum elongatum, assembly GCA_011799875.1. Lineage (NCBI taxonomy): Eukaryota > Viridiplantae > Streptophyta > Magnoliopsida > Poales > Poaceae > Thinopyrum > Thinopyrum elongatum. Next base: position 463,288,198 of record CM022301.1, on the reverse strand, counting down.
GGTGTTGGCTCCCCGGCCCCCTCCCCGCTGGGAGGAATCTGTGCCGTCGAGGGCCTCAGAGGCTCGGGAGCGGTCGACGAAGGGGGTTCGGATGGCCCGGACTCTTTTCCCTCGTCCGCCAGGAGGGACGCTCCCTCCTGGTCTTCGGTGACCGAGGTGTTGGCCTCGGCCATTACGGCATCTACCTCCCCCTCCGTGTTCAGAGGAGGAGGAGTTCTTTGGGACCACACCTCCTCAGCCTCTTTGGGGACCAAAGGAGGCGCAAAGTGCTCCATAGACCCACTGTCCGCCAGCTCGGCGGGTGGAGATGTCCCTTCCGAGATTTGCTCGGTGGGGCACTCATGCGGGGGACTGCAGTTCAGAGGGGTTAACCTTCAACTAAAACAAACTACTGAAAGCATAATAGTTGAAAATACAGACACCTTACCTGCTGGCAGGGGGCTTGACTCTGGATCCCTTCTTCGGGAGCTCCTCGGATGCCTCGGACTTCTCATCATCCAAGCTATCAGGTATAACCAGCTTAGGCCGGTGTCATCTCTTTGGGGCCGGGGAAGGTTGGACCTCGTCGATGTCCTCGGACGCCGGCCTCTTTTTGGAGTGCGAAGAGGCACTCTCCTCTTCGTCCTCCTCCTCCTCGCCCCCATCCTGTACGGATGAGGCCACAACATCTCCGGACCGGTTGCCAGAACAGATCCTGCGGTGGAGGCCCTCCCTGGCCTCTGGTGCCTCTTGCTTCTTGCCCTTCTTAGCGGGCGCCTTGTAGGGCACCACGACCGGCATCTTCTCCAGCTGCTCTGATCAGGGCCCCTCCGGCAGCGGCGCCGGGTCGCTGATCTTCTTGGCCTTGGCGAGCCAGCCCTGCAGAATCCACATAACCAGGTTAGATTGAATCTCACGTAATGTGAATATCTGAATACTCTTCGAAGAGACATGCCACTCACCTCCCTTGGGGGATTCGCGGTGTCAAGACCGATGTCCTTCCCCTCGGTCGACCACTCCTTCTGGGGCTGGAATAGTTGGCCCCATATCTTGTCAAGAGTCGTGCCGAAGAGGTGCCGCACCGTGGCCGGATCCTAGGGCTCATGCTCCCACATGGGCTTGGCCCTCTCTTGGCAAGGGAGGAGCCCGCGGTGGAGCATGATCTAGAACACGTCAACCAGCTTCGCGCCGGTTTCTATTACGTTGTCGACGCGCTTCTGCAGTGCTTTGGCGTCGGCAACACATCCCCAGTCCGGACTCTTGGTGGTCCAGGAGGCCAATTTGGTGGGGGGTCCGGACCGGAAGGCGGGGGGCGCTCCCCATGCGGCCTCCCTCGGCTCGGTGATATAGAACCACTCCTTCTGCCACATTCGGACGGTGTCGACGAAGTGGCCGTCCGGCCACTCAACCCATGTCAGCTTGCTGATCATGGCCCCTCCGCAGTCCGCGTGCTTGCCGCCGACCACCTTGGGCTTCATGTTGAACACCTTCAGCCATAAGCCGAAGTGCGGCTGGACCCGGAGGAGTGCTTCACAGACGACGATTAAGGTCGAAATGTGGAGGAGGGAGTTGGGGCTAGATCATGGAAATCTAGCCCATAGTAAAACATTAGCCCCCGCACAAAGGGGTGCAATGGAAATCCAAGCCCCCTAAGGAAATGGGGGAGAAAAACTACCCTTTCGCCCGGCTCGGGCGTAGGGATGATCTGGCCCTCTTCGGGGGCTCTATGGGAGACGTTGGCCGGCAAGTAATCGGCCTCCTTCAGCTTTAGTATATCCTTGTTGGTGACGGAGGAGGCCTCCCACTTCCCATTGGCGCCGGATCCGGCCATGGTCGAAGGAGGTAAAGTGGGATTGGCTATGGAAGCAGGGAGAAAGGGCACTGGAGCTCTGAAGGATCGCGAGTGCGGAAGGTAGGAGAAGGTGTGGGATGAAGACTGTAGCACCCCCCCTTTTATAGACTGTGGGCAGGCCAGAGATCCCTTTTTTCACACTGTTGGCCTCTCCACTTCCCGATATCTCCGCAACGTTATGAGCGGGGAGGGGAATCGAGATCATTAACCATATCCCCTGAAAAGCGGGACACGATCTCCACCTTGAAGGGACGTGTCAAGCATGGCGTCAGCCTCGAGCCGTGCTTCGTGAAATGGTAACTGCTTGGCGTTATGGCCGGAAGTGACTCTTCGTTAAAGGAGAAAAAGTTGTCAGATAAAGGCACTATTTGCGCTTGAGCGATATTTTTATTACTACCTTCGGTGTTAAGTAAAACAGCCGTTTCAGACTCCGAACATCACTTGGTACCGAACAGGGGGGAGACTTGTTGAGGAACTCGCCCCGCAAATCGAATACTGGTCGGAATGGATACCGGATACAAGTCTCGGTGTTGGAGGCAAGTTCGGGGGCTACTGAGGGAGTCATGGACTAAGGGGTCCTCGGGCGACGGCCCATTGTGCATGGGCCGGACTGGTAGAGCCGTGTGGTGACCGGAGACCTGTGAAGCCGTGGTGTGCCCTCCAAGTCAAGGGTGGACGAGATCTCTTTCCCTCTTGTTGTAATCTATCTTTGGTAACCCTAACCCTATCGGTGTCTATATAAACCGAGGGTTGTAGTCATTAGGGGGAGAGCTATCTTCATCCCCCTGTAGCCTAGGGTTTAGCTCATACTGATCTCGAGGTAGATCTAGTCTCTAAACCACATTATACAATCAATACAATCAAGCAGGACGTAGGGTATTACCTCTTTGAGAGGGCCCGAACCTGGGTAAACACTGTGTTCGTCGTCCCTTGTTACCCATCGATCCAAGATCCACAGCTCGGGACCCCCTACACTACAAAAAAAATACACTTCCGTGATGATACGTGTTTGTCACAGTAGGTCACGTTTTCTGTCATGCATGTACATCCATGAAGATTTTATGACAGAATCAAGATAGTCATACCTATGCTGTCGTAGAAGTGTTCCATGACATTACCAAAATTATCATCACGGAAGTGTCCACTTCCATGACGATAAATCACGCGTCATAGAATTGCTTTCGTCAAGGGTAACTGACATGTGGCATCCACCGTAACGGGTCGCCATTAAGCTATCGTGTTCCGGTTTGGATCCAATAACCCGTTAACAACCCCGACCAATGGGGATTTTCCATGTGTAAAATTCTCATTCGCCGGAGGGTCCACGTGTCGGCTCAGCGTTGGGGCAGATGTCATCCACTCATAGTACGGGAGGCGCCTATGATACGTCGGCATGTGGCAAGGCCCAACAGTTGCCCATTCTGGTGAAAAAGGCCAGCCCAGTAAAAATTAGCAGGCCGGCCCATATAAGGCCTACTTGTGTCAGGTCCATTTAAGCCCATGGCCCATACGAGATGTGCCAATTCGGCCCGTCAATAGCCCTCTAACGATTTGACACCATTGTAGCCCATCGTCAGTTCAAGCCCGTTAACAGCCCGCTATATATTTGGGCTCAATATCGGCCCAATGTGGTTTCGGCCTGTTAACGGCCCATTCAATGGATGGGCCAATTTTCAGGATGTACGTCTTTCGGCCTTTTAGCGACCCATTTAAGTGTTGGGCCAATTTCCGGCCCGATGTGTCTTTCAGCCTGTTGACGGCCCATAAATGAGTTGGGCCATTTGCAGTCAGACCTGAGTTTTGGCCTTTTAACGGCCCATGCTCTTCATGGTCCAATACCAGCCCGGTTTCTCTTTCGGCCTGCTAAAGGCCCACAACACAATTGGGCCATATACAGTACGACCTGACTTTCGGCCTCTTAGCGGCCCATGCTCTTCATGGTCTAGTACGAGCCCACTGTCTCTTTCGGCCTGCTAAAGGCCCACAGTATAGTTGGGCCATATGTAGCCCAACCTTAGTATCGGCCTGTTAATGGCCCGTGAAATCAAATGGGCCCACCTGTTGCCCGCTTTGATGTCAGCCTGTTAACGACCCGGGAGGTAACAGGGCCGAGCATTAACTTTCGGCCTGGTAACAGCCCATTAACTTAATGGGCAGACTAAAGTTCGAACATGTCTGTAGGCCCAATTAGATAATTTGAGCCCGTTACGACGAGCAATTATGAACAGGACCAAAACCGATCAATCAAAGGCCTATGAGAATTTTGGCCCCTGCGAGCCCATTAAGGGCAGTGGGCTGCTTCCTTCATATAGGGCCCACGACTGTTCGTGCTAACTAATAATTTCACTACTTTTTTAGCTTCCTAGTGACCAGTTAGCTGGAATGCCAGGCGCGCTAAGCAAAGGTACGGCATACAGGGAAAAACGTTGCACATCCAGCATATATTACAGGAAATTACATCCACTGGGTAATCAAAGATTTATGCCAGTGCAAATAAATGAACAGAACCTAACGATCTACAACGTCACAATCTGCAACCTCAGCGCGGATGACGCCCATAAGCATGTGGGCAAGTTCTTCCTACTTTGCTACACAGTCTCTGAAACCATTGATCAGTTGTTGTTGCGCAAGAATGTGCACCTCTGATTGCTCCACCATTTCCATCATTGCTTCAGCCAGTAATTGGTTCACAAACATACATTTTTTCCGTTGCATTCGAGACAGAGGAAACTGAACAGATTTAGATGGCGATTTTGGCAGGCTTGTATTATTGATAGTGGAGAGTGTCTCGACCAATGCATCATAACATAAATTAGGAGGGGAACCGAACAGATTAATCAAGAGTTATTGCCATATTACCTGGCCTAGATTTATTGGAAAGAAACAATGGGGTTGCCTTGCTGTTTTCAAAGTTTGTCTTCTTATCTTCAGCAGCCTGCACCAAATTAACACACTAGCATTGCTATCATTGGCCAGGTCAGATAATAGGAAAGCAACATTGACACAACGAACGTTTGGGCAACCAGACCACACCAGCCTACACCAAATTAACACAATATGGCACAGCTATCATCAGCCAGGTAAGGTAATACGAAAGCAACATTGACACAATGAATGAATGGGCAACCAGAGCAGCACTACAATTCAGTAATGTGCATGATATGAGATAGTACACTCATGCAGCTCAGTATGCAAAACTACCAGGCAGTTTTCCATACAAAAATCAACATTGTCGCCTTTAATTATACATTTTGCTACAACTAAATTTAGATCAGATAAAGGTTGGATTCACGCCAATTAACAAAATACATGCTGATGTAAAAATATAGTGATATACAACAGGTACTTACATCAGCATTGGAGCACAGAGAATTCCCGCAAGATACTTTCCTCGAATACGATCCTAGTGCAGAAAATCTTCTATCATTTAAGCTTATATTCTAAAAGAGAGATGGGTAAGAAACATGTAGAAAATATGATCAGAATGCTATAAAATTTCATGATGCGAGGATACGCACACGCTTCTTAGAATGGAGTTGACATATTTTTGCTGGACTGGAGCAGACTAGTTCTTTGGCCACTGGAATCTGCTTATTATCAATAGGAGTTGGGTTTCTCTGTGCTGGAGCAGTATCTATGAAAACTGGAGTTGGTTTACTATCTCCTGGTGTTTGGATCTTTTGCAAAGACCTTGTTTGTAACCCTTCATATTCTAACATAGCCGTCTTCCCCTTGCATGCCTTATATAGAAGAATGGTGCTTCAATTATAAAACATGCTACAGCAGAGAGATGGAATAGGTACCGAAGAATAGAAAGGCATGACATATTGACATGTATTCCCTCCATCTGGAAATAAATGGATGGGTCTAGGCGTATTTCAGTTCAAGATACATCCATTTTTATCCATTTCTGCGACATGTAATCCGGACGGAGGGAGTATGATGTAAGAGCTAGGGATACGACAGGACAACAGTGTAAAAAAACACTAGTTGAATGTAAAACTGTATGCTAGCAGAATACATACAGAAAAACACTAAGGCAACATATGCGTGTATGATTGGGAAACTAAGATGGCATTGCAACAAACCACTAGAACAACACTTCAATGTAAAAAAAATGGTATGGTAGACAGATGAAGTACATACTGATGAATAACAATGCATAAGATATTCAGAAGCATGATGTCCAAACCAAGCAGATGGCATTGCGATAGAGTAGAATGACAGTACTTGAATTTGAAAACATGTTATCATGAATGGAATAGGTACTGAAAAACAGGAAGGCATGGCATATTTACATGCATGATCAGCAGGCTAAGCACATGGCATTGCAACAGAGTAGATGCACTCCAGGACATTATATGCATGATGTACCCACATCACGGGCCAAGTTAGAGCAAGGACCTTGTGGGGTGAATAGGATTCATCATCTTTCTGCAAGTCTTCTGAAGAACTGCCTTTACATGTTCCATCATATTGGGTATCATTGACGTCAAGTTTGTTGGCCGTTACATTGCTCCGTGAGGTTCTTGTGGATAAATCAGTGTGTGCAATTATATCTGACATGCATGGAAGACAACTAGTAGTTAGATTTATGTAATGAGTGCCTATAGGAGATGACATAAATAGTAGGACTGGGCTTAACTAGCAGCAACAGGTCTCAAAAACTAAAGGGAGAACACAAATGAAAGCTACAGAATATGTATCGTTTGTACTCGAGATTAACTAGATGGCACACAAAAGTATTAAGAACAACATAGGTAATACTAGAAGTGGTATAATACTATAATCACCAGCCTGTGGGATAGCATTGGCTGATGGATGATAACTATGAAACAGCGTTACCTAAAGAACAAGTCTCTTAGTTGAACTATGTAACAGCGTTAACTCCTGAACAAGACCCGTAAGAGATCAGCATGAATATACAGTGAAATGTGATAATCTATTTTCCATGCTTAGATGAATAACAAAGCCATAAATGTTGCACACAAGTAAGATGAGGGTACAACCTATCTGGCCGCCATCCATAGGAGTGAGCATCATGTGCTGACTTGTCGATGGCCCTGCAGTTGTTGTGGCTGTCCATGTCGGGCACGCGCATTCGATGCAGGGAACTGTTGAGTGGGGACTATAGCTCCCTTCTGGTGTATGCTTCCCTTGTTGGAGCAGCTGCGGTGAGTCGGAAGACAGTGTGGCTGAACATGCAGAAAACACATAATGTTAAGAACGACACATATCTCTGATCTGAAGAAATACCCTAAGAGATCAATAGTAAGGTACGAGAGTGGTCACACGTCTGTTGACTAAAGACTAAATTGGGGTCACATGATTTTATTTTATTTTGGTACTGTCCGATCTACGCCAGATGGCTTGATGGCCGTCTTGTGCCTCCCGGGTGACACTGTTTAGAATCTTCCCCGAAGAGCCAGCGACCACCGGCAGAGCAGCCTGCCTTCGCCGTCCGTGGCCGCGAGGGCTCCGACCAAAACCCCGCTCCCCGCCCCATCGCACTACCATGGTTGCACCGCCCCCGGCCAATCCACAAAGACTCGCCGTCATCCAGATCCGGCGGCAGCAGTACCTTCAACCCACGCAACTCTAAGATAGCCATCTAAGCACTGCTTCCACGGCGAACTTGCGCCCCCGCACCCTTACGTTAGACACCAGCCAACCGGCAGCCTAGGAGCTCCGCCGCCTCGAGGGGTGTTGCTTCCCATTGGGAATCGATTAGCCCAGAATAAAAATTCAGACAACTGACGCCTAAATAAAGTGATTTGAGATGAGGGTACGACCTATCTTGCGGCCCGGTGAAGTAGGCAGCTCCAGCTGCCGAGTCGGTGAGGCCGGCGCGGTTGTGGTGGCTACCGGCGGTAGGAAAGCACAGATGTCGCGACGGTCGACGGCTACGGGGAAGCAGCGCCAGGGCCCTGGACGCATCCGAAGTTGGAGCTGCTCTGGCGCCGTGCACAACGGCGGGGGTGAATCGGCTCCGGTACGGTTCACGCGGCCGTCGTCGAGGCAGCTCCGGCAACACGGAGTAAGAGGGACATGGCCCAGTGCACGACGGCAAATGGACAGCGTCTCTGGCATTGGGGAGGAGGGCGGCGGCGAATTTGGTGCGGTGGGGGGCGCCATGGAGGAGGGGCTGAGGTTTCGCGGCTGAGGAGAAGGGAGCTTCCGGGGAGAAGGTGATTTGGCACCCACGAGGTATGAATGGGGAATTGGGAGGGGGAACCATGTCTTACGGACGCATTTGTCTGAAATGTGGGGGGAGTTACAGTTCTACCCCTACCTTTAGGCTTCTGGGCTTGGGTCAGTGTACTGAGGGTCGGGGATAGTAGAGTAACTTTGCTTCTCCCAAATAGTGGGCGCGAGCGATTTCGGGCGAGGAGGGCGTGTTTTGAAATAGTGGGCGTGAGCTATTTCGGGCGAGGAGGGCGTGTTTTGAAATAGTCGGCGCGAGCGATTTCGAGCGAGGGGAGGGTGTTTTGCCGCCCATGGTTTATGAATTATTCGGCACATGTCATTTCGGCCGAGGAGAAGGCGTGCTTGGATGAAGTTACGAACCTACCCTCGATGTACAACGGGCCAATTGATGTGTGTCCCACATAGGCCGGTAATTTCGCGTCTCCCGTTTATTTGCTCGGGCGAATTCCACCGAGCAGAGGGTGTTTAGCGGTTTGTTCAAATTTTGGGAGAACGAGCATCCACATCTACCTTACCAAGTCGATTCGAATCAAATTTTGAAATATTAGCTTGCCACTTCTTTTTTAGATGGAGAGATGATGCTCGGGACTAATGTGTTTTTACATGCTCGTTGCTAACGATTTACTATATGACAAATAGTTGACCCACTCAAAAACGGGAATCAAACCCAAAATGAAATATCTCGATTCAATGAAATAGCTCGTTCACCAGGTCAAAATAGTGAACTAAATCCAAAATTGAACACCTCAATCGAGTAGCATGTTGTACAGTACTATAGTACTCCATGAACATGTTGAAAGTCAAATTAATGAACTTGTTTGATACGCATATCTCCGTTCATGTGTGGACTGCAAACAACATTTTCTCCAATTTAAATATTTGAATGCAAGTTTATATCGAAACATGGTTTATATCAGCCTTTGATGCATAAAACGCGACCTCCCCCTCTCCCGGACTCCTGCTCTCTCTCTCTCGCCGACAATCTTCAATTCTATCGCACGCATCCAAACACAAACCTTGTTGGTCCCTCTCCCTCTCTCTCTATCTCTCTCTCTTTCTGTGTGTGTGTGGGGGGGTCTTTCTAGTTCGCATGCACACTCCATGTATAGGTCTCTCTCGCACACTATGTATGATTCTCTAGTCCAAGCTAAATATCTTGGGTGCACTCATCGTACGCACACAAATTCCTTGGCTCATTGCCCGTAACTCTCTCACGCACCACTCTGCCATCTCGGAGCTCTTCCCTCACTCTCTCAAACTCTCCATCTCCCTGGGTCACACATACACATGCATATCTCACTCGCACTCGATAGACCCATCTAAAACTCTATCTCTTTCCCTTGTTCTCTCTCCATCTCACACACACACACACAATCTCACGCCTAGCCAAGTATGATGGTCTCTCACTCAATTGTAGGCACACACAGTCCCCCCTATATGTATGTGACTAGCTAATTCTTAGTCTCCATCACAAACATGTGCATGGTCTATCTCGATTTCTCTTGGGGCATCTTTCTATCGCACACGCACCACGTCCCCCGATCTCCCACCCATATAGTCCCCTCACGATCTCGAGGGGATCTCTCTATCACAAACACACCCTCTCTCCCTCCCCATGCGTCCCTCTTCTCCATGCGTCCCTCTCGACCTTTGTTCCTTCTTGGCCAGACCTCTATTGGACATGTGCTATAGGGGTGTCTCTCTCCATTGCAAATAATCATGCACTAGCTATCTTCGTGTATCTCCTCACCTCGCTTTTCTATCTCGGAGATGCATGCGTGATATGTTTGCATAAGAAACAAACACACACTCTCTCTCTAATTTATAGTTTGTTGTCCCTTTCTCTTTCACACACATACTCTTTTTGCACACTCACTCATTATCCTTCACACGTACTTGATCTCTCTCGACTTAGACACTCTATTCGGTCCATAGCATATAGATTTATTGAAAAGTCAAGCATCGCAAAGTTTGACCATGTACGTGGAGAAAAACATTTACATCTAGAACGGCAAACATATATCATTAGGTTCATCATGAGATGTAGTTTCATATGATGTATCTTTGGTATTGTACATATAAATAATATTTGCGTAAACCTGGTCAAAGTTTCCAAAGTTCGACTTCTAAAAAATTTATATGCACTGCATTATCGAGCAGATGGAATATCTCTTTCCGCCTCTCAGCTATCTGACGCACCACTCAACCGTATCGGGGCTCCTCTATCTCTCTCAAACTTTATATCTCCCTGGTTCACACATAGACATATCTCTCTCGCGCTACATAGACCCATCTAACACTCTCCACCCTTGTTCTCTCTCTATGTGACACGCACCCCCTAAGTACCATAATCCCTCACTCCATCATAGGCGCACGCACTCCCCCCTAAGTATGACTATCTCTCACTAGCCATCAGGAACACACGTATTGTCTCCTTCCATCCATACGTCTATCTCGATATCTCTCGGGGTATCTTCTATCGCGCACACACCTTTTCACTCGATCTCCCACCCATGTAGTCCCATCACGATCTCCAGGGGATCTCTCTATCACAAACATACACTCTCTCCTTCCCATGTCTGCATTTTCTCCATACGTCTCTCTCGACCTCTCTCCCTTGTTTGTCAGACCTCTCTTGGCCACGTGCTAGGGGTCTTTCTCTCTCGATTGCAAACAACCACACACTATCTCCTCACCTCGCTTCCACTGTCAAAGATGCATGTGTGATATGTTTGCATAAGACACACACGCTTTTTCTCTACTTTTATCGTGTGTTGTCCATGTCTCTTTCACACACGCACACACACTTTTTTCAATCACTCTTTCTATTTCACACACACACACACTCTCTCTCTCTAGTTAGGTACTCTCTCACGTCCATAAGCATATGGATGTTTTGAAAAGTCAAACCTCAGAAAAGTTTGACCAGGTATATGTGGAGAAAAACATTTACATCTGGAACGATCATTAGATTCAACACAACATGTACTTACTTCATACTATCATTTATCTTTGGTATTGTAGATATAAGTAATTTCTTTATAAACTTGGTCAAAGTTTCAAAAGTTTGACTTTAAAAAAAATGTAGGCACTACATTATCGAACGGAGGGAGTAGCTCTTTCTCTCTCTCTCTCTCTACTATCTCTCACGGGCCTCCCCTCTCACTCGAACTCTCTATACCGAGGGATTATACGGTCACCGTGTCAGCGTATAGCTTCGTATATTGTTTAGTTGGCCGGTCAACCAGTCCACATGCTGCCTTGTCAGCTCGTGTTCTCTATCTTCGTGTGCTGGCCCATGTGGCAGTGGGTGAAAATAAGTAAACTAGAGGCCCATCTGACACATGGTGCAGTAAACAAAGTTGAAACCACTCGGGTAGCACCCCGCATGCTAGTAAATTGAGGGCACACTTCTTCCGCGTGAAGGACACACTCGCGCACCCTTCACCACTGCGCGGCGGCATGCACAGAAGGACGCACTCACGCACACCCAGCACACGTGTACACCGGCGTCGCCGCCGGCTGAGATGGACGGCAAGGCAGCCAACAAGCGGAGGCGGCTCAAGCCAAAACCACATCCAGTGAGCCTGGACTTCATCAGCAGCCTCCCTGACGACATGCTGCTCGTCATCAGCGGCCTCCTCCCCACCAAATCTGCCGTGCGGACCACCCTGCTCTCCCGGCGGTGGCGCCCCCTCTGGCGCCGCGTCCCCCTCAACCTCACCGTCGACAGCTGCCTCTGCGACGGGGATTGCAAATGCATGGCCGCAGTCTCCAAGATCCTTTCATCGCACCCTGGGCCAGCCAGACGCCTTGACATCCGCATGTTCAGTACCAACTGCAAGGTCCAAGCCAAGTTCGACGAATGGCTCTTATCCCCCGCCCTAGATCAACTCGAGGAGCTCAGGTTTGAAGCTGGACAATGTCGCTCTCTGCCACCGTCCATGCTCCGCCTCACACCAACGCTGCACCGCGACAGCTTCAGCTCCTGCTATTTTGCCCAGATTATTACCGCGCCCGCCCTTCTTCTCCCTCAACTCAAGCAGCTCAACCTCTTCGACGTTGGCATCTCGAAGAAGGCTATGGAGCACCTGCTCCGCAGCTGTACTGCGCTCGAGTGCCTTCGTATTCAGCAGATCCACGGGTTCATTAGCCTCCACATCGCCTCGATGAATCTCCAATGGATTTATGTGTCTTGCTGGCCCCGCAACAAGACATCAATTGGGAAGAGATCACTCCAGCTGTTCCACGTAATGGTCATTGAGAATGCGCCTTTCCTTGAGAGATTGCTTGTATCTGATCTAGAAGGTCCAACAAAAATCAAGGTCATTGACGCGCCGAAATTGACAGTGTTGGTGTACTCATCTGCAAAATTCTCCGAACTCTTTATTGGATCCGTAATCATTCAGGTACAACACTCATCTTCTTCTCCGTCTTCTTGAAATTCACATTTTTAAATTTCTTCTTGATGTATTTATGACTGTCATCCAGAAAATGATTCCCACAAGCTTGACCCAGTCTATGCGCACAGTGAAGATCTTGGCAATAAAATCTATCGGCTCCAATCTGGATCAAGTTGTTGGATTCCTTACATGCTTTCCGTGCACGGAGAAGCTACTCATCGAGGTGAAACTTCTTTCCTATTAGTAAACGGTAATCACAACATAGCTCAATTTTTTCGTAATTTTCCCAAATTACGATGACAAGTGTAGTGTTCAAAACTGCATCTACGCACTGCACTGAAAGAAATGTTTTTAGTATTTTTTCTCACGTGATCACCTGCATTGTTTTTTTGTTGTACTACTAGTAGCCTAGGCTAGTCATAGTGGCAAGTAACTTAGACTAGTAACTCTATGGTTACCCTAAGAGCAAGTACTACCTCCGTCCTGGTTTACTCTTCCTATTTTGTAGTATCAAAATTTGACCATAGATTTTACTCACAAAATGTTAATGCACGTCACTAAAAATTATATCGTTGGATTCGTATTTGAACATAATTTCAAATGGTATAATTTTTGGTGACATGCATTGGCATTTTCTTAGGTAAATCTATGGTCAAAATTTTACACTAAATACGAGGTAGTACAAAAGTGGGCTATAACGGCCCTCCACTATGTAGGCCAAAACACGTGCCAAATTCACTTGTGATGCATTTGGCATCGATGCCCCTCCATTGCTCACCTGGTGCCCCAATCTGGATCACCTACTTTGCTCCGGTGCCAAATTAACTCACGCAATGAAAAAACACTTGCGTGGGAGAGGGAGAGGACTGAGGCAATAAAAAAACACTTGTTTGGGAGAGTGAGAGGCTGGTGTAGTTGGTTTGATTGATTTGTTTATACATGTGGGTCTGTGTGCACAGCGGTGCCAACTCTCTCACATCGCTAGAGCGGTGCCAAAATCTTTTGATTTGACATCGATGCGTATTATGTGGCATACTTTTGAGAAATATGGCATCGGCCACATAGTGGAAGGCAACAAATGCCCAAGCTCTTCACGTGCTCCTAGGTAAATGAGAGGAAAGAGAAAGAGAGCGAGAGAGTGAAAAAATATCACTAGCCAGCCAACCCTATCGTATGAGCGAATGATATTGGTACCTCTTGATGACACGGCAATCTTATATAGCCAGCTGCTCTAATATGTTCTCTTCTTTTGCAGATAAAAAAAGACCCGAAAGTGAAAAATGTGCTGCACTATAACAATCTCATCGAATGCCTTGATCTCCATCTTACAGATATTGATTTGATCGACTACCGAGGCAGCACATCTGAGATTAAATTCGCCAGGTTCTTTGTTCTGGAGGCAAGTTTGCTCAAGGTAATGAGCTTTGGCGTTCTCTGGCGCAACAATGAATGGTGTGCTGATCACCGCAAGCATCTAAGCCTAAATGACAAAGTCTCCGCAGAAGCTGAATTTGTTTTTGAAACATCAAGTTGCCAGAGACTCAAAAATTTATTTTCCCATTAGTGACTTGTCAGGGCGGTGGATTTTAGTTTGTACGATAATGCTGCATCCACCTAAAGTAACGAAAGTTCTTACGTAAACTTCCTAGTAATTCCCTCTTCGTAGGTGCAGCATTACTCCTAACATTTGTAATATCAGTTTGAAACTTGTAATATTTCCGTGTCCTATTCCTGCTTTTTCAAAATCCTGCGAATCAAAGAGGTCCTAAGTTGGTGATGATGGTGTGCCTGCCATCTTTCACCAATAGCCGTCGGATCTAGATCTGACGCATACAAAGCAAACTTCTGCAGTTTTGCAAAAACATGCCCGCACTTGTTCCCTATTTACAAACAACTCCTTGTCTCTCACAATCAGCCTTATCTCCTCCCCACCACATCTAGAAGGCCATGGAAAAATCTGGCACGATGGCCGCTGCCGGCGCCGTCCACCCCCAATCTTAGTGTCCCGTGCAATGCACGGGCATCTTAATCGTACTCCATATAAGAAAAGAGTAGAGATACTCATGGCAACGCACGGGAAATTATGTCGAACACAGCTAGTTGTAAGCAGGCTAGCTCTATAGCCATGATGATAGTGACTGCACACGGTGAGGCTAACTTTGGTATGCCGAACACGGCGCCTACACTCAGGTGTCATCTCCGGCGCAGGGTCTTGTCACTTCACTGTGAGGAGTAATTTGACCAACGGGTAGTACAGTACTAGTACTACATTGTAGTACTACTACTAGTCGAGCACCACCGTCTGGATTTAGTAGTACTACCACGTCCGTCTGGATTTAGTATTTGACTAGCAATATCTAGTAATGCATGTCACAAAAAATATACTACTCCCTCTGTAAATAAATACATGGAGTATTGTTTTATTCGTTTTTGAATGTAGTTCCCGATGATATTATACACTCTCCCTTCCGGTAGATGGCTCAAATCTGAAGTCTCATCAATCAGACTACTATTGTACTCACCGAGCGCTCAGCTTGGTAAGCTACCAACAAAAAATTGCAATCAAAGACTACTATTGTACTCCCTCCGTACTGGTGCATTAGTCATGTTACGAAAACCAAATAATCCCAAAACTTTTAGGCGCGGTGCATTAACTACCCACCTCGTTCCCTGTTTTTTGCCACGAAAAAAGAAATCACCCAATAGGAGACGTGGGGTGCGTATGCATTCAATGACTTGAGACTACTTAGCACAACATTTTTGGTTACATGCATTAACATTTTATTAGTTAAATCAAAGGTCAAAACATGGCGCAAAATGCAAAGGGGACCAATAAACCAGTAAACATCAAAGTTCTCTTATTTTGCCCCAACTAGAGGTCCGGTGAGATGGCTATACTGCACCGGCACGGAGGGGGACGCAGCTTCATTGACTTACTACACCTGCCTTTGGGTGTATGACAGGTGGGCCCAATAGGTGGTTGGCCCACCTGTCATACAGCCAAAGGGAGGTGCAGTTAAGGCACCGGAGCTCAGTCCCACGGAGGGAGGGCTGAGGAGTAGATGGCCAACACACACGTGAATGCAACGCAGTCTGCACTTCTCATATAAAGGCTCCCCGCCAGTCCAATCTACGAAATCCTACGCACCTACGCACCCTAACCAAGGGCAAGAGTGATCACTCCAATCGCAAGATCAGTTGACTAGAAGCTAGACCCATGGAGGCGATGAGCGCGAGCATCAGCCGGCTGTGCCAGATGGTCCACGACGCCGGCCTGCGGCCCGGCACTGAGGAACATCTCCAGGTTGTGCTTGAGGCCGCCAGGACGAGAGGCCGCTTGGACGACATCTTCATCTCCTTGTTCGACGAGGTCCTCGTTGGCTTCCTCGACAAGTTCATCATCGTCAAGAAGCTCGCAGACGACCTTAACATAAGCCTCCAGCCCACGCGCCCAGGCTCTGCGATGCCCGCCACCCTCAACGGCCTCTATGGTGACAACCTCTTCGACGCACTGGTGGCCCTGCGACTGCCCGCCGTCGCGCCGGAGAATGTCCACCTCGAGGTCGAGCTCGCCGCGCAACGCCTGGCGCAGCAAGACACCATCGACATAATCACCCACTTCTATGAGCAAATCATCCACAAGGACTACTACGTGCAAGAGGAGGACAATAGGACGCTGGCCTTCTTGGACCGCAGGGCAACCTTGGACGGCATTGTTCAGAAGCACGTTGTGCTCGCCGCCAACGCCGTTGCTCCTCACACGTCGGTTGGTGACCTGGCGCACCAGGGCGTGAGGATGTCGTTGATGGATCCGTATGTATCTTTATCTTTCCATCAAATCCATGTAGTAGTATATGGTACTACTAGTAATTATCTTACCTTTCGCATCAACTTCATAATTTTCGTACGTACTCAATGCATGAACCACGCCAGAACCAAACTTCTCATTACTCTAGGGAAAATCGTTATTTCTATCTAGCGGTCGTGCCATGGAGCAGAACCAAATTTTACAAGTTACAAGTTCAAAAGGAAAAGCCTGCCGTGTTCGTGTCGCACCCCCACACGGTTGGTCTGGCACGCCGCTCAAGGAGGAATGCGTGCTGTGTTGCATTTTCACTTACAAGTGGGACCGCAGTTGAGCAAACCGACTATCGGCAAACCCCCACCCCGCCCACCGCGCGATGGCTGAAAAAAAAGGAGGGAGAAGAGATGGCTGTAGCACGGACTCCAAGAAAATTGGTGTCCGATGGGACTCGTGTGGGTGGCGTGTGCCATACTGCTAGACGTGAATGCTAGTTATGTCCCATGCCACCCCACTATATTGAGGTGCTGGTTACGTAGAGCGAACACATTATCTCTCCAGGAGTACGGTACACCACTAGTACTACTCGGCCCTCCTCTCTCTCTTCTCAGCTAGCCAGCAGACGTGCGGAGCCCATCGTCTGTTTGCTCACATGCGGTCCCACATGTCAGCGAAAACGCAAGACGACCCACTGAACCTGCACATCTTTCACCTCGACGTGCTGGTGATGAAAAACAAATCCAATAAAGATCTTCGATGGCCGCTTTTGGAGTTACTCAAGAGTAAGATTCTATTTACAGTTTAACCCAAGATGCACATCACGTGGCTTCAACTAGCACTCCATTTTCTTGCATGACACGACCTGGATGCTGGATGTCCCACGTGTCGGCAAAAGGAGGAAGAACTCGACCAAATCTTCTCCACATTTAGACCGGAGGAGTAGGAAACACGGCAAGCCTTGTGCCTACATCATACTACGTACAAGCTCACCTCACGCTATCACCATATTTCTCGGCCTCCGTGCGACACCTAGCTCTAGTTGATCTAACTAGAACTAACTATTGTGCTAGCATACTCAAATATTAGGTTGGCTCTATGTGATGTGGCAACTTCATATAACCGGATGCTGGCTATACTACTACGGTACTCACACTCCAAGAAGTGAGTCGAAAACCATTCATAAATTGAGTTTATGACATGCACATGCAAATGTACCATTCATTACATACAACAAGTCATCAACACACAACGACAACGAGGATACATGTTGGATTATAGATTAGTTCCAACAAAACATTCTAGTAAATACTAAAGTTTTCATCACACAACAAATAACAAGCAATGAAATGAACTTCAGCTCAACCAATCCTCGGCGTTGGAAACGCTTGCTTTGAACCATAGGTAAGCCTCTGGGAAGGGCCAGCTATTGTCAATCTCGAGACCAATGCAGGACTGATCATCCAGGCTGAAGCGGCCTATATCAGGACGCATATTGTGATAGCCACGGTAGGGAACCATAGCAATGTCCGAGGTATAGATATAGTTACTTCTCATAAATGGTAGTAACATTGTGCCAACAGCAGCTGGATCGCCTTTCACCATCAGTGGATAGTTTAGTCCAAGGAAGAGCGAGTTTTCTCCAAGACTATCAATATTGAACCAGGGAGAAGGTGCTGGCGCTAGCACACTAGTATCCATCCCGAATACCCTGCAACGGATGTTTGAATAGGTCCGGAGAGTGTGACCATGGGAGACAACACCTGCTTCCTTAGTAACATCACCAATGCCCTATATACAGACAAGAAGAGGTGATCCATCGGAATAAGTTGCCAGGCGCCACTGAGTATGTAGGTCCTGCTCGTCTTCATGCTCGTGATCATCACCATCGTCATCTCCCCCTTGGTTATAGTAAAAATTTCCAAGTATCGGTGGGGGAATGTTGATAGGACCTTGGAAACAAAGAAGGTTAATTAGTACGGGGATACTAACTCACATGCATGGTGAATGAAACAATTATAATTACAGTGGAAGACAAACGTACCGAAACAATAAGGATCCCATACGAAAACAGTGCCAGAAGTGGTGGCAGCAAACACAAGACCCTCATATTGAATTGCATCACAGTACACATCTGTGTATAGAAACTGATTTTTGAGCAATATCCATCGAGTCAAAGTATGAAGGACGACAACAAGCTTGTTGAAGATAGCGACAACACAAGCATTCCTATAACCCCAAGAGCGGTTGGGAACTCGAAAAATTGCTATCTTCCGTAGACGGCAGTCACCATGATCGTATTTGAACGTACATAGAATACCGGTGTGCTCAACTTCAGGGCAGTCTGAGATTTTTGGAAGTGGAACCCGGTGACGAGTGTACACATTCACAAGTTCCCACTCGCAGTTGTACCCAATATAAACAACCCAATCTCCATTTGCGCCTGCCCAAGCCTTACCCTCAAGAGATGGCATCTTAACATCACACATATCATTATCAAGCGGCATCAACTTGCACAAGGCGAGGCTTCCGTCGTCCGCGCGCCAGCGAGCAGGGTCATGGCGAAGAAGATAGGGGAGATCAAACCGCTCGTGGACCCTTGGGTTCTTTGTAATGATGTTATTAGTTGAGTCAAGAATGGTCTTGAACGAACCTGCCATGCTAGCCGAGGTGATGACGTTGCACCGATCAATGAGTTCCTCCACCACGTCATCTTTCAGATCGGGGCAAGAATAACGGGGTCGTTTCCGGCCTGTTCCCTCCATGGAGAAGACGATCGAACAATGGCAGAAGGAAGGGTGAAGGCAAATGGAGGAGGAAGGAAGAGCGTGCGACGGCAGTTCTAAATCGAGAGGGAAAGGCGAAGAGGCGCCCGGGCCTACATAGATGTCCGGTCGGAAATTGTACAAAAGGACTCGTCGTCGTCTCACTGACATGTTGGAACGGGACCACATGTCAAGGAAACATGGTGTGTCATTTCTCGTGCAAAATGCGATCTGGCCGCGTTGGCCCGAGGTGCCGCATTATTTCTCGACTTTATTTTTTTAATGGCGTGCCATTCAGTTTTGAAGCACGACTAACTGGTACTGTATGCAGAGAAAATATAAACTACTCTACCACTACTCCACCTCTAGTACTCATATCAAAAAAGATATATAGGCTGGAGCTTCAGTGCTTTCTTGCTAAGGGCTGCCCACTTGCTTCTCACACTATCACCCTCTCTCCAGATCTAAAAAAGACGGCTTCTCTCTCCCTCCTCATCGGTGGTCACAGATCCGCCAGGGAAGAAAAGGACGTGCAGCGTTAACGCACTCGTCGTCGACGAGCGAGGTCACGCACTGACGACAAGGCCGTCCTCTCAGAGCTAGCGCCCGCGCGGGATGGCCTCCGTCCCCAAGCTCGCTTCTGTAGTGTGTGCGGAGGACGACGACCATGAGCGAAGCCACTTCCCGCTGACCCTAGGGTATGCTACCTCTTTTCGAACCATACCCTTGTTCTATTGCCCCATCTGCCACATCACTGCATGTGGATCTTTTTCCACTCCACCATCTTCCCAATTTGCTATCCTCTACTCTGCTGGTCACGCAGACGAAAACCTTAATTTGCACTATTAAAGAAAACCCTACTTCATGCAGACTAATCCATGTCTGGGTTGAATAAGGAAAGGAAGGGAGAAAGTACTGTCCAAGAGACTAGGCATCGAACCCGCATCTAGGTTGAAAAGGGGAAAATCAGTAGCTAAGGAACGAGTCTCGTGTCTCTTGGTTGAAAAAGGGTGAAAAAGGGTAGAAAGGCATGACAACGCAATAGAGAATGACCAGGTCGATCAGCTTGTTGTCCTCTCAAAGGAAAAAGGTGGCTAAAGAGAACAAAAATGGGACGTAATCCACATATGCTGCCTGGATATTTGTTGTTCTGGGCAACCATACCTCCCTCACTACTCTATGCGTCCGTGGAGGTACATCGTACTGGTGCGCCCACTGTCCGAATGGGCCTCCCATGCTCTTATTGCCACTTTTTTGTTGTGAGTATAACGCCAGCGGTAAAGTCAAGCAATGCTACTGCTAAAGTGATGCCACATTTAACTAATGTCGCACTCAGTCTAATGCCACCGATAAATTTAAGCAATGCCATTTAATGTCACTGGATTATTTCAGGGTTAGCTGTTGATTGTGGATGTATTAAAGATTTTTCAGCTAAGGCATTCTAATGCTGTTGCACAGCCAGTATACCAACGATGAAACTTGTTACTACCTTCAGATTTTTGCACTGTTAATGCTTATAGATTACATACCTCACTTTCATGAGATAAGTCAATTTTTTTTGTACAGTGTCACCAAAATGCCAAGGCGCTGATGTCATTTTATTTTGGTTAAACTGCACAAAAAATTATGAAGACAAGAAGAAAGGTCAAGAGTGGGCACCTCCTCCTCCGGCTGTTCTCTTGATTCGTTCGATCAAGTTTTTATGTTTGATCGATTATCAAGATTGGGATAGCAATTTTGAGGTCCCGTCGAGTTCGAAATGATATTTACCTTGAAGGTACATGGTTTGCAATTTTTTTATACTGTCATTAGTTAATAATGCTAGTTACCTTCAAACTTTTGTATTTGGTTTAATGCTGTTGCACAGCTAGTATACCAATGCTGAAACTTGTTACCTTTACATTTTGTATTGTTAATGCTTATAGAAATCTTCCAGTGCTAGCTTATGGAAATATGTTCAGTAAAACCATTGTACTATACCCCGTAATAAAAAAACTACTCTACTGTTGCACTAGCCACTGGATTAGTGTATATTTGTACTATTCGAATGGTGTTGCATTAGCGTATGGACATATATAAAGTGTGGCAAGCTTTCCCCGATATGTGCTCAAGAAAACTAATACCTGTTTTACTAAATACTAGACGTTTGGATACTTTAAATTGAACTGCGAAAACATCTTAAATTAAGGAACATAGGGTGTAGAGTTCACTCAAATTATCCCGGTAAAGCTAGTCACACCTTTGTTAAAATTAATGTTCATTATGTTCTCGGAGGAGGTCTGTATGTTTGTCTCTAATGTCTGTCGATTACATACCTGACATCATGATGTAATGTTAAGTCATTTCTTTTTGTACAGTGTCACTGAATTGTCAAGGCGGTGATGGCATTTTATTTTAGTTGAACTGCACAAAATATGCTTAAAAGAAGAGGAAAGGTCAGGAATGGTTCAGTTTTTAAGAAAATACTATGTATGCCTTCCTGACATCAGTCGTTGTTGCCTTATTTATTCCTTCAAACAGGTGGTTAGAAACTGTCTTGCTACCTTTTCCCATTGAGAAATTGGAATGCTTATATTTGTGAGTCTATGCTTCAACTAGTGCCACTTTAATAGTAATCACACTTTCAATATCTATGCAAACAGGGATGCTCGATTTTAGTGGAACTACACAAAAAGTCCAAATGGTTCAACATTAGGAGCATGTTTTCTTCCAAACCGTTATATCCAATTGGTGGCACTATGAGCTGTTCATTACAAAGGTACATGGTTTGCTACTATTTTGCTACTCTTTTTGTACTGTCATTAGATAGTAATATTAGTGGTTTGTATGTGAATTTATTGGCAGGGTGGACCTACATTGGAGGTGCAGGACATGATTCAATGATTGGATGCTCAATTTCGGTTGTATTGATTTCACCTCTTCCATCACTGCGAACATGGATATCCTTGGTCTGATGAAGAATAGGCGCTATATTTCTGCTCTGTACCAGCAAATCAATTCAGTACGAAATTGTCCAGGGCAAAACATGACAGTATCAAATTGTCCAGTGCAAAACATGACAGATGCTAAGCGGAAGAGACGTGTTTAAACCGAAAATACAAGGTGGGGTATATGTTTACTAGTTGCTTGATATTTGTGCAGACAGATGTCTGCCCGTTGCTATTTGGCAAACAAACAAAGTGACCGCAATTTTGGTAGAACTGCACAAAAGAATAGTATAGTCACTCCATGCAGTGCCATTTGAAAATAGACACAGAAAGATTGGATAGTCACCTCATGGACTGCACAAAAGTGTGTTTTACTATTTATTGACCAACACTAGGTGCTTCATTGCTTTGGTCTGATTATACAATGGGCATCATTTTGCCTAAGTTAAAGTTTGTATTCCGAAAATAGTCTCGCTGTGTGATCGAGAGAAGACCAAATCATATTGCAGTGGATGTTCCTCCATCATGTGTGGTTCATTCTCATGGTTCCAGCTGTTGGTGAAACCACTTACGTTTGCAAGAGGAATTGTAGACTTCACAAACAAATTTGTCTTTCACTCTGTACTGAATGTTGGCCCAGAGAAGCATCCATGTTAGTAGGAAGAACAGATGTTTTTTCTAGATCTTTGCTTTTGGAGCTACATATTTGTATATGATCTGTGAATCATTGAGATGCATTAACATGTTGATCTTATGTATGGGAATCATACTAGTTGGTTGTGAATTTGGGCTACTAATGTGAACATATTACAATGCCAGGCCTATGAGTCTCGTGTGAACATTCGAACGGATCGACGCTGACTACAGTGCACAGCATGATCCTTATTTCTGTGTTCTCAGTGTTTACAAGTTACTAGCAGTTCCTTATTTTTGTTCGCTCAGTGTTTACAAGTTACTAATCGATCACTAGCTAGCCTACTAATACGCTCTTGGCAATTTTAGTTGCGACGCAAGATCCGAAGTGGCAGTTTTTTGAATAAAAATTCCTACCTCTGAAGAAATTGACAAGCTGTTCTGAAGAAAATGCCATGCGAATCTAAAGAAACTGCCAGCAAAAACGTTCGCAAATGCCTTATCTCCCAGCGAACGTTCATCAGCTAATGCGATCCTACACATACACTATCCGACCTACTCGATGCTACATGAATAAATAGTGGATCACGCACGTACTACCTCCTTTCCGGTTTGCAGGGCTCAATTCAAAAATCTCACCAACCAAGGTAGATGATGAGTGGTGGAATAATTTTTGACAAGGAGGGAGTACCTCATCTGGATGATTCGAGTGCACTCGTTTGGCCGTCATGCCGATGTGCGATCCAGCACGGATGGGACGCACCACTGACGGGACGGGACAGCACATCAATTTTTCCAGTTTTCCACGGTAAGCTGGCGCGCTAAGCCATGCCTCCTTATACATTGAATTTCGATGACCGTCGAGTTTCCCGCGACACGCTACTTCACCTACCTTCCGCCTATAATTACTGGTTCCCGGTGTTCTCCGGTAGCCCGTCACCCAACTTGCCCTATCGGCTCCCCTCACAACCCCCACCGGCCAGACGTCGCTCGCCACTTGCCCTCGCTCTCGCCACGTCCGTCATGCCCCCGACCGTTCGCAATAGGCGACGCCAGAGGCGCTCACCCCCGGAGCTAGTGTTCGGTGATTCACGGGAAGGAAGACGGAGGGAGGAGGCATTCTATCGGTCTTTAGATGGCAATGTGGAGTACGAGGACTTGTTGGAGCGCGACCGCCTGGCGGAGGAGCAGCGTATCGCCGATTTGCGCCGCCAGCGGGGCATGGAGTAGCAGCGCACCGCCGCTTTGAGTTGCAAGCAGAGCGCCCGCGACTGGGCCGGCTACGTGGAGGCCGGCGCCCGGCAAATAGCCCTAGAGGCTGTCGGGCACGCACGCGTGCGTGACGCCGAATTTTACTACCAGCTCGTCAAGTGGGTTTCCCACTTAGAAGCCGAAGCTTCGGTGGACAACGCCGGCATGGAAAGGGCCAATGCGCGCGAGCAACGCGCCCTATCGCAACTCCGGCAAGTCCGAGGCGAGGAGGAGGACGTTGGTGCCGGCATTTAGCGTGTACCGCAGATGGCGGCCAACATCATCTAGTTAGCTAGGAGTAAGTCAGTACTTGTACACTAGAGTATTAGTGGGAGTAGATAGTTAACTTGGCTATGATGGTTGTCAATGTGGAAGCTCAGTACTCTATATCTGATCAGACCTGTTACTTTGCTCTGAATGTTGAACTTTCCGTGTGAACATATGGAATGGGCTGTTATTTTTTTAAATTGGCTGTATTTGTCCGCCACGGGTTTAGAGGCTGACTTGTGGGCCTACTAGGTTGACGCGTACACAATCAGGAGATGATTGTACGTGGAGAGGATGACAGCAGGGACCCACCAGGGTCATGGCAGTACACAAGCAAGTGCCTCCTTATTTCAAACCAAAAAAATGGTTCCTCCTAATGGATTTCTGACATCTGGGTCCCATGCCATTGTCAACGTAGTCAACACACGAGAGAATTGCACAACAAGCGGCTGACACTAGGGACCCAGTAGCTTGCCCAGTTATTTTTGTTTTTGAGACGGAAGCAGGGTGTCAACTGGGCTGTGCGGGGCACTCTGTCCTGTCTAGCCAGCCTTTTCTTTTATGTTTACCACAAGACCAGCCCAGTAGTTTTTTTTCTTTCTGAAAATGGCTAGCCTAGTTTTTTTGTTCTTTCGCAGAATACCCAACCAAGGCCTACTTGCTTTGTTAGCCCTGCTGGGCTACAAATCTTTCAAGACGAGAAAATGGGCTATGAGTAATGAGAAATGGGTTGTACACTTTTAAAACACATCAAACCGGCAATTAGTTTCAAATTACTTTTTTTTCATTTCGAGATTTTAAATTCCATTGATTTTTATGCATGGACAATTATTTGGATTTTACATTGATATGAATTTATTTTTCAAACTAGTTTGAATGTGACTCAAAATTTCGGGATTAGAAACAGCTCGGACCGCATCGAAATATGCAAAATTTCGTATATTAACCGTGGCCACAATATGGGCTGTAATGCTAACAAAAAGAATATGGGCTCCAAAAAAATCCTTAAGTATTAGCAAATGGGCTGTAAATTATTAGAAATAATGGCAGATGGGTTGTATGCTGTTTTCCACAGATTTGAGGCTGACTTGTGCGCCTACTGTAGGTTGACGCGTACGCTTTCCTAAAAAAAAGGTTGACGCACACGCTACGCCGTGTCAACTTAGTCAACGCACGAGAGCAGTGAGTGTTGGATGTCCATCCAACGGCCGTCGTGCTTCTTCAATCTCTACTCTTCCTGCTCCAGCCGCTCAAACAAGCGCCGGCGGGACTGCTTGCTCCCTCCTCCCGTGGCCGGCTGTGCTGCCGCGCAGGCCTCACCGCCCTACCCTACTCCCATCGCTGGCCTGGCCATCCCTCTACTCACCCACACCTGTTGTTATTCTCCGGCGACGGCAGATGAACCAGTAAACCCTCGTACTCCCCTCCGCGTGGGAAACAACTGCCGAGTCTTCCCTGGCTCCGTGTCGTTCCCTTCCTAGGCCTCGCCGTCATTCACCGCCCTGGTGCTCTCGGCGCGGCGTGGTCAACGAACGACATCCATCGGAAGTGGACTATACGTGGAGAGGCTGACAGCTGGGTCCACGGCCGCACACAAGGAAATGCCTCCTTATTACGCGCAAAATAATGATTCCTCCACCTGACAACTGGGACCCACCGGTAGGGCCTCTGTATTTCGCGAAAAAAATGTTCCGCCCGCTGACAGCTCGGACCCACCAGCTATATCTTCGCACGCAAGGAAGTGCCTCCTTATTACGCACAAAAAAATGAATACTCCCCCTGCTAGCTGGGACCCACCATAGTGGGAGGCTGACTTGTGGGCCTACTAAGTTGACGCGGACGGAGGGCTTTGTCAACTTAGTCAATATGAATGGTTCTAGCTCCAACTACCGTACGATGTCCATCCAACGGCCGTAGTGCTTCTTCAACCTCTGGTCTTCTTGCTCCAGCCACCCAAACCAGCGCCGGTCGTGCCGCCTGCTCCTGCCTCCCATGGCCGGCTCTGCTGCCGCGCAGGCCTGACCGCCCCACCCTACTCCAACCTCTGGCCAGGCCATCCCTCTACTCACCCACAACCCCTGCGACGACGGCAGCCTCACACCGCAGCCGAACCAGTCAACCCTCGTACTCCTCTCCGCATGGGCATCCACTGCCGTGTCTTCCCTGGCTCCGCGTCGCCCCCTTCCTAGGCCTCGCCGTCGTCCACCGCCTTGGTGCTCTTGGCGCGGCGTGGTCAAGGAACGACTTCCATCGGAAGAGTACTGTAGATGGAGAGGCTGACAGCTGGGTCCACGGCCACAGCAAGGAAGTGCCTCCTTATTACGCGCAAAATAATGATTCCTACACCTGACAGCAGGGACCCACCGGACGGGCCACCGTATTTCACGAAAAAAACATTTCCCCCTGACTGCTGGGACCCACCAGCTACATCTTCGCATGCAAGGAAGTGCGTCCGTATTACGGGCAAAAAAAATGATTCTCCCCCTGACAGCTGAGACCCACCAGCTATATCTTCGCACGCAAGGAAGTGCCTCCTTATCCTCCCTGACAGTCGGGACCCACCTGGTCGAAGCATACGTAGCGTTGTCATTCAGGTCGCGAACGTGTACGTACATACTGGTCGATCGGTCTGTCTGCAGGCTGCAGCGATGAACCGTGGCCGAGTAAGGAAGGGCATGTGTCGTAGTAGAGGCGCGGACGTAGCATGTCACGTAGTCCCGTTAATATCGTGTACACGTACGTACAGCCAGGGTGCAAGATAGTAAATACGGCCACGTACATACATACGGGCGGGGTCTCGAACGCCTACTCGCGTTGTATGGCCAGGGCTCGTGTACATGAAGAGGCAGTGGAGAGCAACGACGGCGTCGGCAGCCAACCGGCTGTGTCGGAACGGAGAAACTGCGTCGTCGTGTTCATTGGGAGGCAACGGAATACGTCGTGTTCATCGGGAGCCAACCGGCTTGGACGGAACAGCCGAAACGAGGCCTGGCGTACCGCAGAATGAAGGAAACGGGCCTTCTGTTCGACTGCGTACGGTCGATACGGGGTCCTGTTCATCGAGAAGGGTCTGGCATACCGCAAAACGGAGGAAACGGACTTCTGTTCGAGTACCTACGGTCGAAACGGGGTCCTGTTGATCGGGAGGGGTGTGGCGTACCGCAAAACAGAGGAAACGGACTTCTCTTCGACCTCCTACGATCGAAACGGGGGCCTGTTCATCGGGAGGGGTGTGGCGTACCGCAAAACGGGACTCCACGGGCTACTGTTCATCCACCGTCTACTGCCTCGCTCCAGCCTCCATGGGCTACTGTTCATCCACCGTCGACCTCCTCCAGCCTCCACCTATGACTGTTCATCCACGGCGTCTCCCTCCTGCCTCCACCAGCTACTGTTCATCCATGGGCTCCTGTTCATGCAGCCTCCACCGCTCCTCCATCGGCTACTGTTCAACCACCCCTCCACGGGCTACTGTTCATCCAGCCCTCCACCGGCTACTGTTCAACCATCCCTCCACGGGGTCCTGTTCATCCACCCCCAACCGGCTCGATCGGGGTCCTGTTCATCCAGCGGCAACGGCCTCTACTACCATGGGGTCATGTTCATCCAACCCCCACCGGGAACTGTTCATCCAACCCCCAACAACGCTCACTGTTCATCAAGAGGCAGCAGGTTCGATCGGCTTCAGTTAGCAGCAGTAGCGAAGGAATCGCTCGATCGGGTTCAGTTAACAGCCAGATCGATCGATCGCTCGGGTTCAGTAACGCGTAGCCTGCAGTGCAATCGCTCGGGTTCAGTAGGTGAACGCCTCGCTCGGGTTCAGTTAGAGCCCAACGCCTCGCACCCACGCACGTACGTGTACGAGAGAAACACGCAATCCCTCTGTGCATTGCTCGGCCCCAACCACCCATCGTAACCGGGAACTCCCCGATATTTTCCTCGCCCTCGCTTCTACCACGGTTTTTTCCGTCATGGACGGCCCAAAGAATGTCATGCAGCTGCGTCTCCGGCCCGCCCAGGACGAAAAGCCCATTTTCTGTCATATTTTTTGTCATAGAAGTAGGAGCCCACCACATCTATGATGATACCAGGTTTTGTCACAATTATCGTCATAGAAGTGTCATAAGCATGACAGAAAAAATTTCGTTCGGCCCAAAATGTCACGGATGTGTCTTTTTTTTGTAGTGCTACCCCGAGGTCTGCCGGTTTTGACACCAACAACCGTAGTTTGAGGAGTTCATGTATTCACTATGTGCTAATGCTTTGTTCCGATTCTCTATTAAAAGGAGGCCTTAATATCCCTTAGTTTCCTTATGGACCCCGCTGCCATGGGAGGGTAGGACAAAAGATGTCATGCAAGTTCTTTCCATAAGCACGTATGACTATTTACGGAATACATGCCTACATTATATTTATGAACTGGAGCTAGTGCCGTATCGCCCTAGGTTATGACTGTTATATGATTAATATCATCCAATGAATTCACTGATCCAATGCCTATGAATTTTCCATATATTGTTCTTGCTAAGTTACTACTGCTGCTGTTACTGTTACACTTGCTACAAAATTATTGCTATCACTGTTACCGTTATTGTTACCACTGCTATCAAAACTATCATATTACTGTGCTACTGATCATATTGCTGCAGATAATAAATCTCCAGGTGTGGTTGAATTGACAACTCAGCTGTTAATACTTGCAAATATTCTTTGGCTCCCCTTGTGTCGAACCTATAAATTTGGGTTGAATACTCTACCCTCGAAAACTGTTGCGATCCCCTATACTTGTGGGTTATCAAGACCTTTTTCTGGCGCCGTTGCCGAGGAGCATAGCTTTATTTGTTGAGTCACTTGGGATTATTATCAATTTATCACTATGAAGAATCTGAAGGATACCAAGACTAAGATTTTTTCCTCTAAGACGAGGGGAGGTAAGGAACTGCCATCACAGTCTGCACTTGATTCGCCTTCTATTTTGAGTAGACTTGCAACACCACCACATGCTATTAATCCTGATATGTCGCAAGTCATTGATGATGCTACTTCTATGAATACAACTCATGATGATGCTAGTACCTTGCTTGATGATGGTGTGCCACTAGGTGATTTTCTTGATGAACAAATTGCTAGAGCTAAAGATATTGAGAATGCTGAAACTGATGAAATTGTTGAAACTGATGAAATGCCTGAAACTGAAAATCTTGAAACACCTATTAGACCTAGCTCTCCTAGATATGAATTGCCTAAGGTACCTGAAGGTTATGTTATGGATGAGGAGACAACTAGAGATTTTCTTGCTTGCAATGATAGAGATGATCTTAAGAAACTATTATGCAAACTAAAAGAGAAATCTTTGAATGCTAGAATGAAATGTGATCCTAAGTTTGCTACTTCACCTATCTTTGTTGATGATAAGGATTATGAATTCTCTGTTGACCCAGAGTTGATTACTTTGGTTGAATCTGATCCTTTCCATGGCTATGAAACTGAAACTGTTGTGGCACACCTTACTAAATTGAATGATATAGCCACCCTTTTTGCTCATGAGGATAAAATTCGCTATTACTATATTCTCAAATTATTTCCGTTCTCATTAAAGGGTGATGCTAAGATATGGTACAATACTCTTGCTCCTGGTTGTGTGCGTAGTCCCCAGGATATGATTTATTACTTCTCTGAAAAATATTTTCCTGCTCATAAGAAATAAGCTGCCTTACAGGAAATATTTAACTTTGTGCAAATTGAAGAAGAGAGTCTCCCACAAGCTTGGGGGAGGCTTCTCTAATTGCTTAATGCTTTGCCTGATCATCCTCTTAAGAAAAATGAAATACTTGATATCTTCTATAATGGACTAACCGATGCTTCTAGGGACTTCCTAGATAGTTGTGTTGGTTGTGTTTTCAGGGAACGAACTGTTGAACAAGCTGAGGAATTATTGAATAATATATTGAAAAATTATGATGATTGGACTCTTCCTGAACCACCACATAAGCCCACTCCGAAGAAGAGGGGTAACTTATATCTCAGTCCGGAAGATATGCAAGAGGCAAAGAAATCTATGAAAGAAAAAGGTATTAAAGCAGAGGATGTTAAAAAATTACCTCCTATTGAAGAGATACATGGACTTGACACACCACCACCCAAGGTGGTAGAGGTAAATTCTTTAATGAAATTTAATGAAAGGGACAATCCTTATATTATGCATCCTAGTCAATGCCTTTATGAATTTGATAATTACATTAGAAAGCAAGATCACTTCAATGAAAATGTTATGAAACAATTGAAATATAATTCTGATATGATTGCTCGCTTGAGTGACTTGTTATTTAGAATTTCCAATGATGTTAGAGGTGTAGGAAAACATGCCTCTATTGTTCAAACTCAACTAGAACAAGTTGCAAATTCTCAAAGAGAATTGCTTGATGAAATGAATAATAACATAAATGATTTTGCTGTTAGAGTAGCCACTAGAGGAGGTAAAATGACTTAGGAACCACTTTATCCTGAAGGTCACCCTAAAAGAATTGAACAAGACTCTCAAAGGATTAACACTGATGCACCTAGTCCTTCTAAAAAGAAGAAGAACAAGAAAAATGATAGGACTTTGCATGCCTCCAGTTAACCTGAAATAGAAAAACCTCCTGATGATGATAATGATGTTTCTATCCCTAATGCTAAAACTCAATCTGGTAATGAACATTCACCTAGTGATAATGAAAAAGATAATGATGATGTTCATGAAGACACCCAACCAGACAATGATAAACAACCAGATAATGATGTTGAGATAGAACCAGCTGTTGATCTTGATAGCCCACAACCTAAAAATAAAAGATATGATAAAAGAGACTTCGTTGCTAGAAAACATGGAAAAGAAAGAGAACCAAGGGTTCAAAAACCCATGCCCTTTCCACCTAAATCAACTAAGAAGAAAGATGATGAAGAATTTGAACGCTTTGCTGAAATGCTTAGGCCAGTCTTTTTGCGCACTCGTTTGACTGATATTTTAAAGATGGCCCCTTATGCAAAATATATGAAAGACATCATCTCTAATAAAAGAAAAATACTGAAAGCTAAAATCTCCACTATGCTTGCTAATTATTCTTTTAAGGATGGAGTACCTAAAAAACTTGGAGATCCAGGAATACCAACTATACCTTGCTCCATCAAAAGAAATTATGTCAAAACTGCTTTGTGTGATTTAGGAGCTGGTGTTAGTGTTATGCCTTTCTCTTTATATAAAAGACTTGATTTGAATAAACTCACACCTACTGAAATATCTTTGCAAATGGCTGACAAATCAACTGCCATACCTATCGGTATTTGTGAGGATGTGCCCGTTGTTGTTGCAAATGTTACTATCTTAACTGACTTTGTTATACTTGAGATGCCCGAGGATGACAACATGTTGATTATCCTTGGTAGACCCTTCTTGAATACTGCAGGGGTTGTTATTGATTGCAATAAAAGCAAGGTCACTTTTCATATCAATGGTAATGAGCATACGGCACACTTTCCGAAGAAACAATTCCAAGTGAATGGTATTAATGTTATTGAAAAATCTCCGACACTCACTATTGGAAGTTTTCAACTACCTCTACCTACTGCCAAAAAGAAATATGAAATGCTTATTGTTGGGGACACGCATATCCACGTTGAGGTAACTTAGTATTTTACGAAAGTTCTTCGGTTTCATGCTAATTGAAAGTGGTTGTTAATAAGACTTGATCAACCTTATTAATGGATCATTTTTGAGAGGTATGAAGTTGATGAATTTAGTAAGCACAACTTTTTGTTTCCAATGTTTGCTTTCTGTTTTTCTTAGTTAATAAAATAAAATGCCATGTTTTGTCTATTTTCTGAATTTCTCGTGCAATAAAAAATGACCCAAAAATAAAAGTTCTCAGAATACCCTGAAAATTTAATACGATTTTTTTTTTGAATATTTAAGAATTTTTTATGCAAATAACATCAGAGGGGGTGCACCAGGTGGGCACAACCCACCTGGGCGCGCCCTGGTGGGTTGTGGTCCCCATGTGGGTCCCCTCACTTATCTCTTTAGCCCATGTCATTACCTACCGCCAGAAAAAAATCACCATTGCTCTCTCTCTCTCTCTCCCTCTCTCGTGTTCCTGCTCTCAAACCCGCGGATTTTGATCTCTTTGCTCGAAGCTCCGTTTCTGAAACTATTTTGGGGGATTGCTACTTGGTATGTGACTCCTCCATTGGTCCAATTAGTTTTTGCTTCAGTGGATTATATTTTGAATAATTAGCTACTCTTGGTGCTGCTGTAGATGAGCTTGCATGTTGAATTCTTAGAGTTCTAAGTAGTTTGAATGCTCAATATAGCCTCTATGCATCCCTATGAGTAGTTGCTATCAATCTTGTGAAGTTTTGTTGACAAAAATTTTGTGGTCTAAAATTTTCATAATTTTTTTCATAGGAATAAGATGAGTTTCTTTAGGAAGTTTGCTTCCAAGAAGAGCTCCAAGGGAGTCATTGGGGAGTCATCAGACAATGATCTCCGCACCCAGAGAATGGCGGAGGTGCGGCCGTGCGAATGGCCGCACAACCCCTTCATGGATGGAGTTGGGATCCGTCAAGAGTTCGCACAATTTGCTGCTAATGCTGGTCTCACCGACTTCATCGCAGCTGAGTGTGAACAATACCATCTCCTTACAAATTCCTTTGTGCAAAGCTTTCATTTTCTGAGTAGGAATAACCCTCCTGAGGTGCAGTTTAATTTATATGCTGAAACCTGTCAGATACCACTTACTGAATTTTGTGATATATGCTTGATCCCTTCTGACGGGGAAATAAGAGAGCCTAGGCCTACAGAGTTTGAGGACTTTTATCGTACTCTGTCATTTGGAGATGAGAGAGGGGTATCGAGTGTCACCGCCACTAGCCTGCAGTTTCCTTCTGTGCATTATTTTGCTCTATTCATTGCGAAGTGTTTACTTGCTAGAGAGAAGGTTGGTGCACTTAGTGCCCCCGATTTCGCTGTCTTGCATCGTGCACTTTACGGCAATAATAGCTATAGCCTTGGGGCTATCATTGCACGTCGCCTGCACCTTAACAGATCCAAGGGTAAAATTCATGGCGGTATTTATGCGACTCGTTTAGCGAGTCATTTTAACATTCAGATTCGCCAGCATGATTATCGTTTAACCAAGGTTTATTTAGATCGCCAGGCTATGGCAGCTCATCAATTTATTGATGGCGAGAACACTACTATTCATATTCCTTACAACCTGGTTTTCAGTGAGAATACCCGTGATATTATCCTATAGCCTGCACCTGCTTTGTTTGATTCTATTCCCAGGAGAGGATATAGGATCATGCCAGAGGACATCGTCGCCTACCAGAACAACCAGGCAGTGGCTGAGGAGGAGCCTCGGGAGTGGGACGCTCAGGTGCCCGCTCCACAGCACTTTAACATGGGACCCGAGGGTTACTACGAGTGGTGATTACCAAGCTAGGCCAAAAGCCTAAGCTTGGGGGAGTACGTATGCCCACCGACATTTCCTTCATGTTCGCACATTTCATTCCAGTTGTCGGTGTTCACACTTTTTCACTGTATTATCCATGCTTGCTTTATTTTATCGTTTTCTTCTTGTGTGTTTGAAAAACTTTGAGAAAATCACAAAAAAAATGTTGTTTGCTTCTTTTCGGTTTTTCTTTCTAGTGTAGTTAGTTGTAGTATTTAAAAGAAAACCCAAAAAGATTTCCTTGTTCTTCTTTTGCTTGTTGGGAGCTCTCCCGTGTAAATAGTTTTCCTCGTTTTTGTTTTTCTCTTTAATTTGCTTTGTTCAAGAAAAACTAAAAACTCCAAAAATATTTCAGTGTGTTTCTCTGAAATTCTTTTCCTTTTGTTGAGTCATACTGAGGAGAAGACCACGATGAAAATGTTGAGTGGCTCTCATATGCATTATTGTTGATCTAACAAAGAGCTCAATTTGCCTTGTCTTCTCCTTTTGAATAAAATGTTTGCAGATTCCAGCTTAGTCCACGGCACTCTTGCATTATTATTATTTTCATATCATTCGGTCATGCAAGTGAAAGGCAATAATGACGATATTTGATGAACTGGCTGTGGCAGAGAGAAACGGGTATGAACTCAACTTGTTCTGTTTTTGTAAATATGTTTAACCTAGTATCCATGATTCAGCCTATTATGATCAAACATGTTTGCAATGACAATTAGATATTGTAGTTTCTCATGCCATGCTTAAGTAGCTAGGAGTGGATAATGATTTATCTTGGATGCCAACATGCATTAAAATGATTGTGATGTGGTATGATGATATGGTATCCTCCTCCGAATGTTTGAGTGGCTTGACTTGGCACATGTTCATGCATGTAGTTGAATCAAAACCAACATAGCCTCTATGATATTTATGTTCATGGTGTTCATATCCTACTCATGCTAGTATCCAATGTTACTTATGGATAATGCATGTTCATGACCGTTTTCGCTCTCTAGCTGCCGCTTCTCAACCTATTTGCTAGCCTTCGCCTGTACTAAGCGGAAAACTGCTTGTGCATCAAAATCCTAAAACCCAAGTTATTCCAGATGAGTCCACCATATATCTACCTATATGCGGTATTACCCTGCCGTTCTAAGTAAATTTGCATGTGCCACCTCTAAAAACTTCAAATAAACATCCGTTTTTGTGTGCCTGGATTGTTGATGGAGTGACAGGAGGTAGTCAATATCTTCCATGCTAAGCGGGTTATTCTCATGATGAGTTTTTATTCACTCGTCCTTGCACGAGAGGGGCGGTAATAGGGATTCCCAGTCCTGAATTCAAAAATTGCAAATAATTAAACAAAACTCCCCCAGGACTGATGTTGGTATGGATGGCACCTGTGGATGCGGCTAGCCGTGGAGTGTGTTTGTTGGTGGAGGGGGAGTAAACCTTTACTTTTATCACTTGGGAGCTGCCACTAATGTGTTTAGCATGGAAGATGTCGATGCAACAAACCCTGGGTTTGTTGCCCTGACTATGCACAGGCACGAGAACAAGATTACAACACCAAGGCCATGTCAAGATACAAGAGACCAAGATCTTCGAAGAACCAGCGGGCAGATTAAGAAGGCCAAGTCCAAGACAGAGAAGTGAGACACCACCAGGAGAAAAGCCTCCCTTGCCGGGCAGGCGGACCTGGCAAGGACAAGGGCTCCCCCGGAAGAAAGCATTCAAGACATCCCGGCAGGGCCTGCCGGGACTCACGAGGGCAAAGACACCTCACCAAGCCATCTCACCACGACCCACGTCGTTGATCAATGCGGTGTCAAGCCGCAAAGTGACTAAGTGGCAGCCATTCGCCACATGGCGGCCTCTTTCTACAGGAAATACCTACAGATGACACCCGTCCTGCGACGTGTCAAGCAAGCAGGCATGGAGCTGGCAAGACGAGCCCGGCAAGGCTTGCCGGGCGAGCAACGATGTGACGTTGAGTGGTGCATTTAATGCACTCTGTCAGCCTACAGAATTAGGTATGGTAGCACTGTTTGCTATCTTATCAGCGCATAATGACTGTTTTGCCACTGTGGTGACCCCTTAACCTATAAAAGGAGGCCCATGGCAACCATAGCAGGGGTTGGAAAGTTGAACACCCCCACGCTCGTACGCGCGTAGTCACTGCCTCCCCAGGGCGAGCCTGTCGGGCAAGTGTACTACGCTCCACCACCACTTTTCCACCATCAATCCACCAAAGCAGGAGTAGGGTTTTACGCCTCGCGGCGGCCTGAACCTGGGTAAAATTGTCTGTGTGATCTCTGCCGTGCTGCCCCACGTTCTTCTGCTCTTTGTGCAACGCGACATCCCCCCTGCCGAACCAGCAAGGGGCCCCTTGGCCCCATAGGTGGCCGTGGTTTCCCGCGACATCTTTGGCACGCCAGGTAGGGGGATCGCTTGCGCGAACCTGAAAGCATGTGCAGCGCGTCATCTTCATCACCATCTTCGTCTTCGACGGCGCCATCGGCAATGGTGCCCAAGAAGAAGCCCGGTGCTGCTGCTCACCCATCCACCTCAAAGGCGCCGCCGCCCGCAGCCACCAATGCTGCGGGGGACGCGGAGGCGCACGAGAGTGTGGACGCCGCTGGGGCTGTGGTCGGGGCAGGTGGCACCGTCACCACTTCCCCTGCGGTTGAAGCAGGAGCAGGAGACGCCGGAGGAGAGCAACATCAGCAACACCCCGATGGCCACGCTCCGCGAGGTACGGGTGAAGGGGCTACTCCATCCACACTCCTTTCCCTCGCCGACGGGCACAGCCGCAGCAATGGCGCTCGGTCCGGGGCTGAACCCGGCAGAGTTTCTGAGCATCTACACCATCGTTGTTCAAGCTGCCGGGGGAAGAGATGAGAAGGTATTCGCCAACTACTTCCCTTTGGCTCTCAAGTCCAATGTGAGGTCTTGGCTGATGCACCTGCCAGAGAACTCCATTTCGTCATGGGCTGATTTGTGCCATGAGTTCATTGGCGCCTTCACTGGCGGCCATCAAGAACCAGGTCAGCCCAGCGATCTGCAGCTTCTTTAGCAGAAAGAAGGAGAGACTCTCCGAAAGTATTTGCAGAGATTTAGCAGAGTCCATAGAAACATCCCAAATATCCATCCAGCAGCTATGATAGCCACCTTCCAGTCCAATGTGCGCAACCGAAAGATTCGTTCCAAGATGAATGTACTGTTGCCCAAGACTGTGAAGGAACTTTACACCTTGGTGGATAAGTGTGCTCGGATGGAGGAGGGAAGAAAACTGCCCGGAGAGGAGGATTGCATTAATGTTGATTCAGAGGATGATGATGAGTCCACCAGTCAGAAGAAGAGCAAGCAGCGCAATAAGAAGCGCAAGGATAAGGCGGTAATATCTGTTGAAGGTCGGGTATCCCTAGTACCGGCAAGAAGGTTAAGGCCGAAACCCCCGGCAAGGAAGCTGCCGTGTGCTCTGACTGCCGGGAGGCCGCGGCCGCTGAAAGTGCCAGGAAAGGTGATGGACCGTACTGCAAGATCCATCGGACCAAGGGCCATGACCTTCAAGAGTGTTATTAGGTTGAGCAGCTTGTCAAGAGACAGAAAGCAGAATATGAGAAGCATGACAAGGAAAAGGGACAGAATGTTGCTGGCGGTAAGGGTCGTGGCGGTGAAGTAAATCGCCCCGACAGACCTCTTCAGAACAAAGGAAAACCCGCCAGGGATTGAGAGAAGGAAGCCTGCGGTGATGAGAGTGATGAAGGGGATGAAGAGGAAACCAGTGAGCAGGAGTTCCAGAAGGCCACTGACGCCCTGTGCATTGATGGGGGTGCGTCCCTACACGCCTCTCACCGCCAACTCAAGCGGTGGGCACGTGTGGTTAATGTCATGGAACCAGCGCCAGGGGCCCGGGAACCACTTAAATGGTCACGCACGCCCATCATTTTTGACAAAGAGGATCATCCTGACCGCACCACCGCGGTAGGATGTTTGCCGTTGTTGGTCTCTCCAACAATCCGCAACCTCAAGGTCACGAAGATGTTGGTGGACGGCGGGGCCGAGTTGAACCAATTTCCCCAAAGGTTATCAGCAAGCTTCAGATAGCAGAGGATGAGTTAAAAGTCACCGGCACATTTCAAGGAGTTAATCCCGGCAGGAGTCATCCTAAGGGAAAGATCACGTTGCCTGTGACGTTTGGGGGAGAGCTGAACTACCGGACTGAAAAGATTGTGTTTGATGTGGTTGACCTCCCCTTGCCGTACAATGGAATCCTTGGACGCCCAGCCCTGGCTAAGTTCATGGCGGCATCCCACTATGCCTAAAACGTCTTGAAGATGCCAGGGCCAGTTGGAGTCATTTCCGTCCCATCAGATGAGAAAGACGCAATCATTTGTGTGGACAAGATATACCGGGATGCAGTCGCGGCAGAGGCAGGAGCAGCGGCAGTTCCCGCCAAGGAGAACAGAGGGAAGAAGAAGGATAGTAAGGGCTCCGGCAAGGAATTTGGGAAGCACGCCTCTTCGAAGTGCGCTGCGCCTGTTGATGACTTGCCGGAGAGTTCCGGCAGCAAGAGATCCAAGGTTGCTGCTCCACAAGTGAAGAAGGTCCCGGCAGGGCTGGCTGGCGTTGATGGTACTTTCACCATCAGTGCCACCCTTGATGACAAATAGGAAAGCGCGCTCGTTGCCTTCCTGCGGGCAAATATCGATGTGTTTGCCTGGCAACCATATGATATCCCTGGTGTTCCCAGGGAGGTAATCGAGCACCACCTTGTTGTCTGCCCACATGCCTGACCTGTCAAGCAGAAAGTCCGGAAGCAGGCCTTGGAGAGGCAGCAGTTCATTACAGAGGAGATCAAGAAACTTGAGGCAGCTGGTTTGGTTAGAGGAGTGTTGCATCCAATGTGGTTAGCAAATCCAGTGGTTGTCTGGAAGGCCAATGGGAAATGGAGACTTTGCATAGACTTCACAGATCTCAACAAGGCTTGCCCGAAAGACCCATTTCCCTTCCCGTGCATCGACCAGATCATGGACTCCACTTCAGGCTACGATTTGCTCTCCTTTTTGGATGCATATTCTGGGTATCATCAAATCTTCATGTCCAAGGAAGACGAAGAGAAGACCTCGTTCATCACCCCGTGTGGTACGTACTGTTTTATCCGTATGCCTTTCGGATTAAAGAGTGCCGGGTCTACTTTTGCAAGGGCAGTCCAGATTGGTTTTGGGCCACAGCTGCATAGAAACATTGAGGCTTATATGCATGATATTGTGGTCAAAACCAAGGACAGATCAACCCTTATCCAGGATTTGGAGGAGACATTTGCCAATTTGCGCAAGATCAACTTGAAGCTCAACCCGGAGAAGTGTGTATTTGGTGTTCCCTCCGGCAAGCTGCTCGGGTACTTTGTATCCCATCGGGGGATCGAAGCCAACCCCGATAAGATCCAAGCCATCGAACAGATCCAAGCACCAAAGACGGTCAAAGACGTAAGGCGTCTAACAGGGTGCGTTGCCGCGCTAAGCAGATTCATTTCCAAGTCTGCCGAGCGTGCCTTTCCGTTCTTCAAAATCTTGAAGAAGGCAGGGCCCATGAAGTGGACTCCAGAAGCAGATGCGGCTTTGCAAGAGTTGAAGGCCTACCTATCTTCTGTGCCCACCTTGGTTGCTCCCAAACTGCAAGAGCCGTTGCTGTTATACTTGGCGGCAACCAATCAAGTGGTTAGTGCAGCCTTGGTGGCGCAGCGGGAAGTGGATGAAACAGAGAGTGAGCAAAGACCGGCAGAGTCAGATAGGGATTAGGACAGAGATAAGCATGGCAGCGAAGACAACCCCAAGGACACGGCAAGGAAGAAAGTGGGGGCTAGATCGAGGTACTTTGGCATGCAAAAGTTGATCTTTGGCCTCATCATGGCCTCAAGTAAACTGCGCCACTACTTCCAAGCCCATGAGATCACGGTTGTCACTCGCTTCTCGTTGCAAAGGATACTCCAGAACCCTAAGGCTACTGGCAGAATAGTGGAGTGGGCTTTGGAGTTATCCAGTTTTGGTTTGAAGTTTGAGAGCACATCAACAATCCAGAGCAGGGCATTGGCAGAGCTTATTGCAGAATGGACGCCAACCCCTGACGAGGAAGTGCTAGAAACAGTTATCCCCGGCAAGGAGGCGCCCCAAGAATGGATCATGTATTTTGATGGTGCTTTTTCCCTACAAGGTGTAGGGGTTGGCGTGCTTCTCGTCGCTCCCTCCGGGGAACACTTGAAGTACGTCGTCCAGATGCATTTTGCCCGGGAAGAGGCAACCAACAATACAGCAGAGTATGAAGGGCTCCTTGCCGGGCTCAGGATTGCCGCATAATTGGGAATCAAGAAACTGATCATTCGAGGAGACTCACAGCTTGTGGTGAGACAAGTCAACAAGGATTACCAAAGTCCATTGATGGAGGCATACGTTGAGGAAGTGAGAAGATTGGAAGAGCGCTTTGACGGGTTGCAAACAGAGCACATACCTCGTGCGGAAAACAGCATAACTGATCACCTGTCAAAGTGTGCTGCCAAAAAGCTTCTTGTGGAACCAGGAACTTTTGTTCTCCATCTTACTCAGCCCTCCGTATCCCCAGCAACAATGGCCCAGAAAAGGAGAAAGCTGGACTCCAGTAAGCCTCTCCCGGTAGAGCCATCCGCTCCTGGCAGGGACCCTACCGGAAACAACTCCTCACAACATGCCGGACCGCACCCTCCAGCCAGACCCATGGTCCCTGCGAACGAGGAATGTGCCCCCGCAGTTGAGGAGGTGCCACTAGTCCTTGTTGCCGAGCCCCAGGCTCCAACTTGGGCAAGTCACATAGTCCACTTTCTCCAAACCGGAGAACTCCCCAATGACCAAGATGAGGCTGAAAGAGTAGCCCGGAGGGCCAGTATGTACCAGTTTGTCAATGACACTCTGTACAGAAGGAGACCCAACGGTGTGAAATTGAAGTGCATCTGCCGGGAAGAAGGGAAGGAACTGCTGGCTGAGATACACAAAGGCATGTGCGGCTCCCACATTGGATCAAGGGCGCTGGTTGGGAAAGCATTCCGGCAAGGATTCTATTGGCCCATAGCCCTCCAAGATGCGGTTGAGCTAGTCACCAAATGTGAAGCCTGTCAGTTTCATTCCCAGAAAATCCACCTGCCTGCCCAAGCTCTTCAGACAATCCCTTTATCATGGCCATTTTCGGTTTGGGGGCTCGATATCCTCGGCCCTTTCCCTCGAGCGATCGGAGGCTTTGAATTCTTGTTCGTTGCTATCGACAAGTTTACAAAGTGGCCGGAAGTTGCTGCCGTGAGAAAGGTGACTGCTCAATCAGCTATCAAGTTCTTGAAAGATTTGGTGTGTCATTTTGGAATCCCGGCAAGGATCATTACTGACAACGGGCACCCAATTCATGAGTCGCGCCTTCATGCAATATGTTCATGTCCTCGGAAGCAAGATCTCGTTTGCTTTTGTCGCACATCCCAGAAGCAACGGGCAAGCTGAGAGGGCGAACGCTGAAGTGCTGTGGGGACTCAAAACAAGAACCTTTGATATGCTACAGAAGCACGGCAGGCGGTGGATCGATGAGCTGCCGGTAGTTCTATGGTCCCTCAGAATGACACCAAATCGAGCTACCGGGCAGACTCCTTTTTCCCTGGCCTATGGGGCGGAAGCAGTTATCCCCACGGAACTCATTTACGGGTTGCCTCGAGTGCTTGCCTATGACGAAGTAGCGCAAGATCAGCACCGGCGTGACGACGTTGTGCTACTCGAGGAGAACCATCTCCGGGCTGCTACGCGTGCTGCACGCTATCAGCAAGCCCTGCGTCGCTATCATAGCCGTAGGGTTCATGCCCGGTGTTTTGAGGAAGGCGACCTTGTCCTTAGGCGCGTTCAGTCCGCCAAGGGTACAAACAAGTTGATGCCGAAGTGGGAAGGCCCTTACCGGGTAGTACGAGTCACCAGACCTGGCGCAGTCCGTCTGGAGACCGGAGATGGCATTCAATTGCAAAACTCATGGAATATTGAGCATCTCCGCAAGTTTTACCCGTAAGGCGTGGCTGTAACCCCTTGTACAGGTAGCAAGTTTTACCCGCAGCCACCCTTTTGTACAGGCCTTGCCTCAGTTGCGTGTAACCCCTTGTACAAAGCCAGGCGATGACCCTGAGCACCAGAGAAATAAACGAAGCGCTGGGGGGCCCCCGACCAAGTTGCATGCATGCATAAGCATTCCAAGAGCATTTGCATAAGCATTTCGTGAGCATTTGCATATGCATATAGATAGGATCGCATCCTGCATCATTCTCATCTGCATAAAGCTGCAGGTTCCTGCCGAGAACTCGGTTTCTGCAAAAAGATGGGGAGATGAACCAACGCTGCGATCCCCGGCGAACCAAACAGATAAGTTCTACCTCCTGTCCATAAGTGTTCTGTAAGCTAAAACTTGTGCATAAGAAAACCCCGCCACTCTTCGAAACTTAGGTGCTCCCATCCCTGGCTCGAACATTGCTTCGGCCTGGATGGTCGTAGTGGCCTTTGATGAAAAGAAGTTGGCGGGGGGCTGGTCCCTCTATTTCTTACCGGTAGGCTCAGTTCCCCGGCAACGAAGAAAGGGTACCGGCAGGATAGCCTGCCGGGGAAAACTCGTTTATTTAGAATAAAGAGGCATTTCACCTCTGCGTGGACATACGCATGCACGAGTTCCCGGCAAGGTTCATCTTTTTCATTAATATGCTGGTCATACAAGTACAAACCTTATAGAACACAGACATGGACTCAACAGATTACATTATTTGAACTAAAATTTGGCAAATGCCTACCAGTTTAAGATTGAAAAAAGATAAGTGCCCCATAATGCCTTTGCCCTTGTCCATCTCCTTCAGGAAAAGGTCGAGGAGGCCGGTGGCGAACCCAGCTGGGATTCGGCGCCTCCCCAGGATTAGGGTGGCACCGCCCCTCGGCAAGGAGGAAGAAACCGGAGGGCAGGCGCGGATGGTGACACTGCCGGAGGACCAGATGGGGGACACGGAGTCAAACCCAGCTGGGATTCGGCGCCTCCCCAGGATTAGGGTGGCACCGCCCCTCGGCAAGGAGGAAGAAACCGGAGGGCAGGCGCGGATGGTGACACTGCCGGAGGACCAGATGGGGGACACGGAGTCACCGGCAAACACAGCTCGTCGAAACGGTCGTCCCGTTCTTGACGCATCGTGGGTTTCCGCCTCCATCCGTGTCGCTACCACCCGAAGACCTCAGCACGACGGCCGCGCCGAACACCATGCTCTCTGGCATATCCCACAGAGAGCATGGTCGTCCCCAACGGCCCTGACGTCAGAAGCCACTGCGCGTTCCGAAGACATGTGTGGGAGCAAGGAGCCCTCCCACACGGCGATAAGATGACGCCCGGGAAGGGTCAGGTTCGCCTTCATCGCCGGCGAACACCCCTCGCGACTCTTCCCCAGCATCGCGACGGAATGAAGAACGAGGAGCGATCGACTAGCACGCCCAGCACCCGATACGGGCCTCGGCGTGGTGTCGTTCGCATCCCCTCCCACTAGAACCAAGGCTACGGGCGACCGGTGACGAGCGCGCCGGAGTCGCCACCCCCGGCGTTGTCGCCGCGTCGCCCGAATACCCCTTTCGGATCCATGGGGAATTCTAAACTGGAGCCCGGAGCTTGGCCCTGGGCCCTTCTCTTCAACATGACCAACGAAAGGCAGAAACAGGGGAAGAAAGGATCCAGAGATGGATGGCTCGTCTCTCCCTCCGCCCCTCCTTTTATAGGCGGAGCAAGAAAGGGAGCCGCTCCCTCAAAAAGCAATCGCCGCCCCTCTTCGCCAATTCAAGAAGACCGGGCCCTCGCCTTGATGCTCTCCCGTGCCACGCGCCTCCGTTACCTACCCCGCGCCATGCATGCCGCATACGTGGCTAAGGATAAGGGCGTGGTGGGAAGAGTGAATTGGCAGTTTCTACCCCGTGCGTTAAAGTCATTCATGGGCCATTTCAAAGATGGCCCCACCATGATTGGCTTTACACGACGCACGGGAAAACCGGAAACTGGCCCAGAGTCGAGATTAATGAAGAAGCAAAGAAGACTCCAAGAGATCAGCCTCTTCAGCGCCCATGCCTGTGCACTTATTAGGACCTGCCCCGACGATGCCCGACAGCACGATCGGGGCAGGCCCTGGGGCTTCTGTCAGTGCAACAAACCCAGGGTCTGTTGCCCTGACTGTGCACAGACACGAGAACAAGATTACAACACCAAGGCCATGTCAAGATACAAGAGACCAAGATCTTCGAAGAACCAGCAGGCAGATTAAGAAGGCCAAGACCAAGACAGAGAAGCGAGACACCACCAGGAGAAAAGCCTCCCTTGCCGGGCAGGCGGACCTGGCAAGGACAAGGGCTCCCCCGAAAGAAAGCATTCAAGATGTCCCGGCAGGGCCTGCCGGGACTCGCGAGGGCAAAGACACCTCACCAAGCCATCTCACCATGACCCACATCGTTGATCAATGCAGTGTCAAGCCGCAAAGTGACTAAGTGGCAGCCATTCACCACATGGCGGCCTCTTTCTACAGGAAATACCTATAGATGACACCCGTCCTGCGACGTGTCAAGCAAGCAGGCATGGAGCTGGCAAGACGAGCCCGACAAGGCTTGCCGGGCGAGCAACGATGTGACGTTGAGCGGTGCATTTAATGCACTCTGTCAGCCTGCAGAATTAGGTATGATAGCATTGTTTGCTATCTTACCAGCGCATAATGACTATTTTGCCACTGTGGTGACCCCTTAACCTATAAAAGGAGGCCCATGGCAACCGTAGCAGGGGTTGGAAAGTTGAACACCCCCACGCTCGTACGCGCGTAGTCACTGCCTCCCCAGGGCGAGCCTGCCGGGCAAGTGTACTACGCTCCACCACCACTTTTCCACCATCAATCCGCCAAAGCAGGAGTAGGGTTTTATGCCTCGTGGCAGCCCGAACCTGGGTAAAA
Source organism: Thinopyrum elongatum (assembly GCA_011799875.1). Lineage (NCBI taxonomy): Eukaryota > Viridiplantae > Streptophyta > Magnoliopsida > Poales > Poaceae > Thinopyrum > Thinopyrum elongatum. The sequence continues at coordinate 463,243,640 of CM022301.1, read as the reverse complement.
TTGCCCGTGTGATCTCTGTCGTGCTACCCCATGTTCTTCTGTTCTTTGTGCAACGTGACATCCCCCTGCCGAACCAGCAAGGGGCCCCTTGGCCCCATAGGTGGCCGTGGTTTCCCGCGACAGAAGACATCGATAACCAATGGTCACGAAGTAAACAGGAAGGGTGCATTTCTCATAATTTCATTTATCTCTGTTTTAAAAATCTGAGCTCTGGCACCGCTGCAAATCACTGCTTCCCTCTGTGAAGGGACTATCTATTTATTTTTATGTTGTGTTATCACCTTCTCAAATAAGCGCCAGATCTGAGAGCACTATTGTCATCCTCATGCATTGTGTATAGCTAATGCTGGATGCATCATGACTGGATCTTTTCTATGGCACCCCGGCTCAGAGAAACCGGAACGCCCCGTATTCCAGCCCAGAGATCGAGGAGAAGTCTTCTGGAATACGGCACTGCTTAGCATAGAACAAATCAGCTCTTTATTACAATCTATATGGGTACAAGGGGATTACATCGACACGGCAACACTACGCCTGCCACGGTTGCTCCATGCAAGCAGCAGCACGACACGAAGTAGCGGAATAATTACTGGCAGCAGAACAGCGACGACGGTGATGAACTCCACTCCGCAGGGACTCTGACTGGAACACTTATCCTAGCTTGCAAACAAGGAGTCCACGGCAAACAAGCAATCAAATCCGGCATGACCTGCAAACTGGCATGGCACGCCAGGTCAGTACATTGAATGTACTTGCAAGCTCACAGCAACCAAAGCAATCAAGACAAACAACAGCATGGCAATTACATGTTACTTAGCAATGATGATACTATCAGAACAACATGGCATGTACCACATGATACAGCTAGAACAATATGAGCATGGCATGAACGAATGAACATGATGATACTAGCATGCAACATGATGACGCTATCATGCACCAACTTACTCTGCTCGGGTTACCTCGTAACCATCACATGCATAAGCTTACCATCACGGACATCACACGATCATCTCAGGATCCAATCAAGCTTGGTATTAACAATATCGTAGTAATCATTACATGACCACAAGGAGCTTGACCTTTACCCATGATTCTCGCATAACACCACAAATATCCAACAACTCGGTACCCTCGATACCACGGTGATCCTCTCACGATCACATAAAGATCAACCAACTTCGGTATCCACGCTACCATTGTGATCCTCTCACGATCACATAAAAATCAACCAACTTCTCTCATCATCGAACCAGGGTTGTTATTAATCAAGTTATTATTATTACTGTTGACCCATAGTGTGACTGACTACGAACTGGGCCCTTATCCGTGGGCGCGGCTATCGATAGATTAAACACACACTCTGCAGAGGTTAGTACACTGTACCCACACCACGGAACCCATGGCCTCGCACTCCCATTCGGGTGGAACAACGGCATTCCGACAAAACCGATCTATTGCCATCACACTCTCCCAGCCACTCCGACAAACTCCCCTTTGGGCTAAGTCCTGGGTGGCCCCGATGTCAACTCGTGACATCCGCCACCTACGTGGCCGGCCACCGTCGTGGCAAAACATAAACGGTCCCAAACAGGGACATGAGCTCAAAACCAAACACGGGCACACAAGGCTTATGTCGTCCTACCCGGCCAAGGTAGCACCCGCGCATAACCTTCCCTCGTTGGAGGCACCGGCGAGAGGCATGACAGTAGACCCAGTTAGGAGCCCCCCATAAGGCAAGTGTGGTTGCACTGGTCAGCTCGATTTGGTGGCACCATGACACAGCCAACAGTTGTTCAAGTTTGATTATTATCCGGTTAAACTTGATTGCAATGAGCTGAGCCATATTAAAATGACATGATGCAACTATAATGCATGAGCATGATATCAACATAAGCAGGGAGGTGCAGCACAATCATCGAGCATAACAACAATGAAGCATTTAACCAAATGAGCATGGCATACTGACAAGCACGAGCATAGCATGACTACTAGCATCATAAATAAATACCATGCAAGAATATAACAAGAATACTACCAAGTAATCATGTAACCAACTAGATGCAACGGAACATGCATAGCAACGGTACTGGATAGCAGACGATAAGCATGCATCAGAACGAACATCACTACTACCAGCATGTACTACTACTACCAAACAAGGCATACGAAAGTAATACTAGCAAGAATACATGATAACCAAGTGCATCCGAACATGTCATGAAGATGAACATGAAACTATAAACATTACCGAAACACCGATAACAGTTGCAGATAAACAAGCACTTATTAAATGTTCAAGTAGAAAAAAACCATGGCTACTGCATGACTATCATGCAAGTGGTTGTCGTGGCTTGCCTGGGGATGAAGAATACACCAGGGAGAAGTGCGGAAAGCTCGCGGAAGGAATCGCCGGAAAAGTTTCTCTCTCGAAGGGGGCTGATTAGGGGCAAGGGCAAAATGGTCATTTTCACAATGGAACCACCTAGTGAAAATGGTACCACAAGATAGAGCTCGACGAGACGAAGAAGTAGGCTTTGGAATCACCTCGATCAGAGTTGTGGTTGAAAAGATACAAAGGTTTGAAAGTCAGGGACTAATCTGCAAAAGAACCACTGCAAACAGGTCCCTGGGCTGAAAACAAAAAACGCATTCTCAGAAAATACGCTTTTAGAACATGAAAACGTATTTTTGCCCACAGCCGTACCCGAATACGTTTTCGATCAGAGAAGACGTATTCCGTGGAATACACCTCCACTAATCCACGTCAGCGGGGCCGGCCGGGTCACGCGTGAGACTTACAGGTGGGGCCCGCCACTTATCCACGTTGGCAAACGGGGTCAACGCCTGTGCGGCTGACTCGTGGGGCCCGAGGGGTGGTGGGGCCCGCTGGCAGAGGTCGTCGTCTTCAACCTCGCAGCTCGTGGCCGGGACAGGGGCGGCGCTCGACGGGGAGTTGGCGGTGACTCCGGCCACCTCCCGTGGCGTGCGACCTACCGGCGTGTTCAGCGCGACGAGGCGGAGCCACTCCCAGTAGTAGAAGACATCGGGGAGCTCGGGGTTGAGGAGGAGAAGGGCCACGGCGGATGAGGGCTTCGGCCGAAGATGGGCAAGGCACCACGGCCATGGAGAGGAGGCGGCGAACTACGGGGAGAGGTCTAGGTGGTCGTGGAGGCCTCTGGTGGTGGATGGATGGAGGGGAGGAGCTCGGGGATGCTCGGATTCGAGCGGAGCCCGACGGCGGCCATGGCGACTGTGGGTGGCGAGGAGAGGCTCTCCATCTCGGGCGAGAGGCTAGGCGGGGCTAGAAGGAGATGGGGAGGCTAGTGGTGTGCTCGGAATGGCTCGGGAAGGGCCATTTATAGGCGGGGCGAGGATGGCCGAGCTCGGGTGCTGCCGCTCGGGTCCGGCCAACGTCCTAGCGAGGCTCAGCGATCACGGGAGGGCGCGGGAACGCGACGAAGCAGCGATGCAGCGGTCACGAAGCAGAGCAAGCCAAGGGGACACGGGGAGGAAACGGACAGAGGAGGAAGACGATGGTCGGCTATAGATCGCCCGTGGGCGCGCGGGGATGAGCGCCAGTGAGCAAGCTGCCGGAGGGGAAGAGGAGTCCAGTGAGAAGGGGACGACACGGACAAGCTGTTGGACATGGTTGGGTGCGCGAACGCGGCGAGCAGAGGAGGGGCCCGAGCAAGAAACCAACCAGCTCGCGTCCAGGGCATGCCACAGTGGCGGTCACCATGTGAACTGGCGAGTAGAGGACGCAATGGGCTGGCAAATGTTGTCTAGGGTGGAGTCCCTCCAGAGTAGGTTACAACTGAGTTTAAATCCTGATTAAAAACGTTGTGGTTAGATGGGAAATGACCTCTGAAGTTTGCGGTTGCAAACTATTGCGTGAAACTATGATCAACAGGGATAGCTAAGTGATGAAATAGCATGCCTCAGAGGTTTAGGGTAGGAAGGACAAGAATCCTGTGAAGTTTTGAGGAATTTGGACCAAGTTTTAATATAGTTGCTTAACAACTGCTTAATCTGGTCCAGAAACAAAATGATGAAGTAGCACTCACTAGGAGTGATGGATTGAGCTGAAAATGAACATGGCAGGATGATTTTGGGCATGTGAGGATGCCATAAAAATTTCATGCCATTTGGCCAAGCCAAAATGGTACTTTCTTCATACAGCACCTCTCTGGACAGAATCTTGGGAAAAATCCTGAGGGAAAATGGCTAGATGAAATGAGCCCAAATCTTGTGGAGATAGGTTATATGGGTAGGAGAAGGTTTAGGAAAATTTTCAGCCATAATGGAGCAAGATAAAATATACTTGCTTCACTAACTGAAAATTTGGACAGAAACAAAGAATTGAAGGTGTGCTCACATGGATGGATAAAATGAGCTCAAATCTTTAGGAGATTGATGATTTGATCATATGAAGGACCATGCAAAATTTCAACTCATTTGGATCACCCTAGCTAGTACTTCCTTCACACAGACTTCCCTCAGACAGGAACTTTGAAAAATTGCTCAGGAAGGTTCACTAGGCAAATTAAGTTGAATTTTGGCATTAGGCAATGATATGGATAGGAAAAGGTGTCCAAAAAGTTTGGAGACAAATGGGCAAAGATAAATAGCACTTACTTCACAAAGTGCCATTTAGGGCAGAATAGGAAAGGAATTAATTGAGCATGATCTTGGATCATGTCAATGAAGGATCTTGACATATTTGAGGAAGATATGACCCGAACAATTTATGATAATTATTTGGGAATTTTAGGAGTGACAGAAATATAGGTTGCTTCACAACCTAGGGCAAATAGGGTTATTCCTTTAACAGAAAAAGGAATATTCCCAAGGAAAAGAATATTGAGGTTGGTCCAAGATGAATATGGAATGGTCTAGGGATGGATATGAGGATGACAAGCCACTCTGGAAAGGAAGAAGAGGTCATCTCCTCCAGTTTCCAGACCACATAGCCACAAAAAAAAGAAAACTCAAGCAAAATCCTTAGAAAATCAAAAGAAAAAGAAAGGGCCAAAAATCAGGGTGTGACATTTTCTACCATGAATTACAATGTTTAGTCACTGCTTGAACTTTGGAGGTGCTCTGCATTTATGTTTTGCGGTCTCAGAAAGGGCTAGCGAGATACCACTGTTGTCATCTTATACCATGGTCGTTTTGACAAAGTGTTGTCATTTGAGATATCTTATTATTGCTCGCTAGCTTGCTTATGCCATTGATATGAGTTAATATAATTTATAGGAGTTATTGTTGACATGGTTAGTTATAATCCTTGCTGAAAACCTGGGTGCTACTTAAGCTTATTTATGTAAACAAGAACAAAAGAGTTCGTAAAAGTTTTTCTTTTTCACTTTCAGTTTATCAACTAAATTGCTTTAGGACAAGCAAAGGTTTAAGCTTGGGGGAGTTGATATGTCTCCATCGTATCTACTTTTCCTAACGCTTTTACTCTTGTTTTGGACTCTAATTTGCATGATTTGAATGAAACTAACCCGGACTGACGTTGTTTTCAGCAGAACTACCATGGTGTTGCTTTTGTGCAGAAATAAAAGTTCTCGGAATGGAACGAAACTTTTTGGAGAATTTTTGTACAATAAAAGAAAAATACTGGAGCCAAGAACCACCGGAGGGGGTCCCTGGGGGAGCACAACCCACCAGGGTGCCCCCCCCCCCTCCTGGCGCGCCCAGGTGGGTTGTGCCCACCTGGTGGCCCCGCTGACCCTATCTCCGATGCTATAAAATCCTATTTTCGGAGAAAAATCAAGGGGAAAGAATTATCGCGTTTCACGAGACAGAGCCGCTGCCACCTCCTATTCTTCATCGGGAGGTCAGATCTGGAGTCCGTTTGGGGCTCCGGAGAGGGGAATCTTCGATCTTTGTCATCACCAACCCTTCTCTATCGCCAATTCCATGATGCTCCCCACCGGGAGTGAGTAATTCCTTCGTAGGCTCGCTGGTCGGCGAGGGAGTTGGATGAGATTCATCATATAATCGAGTTAGTTTTGTTAGGGCTTGATCCCTAGTATCCATTATGTTCTGAGATTGATGTTGCTATGACTTTGCCATGCTTAATGCTTGTCACTTTGGGCCCGAGTGCCATGATTTCAGATCTGAACCGTTTATGTTATCACCATTATATCTATGTTCTAGATTAAAAATAGTCACCTATTACGTGTTATGATCCGTAAACCCTAGAGTGACAATAGTTGGGATACTTTCCGGTAATGACCGTAGTTTGAGGAGTTCAAGTATTCACTATGTGCTAATGCTTTGTTCCGGTTCTCTATTAAAAGGAGGCCTTAATATCCCTTAGTTTCCTTATGGACCCCACTGCCACGGGAGGGTAGGACAAAAGATGTCATGCAAGTTCTTTCCATAAGCACGTATGACTATTTACAGAATACATGCCTACATTATATTTGTGAACTGGAGCTAGTGCCGTATCGCCCTAGGTTATGACTGTTATATGATGAATATCATCCAACGAATTCACCGATCCAATGCCTACGAATTTTCCATATATTGTTCTTGCTAAGTTAATACTACTGCTGCTGTTACTGTTACACTTGCTACAAAATTATTGCTATCACTGTTATCGTTACCATTATTGTTACCACTGCTATCAAAACTATCATATTACTGTGCTATTGAACATATTGCTTCAGATAATAAATTGCCAGGTGTGGTTGAATTGACAACTCAGCTGCTAATACTTGCAAATATTTTTTGGCTCCCCTTGTGTCAAATCTATAAATTTGGGTTGAATACTCTACCCTTGAAAACTGTTGTGATCCCCTATAATTGTGGGTTATCAATGACTATCACCGCCCACAACTTCTTTGTGTTCTACTCGTGCATATCATCTACGCATAGACCTGGCTCTGATACCACTGTAGGGGAACATTGCATGGAAAACAAAAAAAATTCTACGCACACGCAAGATCTATCCATGGAGATGCATAACTACGAGAGGGGGAGAGCATCTACATACCCTTGTAGATCGCTAAGCGGAAGCATTTATCACGCGGTTGATGTAGTCGTACTTTTCGCGATCCGATCACGATCCAACCGATCTAGTGCCGAACGGACGGCATCTCCGAGTTTAGCACACGTGCGGCTCGATGACGTCTTCTCCTTCTTGATCCAGCAAGCGGGAGAGGAGAAGTAGATGGGATCACAACCAACACGACGGTGTGGTGGTGATGGTGGTGGTGGAGCACCGACAGCGCTTTGCTAAGCGTCGCCGGGACGAGGTGGTGGAACTACGGAGTAACGGGAGAGAGAGGGACGCCAAGGGCTTGATGTGTCCTCTTGGGACGCCCCCTCCCCTCTATATATAGGTGGAGGGGCATGGGAAATAGCCCCTCCCATTCTAAAGAGAGAAGATGCTGAATTAGTTGGGGAGCTAAGGGGTTGTTTTAATGATGTGCTTGGAAAAATGATTGAGGATGAAGAGATTCGAAACAAGATTGATCAGCAAGCTATTCTTTATGAGAACCAAAGGGTCCCCTTTAGTAATGCTATGGCGATCCAAAATATTGGGACAAGGAACCCTTGTAAGTGTTTTAAATTTCAGCAACAAAATTTATGCAATTTAATTCCAGCAAATACATTTTTTAGCAATTAAATTACAGCAGCTTAATATATGCATGTTTTTGCCATTTAGTTGATTGGTGGAAGTCATATGGTGGCCGAACAATTGATCTAGAAAGGTTTGCAAAGCGCATTGTTAGTCTCTGTGCATCATCTTCCGGGTGTGAGCGCAATTGGAGTGTCTTTGAGGGGGTGAGCTGACTTCTTCTCGCCTATATGTGTTGAACTTCTGATTTGTTTTCAGTTTCAGCAAGCTATTTTATTGTTGATTGTTTGATTGCTATTTATAGATCCATACAAAGAAAAGGAACGGCTACAACACAAAAAGTTGAATGATTGTGCATTTGTTTCATACAATCAACACATGGCAAGCAGGTTCCAAAAGAGGCGTGAGAACGTGGGTAAAAGAGACTATGATCCTTTGATCATTGAAGATTTCGATTGGAACAATGATTGGGTTGCCCCTACGGTGGAACTACCTCAATGTGGCCATGGTCTTGTGCACGATCTGACATGGGACAATATTGATGTAGCTGTTGGTGCATCACAAGCGCTTCAAGGTCGTCACTTTCCTAGGGTTGCTCATACCCAACAAGGTAGAGGGTCTACATCAAGTGTGGGAGAGGAGCAAGTTGAAGATGTGGAGAAAGTGGAGGAGGAGTTCAGTATTGATGATCATGATTTGTCAAGTGAGTATGAAGAAGATGCGACCAATGCTGCAAATGGTGATGGCGAGAACATGGGTGCCAATGAAGATTGTGACTTCAACGATAACTATTAAGGATTTGGGAGTTGAGCGATGAGAGAGTCGGTCTTTTGTTAAATTTGTTGTGTGAACCTAAGTTATGCCATTAGACTTTAAGATTATGGTTATGGACTCCTATTTGTTGAGCTATGTAATATTATTGGGTTTGTTTTGGTAGCTTTGTTTCTTCTGTCTTCTCAATTCTCAGTTTTAGAATGTTTTTATTGTTCTGTTCTGGAATATGGACTTACTTTTTGGTGTTTAATGCAGACTGTTTTGGAGAAAAGAAGAGAGAAGAGCAAGTGGGAATGCAATTTGTACTACTTGGGCAACCACCAGGTATGTATGTCGTCATGTACAACTCATTTGGTGCTTCAGTTTGCTGTCATACATATTACAGCAAGACTATGAAGTTGTGATTTAATTTGCTATCATTCGCCATAAGGTTGTGTCTATGATGTCGGTACGCCATACGCCATAAGCGTTATAATGTTATGAAGGGGGTCGGTCGCCATAAAACACCTTACGCTAATAAAACATTGTGCATATCTATGCATCTATTATGCTTTCACAAGAATTCACAATTTATGTGAAGACATGCTTTGTATATATTGAATCACTGGCAGGACCTTTAATTCATTAGACTGAGCCATCGAACAACAGTGTCCATTGGCACAATCATCTAGATACCACACCAAGTTCATAAATGAACCTTTGATTCATCGCCCTCTATTGTTGCTTTTAAAGCGACAATATACTCAACCTTTTGTTATAGAATTCACCACAATAACTTTCTTTTTGAACCAATTTCAACTTATTGTAGCACCATAAATCATTTAATTAAAATCAAAAAATCGCTTGGAGCATTGATGAAGATTTTATCAATGTACTACTTACAATAAGCCTGTATTAATGTAACCCCTTACAACAATCTCTTCATCTTCTCCGTATGCGAGGAACATGCCGTTAGTACTTAACGACATTTTTATTGTTGTCCTATGATCAACAATTTGATCATTCTGATAACTTTACTCACAACTTACTTGGAGTACTAGACATATCTGATTGTTTACATACCATGAAATATATTTAACACAAATGTGATTGAAATCATGTATATGTAATTTTTTTAACATATATCAAAAAATGATCAAAACATATATCTGAAAAAATAACGTGTATCAAAAAATGTTCCACATGTATATGAAAAAGTGCTCCAAATGTATTTGAAAAATATTTAAGTTGTATAAAAAATGACCAAAACTAAAGAAATATGAAAACACAGATAACCAAAGAAAAACGAAGAAACCCGGTGAGAAAATGCAGAAAATCGGTCAAAAAATGAAGAAAACCGAAAGAAACGAACAGAAAATGAAAGGTGTACATCCATTACTTGGCGCAACCCATTGGCTGCGGGCTGTAGGTGAGGTAGAGCTACATCTGGCAATAGGCGAGATATGGCTCTGACAGAAAGTTGCATCTATCTGGTTGCAGGAGTTCATGTTGGGTCGTGCCTATTTCATTGTCAGGAGTTTGGTGGGGTGATCGTTTTAGCGTTGGTGGTGTGCACAAAAGTGTAAGTCTGCTCGTAATCACGGCCGATGTTTTGTTCACAATGGTGTAGGGTCTATGTTAGTAATCGGCCAATTTGTTTTTCCACTGTGCAAGCTATCTTATATTTATGCGCATTTTCTTTGCTACACCCCCCTCCCCCCTGCAAGACTATATGTTCATATAGCAGAAATTGCTTTTGGAGGCCGAGCTCTATGAAGGCCTTCAAATGCAAAATTTATAATTTTAATTTTTTAATTTTTTTAAATACAAAGTGTACAAGTATGTAATCTTTCAAAATACGTTGAAATGAGAGTTGTGCAAAAAACAAACAAATATGAGGCTTTTTAACACATGATGTCATTCATCCCCACGGATCATGAATGTCTTTTTTTACAAGTCACATTTCAACGTATTTCATCCTGAAATTTTACACACATGCACCTCACATCCTTGTTTACTTGTATAATTTTTTTCAGATTTTTTTGGAAACGAAAATTTCTAAATTTCTAATTTTGAATGTTCAAAAAATGGGCCTTTGTGGAGGCCGAGATCCAAAACGCCACTCTCTTCATATAGTCTCTTACAATCATTTTTACTCCCAAATATGGTGCACACATCCACCCTGGCAACAAAATGTCCTTTGCCGCACAAAATTGAGGAACGCTCACCTACAGTGAACTCGTTTTTTTCAAACTGCTCGGTGGATTCAAACTCGATCTCTCTTAACATTGGCTATTAAGTTGACAATACAACCATCAGTTTCTACTAAATATGACCCAACACTGAAGGCTACTCATGCCTCGACCCAGAAATTCATGCAACTGTCTTCATACAAACATCATTCGAGTTGAGCTCTTAAAAGCCAAGACTGTCAAAAGATGATGTTACCACACATTATTAGTCCTGTTAGTAAATGAATACTAGTCATAAAGAACCTAAGTAACTTCATTTCTGGGTCTGGTATCTGACGTATCCAGAGCACAATCAGAAGGATGATAGCTCTTCAAAATGCCTAGCCATCAGAACCAAAATCCATATCAGAAGAGCTATACTCATTCTTAAGTTCCGCAACAAGGTACCCCGGATAACAGTTCCAGTCAGGCACCCGAATACAACACTCAAGCTCAACGATGCTTATCCCTCGCACCCTTGACCTCATGGGTGAGCATCCTGGGAGCAATCGCCATCGCCATGAGCTCCTGGAAGAGGAGCTTACATGCGTACGGTATATGGACCTGTGCAAGAGAACATAGACAGTATGATTACTAACTCTGGCAAAGCGAGCCAAGGAAGATGGCTCAAGGGGCTGGCTATTTGGAAGTATAGTACTCCCTCCGTAAAGACGGTTTTTTAAGACTAGTTTATAGACTACAAAAACGTCTTATATTTTGGTGCAGAGGTAGTATTTCTAGATAAGGTTTTCGCATTCAAGTAATATGAACTAAAGAGGGGATCAGAGCAAAATAAAGTTCCTACTTACCTGGACAATGTCAGTTTTGTTCTTGCAGCCTCTGCATTCAAAGGAATTCTTCTTGAGATTGGCAATGGCAATGAGTCCACACTTCTCACAAACATGCACTCTGTAAGCATCGCTCTGGTCAAATAACCTTTCCTTCAAGAAAAATGCAGCTCCATGAGCAATCATGCAATCCCTCTCCATTTCTCCAAAACGGAGACCGCCATCACGTGAGCGCCCCTCTGCTGGCTGTCTGGTCAGTATCTGGACAGGACCACGACCTCTAGAGTGAATTTTGTCATCCACCATATGCTTAAGTCTCTGGTAGTAAGTTGGACCTAAGAAAATCATTGCAGTTAATTTTCTCCCAGTATGACCATTGTACATGGTCTCAAATCCACGCATCTGATAGCCACACTTGTGCAGTGCTTTACTGATATTATCCACCTGAAATGTAAGTTAAAAATTAATGAGTACACACATACATTGCAAGTTAAGTTTAAATGCGAGTTAGACAAGAGGTTGCAAACGCTATTAAAAGATCACATGAGGAGATTGATATATTTTTCTTGAGAACAATGAGTCCCCATAAGATTACTCACAGTAACATCAGTGAAAGGAGTTGCATCTCCTTCCTTTCCCATGTGAGCCGCGACTTTACCCATAATACACTCAATCAGCTGGCCAATAGTCATTCGGGATGGAATAGCATGTGGATTCACAATGATATCCGGTGTGATGCCTTCGATTGTCCATGGCATGTCCTCTTGTGTGTAAGTCATTCCAACAGTTCCCTTCTGACCATGCCTACTGCTAAACTTATCTCCTATTTGTGGTATGCGCACTGATCGCATTCTAACCTTGACAAATCTTAAACCATCAGCATTCGTTGTCAACAGAACCTGCAAACAAACTTACTTAGGAGCTGTTTGTTTGAAACTAAAAACACCACATAGAAACATAAAAGTGGTGGCAGAAAGCCAAAAACAAACAAACCTGATCCACCATCCCACTTTCACTGTGACGCAGAGAAGTACTATGATCACGCTTTGAGTATCTAGTAGCTTGCCCTTGAGCATCATCCTGTGGAATTGGAGATGTCTTCCCAATAATGACATCTTCCCCAGAGACCCTTGTTCCCTGATACATGAATTATTTATACATTATAGGCAATCAGCAGCACAGTTGAGTGATAAAGATAAGCCTAGAGTAACAAAGGCCTCTACTTACCGGTGGTGCAAGGCCATCATCATCTAATTTATCATAAGACCCATGGCGCATTCCCTACAAGGAAAAATACAAGAATGTTAGTTCATCAGATCTGCTTAGAGAAAATGCATGATGAATTATACAAAAATCACCATAGTGTTCTCCCTATTTGGACGACCAAATTCCTCTTTGACAAGAGTTCCCATCTTCTTTTCCTCATCTCTGCATATGGAGTTTGAATTATTAGATTGGGCATTTGGGTAAATGAGTGGTGGCATGCTTACACTAGAATATGCTGAAATGCTAGCTGTACCTGTAAGAGCGGAAAAATAGTGATCTGAAGAACCCACGATCTATTGAAGATTGGTTCATAATAACCGAATCTTCTTGGTTATATCCAGAGTAGCATGCAATAGCAACAATTGCATTCTTCACAGAACACCAAAGCAAGATATTAATAATTAAATAAAATGCAAAGATCCAAAATATGATTAAAAAAGCAAACAGAGTGCCCCGAGTTAAGATTGTTTACTTACAATGCCAGCTGGTAACTGCCTGAAGTGCAAATGCTCCATAGCACGAGTAGTAACAAGAGGCTTTTGTGGGTAGTACAGAACGTAGGCCAATGTGTCCTGAATCCAAATGGTGGGTGATGAAGGTTCAAACCAAGACCGACCATCAAACCAAGATACCAAGACAAATGGCACTCACCATTCTTAACTGATAGTTGGTAACATAGATTCCCATGGCTTGCTTTCCCATAGCAGACTGATATGTATTACGAGGTGACTGTAATCAAAGAAATGAATTAGACATGTTTAAAAACATATGCAGTGAATTAGCATTGTGTAAGGGGATGAGTCACCTGGTTGTGATCAGGAAAAGGAATAATTGACGCACACACACCAAGTATCAATGAAGGGTGAATCTCACAGTGCGTATAAGTCTCAGAATATGCCTCCCCTGGATTATGCCTCGAAGTTTCAAGGTCCTGAAATTTTAATTTGTTGGCATTACTAGCAGAGCATGAATCTAGGATGAAGGAAAAGCCTCAGCATAAAGAAATGCGAATAGAACGAAGAAACAAAGATGTTTCATGTAAAGGAATGCCAATAGAATGGAGAACTTGGTCAGCCCACAACTGTTCAATCAGGTATACTTCAAATGCATACAGAACTTACACGTATAGTCATAGAGATCATAGTAGTTTCTTCCTCTTCAGTGTCTATGTACTCTATAAATCCTTTGGCAACCAAGTCATGCCAACCTTCATCAGGAGTCTCCTGGATGACCATACAGTAGGATAATATACGAGCATATGAGAAAAAAAATACATGCATACCAATTCAAATTTGAATAAAAACTAGCATAAATTAAAGAATATCAGACCCTTTGCTGCAATGCTCGGATATGTTTCTTCTTAATAAGAAGCCTCTGGTTTTCAACGATAAACAGCGGGCGACTGCAACGCCCATAATCAGTATAGAGTCGAAGTTCTTTAAGACGAATATCACGAACGACACCAACTTCAGTGTTGACATCAATCTGAAAATTAACAACATTCAGCATGTAATTTTGAGACCTGGATCTCATTACAAATCACATACCAGCAATTAATGGCTTTCTTCTTAACATGTTCTATGCTAAAGAAATTCAAGATGTGCATGTTTACCATACATCTTGAAAATGATCTTTACTTTGGATAGTACCAGATATCAAACAAAGTTAAGGTTGCATATGAAAGGGCAACAAAATCACATCAGTTTTATTAATGGAGTGCTCCAATCTGTTAAATATACAAATTATGCAGATAATATATGTTTTTCAATACTCATATCCATTCTGCTACAATGCCAGCAGCTTTTAGCATGAAACAGGAGAAGCAGGGTACAAACCTGTCTTCTTAAACGACGAAGGGTCTTCACCAATAGGTCAGGATTCCTATGAATTCCAACCCAACAACCATTGACAAATATTTTAGCAGCTTGAGGAATGACTGCCGGTGATATCTCCTGTTAAAAAAGAATCAAGAACGAAATCAGTGACTATTGTAACTGGTAAATGACACGAAACTTCAACCTTGGGTAAGATAAGCAAATGAAAATGCATGCTCACACATTGAGAAGGGGAAACAAACCTCAAAATTTTCTGTGCCCCACTCTTCCAAAAATTCCAAAATAGGATTTGCGGCAGAACCAACAGTGATATAAACCATCAAGGCAAGATTTTTAACCAAGCCACAAGCCTGAATAAAGGTGTATAGAATATAAACCATTGACCAACTCCTTTGACAAAAGAGAATTTTAGAATGCGAATAACTTACCTGTCCTTCAGGTGTTTCAGCAGGGCACATCATTCCCCAATGAGAATTATGCAATTGGCGAGGTTTTGCCAGTTTCCCTGTTAATAAGATATTAAGATCACTAACCCTAAGGCGATCAAGTTTCAATGGGGAAGTAACGTATGAAAACAATTTGAGCAATATCAACCTTCACGCCCAATGGGAGAGTTCAACCTCCGAAGATGTGATAATGTAGAAGCATATGTAAGGCGATTAAGCACCTGGTGTCAAAAGAAGAAGAAATATTAAGAACACATATTGGAACATTCGTTCGCTAAACCAAATTGTAGTAAAGCATACACGTGAATGTGATCATGAAAATGTACACACCTGAGACACACCGGCTCTTGTACCAGCTTGGTTAGCCTGTCCCCAGTTTCCAGTAGCAAGGGAATACTTCAATCCACTAGTAATGGTTTTCGCTTTAATAGCAAATTGCAAATTAACTTCCTTCCCATTATCGACACACTGGGTTCAACAGAAACAGCAGTTAGCAATTATCAGGACAGAGAAAGAGACAGAGCATGGTCATTGAAACACGGGAGAAACCTTCTGAACATATGACCTCACATCCCTCGTCAATTTCCTGAAAAGCTGATTTTGAAAGGAAGAACAACATAATTAAGCTCCCAGCTGAAGAAAAAAGAAGACATAAACACACTCAAATTTGCTAGCATATTGTAACAAACCATTCTGAACAGTCCTCCAAGCAATGGACCTGCAAGGTCGAGCCTTTTGTTGCCATAATGATCTCTGTCATCTTCAGCTCTTCGACCAAGAGCACACATCAACAGGCGGTGAATAATATACCTGCATAATGAGGTAGGAAATTAGCTTATCTGCTTCTTAACAAGCTGCATCATAGAATGCAAACTTTTTGATTGACAACAGACTAATGTGCAGTATGGAACACATACCCAAAGTAGTATGCCTTTTTAGTTTCACAGAATTCGCCTACACCAACATGGGGCAGCATTTCCTTTTGAAGTATCTCTTTCGCATACCTAAAAAGTTAAGGAGGTGAGTACTATTTTTTTTTACTCTTCTAGCAAAAAATGTAGAGACATACTTTATTCTTTTTTCTCGAGTTACACCAACTGTAGCACCACGCTTTCCAATGTAGTCCAGAGCAACCTACAGATAAGGCTTGTCAAAGCTTTACACATGAAATAATATCAATGTAGCAACTTATATAACTACTTAAGTTCCAACCGAAGCTCAACTTAAGATGTGCCCCAGCAAGAAAGAACAATTTAGTTTCATGACATAAATTCAAGCAGATGTGATATCAATGCAAGTAATAAAGAACAATTTAGTTTCACTTATCAATAGCTCAAGGAATACCTGCTGATTTTGAATGACAAAAGCTTCCTCCAAAGATGGGCGCAGCAATTCCATCATTTGTGTATCGGAGAAATCGTAGCATATGTGCTCCAGTATATCTTTGTCAGCAACAAATCCTAGTGCTCTAAACACAATGATGATGGGAATATCTGCACGAATGTAGGGCAGAGTAGCACGGATATATTGACCAGATGAACCCTGCAACATAGGAAACACTTCATAGCGTTAAGATCCTAACATTAGTTCAACTCACTGCATTCCCACATATATATGACATGTAAGAAGGCAACCCTAGACTGATACACATGCATCTGTGAAGAACTATTTGCAAGGCTTCAGTAAGTTACTGACCCCTTTCGCGCCTGCTCGGGAAAGCATCCGAACAAACATGCTACTAGCAGGTCTGTTCTGGTTCTCTGCCATTGAACGGACTTCACCCACATATGCAAACTTATTTGGTTGCCTCTTCTTAAACACATAGACATGGTTGGTGCTCATCTTCTCCTGGGCAATGAGAACCTTTTCACTACCGTTGATTACAAAATATCCTCCTTGGTCATAAGGGCACTCTCCAAGTTCTGTAAGATCCTTTTCAGATTGTTGAAACAGTGTGCAGTAACTAGAACGCAGCATGATTGGGACCTGCAGCAGGAAAATCTGTTAAAAATCAAAGAATACAAACAGCGCATACTACAAGCATGTGTCAAGTTGTTAGCCACAACACCTTTCCAATGAAGACTTTCGGATACTCCGCAGTTTCTGTAACTTCTTCACAGTCATGTCCTTTCTTTACAACTCTGTATGATACATCTACATAAAGTGGTGCTGAGTATGTCAGATTCCTGAGCCTTGCTGATTTGGGGAATAAGGTAGCAGTCTCTCCATCAGCTTCAGTCATCATTGGTTTGCTCAGATAGATTTGACCAAAGCTGATCTTGTGGAGTGTCTAGAGAAGAATCAATACCATCGTAAGTGACAGCTTAAGGAAAATGGGGAAAAGAATAAGAAGAAAGCATGGTTTAAACTGAAAGGGCATTAGCAAGAGTGCACATGGTAGCATTAGCAACATTCAGAGCCATGAACTCATAGAGGGTCTATGTGTGCATTTTCTTTGTTAAGTAACAGAAATGCGTCTACACCATTGTTGGCATGTACTTTCTATCCTAGAGATGTGAACTGTGCTCATGTAAGGCTTATAGCTCATGAAAACAAAAAAAAAGTTGAGGACTCTGATCATGCCAGCCAGAACAACATTCATCTTCAGAACTTGCGGGGCAGTTCATTCCCTATACCATAGTGGATATATTCACTTATACTGCTTAAAGCTTAACAGCACCCCCATCAACATTGTAGTTCTTGTTACGTTTGTAACATAGGCCGGCCATTTCGTTAAGATAACAGCCAGTGAGAACACTTCAAATATACATTGTTCAGTGGATTGTAAGACACCAAGGCATAGCCTGGCAACACAATGACTAGAACAACAATGACCAGCCAGTTCTTCACATTTTTAAGGAAAAGGGAATTTGCCCCAGCTCCATTTCAGTTTCTACCCTTTAGCATAAATATATCTTTATTTCACTTGTAACATTTCTTCTATGGAGTATAGCGCAAACTGATGTGCCTTCTCACACCAGTGTTAAAAAGGTCCTGGAAGTTTGTGATTACATATTTAATTAATTAAATAGTTGGCTTCAACTCTATTATAACAACACAATAGTTACATATTTCTGGATTTCCCAGTACAATTTCATCAGTGTAACAGTTTACACTGACGAAAACAGGCAAAATAACAGAAACCATCTTGACAGTCAAAACCCTGAGACAAATACCCATGAGAAATAACTGAAACTAGCCAACAAGCATGTCTGCAAAACTCATTCTAAGCATTCCTAGTGTCACTCTCTGAAACTCAAGCTTTAGCATCTATCCGAAAGGGAGCTTGCAAAGGAGCTCTCATCTGAACACAACCAAGCAATTCCACCCTTCAGAATCAAAATTCAATCCAACCACCACCATCACAGTTTTTTTGTTGCTTATCATTGTCAAAATTCTCAGACCCCCACCATAAACACCAGCAAGCAGCTGAATACTCCCGCAAAACCCTAACTGGTCATCTATTTGAGCAGCGCCCCATCTAATCTGAGACCCGCCCGTCACCAGCTACTCATACCAAGCTCGCCAAACCCTAACCGGCCAAGTTAAGAGCAAAAGTTAAGCCATATTTGGTATGGTCGGGAGGGCAACCTCGGCGAACTCGGCCTGGCGGCCGGGGTTGTGCTGCGACTCGGGGCGGATCTCGATGTCGGCCGACTCATCGACGATCTCCTGCATGGTGTTCTGGATGAACTCGTCGAAGGAGTCGAGCTGCTGGCGCACGAGGCCCTTCTCCTCGAAGTAGGCGGAGATGACGGCCCAGGCGTCCTCCTGGGTAATCTCCTCCTCGTCCCGCGCCTCCTCCTCCTCATCCTCCCCGTCCCCGCCGCCGGCGTATCCCCCCTCAACCTCCTCCTCAGCTCCGTACCCCCGGTGCTGGAGGTGCTGGTGCCCTCCCATATCCATCTCCATCACCTCCTCGTATTCGTCGTCCTCCATCGCCGGAGCGAAACGCAACCCTAGCGGCGCTCGGGGATGGGGTGGGTGTGTCGGCTCTCGGCCTCTCGCGAGGGGGAGAGGGGAGATGGGGGAGGGGCGGAAGCAGGAAGTGAAGAATTGGGGGCGCTCCGCCGATCTGGTTCAGTCTATATTGGGGGCGCAGGAGAGGTCGGTTTCCACTTTCCAGTGCGGGTGCTTGTGCGCTGGGCCTATTTAGGCCTCGTTTGGTGACGATGGAAAGTGGGCCTGATGCGTATTAGTCACAGTCGAGTACCATGTAAAAGGGCCGGATATCGATAAATCACGAGTGGACATGGTGGCAAGCGAGTTTTTTTTTTTTGCGGGAACCAACTGATACATTAAAGCAAGGTGATTACAGAAAGGACCTCCACGAAAATCAAAATTACAACCAAGTCCTCCTGAAGAACACTGTCGCCGACGAAGAACAGAGCGTGTCGATGACGCGCCGCCGCCGCATCTCCACTCAAACCTTGGAACGGAAGATGTCCCCTGACGGACGGGAAGTCGTCGATCCTCGAACTCCGGAGAGCCTCCATCCTGCTCCTCCGGCCACAGCGCCGTCTTGCTTCAATCTCAGCCGATTCAAGATCTTCAGCTGGAGTCGCCGCTTCGATCTCCAGAACGGGGAAACCCGCACACGGCGGCCACCGAGGATCGCGAGCGTGAGGAAGGAGGTGCCCCACCATGGAACTGCACCGAGCTCCATCGCCGGAGAAGACAGACACCACCTGCAAAACCGAACGCCGCCGCGCCAACTTCTCCAGAACGCCGACGGACCGGTCCCTGACAGAGCCTACACTATGTACAGCTGGGAAACGAGGTTCCCCCACCCTCCCGCCGACAGAGCTGCCGGCGGAGGGAGGGGGAACCGGCGATTCGCCGGCGGCGAGGTGGATCCGCGGGGAGGAGCACAAATTCGCCCTTCACTGTAGCGGGGAGGTGGCAAGCGAGGTTGGTATCACGCCCACACAATCCCACGTGATTCGTGCAGTTTTTATACGGCGAGCATGTATATTTATATCTCCGCACCATATCGAACCCGTATACCTTTCGTATTCCCACTGACAGGTCAGGCCTGTTGCATGCAAAAAAGACGCATTGAATCGCTCGTCAGTTGTAACGGCAACCTGCAGCACGCTCCCCTCCTTCTCTTTAACTAGATCGGGATCGCGCCTTGGCGCGAGGGTGCCGGTCCCAACATTTGGTCAGGCAGGTAACGCTAAGTTAATATGAATTCAGATTTAGTATACGCATTCATATAATATAACAATATAGTGAAGAAGAAACATTCAGTTGTGATAGGAGCGAGACACAATGGTGATCAACATCGGCATGAGACTAAGACAGAATCAATTTCAGTGCGTTTGTTAACAGAGGGAATTAAAGCGATTGCTCAGAATGGATTAGACCAATACAGTAGATTTACATAAAAAAAGGGCATTGCCAAAGGGCAAGACAACATATATACCAAAAGTATGACAAACATGACACATTTTGTCATTACAAAAATATGTCTAAAGTAGTGATCCAATAATCCAACGCCTGGTATTTATCAGGGGAGTATGTAAACCAATACAAATCATATAAGTGTAGTACAAAGTAAGATATGGTTCAATAAAAACCATCAAAATTCTTGATAGATCAGGATTACAGCAAGTCATTTATATAGAAATGAATGCATCCCACAAGTTGAAATACCATTATTAGTAATTAGAGTAAGTTGGTTACATAGCAAGGGACCGAAGACTAAGTAGCACATTACAGGACAGCCGAACATCACAAAATACTAAAAGCAAGGCGTTTATACAAAGGCTGGTGACAGTTAGATAGCAGTCTTGATAAGTACACAGAGTGAGAACCAATGGTGGAGCTCAACATGGCGAGTGATACCGCTGGAAGCATATGATTGCCAATTCCAACCACTCGGGTATAGCTTCGTCGAGAATCTCATCGGAGTCCATGACGACTATAACTATCGCTTGTCCAGAGAAGGGGTTGCATGGAGCAGATGGATCAAACTTGATAGCAACAAAAGGGAAAGAATCACGGGTGATAAGTTTAGCTTGAGGCACCAACCTTTGGATATTTTCAACCGAGAGCAGTCTCGCACAAAGGTACCTCCTCTGGCGTCGCTGCTGAATGCTCGACCCTGGGTGGCCTGAAGTGCACTTATCCTGTCCAAAAAATCATTGGGCCTTCTTTGTGTGGCCTGGGTGGCCTGAAATTAATCACCGAAGGAATAAACCAATAAAGAATATATGTTTGATTGTTCTGTAGCATGGCATGGTACATATTGGAATGACACGGAAGATCTTCGAACAGTATATGCAACACTTACACACATGCCTCTTGAATCCTGTTCATCCGTAAAGGATACCATGTTGGATCTGTCATCTTCATCGTATTGAAACTGATGAAAGCATGCCACAAGAATTAGGTAGAGAAATTAAGGGAATCACAAAGTAAACTTGGGTCAGTGTCATCTAAACATGGGCATAATGTGATCTTGTTACAGAATATAACAACACAGATTTACTAATTATGACATTGGCTAATTCAACAATCCATTGGAAGTTGTTTCAGGCAGGACCACTCTAATCCATCAGGAGTACCTATTTTTTAGGTTCCAACAAAGTTTGTAGGGTTACCTAACAGTAATACCATACCGAAATAGCTTGAAAATTAAGAGAGGGAGAAGGAGAGGGGAGGCAAGATATCAGCAATTAGGCCGTTTTCAGAGAGGAAGGGACCCCCGTGGCTGGGTCCTTGCGGTCGCCGGCCAAGTTCACGCTGTCGCTGCAGTTCACCTCCGGGCCATCGCCTAAGAGGGGAGGGGATTAGGTGGAGGATGCCTGAGAAGGAAAAGGAGAAGCGGACGATGCAAGGCGTGGGAAGGGGGTTCTCACCTCGCCTCGACGACTTCGTCGGTCGCTGTTGAGGCGTCTTATGGTTCAGCCTGGCGGCTACGGCGACGGTTCGTCCTGCTACTGCCGGTGACCGATGGTGGACGGAGTGCGTGTTTATCACCGTCTCCAGCGGTGTCGTGCCCAGGAGGTCGTCGTAGATCACCCCCCTGCGTGCACCGAAAGGGTGCGCCTGGATCTGCCGGTCAGCAGCGGCGCCGATGAGCGCACCTTGACCCGCCACTCCCCCCTGCGCGCACTCCTCCTGTAGCGACATGAGTGGCGGCAACTGCATCCAACTTCTCTATTTTTAAAAATAAGAAAGCAGAAGGTCATCTGTAAGGAGAGAACACCATATCGCCGAAAATCAAATGCTTAAGCTTGAAAAGGCATGCTTACATCCACTATTTAGAATTGATCCTACCAAGAAGAAACATTTAAACAAAGTACAGCAAGCACTGACAAAAATATAGGAACAGCTATTTCGAATAAATCCGAGTGCTAAAAACTCCATTAAAGAAGTGAAAATCTGGTTAGATACATTATTTCTTAGTACAAGTATAGATAATTTGATATCTGATATAAAAGATGCTTTAGTTAACTAAGCTCGAAGGACCGAGACTCTAGTCAGATGATTCTAAGATAATATCAAGATGCATTAGAAATAACTCGCATAATATATACCATGCAGAAAAATATATACACCTACAACAAAACATTTTTAATCGGCTAACAGTACAATAAAATAAAGAGGAGTAATCAGTATCTGTCAGAAATATCAATCAACAAAAAGTGTTGCTCTAGATTTTGATGTGTTAGGCAAAAGAGAAAATAAACAACTGCCAGCTTAATATTGGTTGGGAAGTAACATCAATGATGTAATCCTGCTAGACTAATAGGAAAATGAATAAGCATCTACCATATCCAAGTAGGAGCTAGAACCCAAATACTTGAACCTTCATAATATAATACAGCAATAAAAACAGAAGTTTCAGAGTATCAGCTCTATATACAAAATACTCTCATTGCTAAAATAAGGATAAGCTGTGTAAGGTCATCCTTATTTAACTCCTCTTTATGTAGGTAACATATTTTAAACACTATAGTTGGAAGTTTGTTCAAACTGCAGGATCCAAAAAAATGCAGTGGTGACGTATAGAATTGGGGAAAGCTTCAGAACAAACTAAAGAAAACGAAAGGAAATGTCCGCTCAATGGCTCGGATTAACCCAGCAACTTAATCACAGCAGTTGAAAAATTGTTTATGGATACAAAATGGGACATGCTACCTTGGTCACTCTTTACATGAACAATCCAGCATTATCTCAAGAAAAATCTCAAAAAAAATCCTGTAGTATTATTTTCTGTAGCATGAACAAATAGCTGCAACTGGTAACTTGCAAAAAAATAGAAGTAATAGTACCACAACGAATTAAAACAAGTCATTCAACCGATAACTTGCTGGGAGCGAGTCTTTCTAGTATAACAAAGTGCAACTTACTCTTAACCAGATTAAATCAAAGACCAACAACAAACAATAAAGGATCAAGAACAACTTATATGCAATAAAGGTATGAGAGAGAAGAAAACTTTACTTAAAACGGCTATAAACACTGGAGCATAAATAAGCAACACCTTTAAATACAAATAAAAAGGGTTTAGGGTTCATTGCATAGTGGGCTCAGATTCGCCTTTCCTCGATCATATAACCTACCCACGTCATCTCTTATCACCAGATCAATATGTTTATACAGTGGAGCTGCCCTGGTTATCACTCAACAAGAATGACCATCCAAGGACAGAACCATAAGTATCACAGGATCAAAAATGATTTTAGGGACGAGAGGGAGGATCCAACTTGATACCCACAGGTGCCTCAATTGTTCAAAGGCACACTTATTTCAGCCATGGTTAATCATCATCGCCCTAGCAAGAATAACCTCCGCCACGAGCATCGGTGGCGAGAGGAGAGGAGACCCAGAGAGAAGGGGGCAAATGGGAGCACGAAGAGGCAAGCCGCTGCCCTCCCCCACCCCATAGCCGCACGGGCCAACCACCGCCCACCACACACGAGGCCTGGACGCAAAAAGACCAAAATACCCTCGATGGGGGCAAGATATTACGTGCGGTGGCGCGGGATATTTACCCGCCGGTGCGCGTGACGGGACGAACAGGCCACACCCGCAGCCACGGTTGCTGACAAACGCGGCCCACCCGCGAGGGGCCCCACACGTCAGCTAGTCCCGGTCGAACAGACGGAGTAAGCGGCAGCGCGATTCATTCCTATAGTGCTACTCCCAGATCCGACGGCAGAGTACGTCCGATGGCCGAAAGTCGCTGAGCTCTGAGGAGGCTCGGTGAGACCCTCTTCTCTTGTTTCTGGAAGTGAAACTGCCCTGGTTATCACTCATCAGAAATGACCATCCAAGGACAGAGCCACTAAAATAAGCACATGATCAGAAGGTCTCAAAGAAACGAGGGGGGATCCAACTTAATACCCTGCTCCAGTTTCCTAAATAATTAAAACTGAAGCAATAAAGGAGATATCTGGCACTACATCTAGTGGCATTATATGGCTATAATGATCACCTAAGAACAGAGTAGCAACATGCGATAAAACAGGAAATAATGCCCTACGGAATAATCTGCACTACTTATGCATATAATGAAAATGAGATAGTTCTCCTAGCCTCTGCATCGTGATCATATGGAAAATAATAAATTACCCGAGTGTCCCGAGATCTTCGCCAAGCAAATATCTGTAGCTGTGATTTGATTAGAAGACCACCATAAGTAGTGTGTATCAGTTAATCAATATTTAAACTAAGGTACATGTACCACAAAAGAAACCAAGTTACATGAATATCCAGTAGTTCTAAAAGAAAATACATTAGCTTAATAGCTTATCATTGCAAGGCGGAATTAGGTGTCCCAGCTAGCCACTATAATTTTGCAACAACCAAAGCACAGTTTCCAGGCCAATTAACCAACAGAGGCTATGATAAGCCACATGCTAAACCTACAACATCCCCATAACCAACAACAAACCAGTAGCCTGGTGACCACCGCCACAAAAACTATCCACACTCAGTCATACACAAGATGATCAGCTAGGAATCGAGCATGTCATAGCCAGGGCTCGACGGTCACAACTCATAGCAACCAGAGGCGTAAACCAGAGGTGAAGAGGAGCTCACCATAGCGGGTTTGTAGTCGATGCCAAACTCAGCAAAGCGTTGGGGTTGTGGCGTGTCACCGACCCGCCGGCAAGCTAGGCCACCAGCCTTCGACCGTGCACGCACGGGAGGCCAGTGGAGTTCCCGAGGAGGAGGTGGATGAAGCAGGGGTGAGCATGTTCGACGGCCAACTATGGCCATCGCCCATGACCACATCGAGTCGCACGCTTGCCGAGGAAAGAACCGGCAAGCAGCAGTTAAGACACCCTGCCCTCGTATTACTACAGCAACAAGAGCAGATCAGCAAAAGGCAGATAACTTAGCAAACATGCACAAGAGTTAAAATCGATATTGACTATAGTGAGTAGCTCAGATTGTTCTATGTCAGACAGGGAATAATTTCACAATACAAAACATCACTATGTAATTGTTGAATCCCTTTGGTGACCAGAGAACACATGAGTACCTCTCACTATAAATCCAGACCAAATCAAATAAGATGGAACTAAAATAAAGAGGCTTAATTGTAAACAATTTAGCAATTCCATGACCTAGCTCACAACCCGGTAAAACACAAGACAAAAACACAAACAAAACACTGGTCAGCATTTGCATGATGCAATAGGCAAGATTTTGTTAGAGGAGGCAGCAAACTACATATATAATAGTGAAGCCTCTGCTATCTATCGATGTCAAGAAAAGAAAATACTTTCAGAAACAGAAGAGCATGTATTTATTTTATTTTTGACATAAATATGGGATCTAAATGAGAGCTACCTCTTTGTGCAGCTTGCCTGTATCTTATAAAGGAGTTGTAGAAAAGCGGGCTGCAATGCAAAAGAAAGCCAGTCATCATTGTATTGTTGTTGTTGTATGAAATGAAATAAAAAGCAAGGCAAGCAGTAAGGATTCAGGGAGGGAGGTTACATATATACATACATTATCAAGGGCTCGTTTTTGGATAACATTGCAGAGCTCAACTGGCTTGCAGTACAACTTGAAGGTTTCTTCAGCAGCAAGCTGCTCATTTGGTGACAGCTGAACTGTCGACGGTTGACGGCACATGTTGTCTGCCCTGCCCTGCATATTATATTATGTATAAGTAGAAGTCAAACAAAAAAGGAAGATACATTTATATAGATGGAGACATGGTTGTGTATAACAGACAACAATTTACTCAAAAAAGATTCCAGATGCCGCATAACAATGATAAGCAAGCAGCGTGAAAAGAGGGAGACATTTTGCTGAATGAATGAATTCCTCAACCATTCAAGTGGGGAAACCAACCATTAATTATTGTTTTCTTTTCTTGAAATTATTTATATTTATATCCGTGGTTCCCCTGCCCTGCCCTTGATACACACATATAACTAAATAGCTAAGTAGCTACTGCAGACCTAATCCAATCTAAAACCCGCCCCTGCCTCAATCCCTGGTTGGATCGTATCACTCGCCCGTGCCTCAATCCCTGGTTGGATGAAGAAGCAAGCATAGAGTATATTTAGATGCTCCTGCTTTTTTCCATGACCCCGTTATTAACCGCAGTATACAATAATGATAAGAATTAGAATCAGACTGCATTGCATATGTAGGTAAATACATCAGACTGATTCAACTATCTCTAAAACTCCATAGGAACTGCAGCATGAGGAGCGAAGATCAACGACTTGATATACATCGTTGATGATGAAGGTATATATTTGTTACTCTGTTTATGATGGCTTCTCATGGGTCAGAATGAATTATTTTTTAGGTAGAATGTATTAGGTTCATACAGAATGTAGATTACCATTGCTTTGTTAATGGACATGTTTCTATAAGTACCTAAAAGTTATAAAAGTAATCCTTGCATGCCGCTGTTGGAATTAAAATGTTCTTTGATGAGTCAAAATAACATATTTTTAGTGACTCACTGAAACTGCCATGGTCCTAAAAATAAATAATTAGATGCCCTGTTGGGCTAGATGCTTGATGTTTCTCTTTAATTGGAAAATAGCATATAAGAAACATTTCTAAGAAATTCTTATCAATAAGAAAGCTAAGGGATATACTGAACCTTGGTATCTTTTCTGGATAGGGGTGGGCAGAAAAACAGGGAACCGAAGACCGGAGCCCAAAAAATAGCATGGTATTTTCAACTCAAAAAAGAAAATAAATAGCATGGTATTCAAACCTGCAGTTCTATAGTGAAAAATATTTTGTGTCACCAGTTCATTCATGAGAAACATTTAAATAGCTTTATCTATGTGCTAGACATTTATTTGATTGAATATGCTTGGTGCATTCTTTCCGAGATTTTGCTGTTAAACCGTATAGAAATAACTCATGCATTGCTAATTCCTTATTTGAAGGCTACTGCTGTGAAGGCACCTGTCATGGCAAACTTCACGACTGAGCAAAACACCAGGTTTTTGGCAAACATCGACACACACGAGTGATTCAGAACGTGTGCTTTGTATCTAGGTTGTCTTGGTCTAGAGCTTTTATCGCCTCTTCAACAATTTATTGGGAAAAAACATTTACCTGAACCATAATGTCGAAGATCTATTCTTATCATTACACATACTTGATATTTGATGTCATGTAATGGTGCTGGTGCATGAGTAGGATTTTGATGAGTTTTTTGCTAGACCCGAAGCCATTCTGCGCTAGATGCTTCTAGCCCGGCAACTCGCCGGTGCGGTGCTTGGTGCTTGTAACCCCCCATTTCAGTAACCATATATCCTAAAATGCAGTACCCAAGCTATTTAAATGGCGATCTCTGCCATGTGAGGGCATGTCGTCTCCTTCTCCTTCTCTCTCTCTCTCTCTCTCGATCTCCTCTTCAAACCCTAGACGGCGCATGTAACAAGTCTCTATATCGTGACGATCATCACTTTTAAGTGAATACTATCACCAAATGGTAGATATGAAATTTGTAGTTCCCTACATAATAAAGAGATGCAATGGTAGAGATCAAATGGATAACCACCTAACTGTTGAGGAGAGCAAAGGATCGAATGACGGCAATGGCATGACAACATTGGTAAGGGGAACCTAAAAATTCCTTAGGATTATTAGAGAAACAACACAAACTGCATCTTTTTACTTCTTCATCCGTAGGCAGTATAGAAGCAGTAGTACAGTTAACCAAGTCACATAGTAGCTAGATGACTGTAAGAGAAGCAGCAGCGAAGAGAATGTCATGTAGCTAAATAGAGGAAATACTGAAGAATAATGAGGAAGACATAATATCTAAATAAAGTGGTTGGCATTTTGAAGTATAAGTATATTCAGAGACATATATAAATCGACCAGAACCTTGACTTCCAGTCTACAACACACAAAATTCAGAACAACTAAATTGCAGTTCTACTTGCGCAGGGAGACAGAGTGCCGTTAGAATCACATAAAGAGCTCACCTCAGAGACCATCAGTGCCTTACACAAAGTCATGCCACATCCAGCACCATCATGTCGTGAAAGGAGAAACCAAGATAATAAGGTCCATTTCGGAAGTTACTCAATCCACCACTCAAGTCCATTATATTTATTCTATGAGTGGCGTACCAAAAGGCTCACAAATATGGTGGCAATCTGTATAAAAATATATAAGCCATCAGTAGAAGTAGTTGGCAGTAAACTATAAGCATTATTCTCGGCCAGTTTGACTAAAAGCGTGATTTATCAATATAAAACAAAAATACATTTGCCGTATATATACAAACAATAATCATGAGGCCGTAGTGATGGCTTACTCCAAAAGAGGGGACACATAGAAACCAAATCAAGAGCTCCACATTTATAATTAATCCAAATGAAAATTATAGTACATGCATGATAACAATGGCAGAAGGGGAAAATCATAAACAAAACTAATTAGTTACTCTGGTAAAATGGTAAAACAACATCGCGTGGAAAGCAGAACTGGTGATAGAACATTTGTTCTATGGTAGGAACCCCCCCAACAACTAAAGGATGATTTGCATGACGTCTGTAGATTGAGAAATTGGTAGGATCGTTTGCATGGAACTCCCTCCTTGGTCAGTGCAGAGTATCAGGACGTCTGGTAACACGATAATGCACGTGTTTGTGTCCACAAAAGATCAATTTCGACAGCCCAATCGTATACGATTTGGGCATCTCAACTCGCAGCAACCAATTCGCATAGAAAAAAGAGGGGATTAATTAACCAAGGGGGAGGGGAGGGGAGGAGAGGGAACCTTGATGTGGCGCTGGCTGTGGTGCACGAGGTGGAGCTCCTAGCCATCGACGCCGCAGGCCCCCATGCCGAGCGCGTACAGCGCCACGTTCCTGCACGGAGTAAGGAGACGGTGTGACAGATGGGATCAACCGGGAGAGCCGTTTCGTCGAGCTAAGGCCCGCACCTCTCGTCGTAGGCGAAGGAGACCTGCGCGGATCAGCAGAGAAGAGTGGGACGCCGGCTCGGAGGAAGCGGGATAGGGCCGCGCGAATGGGCTGGTAAGTTAGTTACCTCGGGGAACTTGTAGGCGAGCGCGACGTCGGGGTCGACGGACGCGGCTCGAACTTGTCGCCGTCCAAGCGGGAGTCGAGGAGCGCCGGGACGGGGCGTCGTTGGGGACGGCGGCGGTCGTGGCTCCGTGCCCATCCGCACGCCACCCATGATGCTGCCGCGCTGCTCGGCCGCATCCCTAACATCCCCGACCTAGCCGCCGTCAGCGCAGACGGCGGCGGCGCCGCGGGCGTCCTGGACGAGGTCGTAGGGGAGGAAGAGCGAGTCGGCGAGGGCCGCTCGTAGGGGAAGGGCTTGGCGAGGAGGTGGCGCACGCGGGAGAAGACCTTGGCCGGGCGGCGCGCGGTGATGTCGGCCGCCTCCTCGTCGTGTCTGCGGCCCGCGCTGGCGGCGGCGGCTGCGGTAGAGAAGGGGAGAGGGGCGCGGCGGGGAGAATGGGCTAGGGTTCTCACCCAATCGGGGGCCCTCCTCACTCCTATGCCAGATGCAACCACCCACACGACGCCACGCACGGTCACGCACGCGAATTCCCGCAAATGCCCTCGGCGGGGTGGCGAAATAACTGGCGGTGGCATGATATTTTGACAGCAAAGCACGTCCACCGGACGCATCTCTAGGCACAGCCGCTGACAAACGCGGCCCACACGTGAGCGACCCCACATGTTAGTGAGACCCGGCCGGAAATAGCGGAGTGAGCGAGACCGGGATGGGGCGGTAACTATTCATTCCTATAGTGTTACTCCCAGATCCGACGGCCGAGCTCTTCCACGCGGTCGATCCGACGGCCCAAAATCCATCAAGCGAACGAATCCGACGGCCGAGAGTCGCTGAGCTCTGAGGAGGCCGGGAGAGCCCGTCTCTCTTATTTCTCGATTCATTCAGTCTTATTGCTTCGGTTGTCCAACCTTTGTTCTCAGCGCTTGTTCTCACTCTCTCTTGCAACCATCATCTCTCCGCAGGTCAGAACAATGTGTTCATCCATGCCCCAGAGAAGCTCTCCATCACCTTCATCCCATGTCGTCCCACTCCCTCTAATCCGTCGCCCTGAGTGAAGTGCAATGCCGGGCACGTGGTTTGGTCCATTTCAGGCAATAGTAAACACGGGGAGGCATTTCTACAGTTGTGATAGCCATGGTGTAAGTTCATCATCTACCGTTCCATCCATCGTTTGCACTCTGTCAGACTAACGCAAGTCGTTTACAGATAGGAGGATGCAGGTTCTGGAAGCAAAAGAACAAGTATATACAGTACTTGGGCGTCAGTTGGAGCCACAATCGCCATGCCTCACTTCTCGGAGAGAATCAAGCCTGGCTAAAGAACATGTTAATCTTGTGCATTGCCAATCTTGTCGCCATTGTCGTGCTCTTCATCAGCTAGCAGAGCAAAGTCCACCAGTTCGTCAGCTACCCACTCCATAGCTAGAACATATATATTTTTGCATCAAGTCCTCCCCATGTTTCTCCTAGTACATGATGCTTGGTCACCTACCGCGCTCCAGAGCCTGTGTTTATGGTTGTTGTACCAATAATTTTTGGTTGATGTGTTGCACTTATCCACCACCATTTCAGTTTTTTGGCTGCTGTAAGTACGCAAAACACATGATAAAGATAGTCAGCACACCAATCAGCATGAACTACAGCTTGTCTTGCAAACAACCAGCTTTAAATCATCTACTCCGTGCGGCCGCTAGTGGATTAATTGGCTGTCAGGGTAGTTTTAAATGTGATGGCATTTAATTCACCCAGGACTGATTATGTCTACATTTATCACCCAAATACAACTGAATCTGGACAAGCTTATAAGACAGAAGAAACACACACCTCCATACCAAAGAACCAAAGCCTCAGAAATGAATTGAGTTTGAAGCGCCAACGTGTGCACTTCCGTGACATATGATGTTTTTCTCAGCTTGAAGTCGGCTACAGTACTCGCAACACGAGAGAGCTTGGCCCGTTGCTTATGGCTGGCTGACACACGATGAGTAATTATGACACAGCGAACCTGTACGGCCGTGGCTAGCAGACGACATATGCATACGATTTTAATGATTCTGACCCTACCACTGCCCGGTATACATTTGCGTATTCACATGCATTATTGAACATGGCTGTCGTATTCCATAAATGACTATATTAAGTAGTAATCGTGATGTGCATGTGGACGCTCGGGATTTCGGCGTCGCATGCCACCATGTCCCAAAAATCCACGTCCGGCCGGATATACCCTAAAAAATATTAAAGGGCCGGAAACAATAAATAAAAAAAAATGATATAAAACGGTACTACCTCTGTAAACTTATATAAGGAGTTTTTGCGGTTCTACATTATACTACTAGTTTACAGAGGGAGTAAAAAGCATATGCTGACAATATATACTTAGTTCTTAGTTTCAGTCAATTGTTACTATGTTTTAGTCAATGAAGTCAGTTTGTTTGCTAAAAGGAAAAGGATAATTTCATGTCCCAAAATGAAAACTTTCGTGCTACAACTATAATCGTATATGAGCTTTTCCTGTAAAAGATGTCGTACTAATTTACACTTGCTACTTAACTCTTTTTTTTTTGCGAATACACTTGCTACTTAACTTTTTTTAACCTACTTGCTACTTAACTTGGATGCACTATATCCTATTTGCTGTGGACACCCAGAGAAGTTACAGTGCTACAAGTCATTGTGATGTTTTTTTTTTTGAAGGGAGTCATTGTGATGTTATGGTGCTATGGTAGCACTATCAGAAAGTTGGAAAAAATATATATGAATATTTGTGAAGATGAGGATACTACGAAAGTGCTCTTTTGATCCTGAGCTCACATGCTCTCTGATGAACAGTGAAATTGTAAAAATAGTAAAAAGATGAATGGTTTAACTTCCTATAAATTTTTGTGACGAAATGACATTCGTGGAGGTCTGGTGAAAAAAAATCAATGCTTCCAACAATAGTCTTGTCAAAGCATCATTTTTTTTTGCCTGGACATCCAAGAATGTTATTTTGCCACAAAAGTTTGCAGGCAGTTAAAACATTCATCAAAGTTATAAAAAATGGAATATTTTGTTTTCTTTTACTATTCCGGATTTAGTGTTCATCAGAAAGGATGTGAGCTCAGGTTCAAAAACTCCATATACAAGATACTACTCCCTTCGTTCCAAACTATAAGATGTTCTAACCTTTTTTCGAATCGGATGTATATAGACACATTTTAGTGTATTTGTTCACCCATTTCAGTTTGCATGTAGTCCATATTGAAATATTCAATACGTCTTATATTTAGAATAGAGGTCGTAGATGATAATACAATCTTGCATACCACAAAAAATCCATTGAAACCACGACACATATTAAGAGAACCAAAAGCACAAATTCTATGGTAAATAGTAGCTTCACATTTTCTCTCTTTCCCTCTTAGAGCTAAAATTCATAGCAATTTTTGTATTTTTCTATTACATAACTCGATTTTAGATATGGATTTGTTTGACAATATAAATACACATTGTGTCAATGTCATCCAAAAGTTTTGGTTTTCTTCATAACCTCCCTCGTGGACACTTGTCACGACAGCTAACGTTCACGCATGTATATACTACCCTCAAATTGGCTCAAATGTAGTTTCACTCACACCACCAGGTGGCGGCTCACCAATTATGACAAAGTTCCCTCATACATCTCCAACGTATCTATAATTTTTTATTGTTCCATGCTATTATAGTATCAATCTTGGATGTTTTATATGCAATTTATATTATTTTTTGGGACTAACTTATTAACCTAGTGCCCAGTGCCAGTTGCTATTTTTTGCTTATTTTTGGCTTTTCAGAAAACCAATATCAAAAAGAGTCCAAACGGAGAAAAAACTTTGGATTAATTTTTTCTGGACCAGAAGGGACCCACGAAGGTTCGGGAGAAGACCTGAGGAGTCACGAGGAAGCGACAAGCTCAGGGGGCGTGGCCCTCAGGCTTGTGGGCCCCTCGTGGCACCTCCTGACCTAATTCCACCTCTATAAATTCCCAAATATTCCCAATACATCAGAGAGCCACCGAAAATACTTTTTCCGCCGCCGCAAGTTTCTGTTCTTCCGTGATCCCATCTGGACGCCTTTTCCGGCACTCTGCTGGAGAGGGAATCGATCACGGAGGGCTTCTACAATATCCTTGCTGCCCTTCCGATGATGCGTGAGTAGTTTACTACAAACCTACGGGTCCATAGCTAGTAGCTAGATGGCTTCTTCTCTCTCTTTGATCTTCAATACAATGTTCTCCTCAATGTTCTTGGAGTTCTATTCGATGTAATCTTCTTTTTGCGGTGTGTTTGTTGGGATCCGATGAATTGTGGGTTTATGGTCAGATTATTCATGAATATTAATTGAGTCTTCTCTGGATTCTTTTATGCATGATTATTATAGCATTGTATTTCTCTCCGATCTATCCGCTTAGTTTGGCCAACTAGATTGATTTTTCTTGCAATGGGAGAGGTGCTTTGTGATGGGTTCAATCTTGCGGTGCTCAATCTCAATGACAGAAAGGGACATGGCACGTATTTGTACTGTTGTCATTAAGGATAAAAAGATGGGGTTTATTCATATTGTTTGGGTTTACTTTTCTACATCATGTCATCTTGCTTAAGGTGTTACTCTGTTTTTATTAACTTAATACCCTAGATGCATGCTGGATACCGGTCGATGGGTGGAGTAATAGTAGTAGATGCAGGCAGGAGTCGGTCTACTTGTCTCGGACGTGACGCCTATATACATGATCATTGCCTTGAATATCGTCATAACTATACGCTTTTCTATCAATTGCCCAACAGTAATTTGTTTATCCACCGTATGCTTTGTGTTTGAGAGAGAAGTCTCTAGCAAAAACTATGGCCCCGGGTCTACCTTTATCATATATAAAATCCAAAAATATCTTGCTCACTTTTACTTATTTTTATTTTATTTTGTAATTTATCTATTTGCCTACCATTACGAGATTTGATCCTTGCAAATAACCGTCGAGGGGATTGACAACTCCCTTGTTTGTGTTGGGTGCAAGTATTTGCTTTTGTGTGTGCAGGTGTTGCTAACGAGGTTCTGTGTGGTTCTCCTACTAGATTGATAACCTTAGTTCTTAACTGAAGGAAATACTTATCTCTATTGTACTGCTTCATCCTCTCCTCTTTGAGGAAATTCCAACGCAGCTCACAAGTAGCATTCCCCCAAAGAATGTTATCAAAAATTGCTAATCACATGGAACCATTATTTCCTCGGACAAAAAAGGAGAAAAAAGGTAGATACCCGTGGGTGGTTGTTCTAGGACTAGTTTTTTTTACGGTGATGTTAACTGACTGACGTTCCCTGAGAAGGAGGTCGTAGGGATTGACCATTGGATTGTGATCAATTGGTGGAAGAAAATGCCCCCCACATAAGTAAAACTGCCGTGGAAAACATTCGCAAATATCAACCCCTCCCAGTGAATGTTCTCTGGCCATTGGGTCCTTTTCTAGGGGAAAACTTGCCTCTTACTACTCAATTCACAGCTAGCTCCGTGCAATAACCTCTCGGATACAAACAGGGAAATTAAACCAAGTCTTACGCAAATAATTAATGCAGCCTTCCCTAGCAAGAATATGAGCAACAACCTTTGTTGACCGTCTAGACTAGAGCACTTTGTGCTTCTCCACCCCAACCAGCAATTCTTTGATCTTCTGAATGAGATGACCGACTATGGAGAAATCAATGTCGCGAGAGTTCAGAGCTTGCACTTCCGCCTAATTATTCGTCTCAAGAAAGACCTTGTCTGCACCAGCCTCGATAGCCAGCTGGACTCATCGCCTGCATGCCAAGAGCTCGACATGCTTGGGATGGTGACGTTCGGGAAAAAAATGGCAAGCCCCAGCCTGGAACATGCCATGGTGATTGTGCACGACCGCTTCTCCACCTCCCCCTCCCTTGCTTTGAGATGGCTCCGCCCACACTAACCTTCAGCCAGTCATCGTGAAAGGAATGATATGGTTGACTAGAGGGGGTTGATAACCCACAAGTATAGGGGATCACAACAGTTTTCGAGGGTAGAGTATTCAACCCAAATTTATAGATTCGACACAAGGGGAGCCAAAGAATATTTGCAAGTATTAGCAGCTGAGTTGTCAATTCAACCACACCTGGAGATTAATTATCTGCAGCAATATGATTAGTAGCACAGTAATATAATAATTTTGATAGTAGTGGTGGCAGTAATGGTAACGATAACAGTGATAGCAATGATTTTGTAGCAAGTGTAACAGTAACAGCAGCAATAGTAACTTAGCAAGAACAATATATGGAAAATTCGTAGGCATTGGATCGGTGAATTCGTTGGATGATATTCATCATATAACAGTCATAACCTAGGGTGATACGGCACTAGCTCCAGTTCATAAATATAATGTAGGCATGTATTTCGTAAATAGTCATACGTGCTTATGGAAAGAACTTGCATGACATCTTTTGTCCTACCCTCCCATGGCAGCGGGGTCCATAAGGAAACTAAGGGATATTAAGGCCTCCTTTTAATAGAGAACCGGAACAAAGCATTAGCACATAGTGAATACATGAACTCCTCAAACTATGGTCATCACCGGAAAGTATCCCGAATACTGTCACTCCGGGGTTTATGGATCATAACACGTAATAGGTGACTATAACTTGCAAGATCGGATCTAGAACATAGATATAATGGTGATAATATAAACGGTTCAGATCTGAAATCATGGCACCCGGGCCCAAAGTGACAAGCATTAAGCATGGCAAAGTTATAGCAACATCAATCTCAGAACATAATGGATACTAGGGATCAAGCCCTAACAAAACTAACCCGATTACATGATGAATCTCATCCAACTCCCTCACCAACCAGCGAGCCTACGAAGGAATTACTCACTCCCGGTGGGGAACATCATGGAATTGGCGATGGAGAAGGGTTGGTGATGACAAGGATTGAAGATTCCCCTCTTCGGAGCCCCAAACGGATTCAAGATCTGGCCTCCCGACGAAGAACAAGTGGTGGCGGCGGCTCCGTCTCGTGAAACATGATAATTCTTTCTCCCTGATTTTTTTCTCCGAAAATAGGACTTTATAGCGTCGGAGATAGGGTCAGCGGGGCCACCAGGTGGGCACAACCCACCTGGGCGCGCCAGGAGGGGGGGCGCGCCTTGGTGGGTTGTGCTCCCCCAGGGACCCTCCCCCCTCTAGTGGTTCTTGGCTCCAGTATTTTTCTTTTATTGTATAAAAATTCTCCAAAAAGTTTCGTTCCATTCCGAGAACTTTTATTTCTGCACAAAAAACAACACCATGGTAGTTCTGCTGAAAACAGCGTCAGTCCGGGTTAGTTTCATTCAAATCATGCAAATTAGAGTCCAAAACAAGAGTAAAAGTGTTAGAAAAAGTAGATACGACGGAGACGTATCAACTCCCCCAAGCTTAAACCTTTGCTTGTCCTCAAGCAATTCAGTTGACAAACTGAAAGTGAAAAAGAAAAACTTTTACGAACTCTTTTGCTCTTGTTTACATAAATAAGCTTAAGTAGCACCCAGGTTTTCAGCAAAGATTATGACTAACCATGTCGACAATAACTCTTAAAAAATATATTAACTCATATCAATGGCATAAGCAACTAGCGAGCAATAATAAAGTATCTCAAATGACAACACTTTGTCAAAACAATCATGATATAATATGACAACAGTGGTATCTCGCTAGCCCTTTATGAGACCGCAAAACATAAATGCAGAGCACCTCCAAAGTTCAAGCAGCGTCTAAACATTGTAATTCATGGTAGAAAAGATCCAGTCATGATGCGTCCAACATTAGCTATACACAATGCATGAGGATGACAATAGTGCTCTCAGATCTGGCGCTTATTTGAGAAGGTGATGACACAGCATAAAATTAAATAGATAGTCCCTTCGCAGAGGAAAGCAGTGATTTGCAGCGGTGCTAGAGCTCAGATTTTTAAAACAGAGATAAATGAAATTTTGAGAAATGCACCCTTCCTGTTTACTTTGTGACCATTGGTTATCGATATCTTCCATGCTAAACACATTAGTGGCTGTTCCCAAGCGATAAAAGTAAAGGTTTACTCCCCCTCCACCAACAAACACACTCCACGGCTAGCCGAATCCACGGGTACCGTCCATACCAACATCAGTCCTGGGGGAGTTTTGTTTAATTATTTGCAATTTTTGAATTCGGGACTGGGAATCCCTATTACCGCCCCTCTCGTGCAAGGACAAGTGAATAAACACTCATCATGAGAATAACCCGCTTAGCATGGAAGATATTGACTACCTCCTGTCACTCCATGAACAATCCAGGCACACAAAAACGGATGTTTATTTGAAGTTTTTCGAGGTGGCACATGCAAATTTACTTAGAACGGCAGGGTAATACCGTATATAGGTAGATATATGGTGGACTCATCTGGAATAACTTGGGTTTTAGGATTTTGATGCACAAGCAGTTTTCCGCTTAGTACAGACGAAGGCTAGCAAATAGGTTGAGAAGCGGCCAGCTAGAGAGCGAAAATGGTCATGAGCATGCATTATGCATAAGTAACATTGGATACTAGCATGAGTAGGATATGAACACCATGAACATAAATATCATAGAGGCTATGTTGGTTTTGATTCAACTACATGCATGAACATGTGCCAAGTCAAGCCACTCGAACATTCGGAGGAGGATACCATATCATCATACCACATCACAATCATTTTAATGCATGTTGACATCCAAGATAAATCATTATCCACTCCTAGCTACTTAAGCATGGTATGAGAAACTATAATCTCTAATTTTCATTGCAAACATGTTTGATCATAATAGGCTGAATCATGGATACTAGGTTAAACATATTTACAAAAACAGAACAAGTTGAGTTCATACATGTTTCCCCCTGCCGCAGCCAGTTCATCAAATATCGTCATTATTGCCTTTCACTTGCATGACCGAATGATATGAAAATAATAATAGTGCAAGAGTGTCGTGGACTAAGCTGGAATCTGCAAACATTTTATTCAAGAGAAGACAAGGCAATTTGAGCTCTTTGTTAGATCAACAATAATGCATATGAGCGCCACTCGACATTTTCATCGTGGTCTTCTCCTCGGTATGACTCAATAAAAGGAAAAGAATTTCAGAGAAACACACTGAAATATTTTTGGAATTTTTAGTTTTTCTTGAACAAAACAAATTAAAGAGAAAAATAAAAATGAGAAAAACTATTTACACGGGAGAGCTCCCGACAAGCAAAAGAAGAACAAGGAAATCTTTTTGGGTTTTCTTTGAAATACTACAACTAACTGTAGGGTAACGTAGTAGTAAATCAAAAAAAATTCCTACGCATCACCAAGATCAATCTATGGAGAGACTAGCAATGAGAGAGAGAGAAGTGCATCTTCATACCCTTGAAGATCGCGATGCGGAAGCATTGCAAGAACGCGGTTGGAGGAGTCGTACACGCAGCGATTCAGATCGCGGTCGATTCCGATCTAAGCACCGAACAACGGTGCCTCCGCGTTCAACACACGTGCAGCCCAGTGACGTCTCCCGCGCCTTGATCCAGCAAGGAGGAGGGAGAGGTTGAGGAAGACAGCTCCAGCAGCACGACGGCGTGGTGGTGGAACTTTGCAGTTCTCCGGCAGGGCTTCGCCAAGCTCAAACAGAGGAGGAGGAGGTGTTGGAGAGGGGAAGGGGCTGCGCCAAGGGCAAGGTTGTGGCCTCCCTCCCACCCCTCCACTATTTATAGGCTGGGGGGAAGAGGGGGCCGGCCCCCTAGATCCCATCTAGGGTTGGGGCGGCGGCCAAGGGGGGAGGAGTGCCTCCCAAGTCAAGTGGAGGCCCTCGCCCTTTAGGGTTTCCCCTCTCCCATGCGCATGGGCCTTAGGGGGGCTGGTGCCCCTAGCCCATTAAGGCTAGGGCGCCCCCTTATAGCCCATGCTGCTGTATTGGACGTGGTGGAACCCTTTCCGGACTTCCGGACCCCTCCGGAATCCTCCGGAACCTTTTGAAAGCTTCCCGGTACAATACCGAAAAAACCGAACTTTTTCCGGAACCCCAATAACAACTTCCCATATATAAATCTTTACCTCCGGACCATTCCGGAACTCCTCGTGACATCCGGGATCTCATCCGGGACTCCGAACAACATTCAGTATTCACATACTATTTCCCATAACAACCCTAGAGTCACCGAACCTTAAGTGTGTAGACCCTACGGGTTCGGGAACCATGCAGACATGACCGAGACATCTCTCCGGCCAATAACCAACAGTGGGATCTGGATACCCATGTTGGCTCCCACATGTTCCAC
The DNA here is from genome assembly GCA_011799875.1 of Thinopyrum elongatum. Lineage (NCBI taxonomy): Eukaryota > Viridiplantae > Streptophyta > Magnoliopsida > Poales > Poaceae > Thinopyrum > Thinopyrum elongatum. The sequence continues at coordinate 463,203,890 of CM022301.1, read as the reverse complement.
GATGATCTCATCAGATGAACCACGATGTCGAGGATTCAATCAATCCCGTATACAATTCCCTTTGTCTACCGGTATGATACTTGCCCGAGATTCGATCGTCGGTATCCCTATACCTTGTTCAATCTCGTTACCGGCAAGTCTCTTTACTCGTTCCGTAACACATGATCCCGTGGCTAACTCTTTAGTCACATTGAGCTCATTATGATGATGCATTACCGAGTGGGCCCAGAGATACCTCTCCGTCATACGGAGTGACAAATCCCAGTCTCGATTCGTGCCAACCCAACAGACACTTTTGGAGATACCTGTAGTGCACCTTTATGGTCACCCAGTTACGTTGTGACGTTTGATACACCCAAAGCATTCCTACGGTATCCGGGAGTTGCACAATCTCATGGTCTAAGGAAATGATACTTGACATTAGAAAAGCTTTAGCAGACGAACTACACGATCTAGTGCTATGCTTAGGATTGGGTCTTGTCCATCACATCATTCTCCTAATGATGTGATTCCGTTATCAACGACATCCAATGTCCATGGTCAGGAAACCTTAACCATCTATTGATCAACGAGCTAGTCAACTAGAGGCTCACTAGGGACATGTTGTGGTCTTTGTATTCACACATGCATTATGATTTCCGGATAACACAATTATAGCATGAACAATAGACAATTATCATGAACAAGGAAATATAATAATAACCACTTGATTATTGCCTCTAGGGCATATTTCCAACAGTCTCCCACTTGCACTAGAGTCAATAATCTAGTTACATTGTGATGAATCGAACACCCATAGAGTTCTGGTGTTGATCATGTTTTGCTCGTGGAAGAGGTTTAGTCAACGGATCTGCGACATTCAGATCCGTATGCACTTTACAAATATCTATGTCTCCATCTTGAACATGTTCACGAATGGAGTTGAAGCGACGCTTGATATGCCTGGTCTTCTTGTGAAACCTAGGCTCCTTGGCAAGGGCAATAGCTCCAGTGTTGTCACAGAAGAGAGTCATTGGGCCCGATGCATTGGGAATAACTCCTAGGTCGGTGATGAACTCCTTCATCCAGGCTGCTTCCTGTGCTGCCTCCGAGGCTGCTATGTACTCCGCTTCACATGTAGATCCCGCCACGACCCTTTGCTTGCAACTGCACCAGCTGACTGCCCCACCATTCAAAATATACACGTATCCGGTTTGTGACTTAGAGTCATCCAGATCTGTGTCGAAGCTAGCATCGATGTAACCCTTTACGACGAGCTCTTCGTCACCTCCATAAACGAGAAACATATCCTTAGTCCTTTTCAGGTATTTCAGGATGTTCTTGACCGCTGTCCAGTGTTCCATGCCGGGATTACTTTGGTACCTTCCTACCAAACTTACGGCGAGGTTCACATCAAGTCTGGTACACAGCATGGCATACATAATAGACCCTATGGCTGAGGCATAGGGGATGACGCTCATCTTTTCTCTATCTTCTGCCGAGGTCAGGCATTGAGCCGTGCTCAATCTCACACCTTGTAATACAGGCAAGAACCCCTTCTTGGACTGATCCATATTGAACTTCTTCAATATCTTGTCAAGGTATGTGCTTTGCGAAAGACCAATGAGGCGTCTCGATCTATCTCTATAGATCTTGATGCCTAATATGTAAGCAGCTTCTCCAAGGTCCTTCATTGAAAAACACTTGTTCAAGTAGGCCTTTATGCTTTCCAAGAATTCTATATCATTTCCCATTAATAGTATGTCATCTACATATAATATGAGAAATGCTACAGAGCTCCCACTCACTTTCTTGTAAACACAGGCTTCTCCATAAGTCTGTGTAAACCCAAACGCTTTGATTATCTCATCAAAGTGAATGTTCCAACTCCGAGATGCTTGCACCAGCCCATAGATTGAGCGCTGGAGCTTGCATACCTTGTCAGCATTATTAGGATCGACAAAACCTTCCGGCTGCATCATATACAACTCTTCCTTAAGGAAAGCATTAAGGAATGCCGTTTTGACGTCCATTTGCCATATCTCATAATCATAGTATGCGGCAATTGCTAACATGATTCTGACGGACTTTAGCTTCGCTACGGGTGAGAAGGTCTCATCGTAGTCAACCCCTTGAACTTGTCGATAACCCTTAGCGACAAGTCGAGCCTTATAGATGGTCACATTACCATCCGCGTCTGTCTTCTTCTTAAAGATCCATTTGTTCTCTATGGCTTGCCGATCATCGGGCAAGTCTGTCAAAGTCCATACTTCGTTTTCATACATGGATCCTATCTCGGATTTCATGGCTTCTAGCCATTTGTTGGAATCCGGGCCCGCCATCGCTTCTTCATAGTTCGAAGGTTCACCGTTGTCTAACAACATGACTTCCAAGACAGGGTTGCCATACCACTCTGGTGCGGAACGTGTCCTCGTGGACCTACGAAGTTCAGTAGCAACTTGATTCGAAGTTTCATGATCATCATCATTAACTTCCTCTCTAGTCGGTGCAGGCACCACAGAAACATCTTCCTGAGCTGCGCTACTCTCCGGTTCAAGAGGGGGTACCTCATCAAGTTCTACTTTCCTCCCACTTACTTCTTTCGAGAGAAACTCTTTCTCGAGAAAGGATCCATTCTTGGCAACAAAGATCTTGCCTTCGGATCTAAGGTAGAAGGTATACCCAATAGTTTCCTTAGGGTATCCTATGAAGACGCATTTTTCCGATTTGGGTTCGAGCTTTTCAGGTTGAAGTTTCTTGACATAAGCATCGCATCCCCAAATTTTCAGAAACGACAGCTTAGGTTTCTTCCCAAACCATAATTCATACGGTGTCGTCTCAACGGATTTCGACGGAGCCCTATTTAAAGTGAATGCGGCAGTCTCTAAAGCATAACCCCAAAATGATAGCGGTAGATCGGCAAGAGACATCATAGATTGCACCATATCCAATAGAGTGCGATTACGATGTTCGGACACACCATTACGCTGAGGTGTTCCAGGCGGCGTGAGTTGTGAAACAATTCCACATTTCCTTAAGTGCGTGCCAAACTCGTGACTCAAATATTCCCCTCCACAATCTGATCGTAAGAACTTTATTTTCCTGTCACGTTGATTCTCAACCTCACTCTGAAATTCCTTGAACTTTTCAAAGGTCTAAGACTTGTGTTTCATTAAGTAGACATACCCATATCTACTTAAGTCATCAGTGAGGGTGAGAACATAACGATAACCACCGCGAGCCTCAACGCTCATTGGACCGCACACATCAGTATGTATGATTTCCAATAAGTTGGTTGCTCGCTCCATTGTCCCGGAGAACGGAGCCTTGGTCATTTTGCCCATGAGGCATGGTTCGCACGTGTCAAATGATTCATAATCAAGAGACTCCAAAAGTCCATCTGCATGGAGTTTCTTCATGCATTTGACACCAATGTGACCAAGGCGGCAGTGCCACAAGTATGTTCGACTATCATTATCAACCTTACATCTTTTGGCATTCACACTATGAATATGTGTAACATCACGTTCGAGATTCAATAAAAATAAACCATTGACCAGCGGGGCATGACCATAAAACATATCTCTCATATAAATAGAACAACCATTATTCTCGGATTTAAATGAGTAGCCATCTCGCATCAAACGAGATCCTGATACAATGTTCATGCTCAAAGCTGGTACTAAATAACAATTATTGAGGTTTAAAACTAATCCCGTAGGCAGATGAAGAGGTAGCGTGCCGACGGCGATCACATCGACCTTGGAACCATTCTTGACACGCATCGTCACCTCGTCCTTCGCCAGTCTCCGCTTATTCCGCAGCTCCTGTTTTGAGTTACAAATATGAGCAACCGCACCGGTATCAAATACCCAGGAGCTACTACGAGCGCTGGTAAGGTACACATCAATAACATGTATATCACATATACCTTTGGTATCGCCGGCCTTCTTATCCGCTAAGTACTTGGGGCAGTTCCGCTTCCAGTGACCGTTTCCCTTACAATAAAAGCATTCAGTTTCAGGCTTGGGTCCATTCTTTGGCTTCTTCCCGGTAGCTTGCTTACCGGGCGCGGCAACTCCCTTGCCGTCCTTCTTGAAGTTCTTTTTACCCTTGCCTTTCTTGAACTTAGTGGTTTTATTCACCATCAACACTTGATGTTCCTTTTTGATCTCCACCTCCGCTGATTTCAGCATTGAATATATCTCAGGAATGGTTTTTTCCATCCCCTGCATATTGAAGTTCATCACAAAGCTCTTGTAGCTAGGTGGAAGCGACTAAAGGATTCTGTCAACGACCGCGTCATCCAGGAGATTAACTCCCAGCTGAGACAAGCGGTTGTGCAACCCAGACATTTTGAGTATATGCTCGCTGACAGAACTATTCTCCTCCATCTTACAACTATAGAACTTGTCGGAGACTTCATATCTCTCGACCCGGGCATGAGCTTGGAAAACCATTTTCAGCTCTTGGAACATCTCATATGCTCCGTGTTGCTCAAAACGCTTTTGGAACCCCGGTTCTAAGCTGTAAAGCATGCCGCACTGAACCAGGGAGTAATCATCACTACGCGACTGCCAGGCGTTCATAACGTCTTGAGTTGCTGGGAAAACAGGTGCGTCACCTAGCGGTGCTTCAAGGACATAAGCTTTCTTGGCAGCTATGAGGATGATCCTCAGGTTACGGACCCAGTCCGTGTAGTTGCTACCATCGTCTTTCAGCTTGGTTTTCTCTAGGAACGCGTTGAAGTTGAGGGCAACATTAGCGTGGGCCATTTGATCTACAAGACATATTGTAAAGATTTTAGACTAAGTTCATGACAATTAAGTTCATCTAATCAAATTATTCTATGAACTCCCACTCAGATAGACATCCCTCTAGTCATCTAAGTGATACATGATCCGAATCGACTAGGCCGTGTCCGATCATCACGTGAGACGGACTAGTCATCAACGGTGAACATCTCTATGTTGATCGTATCTTCTATACGACTCATGTTCGACCTTTCGGTCTTCCGTGTTCCGAGGCCATGTCTGTACATGCTAGGCTCGTCAAGTCAACCTAAGTGTTTTGCATGTGTAAATCTGGCTTACACCCGTTGTATTCGAACGTTAGAATCTATCACACCCGATCATCACGTGGTGCTTCGAAACAACGAACCTTCGCAACGGTGCACAGTTAGGGGGAACACTTTCTTGAAATTTTAGTGAGGGATCATCTTATTTATGCTACCCTCGTTCTAAGCAAATAAGATGTAAAAAGATGATAAACATCACATGCAATCAAATAGTGACATGATATGGCCAATATCATTTTGCTCCTTTTGATCTCCATCTTCGGGGCACCATGATCATCATCGTCACCGGCATGACACCATGATCTCCATCATCATGATCTCCATCATCGTGTCTTCATGAAGTTGCCTCGCCAACTATTACTTCTACTACTATGGCTAACGGTTAGCAATAAAGTAAAGTAATTACATGGCGTTTTTCATTGACACGCAGGTCATACAATAAATTAAGACAACTCCTATGGCTCCTGCCGGTTGTCATATTCATCGACATGCAAGTCGTGATTCCTATTACAAGAACATGATCAATCTCATACATCACATCCTTTTGGCCATATCACATCACACGGCATATGCTGCAAGAACAAGTTAGACGTCCTCTAATTGTTGTTGCAAAAATATATTTTTTACGTGGCTGCTATAGGTTTCTAGCAAGAACGTTTCTTACCTACGCCACAACCACAACGTGATATGCCAATTTCTATTTACCCTTCATAAGGACCCTTTTCATCGAATCCGATCCGACTAAAGTGGGAGAGACAGACACCCGCTAGCCACCTTATGCAACTAGTGCATGTCAGTTGGTGGAACCTGTCTCACGTAAGCGTACGTGTAAGGTCGGTCCGGGCCGCTTCATCCCACGATGCCGCCGAATCAAGATAAGACTAGTAACGGCAAGTAAATTGACAAAATCGACGCCCACAACAACTTGTGTTCTACTCGTGCAAGAAACTACGCATAGACCTAGCTCTGATACCACTGTAGGGTAACGTCGTAGTAAATCAAAAAAAATTCCTACGCATCACCAAGATCAATATATGGAGAGACTAGCAACGAGAGAGAGAGAGGAGTGCATCTTCATACCCTTGAAGATCGCGATGCGGAAGCATTGCAAGAACACGGTTGGAGGAGTCGTACACGCAGCGATTCAGATCGCGGTCGATTCCGATCTAAGCACCGAACAACGGTGCCTCCACGTTCAACACACGTGCAGCCCGGTGACGTCTCCCGCGCCTTGATCCAGCAAGGAGGAGGGAGAGTTGAGGAAGATAGCTCCAGCAGCACGATGGCGTGGTGGTGGAACTTTGCAGTTCTCCGACAGGGCTTTGCCAAGCTCAAACGGAGGAGGAGGAGGTGTTGGAGAGGGGAAGGGGCTGCGCCAAGGGCAAGGTTGTGGCCTCCCTCCCACCCCTCCACTATTTATAGGCTGGGGGGAGAGGGGGCCGGCCCCCTAGATCCCATCTAGGGTTGGGGCGGTGGCCAAGCGGGGGAGGAGTGCCTCCCAAGTCAAGTGGAGGCCCTCCCCATTTAGGGTTTCCCCTCTCCCATGCGCATGGGCCTTAGGAGGGCTGGTGCCCCTAGCCCATTAAGGCTAGGGCGCCCCCTTACAGCCCATGCTGCTGTATTGGACGTGGTGGAATCCTTTCCGGACTTTCGGACCCCTCCGGAATCCTCCGGAACCTTTCGAAAGCTTCCCGGTACAATACCGAAAAAATCTAACTTTTTTCGGAACCCCAATAACAACTTCCCATATATAAATCTTTACCTCCGGACCATTCCGAAACTCCTCGTGACGTCCGGGATCTCATCCGGGACTCCGAACAACATTTGGTATTCACATACTATTTCCCATAACAACCCTAGAGTCACCGAACCTTAAGTGTGTAGACCCTATGGGTTCGGGAACCATGCAGACATGACCGAGACATCTCTCCGGCCAATAACCAACAGCGGGATCTGGATACCCATGTTGACTCCCACATGTTCCACGATGATCTCATCGGATGAACCACGATGTCGAGGATTCAATCAATCCCGTATACAATTCCCTTTGTCTACCGGTATGATACTTGCCCGAGATTCGATCGTCGGTATCCCTATACCTTATTCAATCTCGTTACCGACAAGTCTCTTTACTCGTTCCGTAACGCATGATCCCGTGGCTAACTCTTTAGTCACATTGAGCTCATTATGATGATGCATTACCGAGTGGGCCCAGAGATACCTCTCCGTCATACGGAGTGACAAATCCCAGTCTCGATTCGTGCCAACCCAACAGACACTTTCGGAGATACCTGTAGTGCACCTTTATGGTCACCCAGTTACGTTGTGACGTTTGATACACCCAAAGCATTCCTACGGTATCCGGGAGTTGCACAATCTCATGGTCTAAGGAAATGATACTTGACATTAGAAAAGCTTTAGCAGACGAACTACATGATCTAGTGCTATGCTTAGGATTGGGTCTTGTCCATCACATCATTCTCCTAATGATGTGATCCCGTTATCAACGACATCCAATGTCCATGGTCAGGAAACCTTAACGGTCTATTGATCAACGAGCTAGTCAACTAGAGGCTCACTAGGGACATGTTGTGGTCTATGTATTCACACATGCATTACGATTTCCGGATAACACAATTATAGCATGAACAATAGAGAATTATCATGAACAAGGAAATATAATAATAACCACTTTATTATTGCCTCTAGGGCATATTTCCAACACTAACTATACTAGAAAGAAAAACCGAAAAGAAGCAAACAACATTTTTTGTGATTTTCTCAAAGTTTTTTAAACACACAAGAAGAAAGCGAGAAAATAAATCAAGCATGGATAATACAATGAAAAAGTGTGAACATCGACAACTGGAATAAAATGTGTGAACATGAATGTCATGTCGGTGGAAATACGTACTCCCCCAAGATTAGTCTTTTGGCCTAGCTTGGTAATCACCGTCTGTAGCCACAACCTCTGCGTTGTGCGCGCGGGCCTCGCTCTCAAGGACATAATATCTTCCTTTGCTATAAAAATCAAAGAGAGCAGGCGCAGGTAAAAAGGTGTGCACAACGGAAGCTTTATTAAACAACAGGGTATATGTATAATCATTGATTTCACCCTTAAGGAACTTATGGCGCTTCATGGCCTCAAAGTCTAAGTACTGAGTGGGATGGATGGGATCATTAGGCCAAAGTGATACACCAAATTCCTCTGCTAAACGTGAAGCATAAATCCCACCATAAAAATCTCCACTACCAGCGTTGTGTTGCAATCTGAGTGCAACAATCGCTCCAAGGTTATAACATTTAACGCCGGTGAGGGTAGTGTGTATGAGACTCAAGTCAGGAGCACACAGTGCACTACAGTCTTGCTTGCCTATGATGCATTTTCCATTAAACAGTGCAAAGTATTTAATCGATGAAAAATGAATACTTTTTATTCCACCTCGTGTCACGCCCCTATCCTCGCCTAAACAAAGGTTGATCAAGAATGACTCTTACTCAGACCTTGGTGGTTCATCCAACAAACCCCAATATGGAATTTTACACACACCACTAAACGCGTCTAGAGACATGGTAATTGAGCGGTCATAAAGTTTAAATGAAACTCTAGATTCACGAGGATGAAATTTAAACTCTTTAGTAAACGATTCTGTGAGCCTGAGGTATTGATTGCACTTATCTTGAATGTAGGGGCCGAGCTCAGCATTGTGAATATATTGATCAAATTTTTCTTTAATACCTGCACTCACCATAAAATCGTCGCACGGCCATAGGCAGGATTTGGTAGCAGCTTCCCTTATTGAACTTGCGCTTGGTTCAACATAAGATTGACGGGTTGAGCCCCTACTAGAAGATGCCTCCGAGGACCTCCACCTCGAAGAACTTCTTCCAAAGAAGTTCATCATATTTGCGTACAATTTTCTGAAAAATTTTAGGTCACAAAATTTTTGTCAACGAAACTTTGCAAGATTGATAGCAACTACTCATAGAGATGTATAGAGGCCATATTGAGCATTCAAACTACTTAGAACTCTAAGTATTCAACCTGCAAGCTCATCTACAGTAGCACCAAGAGTAGCTAATTATTCAAAATATAATCCACTAGAGCAAAACTAATTGGGCAAATGGGGGAGTCACATACCAAGTAGCAATCCCCCAAAATGGTTTCAGAAACGGAGCTTCGAGCAAAGAGATCGAAATCTACGGGTTTGAGAGCAAGAACACGAGAGATAGAGAGAGAGCAATGGTAAATTTTTTCTGGAGATAGGTGATGACATGGGCTAAAGAGATAAGTGAGGGGGCCCACGTGGGGACCACAACCCACCAGGGCGCGCCCAGGTGGGTTGTGCCCACCTGGTGCACCCCCTCTGATGTTATTTGCATCAAAAATTCAGAAAAAATCACATTAAATTTTCAGGTCATTCTTAGAACTTTTATTTTTGGGTCATTTTTTATTGCACGAGAAATTCAGAAAACAGACAAAACATGACATTTTATTTTATTTAACTAAGAAAAACAGAAAACAAACGTTGGAAACAGAAAGTTGTGCTTACTAAATTCATCAACTTCATACCTCTCAAAAATGATCCATTAATAAGGTTGATCAAGTCTTATTAACAACCACTTTCGATTAGCATGAAACCGAAGAACTTTCGTAAAACACAAAGTTACCTCGACGGGGATATGCATGTCACCCACAATAAGCATTTCATATTTCTTTTTGGTAGGAGGTAGAGTGTAACATCCCGATTCTCGGAATGTTCAAGAAAAAGTTTTCCAAAAATTAGGGCCAGAAAATTTTATTTGTTTTATTTGTTAACAAAGCTTAAATTAGAATTTTATAATTTGAAGGATTTAATTTGACCTAATGCAAACTTAAATTAAATTGAGTTTTGTTCTTTTCTTCTAGTTGGGTTTTATCTTTGTCTTCAACACATTTAAACATGTGAGTCTGCATTTTCGTGGATTTCTTGAATTGTTTGATATTTGTTTCAGCTTCTATTAGTTCTCTATATTTTCCAAAAAGAGAAGTCAATTCTTTTCCATCTGTTAAACTCTAGGCCAAATTTCCTAAGCTCATTCCACAACATCTTTATTTTTTTCTACTCCCTGTTCTCTCAACAGGAATGGGCCAAAGGCCAACTTTTATTTTTTCTTTCTCTCCCACTTGGGCCTAGCCGAACTGGGCCAACACCCAGCTCTCCTAGCCAACACCTCCTCTCCTTCCTGTATGTTCACGTTCACAACTAACATAAGAGGAAACCTCAACAGCCACCACGCATGTTAACTGATGCCCTTCCTTTAATTCCTCCTCCCTGCCTATTTCTCTCCACTTCCTTTCTCTCCCAACCTGCGCCTCTTCTCCTTCCTCTTCCTTTGTAGGTTGTACGCTCCCTCCACACACACACAACACACATAGAAGAAACGTACAGAAGAGAAACAGCCCTCCCTCTTTCCCATAAATCCCATCAGTTTCCAAAACTGCAGCCCCTCCTTGTTGTGCGCCTCCACCTCTTCTTCCACCCCGCAGAAACTCCTGCCTCTTCCTTCCTCGTTCTCTCCAAAACACTTTGCAAAAAAAATGGTGCTCCATGGACACCGGTGTTTGACCCCGATGAAGGAGGCCATCCCCATCCGTTTCCTTGCGCCAGGAACTTCTCCTCCATGCCATGAATCCATTCAGGAAAGAACGAACGTTTTTCGTCGACCACACGCGAACAATTTTACATGTCCGTCTACACTGTTTGTCGAGTTCATCGCACCGTCCCGTCAAACTCGGTGAGCCCCTATCAAATTCCTTTTGTACACGTTCTCGACATCATCTAGTGTATCCCATAGACATCATTAGTCAACCACTCTCCATCGTTGCTCGCGCCGATGCGTGAACGGATGCCATCGACATGTCCTCGTACTTTATGTCCCTCGGATGACACTTTGTACGCAATAGATGATTTGTTTCTCATGCCCATAGTAGCCCCATGGTGGAGTTAGATTGCTAGTTTCATCAATAGGTTTTAGTATAAATTTTATTATAGTCGTTCTTGCCCAAGATTAAATGGGGGGTTTGTTCATCGGTTAAATTTTGTATTAATATGTTTTGTTCATATGTTTGTGATATGCGTAGGAGTGCATCCTATTGGTCATAATTTTTGCATGCGGCAAATGAGTTTTAGATTTATTTGTTTACCGATTATAGTTATGTGATATTTTTTTTTCGTGTGGTACGTGGTCGTATGATAGAGCTATGTACAAGTTTCTGTCAATTATTATCATGGGTAGTAGTTGATCGGTGAACTTTTGTGTTGGTTTGATTTTTTTTATATGTTCATGACATGCCTAGGTGTCGCACCTAATTATTTCATAATTTTTGGAGTTAGAAGTGACTGATTAGATTTATTGTAATGATTTCTTTTATTTACCTATTATAGTTTTGTACGTTGTCATGTGTTGTTATTTTTTGTACATCATGTAGTCATGTCTTGTGCACACGTACAAATTTTTATGAATGTTCACCATGCATATAATTCCATAGAATTGTTCTAGGCTTCCCTTTGTTTGTCGCATCATGAATTACATCATATCTTGAGTTTTGTTTAGCATAATGGAGATATCTTAGATATAGTTTACATATTCATGTTCATCCATGTTGCATGTTTATTTATTTGTTTGAAATCATGCCATGCCTATGATAGTTGTTTAGGTATTTGTCATGTGTGTTTTTGCATAGTTTTCTTTATGCTGGGCTCTAGATGTTAAATGAAGTGCTATGTTACTTTAGAACAATTCCATTATAGTTCCCTGTGGCATAACACATTTTGTGTAGTTGTTCCTATGGTTTCTTACATGTCACCATTCTAGATTACATGGTTGGTTGCTTTATGTCATGATTTAGGTCATACTGCTATATAGAATTTGTGCTTGTGGTGTAGAACTTAGTTTATTACTTCTTCGTAATTATTCATTTACTTACCTAGACAGTAGCTATGTATAATTAACTGGTTGTTATATTTTGTTAGCACTTTCTCAAAGTCGTGCATGTTCTATTGTATGATTTACATGTGTTATATGATCGCTAGTTTGTACTTTTTGATCGCACATATGGATAGCCTTTGCCTATTAGAGATACATGTTACCAGTGTATGATCTCTTATGACTTAAGTTTGATGCTTGATCAATACCCCGCATGATGATACAACTGCATAACTAGATTGTATAGCATGTGTGTACCAGTTCATGTATTAGATCATGCCTAGTGGTGTATCTTACGTCTTTGCAACTATAGATTGTAACAAATAGAAGTGCATTTCATTTTCACTCATGCTAGTACATAGTACATTGCTTGATGTCATGATCTAGTTGTCTAACTTGCCTAAATGCTTAGTATGACATGTCCATGTTCTTATAGGACATAACTATGTCCATGTGTTTATATGAGATAACTAGTATGTAAAGTTGTGTGCTCTTGCCATTCTTGATATTCATGTTAGTTGATATCAACTAAGTTATCTCATTTTTGTGAGTTGTATTCTATTAGTATCATACTTTGGCATCTCGTCTGATGATCATTCATACTTAGCGTTATACATTGTATCTAGTTGTTGCATTATTGTATATCTAGATGTCGTTCATGCAAGTGATCTTTCATGACTTATGATGTTCCATGTGCTATAGTTGTACTTGTGTTGCTCTTATATGATTGACTTGTCTCACGTTACTATTATGAGTGTTGTATATGTGTTGCAATAGTTCATCGCATGCTTAGACTAGTTTATCTTTCATGTTAGTTGAGTTGTGTTGTGGTGATATTATAACTGCTAGTGGTTATTGGTATTAGTCGTTCTTTAGTAATAAGACCATATCCTAGTTTGGTATATTATCATGATCACTCGTGTGTGTGATGCATGTGTTATTCGTTGAGACCTCTAGTGATTCTATGCTCACATGCCTCGTGTGAAGATGTGTCTTGATTTAGTTGTTTATTTAGTTTTGACCATAGTATTGGATTGGCTCTTTGTTATAGGAATGCTCGCTATAGTTATTACGTTTGATGTTTATACTTTGGTTGTTGTTAACCGTTATGAATATTTGGATTCATCCAAGTATTTATTTGTGGTTGTTTATTACTCTTAACCATATCATGTCTAAGATAGTTGTTCATCCATTTGTTCCATGTGTTGTATAGTTTCTTGTTAATTGTTTGACAAATGAATTGATCTGATGTTATGTACTTGGTCCTATTTACTTTTAATAATGATTTAGGTCTAGACCTAGATCAATTCAATTCCTGTTGTTCAATGGTGTTTGATTGCTTAACTAGTATGGTTTATAATGCTGGTTTGGTTGTCAACACTTGCTTATGAATGAATATATAGTTGATGTATATGTTTGGATTCTATTGACCATTATAAATATTTAGATTCTATCTAAATATTTATGTGTGGTTAACTATTACCTTCATCATGTCATGTTATGATTGCGTAGTCGAAATGCATAGTTTGGATTGTTCCATGTGTGTTGATGACATTTGGTTTGTTATGTAACAGTTTCCATATAGTAAGCTCAGATGTGTAGTGGGCACTCCTAATGGTTAGTACCATAGTTCGTATTAGAACGTTAGTCTTGTTGACAAGCTTTGCTTAGTCATCTTCAACCTAGACCCTGCCTATCCGTCGAATCCTCTCTACTTACCTTCCAATCGTGCTATCTCCTTTTGGAATCTCCATCTTGATCAATATCTTGCTATCTATCCACTCTTAAATTGTTTTGGATTTGTTATTGCTTTGGTATTTATTGTTTGTCTTTTTCTATCGTTACAACGAGTAGGGAGTGACGAGGTTGGACGTCGACAGAACCAGGTTACCGAAGAAGGACTCAACAACGAAGGCATGCCTCCTTCTTTGATCATACTTATCCTATGTTTTACAAAATTGCATTGTGTTTTATGGCTACGATATGCATGCTGTTTTAATTCTCGTAGCTAGCATGTCGATTGACACATTACCTTGATCCGCTTGTCGCCTATTTACTTGACACCTGAGTAGAAGTATATAGTTCCAGTAGAGTAGAAATGCTTAGCCATGCTTATCACCCTATAGGTGCTTTGTTGATGACCTCTAAGTCATTGACAGTTGAAACTTATCGCTGAGCTAGGCCAGTTGGCCTTGTTGACCTTCTCTATCCTCTTCTACTCTGGGTGAAACTTACCATCTGAATACTGGCGCGGGTGACAGCTGAATCAAGGATTGAAGGAGCGATTGGCTGCCCTTCACAAGTTGAAGGGGGCAATCAGTCGTCCGTGCCGCATGAGGCCTAATAAGTCTTGGATTTGAAGATTTTGATAACAGTACAGCCACATGCTATATGGGCACTGGCTTGGTCAAGTAAGCTAGTCAGCCTTAGGTGTCGATGTCGCCGTACCGCAGATGGGATAGCTGCCTTGCGAGGAGTATCCTCGGCACAGATGGGGGGGGCCGGTTTGAGGACGTACTCTCAGTTCCGTGAGCCAGACCCAGTGGGCATGTCGCATCTTTGGGGGATCTAGTCCAAAGACCTCGTCACAATCTCCCTGCCGGTATACCAGATGGTGTTCTATGCTAGCGATGGCTAGTGGCAACAAGTCAGGATTGTGTCATGTGGGTAAAGTGTACAACCTCTGCAGAGTGTAAAACTATTCGAATAGCCGTGTCCACAATCATGGATGGCACATGAATCTTTCTTGACATACAGGACCTGTCTTGCTTATTCCCTCTTTGCCCCTATTCTTGAAACCTATGAAGGACATGAGTTGATCGATGATCCTCACTTTGATGAAAGTTATTCTGGAGATAAAACATGTTTCATCAAAAACTGCTTTTATCCAACTGCTATATTTTTCAAACAAAATTAGCTTTATGCAAATGAGCCATACAACCTTCCTTTGAAGCCACATGTAGCTATTAGGTCTTTTCCCGTGGGAGGCATGTTGAGTACGTAATGTACTCATGGCAATAATTTTGTTGACAATAGAGTCCCATCAAGACGAAGGTGATGACTATGACAACTATGACGATCTATAGGAGTGAGGTCACGTGGACTACATCGACTGCCTGTGGTTGAGATGGAGTCACTACGCATTGTACTTTCTGCTATTTTTCTGAATGTAATAAATGTCATGAGACATTTGTCTAGGTATGCTTTGTGGCAAGATATATTTAAAATTGTAATACCTTTTACGTATTGTGCAATGATATCATTTCGCTGTGTTGTCAACAATGATCCTGGGGTTGACACTTAAACACAGGAGGATCTGGAAGATAATTCCGGGTTCTCACATAGAGGTAGTTGAAAACTTCCAATAGTGAGTGTCGGAGATTTTTCAATAACATTAATACCATTCACTTGGAATTGTTTCTTTGGAAAGTGCACCGTATGCTCATTGCCATTGATATGAAAAGTGACCTTGCTTTTATTGCAATCAATAACAGCCCCTGCAGTATTCAAGAAGAGTCTACCAAGGATAATCGACATGTTGTCGTCCTCGGGCATCTCAAGTATAACAAAGTCAGTTAAGATAGTAACATTTGCAACAACAACAGGCACATCTTCACAAATACCGATAGGTATGGCAGTTGATTTGTCAGCCATTTGCAAAGATATTTCAGTAGGTGTGAGTTTATTCAAATCAAGTCTTTTATATAAAGAGAAAGGCATAACACTAACACCAGCTCTTAAATCACACAAAGCAGTTTTGACATAATTTCTTTTCCATGTTTTCTAGCAACGAAGTCTCTTTTATCATATCTTTTATTTTTAGGTTGTGGATTATCAAGATCAACAGCTGGTTCTATCTCAACATCATTATCTGGTTGTTTATCATTTTCTGGTTGAGTATCTTCATGAACATCATCATTATCTTTTTCATTATCACTAGGTGAATGTTCATTACCAGATTGAGTTTCAGCATCAAAGATAGAAACATCATTATCATTATCAGGAGGTTTTTCTATTTCAGGTTCACTAGAGGCATGCAAAGTCCTATCATTTTTCTTTTTCTTCTTCTTTTTAGAAGGACTAAGTGCATCAGTGTTAATTCTTTGAGAGTCTTGTTCAATTCTTTTAGGATGTCCCTCAGGATAAAGTGGTCCCTGAGTTATTTTACCTCCTCTAGTTGCTACTCTAACAACAAAGTCATTTATATTATTATTCATTTCATCTAGCAACTCTCTTTGAGATTTAGCAACTTGTTCTAGTTGAGTTTGAACCATAGAGGCATGTTTTCCTACACCTCTAACATCATTGGAGATTCTAAATAACAAGTCACTCAAGCGAGCAATCATATCAGAATTATATTTCAATTGTTTCATAACATTTTCATTGAAGTGATCTTGCTTTCTAATGTAATTATCAAACTCATAAAGGCATTGACTAGGATGCATATTATAATGATTGTCCCTTTCATTGAATTTCATTAAAGAATTTACCTCTACCACCTTGGGTGGTGGTGTGTCAAATCCATGTATCTCTTCAATTGGGGGTAAATTTGTAACATCCTCTGCTTTAATACTTTTTCCTTCATAGATTTCTTTGCCTCTTGCATATCTTCCGGACTGAGATATAAGATACCCCTCTTCTTTGGAGTGGGTTTATGCGGTGGTTCAGGAAGAGTCCAATCATCATATTTTTTCAATATATTATTCAATAATTCCTCAGCTTGTTCAACAGTTCGTTCCCTGAAAACACAACCAGCACAGCTATCTAGGAAGTCCCTAGAAGCATCGATTAGTCTATTATAGAAGATATCAAGTACTTCATTTTTCTTAAGAGGATGATCAGGCAAAGCATTAAGCAATTGGAGAAGCCTCCCCCAAGCTTGTGGGAGACTCACTTCTTCAATTTGCATAAAGTTAAATATTTCATGTAAGGCAGCTTGTTTCTTATGAGCAGGAAAATATTTTTCAGAGAAGTAATAAATCATATCCTGGGGACTACGCACACAACCAGGAGCAAGAGTATTGTACCATATCTTAGCATCACCCTTTAATGAGAACGGAAATAATTTGAGAATATAATAATAGCGAATCTTCTCACATGAGCAAAAAGGGTAGCTATATCATTCAATTTAGTAAGGTGTGCTACAACAGTTTTAGTTTCATAACCATGGAAAGGATCAGATTCAACCAAAGTAATCAACTCTGGGTCGACAGAGAATTCATAATCCTTATCATCGACAAAGATAGGTGAAGTAGCATACTTAGGATCACATTTCATTTTAGCATGGAAAGATTTCTCTTTCAGTTTGCATAATAATTTCTTAAGATCATCTCTATCTTTGTAAGCAACAAAATCTCTAGCTGTCTCCTCATCCATAACATAACCTTCAGGTACCTTAGGCAATTCATATCTAGGAGAGCTAGGTCTAACAGGTGTTTCAAGACTTTCAGTTTCAGGCATTTCATCATTTCCAACAATTTCATCAATTTCAGCATTCTCAATATCTCTAGCTCTAGCAATTTGTTCATCAAGAAAATCACTTAGTGGCACACCATCATCAAGCAAGGTACTAGCATCATCATGAGTAGTATTTATAGAAGTAGCATCATCAATAACTTGCGACATATCAGGATTAATAGCATGCGGTGGTGTTGCAAGTCTACTCAAAACAGAAGGTGAATCAAGTGTAGAGTGTGATGGCAGTTCCTTACCTCCCCTCATCCTAGAGGGAACGATCTTGGTTTTTGTATCCTTCAGATTCTTCATGGTGATAAATTGATAATAATCCCAAGTGACTCAACAAATATAGCTATGCTCCCCGGCAACGGCGCCAGAAAAGGTCTTGATAACCCACAAGTATAGGGAATCGCAAATGTTTTCGAGGGTAGAGTATTCAACCCAAATTTATAGATTCGACACAAGGGGAGCCAAAGAATATTTGCAAGTATTAGCAGCCGAGTTGTCAATTCAACCACACCTGGAGATTAATTATCTGCAGCAATATGATTAGTAGCACAGTAATATAATAATTTTGATAGTAGTGGTGGCAGTAATGGTAACGGTAACAGTGATAGCAATGATTTTGTAGCAAGTGTAACATTAACAACAGCAGTAGTAACTTAGCAAGAACAATATATGGAAAATTCGTAGGCATTGGATCGGTGAATTCGTTGGATGATATTCATCATATAACAGTCATAACCTAGGGCGATACGGCACTAGCTCCAGTTCATAAATATAATGTAGGCATGTATTCCGTAAATAGTCATACGTGCTTATGGAAAGAACTTGCATGACATCTTTTGTCCTACCCTCCCGTGGCAGCGGGGTCCATAAGGAAACTAAGGGATATTAAGACCTCCTTTTAATAGAGAACCGAAACAAAGCATTAGCACATAGTGAATGCATGAACTCCTCAAACTACGGTCATCACCGGAAAGTATCCCGAATACTGTCACTCCGGGGTTTACGGATCATAACACGTAATAGGTGACTATAACTTGCAAGAGTGGATCTAGAACATAGATATAATGGTGATAACATAAACGGTTCAGATCTGAAATCATGGCACCCGGGCCCAAAGTGACAAGCATTAAGCATGGCAAAGTCATAGCAACATCAATCTCAGAACATAATGGATACTAGGGATCAAGCCCTAACAAAACTAACTCGATTACATGATGAATCTCATCCAACTCCCTCATCGACCAGTGAGCCTACAAAGGAATTACTCACTCCCGGTGGTGAGCATCATGGAATTCACGATGGAGAAGGGTTGGTGATGACGAGGATCAAAGATTCCCCTCTCCGGAGCCCCAAACGGACTCCAGATCTGGCCTCCCGATGAAGAACAGGAGGTGGCGGCGGCTCCGTCTCGTGAAACATGATAATTCTTTCTCCCTGGTTTTTTTCTTCGAAAATAGGATTTTATAGCGTCGGAGATAGGGTCAGCGGGGCCACCAGGTGGGCACAACCCACTTGGGCGAGCCAGGAGGGGGGGCGCCCTGGTGGGTTGTGCTTCCCCAGGGACCCCTCCTCCGGTGGTTCTTGGCTCCAGTATTTTTCTTTTATTGTATAAAAATTCTCCAAAAAGTTTCATTCCATTCTGAGAACTTTTAATTCTGCACAAAAAACAACACCATGGTAGTTCTGCTGAAAACAACGTCAGTCCGGGTTAGTTTCATTCAAATCATGCAAAATAGATTCCAAAACAAGAGTAAAAGCGTTAGGAAAAGTAGATACGACGGACATGTATCAGGGCTTAATAGGCAACTACCAATTTTTAGCTCTTTTAACAAATTAGGGTTAGTAACAAGATAGGTTGTCTAGATATGAAACTAGGTGGACAACCTATATGATGAGCTCAACAACAACAATACAAATAAGCAAAGGATACAACACAATACTAGCTTGCACAAAGTAAAGGTTGATACGTCCATGTCATATCTATAATTTTTGATTGTTTTCATGCCAATATTATACAACTTTCACATACTTTTGGCAAGAATTTATATGATTTATTGGACTAACATATTGATCCAGTGCCCAGTGCCAGTTCCTGTTTGTTGCATGTTTTATGTGTTGCAGAATATCCATATCAAACGAAGTCCAAACGCGATAAAAATTTACGGAGAATTATTTTGGAATATATGTGATTTTTGGGAGGTGGAATCAACGCAAACAGAGGCCTACGGCCTCCACTACCCACCAGGGCGCGCCCAGGTGTCTTGTGGGCTCCCCGTCAGTCGGTTGGGGCTCTTCTTCGGGCGCAAGAAATATAATTTATGAAAAAAGAATCATGTAAAAATTTCAGCGCAATTGGAGTTACGGATCTCCAGGAATTTAAGAAACGGTGAAGGGCCAGAAAACGGGAATGCAAAACAGAAGAGAACAGAGAGATGGATCCAATCTCGGAGGGGCTCTCGCCCCTCCGCCGCCATGGAGGCCATGGACCAGAGGGGGAACTCTCCTCCCATCTATAGGAAGGAGGCCAAGGAAGAAGAAGGAGGGGGGGCTCTCTCCCCCTTGCCGGTGTCAAAACCGGCGAATCTCTGGTAGGGGGTCCCGAGCTGTGGATCTAGGATCAATGGGGAACAAGGGATGATGAACACGGTGTTTACCCAGGTCCGGGCCCTCTCGAGGAGGTAAAACCCTACGTCCTGCTTGATTGTATTTGATGTGTATGATATGGTTATAGAGTCGATCTACCATGAGATCAGACGAGCTAAACCCTAGGTTGATGGGGTGATGGATGTTGCTCTAGCCCTAAAGACTAAAACTCTCTGGTTTATATAGACACCAGTAGGGTTAGGGTTACATGCGATCGGTTACAATGAAGGAAAGATCGTGCTAACCCTTGACTTGGAGGGCACACCACGACTCTGAAGATCTCCTACTCGGTCACGGATCCGCACTCTAGCTTGGCCCTATAGTGGCCCATTAGTCCGGCCTGTATGTAGTAGGCCGACGGTCCAAGGATCCCTTAATCTAGGACTCCCTCAGTAGCCCCCGAACTAGCCTCCAATGCCAGCGCTTGTGTCCGGCATCCGCACATTTCACGGTCTTCGGCTTGCGAGGCGAGTTCTTCATCTTGTCCTGTGCATGCTCGGAGTTGAGTGGTGTCCGGAATCTGGAGCGTTTACTTTGCTTAGCCTCGAAGGCCAAAGTGCTCAAGTGTGAATAGTGTCCACGTCTGACAACTTTTATCGAAGGGTCGCGTCAGGTCATAACGCCGAACGGCCAGAGGCTCTTGATGCGCGGCTCGAGGCCACCGCTCCATTGGCACGTCTCATCAAGGCAGAGATCGTGCCCCATTTTTTAGGGGATATGATCAATGATTTCAATTCCCCACCCGCGCATAACATCGCGAGTGTATCGGGAAGTGGAGAGGCCCACGACGTGAAAAGGGGAACTCTTGGCTTCTCCACGGTCTATAAAAGAGGGGAATAGCTACAGTTATCGACTTACGCCTTCTTCCACCTCCCGCTGTCGCCTTTCCAATCTCCAGAGCTCCAGCGCCCTGCCCTACTCTTTCGCAGCAACTCTGTTCCCTGCCTCCTCCTCGCCTTGGCCATGGCCGAATCCGGAGCTAATGGCAATGTAGGAGATATGCCCTAGAGGCAATAATAAATGTTATTATTTATCTCCTTGATCATAATTATGTTTATGTTCCATGCTATAACTGTTGTGGTTCCCGAGCCCGTATATCCATAAAGGCTCTGGGGAAAACCCATGTGCACGTGTGGAATAATAAACGGTAAAAAGTATTCCTAGTCATGCCTCTAAGACTAGCTCAAGTGTTGCATGATGATTATGTTTTCCCAATCATGGGCATGTCTATGCCAGCAGCTTTGAGGGCACAATGTTAGAAGAACATTTGTGTTGAATCGACCCGATTGATGTTATGCTATGAGATTCATTCATCACAAGTTAATGGTTAATAACACAGAGATGGTTAATGTTTGCATGATTCCTCAGACCATGAGAGTATCGAGTTTCTTCGTGCTTGATTCATGAACTTTGGGGTTTGTTAAACGTCATCCGTAACTGGTTGGCTATTACGGCGGCTTACGGGTTCATGGGAAAGTATGTCAAGTAACTTGATAGCTCAAGATTGGGATTTGCTCCTCCGACGATGGAGAGATATCTCTGGGCCCTCTCGGTGTTACGGTATCCATCATCGTCTGGCCAGACACTTTGTGATTTGATCACGGGGATGCCGGAACACGGTAATGAGAAAAGAGAACAATACCGGTAACGAGGTAACTAGCATAGTGGACAAGTTGTTGATCCACGGGAATGCCAACATGTCTCACCTTGGGTATTTGTAACATATCGCGAAGCAACATGAATAGCACACGGCAACTGGAGGTTCACTCGAATATTCATTCGTGTGGGTATAGGGGTCAATATGGGTGTCCACGGCTCCGACGTTGATCATTGATCGGAAGGGGTTCCGTGTCATGTCTATACTTCACCGAACCTATAGGGTCACACGCTTAAGGGTCATCTATCTGCTGAATACTAGACAGGGAGTCTGAGAGAAAATCACCGAAAAAGTTTCGGACAGCGGAAAAGTTCCGCAGAGAGAACACCGGATGAGTTTCGGTGAAACTGAAAAGTTGTTTCGGGGTATTCCATTAAGTCAAATTGGTTTCGGCACATGCCTGATAATTCTTGGAGGGTGCCAGAATCAGTCTGGAAACTTCTGGGAATTTTCTGAGATAAAAACTGGAAATGTTCCGGAGCTGCCGGAACCGCTTCAGATGCTTTTCGCAGATGAAATCACTAAACTGGAATTGTTCCAGAACGCATTGAAAATTATTTTAGTGGGTACTGGAAATGTTCTAAGCCCACATAAATATTTTTAGTTCGAACGAACGCTGAAAAATGTCGTCATGAATAGTGAAAGTGCCTTTTGGGTTACTTTTTGGAAAGCCATTATTTTGGGTTTTGTCCCAAGATATTTTTTGGGGGTGACATGGATGGATGAGGCTCCCTTGGGGGGGGGGCCTCCTAGGTGTGGCCGGCCACATGGGGGCTCCTCCTTGGAGCCCCCTCTTGTGCCTTGGTTTCACATTTGGGTCCTTGTGGAAGGACTTCATTCATGTGCTTTTGGGTTTTCTTGTAAAACCACCCTACCCCTTGGGATTTCCTATAAATAGAGGTGGAGGGGCAGCCCTCCACACTCACTCCTTCTCACATACAAGTGCCATTGCATGATCTGGCTTCTCTCTCCCTCCCCGCAAAATAGTTTTGCAGAGCCGAAAGGCTGTCTGGGTTCCGGTGGGAACTAGTTCTGGACGGCGAAGCCCTGCCGGATAGATGACACCGTATGTGTGCAACTCTGTAGAGAGGTCGTAGTTTCGATCTTAGTGCCCGAGGGGCTGTTCGTGAGTGCCTCCCGAAGGGTTGTCCAAGTGACGGTCCAAGTTCTGTGAGTCCTCCCGAAGGGCTGTCCGAGTGACCGTTCGAGTTTCGAAGGTCCTCCCGAAGGGCTGTCCGCGACACCGTCCGGGGGACTGTTCGACCGCCTCCCGGAGGGCTGTCAGAAGGGAAGACGAGGGTATACATCCTCGCGGTTGGGAGGTTGTAAATCCTAGCTGCGGGGATCTGCACCGCCGATCGTCATCGACTCTACTTCCGCTGCGCTACGAGTCGGTAACGAAAATGATCAAACCTTGTATGCAGTCTCCATAGTGTTCCTGGGCTGGTGCGTAGGTCGGAAAATTTTTGTTTTCTGCTGCGTTCCCCTACAGTGGCATCATGAGCCGTGCTATGCGTAGATGCAGGTTGCGATCTAGAATACATAGAGATGTATGGGTGTTGCACAATATAATTAGGTAGTAGATGAGTTCTATTACTGAAAATTATTTGTGCGGGTAGCAGATGAAATCTGTTACCCGATGTTCTTGTTGCTTCCCTGGAATTTGCATATTTCTGATCTTGATAACAGTATGGTGGAGTTTCAATGTTTTGACAATCCGCGATCCTGATTGATCAACGAAGTGCTAACAGTTCATTGAATTCCACCATAGTTAAAAAGAAAGATGAAATTTCGCAGACGAAAGGGCAATGCAGATATGATCTGCACGGGGGTCATGCGTATGACGAAGTTTAGTATGGGGTTCGAGATTTTATTATCTCGTGCTTCATACACCCTGCATTGTTAATCTAGCGACTTGAATTATCATACTTGATGATGGACGTTGGTAGCTTCGGTTTGTTTCGAAACCTTAGAAGCCACGAAAAACAAGTTTTTGCATGAACCGATTAGAGGCGTCTAACTTGGTTTTGCAGGAGGGTTTGCATGTGCACATGATGTGGTATAGCAGTGCTCATAATAATTTGATTATGTATGAGATGACTATATGATGTAAATTGATTAACATGACCTGCGTGTCATGATTTGGCATGATGGCTGGAGCCATATGATTGCACTTTAAATGACCTGTGTGTCAACCTTGTTGTAAAGCATTATTTTATTAGCTATAGAGATAGCAATATTATCTGGTGCATCGACAAGGTGGTGGCAATCTTCGCGAAGGTGAACACCGACGCGAAGGCCGAAGACGAAGAAATACAAGACTTCTCCGTCAGAAAGGGCTATACCATATCATGCTATTATGAATTGCCTGAGATGTTTATCCCTTATGATGCACCCTTCTTGATTGCGCGGTAGTCGCTTTTTATTAGGGTGATCTCTCACAAAAATATCATAGTTGATAGTGTTCTCCCAAGTGTAGCACCGTCACGGCACCTAACTTTTCGGGGTGCGCCATGACTAACATGGGTACGAACGATTAGGGATGTGTGAGGCGGGTGAGTTCAGACCTCGCAGCGAGATCACTTGGTTGTCTTTGACGTTCAGGCATGACAGTCATGAGCTCGGAACACGCCCATCGAAAGATGAACAAGAGTCGCATAGAGATGTGATTGGCAGGTTGGCCTACCGGTTGAGATTTTCGTCATCAGTGGTGACTAACATCAATGACGAATAATCAAAACACGGGTCTTGAATCACTCACAATCAATTATGAGAGATATTGATTTGAGTGGGAGCGCACTGTAGAATTATCTTGTTTAATCCTCAGTGCAATTAATTGTGAACACTGTCTAAGTGTGGTTTGCATAATAGTTGTAGAATAATGGCTCGCGTTTCCACCTTCCCTATTAAAATTGAATAGCTGTTAAATATCTGGTTAAATCTTTACGGTTGGTAACGTAATGTGAGGATTGTCCTCCAGAGTGCTGAGAAGGACTTTGTCCTATCGCATACTTTCGGTATTCTCTCGCTTATGCTATGGATCATGTGACTCTCGTCCTTCGATCCAAAAGCTAGAATTCCGTTTCAGTCAAGTGCAATATGTTTGCTTCCATGAGACCCGAACTTCGAAAGTTTGGATAGTTATGTGATATTCATGGAATCTGAAAATCATTTTCAGAGACAGACAAAGGCTAAAAGATATGAGATATCCAAAGCAATGTTTGTTTGCAAACTATTAGTAAAAGAGTTTACTATGCATTAGACTGATAAGAGAGGGATCCAGAAGAACGCCTGTCATATGATGAAAGGTGAATAAAACAACAACTTAAAGAGAAAGGAAGTGTCCGAAGGGTGTTAGTGAAACTTTCACGCCTAGGAAGTCCGGGGCTAACGCCACTCTTAAGTTGGGTGCTTCTTTTGAGAGTAGGAGAAATACTAAAAGTTAAACTGTTAGAAGTATAATGGCAGAAAGAAAGAAGACTGGAATATCCAGCTCATGTATGAATGTCATACAAGTTTTTGATGTATAGAAGGCTAGTCAAAGATATAGTTCTTGGGAATTATGATTAATTTGTTAATCACTGATTCTTGGGTATTGTGAGTTAATCATAGAGATACCCGCTCGATTGCATTCTGTTGCAACTCGATGTAAGAACTACTATGGCCTGAAAGACTAGCCAGGAATGAGGTTTAGGTATACACAGGGAACATAGTAAATGTTACTATACCTTCCATCGGTGTATTACCGTCTGTATTTATTTTCATAATTCATTTAGAGTTTCACACTCTAGCCCTTTGCATAAGGTATCTTGCAAGAAGGTTGTTCATAAGAGAACTTTTGATGTTCGGTGTTATGAATAACATAAGGGCCATACTTTCATTATGAATGAGATGTATGTTATGAATATTGATAATAATATATTACCTCTGGATTTACATTCATAATTCATTTTAGAGTTTTACACTCTAGCCCCTTGCACAATGTTGTTGCAAAAAGGTTGTTCATAAAAAGAACAATTGTTGTTCAGTATTATGAATAACATGAAGGGCCATGCTTCCATCCTCGATGGGACGTATGTTATGAATATTGATGGTAATATGATACATCCATAACACTGACGCTAAATATCATAAAGAATACCACACAAGTGTGGCACTGCATTTGGTCACATTGGAGAAACCCGCATGGATAAATTCCATTATGATGGATTTTGAAGTCATTTGATTTTGAATCATCTGACACTTGCAACTTTCCTCCGAAAAGAGAAGTGACTGAAATACCGTTCAGAGGCCATAAGGAACGAGCAAATAACTTATTGGTGATCATACATTTTGATGTATGTAGTTCAATAAATATTATTGCAAGTAGTGGATTTATCTATCTTCAGAAATGACTCAAGTAGATATGTGGATATTTACTTGATGAGACGTAAGTCTGGATCTTTTGAATTCATTCAAAAGGTTTTCAAATATGAAGTAGAAGTTATTGTAACAAGAAGGTTATGTTTCTACAATTCGATTGCAGAAAAGAATATTTGAGTTACAAGTTTAGCGAATGTCTGATGAGTTGTGAAAGGGGTTTCATAACTTGCACCTCCCGGAACACCACTGCAAGTGGAAAGTCCGTGAAAATGTAATCGAACCATTTATGACATGGTAAGATCAAAGATGACATAAATAAATTTGCCATTATCCCTTTTAAAGAGTGATGCTTTAGAGACTGCGGCTTTTACACTGAAAAGAGCTCCATCGGGTCTGTTGAAATGACACCATGGTATGGTACGCCCAACCATGTTATATCTTTTCTTAACATTTGGAATATGGGGCTTGTGTAAAAGGTTACAAACCTATTCCAAATCAGACAAGTGCTACTTTGTAGGTTATCCCAAGTCATTGGGTATTCCCCCACCACTATACCGAGGCAAAGGTTTTTGCCACAAAACGGTATGCTTTTAAAGAGAATTGTCCTTGCAAAAGGTGAGTGGGAGGACAGTGCAACTCGACGAGATAACCAGTATCTTTGTCATCAGGTCAAAGGAAAGGAACCTTGGAAGTGATTCCGGAGTTTCCTACTGCGACTGATACGGAAGTCTCTACAATAAAATGTATGGACTTCAGTCGAACTTGCAGCTGAACCACGTAGGCAAGGCTCGTGCAAACCTCTCAGGTGCGCAAACGAGATATTGTTGTTAGACAACAGTATACCTACGATACACAAGGAAGCGTTGATGGGCCCTGACTCCGGAATTGGCTAAATGCCAATACAATCCGAGATAGTTTCCATATAAGTGATTCAAGATTAAAACCTTGATACACCTTTCGGAAGACTTAGAGTCTGACGAATATTTATGGAACTTAAAACTGATACGGATAAAAATGTTTTATCCATAAAGCTCGACTTGTTGCAATATACAAGTTCAAGGAGTTGACTACGATGAGATTGTTTCACCGTAGCGATGCTTAAAGTCGGTTCGGGTTGAACTAGCAATTAATACATATTTCAGTCATGAGATATGAAACATGGATGCCAAAAGGATTTCCATAAGATGGAAATGCAACCTAGGACTTGTGAGTGATACAGTCCAAAGTATTTTGTCGATCCAGAGGATGCTAGTGAATGTGCATACTTCAGAGTTCCAGCAATGGATAGAAGAGAGCAAAATGGAGTTGGAATCTTCGCTTTGATGAAATGGTCAAAAAAAGTTTTGACTTCATCAATGGGTAACGAAGATGCTTATGATTCAAGAAAGTAAGTGGGAGCATAACAAAATTTCTAAAAACCGTTGTGTGCTTGACACATTGTTAATTGGAAATAAATTTCTTGACACGAATTAGGACTTCATTTGAAAATAGTTTTTCGATGAAGTGCTTGGGCTAAATAGCCTTTATATTAGGCATGATGATCTATGGAGATAGATTTACCTAATGGGGCTGAGCAAAGATACATATTGACAAGATGCTAAAACCTTTTAGCATTAAAAACGTCAAGGAGTGATTCTTGCCGAAGTCACATGGAAAGAGTTTTTGCAAGACTCGGTGTCCCAAAAACACTGATGAGTAAAATACATGATGAAGATTCCACACACCTTCATGTTTGGATTAATCATGTATTCCATGGTATGTAAAAACAACCAGATATGTCCAATACTCCAAAGTTGTTGCGAGTATAGATACCAAAGTGATCAAAAGTACTGATCATGGGACAACAGTGAAAAAGGGTCATTGAGTACTATAGTAGCACTGATGACATGTTTTCTCGCAAGCGGAGATCATGAAGAGTTCGTTGTAAAAGGTTACATCGATACAGTCTTTATCCATGCTCCAAGCGATTTTCGATTAAAGTTATGGGTTTTGTGCAATACACAATATGGTGGCACGGTAGTTGGAAATTGTTCCAAACAAGATACTGAGGCGAATTCTATAACAAAGGCTAAGTATGTTGACGCTTTAGAAGCGACAAAGAAGTTGTTGAATCATATAGTTCATTCATGAACTTAGTATGGTTCCAAGAAGGCTTGGTCAATGGGACACTATTGCAGATAGTTGCTCCATAGCTCAGTCTGAGGAATCAGGTTTCGACCAATGATTCAAACATATACAAAGCAAGGTGTACACAAAATATGAATTTTGTGAAAGCGTGAAAACGCGAGGATATGCAAAGATACACACGGATCTGAAGTCGTCAGATCCGTTGGACATCAGGCTATACCACATGCGAAGCATATTTTACACCAATGTGCCATAGGTGTAAAGTGCATTAACATTAACTAGATTATTGACTCTAGTGCAAGTGGGAGTCTGTAGGAGATATGCCCTAGAGGCAATAATAAATGTTATTATTTATCTCCTTTCTCATAATTATGTTTATGTTCCATGCTATAACTGCTGTGGTTCCCGAGCCCGTATATCCATAAAGGCTCTGGGGAAAACCCATGTGCACGTGTGGAATAATAAACGGTAAAAAGTATTCCTAGTCATGCCTCTAAGACTAGCTCAAGTGTTGCATGATGATTATGTTTTCCCAATCATGGGCATGTCTATGCCAGCAGCTTTGAGGGCACAATGTTAGAAGAACATTTGTGTTGAATCGACCCGATTGATGTTATGCTATGAGATTCATTCATCACAAGTTAATGGTTAATAACACAGAGATGGTTAATGTTTGCATGATTCCTCAGACCATGAGAGTATCGAGTTTCTTCGTGCTTGATTCATGAACTTTGGGGTTTGTTAAACGTCATCCGTAACTGGATGGCTATTACGGCGGCTTACGGGTTCATGGGAAAGTATGTCAAGTAACTTGATAGCTCAAGATTGGGATTTGCTCCTCCGACGATGGAGAGATATCTCTGGGCCCTCTCGGTGTTACGGTATCCATCATCGTCTGGCCAGACACTTTGTGATTTGATCACGGGGATGCCGGAACACGGTAATGAGAAAAGAGAACAATACCGGTAACGAGGTAACTAGCATAGTGGACAAGTTGTTGATCCACGGGAATGCCAACATGTCTCACCTCGGGTATTTGTAACATATCGTGAAGCAACATGAATAGCACACGACAACTGGAGGTTCACTCGAATATTCATTCGTGTGGGTATAGGGGTCAATATGGGTGTCCACGGCTCCGACGTTGATCATTGATCGGAAGGGGTTCCGTGTCATGTCTATACTTCACCGAACCTATAGGGTCACACGCTTAAGGGTCATCTATCTGCTGAATACTAGACAGGGAGTCTGAGAGAAAATCACCGAAAAAGTTTCGGACACCGAAAAAGTTTCGGACAGCGGAAAAGTTCCGCAGAGAGAACACCGGATGAGTTTCGATGAAACTGAAAAGTTGTTTCGGGGTATTCCATTAAGTCAAATTGGTTTCGGCACATGCCTGATAATTCTTGGAGGGTGCCAGAATCATTCTGGAAACTTCTGGGAATTTTCTGAGATAAAAACCGGAAATGTTCCGGAGCTGTCGGAACCGCTTCAGATGCTTTTCGCAGATGAAATCACTAAACTGGAATTGTTCCAGAACGCATTGAAAATTATTTTAGTGGGTACTGGAAATGTTCTAAGCCCACATAAATATTTTTAGTTCGAACGGACGCTGAAAAATGTCGTCATGAATAGTGAAAGTGCTTTTTGGGTTACTTTTTGGAAAGCCATTATTTTGGGTTTTGTCCCAAGATATTTTTTGGGGGTGACATGGATGGATGAGGCTCCCTTGGGGGGGGGCCTCCTAGGTGTGGCCGGCCACATGGGGGCTCCTCCTTGGAGCCCCCTCTTGTGCCTTGGTTTCACATTTGGGTCCTTGTGGAAGGACTTCATTCATGTGCTTTTGGGTTTTCTTGTAAAACCACCCTACCCCTTGGGATTTCCTATAAATAGAGGTGGAGGGGCAGCCCTCCACACTCACTCCTTCTCACATACAAGTGCCATTGCATGATCTGGCTTCTCTCTCCCTCCCCGCAAAATAGTTTTGCAGAGCCGAAAGGCTGTCTGGGTTCCGGTGGGAACTAGTTCTGGACGGCGAAGCCCTGCCGGATAGATGACACCGTATGTGTGCAACTCTGTAGAGAGGTCGTAGTTTCGATCTTAGTGCCCGAGGGGCTGTTCGTGAGTGCCTCCCGAAGGGTTGTCCAAGTGACGGTCCAAGTTCTGTGAGTCCTCCCGAAGGGCTGTCCGAGTGACCGTTCGAGTTTCGAAGGTCCTCCCGAAGGGCTGTCCGCGACACCGTCCGGGGGACTGTTCGACCGCCTCCCGGAGGGCTGTCAGAAGGGAAGACGAGGGTATACATCCTCGCGGTTGGGAGGTTGTAAATCCTAGCTGCGGGGATCTGCACCGCCGATTGTCATCGACTCTACTTCCGCTGCGCTACGAGTCGGTAACGAAAATGATCAAACCTTGTATGCAGTCTCCATAGTGTTCCTGGGCTGGTGCGTAGGTCGGAAAATTTTTGTTTTCTGCTGCGTTCCCCTACAGGCAAGTGGGAAGCCTCCATCGTCACCAACAATGACATCGAGGTGCTAAAGCGAGCGGGCTACCTGTCGGCCGACGTCACTCATCGGGCCCCCGAGAAGGGCCAGGTGGTTCCCACACCCAAGCCAGGCGAGAGGGTGGTTTTCCTCCCCCACTTTATCCGGGGGTTGGGATTCCTGTTGCACCGCTTCATGCGGGGATTGATGTTTTTCTACGGGCTAGCTTTTCACGATCTAGCCCCCAATTCCCTCCTCCACATCTCTACCTTCATCATCGTTTGCGAGGCCCTTCTGCGGGTCCAGCCACACTTCGGCCTATGGCTGAAGGTGTTCAATGTCAAGCCGAAGGTGGTCGGCGGCGCCCAGGGAAACTGTGGCGGAGCAATGATAAGCAAGCTCACCCGAGTCCAATGGCCGGAGGGCACGTTCATCGACACCGTCGAAGTGTGGCAAAAGGAATGGTTCTATATAACAGAGCCACGGGATGCGGCCTGGGTGCCCCCCCCCATTTCGATCCGGACCCCCCGCGAGACTGACCTCGTGGACCAAGAAAGGTCTTAATTGGGGATCCACCGATGAGGTGAAGAAACTGCAGAAGCGTGTTTCCAACGTGATGGAGACCGGAGCCAAACTGACCAACGTTGTTCAGATAATGCTCTGTCGTCGCCTCCTCCCTTGCCAGCAGAGGGCAAGTCCGATGTGGACTCACAAGCCCGAAGACCCGGCCATCATGCAGGACCTCTTCGGCACCACCTACGACAAGGTGTGGAGCCTGCTGTTCAAGCCCTAGAAGGAGTGGCCGGCCGAGAAAGAAGACATCGACATCGACACCGCGAATCCTCCGAGGAAGGTAATTAATCCTTTGCCCGATGTATATTCGGGCGTTCATACTGTCCAGAGTTTGATCTAAGTCTTGTTTTGGTGCCTTAACAGGGCTAGCTCGAGAAGGCCGAAAAGATGAGCAGTCCGGCCCCGCTGCCTGAAGATCCTCAGTCAGCTCAACTGGGGGAGCTGCTGGTCATGGTGCCTTACAAGGCGCCAGAGAAGAAGGGGAAGAAGAAGAAGGATCTGCCGGAGGCCCGGGTGGGGGGGGGGGGGGCTCCGCTTGAGGGAGCGTCCGGACACCAAGGCTGTAGACGCAGCAGCCCCGTCTGCCCAAGACGGGGGCGAGGACGAAGACGAGGAGGAAAGTGCCTCCTCCCACTCCAAGAAGAGGGCGACGTCCGAAGACGTCGAGGAGGTTCAACCTCTTCGGGCCCCGAAGATGCAGTGCAGGCCCAAGGTGGTCCTGTCTGACAGCTCAGACTCCGATGAGGAGTCCGTGGCATCTGAAAAGGTTCCACAGAGGGAACCCAGGGTCAAGCCCTCCGCCATGAGGTGTGTACCGAGATATCTCTTGTTTACTTAGTTTTACCAACCTCTTTACTGATGGGAATCGATTAATATCATAGCCCACTGCGCGGCCACCCTGCCAAGCAGACCTCGGAGGGGACCTCTCCACCCGCCGAGCTGGCGGACAGCGGGTCCGCGTCGCGCTCCGCGCCTCCCCTGGTCCCCAAAGAGGCCACGGAGGTGCTGTCCCGAAGGACTCCTCCCCGCCCAAACACGGGGAAGGGGGGCAACACAGTCATGGCCGAGGCTGATGCCTCAGTCATCGAAGACCAAGAGGGGGCGTCTCTCCTGGCTAATGCTAGAGGGGAATCCGGACCGTCCAGACCCTCCTAGTCGGCCGCACCTGAGTCCCCAAGGCCCTCACAGGTGTCGGTCCCGCCTTCCGACGGGGAAGGGGGTTGAGGTCCCGCTTCCCGCGCCGAACATCAACAACCAGGCGGCGGCTGGCTGGCCGGACGCGATGGAGGAGTTGGTGAATAACTCCATTATCGTCGACGGGCACCGCGCCCTTATGGGTGCGGTTCTGCGGGGTGCTCGGTCCGTCCATACCGGACTGAACGATGCCGTTCAGGGCCTGTTGATAGGCTTTGAGGTATGTTCTTTCCCCGCAAAATGGTTTTAACTTTTTTAGCCAAAGTTTGAGTAGGCCGTATATATATAACAGCCCCCGAGACTCTGTAAGGATTGCGAAAACCTTACAGAGGGTCAAATATCTATAGGCCAGTAATTAAAATATCATGATTGATTTGATATCACATGCATCATCCTTGGCCGCGGCTGCTAATGCCGCTGCTTTGGAGGAGATGGATTGGAAGCTTAAACGCTCCGATGAAGAGCTTGACCTCGTCAACAAATAGATTGATAAGGCGCAAGGTAAGCTTCTATCAAGATGTAAAATTAACATCGCCGGATACTTACGTTCCGGATTGTATGCTGAGCCCATGGTGTTTGGTGATTGCAGCTGCCGCCGCGGAGGTTGAGGGCCTCAAGGCGGCGCTGAAGAAAGCTGAGGCCGAGGTGGCCAAAAAGAAATCGGCTGCCGAAAAGAAATCGGCTGCCGAAAAGGCGGCATCCGAACTTGAGAAAGCGAAGACCGCCGGCGAAAAGCACGAGGCTCGAGTGGCCGAAGTGTAGGTGGAGCTTAAGGATGCTGTCACGAAATGTGAGGCCCTTGAGCAGAAACAGAAGGAGCAGTCTTCTGAGTTGCTCAAGGTGGACAAGGAGCTTCGGGAGGCCAGAACAGAGGTGCGGGGTGCCCGAGAGGAGCTCCGCCAGGTGAAGCAGATCGCAGATGGTAAGAAATACTTACTGCAGAGTGTTTTTGGCGGCAACAGGTTCACGTTGTTGACGCGGGTCTGGCGCTCCGCAGGCGTTTTCGCCGAGCTTCCAAAGAGTGCGGCGGCTGCGGCGGGGCACTACGCCACGCAGGAGGAGGACTCCGAACAGCGGCTTTTCTGGTTGTAGTTCCAGGCACCTGAGCACCCTCCCCTCCTCAGCATCCAGATGAAGCAGCTGATGGAGTTGCATTGGATGGCCGAGGCAGCCATGAATGATCTTTGCGTCCGGTTGTGGCCTACGGAGCCTATTCCGGATAGCTACTTCGGCCTGGTGCAGAAGCTGCGTGCCGCGTCGCCCCAGATTGATACCGTGAAGCGCTCCGCATGCCTTGAAGGAGCCAGGCTGGCCTTTGCAAAGACCATGGTACATTGGCCCAAGATCAAGCCAATGGATATGGCCACTGGCCCCCCTCTGGTTGGAAAGGAGCATCGCCGCCCCGAATTGTATTTCACACAAGTTATGGGTGGTGCTCGGGCGATAGAGGGCCAGTGTTCCAAGGATGTAATCATTGAGTGATTGTATTAAGTTGTCAGCTGAACCTTTTGCTTTATAATGCAGCTTGTTTATATACTATGGTGTTTTTATTTTGACTCCTGTGCGGCCGTTTATTATTCTGAAAGTTACCAGTCATCGGCTTCAGCCCCCAAGTGAATGGTACAAGGGTGTCTCGTCTCTGTACTGTTACCCTTAGCCGACATCTCGGTGCCCGAAGGCGTTAGTGCATGAGAGGGACTAGGCAATCAGACTATTCGGCTTTATTGCTTTCACTTAGCCATAGGAGCTTGATGGTGGGAGCTAATGACTAGCCCCCCGTGTTTTGTGATGTACGTGGGAGCCGAGGCATGCCTTTGCAATCACATGGTTTGTGCTAGGACAAACCCTGCGTATGACACGGATAAATCACCAACGATTTCTTAGTTTAACACTTGTCATCGGATCGCTGACCAGTTCTCGCTTACTATGACGGTTAGTTTTCGGCTTTCTCCCCTGAGGTGCTTAACTAAACAAGCCAGATGTACAATCGTAGGGGTTCTCCCTTTACCTTCTTAGCCGAACGTGCGGAACGTAAGAAGGCAAGCACAGGAGCCGGGCAACCCAACTATTGACCCAAGACATAGTTCGGAACTAATGCATATAGTGCAATATCCGAGACGCCGAACACTCAACGAAAAGTGGTGCTGGACTTAGTACATAGAGTTGATGGGAAGATCAAGCCTTTGGTCAATTAACCGAGTTGTATTTGTTACACAATGTGTGCATGCCCAGCGGTTCGAAGAGTTGGAAAAAAGAAAGAGAGAAAAAAAGGAGGGCTAGATAATGCGGATGCCCGAACACCGTAAAAGATGTTTTATTTTCCATAAGCTCTGGACGTCTATCTGTACAATTCAAACGGCTGAGGCGTTTATGATAATTAAGAAAAGAAAATTTTACAGAGAAAGGTTTACACAGGGCCTTGATGCGTGGGTCGAAGCCTCAACTGTGCCCTGCTGCACGTCTGCGCCTTTTCTTCTGCGAGGTGGGGGAGTGAATTGGACGTCTGTGTAAAACACCGCATGCTGGCGAGGGGTGCCTTCAATAGGGACCTTGAGATGTAGCCTTGTCGTCATAGCTTGATGCTGGGCGAGTCCAGAGTCCTGCCCGTTGTCGTCCGAGGATGGTGATGCCATAGTTCGGTTGAGCCGAACACATGGCGTTATGTGTTTAATATAAGCCCCCACAGCCACCCATGGTATCTTGAGCGCGAAGTTGTGCTGACGAGGCACGTAGAGCGCGGTGAAGGCGGGCGTGCCGTAGGGAGCGTATCCCTATTTGCGGCATACGCAGGCAGGTTCCCATGACGGGGATTGGGCTCGAGCCCGTTTGATTGTATCTTTGGACTTTACGGCGGGCTGATACTTCGGCCTGTTGGCGACGGATTGGTCTTCAGCTCCCAGGGCCGCAGTGTGTTCCTCAGTTCGGAGTGAGCGCTCCGTGTTCCTGTTGATCGTTATGACGCCCGCGGGGCCAGGCATCTTCAGCTTGAGGTATGCGTAATGCGAGATGACGTTGAATTTGGCGAACGCCGTTCGGCTGAGGAGGGCATGGTAGCCACTGCGGAATGGGGCGATATCGAAGATTAATTCTTCACTTCGGAAGTTGTTCGACGAGCCGAATACCACTTCCAAAGTTATCGTGCCTGAGCAGCGGGCCTCTAGGCCCGAAATAACCCCCTTGAAGGTGGTGCTGCTGGGTTTGATCCTTGACGGATCGATCCCCATTTTCCTCACTGTGTCTGCATAAATCAGATTGAGGCTACTGCCTCCGTCCATTAGGACTCTCGTGAGGTGGTACCCATTGATGATGGGGTCAAGTACTAGGGCTGCCGATCCTCCATGACGGATACTGGTCGGATGGTCCCTGCGATCGAAGGTGATCGGCCAAGCCGACCACAGGTTGAACTTCGGCGCTACGGGCTCAACGGCATACACATCCCGCAGCACGCGCTTCCTCTCCTTCCTTGGTATATGGGTGGCGTAGATCATGTTCACCGTCTTGACCTCAGAAGGGAAGGGTTTTTGGCCTCCACTGTTCGGCCTGCGGGGCTCATCATCGTCCTCACTTCGTGGTCTTTTGCCCGACTCTTCGGCTGTGAGCTTGTCAGCCTGCTTTATCACCCAACAATTACGGTTGGTGTGGTTGGCGGGCTTTTCGACGGTGCCATGAGTCTGACAGGGCCTGTCCAGGATTGCGTCCAGCTTGGTTGGGCCGTCATGGTTGCCTTTAGAAGGCTTTTTTCGTGACCCGGACTTCAGATTACGGAATCCGGCATTGACTGTCGTTTTGTCTGCTTCGCCGTCCTTATGGTGGTGTTTGTTCTTGTTCCTTCGTGGCTTCCGGTTCCCGTCCTAAACTTACGAGGTGTCGGGGGTGTCGGGGTTGGTGCTTCTACGAGCCAGCCAACTATCCTCTCCGGCACAGAAGCGGGTCATCAGGGAAGTGAGCGCTGACATCGTTCTTGGCTTGTCCTGGCCGAGCTGGCGTGCTAGGCATTCATCCCGAATACTATGCTTGAAGGCGGCTATAGCTTCGGCATCCGGACAGTCAACGATCTGGTTCTTCTTGGTCAAAAACTGGTTCCAAAATTGCCGTCCTGACTCGCCGGGCTGCTGGATTACATGGCTCAAGTCATCGGCATCCGGGGGTTGGACATAAGTGCCCTGAAAGTTAGCTCGAAAAGCATCCTCAAGCTCCTCCCAACATCCTATGGAGTCTTCGGGGAGGCTATTTAGCCAGTGTCAAGCCGAACCCTTGAGCTTTAATGGTAGGTACTTGATGGCGTGAAGGTCGTCCCCTCGTGCCATGTGAATGTGCAACAGAAAATCTTTGATCCATACTGCTGGATCTGTTGTCCCATCGTAGGGCTCAATATTTACAGGTTTGAAACCTTCCATGAATTGGTGCTGCATCACTCTATCTATGAAGCAAAGAGGATGAGCGGCGCCCCTGATTCGGGCTACGTCGCGCCGGAGATCATCTGTCATCCGGGCTCGTTGCACCTCCTGAGCTCGATCATTTCGGTCTAGCCAGGATTTGTATCCGTCCTGTCTAGCAGGAGGATCTCTTTTAGGTCTGTAGATGGACCTTGTCAGACCTGCCCGAGCGTCCATGTCATGGCATAGGTCGTACTCATAGCCTGGCCGTACTGGCTCCTTGCCTTGACGGCGAGGGTAAGTGGGAGGTTGTTCGGTTTTATCGGCTGTCCGGTCCCGTCCTCGAGGGGGGCGGTCCGGCTGGTCCACCTGAGTGATACGTCTCCAACGTATCTATAATTTTTTATTGTTCCATGCTATTATATTATCTATCTTGGATGTTTTATATGCATTTATATGCTATTTTATATAATTTTTGGGACTAACCTATTAACCTAGAGCCCAGTGCCAGTTTCTGTTTTTTCCTTGTTTTTGAGCTTCGCAGAAAAGGAATATCAAACGGAGTCCAATTGACCTGAAAATCCACGGAGAATATTTTTGGAAAATATAAAAAATACTGGAACGAAAAGATTTCGGAGAAGAGTCCCGAGGCCACCACAAGGGTGGAGGGCGTGCCCCCCCTAGGGTGCGCCCCCCGTCCTTGTCCACGCCTCGTGGCCCCCCTTGACTTGTCCCTGACTCCAACATCTCCTATAAATCCTAAAACCTCCAGAACCAAACCTAGATCGGGAGTTCCGCCGCCGCAAGCCTCTGTAGCCACCAAAAACCAATCGGGACCCTGTTCCGGCACCCTGCCAGAGGGGGAAATCATCACCGGTGGCCATCTTCATCATCCCGGCGGTCTCCATGACGAGGAGGGAGTAGTTCACCCTCGGGGCTGAGGGTATGTACCAGTAGCTATGTGTTTGATCTCTCTCTCTCTCTCGTGTTCTTGATTTGGCACGATCTTGATGTACCGCGAGCTTTGCTATTATAGTTGGATCTTATGATTCTTCTCCCCCTCTACCTTCTTGTAATGGATTGAGTTTTCCCTTTGAAGTTATCTTATCGGATTGAGTCTTTAAGGATTTGAGAACACTTGATGTATGTCTTGCATGTGCTTATCTGTGGTGACAATGGGATATTCATGTGATCTACTTGATGTATGTTTTGGTGATCAACTTGCGGGTTCTGTGACCTTGTGAACTTATGCATTGGGGTTGGCACACGTTTTCGTCTTGACTCTCTGGTAGAAACTTTGGGGCACTCTTTGAAGTTCTTTGTGATGGTTTGAATAGATGGATATGAGATTGTGTGATGCATATCATATAATCAAACCCACGGATACTTGTGGTGACATTGGAGTATCTAGGTGACATTAGGGTTTTGGTTGATGTGTATCTTAAGGTGTTATTTTAGTACGAACTCTAGGGCTGTTTGTGGCACTTATAGGAATAGCCCAATAGGTCGATCAGAAAGAATAACTTTGAGGTGGTTTCGTACCCTACAATAATCTCTTCGTTTATTCTCCGCTATTAGTGACTTTGGAGTGACTCTTTGTTGCACGTTGAGGGATTGTTATATGATCTAATTATGTTATCATTGTTGAGAGAACTTGCACTAGTGAAAGTATGAACCCTAGGCCTTGTTTCGAAGCATTGCAATACCGTTTTCGCTCACTTTTGTTACTAGTTACCTTGCTGTTTTTATATTTTCAGATTACAAAAACCTATATCTACTATCCATATTGCACTTGTATCACCATCTCTTCGCCGAACTAGTGCACATATACAATTTATCATTGTATTGGGTGTGTTGGGGACACAAGAGACTCTTTGTTATTTAATTGCAGGGTTGTTTGAGAGAGACCATCTTCATCCTACGCCTCCCACGGATTGATAAACCTTAGGTCATCCACTTGAGGGAAATTTGCTATTGTCCTACAAAACTCTGCGCTTGGAGGCCCAACACGAGTCTACAAGAAGAAGGTTGCGTAGTAGACATCAAGCTCTTTTCTGGCGCCGTTGCCGGGAGGTGAGTGCTTGAAGGTATATCTTTAGATCTTGCAATTGAATCTTTTAGTTTCTTGTTTTATCACTAGTTTAGTCTATAAAAGAAAACTACAAAAAAATGGAATTGAGGTTGCCTCATATGCTTCATCTTTATAATGTCTTTCGTGAAAATGATGGAAAGCAAAATTGTGCTCAAGTGTTAGAAGAAGAAATTTATAAAATGTTTGGCACTAAATCTTTGAATGATGAGCATGGTTGCAATGTTGTTAGTATGAATTCTTTGAATATCCATGATGCTAATGATATGCAAAGCCACAAGCTTGGGGATGCTATGTTTGATGAAGATGATATTTTTTGTCCCCCAAGTTTTGATGAAAAAATTTATTATGATGAAAGCATGCCTCCTATCTATGATGATTATTGTGATGACATGTATGCTATAAAGAATAATGATAACCATGAAACTTGTCATCGTGATTTTAATTTTCAATTGGATTATGCCTCACATGATAGTTATTTTGTTGAGTTTGCTCCCACTACTATTCATGAGAATAAATTTGCTTATGTGGAGAGTAATAAAATTTCTATGCTTGTGGATCATGAAAAGAATGCTTTATGTGATAGTTTTATTGTTGAATTCATTCATGATGCTACTGAAAATTATTATGAGGGAGGAATATATGCTTGTAGGAATTGCAATAATATCAAGTTTCCTCTCTATGTGTTGAGAATTTTGAAGTTATACTTGTTTTGCCTTCCTATGCTAGTTGATTCTTGTTCCCATAAGTTATTTTCTCACAAAATCCCTATGCATAGGAAGTGGGTTAGACTTAAATGTGCTAGTCATATTCTTCATGATGCTCTCTTTGTGTTTCAATTCTTATCTTCTATGTGAGCATCATTGAAATCATCATGCCTAGCTTAAAAGGCATTAAAGAAAAGCGCTTGTTGGGAGACAACCCAATATTTATACCTACTGTTTTTGTGTGTTCACATGATTAAGCTACTGTAGTGATCATGTTTTATAGCTTTTGTTTGAATAAAGTACCAAGTAAAGCCTTTCGGATAGTGTGGTCGATAGTTGATTTGATTCTGTGCAAACAGAAACTTTTTCGTCCAGTAAAAAAATTCCTATATTTTACTGGAACATGTAAAACTTCTGAAATTTTTACAGAGGATTTATGCACAAATTTTCTACGTTTTCCTAATTTTTCAGAATTTTTGTAGTAACAGAAGTATGATCTCAATTCATATCTTCACAGACTGTTCTGTTTTTGACAGATTCTGTTTTTGATGCATAGTTTGCTTGTTTTCTAGTTTCTATGGCTTATATTGCTTAATATAAATTGTAGAAATGATAGGGTACAGTAGGAATCATGTGAGAAAAGTTATGAATCTTGTCTTGACAGTACCAAAGTGAATGATTTGTTTTATTATACTAAAGGATCTCACGAAGGTT
The DNA here is from genome assembly GCA_011799875.1 of Thinopyrum elongatum. Lineage (NCBI taxonomy): Eukaryota > Viridiplantae > Streptophyta > Magnoliopsida > Poales > Poaceae > Thinopyrum > Thinopyrum elongatum. Next base: position 463,163,477 of record CM022301.1, on the reverse strand, counting down.
TTGTTAAGTTTTGTGTGATTGAAGTTTTCAAGTTTTGGGTGAGATATCGATATGAGGAGAATAAGGAGTGACAAGACCCTAAGCTTGGGGATTCCCAAGGCACCCCAAGGTAATATTCAAGTAAGATCCAAGCAACTAGGCTTGGGGATGCCCCGGAAGGCATCCCCTCTTTCGTCTCCAACATCATCGGTAAATTTACTTGAGGCTATATTTTTATTCACCACATGATATGTGTTTTGCTTGGAGCATTATTTTATTTTATTATTATTTGCTTGCTATTATTTAGAGTAATGTTTTGCATCTTTTAGCTCAATAAAAAGGTCAAGTGTAGCCTTTACCATGCTTATTTTGCATGTCTATATGTTGCTGTTTTGAAAACAGAAAGTTTTCTATTGTTGTCTGAATTCTTATGGAAAGTAAGAACATGATAAAATCTTGAAATTTTTATAAGTTCATAAAAAACAAATTTTATACAGTGTGGTAATTTTTCAGAATTTTTGGAGTTAGGTAAGTATGAGTAAAATTGCACTCTTTACAGACTGTCCTGTTTAGACAGATTGCTGTTATGTTTGCATTGTTTGCATATGTTTGCTTGTTTAATGATTCTATTTGAGCATAGGAGTATTAAATATGCAGAGGCATTTAGTATGCAATGTTAAATAATAATTTTAGTGATTTGCTACAGTAGGGAATGATAAGATTTTGCATTTGATTTATACTAACTTATCTCACGAGTTCTTGTTGAGTTTTGTGTGGATGAAGTTTTTGAGATTTATTGAACCCGTGATATAAAAGGAATTAAGGAGACACAAAATCTCAATCTTGGGGATGCCCAAGGCACCCCAATATAATATTTCAAGAAGTCTCAAGCATCTAAGCTCGGGGATGCCCCGGTAAGCATCCCACCTTTCTTCATCAAGAATTATCGGTTAGTATCGGTTGAACCTAAGTTTTTGCTTCTTCACACGATATGAGCTATCCTTGCAATGTCACTTTATTTTGTTTTGCTTGCTGTTTGAATAAAGTACTTAAGATCTGAAATTCTTTTATGAGAGAGAGTCTTCACATAGTTACATAATTATTCGACTACTCATTGATCTTCACTTATATCTTTTGGAGTAGTATGTCATTTGCTCTAGTACTTCACTTATATATTTTTAGAGCACGACGGTAGTTTTATTTTGAACAAATTGTTGAACTCTCATGCTTCACTTATATTATTTTGAGAGTCTTTAAACAGCATGGTAATTTGCTTTGGTTATGAATTTAGTCCTAATATGATGGGCATCTAAGAGGGATATAATAAAAACTTTCATATAAAGTGCATTGAATACTATGAGAAGTTTGATTCCTTATGATTGTTTTGAGATATAAAGATGGTGATATTAGAGTCATGCTAGTGAGTAATTGTGGATTGTATAAATACTTGTGTTAAAGTTTGTGATTCCCGTAGCATGCACGTATGGTGAACCGTTATGTGATGAAATCGGAGCATGAATTATTTATTGATTGTCTTCCTTATGAGTGGCGGTCGGGGACGAGCAATGGTCTTTTCCTACCAATCTATCCCCCTAGGAGCATGCGCGTAATACTTCGTTTCGATAACTAATAGATTTTTGCAATAAGTATGTGAGTTCTTTATGACTAATGTTGAGTCCATGGATTATACGCACTCTCACCCTTCCACCATTGCTAGCCTCTCTAGTACCGCGCAACTTTCGCCGATACCATACACCCGCCATATACCTTCCTCAAAACAGCCAACATACCTACCTATTATGGCATTTCCATAGCCATTCCGATATATATTGCCATGCAACTTTCTATCATTCCGTTTATTATGACACGCTTCATCATTGTCATATTGCTTTGCATGATCATGTAGTTGACATCGTATTTGTGGCAAAGCCACCATTCATAATTCTTCCATACATCTCACTCTTGATTCATTGCACATCCCGGTACACCGCCGGAGGCATTCACATAGAGTCATATTTTGTTCTAAGAATCGAGTTGTAATTCTTGAGTTGTAAGTAAATAAAAGTGTGATGATCATCATTATTAGAGCATTGTCCCAGTGAGGAAAGGATGATGGAGACTATGATTCCCCCACAAGTCGGGATGAGACTCCGGACGAAAAAATAAAAAAAGAGGCCAAAACAAAAGAGAGGGCCCAAAAAAATGAGAGAAAAAGAGAGAAGGGACAATGTTACTATCCTTTTACCACACTTGTGCTTCAAAGTAGCACCATGATCTTCATGATAGAGAGTCTCATATGTTGTCACTTTCATATACTAGTAGGAATTTTTCATTATAGAACTTGGCTTGTATATTCCAATGATGGGCTTCCTCAAATTGCCCTAGGTCTTCGTGAGCAAGCAAGTTGGATGCACACCCACTTAGTTTCTTTTGAGCTTTCATAAACTTATAGCTCTAGTGCATCCGTTGCATGGCAATCCCTACTCACTCACATTGATATCTATTGACAGGCATCTCCATAACCCGTTGATACGCCTAGTTGATGTGAGACTATCTCCTTCTTTTTGTCTTCTCCACAACCACCATATTCCATTCCACCTATAGTGCTATGTCCATGGCTCACGCTCATGTATTGTGTGAAAGTTGAAAACGTTTGAGAACATCAAAAGTATGAAACAATTGCTTGGCTTGTCATCGGGGTTGTGCATGATTTAAATATTTTGTGTGATGAAGATGGAGCATAGCCAGACTATATGATTTTGTAGGGATAACTTTCTTTGGCCATGTTATTTTGAGAAGACATAATTGTCCTGTTAGTATGCTTGAAGTATTATTGTTTTTATGTCAATATTAAACTTTTGTTTTGAATCTTATTGATCTGAACATTCATGCCACAATAAAGAAAAAATTACATGGATGAATATATTAGGTAGCATTCCACGTAAAAAATTCTATTTTTATCATTTACCTACTCGAGGACGAGCAGGAATTAAGCTTGGGGATGCTTGATACGTCTCCAATGTATCTATAATTTTTTATTGTTCCATGCTATTATATTATCTATCTTGGATGTTTTATATGCATTTATATGCTATTTTATATAATTTTTGGGACTAACCTATTAACCTAGAGCCCAGTGCCAGTTTCTGTTTTTTCCTTGTTTTTGAGCTTCGCTGAAAAGGAATATCAAACGGAGTCCAATTGACCTGAAAATCCACGGAGAATATTTTTGGAAAATATAAAAAATACTGGAACGAAAAGATTTCGGAGAAGAGTCCCGAGGCCACCACAAGGGTGGAGGGCGCGCCCCCCCTAGGGTGCGCCCCCCGTCCTTGTCGACGCCTCGTGGGCCCCCTTGACTTGTCCCCGACTCCAACACCTCCTATAAATCCTAAAACCTCCAGAACAAAACCTAGATCAGGAGTTCCGCCGCCGCAAGCCTCTGTTGCCACCAAAAACCAATCGGGACCCTGTTCCGGCACCCTGCCGGAGGGGGAAATCATCACCGGTGGCCATCTTCATCATCCCGGCGGTCTCCATGACGAGGAAGGAGTAGTTCACCCTCGGGGCTGAGGGTATGTACCAGTAGCTATGTGTTTGATCTCTCTCTCTCTCTCTCTCTCGTGTTCTTGATTTGGCACGATCTTGATGTACCGCGAGCTTTGCTATTATAGTTGGATCTTATGATTCTTCTCCCCCTCTACCTTCTTGTAATGGATTGAGTTTTCCCTTTGAAGTTATCTTATCGGATTGAGTCTTTAAGGATTTGAGAACACTTGATGTATGTCTTGCATGTGCTTATCTGTGGTGACAATGGGATATTCACGTGATCTACTTGATGTATGTTTTGGTGATCAACTTGCGGGTTCTGTGACCTTGTGAACTTATGCATAGGGGTTGGCACACGTTTTCGTCTTGACTCTCCGGTAGAAACTTTGGGGCACTCTTTGAAGTTCTTTGTGTTGGTTTGAATAGATGGATATGAGATTGTGTGATGCATATCGTATAATCAAACCCACGGATACTTGTGGTGACATTGGAGTATCTAGGTGACATTAGGGTTTTGGTTGATGTGTATCTTAAGGTGTTATTTTAGTACGAACTCTAGGGCTGTTTGTGGCACTTATAGGAATAGCCCAATAGGTCGATCAGAAAGAATAACTTTGAGGTGGTTTCGTACCCTACAATAATCTCTTCATTTATTCTCCGCTATTAGTGACTTTGGAGTGACTCTTTGTTGCACGTTGAGGGATTGTTATATGATCTAATTATGTTATCATTGTTGAGAGAACTTGCACTAGTGAAAGTATGAACCCTAGGCCTTGTTTCGAAGCATTGCAATACCGTTTTCGCTCACTTTTGTTACTAGTTACCTTGCTGTTTTTATATTTTCAGATTACAAAAACCTATATCTACTATCCATATTGCATTTGTATCACCATCTCTTCGCCGAACTAGTGCACCTATACAATTTATCATTGTATTGGGTGTGTTGGGGACACAAGAGACTCTTTGTTATTTGGTTGCAGGGTTGTTTGAGAGAGACCATCTTCATCCTACGCCTCCCACGGATTGATAAAGCTTAGGTCATCCACTTGAGGGAAATTTGCTACTGTCCTACAAAACTCTGTGCTTGGAGGCCCAACACGAGTCTACAAGAAGAAGGTTGCGTAGTAGACATCAGGCATCGTCATCGAATTGCGGCAATAGCTTTCGCTTCAGGTAGCTTTGGTCTGTCGCTTGTGGCCTTACTCCTCTTCGGCATCTAGGACTTTAGTCCATCTCTCATTAAGGGTATCTTGTTCGGACTTTATTTGTTGCCACTGTTTTTTCAGGCTTCATGCGGTTTCAATTAGCTGTCGTTTAAACCGCTCTTGATCCAGCGGGTCTTCGGGGACAATGAAATCCTCGTCGCCCAAACTAACCTCCTCTTCAGAAGGGGGGAGGTAGTTGCTGTCTTTGGAGTCATCGAGGTATTCGAGATCTAGCGGGTCCTCAGGCTCCTCGTGGTCATTTTGTGGCTATTCGTCGGCGCCGGGATCACCGAGGTTGTCCGCGTTGTCCGGGGTGGCATTTTCTCCGGTATCCGTGTTGCTCGCATGGCTTTCACGCGCCTTGGAGCAGCGGCGCTGTCTGCGGCGTTTCGGTGGCTCATCGCTGGGCCTGTTGTTATCCTTCCCGGGAGTGCCGTCGTCTTCTTTCGGGGTGTCCACCATGTAAACATCGTAGGTGGACGTGGCCGTCCAGCGGCCGGTGACGGGGGGAGCAGCATCGGTGTTAGCCGTGGCTCCACTATCCCCGTCCATGTATTCGGTGTTTTCCGAGGTGTAGTCCAACATGTCGGTTAAGTCCTCGACTGTGGCCACTAAGTGGGTGGTGGGTGGGACATAAAATTCCCTGAAATCTGCCTCAAAGGGCTGCTGAACGCAAGCCGAGGGTAGATCTTTCTGAATAGCCATCATCTGGATTTGGTCCAGCACCTCATTCAATAAGGCGAGGGTCGCCGAACTGGTACGCGGCGGTCGCCGAGGGCCGGTCTCCGACGTGGCGGGGCAAGGAATGATCTGGGCCCAGGCTGGATCCTGGTCTTCAAGGGTCGAGTTGACCTCGAGGCCTGAGGTCGGACAGTCGTAAGAGACTAAGGACAAGACCTGGTCTTCGGACGCTGCTTCCGTATTGGGGTTCAAACCCGAGTCATCGAGGGGGAGTTTGGCCAGGGATGATTCCTTGTTTCTGAACGTCGACCCGTCGCTGGGGCTCAAGGCCGGAGACGTGTCATGCGGAGAGGGTTCGGCCGACAGTGACTCTTGGCGTCCGAACACTACTTCCGCATTGAGGCCCGAAGCTGGGTCTTTGGCGGACATTACTGGCATGGTCGAAGGGGATTCCTGGCCTCCGGCCAGGGTGAAGCCGTCCGAGCTCGAGACCGCTGAAGGATTGAGGTTGATCCGTAGATCGGATTGGGGGAAAGCTCCGGAGCGGGCACAGCGGGGCCCATGGGGGTACAGGGAGAGGCTGCGAATCCGGCACAGATCAGATCGCCTCGGGCATCCGCAACATACTCCAAGTTGCCGAATCGAATCCGCTGCTCCTGGGAAAAATTGTTGATTTGGTCAAGATGACCAGTTGGGTTGGCATGCAGCACGATGCTGCCAAACGTGAAGAGTTGGCCGGGGACAAAGAGGTCCCCGGAGCTGACGCCCTCTCCGATGATCAGGCGAGCCATTGATCCTTCGGTGACCCAACAGCGGAACTCTCAATGAAAGCACCAATGTCGGTGTCAAAACCAGCGGATCTCGGGTAGGGGGTCCTGAGCTGTGGATCTATGATCAATTGGGAACAAGGGACGATGAACACGGTGTTTACCCAGGTTCGGGCCCTCTCGAGGAGGTAAAACCCTACGTCCTGCTTGATTATATTTGATGCGTATGATATGGTTACAGAGTCGATCTACCACGAGATCAGGCGAGCTAAACCCTAGGTTGATGGGGTGATGAATGTTGCTCTAGCCCTAAAGACTAAAACCCTCTGGTTTATATAGACACCAGTAGGGTTAGGGTTACATGTGATCGGTTACAATGACGGAAATATCATGCTGACCCTTGACTTGGAGGGCACACCACGACTCCGAAGATCTCCTACTCGGTCACGGATCCGCACTCTAGCTTGGCCCTATAGTGGCCCATTAGTCCGGCCCGTATGCAGTAGGCTGACGGCCCGAGGACCCCCTAATCCAGGACTCCCTCACCCCTCTCTCCTGGTGGCGCCGGAACACCGCCGGGGCAATCATCGTGTGACGGCGATCTACCCCAACAACTCCGTCATCTTCACCAACATCTTCATCACCTTCCCCCATCTATATTCAGCGGTCCACTCTCCCGCAACCCGCTGTACCCTCTACTTGAACAAGGTGCTTTATGCTTCATATTATCATCCAATGATATGTTGCCATTCTATGATGCTTGAGTAGATATTTGTTGTCCTATCGGTAATTGGTGAATTGCTATGATTGGTTTAATTTGATGGTGGTTATGTTGCTGTCCTTTGGTGCCCATCATATGAGCGTGTGTGTGGATCACACCATAGGGTTAGTTATATGATGATAGGACTATGCATTGGAGGGCAAGAGTGACAGAAGTTTCTTCCTAAACATAGAAATTTATGCATACGGGATTGAAGGGGGACCAATATATATCTTAATGCTATGGTTGGGTTTTACCTTAATGAACATTAGTAGTTGCAGATGCTTGCTAATAATTCCAATCATAAGTACATAGAATTCCAAGTAAGGTGTGACATGCTAGCAGTGGCCTCTCCCACATAAAAACTTGCTATCGGTCTAGTAATGTAGTCAATTGCTTAGGGACAATTCTGCAAATCCTACCACTACTAATCCACACTCACTATACTAATTTAATTGTACTTTAATTAGAACAACACGTACTTTTTATTTTTACATTCTTTATTATCTTGCAAACTTATCCCTTTACACCTACAAAGTACTTCTAGTTTTATTCTTGTTCTAGGTAAAGCAAACGTTAAGTGTGCGTAGAGTTGTATCGGTGGTCGATAAAACTTGAGGGAATAATTGTTCTACCTTTAGCTCCTCGTTGGGTTCGACACTCTTATTTATCAAAAAAGGCTACAAATGACCCCCTATACTTGTGGGTTATCAAGACCTTTTTCTGGCGTCGCTGCTGGGGAGCAATAGCGTGGGGTGAATATTCTCGTGTGTGCTTGTTTGCTTTATCCCTAAGTAGTTTTTATTTTCCGTTCTAAGTTGTTCTCTATCTTTTATGGATATGGAACATGAAATACCAAAAAAATTAGTTGTACTTGCTATTCATGGAGATGGGGAACCTCCTAAAACCCTCGATGCTCGTTATGTGGAAAATATTAAACACTACTTTGATAATCCTGAGAAAAGCCCATTCAACTTGATAATGGGAGACACGTTGGATCAGCGTGAATACTTTAGGGATTATCACTTGACTCAAAAAGGGAAACTGTTATGGGATAAAATTCATATGTTGCATTGGTATGCTCGAAATCTATGCTTGAGATATGATTATACTTGTTGCTCTAGGATGAAGGCTCCACACCTTCCCTTTTCATGCAAATTTAACAATAATGAAACCTTAGCTTCTTATGCTATTGGTAGATATGATTACTATGATGCGGAACGAATAGAAGAATTTGTTGCTTTTAAGGGTGCTTATGAAATTGAATCTCTGTTTGAAAAGTATGAAGATTATGATGATGCTGTTTATAGACCTGAAAATTTTGCTATACTTAAATATTGCTATGAGAATTATAAATACAATGCCGATATTGATGTATTTCTTGAGAAAGTCTCCGCTGTCCAAGAAGAGACTAATATTTTGCAGGAGACTATGGAAGAAGAAATTGATGAAACTGTGAGCTCATTAGATGAAAAAGATGACGAGGAGAGCGAAGAACAAAAGGAGGAAGAGCAGATTAGCTACCTGTGCCCACCTTCTAATGAGAGTAACTCTTCAGCTCATACATTGTTTAATTTCCCTTCGTGCTTACCGCAGGACGAATGCTATGATCCCTTGGATTCGTTTGAAATATCCCTTTTTAATGAAATTGATGCTTGCTATGCTTGTGGCCAAGATGCCAATATTAATTATGCTTATGGAGATGAACTTGCTATAGTTCCTTATATTAAGAATGAAATTGTTGCTATTGCACCCACACATGATAGTCCTATTATCTTTTTGAATTCTCCCAACTACACTATATCGGAGAAGTTTGCACTTATTAAGGATTACATTGATGGGTTGCCTTTTACCATTGCACATGATAATTTTGATGAATATAATATGCATGTGCTTGCTGCTCCTACTTGCAATTATTATGAGAGAGGAACTACATCTCCGCCTCGGTATGTTTCCAACACGATAAAATTGCAAGAAAATGCTTATGCTATGTATTGGCCTTTATTGGATGTGCATGAATTGTTCTTTTATGACATGCCGATGCATAGGAAGAGAGTTAGACTTCGTCATTGTATGATATATGTTGCTTTGTGCTCACTACTAAATGCCAAATTATTGTTAATTAAAATTGGCTTTGATATACCTTGGGATCCAGGTGGATCAAATACTTGAGAACTTTATGCCTAGCTTAATGGCTTTAAAGAAAGCGCTGCCATGGAGACAACCCGGAAGTTTTAGAGAGTCATTTTATTCTATTGTGTGATTTTATAAAGTTTAAAAACAAAAAAATATAGAGGGGAACTTAAAACTTTACAAAAGGAAAAGTGAAAGTGAGAAGGACGAACACCGTTGAAGTGGGGGATATCCTTGAACTGGTTCATGCCCATGGAAACTTTGTGAATCTTGATTACGGAAACTTTTCAACAAAAATAATTATCCCCTTGTACAAATCCATTGTATTATAAAAATAATGTGCCAAGATTTGCCTTTAGGATGATTAGATTGCTTGTTGGTATGTGCGGTGCAAAAACAGAAACTTTGGCTGTAGTGCATGAATTTACATTTTTTACTGGAACGTCAAAAGTTTCTGAAATTTTTACACAATACTTATATGCAAAATTTTTATTTTTCCCTAATTTTTCAGAATTTTTGGAGTTACATAAGTATGGTCAAAGTTCAGATTGCTACAGACTGTTCTGTTTTTGACAGATTCTGTTTTTGATGCATTGTTTTGCTTGTTTTGATGGAACTATGGACTTTATCGGTGGTATAAGCCATGGAGAAGTTAGGATACAGTAGGGATAATGCAAAAATAAAATATGAATGGGTTTGCAACAACACTTAAAGTAGTAATTTGCTTTATTATACTAACGGATCTCACGGAGGTTTTTGTTAAGTTTTGTGTGGGTGAAGTGTTCAAAGATCGAGGAGGTCTCGATATGAGGAGAAGGAGGAGAGGCACGAGTTCAATCTTGGGGATTACCAAGGCACTCCAAGTAAATATTCAAGAAGACTCAAGCATCTAAGCTTGGGGATGCCCCGGAAGGCATCCCATCTTTCTTCAACAAGTATTGGTATGTTTCGGTTTTCGTTTCATTCACGTGATATGCGTAAATCTTGGAGCGTATTTTGTGTTTATTTTTTCCCTTCTCTTTTAGGCACCATGCTGGTATGAGATAGTCCTTGGTTGATTTATAGAATGCTCATTGCACTTCACTTATATCTTTTGAGTATGGCTTTATAGAATGCTTCATGCGTTGGGGAACGTTGCTCGGAAAACAAAAAAAATTCTACGCACACGCAAGATCTATCCATGGAGATGCATAGCTACGAGAGGGGAGAGTATGTCTACGTACCCTCGTAGACCGTAAGCAGAAGCGTTTATCAACGCGGTTGATGTAGTTGTACACCTTCATGATCCGCCCGACCAAGTATCGAACGCACGACACCTCCGTGTTCAGCACACGTTCAGCTCGATGACGTCCTCGCCTCCTTGATCCATCAAGTCGGGTGAGGTAGTAGATGAGTTCTGGCAGCACGACGATGTGGTGACAGTGGTGGTGCAACTATCTCCGCAGGGCTTCACCGAGCACTACGAAAATTATGTATGAGGACGAACTAGAGGGAGAGGGGCGCCGCACACGGCTTCGGGATCGTGGTGTGTGTTGCCCCTCTCCCTCCTCTCATATATATAGGTGGAGGGGGGAAAGGAGGCAGCCCTAGGCTGCCTCCAAGTGGCCGGCGGCTGCCCTAGGCGCCTGCCTAGCCGCCCTCCTTCCATATATGGACATGGGGGGAAGGAGAGGGGGCTGCCTGCCTTAGGGGCGCCTCCCCCTTCCTTCCCTCCCTCCTTGGTGCATGGGCAAGGGTGGAGGGGCGCGCCAGCCCCCTTGTGGACTGGTGTGCTTCCCCCCTTTGGCCCATTAGGCCCACCACTTACCGGTGGCTTCCCGAAACCCCTTCCGGCACTCCGATAAATACCTGGTACTTTCCGAAACCTTTTCGGTGACCGAATATCGTCATCCTATATATCAATCTTTACCTCCGGACCATTCCGGAGCTCCTCGTCATGTCCGTGATCTCATCCAGGACTCCGAACAACATTCGGTCACCAACTCACATAACTCATATAATACTGTATTGTCAATGAACGTTAAGCGTGTGGACCCTACGGGTTCAAGAATGATGTAGACATGACCGAGACGCCTCTCCGGTTAATTACCAATAGCAGGACCTGGATGCCCATATTGGTTCCTACATATTCTACAAAGATCTTTATCGGTCGAACCTTTATGACAACATACGTAATTCCCTTTGTCTGTCGGTATGTTACTTGCCCGAGATTCCATCGTCGGTATCTTCATACCTAGTTCAATCTCGTTACCGGCAAGTCTCTTTACTCATTCCTTAAGACATCATCCGTAACTAAATCCTTAGTCACTTTTCTTGCAAGCTTCTTGTGATGCTGTATTACCGAGAGGGCCCAGAGATACCTCTCCGATACACAGAGTGACAAATCCCAATCTCGATTCACGCCAACTCAACAGACACCTTCGGAGATACCTGTAGAGCATCTTTATGATCACCCGGTTATGTTGTGATGTTTGATACCACACAAGGTATTCCTCTGGTATCCGGGAGTTGCATGATCTCATGGTCGAAGAAACATGTATTTGACATTAAGAAAGCAGTAGCAATAAACCGAACGATCATCTGCTATGCTAACGGTTGGGTCTTGTCCATCACATCATTCTCCGAATGATGTGATCACGTTATCAAATGACAACTCATGTCTATGGTTAGGAAACCTTAACCATCTTTTATCAACGAGCTAGTCTAGTAGAGGCTCACTAGGGACATGGTATTTGTTTATGTACTCACACATGTATTTAAGTTTTCGGTCAATACAATTCTAGCATGAATAATAAACCTTTACCATGAATAAGGAAATATAATAATAACAACTTTATTATTGCCTCTAGGGAATATTCAAATGTTTCATACTTGTTCTTCATCAAGTAGATATATCCATACCTACTCAAATCATCCATGAAGGTTAGAAAATAACGATACCCGCCGCATGCTTCAACACTCATCGGACCGCATACATCAGTATGTATTATTTCCAATAAGTCATTAGCTCGCTCCATTGTTCCGGAGAACGGAGTTTTAGTCATCTTACCCATGAGGCATGGTTCGCAAGTATCAAATGATTCATAATCAAGTGATTCCAAAAGTCGATCCGCATGGAGTTTCTTCATGCGCTTTACACCAATATGACCTAAATGGCAGTGCCACAAGTATGTTGCACTATCATTATCAACTTTGCATCTTTTGGCATCAATATTATGAATATGTGTATCACTACGATCGAGATTCAACAAGAATAGAGCATTCACCAAAGGTGCATGACCATAAAAGATATTACTCATATAAATAGAACAACCATTATTCTATGACTTAAATGAATAACCATCTCGCAATAAACAAGATCCAGATATAATGTTCATGCTCAACGCTGGCACAAATAACAATTATTGAGGTCTAAAACTAATCCCCAAGGTAGATGTAGAGGTGCCGACGGCGATCACATCGACCTTGGAACCATTCCCGACGCGCATCGTCACCTCGTCCTTAGCCAATCTTCGTTTATTCCGCAGCTCCTGTTTTGAGTTACAAATATGAGCAACCGAACCAGTATCAAATACCCAGGCGCTACTACGAGCATTAGTAAGGAACACATCAATAACATGTATATCAAATATACCTTTGTTCACTTTGCCATCCTTCTTATCCGCCAAGTATTTGGGGCAGTTCCGCTTCTAGTGACCATTTATTTTGCAGTAGAAGCACTCAGTTTCAGGTTTGGGTCAAGCTTTGGGCTTCTTCACGGGAGCGGCAACTTGCTTGCCATTCTTTTTGAAGTTCCCTTTCTTTCCCTTGCCCTTTTTCTTAAAACTAGTGGTCTTGTTAACCATCAACACTTGATGCTACTTCTTGATTTCTACCTCCGCGGCTTTAAGCATTGCGAAGAGCTCGGGAATCATTTTTGTCATCTCTTACATATTATAGTTCATCATGAAGCCTTTGTAGCTTGGTGGCAGTGACTGAAGAACTCTGTCAATAACACTCTCAACTGGAAGATCAATTCCCAGCTGAGTCAAGTGGTTATGATACCCAGACATTTTAAGTATGTGTTCACTGACAGAACTGTTCTCCTCCATCTTACAGCTATAGAACTTGTTGGAGACTTCATATCTCTCAACCCGGACATTTGCTTGAAATATCAATTTCAGCTCTTGGAACATCTCATATGCTCTGTGGCATTCAAAACGCCTTTGAAGTCCCAATTCTAAACCGTAAAGCATGGCACACTGAACTATTGAGTAGTCATCAGATCGAGCCTGCTAGACGTTCATAACATCTGTAGTAGCTCCTGCAGCAGGTCTGTCACCTAGCGGTGCATCAAGGACATAATTCTTCTATGCAGCAATGAGGATAATCCTCAAGTTACGGACCCAGTCCATGTAGTTGCTATCATCATCTTTCAACTTAGCTTTCTCTAAGAACGCATCAAAATTCAAGGGAACGATAGCACGGGCCATTGGTCTACAACATAGATATGCAAAAACTATTAAGACTAAATTCATGATAAATTAAGTTTAATTAATCAAATTACTAATCAACTCCCACTTAAAATAACATCCCTCAAGTTATCTAAGTGACACATGATCCAAATCAACTAACCCATGTCCGATCATCACGTGAGATGGGGTAGTCATCAATGGTGAACATCTCTATATTGATCATATCTACTATATGACTCATGTTTGACCTTTCGGTCTCCAGTGTTCCGAGACCATGTCTGTACATGCTAGGCTCGTCAAGTTTAACCCAAGTATTCTGCATATGCAAAACTGGCTTACACCCGTTGTATGTGAACGTAGAGTCCATCACACCTGATCATCACGAGGTGCTTCAAAACGATGAACTTTAGCAACGGTGCATACTCAGGGAGAAAACTTTTATCTTGAAAATTAAGTGAAGGGATCATCTTATAATGCTACCGTCGTTCTAAGCAAAATAAGATGCATAAAGGATAAACATCACATGCAATCAAAATAGGTGACATGATATGGCCATCGTCATCTTGTCCTTTTGATCTCCATCTCCAAAGCATTGGCATGATCTCCATTGTCACCAGCACGACACCTTGATCTCCATCATTGCATCGGGGTCGTCTCGCCAACTATTGCTTCTACAACTATTGCTAACGCATAGCGATAAAGTAAAGCAATTACATGGCGCTTAGTGGTTGACACGCATGTCATACAATAATTAAAGACAACCCTAAGGCTCCTGCCGGTAGTCGTACTCATCGACATGCAAGTCGTGAACTTATTACAAAACATGATCATCTCATACATCAACATATATCACATCATATCTTGACCATATCACATCACAACATGCCTTGCAAAAACAAGTTAGACGTCCTCTACTTTGTTGTTGCAAGTTTTACGTGGCTGCTATGGGCAACTAGCAAGAACCGTTCTTAACTACGCAAAACCACAATGGTGATTTTCAAGTTTGCTGTTTTAACCTTCTTCAAGGACTGGCCATAGTCAAATTTGATTCAACTAAAGTAGGAGGAACAGGCACCCGCCAACCACCTTTATGCAAAACAAGTTGCATGTCAGTCGGTGGAACCGGTCTCATGTGCGTGGACATGTAAGGTTGGTCCGGGCCGCTTCATCCCACAATACCGCCGAATCAAAATAAGACGTTGGTGGTAAGCAGTATGAACATCACCGCCCACAACTTCTTTGTGTTCTACTCGTGCATATCATCTACGCATAGACCTGGCTCATGATGCCACTATTGGGGAACGTTGCATGGAAAACAAAAAATATTCTACGCACACGCAAGATCTATCCATGGAGATGCATAGCTATGAGAGGGGAGAGTATGTCTACGTACCCTCATAGACCGTTAAGCGAAAGCATTTGTCAACGCGGTTGATGTAGTCGTACACCTTCATGATCCGCCCGATCAAATACCGAACAAACGACACCTTCGCGTTCAGCACACGTTCAGCTCGATGACGTCCTCGCCTCCTTAATCTAGCAAGTCGGGCGAGGTAGTAGATGAGTTCCGGCAGCACGATGGTGTGGTGACGGTGGTGGTGCAACTATCTCCGCAGGGCTTCACCGAGCACTACGAAAATTATGACCAAGGACGAACTAGAGGGAGAGGGGCGCCGCACACGACTTAGGGATCGTGGTGTGTGTTACCTCTCTCCCTCCTCTCATATATATAGGTGGAGGGGGGAGAGGAGGCAGCCCTAGGGCGCCTCCAAGTGGCCGACGGCTGCCCTAGGCGCCTGCCTAGCCGCGCCCCCTTCCATATATGGACATGGGGGGAAGGAAAGGGGGGCTGGCTGCCTTAGGGGCGCCTCCCCCTTCCTTCCCTCCCTCCTTGGTGCGTGGGCAAGGGTGGAGGGGCGCGCCAGCCCCCTTGTGGGATGGTGTGCTTCCCCCCTTTCGCCCATAAGGCCCACCACTTACCGATGGCCTCCCGGAACCCCTTCCGGTACTCCGATAAATACTCGGTACTTTCCGAAACCTTTCTGGTGATTGAATATCATCATCATATATATCAATCTTTACCTCTGAACCATTCTAGAGCTCCTCGTCATGTCCGTGATCTCATCCGGGACTCCGAACAACATTCGGTCACCAACTCACATAACTCATATAATACTATATCGTCAACGAACATTAAGCGTGCGCACCCTACGGGTTCGAAAATGATGTAGACATGACCAAGACACCTCTCCGGTTAATAACCAATAGCGGGACCTGGATGCCCATATTGGTTCCTACATATTCTATGAAGATCTTTATCGGTCGAACCTTTATGACAACATACGTAATTCCCTTTGTCTGTCGGTATGTTACTTGCCCGAGATTCGATCGTCGGTATCTTCATACCTAGTTCAATCTCGTTACCGGCAAGTCTCTTTACTCGTTCCGTAATACATCATCTCGTAACTAACTCCTTAGTCACTTTGCTTGCATGCTTCTTGTGATGCTGTATTACCGAGAGGGCCCAGAGATACCTCTCCGATACACGGAGTGACAAATCCCAATCTCGATTCACACCAACTCAACAGACACCTTCGGAGATACCTGTAGAGCATCATTATGATCACCCAGTTACAATGTGATGTTTGATAGCACACAAGGTATTCCTCCGGTATCCGGGAGTTGCATGATCTCATGGTCGAAGAAACATGTATTTGACATTAAGAAAGCAGTAGCAATAAACTGAACGATCATATGTTATGCTAACGGTTGGGTTTTGTCCATCACATCATTCTCCTAATGATGTGATCCCGTTATCAAATGACAACTCATGTGTATGGTTAGGAAACCTTAACCATCTTTGATCAACGAGCTAGTCTAGTAGAGGCTCACTAGGGACACGGTATTTGTTTATGTATTCACACATGTATTTAAGTTTTCGGTCAATACAATTCTAGCATGAATAATAAAACTTTATCATGAATAAGGAAATATAATAATAACAACTTTATTATTGCCTCTAGGGCATATTTCCATCATCATGTACTTCACTTATATCATTTGAAGTTTGGATTGCCTGTTACTCTTCCCATAGAAAATCGTTGTTTGTAGAATGCTCTTTTGCTTCACTTATATTTGTTAGAGCATGGTCTTTTGTAGAAAGAATTAAACTCTCTTGCTTCACTTATATCTATTTAGAGAGTCAACACGAATTGGTCATTTGCTTGGTTAGTCATGAAATCCTACATAAAACTTGTGGATCACTGAATATGATGTGTTTGATTCCTTGCAATAGTTTTGCGATATAGAGATGATAATATGTGGGAGTTACTAGTAAATGGTTGTGGTTAGTAGGAATATTGGTGTGAAGGTTTGTGATTCCCGAAGCGTGCACGTATAGTCTCTCGTTATGCTATGAAGTTGGAGCATGATTTATTATTGATTGTCTTCCTTATGAGTGGCGGTCGGGGATGAGCGATGGTCTTTTCCTACCAATCTATCCCCCTAGGGGCATGCGTAGTAGTACTTTGCTTCGAGGGCTAATAAACTTTTGCAATAAGTATATGAGTTCTTTATGACTAATGTGAGTCCATGGATTATACGCACTCTTACCTTTCCACAATTTGCTAGCCTCTTCGTTACCATGCATTGCCCTTTCTCACCTCGAGAGTCGGTGCAAACTTCGCCGGTGCATCCAAACCCTGTGATATGATACGCCCTATCACACATAAGCCTTATTATATCTTCCTCAAAACAGCCACCATACCCACCTATTATGGCATTTTCCATAGCCATTCCGAGATATATTGCCATGCAACTTCCACCGCTTTTCATTTTGATGACTTGAGCATTCACTGTGATATTGCTTTGCATTATCGTAAGATAGCTAACACGATATTTCCATGGCTTGTCCATTTTTTGATGTCCTTGCTACGCTAGATCATTGCACGTCCTGGTACACTGCCAGAGGCATTCATATATAGACATACTTTGTTCTAGGTATCGAGTTGTAATATTGAGTTGTAAGTAAATAGAAGTGTGATGATCATCATTATTCATTGTTAGAGCATGTCCCAATGAGGAAAGGATGATAGAAACTATGATTCCCCCACAAGTCTGGATGAGTGTCGGCGTGGAAGCACGATCACCTATGGGGCAGAGGTGCCCCTTTGTGGTTCGGCATGGGGACGACCACGTTGCACAAAGAGCAGAAGGAGTGAGGGACAGCACGGCGATGGACTCCTTCTCTTTTACCCAGGTTCGGGCCGCTTTGCAGCGTAAAACCCTACTCCTGCTTTAGTGGATTAATCTGGAGGTGGAAGAAGGCTCGACGTGCTCTGGCCCGGCAAGGATGCCTTGGGGAAAGCGACGTGAGCTTACAAATGCTGGGGGTCGAAGTGTTCGAACCTCTGCTAGGTTGCCTCGGGCCTCCTTTTATAGGCTAAGGGGCAACCACAGTGCCAAAATAGTCATTTGGGTATATGATTAGATAGCTAACAATGCCATCATACCTAACTCTGACAGTTAGGACAAAGTGCATTTAATGCACTGCTAGGTGTCGTGTTGAGGGTGAATCCCGGCAAGCCTGTTAAGCCGCTGATCTGCCTCTTCTTATCAGCTTGACACGCCTCCTGGATGGGTGCAATAAAGCTAATCCCTTCTCCTTGATGCTGCCGCGTGCTTGAGAAGATACACTGGTTGCTTAACACGTTGACACCACATGGATGGGCGACTTGGGTGCGATGAGGTGGAGCGGTGGCGTCTTGATGGGGATTCCTTGTTGAAAGAGCTTGGCAGGGCTTGGCCTTGGCAGCCCCGGCAAGCCTGCCGGGGCAAACCTGAACTTGTCCTCGGGGCGGTCTCGACCTGGCCAGGCTCTCTTGCCTGGCAAGGGAGGCCTTCCGAAGGTGATATCCTGCTGTCCTGTTCTTCTTGATTTGCTTTGGCAAAGAGGTGGTTCGCCTAAAGGCCCTGTCGGTCTGTGCATGGGTCAGGGGGAAACAAACACCCCTGTTTGTGTACACCGACAGTAGCCCCCGAGCCTGAGCCAAATGTGCTGCAAGTGCGTTGGGTTAGGGCCCCAAGCAGTGCACAGACACACGGCAGAAACCTCCTGTCCACGTGGAAGGACTTTACTACCTTGTCAATCACACGTCCACCTCGCGTAATTATCGTGGGTCGTGTAGTCGTGGTTTTGCGGCAGTTACTGGGGGAGCGCGCCTGAAAAAGGCGGGTTTTACAGGGGGGAATAGCAGTGAGCCAACCCCTTCGCGTAGTCCCAATAAAATAGAGGAGACACGAAGGAGCGTGGCTCATTCACCCCCCTCGCCTCTTTCGCTTCATCTTCCTCCTCAAGCCAAAAATGCCTCTGCCGCCACCACTTCCTTCCTCCGCCATACCAGATCTTTCCCTCCTTATTGCCCGAGGAAAATGGGGCGCAAGAAGAGCGCCGTGAAGGGAAAACAGGCGGCCAATCGCGAGGATCAGAAGGCGGAAGAGAAGAAGAGAGAGTCAGAGGAGCTGGCCTTGCGGCGGCAGAGAAATGTGGTTTTCTCGCCGTCGACCTTGAACGGTAACACCTTGATCCATAGGTACACCTTCATGTGGGGGAGAAAAACCAAAGGGCATGGAGAGCTAGCCATCCTCCCTGAAGAGTCCAAGGTTCCGAGCGACTCATACCCGTTCTTCTGCGCTTACTTTTACTGCGGGCTTTCTCCTCCCTTCCCTGACTTTTTCAGCGTGATGATGTATTCTTTCGGATTCCGTTTGCTGGATTTCACACCAAATGCAATGACATGCATGGCGGTGTTTGCTCACTTCTGTGAGAACTTTATCGGAGTCGTCCCCAATGTGGATTTGTTCCGTCACATCTACATCCCCCGCATCGAAGATAAATCCCTTTCGGGAAATATATCTGATACGTCGCCAACGTATCTATAATTTATGAAGTATTCATGCCGTTATATTATCATTCTTGGATGTTTTACAATCATTTTATAGCAACTTTATATCATTTTTTGGGACTAACCTATTGACATAGTGCCTAGTGCCAGTTGTTGTTTTTTGCTTGTTTTTTACATCGCAGAAAATCAATACCAAATGGAGTCCAAACGCAACGAAAAATTTTGGAGATTTTTTCTGGACCAGAAGACACCCGGTGGGCCAAAGAAGTACCAGAGGGGAGCTCCGAGGGGAGCACAACCCACCAGGGCGCGCCTGGGGGTCCAGGCGCGCCCACGTGGGTTGTGCCCACCTTGGTGACCTCCCGCACCGCCTCTTCGCCCTATAAATTGCCAAATATTCCAAAAACCGTCGGGGTAACCCTAGATCAGAAGTTCCGCCGCCCCAACCCTCTGTAGCCATGAAAAAGCAATCTAGACCCTCTTCCGGCACTCTGCCGGAGTGGGAAATCATCACCGATGGCCATCTTCATCATCCCGGTGGCCACCATGATGAGGAGGGAGTAGTCCACCCTCGGGGCTGAGGGTTTGTACCAGTAGCTATGTGTTTAATCTCTCTTTCTCTCTCATGTTCTTGAGATGGCGAGATCTTGATGTATCACGGGCTTTGTTAACATAGTTGGATCATATGGTGTTTCTCCCTCTCTATCTTGTTGTGATGAATTGAGTTTTCCCTTTGAGATTTCATTTTATCGGATCGAATACTTTTATGGATTTGAGAGCACTTGATATATGTCTTGCATATGAATACCCGTGGTGACAATGGGGTATTATATTGATCCACTTGAGATATGTTTTGGTACTCAACTCGCGGATTCCCGAGGTGACATTGGGGTAATCTATGCATAGGGGTTGATGCATGTTCTCATCTTTTGTTTCTCCGGTAGAAATCTTGGGGCACTCTTTGAGGTTCTTTGTGTTGGATTGAGTATTATGAATCTGAATTTGCTTTGGTGTTATTTTAGTACGAACTCTTGATAGATCGATTGGAAAGAATAGCTACAAACAATTTCTTCTTATGTTCTCCGCTAGATAGGAACTTTGGAGTGATTCTTCATCGCACGTTGAGGGATAGTTATATGATCCAATTAGATTAGCATTGTTGAGAGATTGCACTAGCGAAAGTACGAACCCTAGGCCTCATTTTCAAGCATTGCAATACCGTTTGTGCTCCATATTATCAATTGCTACCTTGCTGTTTTTTATTGTTCCTATTACAAAAATCAATATCTACTATCCATATTACACTTGTATCACCATCTCTTCGCCGAACTAGTGCACCTATACAATTTACCATTGTATTTGGTGTGTTGGGGACACAAGAGACTCTTTGTTATTTGGTTGCAGGGTTGTTTGAGAGAGACCATCTTCATCCTACGCCTCCCACGGATTGATAAACCTTAGGTCATCCACTTGAGGGAAAATTGCTACTGTCCTACAAAACTCTGCGCTTGGAGGCCCAACACGAGTCTACAAGAATAAAGTTGCGTAGTAGACATCAATATCATGGATCCGGCAGGGAAGGCGAGAAGATTGGGATTACCTTGGGGGGGGGGCAACTGCACGGCAAATGGGAAGAGTGGAGGGGCGACTAGTGCTGGATCCAGGACCCGGAAGCCCCTTATTTCCGCTTGCCGCGAACCAAGTGTGTGGTGCGTGGCAAGGGTTGGAGCGATCTGGGTGAAACAGACAAGGAGCTCCACCCAGTTCTGAATAGGGTTGCACGCCTCAAAGCTGCCGGTCTCACCATTGAGCATGTAGGTGCAGATTTCCTCTGGCGCCGTATTGCGCCCCTACAGCAAAGGGACCGTTTTGCTTGGAAGTATAAGAATGCTGTGGACTGGATGCGGTTGTATCCTGTCCTTGCCAACAATTTGACGATCATGAACCATGCTTGGCTGTGTGAACAGTTGTCCCACAAGTCCGGCACCTTCCATCTACCGGCAAGGATCATCCCGCTGCATATCAACTCCGTCAGAGACCAGATCCTCAAGTGGATGCCAGGCTGCAACGCCAATGGGGTTAAAGCAGACTAGCCACTGCCCAGCTTGGAGGAGGAGATGAGATGGATTTCGAGTTTGGAGGAGAAGACCACCAGAAAGGAGACAGACTTCACCAAAGGCACGACTGAAGAGGAGCAGAAATATATCCGCAGCAGGCTTGAAGAAGCCCGAAGGCTTAAGGCTACCGTGGCTGCTGGCGATGACGATGAAGGGAACCCTTCAGAGGAGGAGTGTGCTAATGAAGATATTACTGAGCTTGAGGCGCTGGATGCCGCGGCTGCCGAGGCCGGAGCTGCCGGGGCAGAAGCTACCGGGGCTGATACTGCCGCGGTGCTCGAGGAGGAGGAGGGGCTCGAGGCGGGCCCTCAAGCTCCAAAGCAGAAGCGACGGCTCTGCAAGAGGGGCAGCCAAGAGCCGGTGGCCGGGTCTTCGTCTCGAGCTGCGCCCAAGGTGAAGAAGACGACCGCCAAGAACACCAAGGAGGACACCTCTCGCCGCCATTCAGCT
Source organism: Thinopyrum elongatum (assembly GCA_011799875.1). NCBI lineage: Eukaryota > Viridiplantae > Streptophyta > Magnoliopsida > Poales > Poaceae > Thinopyrum > Thinopyrum elongatum. The sequence goes on along the minus strand of CM022301.1, from coordinate 463,141,479 downwards.
CGCCTTGCCCGAGTCCCGTCACCACCTTCTCGGCAAAGGATTGTGACGGGCGTTGATCCCACGCCATCATCGATCCCCGCAGCGAGTAGGACTCCTCCACCACTCAAAAGAGGCAAGGAATCCCCCCGCCACTGGTGTACGAGATGGACGCCATGTTTGATGATTCAGAGTATGGACGAATCTCATAGTTCTATAACTCTTAATGTTTTCCTTTGATCCATGATTGATCTTGTGTTCACTGGCCTTGACAGGGATGAAGAGACCTTGGCCCAGCAGGGCAAATGAGCTAAGATGATGAAGGAGCTGGGGGCGACGTCGGGCGCTGGACCGGCAAGGATTGCCGGGGGTGATCCGGCACCGAGCCCCCAGGCTAGCCCTCCGCGAGAAGGCATGGGCCAGACCGCGCATAACGGTGGCCATGTTGAAATTCTTTTGCCGCCTGCCAAGGGAACTGGAGAGAACCTTCAGGAAGAAACCCAGCAGCAGACAACGGCTACTTCAACCCCCACCATGAGCAATACTCAAGGGAGGGAATCCTCGGCAAGGGCTCCTTCTGTCGGGTCTGTCCGCGCTGAGCTTACCCCCATGGAGGAAGTGAACATTGATCGCCTGCCGGCAGCAGATGTTGTTGAGGAAGGAGAGGTTTCTTCCCACCAGCCGCCAGCAGGTAAATTATCCACCTTGAAATCTTATCGAAGGCTTCTGCATTGCTCACCTCTTGATTTAAATTATTGACCCCTGTATTATTCTTGCCTTCACTCCTTTGCAGCCCCCATTCCTGAAGGGAAAGAGCTCTTGGAAGAAGTGGCTGACATAGGGAAGGACGCCGCTGTGCAGGCCCTCAGAATTGCCACCGAGGAAGGCCGCGTCGAAGCCCACAAGGACATCCAAGCAACCCACGAAGGAGAAGGGGAAAACCCTGTAAGCTTGATACATCTCCAATGTATCTATAATTTTTGCTTGTTCCATGCTGTTATATTATCATTCTTGGATGTTTTACAATCATTTTATAGCAACTTTATATCATTTTTTGGGACTAACCTATTGACATAGTGCCCAGTGCCAGTTGTTGTTTTTTGCTTGATTTTTACTTCGCAGAAAATCAATACCAAATGGAGTCGAAACGCAGCGAAACTTTTTGGAGATTTTTTCTGGACCAGAAGACACCTGTTGGGCCAAAGAAGTACCAGAGGGGGGCTCCGAGGGAGCACAACCCACCTGGGCGCGCCTGGGGGCCCAGGCGCGCCCTGGTGGGTTGTGCCCACCTCGGCCGCCTCCCGCACCGCCTCTTTGCTCTATAAATACCCCGAAAATCCAAAAACCCTAGGGGAGTCGACGAAACACAATTCCAGCCGCCGCAAGTTCCAAAACCACCAGATTCAATATAGACACCATCACGGAGGGGTTCATCATCCTCATTGGTGCCTCTCTGATGATGCGTGAGTAGTTCATTGTAGACCTACGGGTCCGTAGTTAGTAGCTAGATGGCTTCCTCTCTCTCTTTTGATTCTCAATACAATGGTCTCATGGAGATCTATTTGATGTAACTCTTTTTGCGGTGTGTTTGTTGGGATCCGATGAACTTTGAGTTTATGATCAGATCTATTTTATCCATGAAAGTTATTTGAGTCTTCTTTTGATCTCTTATATGCATGATTACTTATAGCCTCGTATTTCTTCTTCGAATATTTGGTTTAGTTAGGCCGACTAGATCGATTTTTCTTGCCATGGGAAGAGGTGCTTTGTGATGGGTTCGGTCATGCGGTGTTCTTTCCCGGTGACAGAAGGGGCAGCAAGACACGTATTGATCATTGCCATTAAGGATAATAAGATGGGGTCTATTCCTACATGAATAAATCTTGTCTACATCATGTCATCGTTCTTATTGCATTACTCCATTTCTCCATGAACTTAATACACTAGATGCATGCTGGATAGCGGTCGATGTGTGGAGTAATAGTAGTAGAGGCAGACAGGAGTTGGTCTACTAATCTTGGACGTGATGCCTATATAATGATCATTGCCTGGATATCATCATAATTATTTGAAGTTCTATCAATTGCCCAACAGTAATTTGTTTACCCACCATATGCTATTTTTCTCGAGAGAAGCCACTAGTGAAATCTACGGCCCCCGGGTCTATTCTTCATAATATTTGCTTTCCGATCTATTATTTGCTACTTTTATTTTCAGATCTATATTTCCAAAAACCCAAAAATACCTTGCTGCACTTTTTCTTTATTTTTTTATTGCGAGATCTATTTATCCAAAATCATACAAACCAATCTATCATTTTACCGTGGAGGGATTGACAACCCCTCTTACACGTCAGGTTGCAAGTATTTGTTCTTTGTGTGCACGTACCGTTTACATAGTGTTGCTTGGTTCTCCTACTAGATTGACACCTTGGTTTCACAACTGAGGGAAATACCTACCGTAGTTGTGTTGCATCATCCCTTCCTCTTTGGGGAAATACCGACGTAGTTCAAGCGACATCAAAACGAATTTCTGGCGCCGTTGCCGGGGAGACATCATCAACATCTATTAGGTTCCTAATCACAAATCTCATCTCCTTGCAAATTACATTATTTGCCATTTGCCTCTCATTTTCATCTCCCCCACTTCACAAAAATTTGCCGTTTCATTCGCTCTCTTTTTCGTTCATCTTTTTCTTGTCAGATCTGTTTTTGTGTGTAATATTGTTTGCGTAGTCACGATGACTCAAGAGAACACCAAGTTGTGTGATTTTTCCAATACCAACAACAATGATTTTATTAGCACTCCGATTGCTCCTCCCGCCACTAGTGCGGAATCTTGTGATATTAATGTCGCTTTGTTGAGTCTTGTTATGAAAGATCAGTTTTCTGGTACTCCTAATGAGGATGCCGCGTCCCATCTTAACACATTCATAGAATTATGCGATATGCAAAAGAAAAAAGATGTGGACAATGATATTGTGAAGTTGAAATTATTTCCGTTTTCTTTGCGAGATCGTGCAGAATTTTGGTTTTCTTCTTTGCCTCGCAATAGTATCGATTCTTGGGATAAATGCAAAGATGTTTTCATTACTAAGTATTTTTCGCCCACGAAAATTATTTCCCTTAGAACTCAGATCATGAATTTTAAGCAACTTGAGCATGAACATGTTGCACTATCTTGGGAAAGAATGAAATTGATGCTAAGAAATTGTCCTACTCATGGTTTAAATCTTTGGATGATCATACAATTTTTTTATGCGGGATTGAATTTTGTTTCTAGAAATCTTTTAGATTCTGCCATGGGTGGTACTTTTATGGAAATTACTTTGGGTGAAGCTACTAAATTGCTTGATAATATTATGGCAAATTATTCATAATGGCATACCGAAAGAGCACCTACTAGTAAAAAAGTTAATTCCGTTGAAGAAATTAGTACCTTGAGTGAAAAAGTTGATGCTCTTATGAAGTTGGTTGCTAATAAAAATGCTCCTATTGATATAAATGATGTGCCTTTGTCTACTTTGCAAAATAGTGATTCCATAGATGTGAATTTTGTCTCGCGAAACAATTTTAATAACAATGCTTATAGAGGTAATTTTAATCCTAGGCCTTTTCCTGGAAATTCCTCTAATAATTATGGTAATCCTTCTTCTAATAATAATAGGAACACCTCTGATCTTGAGAATAATATTAAAGAATTTATCAATGCTCAAAAGGTTTTCAATAATACGATAGAAGAAAAGTTGAATATGATTGATGATATGTCTAGAAGCATTGATAGATTTTCTCATGATGTAGAAAATCTCAAGTTGAAATTTTTTGTGCCTAAGGTTGAGGAATCAATTAAAGCTTTATATGTTTCTATGGATGAAAGTAAGAAAATAACCGCTATGCTTAGAGCTAAAAGAGAATTTTTAGAAAAAGCATTTTCTAGTGATTGCTTTCATAAAAATGATGAAGATCTTAAAGTGATTGGTGTTTCTTCTATTGATTCCTTGTTTAGTAAGATTAAAATTGATGATAAAGGGACTGAACAAGAGTCAACTTTAGCTAGAAGGCGTCCCGATAATTCGGAGGGTGAAAATCTTGATGAAAAAAAATGATAAAAGTGGGTTTGGAGAGGTCAAAACTTTAACTAGTGATGTGCCCACTCTTTTGGATTACAAAGACTTTAATTATGATAATTGCTCTTTGATTGATTGTATTTCTTTGTTGCAATCCATGATTAATTCATCCCATGCTTATGAACAAAATAAAGCTTTTACTAAACACATTGCTGATGCTATGATGAAAGCTTTGGAAGAAAAGTTGGAATTAGAGATCTCAATTCCTAGAAAATTACATGATGAATGGGAACCCACCATCAAAGTCAAGAGTAAAAATTATGAGTGTTTTGCTTTATGTGATTTGGGTGCTTGTGTTTCCACAATTCCGAAATCTTTATGTGATGTGCTTGGTCTTACCGATATTGAAGAGTGTTCTTTAAATTTGCACTTGGCGGATTTTACTATTAAAAAGCCTATGGGAAGAATGAATGATGTTCTTATGCTTGCAAATAGGAATTATGTGCCCATATATTTTATTATTCTTGATATTGATTGCAATCCGTCTTGTCCAATTATACTTGGTAGACCTTTTTTACCTACTATAGGTGTCGTGATTGATATGAAAGAAGGCAATATTAAATTTCAATTTCCACTAAGAAAGGGAACGAAACACTTCCCTAGAATAAGAATTAAGCCACCATATGAATCAATCATGAGGGCATCTTATGGATCTAGAACTAAAGATGATAACACTTAGATCTTTGCTTTATGCCTAGCTAGGGGCGTAAAACGATAACGCTTGTTGGGAGGCAACCCAATGAATAAAATTTATTTTTTCCTTTTTATTTCTGTTCTTGAGTGTTTGCACAATTATTCCTCTGTAATGATTATGTTTTTTTATGTTCTAATTAGTGTTTGTGCCAAGTAAAGCCTTTGGGATAGCTTTGGTAATAGTTGATTTGATCCTGTTGAAAAACAGAAACTTTTGCGTCTAGTAAAATAATTGTCTAAATTCACAGAAGCGACGAACAATTCTGAATGTTTTACACAAGATTTATATACAAATTTCCTCTGTTCTCCTAATTTTTAAGCATTTTTGGAGTTACAGAAGTATGATAACAATTCAGATCTTTACAGACTATTCTGTTTTTGACAGATTCGGTTTTCTTTGCATTGTGTGCTTATTTTGATGAATCTATGGGTTGTATCGGTGGGTATAAGCCATGGAAAAGTTAGGATACAGTAGATATAATGCAATAACAAAATTTGAATGGGTTTTCTACAGTACTTAAAGTAAAGATTGGTTTTCTTATACTAACGGATCTCACGAAGGTTTTGTTGAGTTTTGTGTGATTGAAGTTTTCAAGTTTTGGGTGAGATCACAATGGATGAAGGAATAAGGAGTAAGAAGAGCCTAAGCTTGGGGATGCCCATGGCACCCCAAGGCAATATTCAAGGAGAAACAAGCAGCTAAGCTTGGGGATGCCCCGAGTGGCATCCCCTCTTTCTTCTAACGACCATCGGTATTTTACTTGGAGTTATATTTTTATTCGTCACATATCATGAGTTTTGCTTGGAGCGTCTTGTATTATCTTTTTTATCATTTACCTACTCGAGGACGAGCAGGAATTAAGCTTGGGGATGCTGATACGTCTCCGTCGTATCTATAATTTTTTATTGTTTCATGCCAATATTATACAACTTTCACATACTTTTGGCAACAATTTATATGATTTATTGGACTAACATATTGATCCAGTGCCCAGTGCCAGTTCCTGTTTGTTGCATTTTTTTGTTTCATAGAATATCCATATCAAATGAAGTCCAAACGCGATAAAAATTTATGAAGAATTATTTTGGAATATATGTTATTTTTGGGATGTGGAATCAACGCAAACGGAGTCCCACGGCCTCCACTACCCACCAGGGCGCGCCTGGCACCCCCTGGCACGCCCAGGTGTCTTGCGGGCTCCCCGTAAGTTGGTTGGGGCTCTTCTTTGGGCGCAAGAAAGATAATTTGTGGAAAAAATCATGTAAAAATTTCAGTGCAATCAGAGTTACGTATCTCCGGTAATTTAAGAAACGGTGAAGGGCCAGAAAACGGAAACGCAAAACAGAAGAGAACAGAGAGATGGATCCAATCTCGGAGGGGCTCTCGCCCCTCCGCCGCCATGGAGGCCATGGAACAGAGGGGGAACTCTCCTCCCATCTAGGGGGGAGGCCAAGGAAGAAGAAGAAGGAGGGGGGCTTTCTCCCCCTCTCTCCCGGTGGCGCCGGAACACCGCCGGGGCAATCATCGTGTGACGGTGATCTACCCCAACAACTCCATCATCTTCACCAACATCTTCATCACCTTCCCCCATCTATATTCAGCGGTCCACTCTCCTGCAACCCGCTGTACCCTCTACTTGAACATGGTGCTTTATGCTTCATATTATCATCCAATGATATGTTGCCATCCTATGATGCTTGAGTAGATTTTTGTTGTCCTATCGGTAATTGGTGAATTGCTATGATTGGTTTAATTTGCTTGTGGTTATGTTGCTATCCTTTGGTGCCCATCATATGAGCGCGCGTGTGGATCACACCATAGGGTTAGTTTTATGTTGATAGGACTATGCATTGGAGGGCAAGACTGACGAAAGCTTCTTCCTAAACATAGAAATTGATGCATACGGGATTGAAGGGGGACCAATATATATATCTTAATGCTATGGTTGGGTTTTACCTTAATGAACATTAGTAGTTGTGGATGCTTGCTAATAGTTCCAATCATAAGTGCATAGAATTCCAAGTAAGGGGTGACATGCTAGCAGGGGCCTCTCCCATATAAAAACTTGCTATCGGTCTAGTAACATAGACAATTCCGCAAATCCTACCACTACTAATCCACACTCGCTATACTAATTTAATTGTACTTTAATTAGAATAGCACCTACTTTTTATTTTACATTATTTATCTTGCAAACTTATCCCTTTACACCTACAAAGTACTTCTAGTTTTATTCTTGTTCTAGGTAAAGCAAACGTTAAGTGTATGTAGAGTTGTATCGGTGGTCGAGAAAACTTGAGGGAATATTTGTTCTCCCTTTAGCTCCTCGTTGGGTTCGACACTCTTATTTATCGAAAAAGGCTACAAGCGATCCCCTATACTTGTGGGTTATCAAAGGTAAGAAATAACCACAAGTGGAGTCAGTGAAGACGAGGATGTGTTACCAAAGTTCCTTCCCTTTAAGGGGGGGAGTACATCTCCGTTGGTGCGGTGTGGAGGCACAATGCTCCCCAAGAAGCCACTAGGGCCACCATATTCTCCTCACGCCTCGCACAATGCAAGATGTCGTGATTCCACTAGTGGTGCCCTCGCCTTTACAAACAAGGTTGGGGCTCTCTCCACAACTTAATTGGAGGCTTCCAACACCACCACGAAGCTTCACCACAATGGATTGTGGCTTTGAGGTTACCTCTTCCATCTAGGGTGCCCAAACAACCAAGAGTAACAAAATCCACACAAGAAAGTATGGGGGAATCAAGTTTCCTTTGGTGGAAGTGTATATATAGATCTCCTCCTTCTATCCCTAGCAAATCAACAAGTTTGAGTGGCTAGAGAGAGAGATCGGACAAGAAAGCTTGAAGGGCGTCAATGGAGGAGAGAGAGAAGCAAGAGGTAAATGGGAGGTCGAAGAACCACCTCCTCATATATGGTCCCTAAATATCCAACTGTTACAATAGTTTTCACACTGCATTGGTACAACCGGTTTTCACGGGGTACCCAAAGGTAGGGCACCAAGCGGTACAAACAAGGGTTGCACCGGTAGTACCGGTCGGCCAGAACCAGCCGGGAACTACCGGGCAACCAGCGCCCAGCAACCGCTCCTAGTACAGTGGGGAACCACCCCCAAGCAGTACCTGAGCCGGCGGAGGGGCGGTAGAACCGCACGGACAAAGGCACTGGAGTGGCTAAGTCTGGAGTGGTAAAGCCGCTCCGAGACAGCCGGATGTACCGGGGCACGCACGCCATCAGCAACAACCAGGCCACCACTGCCCAAGTACCGCTCCTAGTACAGTAAGGGAGTCGCCCCGAAGCGGTACTAGGGTGGTACCTGTCCGGTACAACCGCCGTGTAGAGCACCCGTATTGTGGCTAAGTCCCTGGTTGTACAACCACCTGGGACCTAGCGGTACAACCGCCCCATGATGACCCACAAGTATAGGGGATCAATCATAGTCCTTTCGATAATTAAGAGTGTCAAACCCAACGAGGAGCAGAAGGAAATGACAAGCGGTTTTCAGTAAGGTAATGTCTGCAAACACTGAAATTATAAGTAGCGAGTAGTTTAATAGCAAGATAATTTGTAACAAGCAAGTAACAATAGTAGTAACAAAAGTGCAGCAAGGTAGCCCAATCCTTTTGAGGTAAAGGACAGGCCAAAACGGTCTCTTATGATAAGCAAAGTGTTCTTGAGGGTACACAGGAATTTCATCTAGTCACTTTCATCATGTTGGTTTGATTCGTGTTCGCTACTTTGATAATTTGATATGTGGGTGGATCGGTGCTTAGGTGCTGTTCTTACTTGAACAAACCTCCTACTTATGATTAACCCCCTCGCAAGCATCCGCAACTACGAGAAAAGTATTAAGAATAAATTCTAACCATAGCATTAAACTTTTGGATCCAATCGGTCCCTTACGGAATTGCGCATAAACTAGGGTTTAAGCTTCTGTCACTCTCGCAACCCATCATCTAATAACTACTCCACAATGCATTCCTTTAGGCCCAAATATGGTGAAGTGTCATGTAGTCGACGTTCACATGACACCACTAAGGGAATCACAACATACATATCATCAAAATATTGAACACATATCGAGTTCACATGATTACTTGCAACTTGATTTCTCCCGTGACCTCAAGAACAAAAGTAACTACTCACAAATGATAATCATGCTCAAGATCAGAGGGGTATTAAATAGCATAATGGATCTAAACATATAATCTTCCACCAAATAAACCATATAGTAATCAACTACCAGATGTAATCAACACTACTAGTCACCCACAAGTACCAATCTATAGTTCCGGTACAAAGATTGAACACGGGAGATGAACTAGGGTTTGAGAGGAGATGGTGTTGTTGAAGATGTTGATGAAGATTTCCTTCCCCAAGATGGGAGAGTTGTTGGTGATGATGATGACGATGATTTCCCCCTCCGGGAGGGAAGTTCCCCCGGCGGAATCGCTCCGCCGGAGGGCAAAAGTGCTCCTGCCCAAGTTCCTCCTTGAGACGGCGGCGCTTCGTCCCGAAAGTCCTCTCCTCATTTTTTCTAGGTCAAAATGACTTATATACCAGAAGATGGGCACCGGAGGTGGGCTGGGCTGAGCACAACCCACCAGGGCGCGCCTGGGGGGCCTGGCGCGCCCTAGTGTCTTGTGCTCACCAGGTGGCCCCCCTCCGGTAGTTATTTGCTCCAATATTTCTTATTTATTCCATAAAAAATCCTCGTGAAGTTTCAGCTCATTTGGAGTTGTGCAGAATAGGTAGCCTGACGTAGCTTTTTCAGGTCCAGATTTCCAGCTGCCGGAATTCTCCCTCTTTGTGTATACCTTGCATATTATGAGAGAAAAGGCATTAGAATTACTCCAAAAAGCATTATTATGCATAAAAACATTATAAATAATAGTAGGTAAACATGATGCAAAATGGACGTATCAACTCCCCCAAGCTTAGACCTCGCTTGTCCTCAAGCGAAAACCGAAATCGAAAAACATGTCCGCATGCTTAGAGAGAGAGGTGTCGGTAAAAACAAAATATGGACATAGAAGCATCATGTAATTTATTATAACAGCAACAAACTTTAACATAAAACTTTCATCATAGAACTTTTATCATAGACTTCTCATGAATAAGTAACAATTCATCACAACATCGAAGTATAAAGCATAAACTTTATTGGAAACCAACAAACTATGTTCTCAGTCAACTTTGCAACTACAATTCATCATCTTTTCAGGAAGGGTCACGTATCGGAGCCTTTAGGCAAGTCCACATACTCAACCATCATATAGTCTTCTATGATTGCTAACACTCACCTCGTACACATGAGCAAAATGTTTCAACCGGACACATAGAAATATAGGGGCTTATAGTTTCGCCTCCCAACGTATTCACCTCAAGGGTGATGTCAACAATAATAACTCATGCTACCCATATTCAGCTGGATATATGTGCCTAGATCTTTCCTCACCACATGATGCTTGCCAAAAGAGAAAGTAAAAAGGAATAGAGAGAAAAACTTTGACTCTTGCATGAAAGTAAATACATAAAAGTAAAAGATAGGCCCTTTGCAGAGGGAAGCAGAGGTTTCCATGCGCTTTTTGTTTGTATGATCAATCCCTTAGTGCAAGAGAACGTCACATTATATTGCCCCTTGTGATAGCAACCTTTATTATGCAGTCTGTCGCTTTTATTATTCGCCATCACAAGTTCGTACAACGCTCAATTTTCTCATACACTAAATGATTCAACACTTTTAGAAGCAATTTTTATTGCCTTATTGCACCGATGACAACTTACTTGAAGGATCTTACTCAATCCATAGGTAGGTATGGTGGACTCTCAAAACAAGATTTGGGTTTAAGGGTTTTTGGATGCACAAGTAGTATCCCTACTTAGTGCGGAATTTTGGCTTGTAAAGATAGGGGCAAGCACCACATGTTAAAGGATCTATGACAATATAACTTCTATGTGAATATGAACAAACATAAATTATTACGTTGTCTTCCTTGTCCAACGTCAACAATTTTGGCATTTAATATTTTGATGGGTGCTCACAATCACAGAAGATTTCCAAGATAGTGTATTTGCATGTGAATCTTCTCTTCCCTTATTAATTCTTTCATGAATTTCTTCATTGACCAATACTATGTTTGTCAATCTACAATAAAATTTTCTACTTATACTCTTCCTTGTGTGATGTCATTACTTACCATAAGATTAGCATATGATCTTTTTCATTTATTTCCTTTCTTTTTATTGAAACATGAAAGTAAAGAAAGTAAAACTCAACTAAACTTTATTATATATCTCGCACACGATTACAAGGATAGATCACTAAGCAAACTCTCGAAAAGAAAGGATCGAACTAAACTTTTATTTATCTAAAGCAAAAGATAACCATGGATCGAACTAAGAAAAGTAAAGGCAAAGGATAGTGGAGGTGATACGATACCGGGGCACCTCCCCCAAGCTTGGCGGAAGCCAAGGGGAGTGCCCATACCCAATACTCAATTTTCTTTTGGTGATGAAGAAGGTGGTGGTGATGAAGTGGTGGCGATCTTGTCGTCGGGTTTCCATGGCAGAGGCTCACCATTATAGGAGGAAGAGTGAGTCTCTCGGGTACTGCAACTGGTAGCCAAACTCATACCTTTAAACCTTGCCTCATATTCAAAGACTTGATTTTGAAGGTCATAGATCTGGCTCTGGAGGAAGTTGATTTGCTCGTTAAAGGAGAAAACGATGTCCTTCATGGACTTGCCATCCACCTTGAGATCGCGGGTGTAGTCCGCGATCATGAGGTGATTGGCATTGAGTCCACGTTCCACCATCCCCTTGCACCGGAAGACTTCCTGCTCCATAGCTTCAAGCCTAGCCTCCACGGATCCAGTCCCCTTGGGGCCATGCACATCGCGGATGTGGAGCACCCCCTAACGCATATGGATAGCTTGAGGGTGCTGCATCACCTCCCGCAAATATGGGTTGATGACATTCTCGAAGAACTTGTCCTTGGTGGAGCTTGAGGAGGCCATGGTGGATTGGATCTGTCAGAAAACAGCAAGGAAAAGAAAACAAGCGATTTCTCCGCAATACGGAGGTCAATAGGTTTGGGGGGTATATAAAGATTTTTTTTATCTTGGGAAACAAGCAGAAGGAAGAAAAACGGAGTCCGGAAGGTACCCGAGGTGGGCACAACCCACCTGGGCGCGCCTGGCAAGCCAGGCGCGCCTTGGTGTCTTGTGCCCACTGTAACACCCCTGTGTAATCATCACTGTGGTCATCTGCTAATAATGCCAAGTCACTTTTATTTGCAGTGCTTAGTCACATTGGTTAAAGAATTCAAACCCAACCCTTCTCTGAAAATCAATTCAAATTCAAAAGTGGAATATGAAGTTGCTCAAAACTTGTGGGAAAAATGCTCACCTTTGTACAAATAATCCAAAACCATTTACTGTTAATGAACACAACATCATCATCAGCTCTAAATGGGTCTATGCCTTTTTAACAGAGCTAAAACAGCATTTTAAATGCCATATTCATTTTTTGTAAATACCAAATGAATTCAAAAACTCACCAAACTTTTTGAGGCAGTGCCAGCCATTGCCTAGTAATTGATTTGGCAAGTCCCATATTTTACAAAACACAATTGCTAGCTAAAAGAAAAAGCAACAGAAAAGAATAAATGAAAATAGAAAAATAAAAAGAAAAGAGGCACTGTGCACTGGGCCTAAGTGCACAGTGCCCCGAACCAGCTCACCGGCCCATCCCTCCTTCTCTCTTTCCTGCGTGTCGCCACCGCCGTGGACGCGAGCGCGCGCGCCAGTCATTCGCCGACACGGCGACGCTCGCGGCCGACTGAGGGGATAAGCTCGACCCCATGTCCTTTCCCCCTGGTCGCCATCCCCCACTCGCTCACTCTTCCCTTCTCCCTCGCTCGCTCCTGTCCTCACTCCCTCCAGATCCGTCGACGCCAAACGCCACCGCAACCACTCGCCGTCGTTCTCGTGGGCACCGGCGTCCCCGCGGGCCGCTACTGTGTTTGGGAGGAGCGCCGTAGCCGACCTCGTCATCCACGCCTACCAGCCGGAGCTGGAGAAGCCCTGCCATGACCGCATCGAGCTCCTCCCTTCTGCATCTCCGGTGCGACTCCGACGAGTTCGAGCCCGTCTGTAGCTACTAAGCCTCTCGCCGGGCCTCCGTGAGCCTGCTCGGTGAGCCTCACCACTTTCCCCTCTGCCTCCTTGCTGTTTTCGCATGCGTAGACGCCGTGCCCATCGCAACCGAGCTCGCCGCCGTGCGAGCCCGTCACCGGTGACCTTTTGGTCACGCGGTGTTGCCCATCATCTTCGCCGCGTCGAGAAGGCCCTCCCTAGTTGCTTAGTTGGCTCGTGCGCGCGCCGTACCGCCGTTTGCCACCACGCTCGAACGCCGCCGTCCGCCTCCGTGCTCGTCGTCGCCACTCCGATGCGTCTCTGGCATCGCCACCACCTCCACTCGATGCGGCCCAGCTCCAGCTCTCGAACGCGACCGAAAACGCGGCGAACGGCCGCCCGTAGCAGATTTCCGGCCCGCTCCGGCGACGCCCCGCCGTGGGAATGGTCTCCGGCGCGATTCCGGCGACGTCGCCGACGTGGCGCCCACGTGGCACCGCCTGGGCCACTGACTGGTGGGCCCAAGGCCCACTTTTACCTGTTGACTTGGGTCAACGCTGACGTGGCCACCCCCAGTGTCTATGACATGTGGGTCCCGCCTGAAATAAATGAATTAAATTAAATAGATAATTAGTTAATTAGCTAATTAGTTATTTAAACTACTAAACACTCACTAACCAGTAGGCCCCACCCACTAATTAACCTATTTAACTAAACTAACCCCTCTGATTAAAGCCACTGCCACTGACATGTGGGTCCCACTGGACCCACCTGTCAGGTTTGACTGGTCAACCGACCAGTTGACCTGCTGACATCATCCTCTAGTCATGCTGACATCATAATACATTTTAGATAATTCTGTTAATTTAAAATAATTTCAGAAAAGGCAATAATCTTCAAAAGTTCGTAGAAAATAAACCGTAGCTCAGATCGAAAAACTTTATACATGAAAGTCGATCAGAACGACGAGACGAATCTAATCGTGTCGTCTATTTCCATGTCGGAACCCCCTACATAGGTGAACCCATAACTTTCCGCCCATTTCCGGTAGATGAATAGTACATATACACCGGTTAATAAATCCAACTCTAATCCTGAAATAACTAAAATGACTTAGATGCATCTTTAGGCAACCCTGCACTACACCGTAGGCATAACATGCTCTGTGTTGCATCATCTGCTGTGTTTTTATTTGTTTCCTCCCCCTCTTCTCTCTCGTTAGACACCGAGTCCGACGACGTTGCAGCTGGGTACGACTACGCCCTGGACGAGCGGCCTTCCGACGACCCCTCCTTCTTGCCAGAGCAACCAGGCAAGCCCCCCCCCCCTTAAGCATCCCGATATCGCCCATTCTATTCTCTCCTGCTTGCATTAGATTTTGCTACTGTTACTGTTATCCTATTTCTGCTGCATAGCCTGTTTATTGTAACCTGCTGTTGATACCTTCCTGTTCATCCTCAAACTGTTTAGAATAGACTGGGTAGAGCACCATCAGTGACCCCCACTTGTCCCGACTGCCCCGCTGGATTCTCAGAAGACCCGATCAACGGGATCGAAGACCAGGCCCCGGCACCGCACCTCCCTTCCCCCTTAGTTGCTCGACACTACTGGGTTACTATCGAGTGCCGAGGGTGATACCTCGTTAGCACTTCTGATGATAACCTTGTAGGTTAGTTAATCGGTCATGGTCAGTGAGGGTGATTCCGCCTACACCACCCCCGATAACGACGAAGTCGTGCAACACCTCAAGTGTGGACCTCGAGGGTGATTCCTCCTTCGTTCACCTTCACGATAACATCAGGTGGAATTCCATCGAGGGTGATTCCTCAGGGTTCCCCTTGGTGTTAGACACACGGTTACTGTGGTTACTATGGCTTTACACTGAACCATGATACTATAGGCGGGTCGACCCTGTGGGGTACCCGCGAATGATGGATAACTACTCGTGAGTTATTTTACGAGGCGCGGCCAGGCATTCTTAGCCCTTGCAGCAAGTCCTCGAGACGGGGTCACATCAATCGTGAGTCTCTGCTCGTTACCGCAAGCCCTTAATCCACTAACGATTTGGATATTTGATCCGAGGGGCCTCTGGCCCGATAGCACTAACCATCACGTGGGCATAGTATGGGCGTTCTGCGTCGTATACATCAGCCAAAGCTTAATAGACGTCAGCGTGGAGTGGCGCGCACTGGATTGGACTGGAACGCAACCGCTCTTGTATAAGGGGTTGCTAGGTCTGCTTTCGGCCGCCCACGCAACATGCAGGAGATCCTGGGGCGATGGCCCAAGACCCCTGGGGCATAGGTTTATTCCGGCGTGCTGACCTCTCTGTTAAGCCTAGGTCGGGTTGCGACGTGTCATTTGGCCGAGGCTGGGCATGACCCAGTAAAGTGTGTCCGGCCGAAGTTAATCGAGCGTGGTGGGTAAGTTGGTGCACCCCTGCATGGAAGAAACAATCTATCGATAGCCTGTCCTACGGTAACGGACACTCGGAGTTGTATCCTGATCGGTACAACTAGAACTTGAGATGGTACCTGGATATGTGGCTTCGGGATCACTTTCTCGCAGGGAGTCGAGAAAGGATCTCTGGGCGAGACTGTTACTTGATACTACTATTACTTTACATTATGCTATTCTGCACTCTTCTAATGCTGCAAGATGGATGAAGATGCTAAAGATGCTAGTCTACGACAGGACTAGGTCTTTCCCTCTATTCTGGCACTTCTGCAGCCCAGTCCACATGTACAGACTTCCTTTGAAAATGTTGCATATGTAGTGTAGATCCTTGCTTACTGAGTACTTCGGATGAGTACTCACAGTTGCTTTACTTTCTTTTTTCCCCATATCCATTCGATGCAACCAGATGACGGAGCCCCTGAGACCGCTGCCCCGGTTAACGACTTCAGCTACCACTTCTACCCCGAGGGTGGCTACTACTACGAGCTGGCCGACGACCAGGAGTAGGTTCGGAGGGTCCTAGGCAGGAGGCCTACGCCTTTCGATCATAGTGTTTTATTTTGCCCCGCCTTTCTAAAGGCCTATCTGTAACTCTGTTATATCTGTACCTAGATATCTGATGCTTCCACTAACACTTGTATGCCATCGAGCTATGTATTCGAGCCCTCGAGGCCCTGGCTTGTAATATAAAGCTTGTATGACTTTATTTATGTTTTAGAGTTGTGTTGTGATATCTTCAAGTGAGTCCTTAGGCTTGATCGTGTGCATTTGCATGTATGGTTAGTGCACTATTAAGCCGGGGTCGTCACAGGTTGGTATCAGAGCCGACTTCCTCTAGGAGTCCCCCTTTCCAACTCCTTGGCCAAAGTTGAGTCTAGTCGTCAAAAACTATTTTACTAACTTGGCTGTGTGGCTTACGGGCCCACGTCGCCAACTGGGTGGTATTAGGATCTTTTATTCCTCGTCTTTACTCTGGGACTCTGATCTCTCTTCTATTCGGGTTAAATAAATTTACTAACGCCGACACTTAGGATCTCGTAAATTTCGTCCACCCGGAGAGCTGGATATCTGTGCGATTTCCGTGTCATTGATCTGATTAGTCTGATAATCATTTTCCTTTCCATTGTTTTGTTTAACCTTTCTCTTCGAGATCTGTTATACTTCTCATCGTCAAATGACAATCCTGAATTTCCTTTATTTCAGATGGAACGTTTGTTTCCACCACGTCCTACGACACAGCTTGTGCTTCGCACTTGGGCTCGTGATGCCCCTGGTTTTCCAGCTGTCCTGATCGCCCTCCTGACAAGACTGGGTTACCGCTGGTACCCCGAGTACATGGTCTACGAGGTTTACCGCGAGTTCAACCAGGAGCAGTACTATGCTGATGTTCGCATCTATGATCAGCAGGATGACTCAGACACTAAGCTGTACCTTTTCCACGGTATCGGCGTGACGATTGAGATGGCAGTCCATGATGCCGCCAACTCTGCTGTCACACATCTCCGAGGAGAGCTCAGCGCTAGCTTGGATGCCTCTGAGTTTCGATACATTCTGTATGCCCCTGCTGGAGATGCTATTGGATACTACACAGCAATCTGTGCCCCGTACGAGCCTCGTCGCTACGATCCGCGAGTTCTGATTCAGTGCACTCAGGCTCTGGATCGTACTGTTCGGGCTCTTGCCGTCGAGTTGGTTGCCACTCGAGCACGACTCTATGATGCTACGGCGCAGTTTGCTACCAGCTGTTCGTGCAGGGATACATCCGGAGCACATTCTTTACCCTAGCGGGACCGAGATGCCACCAGGGATTGATTGGCCTGCTGTCGGAGGTCACACACCTGCACGTGGACCTCTTCTTTCAGCTCGAGACCGCATTCTGCATCAGAGTGCACATGGAGCGCAGGTTCCTTCCGCGACGAACACTCGTCGTCCGCACTTGCAGCTACCCCGTTTCAGTGGTTTTCTCCGATGTTGATGTAGTCTTTACTATGTCTCGTTGTGTACTTCCTTACCGCGTGCCTGCGTGCCGCCTAGCATGTCTAGCTTTTGAATTTGCGTCGTTATGCTGTCCGATTGTAACCGACTCTGTAAGGATCTGTATGTCTTAAATGACTACCGTTCAGCATTTGTTACACTACTTGAATTCCATTGTGTTACATCATGTTTGTTGCTAAACACTCGCAATGGCTTCTGCTAAACTACCCTTGTTAAATTTAGCAGGATGGGTGACAACAATCCACCACCGCCGCCACCGCCTGACTATATGGCTGTGATGATGCAACAGTTTGAATTGAACCGTCAGTTCATGCAAGGGGTGATCGATCAGTTCCCCCGTCCCAATGCCAACCAGCAGCCAGCCTCAATCACACTGCTAGAGTTTGTGCGTCTCAACCCATCGGTATTCCGCAACACAGTTAATCTGCTGGATGCCGATGACTGGCTGCGCGACATCTTCTATGAGATGGAGTCAGCTGATGTTCCCCCTATCAGCTATGTCACATTCGCGACATACTTCTTGAAGGGACCCGCAGCACAATGGTGGGTAACTCATAGACAGACCCTACCTCCTGGAACTGTGGTCACTTGGGTGGAATTCAAGGCTGCTTTTCATGCCCGGTATATTCCGCAAGGAGTTATAGATCGGAAGAAGGCCGAGTTCCGCATCCTCATTCAAGGCAACAAGACTGTAGAAGTCTATCAGCGAGAGTTCCTTGATTTGTCTCGCTACGCTGAAGAAGACATCCCCACTGATGCTCGTAGACAGGAGAAGTTCCGTGAAGGGCTACACCATGACATTCAGCTAGCCCTGCTCGTCCAAGACTTTCCTGACTTCGCCACCTTGTTGAACAAGGCCATCATGGTCGAGACTGGACTGAAGAAGCACAAGGATGCGCTCAAGCATACCCGTGAAGCGGGCTCCTCTTCGGCTCCTCTTCGCAGAAGCGCCGAATTTGGATTCCCAATAGCATGTTCCCTTCAGCTGCACCTGTAAAAAGGCTGCGCTATGCTACACCTCGTCTGCCTCCCCCACCACCAAGGCAGCCTCTTCAAGTTACCCCACCCCAAGCTCCTGTTCCCAACCCCAGTGATGGGCTATGCTTCAGATGTGGCCATCCAGGTCATCGTGCCAAGGAATGCACTCAGAAGCGGAACCAACTGGTTCTGCCTTCCAATGCCCATGGCAACAATCAGCCCCGCAACAACAATGCCAGACCTTACGGTTATGATCAAGCTTTTCATGTTGACGTGGCTCAAGCTCGGGAACAACCAGAAATTGTGACGGGTATTTTCCTTGTTAACTAGTAGCAACTTCTATTTTATTTGATCCAGAAGCATCGCATTCATTTATGTCAGAAAATTTTGCATACACCCACGATGTTAGATGTGAGCCCTTGAACACTCCGGTAGTGGTACACACCCCTGCGGGCCAGTGTCGAACCACCATGTTCAGCCCTGATGTCGCAGTTCATATTGAAGGAATGGGGTTCCGTGCATTTCCCATTATCCTGAACTCTTCCAACATAGACCTTATATTGGGTATGGACTGGTTGAAAGCTAACTCTGCCAAAATTTACCCATACCTATCACGTTTTCCATGTGTCACAACCTTGTCGTTGCTTCAAGGAACCTCCGCACCGCGCAGTGGATCATGTGATGCTCGAATTGCAAGATGATCTTACTTATAAGGAGCATCCTATCCGCATCCTCGATGAAGCTGAACGTCGGACTCGTCAGAAGACGACCAAGTTCCTAAAAGTGCAGTGGTCGAATCATACTGAAGAAGAAGCCACTTGGGAACGCGGGGATCATCTTCGTAAGGAATACCCCGACCTCTTTCCTTCTACCTCCTGAATTCTCGGGACGAGAATTTCTTTTAGAGGAGGAGAATTTGTAACACCCCTGTGTAATCATCACTGTGGTCATCTGCTAATAATGCCAAGTCACTTTTATTTGCAGTGCTTAGTCACATTGGTTAAAGAATTCAAACCCAATCCTTCTCTGAAAATCAATTCAAATTCAAAAGTGGAATATGAAGTTGCTCAAAACTTGTGGGAAAAATGTTCACCTTTGTACAAATAATCCAAAACCATTTACTGTTAATGAACACAACATCATCATCAGCTCTAAATGGGTCTATGCCTTTTTAAAAGAGCTAAAACAACATTTTAAATGCCATATTCAATTTTTGTAAATACCAAATGAATTAAAAAACTCACCAAACTTTTTGAGGCAGTGCCAGCCATTGCCTAGTAATTGATTTGGCAAGTCCCATATTTTACAAAACACAATTGCTAGCTAAAAGAAAAAGCAATAGAAAAGAATAAACGAAAACAGAAAAATAAAAAGAAAAGAGGCACTGTGCATTGGGCCTAAGTGCACAGTGCCCCGAACCAGCTCACCGGCCCATCCCTCCTTCTCTCTTTCCTGCGTGTCACCACCGCCGTGGGCACGAGCGCGCGCGCCGGTCCTTCGCCGACACGGCGACGCCCGTGGCCGACTGAGGGGATAAGCTCGACCCCAGGTCCTTTCCCCCTGGTCGCCATCCCCCACTCGCTCACTCTTCCCTTCTCCCTCGCTCGCTCCTGTCCTCACTCCCTCCAGATCCGTCGACGCCGAACGCCACCGCAGCCACTCGCCGTCGTTCTCGTGGGCACCGGCGTCCCCGCGGGCCGCTACTGTGTCTGGGAGGAGCGCCATAGCCGACCTCGTCGTCCACGCCTACCAGCCGGAGCCGGAGAAGCCCTGCCGTGACCACATCGAGCTCCGCCCTTCTGCATCTCCGGCGCGACTCTAACAAGTTCGAGCCCGTCTACAGCTACTAAGCCTCTCGCCGGGCCTCCGTGAGCCTGCTCGGTGAGCCTCGCCGCTTTCCCCTCTGCTTCCTTGCTGTTTCCGCATGCGTAGATGTCGTGCCCATCGCAACTGAGCTCGCCGCCGTGTGAGCCCGTCGCCGACACATTTCCGGTGACCTTTTGGTCACGCGGTGTTGCCCATCATCTTCGCCGCATCGAGAAGGCCCTTCCTAGTTGCTTAGTTGGCTCGTGCGCGTGCCGTACCGCCGTTTGCCACCACGCCCGAATGCCGCCGTCCGCCTCCGTGCTCGCTGTCGCCGCTCCGATGCGTCTCCGGCATCGCCACCACCTCCACTCGATGCGGCCCAGCTCCAGCTCTCGAACGCGACCGAAAACGCGGCGAACGGCCGCCCGTAGCAGATTTCCGGCCTGCTCCGGCGACGCCCCGCCGCGGGAATGGTCGCCGACGCGATTCCGGCGACGTCGCCGATGTGGCGCCGACGTGGCACCGCTTGGGCCACTGACTGGTGGGCCCAGGGGCCCACTTTGACCTGTTGACTTGGGTCAACGCTGACGTGGCCGCCTCCTGTGTCTATGACATGTGGGTCCCGCCTGAAATAAATGAATTAAATTAAATAGATAATTAGTTAATTAGCTAATTAGTTATTTAAACTACTAAACACTCACTGACCAGTAGGCCCCACCCACTAATTAACCTATTTAACTAAACTAACCCCTCTGATTAAAGCCACTACCACTGACATGTGGGTCCCACTGGACCCACCTGTCAGGTTTGACTGGTCAACCGACCAGTTGACCTGCTGGCGTCATCCTCTAGTCATGCTGACATCATAAAACATTTTAGATAATTCTGTTAATTTAAAATAATTTCAGAAAAGGCAATAATCTTCGAAAATTCGTAGAAAATAAACCGTAGCTCATATCGAAAAACTTTATACATGAAAGTCGATCAGAACGACGAGACGAATCTGATCATGTCGTTTGTTTCCATGTCGGAACCCCCTACATAGGTGAACCCATAACTTTCCGCCCATTTCCGGTAGATGAATAGTACATATACACCGGTTAACAAATCCAACTCTAATCCTGAAATAACTAAAATGACTTGGATGCATCTTTAGCCAACCCTGCACTGCACCGTAGGCATAACATGCTCTGTGTTGCATCATTTGTTGTGTATTTATTTGTTTCCTCCCCCTCTTCTCTCTCGTTAGACACCGAGTCCGACGACGTTGCAGCTGGGTACAACTACGCCCTAGACGAGTAGCCTTCCGACGACCCCTCCTTCTTGCCAGAGCAACCAGGCAAGCCCCCCCCTTGAACATCCCGATATCGCCCATTCTATTCTCTCCTGCTTGCATTAGATTTTGCTACTGTTACTGTTATCCTATTTCTACTGCATAGCCTGTTTATTGTAACCTGTTGTTGATACCTTCATGTTCATCCTAAAACTGTTTAGAATAGACTGGGTAGAGCTCCATCAGTGCCCCCACTTGTCCCGATTGCCCCGCTGGATTCTCAGAAGACCCGATCAACGGGATCCAAGACCAGGCCCCGGCACCGCACCTCCCTTCTCCCTTAGTTGCTCGACACTACTGGGTTACTGTCGAGTGCCGAGGGTGATACCTCGTTAGCACTTCTGATGATAACCTTGTAGGTTAGTTAATCGGTCATGGTCAGTGAGGGTAATTCCTCCTACACCACCACCGATAACGATGAAGTCGTGCAACACATCAAGTGTGGACCTCGAGGGTGATTCCTCCTTCGTTCACCTTGACGATAAAATCAGGTGGAATTCCATCGAGGGTGATTCCTCAGGGTTCCCCTTGGTGTTAGACACACGGTTACTGTGGTTACTATGGCTTTACACTGAACCATGATACTATAGGTGGGTCGACCCTGAGGGGTACCCGCGAATGATGGATAACTACCCGTGAGTTATTTTACGAGGCGCGGCCGGGCATTCTTAGCCCTTGCAGCAAGTCCTCGAGACGGGGCGACGGGGTCACATTAATCGTGAGTCTCTGCTCGTTACCGCAAGCCCTTAATCCACTAACGATTTGGATATTTGATCCGAGGGGCCTCTGGCCCGATAGCACTAACCATCACGTGGGCATAGTATGGGCGTTCTGCGTCGTATACATCAGCCAAAGCTTAATAGACGTCAGCGTGGAGTGGCGCGCACTGGATTGGACTGGAACGCAACCGCTCTTGTATAAGGGGTTGCTAGGTCTGCTTTCGGCCGCCCACGTAACGTGCAGGAGATCCCTGGGCGATGGCCCAAGACCCCTGGGGCATAGGTTTAGTCTGGCGTGCTGACCTCTCTGTTAAGCCTAGGTCGGGTTGCGGCATGTCATTTGGCCGAGGCCGGGCATGACCCATTAAAGTGTGTCCGGCCGAAGTTAATCGAGCGTGGTGGGTAAGTTGGTGCACCCCTGCAGGGAAGAAACAATCTATCGATAGCCTGTCCTACGGTAACGGACACTCGGAGTTGTATCCCGATCGGTACAACTAGAACTTGAGATGGTACCTAGATATGTGGCTCTGGGATCGCTTTCTCGCAGGGAGTCGAGAAAGGATCTCTGGGCGAGACTGTTACTTGATACTACTATTACTTTACATTATGCTATTCTGCACTCTTCTAATGCTGCAAGACGGATGAAGATGCTGAAGATGCTAGTCTACGACAGGACTAGGTCTTTCCCTCTATTCTGGCATTTCTGCAGCCCAGTCCACATATACAGACTTCCTTTGAAAATGTTGCATATGTAGTGTAGATCCTTGCTTGCTGAGTACTTCGAATGAGTACTCACGGTTGCTTTACTTTCTTTTTTCCCCATATCCATTCGATGCAACCAGATGACGGAGCCCCTGAGACCGCTGCCCCGGTTGACGACTTCAGCTACCACTTCTACCCCGAGGGTGGCTACTACTACGAGCTGGCCGACGACCAGGAGTAGGTTCAGAGGGTCCTAGGCAGGAGGCCTACGCCTTTCGATCGTAGTGTTTTATTTTGCCCCGCCTTTCTAAAGGCCTATCTGTAACTCTGTTATATCTGTACCCAAATATCTGATGCTTCTGCTGACACTTGTATGCCATCGAGCTATGTATTCGAGCCCTCGAGGCCCTGGCTTGTAATATAAAGCTTGTATGACTTTATTTATGTTTTAGAGTTGTGTTGTGATATCTTCAAGTGAGTCCTTAGGCTTGATCGTGTGCATTTGCGTGTATGGTTAGTGTACGATTAAGCCGGGGTCGTCACACCCACCAGGGTCACCTTCCTGGTAGTTTCTTATTTTCCTAATTTTCTAAATATTCCAAAACTGACAAAAAATATTTTTGCGGAATTTTTGGAGTCCGTTTACTTACCGTATCACGTACCTCCCTTTTTTCACGATTCTGGAGTGTTCCGGAAAGTTTCTTTTATGTGTTCTTCCATTGTCATGGTTTGGGTAACATTACTTTCAACATTAATGGGCGTACCTGAGATATAATGTTTTATTCGTTGCCCATTAACAACCTTCGGGTTAGTACCTTCGACATTATTTATTTTGATAGCTCCAGATCGATAAACCTCC
Organism: Thinopyrum elongatum; assembly: GCA_011799875.1. Lineage (NCBI taxonomy): Eukaryota > Viridiplantae > Streptophyta > Magnoliopsida > Poales > Poaceae > Thinopyrum > Thinopyrum elongatum. The sequence goes on along the minus strand of CM022301.1, from coordinate 463,117,684 downwards.
TCCATAACATAGGGTCCTTCCCATTTGGAGAGGAGTTTTCCTGCAAAGAATCTGAAATGAGAGTTGTACAAAAGAACATATTCTCCAACTTTGAACTCACGCTTTTGGATTCTTTTATCATGCCATCTTTTAACTTTTTCTTTAAATAACTTGGCATTTTCATAAGCTTGGGTCCTCCATTCATCTAATGAGCTAATATCAAATAACCTCTTTTCACCAGCAAGTTTGAAATCATAGTTGAGTTCTTTAATTGCCCAATATGCTTTATGTTCTAATTCAAGAGGCAAATGACAAGCTTTTCCATAAACCATTTTATAAGGAGACATACCCATAGGATTTTTATATGATGTTCTATAAGCCCAAAGTGCACCATCTAATTTCTTAGACCAATTCTTCCGGGACCTATTGACAGTCTTTTGTAAGATTAATTTTATTTCTCTATTGCTAAGTTCAACTTGACCACTAGACTGAGGATGATAGGGTGATGCAATTCTATGGTTAACATCATACTTGGCAAGCATTTTACGGAAAGCACCATGAATAAAGTGTGAACTACCATCAGTCATTAAATATCTAGGGACACCAAACCTTGGGAAAATAACTTCCTTAAGCATTTTAATAGAGGTGTTGTGATCAGCACTACTAGTTGAAATAGCTTCTACCCACTTAGTAACATAATCAACAGCAACCAAAATATGAGTATACCCATTAGAGGAAGGAAAAGGTCCCATGTAATCAAATCCCCAAACATCAAATGGTTCAACAGCAAGAGAATAATTCATAGGCATTTCTTGACGCTTACCAATATTACCTATTCTTTGACATTCATCACAAGATAAGACGAACTTACAGGCATCCTTGAAGAGAGTAGGCCAATAAAACCCAGATTGCAATACCTTATGAGTAGTTCTATCTCCCGCATGATGTCCTCCATAAGCTTCGGAGTGACATTTCCGTAGGATTTGTTCCTGTTCATGCTCAGGTACACAATGTCTAATAATACCATCTACCCCTTATTTATAAAGATGTGGGTCATCCCAAAAGTAATGTCTTAAATCATAGAAGAATTTTTTCTTTTGTTGGTATGTGAAGCTAGGTGGTATGTATTTAGCAACAATATAATTAGCATAGTCAGCATACCAAGGGGTGTTATGAGAAACATTTATTGAAGCTAATTGTTCATCAAGAAAGCTATCATTAATAGGTTGTGGGTCGTCAAGAATATTTTCAAGCCTAGACAGATTATCAGCTACAGGGTTCTCAGCTCCCTTTCTATCAGTGATATGTAAGTCAAATTCTTGTATCAAAAGAACCCACCTAATGAGTCTAGGTTTAGCATCTTTCTTTTCCATAAGATATTTTATAGCAGCATGATCGGTGTGAACAGTCACTTTAGAATCAACAATGTAGGATCTAAATTTATCACAAGCAAACACAACTGCTAAAAATTCTTTTTCAGTAGTAGCATAATTTCGTTGTGCACTGTCTAAAGTTTTACTAGCATAATGGATAACATTTAGTTTCTTATCAACTCTTTGTCCTAGAACAGCACCAACAGCATAATCACTAGCATCACACATAATTTCAAAAGGCAAGTTCCAATCAGGTGGTTGAACAATAGGTGCACTAATTAAGGCTTTCTTGAGTGTTTCGAAGGCTTCTAAACAATCATCATCAAAAACAAAAGGAATATCCTTTTGCAAAAGGTTTGTAAGAGGCCTGGAAATTTTAGAAAAGTCTTTGATAAATCTCCTATAGAAACCAGCATGACCAAGGAAACTACGAATACCTTTGATATCTTTAGGACATGGTATTTTCTCAATTGCATCAACCTTGGCTTTGTCCACCTCAATACCCTTTTCAGAAATTTTATGGCCCAAAACAATACCTTCATTAACCATAAAGTGGCACTTCTCCTAATTCAAGACAAGATTTGTTTGCTCACATCTCTGCAAAACTCGATCAAGATTGCTTAAACAATCATCAAAAGACTTCCCATAAACAGAAAAGTCATCCATGAAAACCTCAACAATCTTTTCACAAAAATTAGAGAATATAGCAGTCATACATCTTTGAAAGGTAGCAGGTGCATTGCATAAACCAAAAGGCATACATCTATAAGCATAGGTTCCAAAAGGACAAGTAAAAGTGGTCTTTTCTTGATCAGGTTGAGAAACAGGTATTTGTGAAAAGCCAGAATATCCATCAAGGAAGCAAAAATGTGTGTGCTTAGATAATCTTTCTAGCATTTGATCAATAAAAGGCAGAGGATAATGATCTTTTCTAGTTGCTTTGTTTAATTTTCTAAAATCAATTACCATTCTATAGCCTGTGGCAATTCTTTGTGGAATAAGTTCATTCTTATCATTAGGAACTGTTGGAAATATGCCCTAGAGGCAATAATAAAGTGGTTATTATTATATTTCCTTGTTCATGATAATTGTCTATTGTTCATGCTATAATTGTGTTATCCGGAAATCGTAATACATGTGTGAATACATAGACCACAACATGTCCCTAGTGAGCCTCTAGTTGACTAGCTTGTTGATCAACAGATGGTTACGGTTTCCTGACCATGGACATTGGATGTCGTTGATAACGGGATCACATCATTAGGAGAATGATGTGATGGACTAGACCCAATCCTAAGCATAGCACTAGATCGTGTAGTTCGTCTGCTAAAGCTTTTCTAATGTCAAGTATCATTTCCTTAGACCATGAGATTGTGCAACTCCCGGATACCGTAGGAATGCTTTGGGTGTATCAAACGTCACAATGTAACTGGGTGACCATAAAGGTGCACTACAGGCATCTCCGAAAGTGTCTGTTGGGTTGGCACGAATCGAGACTGGGATTTGTCACTCCGTATGACGGAGAGGTATCTCTGGGCCCACTCGGTAATGCATCATCATAATGAGCTCAATGTGACTAAAGAGTTAGCCACGGGATCATGCGTTACGGAACGAGTAAAGAGACTTGCCGGTAACGAGATTGAACAAGGTATAGGGATACCGACGATCGAATCTCGGGCAAGTATCATACCGGTAGACAAAGGGAATTGTATACGGGATTGATTGAATCCTCGACATCGTGGTTCATCTGATGAGATCATCATGGAACATGTGGGAGCCAACATGGGTATCCAGATCCCGCTGTTGGTTATTGGCCGGAGAGATGTCTCGGTCATGTCTGCATGGTTCCCGAACCCGTAGGGTGTACACACTTAAGGTTCGGTGAGGCTAGGGTTATTATGGGAAATAGTATGTGGTTACTGAATGTTGTTCGGAGTCCCGGATGAGATCCCGGATGTCACGAGGAGTTTCAGAATGGCCCGGAGGTGAAGAATTATATATGGGAAGTCCAGTTTCAGTTACCGGAATGGTTTCGGGGGTTATCGGTATTGTACCAGGACCACCGGAAGGTGTCCGGGGGTCCACCGGGTGGGGCCACCTGCCCCGGTGGGCCAAGTGGGCTGAGCAAGGGAGGGAACCAGCCCCTGGTGGGCTGGTGCGCCCCCCCAAGGGGCCCAAGGCGCCTAGGGTTGGAAACCCTAGGGGGTGGGGGCGCCTCCCACCTGGCTTGGGGGGTAAGTTTCCCCCCTGGCCGCCGCCCCTCCGCTTAGATGGGATCTAAGGGGGCTGGCCCCCTCTCCCCTTCTCCCTATAAATAGAGGGGGGTGGGAGGGCAGCAGCACCTGATCCCTGGCGCAGCCCTTCCCCCTCTCCAACACCTCCTCCTCCTCCGTTTGAGCTTGGCGAAGCCCTGCCGGAGAACTGCAAGTTCCACCACCACGCCGTCGTGCTGCTGGAGCTGTCTTCCCCAACCTTTCCCTCCTCCTTGCTGGATCAAGGCGCGGGAGACGTCACCGGGCTGCACGTGTGTTGAACACGGAGGCACCGTTGTTCAGTGCTTAGATCGGAATCGACCGTGATCTGAATCGCTGCGTGTATGACTCCTCCAACCGCGTTCTTGCAACGCTTCCGCATCGCGATCTTCAAGGGTATGAAGATGCACTCCTCTCTCTCTCGTTGCTAGTCTCTCCATAGATTGATCTTGGTGATGCGTAGGAATTTTTTTTGATTTACTACTACGATCCCCAACAGTGGTATCAGAGCCAGGTTTATGCGTAGTTTCTTGCACGAGTAGAACACAAGTTGTTGTGGGCGTCGATTTTGTCAATTTACTTGCCGTTACTAGTCTTATCTTGATTCGGCGGCATCGTGGGATGAAGCGGCCCGGACCGACCTTACACGTACGCTTACATGAGACAGGTTCCACCGACTGACATGCACTAGTTGCATAAGGTGGCTAGCGGGTGTCTGTCTCTCCCACTTTAGTCGGATCGGATTCGATGAAAAGGGTCCTTATGAAGGGTAAATAGAAATTGACATATCACGTTGTGGTTGTGGCGTAGGTAAGAAACGTTCTTGCTAGAAACCTATAGCAGCCACGTAAAAAAAATTGCAACAACAATTAGAGGACGTCTAACTTGTTCTTGCAGCATATGCCGTGTGATGTGATATGGCCAAAAGGATGTGATGAATGATATATGTGATGTATGAGATTGATCATGTTCTTGTAATAGGAATCACGACTTGCATGTCGATGAGTATGACAACCGGCAGGAGCCATAGGAGTTGTCTTAATTTATTGTATGACCTGCGTGTCAATGAAAAACGCCATGTAATTACTTTACTTTATTGCTAACCGTTAGCCATAGTAGTAGAAGTAATAGTTGGCGAGGCAACTTCATGAAGACACGATGATGGAGATCATGATGATGGAGATCATGATGATGGAGATCATGGTGTCATGCCGGTGACGATGATGATCATGGTGCCCCGAAGATGGAGATCAAAAGGAGCAAAATGATATTGGCCATATCATGTCACTATTTGATTGCATGTGATGTTTATCATGTTTACATCTTATTTGCTTAGAACGACGGTAGCATAAATAAGATGATCCCTCGCTAAAATTTCAAGAAAGTGTTCCCCCTAACTGTGCACCGTTGCGAAGGTTCCTTGTTTTGAAGCACCACGTGATGATCGGGTGTGATAGATTCTAACATTCGAATACAACGGGTGTAAGCCAGATTTACACATGCAAAACACTTAGGTTGACTTGACGAGCCTAGCATGTACAGACATGGCCTCGGAACACGGAAGACCAAAAGGTCGAACATGAGTCTTATAGAAGATACGATCAACATAGAGATGTTCACTGTTGATGACTAGTCCGTCTCACGTGATGATCGGACACGGCCTAGTCGATTCGGATCATGTATCACTTAGATGACTAGAGGGATGTCTATCTGAGTGGGAGTTCATTGAATAATTTGATTAGATGAACTTAATTATCATGAACTTAGTCTAAAATCTTTACAATATGTCTTGTAGATCAAATGGCCCACGCTAATGTTGCCCTCAACTTCAACGCGTTCCTAGAGAAAACCAAGCTAAAAGACGATGGTAGCAACTACACGGACTGGGTCCGTAACCTGAGGATCATCCTCATAGCTGCCAAGAAAGCTTATGTCCTTGAAGCACCGCTAGGTGACGCACCTGTTTTCCCAGCAACTCAAGACGTTATGAACGCCTGGCAGTCGCGTAGTGATGATTACTCCCTGGTTCAGTGCGGCATGCTTTACAGCTTAGAACCGGGGCTCCAAAAGCGTTTTGAGCAACACAGAGCATACGAGATGTTCCAATAGCTGAAAATGGTTTTCCAAGCTCATGCCCGGGTCGAGAGATATGAAGTCTCCGACAAGTTCTACAGTTGTAAGATGGAGGAGAATAGTTCTGTCAGCGAGCATATACTCAAAATGTCTGGGTTACACAACCGCTTGTCTCAGCTGGGAGTTAATCTCCCGGATGACGCGGTCGTTGACAAAATCCTTCAGACGCTTCCACCTAGCTACAAGAGCTTTGTGATGAACTTCAATATGCAGGGGATGGAAAAAACCATTCCTGAGATATATTCAATGCTGAAATCAGCGGAGGTGGAGATCAAAAATGAACATCAAGTGTTGATGGTGAATAAAACCACTAAGTTCAAGAAAGGCAAGGGTAAAAAGAACTTCAAGAAGGACGGCAAGGGAGTTGCCGCGCCTGGTAAGCAAGCTACCGGGAAGAAGCCAAAGAATGGACCCAAGCCTGAGACTGAATGCTTTTATTGCAAGGGAAACGGTCACTGGAAGCGGAACTGCCCCAAGTACTTAGCGGATAAGAAGGCCGGCAATACCAAAGGTATATGTGATATACATGTTATTGATGTGTACCTTACCAGCGCTCATAGTAGCTCCTGGGTATTTGATACCGGTGCGGTTGCTCATATTTGTAACTCAAAACAGGAGCTGCGGAATAAGCGGAGACTGGCGAAGGACGAGGTGACGATGCGCGTCGGGAATGGTTCCAAGGTCGATGTGATCGCCGTCGGCACGCTGCCTCTACATCTACCTTCGGGATTAGTTTTAAACCTCAATAATTGTTATTTAGTACCAGCTTTAAGCATGAACATTATATCAGGATCTCGTTTGATGCGAGATGGCTACTCATTTAAATCCGAGAATAATGGTTGTTCTATTTATATGAGAGATATGTTTTATGGTCATGCCCCGCTGGTCAATGGTTTATTTTTATTGAATCTCGAATGTGATGTTACACATATTCATAGTGTGAATGCCAAAAGATGTAAGGTTGATAATGATAGTCCCACATACATGTGGCACTGCCGCCTTGGTCACATTGGTGTCAAACGCATGAAGAAACTCCATGCAGATGGACTTTTGGAGTCTCTTGATTATGAATCATTTGACACGTGCGAACCATACCTCATGGGCAAGATGACCAAGACTCCGTTCTCCGGAACAATGGAGCGAGCAACCAACTTATTGGAAATCATACATACTGATGTGTGCGGTCCAATGAGCGTTGAGGCTCGCGGTGGTTATCGTTATGTTCTCACCCTCACTGATGACTTGAGTAGATATGGGTATGTCTACTTAATGAAACACAAGTCTGAGACCTTTGAAAAGTTCAAGGAATTTCAGAGTGAGGTTGAGAATCAACGTGACAAGAAAATAAAGTTCTTACGATCAGATCGTGGAGGGGAATATTTGAGTCACGAGTTTGGCACGCACTTAAGGAAATGTGGAATTGTTTCACAACTCACGCCGCCTGGAACACCTCAGCGTAATGGTGTGTCCGAACATCGTAATCGCGCTCTATTGGATATGGTGCGATCTATGATGTCTCTTACCGATCTGCCGCTATCATTTTGGGGTTATGCTTTAGAGACTGCCGCATTCACTTTAAATAGGGCTCCGTCGAAATCCGTTGAGACGACACCGTATGAATTATGGTTTGGGAAGAAACCTAAGCTGTCGTTTCTGAAAGTTTGGGGATGCGATGCTTATGTCAAGAAACTTCAACCTGAAAAGCTCGAACCCAAATCGGAAAAATGCGTCTTCATAGGATACCCTAAGGAAACTATTGGGTATACCTTCTACCTTAGATCCGAAGGCAAGATCTTTGTTGCCAAGAATGGATCCTTTCTCGAGAAAGAGTTTCTCTCGAAAGAAGTAAGTGGGAGGAAAGTAGAACTTGATGAGGTACCCGCTCTTGAACCGGAGAGTAGCGCAGCTCAGGAAGATGTTTCTGTGGTGCCTGCACCGACTAGAGAGGAAGTTAATGATGATGATCATGATACTTCGGATCAAGTTGCTACTGAACTCCGTAGGTCCACGAGGACACGTTCCGCACCAGAGTGGTACGGCAACCCTGTCCTGGAAGTCATGTTGTTAGACAACGGTGAACCTTCGAACTATGAAGAAGCAATGGCGGGCCCGGATTCCAACAAATGGCTAGAAGCCATGAAATCTGAGATAGGATCCATGTATGAAAATGAAGTATGGACTTTGACAGACTTGCCCGATGATCGGCAAGCCATAGAGAACAAATGGATCTTTAAGAAGAAGACAGACGCGGATGGTAATGTGACCATCTATAAGGCTCGACTTGTCGCTAAGGGTTATCGACAAGTTCAAGGGGTTGACTACGATGAGACCTTCTCACCCGTAGCGAAGCTGAAGTCCGTCAGAATCATGTTAGCAATTGCTGCATACTATGATTATGAGATATGGCAAATGGACGTCAAAACGACATTCCTTAATGGTTTCCTTAAGGAAGAGTTGTATATGATGCAGCCGGAAGGTTTTGTCGATCCTAATAATGCTGACAAGGTATGCAAGCTCCAGCGCTCAATCTATGGGCTGGTGCAAGCATCTCGGAGTTGGAACATTCGCTTTGATGAGATGATCAAAGCGTTTGGGTTTACACAGACTTATGGAGAAGCCTGTGTTTACAAGAAAGTGAGTGGGAGCTCTGTAGCATTTCTCATATTATATGTGGATGGCATACTATTAATGGGAAATGATATAGAATTCTTGGAAAGCATAAAGGCCTACTTGAATAAGTGTTTTTCAATGAAGGACCTTGGAGAAGCTGCTTACATATTAGGCATCAAGATCTATAGAGATAGATCGAGACGCCTCATTGGTCTTTCGCAAAGCACATACCTTGACAAGATATTGAAGAAGTTCAATATGGATTAGTCCAAGAAGGGGTTCTTGCCTGTATTACAAGGTGTGAGATTGAGCACGGCTCAATGCCCGACCTCGGCAGAAGATAGAGAAAAGATGAGTGTCATCCCCTATGCCTCAGCCATAGGGTTTATTATGTATGCCATGCTGTGTACCAGACCTGATGTGAACCTCGCCGTAAGTTTGGTAGGAAGGTACCAAAGTAATCCCGGCATGGAACACTGGACAGCGGTCAAGAACATCCTGAAGTACCTGAAAAGGACTAAGGATATGTTTCTCGTTTATGGAGGTGACGAAGAGCTCGTCGTAAAGGGTTACGTCGATGCTAGCTTCGACACAGATCTGGATGACTCTAAGTCACAAACCGGATACGTGTATATTTTGAATGGTGGGGCAGTCAGCTGGTGCAGTTGCAAGCAAAGCGTCGTGGCGGGATCTACATGTGAAGCGGAGTACATAGCAGCCTCGGAGGCAGCACAGGAAGCAGTCTGGATGAAGGAGTTCATCACCAACCTAGGAGTTATTCCCAATGCGTCGGGCCCAATGACTCTCTTCTGTGACAACACTAGAGCTATTGCCCTTGCCAAGGAGCCCAGATTTCACAAGAAGACCAGGCATATCAAGCGTCGCTTCAACTCCATTCGTGAACATGTTCAAGATGGAGACATAGATATTTGTAAAGTGCATACGGATCTGAATGTCGCAGATCCGTTGACTAAACCTCTTCCACGAGCAAAACATGATCAGCACCAGAACTCTATGGGTGTTCGATTCATCACAATGTAACTAGATTATTGACTCTAGTGCAAGTGGAAGACTGTTGGAAATATGCCCTAGAGGCAATAATAAAGTGGTTATTATTATATTTCCTTGTTCATGATAATTGTCTATTGTTCATGCTATAATTGTGTTATCCAGAAATCGTAATACATGTGTGAATACATAGACCACAACATGTCCCTAGTGAGCCTCTAGTTGACTAGCTCGTTGATCAACAGATGGTTACGGTTTCCTAACAATGGACATTGGATGTCGTTGATAACGGGATCACATCATTAGGAGAATGATGTGATGGACTAGACCCATTCCTAAGCATAGCACTAGATCGTGTAGTTCGTCTGCTAAAGCTTTTCTAATGTCAAGTATCATTTTCCTTAGACCATGAGATTGTGCAACTCCCGGATACCGTAGGAATGCTTTGGGTGTATAAAACGTCACAACGTAACTGGGTGACCATAAAGGTGCACTACAGGCATCTTCGAAAGTGTCTGTTGGGTTGGCACGAATCGAGACTGGGATTTGTCACTCCGTATGACGGAGAGGTATCTCTGGGCCCACTCGGTAATGCATCATCATAATGAGCTCAATGTGACTAAAGAGTTAGCCACGGGATCATGCGTTACGGAACGAGTAAAGAGACTTGCCGGTAACGAGATTGAACAAGGTATAGGGATACCGACGATCGAATCTCGGGCAAGTATCATACCGGTAGACAAAGGGAATTGTATACGGGATTGATTGAATCCTCGACATCATGGTTCATCCGATGAGATCATCGTGGAACATGTGGGAGCCAACATGGGTATCCAGATCCCGCTGTTGGTTATTGGCCGGAGAGATGTCTCGGTCATGTCTGCATGGTTCCCGAACCCGTAGGGTCTACACACTTAAGGTTCGGTGACGCTAGAGTTGTTATGGGAAATTGTATGTGGTTACCGAAGGTTGTTCAGAGTCCCGGATGAGATCCTGGACGTCACGAGGAGTTCCGGAATGGTCCGGAGGTGAAGAATTATATATGGGAAGTCCAGTTTCAGTCACCGGAATGGTTTCGGGGGTTATCGGTATTGTACCGGGACCACCGGAAGGTGTCCGGGGGTCCACCGGGTGGGGCCACCTGCCTCGGTGGGCCAAGTGGGCTGAGCAAGGGAGGGAACCAGCCCCTGGTGGGCTGGTGCACCCCCCCAAGGGGCCCAAGGCGCCTAGGGTTGGAAACTCTAGGGGGTGGGGGCGCCTCCCACCTGGCTTGGGGGGTAAGTTTCCCCCCCTGGCCGCCGCCCCTCCCGTTAGATGGGATCTAAGGGGGCCGGCCTCCTCTCCCCTTCTCCCTATAAATAGAGGGGGGGTGGGAGGGCAGCAGCACCTGATCCCTGGCGTAGCCCTTCCCCCTCTCCAACACCTCCTCCTCCTCCGTTTGAGCTTGGCGAAGCCCTGCCGAAGAACTGCAAGTTCCACCACCACGCCGTCGTGCTGCTGGAGCTGTCTTCCCCAACCTCTCCCTCCTCCTTGCTGGATCAAGGCGCAGGAGACGTCACCGGGCTGCACGTGTGTTGAACACGGAGGCACCGTTGTTTGGTGCTTAGATCGGAATCGACCGCGATCTGAATCGCTGCATGTACGACTCCTCCAACCGCGTTCTTGCAACGCTTCCGCATCGCGATCTTCAAGGGTATGAAGATGCACTCCTCTCTCTCTCGTTGCTAGTCTCTCCATAGATTGATCTTGGTGATGCGTAGGAATTTTTTTTGATTTACTACTACGATCCCCAACAGGAACAACAGTAATACCTCCCTTCTTAGGGACACAATGAACAGGACTTACCCATCTACTATCAGCTATAGGATAGATTATACCTGCTTCCAGGAGTTTCAATATTTCTATTCTTACCACTTCTTTCATCTTCGGATTTAACCGACGTTGGTGATCAACAATGGGTTTAGCATCAGGTTCCATATTAATTTTGTGCTGACATAGAGTGGGACTAATGCCCTTAAGATCATCAAGAGTATATCCAATAGCAGCTCGGTGCTTCCTTAGAACTTTCAATAATCTTTCTTCTTCATGTTCTGAAAGGTTAGCACTAATAATAACAGGATATATCCTTTTCTCATCAAGATAAGCATATTTCAAAGTGTTTGGCAATTGTTTTAATTCAAACACAGGATCACCTTTAGGTGTAGGAGGACCTCCTAGAGTTTCAATAGGCAAATTGTGTTTAAGCAGAGGACGTTGTTCAAAGAAAATCTTATCTATTTCATTTCTTTCATGCATATGTAAATCATTTTCATGGTCTAGCAGATATTGTTCTAAAGGATCAGTAGGGGGTACAGCAATAGAAGCAAGACTAATAATTTCATCTTTACTAGGCAAATCTTTCTTATGAGGTTTTCTACTAAACTTAGAAAAATTAAACTCATGAGACTCATCACCAAAGCTAACACCGACAGTTTGTTTCTCACAATCTATTTTAGCATTAACAGTGTTCAAGAAAGGTCTACCAAAGATAATGGGACAAAAGTCATCTTGTGGGGAACCAAGAACAAGAAAATTAGTAGGGTATTTTACTTTCCCACACAAGACTTCAACATCTCTAATAATCCCAAGTGGTGTGATGGTGTCTCTATTAGCAAGTTTAATAGTAACATCTATGTCTTCTATCTCAGCGGGTGCTATGTCATTCATAATTTCTTGATATAAGGTAAAAGGAATAGCACTTACGCTAGCACCTATGTCACATAAACCATGATAACAGTGATCTCCTATTTTAACTGAGACAACAGGCATGCCAACAACGGGTCTATGTTTATCTTTCCCATCGGGTTTGGCAATTCTAGCAGCTTCACCAACGAAGTAAATAACATGCCCATCAATATTATCGACCAAGAGATCCTTAACCATAGCAACACTAGGTTCTACCTTGATTTGTTCAGCTGGTTTAGGTGTTCTAATATAACTTTTATTGACCACATTGAGACTTTAGCATGTTCCTTCATCCTGACAGGGAAAGGTGGTTTTTCAATATAAGCAGTAGGAACAACTGGGTCAACATTGTAGATAATCGTTTCATCTTTAGCTATTACCGGTTCTTTAATTTCTTCTTTAATAGGTGGGTGATATTTAAACCACTTCTCCTTAGGGAGATCAACATCAGTAGCAAAAGATTCACAAAAGGAGGCTACTATCTCAGAGTCAAGTCCATATTTAGTGCTAAACTTTTGAAAAGCATCGGTATTCATAAAAGATTTAACACAATCAAACTTAAGCTCAATACCTGACTCTTTACCTTCGTCGAGTTCCCAATCTTCAGAGTTGTGTTTAATTCTTTCTAAAAGATCCCACCGGAATTCAATAGTCTTCTTCATAAAGGAACCAGTACAAGAAGTATCGAGCATGGATTGATCATTACGAGAAAACCGAGCATAAAAATTCTGAATAATAATTTCTCTTGAGAGCTCATGGTTGGGGCATGAATATAACATTGACTTAAGCCTCCCCCAAGCTAGAGTGATACTTTCTCCTTCACGAGGCCAAAAATTATATATATAATTCCGATCACGATGAACTAGATGCATAGGATAATTTTTTTGATGGAATTCCAATTCCAAGATCCAATATCATCGCATAGCCTATACCATGTCAATGCTTTTCCCTTCAAAGATAAAAGGAAAACCTTCTTCTTAGCTTCATCTCCGGGTAAATTTGCAAGCTTAAACAATCCACAAATTTCATCCACATATATCAAGTGCATATCAGGATGTTCGGTTCCATCTCCTGCATAAGGATTAGCTAGCAGTTGTTCTATCATACCCGAAGGAATTTCATATTCAATATTTTCAGTAGGTGCAGTCGGTTGAGGGGCATCTAATTGTGGTTCTGGTCGAGGTGAAGATACCCAGAACAAACCCCTCAAAGGATTGCTCTCCATAGTAACAAGTGACAATAAATTTCAGCACGTAGTAATAATTTTTCCTTACCAAGAGCGCTTCACTCCCCGGCAACAGCACCAGAAAAGAGCCTTGATGACCCACAAGTATAGGGGATCAATCATAGTCCTTTCGATAAGTAAGAGTGTCAAACCCAACGAGGAGCAGAAGGAAATGACAAGCAGTTTTCAGTAAGGTAATGTCTGCAAGCACTGAAATTGTAAGTAGCGAGTAGTTTAATAGCAAGATAATTTGTAACGAGCAAGTAACAATAGTAGTAACAAAAGTGCAGCAAGGTAGCCCAATCCTTTTGAGGTAAAGGACAGGCCAAAATGGTCTCTTATGATAAGCAAAGTGTTCTTGAGGGTACACGGGAATTTCATCTAGTCACTTTCATCATGTTGGTTCGATTCATGTTCGCTACTTTGATAATTTGATATGTGGGTGGATCGGTGCTTAGGTGCTGTTCTTACTTGAACAAACCTCCTACTTATGATTAACCCCCTCGCAAGCATCCGCAACTACGAGAAAAGTATTAAGAATAAATTCTAACCATAGCATTAAACTTTTGGATCCAATCGGTCCCTTACGGAATAGCGCATAAACTAGGGTTTAAGCTTCAGTCACTCTTGCAACCCATCATCTAATAAATACTCCACAATGCATTCCTTTAGGCCCAAATATGGTGAAGTGTCATGTAGTCGACGTTCACATGACACCACTAAGGGAATCACAACATACATATCATCAAAATATCGAACACATATCAAGTTCACATGATTACTTGCAACATGATTTCTCCCGTGACCTCAAGAACAAAAGTAACTACTCACAAATGATAATCATGCTCAAGATCATAGGGGTATTAAATAGCATAATGGATCTGAACATATAATCTTCCACCAAATAAACCATATAGTAATCAACTACCAGATGTAATCAACACTACTAGTCACCCACAAGTACCAATCTATAGTTCCGGTACAAAGATTGAACACGGGAGATGAACTAGGGTTTGAGAGGAGATGGTGCTGTTGAAGATGTTGATGGAGATTGCCCTCCCCAAGATGGGAGAGTTGTTGGTGATGATGATGACGATGATTTCCCCCTCCGGGAGGGAAGTTCCCCCGGCGGAATCGCTCCGCCAGAGGGCAAAAGTGCTCCTGCGCAAGTTCCGCCTCGAGATGGCGGTGCTTCATCCTGAAAGTCCTCTCCTCATTTTTTCTAGGTCAAAATGACTTATATACCAGGAGATGGGCACCGGAGGTGGGCTGGGCTGAGCACAACCCACCAGGGCGAGCCTGGGGGGCCTGGCGCGCCCTGGTGTCTTGTGCTCACCGGGTGGCCCCCCTCCGGTAGTTATTTGCTCCAATATTTCTTATTTATTCCATAAAAAATCCTCGTGAAGTTTCAGCTCATTTGGAGTTGTGCAGAATAGGTAGCCTGACGTAGCTTTTTTAGGTCCAAATTTTCAGCTGCCGGAATTCTCCCTCTTTGTGTATACCTTGCATATTATGAGAGAAAAGGCATTAGAATTACTCCAAAAAGCATTATTATGCATAAAAACATTATAAATAATAGTAGGTAAACATGATGCAAAATGGACGTATCACCCCACACCCACCTGGAGCACTACAGCCAGAGGGAATCACCCCTCTGGCGGTAGTTGCACTGGAAGTACCAGTCACGCCGGTACAACCGGTCCTGTGAGTAGTACAACCGCCACATCACTTCTTTCTACAACAGTTGGACAAGAGGCTCTGTCCTCGAAACGGAAGGAAGCAACTGGGTGCAATATGAGTGTGTATGTGCATTGCTTCACCTAGTACCTTCTGATGCAGATTCTCTCTTAATAGTACAGATTTCATGTAACTAAAGAAACAAAAGCGTCGGAAACTCCGTCTTCGATCTTTTTCTGTCCGGAGGGAATGCCTAACCGTCTTGTGCCATACGAAGTTAACCTGAGATCTAGGGCAGACGATTAATCCGCAAAATGCATTTTCATCAACACCAAAACACATAAGTCAGGAACTGCCCTTACACATCGACACGAGGTGTCAAGGGTACCACAGCTTGCGCTATCAGGATGGTGGGACTATCTAATCCTACCCGTGGGTATGCATTGCATCTACATGGAAAATCATCAAAGTCAAGTCAAGTTAATAAAAGTCCGAGCAATTAGCTAGTCATGTAAACAAATCAAAACAACTAAAAAGATCAATGAAAGAGAAACCAGGTCAAAGAAGTCCATTGAGTCAAGGATATGTGGACTAGTCCACCATGGATCATGGACCACTGCTTGCTTCCTAGTACACCATGGACTAGTGAATTAAAATAAATACCTTAATGACTCACTTGCATGAAATTAACTCATCACCAGTAGAGGAAAGACTAGCCACAACTTTAATGGGAGGCGTGCCCGAAAATAATGCTAGAGATGGAGTTAAACACCTCCAAACATCGGACTCCTCCATCCGGGATTATTGGCCCCATGAGCAATCTAGGAGCGTCCCTTATTCTAAGTCCTCTTTCTCGATCTGTGCTTAAAAACATTTATTGTGCCCTCTAATTAATTCAGTTTTAATTCTGCCCATTCTACTAGCCAATGCATGCCCTTTTATCTCCATGATGGGCTACACATGCGAGATTTTTGCCGCAGCCAGCTTGCAGCGAGCGTTCTTAGACTACCCATAGTGGGGAGTAACTTAGACTAGCAACATTCATATATTATTAGTCTATATTACTACCTCTATAGTGGGGAGTAACATATGTGTGGTGTCATACAACACTTCATTTATTAGGTTATAGACTCATCATGTCTTGGTATTTGTGATGTTACCCATAGTATGGATAATAGCTATGTTACTCCATTCATCTCTCTTATCATTAAATCATTGCCACATAAGCAAATTTGCTGAGTTGGACCCTATGTTACTACTGAAGTTACTCCCACTATGCACAATCTTATAGGGAAATTAACAAGCAATAACTAATCAGCTTTTAATGCATGTGATTTACTGCCTAAAGTAGCATGTGAAATTAATAGGTTGCCTTGGTACCCGAGTTTTAGTCGGAGGGCCTAATAAACCTGGACGGAGGGAGTACTTGTAATAGTACTAGTGGTTGGGGCCTGCCATTGCGGGCCTCCTGAGAGGAAGTTGGGGCGGTGCCAGGTTGAGCGCGCCCCTTCCATGTTGTTGGGTATAGTTTGCATGGTCCTAACTGATAAAATAAAACAGAACATTGGAAATGCAACACACTCATACCATGCATCAGCCTTGGGAGTAATAGACATTAACATGTGCCATATAGGTTACATCACCGAAAACATAAATGACAGTGGTTCAAAAGCAACGCACGCGACATCCAAAAGTGGAGGCCCAATCAATCAACTTCATGGAGCATTTTCATCTCTTGTTGTGAAAAGCAAGTTTCTCATCTGCTCCCTTCAGCAAAAAACCAAAAGAACCCGAGGGAAACTGGTTGTAGATCTCTCCTATGTCATCTTCTCCCTTCAGCAAAAAAATGTTAGGAAGTAGGCAATAATATAAATATGGTAGAAGATGGCTAAAAAGGCATGGCACTATGTATGTCTCTAGTAATATAGAGGCAATGCCGACCAACCAAATTAAACTGATTTTGCAACCGTTTTTTTGTAAACGAAATAAAGCATGCTTTGCTATTTTCATGGATAAATGGGGAATAACTCAATGCACCGAATCTTTTACGATAGAAGTAACTTGAGTAGGATGTACTGAGGCTCGTTATTAGTAGAGGATTCTTCACCTGGCGAAAGTTGTTTACGTGTTTTATTCCATAACCATTGTTCCTTGCTATGACAGAAGCTCAAAACGGGAAACAAAATATTTGTGAGGCACTCAATTTAAATGGCTTATTTTCTCACGTGCTTATACTGAAATCTGAATAGAGCACAAATCTAGCATGTGGTAGTATGTATCTAAAAGTATCAAGAAAGCAGTTTTGTTGACCTACAGATGTTCAAGTGTTGTTCTTTTGGAAGTGTCAGCTCATGTGAACTAGTGTGAAAGTGTGAAGAATAACCCAACATAGAGCATACAGTAATAGCTAAAAAAATTGTAAGATTTACTATGGAGAGGAAGACCACTCTTATTTTCTTTTCTCAAACATACCTTTTCCTGTAGTTCAATCAGGAAAGGCCAGATTTGCTGTAACATTGCAATAGTAAAAAATCTTAAATACATAATATAATTTGACGCTTTGTCACTGTTATCATGGAACCAAAACATATCAAGTGGACTCTTAAGGAGGTCAGATCACTCATGAATTTTACTGAATTTTAATAAAAGAGTTGTCTATCTTCTTAGATTGATTAATATACTTTCTCTGACCCATGCACATGAACATTAATAGAGCTCCAGATTTGTACCGCCTATTATTACTAGTAGAACGCCCGTGCGCTGCAACGGGCTTTTGTAAAAAAAAATTAGAATGCTACTCACAGAGCTAACATAACAAGAACAATGCCGTCTAAGCTAACACACATCTACCCTTAAAAAAAGCAACACACATCTTTTCTTCGACAATAAGCTAACACACGTCATACTATCAAACATAATAATGTTATTCATCCATGTCAGCACGATCCGAATCCAAAAAATCACGAACCCGGCGAGTACCTGACCCAAGTTTTACATTACTTATTTGCAAAACCATGGTTCGCTAGCCAATGAGCAGCTCCATTAGCGGACACGGGCGGTACACCCAACGGTGCTACCCCATTTGAAACGTCACATTTCCTGAAGTAATTTCAAGCGCCAAATCATTCCATATGTAGCTGGCACTAATAGCTATAGTAGATTAGAAAAGACAAAAATAATATCCAAATCTGGAGCTTGACAGGCTAGTTGTCGATGGCCATCATCTTGTCACCCGACTCAACAGTCATTCTAAGTTCAGTGTCGGGATGGGATGAACTGCAGTAAAAGGAACGACTTGCCATTTGCCAAAACCTTCACAACCATCCAATAATAGCATGGATGTCCCCAAACCCAAGAACAGCAGAAGCTACACAAAACCATCCGTTCAAAGAATGAGCGGCCAAGATCTACAAACATAATCAATAAACCAAGTTCAAGCTGAACTAAGGTTGTGCCTTCAGATCAGCATTTTCAGTATCATGTGGATAAATTAGAACAAGACATAATGGATACAACAAGTTCATGCAAAAATAGAGGAGGTAGCGGAACATATAAGCTTAAATATGTATAATGAAATACTAAACATGCCTGCATAGCTTGACACAAGCTGCTGATATACCTTGTACTACGTATTTGTAAGACTTCCGTGCATCAGATGCTTTGAATCTAGAGAATTCCCCATGGGAGGATAGAAATAGATATTGTTTCTACTTTGAGTGTTCCATAATTATTTTCTCCCATTTACGGAAGAGATTCTCAGAGCTATCATATGACTCCGGTGGACAAAGCAACAATTCCATGTTACCTAGATTGAGCTGCACAGCCTTCTTTCAGTCCTCCGGAGATGTGCTACTTTTATGGCTACTTTGTCCTGCATTTCAGAAAAAGGAAATCTCTTCAGTAGATTTCTTACCTATTAAGGCGGAAGAGGGAAAGATTGGCTTTAGTAAAACTCAAGACAGGGTTCGATAGTTCAAGATTCTAATTGTGACTTAGCTGTATGTTCGGAAAGAAAAATCAAATGCCCAGTATGCTATATGCCTAGCTTGGTGAAATAAATATTCTTATGAAATTGTGATCCCTAGAAATGAGCAAATGCCAGCCAAAAACTATCGTCCTCACCATCCTCCAGCTGCATTTCATCCTCCTCAGCCACACCCTAAAACCCTAAACCGTAACATCTTGCTCTGCAGGCAACAACGAAACTGCGGCCTGGGTGGCGCAGGTGATGACTTAAAGGTGTTGCCGCAGCAACGGAGCACCGGTTGCCGCAGCAGTGACGAGGAAAGCACTGGGCACTATGTATGGTGATGGCAACTTGGTGGGGCCCATTCAGCAGGCGGATGAAGAGCACCATGACAACCGAGTATAGATGAGCAGTCGTGGCTGAAGCCAGCGTGTGGCTAGAGAGCCGAGTTTAGCAGGAGGTGCAGGGTAGGAAGGGGAAGGAGCAACACCTTGCACTGGCTTGGTGTGGTCCTTTGGGTTTACAAAGTCAGTGCAGCCAAACTTCTTAGCTGAAAATTGACATGTTACTAAGGTTTGGTTTGTTGTCCATAAACCAAGGTTCACCAGAATGGATTTATTATTCTTTCTGAAGATAGCAGCAGACTATACCTTGTTCGTATTTTGCAGTGTTCAAGTCCACACCGATGATCCTTGATGCCCCAGCCATCTTGGCCCCTTCCATGGCCTAATTGTGTGAACACATACATCAATCTGTCATGGTTATAGATAATAATTCTCATCAACCTACAGTAGTACAATGTGGAAGATAAATATCCTTCATCACTTAAAGCAAGGCCTACAGCTCCAAGAACGATAATTGCCACCATCGAACCCTTTTTCGGTTTAGCGACATTGAGAGTTGCACCAAGACCTGAAGAAATAAGGCTTTTCAGTAACTCATCATTGAGGCATTATAAATATGGCATTTCATTGGGAAATATCAATCAGACCAATCTCTTACTAGTTGAGATACCACAGCTCAGAACACAAACTTTGTCCGGAGGTGCCTCCAGGTTGATCTTCGCTAGGCACCCAACATGGATCACTGTGTACTCGCTGAAGGTAGAGTTTCTGACGAAGTGGAATATCGGTTTCCAACCGATGGTGAAGCGGGACTGCCCGTCACCGATCATCAGTCATCACGCCCTGGTTGACATTGATTCTGAGGAGGTAACACATGTTGCTCTCCTCTGACTTGCAGTGAGCACAATCCTTGCACTCGCCAGTGAACACCGGTAGGACATGATCACCTGGCATAAGCTGGGTCACGCCCTCTCCCACACTCTCAACAACCTTGTAAGGAAAAAATAGATTTAGTAAAAAAAACATACTTTTGTTATTAATTGTAAGACAATATTAATTAAAATGCCAACTAAAGAGTGAATTGATGACATCAAAGGATATTTGGACATTTACATTCCCCCCCCCCCCCCTAATTTCTGCCCGGCCTCATCTTTACCCCTAAATAAGAACAATGTTCAACTCTGCCTCTCTTCTATCTGGTCCCTTATGGAAATACCCTTCCGTGTAGTTTTCGTCCGGTCAAAGGCCTTTGACCGTGTTCGAGACCTTTCCTGGACTATTTTGCCCTTGTCTAGATATGTCAGTTATGGGTGGGACCCATCTCTATGAAAATAAAAATGTAAATAGACTCTCTCACCTCTCTTTCTTTCACTTACATTTGGAGCCTAATAACAGAAAAACAAATATAAAAATAAAACTTTCCCCCTCTGCTCCCGTACCCAAGGCCGCCTCCCCGAGCGCCTGAGGAGAGGAGCTCCTCCTCTGCTCCCGCTGTCGGTGTCAAAACCGGCAGATCTCGGGTAGGGGGTCCCGAACTGTGCGTCTAAGGTCGATGGTAACAGGAGACGGGGGACACGATGTTTACCCAGGTTTGGGCCCTCTCTATGGAGGTAATACCCTACGTCCTGCTTGATTGATCTTGATGAATATGAGTATTACAAGAGTTGATCTACCACGAGATCGTAATGGCTAAAACCCTAGAAGTCTAGCCTGTCTGATTATGATTATTCTCTACGGACTAAAACCCTCCGGTTTATATAGACACCGGAGGGGACTAGGGTTGTACAAAGTCGGTTACAGAGAAAGGAATCCTCATATCAAACGCCAAGCTTGCCATCCACGCCAAGGAGAGTCCCATCTGGACACGGGAGAGAGCCTTCTGTCTTGTATCTTCATGGCCCATCAGTCCGGCCCACGTTACGTAGTCTGGACGCCCGAGGACCCCTTAATCCAGGACTCCCTCAGTAGCCCCTGAACCAGGCTTCAATGACGATGTGTCCGGCATGCATATTGTCTTCGGCATTGCAAGGCGGGTTCCTCCTCCGAATACTCCAAAACAGACTTCGAGCACAGAAAACGTGTCCGGCTTTGCAAAACAAGTACCACACACAACCGCAGAGAGTATAATATTTCACGAGTCCAATCTGCTGACAACTTTTTGTAACGCGACACCACGTTCCTGCACGGTCATTATTTCGAACCATTTTCTTTTTAGCCTCCCGCTCCACGTTTCGAGAAGCGGTTTTATTGGCACGTCTTGTCGAAGCAGAGATCATGTCCCCTTATTACGGGATTCTCATCAATACGGGTGCGGGTAACCCAACCGTCCCATTGGTATGATTCCTTGGGAATAGGCAGGTTTTGAGGCTTAGGAGGAGGCGTTTTGATATTCATCGCCTTTATAAAGGGACGCAGACCCGTCTTTCTCCTCTATGCCTCATCCTTTCCAACCTCGAGTTCTAGCACCCAAGGTTCAATTTATTTGTTCCGAGCCTCCTAGTAATGTCCAGACCCAACCCTCGAGGCCGGTGGGTGGCCTCCTCTGTCACAGAAGAGGATATCACGAAGCTCCGGGCGGCAAAATACCTGACCGCGGAAATCCCCCACAGGCTCCCTGCTCAAGGGCAGGTCATTCCTACTCCCAGATCCGGCGAGAGGGTCGTATTCATATCTCACTTCCTCCGAGGGCTAGGGTTCGCTCTCCATCCCTTCGCCCGCGGACTCATGTTCTATTATGGGCTAGATTTTCATGATCTAGCTCCGGACTCCTTTCTTCACATCTCGGCGTTCATTGTCATGTGCGAGGCCTTTCTCCATATTCCCCCACACTTTGGCTTATGGCTCAAGACCTTTAATATGAAGCCGAAGGTAGTCGATGGGAAGCAAGCGGAGTGCGGCGGTGCGATGGTGAGCAAACTCACCCACACACCTTGGCCAAAAGGCTCTTTCACGGAAACCTCCAACCTATGGCAACGGGAGTGGTTTTACATCACTGAACCCCGTGGTACCAAGTGGGCAGCTACACCTGTGTTCCGGCCTGGCCCTCCATTACGGCTCGCATCATGGATTAATAAGGGGCTGGACTGGGGATCAACGGACAAAGTGCAGATGCTACAAAGCCGCATCCGGAGCCTCCTCGAGAAGGACACCGGCCTCATTGATGTAATCCAGGTAATGCTAGTCCGCCGGGTCCTGCCGTGCCAGCGACGGCCCCTCCGCATGTGGGAGTTTAATCCGGAAGGACCACGGACTCTTCAGCACTTCTTTGGCACGCCGCACAAAGGAATGTGGAAGTTATTCTTCGGGACACGAAAACAGTGGCCGGATACTACCGAGGACATCGGCCTCGACTGCAACCATCCGGATACCTCGGTAAGCCCTCGACTCTCGAACACAGCTTAGTTAGATATCTCGTAACAATATACTGAGAAAACCATCTTTGACCAGGGGTGGATCAAGAAGGCGGAAAGAATTAGGTGTTCGGCCCCTCTTCCCGAAGACCCAGCAGATCCTGTGTTAACAAGGATGCTGGCTCCGGCGCCATACCAAGTGTCGGCAAAGGGAGACAAAGAGGAGAGCAAGAAGGCCAAAGGTGGCCTCTATTCTAAAGGTACACCAAACACTATGTCCGGGGAGATTGGAACTCCCTCTTCCGAAGACAAAAGAGAAGGAGAAACTAACATCCCCTCTCCCGATGGGAAGAAAAGGGCCGCCTCCGAAGATTTGGGAGCAAAGGCTCCTAAGAGAGGGAAGATGTCCCTGTCAGGTGGCTCGGGTTCAGAAGACGACGTTGTCGCACAGTTCCTCCGTAAGGACAAGCCTTTAGCCGAATTGTAAGTGAACAGGGGCGTCCGAAACATATCCCATTGCTTTCCGGTTACCAGGGTAACATTTAAAATATATGTTTGCAGTCCGGCACGCAGTCTTCCTCAACAGTCCTCCTCCTCGGGGGATCTTCTTCCGGAGATGATGGAAAGCGAGACGTCTCCACAAACCTTCTCGCCCGACAGGGCAGACGACTCCGAGGTGTCGTCCCGGAGGATCTCTCCCGACCAACAAGCGGTGCGAGGGATAATGAAAACTACGCCCGAAGGTGATACTTCGGCCGTCCAGAGTCCGGGGCATGCGGACCCAATGGGGACCAGCAATAAAGGGCCCGGACTATCCGGTTTACAGCCGGGGACGACTCTAGAGCCGGCTAAACATATTCTTTCGAAGGGAGTCCGTACTCCCGCGGCCGCTCCCAGGGATCCGGGGGCGCCGGATACAATGACGGGCATGCAGCAACATGCGTCCGTTTCAGAGGAACATCGTACCTTAATGGGTACGGTAGTTAAGAGGATTCTATGCGCGAGAAGCGGATTGAATGAATCCTTCATGAGCCTGCTAAGAGGCTTCGAGGTATGCAATGTAATATCTTTAATTGCACTTCTACGTGCAAAATGTACCTGTGTATAGATAGTAGCCCCTGAGACTCTGGTTGGCATCCGAAGGGAGGCGATCAGAGGATCAAAAAAAGATATTCCCAGGAAATAATCTGATGGATTGGAACACAAGTTGTTTCATCCATGACAACTGCCCAAGCTACAGAGGTTGCAAGGCTGAAGCAGAAACTTGAAGTGGCGGATAACGACCTCACACTTATTAACAGGCGGCTCGACGAGGCGCAAGTTATGTTTTTGGGGCAGTCAGTATATGTAAGTATGATAATATGAGCATGACGCTGAAAATTGTATACTGAGATATGTATAACTGCAGATAATGCTGCCACAGTTGAGGCTCTACGGGCTGAGCTTGCCCGGGCCAAGAAGCAAGCCAGGATGAGTGAGGCGGCTGCCAAGAAGGCAACTGCTGAGTTAAAGGCCGAATAGGCTGCTCGGCGCCAGTGCGAGGAGAGAATATCTACCATGACGCGCGAGCTAAAGGATGCCAATGTTCGATGCGAATTCCTCAAGAAGGATAACAAAGCCAGAACGGTCGAACTCGGCAAGGCCTTACAAGAGGCGAGAGAAGCACGGTCCGAGTCTAGAGCGGCTCGGGAAGAAATCCGGCAAGCTGGGGAGATAGCGGCCGGTAAGCCTTTCTTATTACAGACTAAATTCGGCGATCCGAAGTATGCCCCCTTAATCAAATGTGGAGTTCTCCAGACGCATTCTTGGACTTGTCGAAGAGTGTCTCCGATGCGGCGCAGTTTTTCCAAGCGCAAGAAGGACGTGCAATGGAGAAGCTTTTCTGGTCGCAATTCAGCATGCCGAAGCGTCCGCTGTTACTGAACGAACAGATGGCCCAGTGGGCCGAGCTCCACAAGATATCCTAATCTGCCATGAAGGACGTCGTGGTCCGGCTGTGGCCGATTGAGCCAATTCTAAATAGTTATTTCGGTTTGGTGCAGCGACTTGTTGATGCGGTGCCGCGTATCGACGCTGTTAAGCGGTCAACGTGCATTGAGGGTGCACAGATGGCCTTTGCCCGCGTCAAGACGTACTGGGCGAAGATGAAGGCCACCGATATTGCAGCGAAGAGTCCACCCGAGGGCCAGGACCATCACACGCCAGAGCATTATTTTGAGGATGTCCTAGTGGGTGCCCGCTTGATAGAGGGTCAGTGCTCGAAAGATATGATATTCGAGTGAATATACCAAATTTGTAAAAACAATATTATGATATATTAAGGCCATATTTTTATACTTTTGCCTGAAAGTTTTGGTTCCTCATGTGCCGCTGTTCTTCGTATAATCTGAAAGTTTGCCAGTCGTCGGCTTCAGCCCCCTCGCATATAATACGGGGGTGTTCGGAAAAGCACTTGATCACTCTTGACCCAACGTCTTGGTCCATGAAGGAGGTGTCAATGCGGCGAACTAGGCAATCGGACTATAGGGCTTTAACACTTTCACTTAGCCATAGGAGTTTGACGGCGGGTCTACGATATAGCCCCTGGTATGTACGCGTTTACCCGAATATGGTGCGTTACATAGGTGACCAGAAAAATGGTCCTTCGTGTAATACGGAAAGAATCGCGAAGGATTCTGATGAGTCATCGAGTGGTTGACCAGCTCTCGCCGCATCATGACAGTCAGTTTTTGGCTTTCTCTACTGAGGTGCTCATCCGGATAAACCAGGACACAATCACAGTAGTTCTCCCTTTACTACCCTAGCCGATATAGCGGAATGTAAGGTAGTAAGCACAGGAGCCGGGCAACCCAACTATTGACCAAAGACATGATTCGGAGCTGATGCATATAAGGCCAAACTCGTGACGCCGAAGTGTGCTGAAAAGCTGTTCGGACTTGTCGGCAACTCATGTGTTGCCGTATCGAGCCCCTGGCAATTTGTGCCGAGGTGCGTTCGTGAAACAACCGAAGAAGCCAAATTCAGTACGTAGAAAAAGCGAATACTGAATACAGGTTATGTTCACTGGAATCTGATTGATACGTCAAACGCAATTCTACAGATTATAACGCCCCTACCCGGGCTATTTAACATGCCGGGGCCCGAGGGTTGAGGAAAAAGGCAATTTACAGGTATAAAATAAAGAGTGCGGTCTTACAAAAATCATTAGGACCTCCTGTCGCACGTCTGCGCTGCCTTGCCTCGGTTAAAGGACTCCTTAGTAGGAATAGCCTTTGGTTATTTACAAAGCCAAACTTTAGAAAGAGTCCGTAAGATGACCAGGCTTGGAATTACCTGTTGTAAAGGATAAAAAATAGTTAGAAAAAGTAAAAAGACTATGAGGGTGCGGACCGCATTGTAGGCCTGTCCGTACTATGCCTCTGCCGATGACCATGGTATTTTAAGTGCATAATTATATATGCGCGGTATAAACTTCGCGGCTATATGGGGCGGACGACGGAGGCCGAACTGCTAATCCAGCTCTGAGATTGATTGGTCCTGTTTAGTAGAGACCGACGGCTTGACGGCCGATGAGATACGCGGCTTGATAAGGCCGCTTTGTACTTCGGCTGCAGCAGCCATAGTACGCTCCTCTGTACGGAGGGAGCATTCCGTATTTCCGTTTATCGTGATGACGCCGCGTGGACCGGGCATCTTAAGATTGGAATAGGCGTAATGTGGGACCGCATTAAAACGAGTAAAAGTGGTACGCCGGAGTAGTGCGTGGTAGCTGCTGCGGAACGGTACAATATCGAAGGTCAAGCCTTCGCTTCTAAAGTTGTTCGGCGAGCCAAAAATGACTTCCAATGTAATTGAGCCCGTGCAGCGCGCTTCTATGCCGGACACTGCTCCTTTGAAGGTAGCTGTGGTGGGCTTGATTCGTGAAGGATCAATGCCCATTTTGCGGACAGTGTCTTGGTAGAGTAGATTAAGACTACTGCCGCTGTCCATAAGGACTTTTGTGAGATGGAACCCATCGATAATTGGATCGAGGATCAGAGCTGCCAAACTTTCGTGACAGATACTGGCTGGGTGGTCCTTGCAATCAAAAGTGATCGGGCAGGCCGCCCATTGGCGTAATTTTGGGGTGCCTGGCTCTATGGCATTAGCGTCCTGTAGTGCGTGGTTGCGCTCCTCTGTAGGGATGCGTGTCACGTATACCATGTTGACTGTTTTTACTTCGGGGGGAAATTGCTTCTGACCCCCGGTGTTCGGTTGGCGAGTCTCTCCGTCATCGCTGTCACTGGGCGGCCCCTTCCCCTTGTGTTCGGCGTTAAGCTTGCCGGCTTGTTTGAAGACCCAACAGCTTCTGTTGGTGTGATTGGCTGGTTTATCGGGGGTGCCATGAATCTGGCAGGGCCGATCCAGTATCTTGTCTAAATTGGATGGTCCGTCTCTGTTTGCCTTGAATGGCTTTTTCCGTTGACTAGTTTTGGAGCCGCTGAATCCGGCATTTACCGCCGTGTCTTGCGTTCCTTCATTATTATTTCGACGCTTGTGTTTATTGCGTCGTGGCTTGCCGTTGCCATCTCGAACTTCGGAAGTGCCCGGATCACTGGTGTTGTTGCTTCTACGAGCGAGCCAGCTATCTTCTCCCGCGCAGAAGCGGGTCATCAGAGCGGTAAGGGCTGCCATGGATTTTGGTTTTTCTTGACCGAGGTGGCGGGCAAGCCATTAGTCTTGGACGCTATGTTTAAAGGCCGCGAGGGCTTCGGTGTCTGGACAATCGACAATTTGGTTCTTTTTAATTAGGAACCTAGTCCAGAGCTTCCTGGCTGACTCCCCGGGCTGCTGGATGATGTGACTTAGGTCGTCGGCATCCGGAGGCCGGACATATGTACCTTGAAAGTTATCGTGGAAGGCGTCTTCCAAGTCTTCCCAGCTGCCAATGGAGTTTTCTGGGAGGCTGTTCAGCCAGTGCCGCGCTGGTCCCTTTAATTTTAGTGGGAGGTATTTGATGGCGTGGAGGTCATCACCGCGGGCCATGTGGATATGGAGAAGGAAATCTTCAATCCATACTGCGGGATTTGTTGTTCCATCGTATGATTCGATACTCATGGGTTTAAACCCTTCCGGGAATTCGTGTTCCATTACTTCATCAGTGAAGCAAAGGGGGTGTGCGGCGCCTCTATATCGGGCCAAGTCGCGACGTAGTGCGGATGTAGTCCGTCTGCGGTTTTTGGCCCGGACGTGGTTATGCTCGTTACGTCTGGCTTGATAGCCGTCGTTGCGCGCCAGGGCATGCCCCCGCGATCCGTAGATCGATCTGGACTGACCTGCTCTGTTCTCCAGGTCTTGCCGCAGGTCATATGTGTATTCCCGAGCTGTAGTGTCTTTGCCTTTACGGCGAGGTAGTATGGGCAGGTGTTCGGCTTGGGTTGCCGCTTTGTCCCGGCCACGTGGTGGTCGGTCAGCCGCATTACGTGTTGATGGCATGGGCTCAAGTGCCTCATCGTCGAATTGGGGTAGCAATTTACGCTTCGGGTAACTTTTAATGGGACGCTTGAGTCTGTATTCCTCGGCTGCCAGGACATCAGTCCATCTGTCATTGAGTAGGTCTTGGTCAGCTTGAAGCTGCTGCTGTTTCTTTTTCAGGCTCCTCGCAGTGGCTATTAGCCGACGCTTAAAGCGCTCCTGCTCGACGGGTTCCTCAGGCACTATAAAGTCTTCGTTGCCGAGGCTCACCTCATCTTCGGAGAGTGGAAGATAGTTGCTGTCCTCCGAGTCTTCGTTTATGGCCTGTTCGTCAGGGCTGACTTGCCCATCTTCCCTATCGTCCTGTTCGGAAGTTGGCTCGACGGGATCTTCTTTGTCTTCGGCATCGTCCGGAGTATTGTTTTCTCTCGTGCCGGTATTGCTGTCTTTTCCACGGCGTGATTTAGAGCGGTGCTGCTGACGTCGGCGCTTTGGCTGTGTCTCAGGAGGCTTATCCTTGACTGGATCTTTCTTGTTATCACTGTTATTCTCTTTGGGAGTATCCACCATGTACATGTCATATGAGGAGGTGGCTGTCCAGCGCCCAGTAAACGGCGGGTTTTGAGCCTGCTCCTCTCCGGCATCGTCGTCCATACCGTCGATGTCTTCGGAGTCGTAATCGGGCATGTCGGTTAAGTCTTCGACAGTGGCAATGAAGTGGGCGGTGGGTGGGAAGCAAAATTCTCCGTCATCAGCCTCCAGTTCAAACTGGATATAATTCGGCTGTGAGTCCCCCGCTAAGGAGAGGGTTTTTAATGAGTTTAGCACATCACCCAACGGTGAGTGTCGGAAGATGTCCGCGGAGCTAAACTCGACGATCGGCGCCCAATCGAGCTCGATGGGCGTGGACGCACGCGGTTCGGAACCTGTGGCCGGAGACGAATCCGAGGTTCCGGTGACACAGATCCCGTTCGAAGTTGGGTCTATGTGCGGCTCCAACGCCGCTGAGTCTGCGGCTTCCGTGGCGGGGTTGAGCTTCCCGTCCTCGGATGGCGCAATTTGCTCCGGATCTAGGGCCAGAGCAGTTACAGGCGCTATCTCCCGGATATGATCCGATGACAGATTTAGGCCATGTTCATCGCGGTGGCAGGGAGCGGCTGCCATGGGCTCGAATCCGTCGAAGATCAAGTCTCCGCGGATATCAGCAACGTAGTTCAAGTTTCCAAACCTGACCTGATGGCCAAGGGCGTAGTTGTCGATCTGCTCTAGATGGCCAAGCGAGTTGGCCTGCAGTATGAAGCTGCCGAATACGAAGATCTGGCCGGGGAGAAAGACCTCCCGCAAGGCAGCATCGTTGTGGATGATTGATGGAGCCATCGAGTCTTCTAGCGACGACACAGCGGAACTCTCAATGAAAGCACCAATGTCGGTGTCAAAATCGGCGGATCTCGGGTAGGGGGTCCTGAACTGTGCGTCTAAGGTCAATGGTAACAGGAGACGGGGGACACGATGTTTACCCAGGTTCGGGCCCTCTCTATGGAGGTAATACCCTACGTCCTGCTTGATTGATCTTGATGAATATGAGTATTACAAGAGTTGATCTACCACGAGATCGTAATGGCTAAAACCCTAGAAGTCTAGCCTGTCTGATTATGATTATTCTCTACGGACTAAAACCCTCCGGTTTATATAGACACCGGAGGGGACTAGGGTTGTACAAAGTCGGTTACAGAGAAAGGAATCCTCATGTCGAACGCCAAGCTTGCCATCCACGCCAAGGAGAGTCCCATCTGGACACGGGAGAGAGCCTTCTGTCTTGTATCTTCATGGCCCATAAGTCCGGCCCACATTACGTAGTCTGGACGCCCGAGGACCCCTTAATCCAGGACTCGCTCACCCGCCCAATCCTCCTCACTACCGCCTCTGGCGACCTAACCGCCGCCAGCGAGGACCACGGGATCCCGCCGGAGCCCCATGCCTTCTCTCCTTCCTCCTTTCTTCTTCCTTCCTTCTGCATCTCTCAACTCATCTCTCTCTCTCTCTTTCCTGTCAAGGGACCTCAATGGCCGACCCTTGGAACTTCAGAGTGCTGCAGCCGTGGGCCGCCACCGGAGCTCGCCTGCCCTGTATCCGCTCGAACCAGACCCGATCCGCGCCCCTACACCTCGCCGCTACCGTACCGTCCATCACCGGTCGTTGGCCGCCACCGCGTGATTCGCCGCCCCCATCACGACTCCGGAGCCCCGCGTGCTCCCTGCACCCTATGTCGGTGCGGCCTTGCACCAGAGTTCCCCCACGCCCGTGCCTTGCCTCCATAGCTTGCTCGCGTGATTTCGTCGCCGCCGTGACATATGCTTACCGACGTTCAACCGCCAACTAAGAAAATCGACGGTGGGCCCCTTGGCCAGGGTGTTTAGCTTAGGCTTATCCCAATTAAAGCTAAACCTCATGTCAAGTAGGCACAGGCCAGTGGACCCTCTCACTTAACAAAGCAGTTAAAAAGTATTAAAAACAAAGTAGATAAATCTATTTAGAAAATATTAAGATAGTCACAGTTGGGTCCCATGGTACAGGTTGACCATCCTAGTTGACCGGGCTAGCTTTGACTCTCTGGGTCCCACATGTAAGTGGAATATGCACAAAGGGGCAAAATAGTCCAGGGAACGTGTCGGAGATGGTCAAAGGCCTTTGACCAGACAGAAACGGCATGGAGGGGTATTTCCATAAGGGCACCAGACGGGAGAGGGGCAAAGTCGAGCACTGTTTTTCAGGAGTAAAGATGAGACTGGGCACAATCAAAATGCTTGCTCACTTCCAGCCAGGTCAACAAAGTTCAGTCCAGAAGAAGAACCTCATAGATGATGGAAACATGCTAGTACCAAATAATCATGTAGAGAGAAAATCCATACCACACAAGACACCAGGGTGCTCGATTTGCCTCTTCCTAAATATTGTTTAACAAAACTTTCGATTGTCTCAGAAAGTAACATAAGCTTGTCAACAAAATGATCTTTGAAAACGTAGTGTAAAATAGATATATAAGAGAGCCACCAACCAACATGAGCATTTGATATCAAAATTGCCCCTCTTCCTCTAAACCTGTAGTTTGAACAACTAGACCATCAGCTGCAAGAATTAAACAATCCCTGCTCGATTTGAAGTTATTCCAGCGAAAAGATGAACTGCACACAAAAAATCAAAGGATATACGGAGAGAAGCTGGTTCACCTGTGGATGGGTTGGAGATGAAATTGACCACAAGGACGACCAGCTCTCTAGTTGGAGATGGGGGCATACCTTGGGGCCACGGAAATGGGCAAAGCACTCTTGCATCCCGCCGAACAACTTCACCAGCCCATCACAAGACCAGGTCGACGCAGCACTCCTCGGACGCGTCGCTGCATCCGCCGTTCTTCCACACGAGCGGCAACAGCATGCCCCGAACCGCCCGGAGTAGATCCCTCTGTCCCGCTCCCGTAGCATGTCGCCGAGGTCCTCATCGAACCTCATCTGTGCGGCACCGGCCGGACAACCCGCCACGGCAACGAGACACCACCGCCCGCCCGCATCGCGCGACGACGCCACGGACGGACATCTCCATGGCCCGCACTCGGGCAGGAGTCGCGCAAGGGGAGGAGCCGAAGGAGGCGTGAAGCACGGCAGCGGGAGGGAAGGCGATTGGAGAGGGAGGCGGAAACTGGTGTGGCGGCGTTGATAGGCGCTAGGGTTTCTACTTTCTACCGAGACATTTTGAGCCAGACATGAATTAATCGATGCATTTTCTTCTTTCCGTCATTTACTTGTTTTCCCCTTGGCACTGTAGATTCGACGTGGCATGGCTCAGTGAGCACCCATCTCGCGTGGCTTATTATGTTGGATTTCTAGAATTATTACTCCTTTTAATATGGCACATGATGCAAAATAGGTGAAATGGTTGTTGTTCTTTTTTTGCTAGTGTTCGACGCTGTAATATGTTTTATCCATGTTTTTGCCTTGAGCGGTGCAGACCAGTTGAATTGTGAGTCTCTAGCTACGTGTTGTGCAGTAAATTACTATAAAATTCACCTTCCCCAACCTACAAATCGAAGGCTCTGTGCGGCCGCACTAGTTGCTCATGCGTCGGCCAGATCTGAGAGGGTGGCATTTTTTCAGACTATCTACACTTTCTACATAGAGTTTTAGAAAAAACTGATCGTTTGATCTCGATCAGACAATTGTGAGTGCGTCCGCTTGGAGTTCCTTCCCTACGAACGTTCGCCCATTAGCATTGCGGTTCTCTAATGAAATCGACAACGAGGCACATTGTTTTGAAAAACCTAAATGATAAGTGCCACACGTGTGACACGAAGTAACACCGCTATGATATTTTTATAACTAAAATTGTCATAAAAAAACAAATCCTTAAAAAACTGAAACTTGCCATCCAAATAGAAAGTTACCATGGTTCACAACTAAAGTTGCTATCCTCGGATAACTAAACTTGCCATAAAAAATGTCAGAGCGGAATTGCTTCGTGCCACGCGCATTGGCACTTATGAGAGATACTAGTCTAGTTCTATTTCCTATTGTTGAATCTCGTGTTCTCGCAAGTAATGCATGATTATGTTAGTGCAAACAACCAAAGACAATCAAATACGAGGAACACTGTGCTATTTCTTGTGTAGAGAATAGTCAAACTGTCAAAGTCACATAGCTTCATCTCGATAGTATATGCAGCCGGAGGCAAGTCAATCATCAGCGCCGAAGTCCGGCTCACGCGGCTTGGGCACGGGGACATGGATCATGATCTCCCCCTGATCCCGCTTGGACGACCGCTGCCTGTGCACGCCGCGCAGCGCGTTGGCCGCGAACCGTGACACCAGTATGGTGGTCTTGAAGCTCGACGACCGGCCTTCCTCCTCCTCCTCCTTGCGCCGCAGCTCGGCCGCCTTCCGCTTGAGGTGCCGCCGCCACGCGGCCTGGATGTAGGTGGCGGCCCAGGTGCGCCACTGCTGCGAGTAGAAGCGGAAGGTGTGCTGCACCTGCTTGCTGTGCATGCGCCGGAACTGCCCCGCCACGAACTTGAGCTCCTCGGCGTGCAGCGCGAAGGACTCGACCTCGGAGAGCGCCATGACTGTGCGCGTGGAGGAGGGCAGGCTGACCCCGGACTTGGGGTCCAGCGCCCACGTGAGCAGCTCCTCGCCGCAGAAGTCGCTCTCCTGGAGCATGCTGCGGTTGAAGAAGCCGCTCCGGCCGCCGTCCGTGGTGATGCTCTCGAGGCTGCCCCGGATGATGAAGAGCATCTGGTCCACGGGGTCCCCCTCCCGGATGATGTAGGTCCGCTCCGTGTAGAGCGCCGGCTTGAGGCGCTCGCAGATGGCGTCCAGGAGGCGCTCGTCCATGTTGGCGAACAGCGGCACCCTCCGGACGAGGCCCAGGCAGAGGTGGCGCTTGATGTCGCGGCGGAGGTCCTTGGGGAGGTTCTGGACCAGGGCCTCCTCGTCCACGCCGCGGGTGTTGATCCACTTGTACTGGTCGTAGCGCCGGACGCGGTCGCGCAGCTCCATCGGCAGCAGGCGGTGGTGCATCCACTGCTCCGAGTCGCGCCGCTTCACCCGCATCTCCTCCAGGCGCACGGTCAGCGATTGCAGATACGTCTACAACAGATCGATCGTCTCGTCAGTGCAATGCATAAATGGGGCGGCTAGGCTTAGGCTAGTAAAGAAGAACGATTGTTGACCTGAATGTTTCCGATGAGCATGGCCATTAGGATGAGGCCGAAGGTGGCGAGCGTAATGGCGAAGAGCGACTCCCCGGTGTAGATGGTTGTCTTGAGCCCTTGGCCCAGCGTACTAACCCACCGAGACCGAATTAATAATTTGTTAATGAGACACTCACTCACTCTTGAACTAATGCTGTTACGTACCTCAAGTTGGCGAGGCCCCACCAGAGGCAGAAGAGGAGCTTGGTGGTCATGTCTTTGGAGGTGGTCACGTCCGACGTGACGGCCGACGAGTACATGCCGTAGTCGAAAGGCATCTCGCCGTCGTCGGTGGGCTGGCAGTTCTCGGTGATGACCTGCCTGATCACGGTGGTCCACTCCGTGTACTCCTCGTTGCTCTCCGTCTTGCCGCAGTACATGTAGATCTGGTTGCACCCCGGGAACTCGTTGCACGAGAACCGCCAGCAGTCGGTCACCCGCTCGATGGACAGCAGGTACCAGAAGGCGCCCACGATGTGGCTGGCCAGCATGTACCACAGGAGGTAGTAGGCGGCGCCGGCGAGGGCCGTCTCGGCGAAGACGCCGCTGGTGCGCTTGAGCTCCGTGGACAGCGGGTATATCCGGACCAGCCGCGGCACGTACTGCGCGATGATGAGGGACAGCAGCCTGTCCTTGGTCTCCAGCACGGCCGTCTTGTCCTCCCGGTAGAGGAACTTCCAGATGACCAGCTGCGGCAGCGGGAGCACGGAGAAGACGTCGGCGATGAAGAAGCGGCGGCAGTAGCGCTTGGCGATCTCCACGGTGTCGATCACCAGCTCGCCGCGGCCGAACACCCTGGAGGAAGGCGCGATGAAGGCGGTGCGGAACTGCAGCGC
This sequence comes from Thinopyrum elongatum, assembly GCA_011799875.1. Lineage (NCBI taxonomy): Eukaryota > Viridiplantae > Streptophyta > Magnoliopsida > Poales > Poaceae > Thinopyrum > Thinopyrum elongatum. The sequence goes on along the minus strand of CM022301.1, from coordinate 463,083,013 downwards.
GATGCGCGCCAGGAAGAAGATGTCGAACAGGGTGCGGACCACGGCGGTGGAGATGGCGAGGCCGTCGTCGATGCCGATGCACAGGTTGGTGTTCTTCTCCCCGGGGAGCTGCTCCTCCCTCACCCGGGGCCCGTAGAAGAACATGGGGTCGATGGCGATGGAGATGATGCAGGAGATGAGGAAGCTGCGGTTGAGGCGCACCAGGATGCGGTCCTGCGGGTCGAAGATCTTCTGCGACGTGTTCTTGAGGTCCTCCTGGAACACGGCCGCCATGGCCGCGCCCGTGCGGATCGACCGGCCCAGCGTGCGGAGCTGCGCCGACCCATGCGTGATCACGTCGCGCGCCAGCAGCTCCGGCTGCGCCAGCCGCCGCCGGGACGCGCCCACCACGCCGCCGTACCCGATGTGGAAGGCGGACCGGCGCCGCTCCCCGCCGCCGACGCCGCCCCCGCCCACGCCCATGGACGCCTCGTACGACATCCCGCTCGCGCTCGCGTCGTCAGCAAGCCTAAGCTACGAGGCAAAAACCAAACGTTGATGCATGCATGCATTCATTATCCCCGCCAATCATCTAAGGGATCCCTCATGAAATGAAATGAAATGCTTCCGCATCTGACCTTACAAATTTCTTCTTGCCGCCGTCGATGAATCGCGTCTTATGCCGGCCACTGCCGAACATGATCTGCTAGCCGCCCGCCAAGGAGGCCGCTGGTTGATTCCATTCATTCAGACTACCGTGGACATTAACGAACCAGAGGCTCGTTCGTCCCCTCCTCTGGATCCTGCGTGCACAACCGAATTCTGCCGCGGAAGCACAAATCAACCGAGAATTCCTATCTGCAATCCAAAATGATAGCCGTAATAAGAACAACAAGAAGCCTCTCGAATGGATGGCAAGAAGGCAAACCTGCAATCTCCCCTCTCATTCATTCAGAAAGAAAGGAAATCCCAATCGCTCGCTCGCTCGCTGCATCGACCGCAAACTTTTCGCTCCCCGTTTACAGGGCTAAGCGGGACACTGCGGCTGATGCGGCATGCGGGAGTGGCTGGCCGCCACACACCGCTATAATTAGCGCGGGCATTTGCGGCAGCCCGCATGCACCCGCCAGCGGACACTAGTATTCAGCAGCATCAGCTAGAGCTGCATTAGCCCAGTGCAAAATTCAGATAACAACATGATCACTGAAAATTCAGATAACAACAACATGGTCACTGAAAATTCAGATAACAGATAGCATTGGCTGGAGCTTCATTATATTAAATATGGAAATTCAGCACAGCCTGCACAAAGACCCATAAGAAAAAGAAAAATACAGCATGGTCCGAATAAGGTATGCACTGAATATTGAACTACAGTTTAGATGGAAATAGCAGAATAATAATAATCTTCAGATAATGCCCTCAATGCCGACAACACCACATATATGCGTACTAATGACACATTAATCTTCAGAATTCATAAGAGAACCAGGGTGATGCTTGGTTTCTTGCTGCCTATTGTTTTGCTTCAGAATTCGTAGGAAAACCGGGGTGATGCTTGGTTTCTTGCTGCCTTTTGCTTTGCTTCAGAATTCATAGGAACACTAATGATACATTAATCTTCAGAAGAATTCCAACAAAGTGCATCATGCTAGAGTGAACAGGAGTGTCGACTTGTCTACATGCCTTGCAAAATGCCTATAGAAGAACAACCAAACGAGAACAAACATCGTTATTATGTCACAAAGGAGAGCAACCAAAAGACAACACCATTACTGTATCAAAAATAGAAACCAGGATGATCGTGCTAAGTTTCTAGCAGTAGTACCATTCTTCGATGCTCATAAGCGTTTTAGTAATCAGGTGAAAGATACTCCCACCGTTTTTATTTACTTCGCATATTAGAGTTGACTGAAGTCAAACTTCCTAAAGTTTGACCAAGTTTATAGAAAAGAATATAAATATTTAACATAACAAATCTATATGATGTGGAAGTACATTTGATAATGAATCTAATGGTGTTGATTTGTTATTGTATATTTTAATATTTTTGTCTATAAACTTTGTTAAAGTTTACAAAGTTTAACTTTGAACAAAGCTAATACGCGGAGTAAATAAAAACGGAGGGAGTACAAAGGAAATGCAGTAGTGGACGAGCTGTTTGATGTGTGAAATTCTTTAGACTTTCAGGAAGAAACAAAAAGAGATTGCAGCAGCCGTGTGCATGACTAATGGTCGTGTGCTCTACAACTTCAGAAACCCCGAAAAGTAAATTAAGTGATGAAACTTTTGCACAACCTTTTTTCTCTTACTAGTTCCATTGTCCTTGCTACTCACTCCTTCCATCTATATAGGGCCTAATGCGTTTTTCGAGGTTAACTTTGACCAAATATTAGAGCAATAATATATGACATGCAACTTACACAAAGCATACCGTCAAATTCGTATGTGAAAGGAGTTTCCAATGATATATTTTTCACATTATACGTCTCATGTACTATTAATCTTGTCAATAGTCAAAGGCGGTCTTGGAAAACGCATTAGGTCCTATATAGATGGAAGGAGGGAGTAGGCTATTTCTCCATAAATAACATCCACAATAGCTACATTTCAGTCGATTGAATTTCGAAGTTGGGTCAGTTGATTTTGGTCGAAGGGAGAAACAGCCAGAGGGGAGGAAGAAACTCGCCGGAGGGGAGGAAGAAGCTCGCTGGGCAGACTACCCCAGTATCTACCTTAGGGTTTAGGGTGGGGGCGGTGGTGCGGGGATTCGCCGCAGAAAAAACTCGGTGCGGGGGGCCTAGAGGGATGGTCGGGGGCGGCGGAAGACCGGCGGTGGAGGGTGGTTCCTGGGAGGACGGGGCGGCGAGGCGGCGCGGGAGCGCCGCCGGCCGCGGGCGGCGGGGGCCGGTGGTCCGTGGTGGCGGCTGGGGGAAGATCGGGTGAGGAAGAGGAGGTGGAAGATGATGCCCTGAACGTTGGATCTTGATCCGACGGTTGAGATGAAATCGACTGACCACTTCAAAATTTTCAGTCGACTGATAAGTAGCCACTCCCAAATAACACTGAAGAGGCATTAATCTGTCTACAAGATTGGATGTGACCTCGTGGTAATAAACTCTAGCATGCTTTGCTTTTATGCTAAAAAAAGTTTAACATTTTATTGTCATTCCAGGAATTACTCATGTAGGCACAATACCAAACGATGTTATTTATGGAACACATGTTGATAGTTGAGGTCATTGATTGCAGCATTAGTTAAGCCTATATACTTGTTGTTATTTACCATTCTGCTCCTATAGTCACTTAATATTCTTCCTCTAGTGGAGAAGGCTGACTCTGATGCTACAACAGATACAGGTGCATTCTCCAGGCCCTGCATCTTCTGCTAATAGCCAGCCTAGACAGCGAGCTCAGGTTCATTCTAGCCCTGAAAAAAAAATCTTATTAATCTACGTTCATTCATATTAACAGGCTGGCTGATTTGGCTTCTAAAGAATCAAAGCAGTACTGTGCTCTTGAGAACATGTCAAGATGCAGATGCAGGTGCAGATGCAAAGATGGTTATACAAGGAATGCACTCTGTGGATGAAGCCATGTCAGAAGGCGCTGCATCAATGGAAGCTATGTAAGATACATAAAAACGCTACCAATACAGAGATTATGGACTTCAATTTCAGCAGCATGAAGAAACTACACTAAGAAAATAAACCTATGAGGCATCAGCTGGGTCAGAGAATCAAGTTAATGGGTAAAACTGGAAAGCACCTGGCGGTGGCGAGTTTTTATTTTTCGGATACGCAGGTTTTTTTTTTGAGACAGTCTGCGAGGCCCGCAAATAAGTTTTTTCGGATACGCAGGTAGCCCGCTGGACAAAGCGGCGTGCCGCTTCAGCCCGCAGCAGACAACGCGATCGGCCCGGCGGCACTTCGCGGGCCTTTTTTGCGGGGCGGCGTGGCGGCCCAGCGTGATGTCCCGCGCCGCTTGCCCTGACCCTTGACCCACGCCGCCGCCTCCTCCTCCCAACCACCGCCGCCGCCTCCTCCTCCCCAACCAAAACCCCTCCCGAAACCACTCGGAGAAATGCCGCTGCTGCCGCGCCGGCCGGTGGCGGCGCTCTACGTCCCGGTTCGGGGCCTCCTCGAGGCCCGCGTGCCGTGGGGCCGGGACCGCGCGCTGGACCACGTCGTGGAGCGGGAGCGCCACCTCGTGCCCTTCCTCCTCACCAAGGACGCGCTCCTCACGGCCGCGCCGCCGCCGCACGCCGTGCCGCTCCACGCGCTGCCCTCCACCATCCCCTTCCCCTTCCGCCCGCTCCGCTTCCTCCGCCTCTACGCCTCCGCCTTCGCGCTCTCGCCGCACCCCGTCACCGTCTCGCCCACGCACAGGCTCAGCGCGCTCCACCTCGACGAGGCGCAGGCCGTCGACGCCACCCGCGCCGACGCCGCCGACCGCCTGCTGCGCCTCCTCATGCTCGCGCCCTCCCGCGCGCTCCCGCTCCACCTCGTCGCGCGCATCCGCCTCGACCTCGGCCTCCCCTCCGACTTCCCCCGCTCGCTCCTCCCGCACTACCCGGACTACTTCGCGCTCTCCGCCGACGGCCACCTCCTCGAGCTCGTCTGCTACCGGAAGGACCTCGCCGTGTCCGCCGTGCAGTCCTACGCGCAGCGGACCGGCGGGTACAAGGTCGGCGACCCCATCGCCTTCCAGCTCTCGTTTCCCCGTGGATTTGACCTCGACAAGAACGTTCGCAAGTGGCTGGATGAGTGGCAGAAGCTGCCATACATCTCGCCGTACGAAGATGGTTCACACCTGGCTCCGAGGAGCGACATCACGGAGAAGAGGACTGTGGCGGTGCTGCACGAGGCGCTCAGCCTCACGGTGGGGAAGAAGATGGAGAAGGAGGTTTTGGTCAAGCTTGGGGAGGCTCTTAGGCTACCGCCGGGGTTCAGGAAGGTGCTTGCGAGGCACCCAGGTATCTTCTACCTGTCGCATAAGCTGAGGACCCAAACGGTGGTGCTCCGGGAAGCCTACCGGAGGCATATGTTGGTGGACAAGCACCCAATGATGGGGATAAGGTATCAGTTCCTGCATTTGATGCATATGGGGAGGGAGGAGGCTGGGAAAGGGAAGGGCAAGGAGAGGAAGACAGTTCGTGGCGACCAAATGATGGGAGACGAGTATGGTGTCGATGGGGAGAATGAGGATGACTACGATGATGAGGAGGATGAAGAAGAGGATGAGGAGAACATCGAAGCGGGTGTTGCTTCAGAGGACGAGGAGAGCGATGACGAGGATTCAGAGAACAGGGCAGAAACTGGAGAACCGCAGCAAGCCGCTAACTGAAACAAGAACCTGGATCATAGCTGGTCTTGTGATGTTGGTGGTGATGTGCGTTTGAATTGCATGAATATGCTTGAAGACCTAGCAACATAATGTACAATCAGCTTCTATAACAGGTACCAAACCTACTAGAAGATGGTCCTTATTTTTGTTTAATTAGGTTGTGATGTAGCTGGTGATTATTAAGTGAAATCATCCTTGTTGTGCCATGGTGGCTTCACCTAAGTTAATCATATATATCTTAGATTTTCAGGTAGATTACTGAAAGCATGATAGCTATTGCCATTCTCTCATGTTCAATAAAAAAGACTGCTGATCACAATTAAAGCTGCAAATTTATCCTTCCGTGTTCTGATTAGAATTTGTTTTCTGTCCATAGCAAATCATTGAGGCGATCCTTGCTATAGGTTGATTCTCAGTGAATTATTTTATGTACCATCTTGTTGCACATGGATGCCACTCTTATCTTTATAAAATTCGAAGGATTTAAATCTACAGGCTTGCTCCTGATTTACTAATGAGAACGATATATTGAAAGGACACCGCATAATATTAATGTACGTGACAATGTTATTCCCATTGATATCAAAGTTGAAAATGTATCTATTCGAAGGAAAAACTCGAATCAGGCATATACTTTCATGAGAATAAAAATGAAACACACACACAGAAACCCTACTGTTCCATCTCCGTTCGGATATTAAAAGAATTGCTGCATTAACTGTACTAGTAAAACTACAAACACGGGTAATGTTTGTACAGTTAACCATATTATTTGGTTATTTGGAGATATGTTAGATTACTTTTTCTGTTGACAACAGTTCTCTATCGGCATACCTTTAGCATAGACAAGAAGATATTAGTTAACTATCAACACATTGAAATATCATGATTTTAGATTGAGGCTTATCACCCTGTTCCATTTACTTGCAATGAAACAACTGTTGATGTTATACAGCATGCATGATACAGGCCGTAAAGGATGGAATTTAAATAGAATCCAGGACAAATAAGGAAACACGCTAGAAGGATAAGAACATCAAGCGCCAGCTTGAGTGCCATATCCTGGGAATTACTGCTTCGGGGATTCCGGAGCCCAGCATCAGAACAGTCTTCCACTTCTTCACACAGAGCCAAGCCATCAAAATATATTTAGTAATGGCCATTTTGTTTTCATGAAGCCTGAGAAAATGTTTTGTTGATGAAGATCTTAATAAGCTTGTAGGTTCCTGAGATTCTGCTTCTTACTGTCTGAACTGCCACAGCTTCTGTTGATGCTGAGGAAAATTATATAATACAACCGTGCTTGGATCCGTTGTGGCTCCATATCTATAACAACTCTAGCATTACCTTTCTCTGTGAAATGAAAATGCCTGAGAATCCATTTGACTTAATCTGTGCTGCTGAACCAATGTTTCTACTATGACTATTTACAGTTGCTAATGAGTAGTAATATTTAGCCGGTCTCCCATGTATTCACAGTCTTACGGTAGTTCACATGAAACAACAGTACACATGTAGAGTTATTTCTTGTCCATTCGGCTTCAAACAGAATTTCCAAACGTGCTGCAAAAAGGGAACACATGGTGGTAGAGAGATAACTAAAAGGTGTTCTTTTCAAACTTCTATCATGACATGCCCTGTTGAACCATGTAATCCATAGAGAAAGCAGGGTTCTCTGTTTAATTTACACTAACATAGTAGCATATTCTGCAGCAACCTTAAAGTTGTTCCTGCAGAGAGTTTTCAAACATAACATATTCCATCGATGTAGGTAGTCATGGCACTGGATATAAACTCAATCCAGATCTTTTATATGAACATTAAATAAAATAATACCACCTTTGTAACGAAATATAAGATGTTTTTGCTGTTCAAATTGAACTACAAAAGCGTCTTATATTTAGTTACGGAGGTAGTAGTAGTATACAGACCCATATAACGCAGTGCCCATTGTTCTGATTTTGAAAATTTTATGTCTATGTTGCTGGTTCTTTTTTAGAATTGTTTTTCTAGAATTTCCTACTGCCTTTGTCTAATTGATTCAGTCCCATGCCACTGGAATGACATACTTCAATGGTGGCTGCCACTATTGTTTATTGGCTAACTGTTTCTCAAAATTTCAGAATTTACTGTGCATAATTTTTTTTTTACTCTCCCGATATATCTCCAATTTATGATTGGCAAGGCAGCAGCCCCTAATCTCATCAGCAACGTGGCCTTGTCTAGCAGCATTGCCTAGAACGCTGCCTGGACTTTTGCCTTCAATATCTGGAGCATGTTCCAATCTTTCTAAAGCTCACCAAAAGCCTTGATGGCGTGCATCGCTCTTGCTCGAGTTGGCAGCACAGTGATGATCTGCCGATGATGGTGAGAACATCATGTACTACACCGGCGACCAATGACCTCAAGGAGTTTGGAGCTGCTAGACACATACACTGACATCTCTATTGGGATAGGACAATCCCAGTCTATTGGTCTGCCTAGTCTAATATACTTCAGATCCACTTAGGACTTAGCCTACAGACTGCGCACGGTAAAATACTAGCATTTGGAAGGACTGCAGAATTTTAGCTCAAGGAAACCTCAGATAATATACACGGATGTTCAAGTTTCATTTGTTTATATTCCGATATTGAGTATATCGATCGTTTGATACGTGTGTTTACCATAGACATTGCTTGGGTGTTTGGTTCTACCATGCTTCTGTAGAGGGCAAGGGCATGAAAAATGGGTGATTGGGCCCAGATAATATCATTCTGTGAATTGTTCATCGAAAAACATGTTAGAGAAATACGTGCGTTCGCCTCCGAAGGAGCTGATTGATGATGTCTACAGTTGACCAACCTGGTCCTCCCGTTAGTGAGCCCCCAGGTAGCAGGTTCATGTTCATTTACACTGCACTTGCTGTATGTAAGAGAGCATAAGAGGATTGGTAACCGAGCTTTGCTAAATATGATTGCATGAGTAGCAAATTGCTATCTGCTCTATCATTGTTCATAGTGTTTTGCCTGTTTTTGATACTATAAGCAATCGCTGAATGTTGTCACGGAATCTCGTGTGATGATTCTGGTGTCTGATGGGTTGTTGCTGTACCAAGGGTCTACCTACAACCAAAAGAAGATATTATGCCGATTTGAGATGTCACTAGCTAATAGTAGTGTGGTAAGAAGGGGGGCGGTAATGATGGACGCGGCATCTTTCCCCCAAAACACACACCATGTGAACTGTTTGGGTGCTGTTCAGTCAGCTTTGTGGTGTCTAGTCTGCTGAAAGTTTGGAGTCACTAGCTGCTTCAAATGCTGACTTACATGCCCAGGAAGGACAGCATCCATTCAAAAGGTTCCCTGCCTGCATGTTCGCATCTTTGAATTTGATGAAGATTTGGTTGGTGAAAGCTATGACATGCACATTCATTCTGCTGCCTTCCTTTCCCCCACTATTTGGCCCTTGTGTCTCCACTCTTTTCTTTACCCTACAATCGTATCGTATGCATGACTGACTTGTTCGGGTTTCCTAGTTGACTTGGCAATACCACTGTACTTTTTTTTTCATTGAGCTCTTACAAATCAATACTGCAGGAAAGTAATCAGGCACAGAGTTTTAAACCATAAAATAATATTGACAGGAGAGAGAGACAGCTCGAACAGAAACACTCAAGATTGATTACTTTGTAGAGGGGGAGGTCGACCCTGCCTGATATCACTCATTGCCAGATTCTTCAACAGGAATTCCAAAGTCTGAATGCCGTCAGTGGTCGTATCTCTGTGCATTGCCCATCGTCCTTCACTGGGATCTTTAGGCCAACTCTAGCGCACGACCCCAAACAGTCGTCCGTTTGGTCCGGATTCTGTCCGTTTGGGGCGGGCAATAGGGTCGTGTCCGGGTCATTTCTGAGATGCGGTGGCCGTGCGCCCAACGCGCGGACGCATCATTTGGCCGCATCTTGTCCGCCTCCTTTTTCAAACGCAAATTTTCGAATAAGCCACGCCCGTAGTTCATGCCAGCGGCCTTAGTTCACGCCGGCAACACAACCCGCCTACACGTCCTCGCCGGCAACACAGCCAGCGGTCGGCAACAGAGCCAGCCTACAAAATGAATAGTTTTGTCGCTGGCAACACAGCCAGCGGCCGGCAACACAACCAGCCTTCAAAATGAATAGGTTTCTCGCCGGCACACAGCCAGCGGCCGGCACCCATGTCAGCCTCCAAAAAGAACGGCCACGGTCGAACAGACCACCTAGTTCAGGCCGTCGGCGTCGAACATTTCCTTCTGCCTGGCCTCGAACCAGCTCCTCGTCTTCTCGCTCATCTTGGTCAAGTCCACGCTCATGATCGCTAGGGCCACCTCCTTTGCTTTAGTTGCGGCATTGGTGGCCTCGATGTCGAGCTGCCTCTGCCTGGCCGTGACATTGGCGGCCTCGATGTCGAGCTGCCTTTGCCGGGACGCCTCCTCCTCTGCCTGGCCTTCTTCTTCACCTTTTCCGGTGGGTCGACGGCCTGGCCGCCGGAATTCGGCGGGGCATCGGCCATGGGCGGGAGGGTGGTGGGCGGGACGTGGGAGGGTTTGGGGGAAATGGCGCGAAATGGGGCGCCGGGCTGGTGCTTTGTGCCACCGACGGGCGGGCCAGGGGAGGACAAGCGCGCGCGTCCCGCCCGTCCGCGCGCTGTCTGTTTCACCTCAAAAACGGCCCAAACTTGGACCGGGGATGGGTCGAAAGCGGACATAAAACGGACAAAAGTCCGTTTGCACCCGCGCGCTGGGCCGCCTGGTTTGTCCGTTTTGCCCCGAACGGACGCACCCGGACAGGATGGGGTCGCGCGCGCTGGAGTTGGCCTTAAACCATAATATAAGAGTGTTTTTGACACTAGACTAGTATAAGAAGGCACTCTTATATCATGGGTCAAAACTTGCTCTTTCGTTCTTCCATAGCTGGTGCGCCACTGCAGAAGAAATGGCGATACTTGATCACACAAAACAATCTGAGGAAGCGCGCCTACTGGCTACTGGGACGTGATCTTTGTCGGCCGGGTAGCGACGAGTGAAGTGACACTGACACATAACATGGTTTGCCTTTGCCCTCCACCCGATGGGCGATGGCGATGGCTGGCCCTCGTTTCCTGGACTGGACACGGCCATGTGACCGAGCGAGCACCCAACCCAACCCAACCCAACCCAACCGCTGATCTGAGTGCTAAGCTAGCTAGGCCAGTAGGAGTAGCACCCTAGTACCACCATGTGCGACTGCCGCCTCTGGGAGATTAACGCCGCCGCGACGGTAACCAACGCTTGCATTTGTTTGTGCTGATACCCCGACAGGTGCACCTGCTGGCTGCTGCGTAGTCACTTGTTCAAATCTCTAGAAAAATAAATATTTAAAAACGGAAGGAGTAGATATTTTTATGCCATGAATGATGGTACGTGCCCGTGTCTGTCTGCATATGGCAAAACACATGGGTCTTCAAGTGTTGGTGTGTATGTGGTTCCTGATGCTGGCCGATCCTAGCGATGGCCAAACCGCTAACCAAACGTGGTTGCACCCGTGGAATCCCGTGTGAATCAGTAAGGACCATCTTACAAGGCTAAATACTCCGGGGTGACCGATAGCGAAGTAGTACCGTAAGGGAAAGGTGAAAAAAACCCAATGGGTAGTGAAATAGAACGTGAAACCATGCTGAGCTCCCAAGCAGTGGGAGGGTACCTGCCGCTGATGCGGAGACGTGCGTTTAGCATGAGCTTCACTCATTGTGCAAACATTTCAGAGCCTTCCTTTCTCTAGACTCCTTCCTTGTGACTTGGTTCTTGAAGCTAGAAAGCTCAGCAGGCAGATCAGATCAGGTGGTGGAGGAATTGGCAAACCAACCAACCATCCATCCATCCCTGTCGAGCAAGAACATGCGTGCAACTCCGGCCGCGACCAACGAGTCCAAACGGAAGGCCCGGAATCGCCGCATGCAGGCCACAAGGCCGGAGCCGCTGCTTTGCGGAGTATACGTCAGATTACGGGTGTGCGTCACCGACCGAGTGGGAATGCATGATCGATCAACCCAGACCCAAGCCATAAAGTTCCGTTAAAGCTCTATACTAGTGGCTCTCGTCATTTCCATACACGATCCGATCGACTTGTCCTTCCTAACTGGAGTATCATGCATGTGCACCTCATGGGGACACCAACCATGCACGCACGCACGCACGCACGTTGAGAATTCGTCCGGCCGGCCGTCGACTCTTCTTCACAAACTTGTCATACTATAAGAGGACCTACATCACCGCCGGGTACATTAGAATTCTCTCGAACTGAACTTCCTAGTTTTCGAGTAGGAGTACGTCTCAATGTATGTATGATGGTGTTCCGTCTCAACAAGTTTTCTTGTTTGCTTTGTTGATGGCATCACTGCCTACGTATCTACTCTATCATGGAGTAAGACGCTTTTGCCAATACTTAATTGTTCACTCTCACTCATCTTAAGCATGCATTTGGGTGATCGCTCCGCTCCCACTAGCTATCCATCGTCACGCGTCAATGATTGCAGAGTTTGGTCATGAAATATGTTAAACGCGCGCTGAGCGCGAGTACTTGGCCGTGGCAATTGGATGCGTTTAGTAGTCTACATGGGGCCCTACTAGACCCACGCAGTGCAAAAACAACATGTTTGGTTGCTTCAGCTACATCTGCTCGCACGATGTTTAAAGCACTTTCAAGCCAGGCTGAGGGGAAACGACAGAATCGACCACTATTTTCTATGCTAGGGTGTGGCGAGCCACACTTGGCTCTCGTCTGCATCCTTGGGGAAGCGAAAGAGACGGATGAGACGTCTCTTAACACGCCTTAGCTCTCATGCCTCGCTTCCCTCAGTGCCCAACCCCATTCACTCATCACTCTCTCACCGTCGCTTCGGTCTCTCCGATGGCCACTCCACCACCGCGCCACCCCAATCCCATACATGCCGACCCAAGAACCACAACCGCTAGATCGACAGCTTGACGGAGGAAGGCGTTGACAGCAGCCAGTTGTTGGTGGCTATTCGGTCCCCGTCCCCATTTTGTAGGAGGCCACAGTCCGCAGCAATCGATCCTCCATCGGCCTGCACTCCTGTTGAATAAGTAGGCAATTTTTCGATTAATTTAATCCATGAATAAATCACTAGCATGACATTGACAGAATTAACAACATGCTGATATTGAATCACGCAAGCACATGCTACGCTAATGGCAGATACATCTACGTATAACGCTAGCATAGCTATAACAAAAAACAGTAAGAGCGGGATAAACGAGTTATACCCTCCAGTAGGCCATGCAGAGGCCACGACGGCGTCCTCGGCTGCCTTCTTGTCGGCCTCGAGCTTTTTGGCGGCGAGACGGTCGGCTTCGGTCTGAGACATGACGTTGACGAAGACGACTGGGACGTAGAGGAAGTAGCGGATCGGAGGCGAGTAGTCGCGTAGTCGCTTCCCAAAAACCTATTCGCCCCTCTCCCGTACAGGATCCGGAGAGGCGGGGTTTCAGAGACCAGCTCTCCCGTCGACGGTGTATGCGGCGGACGGGATGGAGTCACCGACGGCAGCAGCAGCAAAGGAACGACGGTGGGCGTAGCACGTGGAGCAGATGTGATCTGTTCGTGGCGGCTAGGGTTAGAAGACACCTCACACTTATATAGGCGCAGCCGCGTGGAGAGACGTGGGCTCGACCCACGTTCGAGTCCGTGACAGCCCACGATCCGACGTCTCAGATCGTGGCCCAGCTGTCAGAAAACTCTCCGTTACTGACTGGCAAAAATAAGCGCATAGGTGTGAGCTCGGCTCGGCTCATTCCCGCAACCCGCGGCGCGCCGTGACGAGGCGGGCGGCAGAGGAGGAGTGCACGAGGGCCTCTTCTATTCTCAAGCTCCAATAGCACGTGGAAGAGAAACCCTTATAAGGAGGTCCAACTCCTCTCCAACTTCCGGGGTGGGACTAAACTTCCCACTACACCTAGTGCCAATTAAACCCACATGGGCCCTTAGAGATTTTCAGAAATTGTTAGATGGGCCCTAGGCCCACCCTAATATTTCAACGATCCCTCACCAGATCTCGAGGGCCCATTGTGTCCTCTGTTCCAATTGCTGTTTCGATATACCAGTGTTTCAGTGAAGACCTGTTAAGGTTGAACTTCACCTAGAGCAAGTAGCTACACCCCTTCACAACTGAACAATGGACTATGCCTTGAATTGTCAGTTTGGCGTAAAGAAGCTTCACCACATGTCTTACTAGTACTAGGCCGCCGAAGGCTGACCCCTCGGGTGGAGCATATAAGTCACACTCCTGGCCTATTCATGAGCTTACTAGAGATCACCACAATCTCATAGACTGTGACCATCAGTCGGGCTCATATAGGTGTGTTCCTCCAAAGATCGCTCTGTAGGATAGCATCTTGCTTACATAAGCTTTGGAACACATTAAGACAACAGTCATCCTACCATACATTATTGAGAGTATTGCATCTCCAACGGAGTGGGTTAGTATAGTTACTCTCCTCAGTTCACCACTGGCTTGTTTTCCCAGGTCCTACTTCACGAGATCTCCGATCACATAGATTGGGTTACCACCATGGCAACTCATGTGGGTCCCATACCCATCTCCCTCGATGCACTGTCTATCACAACACGTGATAGCCCTTGTGTAAAGGGATCTGCCAGATTCTTAGCCGTATGGACATAGTCCAACGCTATCACTCCGGAGTTTCTTAATTTTCTGACAGCTTTTAATCTCATTCTTATATGTTTGTTGGACTTCATGTTGTCCTTTGAACTCTTCACCTTGGTGATAACGGTCTGATTATCATAGTTCATAAGGATAGCCGGAACTGGCTTCTCAACCAATGGCAAGTCCATCAAAAGATCTCGAAGCCATCCTGCTTCGACACCAGACATGTCTAACGCTGTTAATTCTGCTTCCATTGTCGATCTTGTTAAGATCGTTTGCTTGCAAGACTTCTAGGAAACATCGCCACCTCCAAGAGTAAACATATACCCAGTTGTGGCCTTCATCTCATCAGCATCAGAGATCCAATTCGCATCACTATACCCTTCAAGTACTGACGGGTCTCCGGTATAGTGAAGTCCATAGTTCATAGTACCTTTCAGATAGCGTATAACTCTTTCAACAACATGCCAATGTACATCACCCTGTTTGGAAACAAATCGGCTCAGTTTGCTCACAGCAAATGCGATGTGAGGCCTCGTTGCGCTCGCTAGGTACATAAGTGAACCAATGATTTGAGAGTATCTCAATTGATCTTTAGCCGTGCCTTCGAACTTTCGAATCAACACGCTAGGATCATATGGTGTTTGAGATGGTGTGCAGTCCGAATATCCAAAACGACTCAACACCTTCTCAACATAATGGGATTGCAGAAGTGTAATCCCACCCTCATTATCTCTCAGTAGCTTGATGTTCAAGATAACATCAGCCACACCAAGGTCTTTCATCTCAAAGTTCTGAGATAGAAACGACTTGACCTCCTCAATGACTTTGAGGTTGGTTCCAAATATCAGTATGTCATCAACATACAAGCCCAGTACAAATCCTTCGCCCCCACCATGGTGATAGTATACACATTTGTCAGCTTCATTAACAACGAAGCCAACAGATGTCAGAGTTGTATTAAACTTGTCATGCCATTGCTTAGGTGCTTGTTTCAGGCCATATAAAGATTTCAGCAACCTACACACCTTTCTTTCCTAACCATCTATCACAAAGCCATCTGGCTGTTGCATGTAGATTTCCTCGTTTAGCTCTCCATTCAGAAAAGCCGTCTTAACATCCATCTAGTGGACGAGAAGACCATGCGAGGTCGCCAACGAGAGTAATACTCGAATGGTGGTCAGTCTGGCCACAGGTGAATAAGTATCAAAGAAATCTTCCTCTTCTTTCTGGTCATAGCCCTTGGCCACAATACTAGCCTTGTACTTTTCAATCGTACCATCGGGCCTAAGCTTTTTTTTGAACACCCACTTACATCCTAATGGTTTGCAACCATAGGGACATTCAGTGATCTCCCATGTCCCGTTAGCCATGATGGAATCCATCTCGCTACGGACCGCATCCTTCCAGTAGTCAGCTTCTGGAGAGGCATACGCTTCTGAAATAGAAGTGGGAGTATCATCCACGAGGTACACAAAGAAATCATCACCAAAGGTCTTTGCAGTCCTTTGTCTCTTGCCCCTACCAAGGGTTTCCTCGTCATCCTCCTCAGGATTTTCATCATGTGTTTGTTCATAATATTCCATAGTAATGGCAGGCTCAGGAGTCTCCTCAGATTCCTGTCTAGAAGTGCTTTGCATATCTCTCATAAGAAAAATATTCTCAAAGAATGTAGCATCCTTAGACTCCATAATTGTACCGACCTTCTGGTCAGGTACCTCAGATTTCACTACTAGAAATCTATAGCCAACGCTTTTCTTAGCGTATCCCAAATTAACGCAGTCCACAGTCTTTGGTCCAAGCTTACGCTTTTTGGGGATAGGCACATTGACTTTCGCCAAACAGTCCCAAGTACGCAAGTACGAGAGTGTTGTCCTTCTCTTCGCCCATTTCTCATAGGGAGTGATCTCATTATCCTTTGTGGGAACTTTATTCAGGACATGACATGCCGTCAATATAGCCTCCCCCATCATGCCTTGGATAAACCCGATATATCTAACATGGCGTTAACCAAATCAGTTAGAGTACGGTTTTTCCGCTCGGCAACCCCGTTTGACTGGGGTGAATAGGGAGGCGTCCTCTCATGAATAATGCCGTGTTCCGCACAAAAAGAATCAAACTCACTCGAGAAGTACTCTCCACCATGATCTGATCGGACTCGTTTAATTTTCTTTTCAAGTCGATTCTCAACTTCTGCCTTATATATTTTAAAGTAGTGTAGAGCCTCATCTTTAGTATTTAACAGATACATATAGCAATATCTAGTGGAATCATCTATCAATGTCATGAAGTATTTATTTTCACCTTTAGTCAACACACCATTCATCTCACAAAGATCAGAATGTATGAGTTCTAATGATGCCAAGTGTCTCTCCTCCGCAGCCTTGTGAGGCTTGCGAGGTTGTTTAGCTTGCACACATGAAAGGCACTTAGAACCTTTGGCTAAAGTGAAACTCGGGATTAAATTCAACTTAGCTAGCCGCGTCATGACACCGAAACTAATGTGACAAAGACGTGAATGCCAAACCTCAGATTCATTAACACTCGAATGAATATGGTTCACGACTTTATTACAAAAATCTACGAGGGAAAGGCGGAACATCCCTCCGCTCTCATAACCTTTTCCAACAAATAGTCCATATTTAGTAACAACTAATTTATTAGACTCGAAGACCAACTTAAACCCTTCTCTACATAGAAGGGAGCCACTAACGAGATTCTTCTTGATGGCGGGGACATGTTGCATGTTCTTCAGCTGCGCGATCCTTCCCGAAGTAAACTTCAGATCGACCGTGCCAACACCATGAACAGAAGCACTCGCGCCATTCCCCATCAATACGGACCCGTGGCCTATGACCTGGTAAGAAGTAAACAATGAAATGTCAGCACACACATCAACACCTGCACCTGTGTCCACCCACCAATCGGTGGGCTGAAACACTGAAAAAACAGTAAATAAATTACTGTACCCAGATGCACAATTCTCATTGTTTCCCATAATCATGTTGACAGACTTGGAGTCCTGTCCCGACTTCTTAAACTTGTTTGGGCACTTGTTGGCCCAATGTTCAACCGAACCACAAGTAAAGCAGCCCTCATCCTTCTTGTTCTTCTTGAAGGTCTTCTTACCGTTTTTCTTAAAGTCGGTATTGTGTTGGACACCGTTCTTTCCCTTGGGCTTGTGGGAGTTGAAGTTCTTCTGGTTCACCATGTTGGCGACAGAAGTCCCTTCGGCCCCTTTTCCGTGCGAGTCCTTTGTCATTGAATTCTGCTCAACACTCAGATGGCCAATGACATCCTCCACTGAGAATTCACGCCTCTAATGTTTCAGAGTGGTGGCAAAGTTCCTCCAGGAATTAGGGAGCTTAGCGATTATGCAGCCCGCGACAAACTTGCCCGGTAAATCGCACTTAAGAAGCTCAAGCTCCTAAATGATGCATATTATCTCATGAGCCTGCTCCAGTACAGGACGGTTTTCAATCATCTTGTAATCGTGGAACTGCTCTATAATGTACATTTCGCTCCCAGCATCGGTGGCCCCGAATTTAGATTCGAGCGCCTCCCACAAGTCCTTGGCAACATGCACATGTAAATATGCGTCGACCAATTTATCTCCGATCACACTAAGAACTGCTCCGAGAAATACGACGGTGGCCTCCCTGAACGCCTTCTCCTGTTCAGGAGCAATCGTTCCCATTGAGACACCGGTGACCCAGAACACATTCATAGCCATGAGCCATAAAGTGGTCTTAGTCTGCCAATGCTTAAAGTATGTACCGGTAAATTTATCCGATTTCAGTGCAGCGGCAAAGCCACTTGCCGAAAAATTCCTACACATTATAGGTTTTTGGATTGTTGAATAAGTAGGCAATTTTTTTATTAATTTAATCCATGAATAAATCACTAGCATGGCATTGACAGAATTAACAACATGTTGATATTGAATCACGCAAGCACATGCTACGCTAATGGCAAATACATCTACGTATAACGCTAGCATAGCTATAACAGAAAACATTAGGAGCGGGATAAACGAGTTATACCCTCCAGTAGACCATGCAGAGGCCGCGGCGGCGGTGGCCGCAGCGGCGTCCTCGGCTGCCTTCTTGTCGGCCTCGAGCTTCTCGGCGGCGAGACGGTCGGCTTCGGTCTGAGACATTGCGTTGACGAAGACGACTGGGATGTAGAGGAAGTAGCGGATCGGAGGCGAGCAGTCGCGTAGTCGCTTCCCAAAAACCTATTCGCCCCTCTCCCGTACAGGATCCGGAGAGGCGGGGTTTCGGAGACCTGGTCTCCCGTCGACCGTGTATGCGGCGGACGGGATGGAGTCACTGATGGCAGCAGCAGCAAAGGAACGACGGTGGGTGTAGCGCGTGGAGCAGATGTGATCTGTTCGTGGCGGCTAGGGTTAGGAGACACCTCACACTTACGTCTCAGATCATGGCCCAGCTGTCAGAAAACTCTCCGTTACTGACTGGCAAAAATAAGCGCATAGGTGTGAGCTCGGCTTGGCTCATTCCCGCAACCCGCAGCGCATCGTGACGAGGCGTGGCGTGGCGTGGTGAGGCGGGCGCCGGAGGAGGAGTGCGCGAGGGCCTTTTCTATTCTCAAGCTCCAATAGCATGTGGAAGAGAAACCCTTATAAGGAGGTCCAACTCCTCTCCAACTTCCGGGGTGGGACTAAACTTCCCACTACACCTAGTGCCAATTAAACCCACATAGGCCCTTAGAGATTTTCAGAAATTGTTAGATGGGCCCTAGGCCCACCCTAAGATTTCAACAACTCCCACATCTATGGTGGCGACTGGTAGTTCTTCAGTTGTGGTTGCGACGACAGATTGGATGGGAGCTGCAGGTGCCAGCACCTTGGCCGCCCCCAGGGTGATGGTTTTCACTCTCGTGCTAGAGTTTTCTACACTCTCTCCGATCGCTCCCTCAACTGCGGCGCCCTGGACCTCCAGTGCAGCGGTGGTGACGACGGTCACATCAATGATGGGGTTGTCAAATTCAGTTGCTGGCACATCCGCCTTGGCCGGATCGTCGTTCCTTACTGGGTTTGGACTAGCACGACCTGCTCCACCTCGGGTGTGGCACCCCAGGCAAATCCGGTAAGTAAATCTCTTATTTGCATATTCAAATTGTGGGGCGGATAGGGTTTTGTTGGGGCAGTTACTTTGATCCGAATGATTCAATTCAATTAGAATAGACTCGCGTCGAATCTATTTGAACCATGCTATGCGCTTATAATTTGTTCTTCCTATGTGCTTATAATGTGTCCGTCTTGATGCTATGTGCATGATTCCTAGGAATATGTCCATGTTATGTATGATTACTGTTTTTTTAACAATGCTAGAAATGTGATGCTATGTATGATTACTGTTTTTTTTAACAATGCTAGAAATGTATTGATGCCTATGTATGATTACTAGATGCTAGCCTAGTTCTTGATATATGCCATCTGTAGAACATACACGATCACAGTAGCAATGATATGCTTGCTATATTTGTCTGATTACTAGGAATGATATGCTTGCTAAATGTGTTTGCTATGTTTGCATGCCCACTCATCAGTTGGGGCCATTGCCTTGATCAATGCATTGATCATATAAATGTGCATACCCAGTGATCAGTGCTATGATCGGTAGGCATTGATCAAAGCAATGTGCATGCCCACTGATCATAACAACATGCATTGCTCAGGTCAGTGCAATGATGTTACTCACCATTGTCTTCTGAACTGAAAAGGTGATGAAGACTGAGTGAGATTGAGTCGGACACGAGCTCCCAGCCGTGGAAGACAGAGAGGATGCTGAGGACTTCATCCCCGAGAACCGGTGACTAGCAAGGCTAGACTTGTTGGGAAGGAGGGAGGAGGCAGTGAAGCCACTGCCCAAGATTGCCCGCCCGCCAAGGATTCTGCATGCAGATCTGGAATACTGAAGATATCACCATGCTCGTCATCCCCAAGGCTTTCCAGGTCGTGATGTGGAAGTGGATATACATCGGCCTCACATGCGTTGTCAAGCTCTTCGCCAACAAGTGGTACGAGTACTTTGTGCAGGTCCAAGACTTCAATGAGGAGCTCGATCTGGGGCAGGGTGGGCAGTAATTCTCCCAGAAGCACAAGATCAAGCCCGACGACATCATCATCGGCAAGCTCGAAAACCTCGGCCTGAAGGTTCATATATACGACATCAAGAACTCTAGGGTCTACCACTGCAGATGACATACGCGCGTCTATCAAGGGTCCTCTAACCTGGCCCAGGCAATCTAAAGTTCTGTGAAGTCCGTCTGTTGTAAGCAGTAGTAGTCTGATCGGTGAGTTTGCCGAAACTGCCATATTTTGCTCAGGGAGGAACACCATGCTGATGTGGTGCAGAGGCATGGGATGCCCCCGTTGTCCTAAAAACTCATGTATCTTAAACCATTGATGTTTTCTAAGGTATGATATAGGCATTGTTGTTGTGTTAATTATGTGCATGTTGCATGTTTATGTGTTGTGCGTCAAGTTGTGAAGTGTGGTGCATAGTAGTGGTGAGGGCATCTCCAACGGCAACCCGCAAAAATCCTCCCGCATCCGTCCGCAGACACGGATACGGGAGGACGTCATCCAACCGTAGCCGCATACATCCGGCCTTCCTCAACGTTTTTCAAGTCCGCATGATCAAATAGCCGCACGCAAATGGTACAAACGTCCACATAGCCGCATGCAGCACTAGTTCAAATTTAAATAAGTTCAAATATTACATCCCAACATTGTTGTCCCCTTTCATCGCCCACTGATGCTCAATCGGATCTTCCTTCAGCTTCTCGTGAGTTGGTTGATGCCGAATTTGTTGATGCATTTGAATAAGCTCTTCAAATATGGCCATTCTGGTCCGGAAGTTGGATAGGATCACACATGTTCTCAAATTCCAAAGTTGCTGCAGCATCGTCACCCTCATCATCAACGATCATGTTGTGCATGATCACACATCACCTCCCACAAGGTCTCTGGATCTCATTGTTTTGTAGGTCCACGAACAACTGCAAAACGGACCTGAAGAAATCCAAATGCCCTCTTGTCATCCTTTCTAGTTGTTTCTTGTCTTTGGGCAAAGTGAGCCTTTTTCTGGCCAACTGGGTTTGATATGGTACTGACAAAGGTAGCCCGTGGAGGATAGATACCGTCAACCAGATAGTAGTCCATGTTGTACTCATGTCCATTGACAGTATAGTGGCAAGAAGGAGCCTTTCCTTCAGTCAGCCTCGCAAATAACGGCGATCGTTGCGGCACATTGATGTCATTGTGAGACCCGGACATGCCAAAGAAAGCGTGCCAAATCCAAAGTTCCTGTGATGCAACTGCTTCAAGAATGATGGTGGGCTTCTTAACATGACCCTGATATTTCCCTTGTAAAGCCTTCGGGAAGTACTTCCATTTCCAATGCATGCAGTTAAGAGATCCAAGCAAACCTGTCCACCCTCTTGCTTCTGAGATTGCCAAGAGCCTCTCGGTGTCTGCCACAGTTGGTTCTCTCAGGTACTGAGGTCCGAACACCTCGGTCACAGCAGTTGCAAACCAGACCATGGCATCTCCGCATGTGCTCTCAGACATCCATAGGTACTCGTCCCATGAATCAGTGACCGTGCCATATGCAAGCATCCAGAGTGCGACCGTGCACTTCTGGTAACCAGGGAAGCCAATCGTTCCCACGCGTCCTTCTTCAGGATGAAGTAGTCATTGTAAGACCGGACGCCATGGTACAAACGATCGAAGACAGTCTTGCGCATCCGAAAACGCCGGCGAAAATGGTGAGCAAATAGTGCATCGGGGGCAAAGTAGTCGACCATCAGTGTCAAATGCTCGCGCGCCCTGCTGCGGTTGAGCACTCGATGACCGTTGATCGAGTCCTTGAAATTGAGAACATGCTCCTCCGCACGTTCCTTGTCTTCAAGGATCGCCTGCATCATCGCCGTCTCATCGAAGTACTCATCCTCGCCCGACGAGCCATCGGACGACTCAACATACTACTCGTATATGTACTCCAAATCGGAATCCATTGCTAGAAAGAAGAAGGGAGAACTGTTTTCAGTTTCGGCGATTCATCAAACAGTTGTCGGGCATGGTGGAGGATGGTACTTGGTGGGGCGGTCGGAGGACAGGGGTTGAACGGAGACGGAGGAGAAGCGGCGGGGAGCCCTGCTGGAGCGCCGAAGGTGATGGAGACGCAGAGTTCCGGTAGGGGTGTGGCGTGGTGGCCAGGGTGATGGAGCGACAGCGAAGACAAGAGAGAAAGAACGAAGAAGAGAAAATGAGGAGGATGGAGTCACGGGGTCCGGGAAGGGTTTTGTGTGGGCCGGGGGTGTCGAATTCGTACGTTTCGCGTGTCCGGACTCCCGCAAACCTCCCCCACTTTTGTCTCCAGTTTGCGGGAGAAATCACGTTCGGACCGTCCCGCGGACCGATATAGGTCTGCGTTGGATGGCTCCTGCGCACAGTGCGGTCCGAACGGATGCGGACGATTTGCGGGTCCACCTTAGAGATGCCCTAAGTTCACCAGATTTAAAAGTGGTGAGCAGAATAACACATTGCACACAAACAAACTGTTGTGATTTTCATAATCACACCTGAAACACAAATGCAGACGATCAAACATCAGGTATAGATCTACTCATCGATGTGATACAGGCAACCAAACTATGTGCAGAACATAGGCTGTGTTTGTTTGAGCTTCAGCTTCGACAGATTCAGCTATGAACTTATTGTGCTGGCAAAACTGCTGTGCTGAGAAAATAGCTGCAGTGAAGATTAGCTGTTTGGCAACGTAGTTATGGAAACGACTGTGGGCTGGTAAAAACGCTATGTTTCAGGAGGAGGGGCGAAGGGAGAGATAGGTCGTGCCTGCGGCGACATTTATGACATAATTACGACCAAACGCCAAAAGTAGAGGGGTTAGGGAAACAGTTTTGGCTGTGAAGTACCCCGAGACGTGCTTTGGGCTGTTACACTGAAAATAGCTCGAAACAGTTTTGGGTTGTGGTTCCACAACTGTTCTAAAATAGCTGTTTTTTTCAGTTTCAGCTTTTTCCAGTCCAAAAACTGCTCCCAAAGCTGAAACAAACAGGGCCATAGTCTTCTATCCACTCAGCCTGTCCCAATTGAGCCGTAGATGCAATTGGCCCAGAAACGGTGGAGGCTCCAAACAGACCCTTTGATGTGTGGTGTGGTGCATGTGTTTATTTATTTTTCTTTTTCTTTTTTCCTTGCTACTTGGAATTTTGTGGTTAGTTTCCTGAATACATTTTCTTTTCTGTGGAACTAAAGGCAGGTCAAGAAACCCAACCGGAGCTTGGCCAAACTACCTAGTCTATCCCACGACCAAATGTTTGGAGCATTGATCCTGTGTGATCAGTCGCCAAGCACACTGTAGTATACCACATAAACAACAGATTAGGGAACGTCTGCGAGATAATGACTACTGGTCTTAGCTTAGAAAGCCTAGCTAGAATGCGTTGATGCAGTGATGCAGATCATGTGTATAATCGGCATATTTTAAGCAGCTCTCTTTAGGCACAAGATTCGCACCCATGCGTGCCGACGTACTACTACGTCCGATCCGTTAGTTAACCCCATTTGTTTATAATAATATAATCCAGTAGCATTATGATTATGCCGACGGCCGGTCAGTGTCCAAGGGATGCGAAGCCTATGTCATGCATCGTCGGCTGATCGGGCTTGCAGAGGTTTGCCTCCTGCTTTTAGTCATCATCATGCCCGGTCGAAAGGTAGGCCGTCGAAAAGATACACCGTCATATCATATCCGTTAAATTAACAACTAAACAAAGGTGTGTGGTTCATTTCGGTAACCATGTCGTCCGGAGGTTCTGTAGTTCATCGAGTGCACGCGCTGTTCGTTTCCACGCCACACCGGTCCAGGAAGTAATATACATATGTCGTGTGGCCTTCCTTCTGATCACACACCTTTTCATAGTCTATCTGGCCAAACTAAAGGGAACCCCGGCCGTCATGCATGATTTAGCGGCTTAGTGCATGAGATCCTGGACCACACACGTTACCCGTGGTGCAGGAGCTTCCGTTCTTCGATCAATCTCACAATCTTCTTTATTTGGTTATTAAGTCACTTTAGTGTTTGGATAGCTTAAGTTGCAAACGGATACTGTATTATAGTAATGCATTACTATTTATTTTTTTATTTTTGCGGGAAGTATGGTAATGCATTCTTATTTATTTATTTTGCGGCAACTATTGTAATGCATTCAACAACTAATGTAACGGGTAAGGTGACGATTATTGCACAAGTCGAAGATCTACGCCAAGCTGTTAGCTATGAGAGTTCGTACGCACATGAAGGAATTGATTGCAATCAATCAGTCGGCGTTCATCAAGGGTAGAAACCTTCACGACAATTTCCTCTGGTGCGGCAAGTGGCGAGGAAGATCGCAGCTAGGAAAAGCAAGGGTGTATTCCTAAAATTGGACATTTAGAGGGCTTTTGATTCACTCTCGTGACCATTATTGAAGGAAATATGCTCTAGAGGCAATAATAAAATTGTTATTTTATATTTTCTTATTCATGATAAGGGCATGTATAATGGGAGGCGCTAGGAGTGAGCGCCAGGATTAGTATCCTACTCAATCAGCAGTTAGACGAACAAATCCTGGCGTCTAAGCCGGCATCGATGCCAAAGCTGGAGGCGAGCGCTAGTTTTTTTCTTCCTTCCTCCGCATGAGTTGAAACGTTTTGGGCAGGTGATCGCTAAGCATCCGCTGTTAGCGCCTGCCGTTGGAAGGGAGGTGCTAGATTCCTGGGCTATTTTTTCCCCATCATAAGCGCCGCTGCTAGCGTCTCCCATTGGAGATGTCCTAAAGGTTTATTATTCATGCTAGAATTGTATTGATTGGAAACTTAAATACATGTGTGGATATATAAACAAATACCGTGTCCCTAGTAAGCCTCTACTAGACTAGCTCGTTAATCAAATATGGTTAAGGTTTCCTAACCATAGACATGTGTTGTCACTTGATAACGGGATCACATCATTAGAGTATCTCCAGCAGTTCGGCCCCCCAGGGGCTTGAAAAAGCGCCGCCTTGAGGCGCGCCGGCGAAAATATGGGCGTGGGGGCGGTCGGTTTCCCAACCGCCTGTTGGGGAACGTAGTATTTCAAAAAATTTACCTACGATCACGCAAGATCTATTTAGGAGATGCATAGCAACGAGAGGGGAGAGTGTGTCTACGTACCCTCGTAGACCGAAAGCGGAAGCGTTTAGTAACGCGGTTGATGTAGTCGAACGTCTTCACGATCCGACCGATCCAAGTACCGAACGTACGGCACCTCCGTGTTCAGCACACGTTCAGCTCGATGACGTCCCACGAACTCTTGATCCAGTTGAGGTCGAGGGAGAGTTCCGTCAGCACGACGGCGTGACAACGGTGATGATGAAGTTACCGGCGCAGGGCTTCGCCTAAGCCCTACAACGATATGACCGAGGTGTGTATCTGTGAAGGGGGGCACCGCACACGGCTAAAAGATCAACTTCTGTGTCTATGAGGTGCCCCCCTCCCCCGTATATAAAGGAGGGAGGGAGGAGGCCGGCCAACCCTAGGGGGCGCGCCCAAGGAGGGGAGTCCTACTAGGACTCCAAGTCCTAGTAGGATTCCACCAAGAGGGAAGGGGGAAGAAGCAAGGAGAGGGAGAGGGAGAGGGAAAGAGGGGCTGCGCCCCCCCTCCCCTAGTCCTATTCGGACTCCCCTTGGGGGGGGGGGGGCGCCACCTCCTGGCTGCTGCCCTCTCTCTCTCCCCTAAGGCCCACTAAGGCCCATTACTTCCCCGGGGGGGTTCCGGTAACCCTTCCGGCACTCCGGTTTTACCCGAAACTCTTCGGAACACTTTCGGTGTCCGAATAACATGGTCCAATATATCATTCTTTATGTCTCGACCATTTCGAGACTCCTCGTCATGTCCGTGATCTCATCCGGGGCTCCGAACAACTTTCGGTACATCAAATCACATAACTCATAATACAAATCGTTATCGAACGTTAAGCGTGCGGACCCTACGGGTTCGAGAACTATGTAGACATGACCGAGACACATCTCCGGTCAATAACCAATAGCGGAACCTGGATGCTCATATTGGCTCCTACATATTCTACGAAGATCTTTATCGGTCAAACCGCATAACAATATACGTTATTCCCTTTGTCATCGGTATGTTACTTGTCCGAGATTCGATCGTCGGTATCATCATACCTAGTTCAATCTCGTTACCGGCAAGTCTCTTTACTCGTTCCGTAGTGCATCATCTAGTAACTAACTCATTAGTCACATTGCTTGCAAGGCTTCATATGATGTCCATTACCGAGAGGGCCCAGAGATACCTCTCCGATACTCGGAGTGACAAATCCTAATCTCGATCTATGCCAACTCAACAAACACCTTCGGAGACACCTGTAGAGCATCTTTATAATCGCCCAGTTAGGTTGTGACGTTTGATAGCACACAAAGTGTTCCTCCGGTATTCGGGAGTTGCATAATCTCATAGTCAGAGGAATATGTATAAGTCATGAAGAAAGCAATAGCAATAAACTTAACGATCATTATGCTATGCTAACGGATGGGTCTTGTCCATCACATCATTCTTCTAATGATGTGATCCTGTTTATCAAATGGCATCATATGTCTATGGTCAGGAAACATAACCATCTTTGATAAACAATCTAGTCAAGTAGAGGCATACTAGGGACACTCTGTTTGTCTATGTATTCACACATGTATCAAGTTTCCGGTTAATACAATTCTAGCATGAATAATAAACATTTATCATGATATAAGAAAATATAAATAACAACTTTATTATTGCCTCTAGGGCATATTTCCTTCACCGCCGACCCAAGCCGAACCCAGACGCCGTTTTTTGAATTAAAAAGTCGGCCAAACACGACACAGATCGGGCAATACAAGCGATTTTTCATTAATGTTTGTACATTAAAGTCTTAAAAACATAATAAAAAAACTAAAACATGCGCCGCCGCCCCCCGCCCGCCCTACAGGCCGAAGAACGCGCCGAAGGCGCTGTAGTCATCGCCGTCGCCGCCGCCGTCGGCCTCCTCCTTCTTCACGCCGCCGCCGTCCTTGCTGCTCCCCTGCCCTGCGTCCCCTTGGCGGACGGGCTTCCGGGGCGGCGGTGGCGCGTCCTCATCACTGTCCTCGAGGACGATGACGCCGCCCTCGTCGCGACCGCGACGCCGGGCGGCGATCTCCTCGAGGGCGCGGCGCTAGCGCTCTATCTTCAACTTTGCGTAGTCCTCGCGCGCCCACTTCAGGGCGGCCTCGTCGTCGACGGCCAGGTCGTCGTACTCGATCTTGACGGCGACGAGGCCCGGCTCCGTCTTGGGCTTGACGACGCGAGAGGAGGAGGAACCGCCGCCGCCCTCGTTGATGATGATGTCGTGGGTGCGTCGCCCGAGCGGCGTCCCCACGGGCTCGGCATTCACGCTAGTGAGCGCCGGTGAGCCGGAGGCGAGGGAGGAGGAGAAGGAACCCGCCATATGCCGCGGCAGCCAAATGCCGCCACTCCGGCGGGGGGCCGGCGCCGTGGCCGCCGGGTACTGGAGCGGCGGCTCATTGCCGCCCTCGAGGTGCGACAAAACGTAATGGAGCGTCCGCCCGGGGACGCCCCACCACAGGTGACGGCCGTCGACGTTGTGGCGCCCCCTCACCGGCGCGTTGTTGGTGGAGGCGAGCTGCTGCTCGTGGCGGCATTGGAAGTACGCCGCCCCGCTCGCGTGGTTGTCGACGGCGTACTCCGGGCGGCCACGCACCTCCTCCGGCAGGGAGGCCCGGACGCGCTCGATCTCATTGTGGAAGTGGCCGGGGTGCTCGGGGTCGGGCCGCGGGGGAACTGGGACGCCTCCGGCGCTGAGCCGCCACCTCCCCGGCGCGCGCATGTCTGGCGGCGCCGGGTAGTTGGCCTCGTGGAGGAGGTGCGCCTCCCACTCGTGCAGACTGCGGCGGCCGAAGCCGTTGGCCGCCGCAGCGTCGCCGGGGAACCGTTCACCCATCGGAGGTTGGTGGCGGGGGAAGAGAGAGATGAGAAGGGCGCCGGCGACGAGAGAGGGCGACGGAGTGTGCGTCCACCGGTGATGAGGGTGGCTTTTTATAGCCGTTGGGGGGCGGCAGGCGTGTGTGTACGCATGGCGGGAGGGGAATCAGCGGAAGGCTGACCGGCGGCATTACTGCGCCGCCCATGAGGCATCATTGGAAGGCTGACCGGCGCGGCAGCCTTGGCATTGATTCCCCGCGGGAAAAACGAGGCGACGAGGGGGGACGACGATACGCCGTGTGTCGCTGACTCGGCTGTCCCATCGGGCTTTCACGCCAAAAACGCTTCCCCCGGCGCCCCCAGCACGCCGGGTTCGGCCTGGGTCCGCCGGCGCCAATTTCGGGCCGAACCGGCGAAAAATGGGCTTCTGGGGCGCGGCTGGGCCTTTTTGTAGTGCCGGCGCTAAAAAGGGCCTTGGGGGGCCTGTTGGGGGCATGGCTGGAGATGCTCTTAGGAGAATGATGTGATGGACAAGACCCATCCATTAGCTTAGCATATGATCGTTCAGTTTATTGCTATTGCTTTCTTAATGTCAAATACATGTTCCTTAGACTATGAGATCATGCAACTCCCGGATACCGGAGGAATACCTTGTGTGCTATCAAACGTCACAACGTAACTAGGTGATCATAAAGATGCTCTACAGGTATCTCCGAAGGTGTCTGTTGAGTTGGCATGGATCGAGATTAGGATTTGCCACTCCATGTATCGGAGAGGTATCTCTGGGCCCTCTCGGTAATACACATCACAAGAAGCTTGCAAGAAAAATGACTAAGGAGTTAGTTACGAGATGATGTATTACGGAACGAGTAAAGAGACTTGCCGGTAACGAGATTGAACTAGGTATGAAGATACCGACGATCGAATCTCGGGCAAGTAACATACCAACAGACAAAGGGATTACGTATGTTCTCATAAGGTTCGACCGATAAAGATCTTCGTAGAATATGTAGGAACCAATATGGGCATCCAGGTTCCGCTATTGGTTATTGACCGGAGAGGTGTCTCGGTCATATCTACATAGTTCTCGATCCCGTAGGGTCCGCACGCTTAACGTTCGTTGATGATATAGTGTTATATGAGTTATGTGATTTGGTGACCGAATGTTGTTCGGAGTCCCGGATGAGATCACGGACATGACGAGAAGCTCCGGAAGGGTCCGGAGGTAAATATTGATATATAGGACGATGATGTTTGGACACCGGAAGAGTTTCGGGAGGTACCGGGTAGTCATCGGATCACCAGAAGGGGTTCCGGGAAGCCCCGGGAGGCTATATGGGCTTAATGGGCCAAAGGGGGGAGCACACCAGCCCACAAGGGATGGGTGCGTCCCTCTCCCTGGCCGCTGGCTCTAGGGGAAGGAAAGGGGGAGGGTTGGCCCCTCCTGCCTTTGCCTCCTCATGAGAGAAAGGAAAGGGGGGGGGGGGCGCCACCTCCCCCTGCCTTCCTCCCGCGCACAAATAAGGAAGGGGGGGGGGGCGCAGCTAGGGCAGGAGTCCAAGGAGGATTCGGCCTCTTTGGGGGCGCCTCCTGGCTGCCTCCCCTCTCCCCCCACCTATATATATGAGGGAGGGGGCGCCACATAAGAACACGACAATCTCTTAGCCGTGTGCGACGCCCCTCTCCATAGTTTCGTCCCTCGGTCATATTTTCGGAGTGCTTAGGCGAAGCCCTGCGGAGATAGCATCACCACCACCGCCACCACGCCGTTGTGCTGCCGGAACTCGTCTACTACTTCGCCCGTCTTGCTGGATCAAGAAAGCGAGGACGTCACCGAGCTAAACGTGTGCTGAACGCGGAGGTGCCGTACGTTCGGTACTTGATCGGTTGGATCGCAAAGAAGTTTGACTACATCAACCGCGTTAATAAACGCTTCCGCTTACGGTCTACGAGGGTACGTAGACACACTCTCCCCTCTCGTTGCTATGCATCTCCATGGATAGATCTTGCGTGTGCGTAGAATTTTTTTTGTTTTCCATGCAACGTTTCCAACAATTATTTCAAGTGCTAAGGGCTAAAGGATTTTGCGACAAATGGATCAAGTGGGTGCCGATACTGCTCCAATCTACATCTACAAAAAATCTAATAAATGGTGTACCGGGCAGAAGCATTGGGCACATTTGTGGTCTTGAACAGGGCAGCCCCATCTCGCTGTTGCTTTCCGTCATTGCCATGGACGCCCTCACGGCGATCTTCGGGGAAGCACTGGAGGAGGGAGTGACCTCCACTTACAGAGGAATCACAGCTTGTCAAAGAATACGCCTGTGATGTTGCTTTGTTCCTGCACCCTACGAACAATGATCTAAGCTTCATCCGACAGACCTTGGATACGTTTGGTGAGGCATCTGGCCTCTGGGTAAACTACATGAAGTTTACAGCCACCCTCATACACGGAGACCGGGATGACAAGGATAGAGTGCTTGCACTCTTGCAATGCAATTTAGCAGAATTCCCCTGTAGATACTTGGGCCTCCAACTCGCTATCAAGCAGCTCATGAAACCAGATTGGAAGCCGCTCCTCGTTATGGTGAGGAAGTTCATACCAGCGTGGCTTAGAAGGTTCCTGCAACATTTGGGAAGATTGATTCTCTTCAAGCCCGTCATCGCGGCAAGACATGTGCATCAACTTCTGGTTTTGCAGCCGCCTGTCTGGGTACTTGAAGACATCAACAGTTGGGTGAGATCATTTTTTCCGCAGGCACAGACAGGGTCGATGGTGGGCAATGTTTGGTAGCATGGAATACTATATGTCGTCCAATCAGATATGGTGGTCTTAGGGTGAAAATTTTGAACACTCGGGCGTTGGCACTGCGAGTCCGATGGGAATGGTTACGGCGCACCGAGCCAGAGAGGCCATGGCAAGGCCTGGCCATCATGGTAGATACTAAAAGTAGAGCGATATTTGACTGCTTGGTGCACATCACGGTTGGGCAGGAGACAGAGTGTTGTTTTGGAGGGATCGATGGATTCATGGCTTCTCGATGCAAGAGGTGGCGCCGCTTATCTTCGAACTTGTGGACACTCGCTTAGTCAACAGCAGAACCGTGCAGGCCTTAGAGGGCGAGCGATGGGCTGCTGACATCTCGACCACCGCCTCGCTCATGGCATTGTTACAACTGATGCACTTGAGACAAGCCATCGCCTCTGTGCAGCAGGATTCCGAGGTGGCGCACGCATTCTCCTGGCCTTGCACGCCGGCAGGAAGATACTCGGCGAAAGCTACCTATGATCATATCTGTCAAGACCTGCCGACATGCCCATACGCTATTGGTATTTGGAGAAGTTGGGCTCCCCTCAAGTGAAAGATCTTCTCTAGGCTTGTCGCACAATATCGTTTATGAACTGCGGATCATCCCGCCCGACACGGGTTGCAAGAGGTTACATCAGCTTGCTACACTTGTCTTCAGAAGGAAGATGCTGGAATTTAGTCTACTTTGGGCCAACCCAATAACAATTTCAGAAATTCCTAATAAATCCTAGAGGCCCACTCAGCCCATTCATGCATGACAAGAGGTGGAACCAAAGTTTAGTCCCACATTGCTAGTTTGGTGGGAGTTGGACCTCCTTATAAGGGAGGGTGTTTCCCCACATGTATGAGCATGAGAACAAGAGGGACATTCACGCGCGCTCCTCCTCCGCCGCCCGCCTCGTCACGACGCGCCGCGGGTTGCGGGAATGAGCCGAGCCGATGTCTAAATTTTTGCCACGCACGATTGGTATACGAAAGGTCAGTCGGAAGCTGGAAAGTTTTTGTTGTAGTGGATATTGAATACGAACGATGCACCCTTCGGCTGCTGCCTGTTCGTTTCGTCTCCCTCTCTCCCTTCAGCTCCCGACGCAGCCTATTCGCCTCCGTCTCCTATGTCTATAAAAGAGAGGTCGCTCCTCTCC
Source organism: Thinopyrum elongatum (assembly GCA_011799875.1). NCBI lineage: Eukaryota > Viridiplantae > Streptophyta > Magnoliopsida > Poales > Poaceae > Thinopyrum > Thinopyrum elongatum. The sequence continues at coordinate 463,051,008 of CM022301.1, read as the reverse complement.
AGAGAGACACACCAGAAGACCATCTTCCTCTCGCCACCAAGTTCCTGAGCACTGCGCTGCTGCTACGATCTTCCCCATCCGGCTTGCGGCGTGCACCGCAGGTCGGGATAGTAGGCCTCCAAAACCACACCTCTTTGAGTCCTGTACGGGAGAAGGGTGATAAGGTTTTTGGGGAGCGCTCCGCGCGACTACTGACTTCTTCATCACGGACGCCCCGGACTCCGACGACTACTTCCCCGACGACGACTTCTTCCCCGACGTGGACAACCTCCTCGACGACATGGCTGGCGAGGACACCGACCCCAAGATCGGTGCTTCTGCTCCTGTTCCGTACGTTCTCATGCTCTTTCTGTTTGAGTTTCTGCCACAACTTCTTGCTCTACAGTCTGCTCTAGATATGTTCGGTTATAGTTCATATATGCAGATACTATTTACCTTCTCTTTGTCGGATTGCATGACTTATTTTATCTCTGCTACAATAGTCATGCTTTATCTACTATTTCCGTTAATAAAATCATATGGTAAATTGCTCATATTTCCAACAATCCAAAAACCTTATTATAGGCAATTTACCCCGAGTGGTTTTGCTGCTTCCATGAGACCTCCTATGTTTGAGGGTATCCATTATAAGAGGTGGCGCGTGAGAGCAGTCTTATGGTTTCAAACCATGAGTTGCTATGATGCCACTCTTGGCAAACTTGAAGGAGAGTATGATGCTCAACAGGAACAAGCTTTTCAGAAAATGGATACCCTGTTTAAGGCTGCTCTTTTGAGTGTTCATGGTGAGAACATAGTTGATGCTTATGCATCAATTGTCAATGGAAAAGATATGTGGGACGCACTCGAGGCCAAGTTTGGGGTCTCGGATGCCGGCACTGAGCTGTACATCATGGAACAATTCTATGACTACAGGATGACTGAAGAGCGCTCCGTGGTTGAGCAAGGTCACGAGATACAGTCATTTGCTAGAGAACTTGAGCACTTCAATTGTATGCTACCGGACAAGTTTGTTGCCGGAGGCATCATCACTAAGCTTCCTCCTTCATGGAGGAACTTTGCTACCTTACTGAAGCATAAGAGGCAGGAGTTTTCCATTCCGGATCTCATTGGTACTCTTGATGTGGAAGAAAAGGCGAGAGCAAAAGATACACGTGCTCGAGGTATTGAGGGAGGATCTAGTGCCAATCTGGTACAGAAGAAAAACTTCCAGCCCCACAAGTTCAAGAACAAGGGAAAGTTTGATGGTAAAGCAAAGTTTGATGGGAAGAACAAGGCTGTACAGCACACCAACTTCAAGAAGAAGAAGAATGACAAGAAAAAGGTGTTTGTCATGTGTGCGGAGATCCTGACCATTGGGCTCCTAGTTGCCCTAATCGTTATGACAAGCGTCATCTTGGGAAAGGCGGCAAGACTGCTAATGTTGTCATTGATGACACTGACATGAAGGATGTTGGGTATGGTATATTTCCCACTATTCTTTCAGTATGTCATTCTCCTGATTGGTTGATTGACACGAGTGCTAATGTGCATGTATGCCGTGATATTTCCATGTTTTCGTCTTATCAGACCGCAGGGACTTCCACCGTGCTGATGGGCAACGGTTCAAGTGGTTCTGTTCATGGTGTTGGCACGGTCGATCTGAAGTTTACTTCGGGGAAGATCGTGCGGCTGAAGAACGTGCATTATGTCCCCTCCGTCAATAAAAATCTTGTTAGCGGATCTCTTCTGTGTAGAGATGGCTACAAGCTTGTCTTTGAGTTGAATAAATTTGTAATATCCAAGTATGGAACTTTTGTTGGTAAAGGCTATGAGTCAGGAGGCCTATTTCGTTTATCCTTATCAGACGTTTGCAATAAAGTTGTTAATCATGTTTGCAACAATAGTGAATCAAATGTGTGGCATTCACGTCTTTGTCATGTTAACTTTGGTTGCATGTTGCGACTAGCAAAGTTGAACTTAATCCCTAGTTTCACCACTGTCAAGGGATCTAAGTGTCAAGTGTGTGTGCAAGCTAAGCAACCTCGTAAGTCTCATGCGACTGCGGAAACAAGAAATCTTACACCACTAGAGCTCATACATTCAGATCTTTGTGAAATGAATGGTGTGTTGACAAAAGGTGCAAAGAAGTATTTTATGATGTTAATTGATGACTCCGCTAGATACTGCCATGTGTATCTTCTAAAATCTAAGGATGAGGCTTTGAACTATTTCAAGATCTATAAAGCTGAAGCGGAAAACCAACTTGATCGAAAGATCAAGAGGCTTAGGTCCGATCGTGGTGGAGAGTATTTCTCAAATGAATTTGACTCCTTTTGTGCGGAACATGGTATAATCCATGAGAGGACGCCTCCCTATTCACCTCAGTTAAATGGGGTAGCCGAAAGAAAGAATCGTACTCTAACTGATTTGGTTAACGCCATGTTAGACACATCGAGTCTCTCCAAGGCATGGTGGGGGAGGCGATATTGACTGCATGTTATGTCCTAAACCGAGTTCCCACAAAGAACAAAGAGATAACTCCATTCGAGGAATGGGAGAAGAAAAGGTTAAGCTCTCTTATCTACGAACCTGGGGTTGCTTGGCGAAAGTCAATGTGCCAACTCCGAAGAAGCGCAATCTGGGACGAAAAACTGTGGATTGTGTTTTCCTGGGATATGCTTTTCATAGCATTGGCTATAGATTCTTGGTTGTAAAATCTGAGGTATCTGACATGCATGTCGGTACAATCATGGAGTCGAATGATGCGACTTTGTTTGAAGATATCTTTCCCATGAAGGATATGGCGAGCTCATCAAATCAGGAGATGCCTAGTTCCTCGAATCAGGAATTAGTTACAATTACTGAACCTGCCATTTCGATGGAACACTTTGAAAATCCTGTGGAGGAGAACAATGAAGTTCCTACTAGAAGCATGAGACAGAGGACTGCAAAGTCTTTTGGTGATGATTTTCTTGTGTATCTCATAGATGACACTCCCAGTTCTATTTCAGAGGCCTATGCATCTGAAGATGCTGACTACTGGAAGGAAGCAGTCCATAGTGAGATGGATTCCATCTTGGCAAATGAAACTTGGGAGATAACTGATCGTCCTTATGGGTGCAAACCTATAGGGTGCAAATGGGTATTCAAGAAGAAGCTTAGGCCTGATGGTACTATCGAGAAGTACAAGGCACGGCTCGTGGCTAAGGGTTATACCCAAAAGGAAGGTGAAGACTTCTTTGATACTTACTCACCTGTGGCTCGACTGACCACTATTCGAGTACTACTTTCACTAGCGGCCTCACATGGTCTTCTCGTTCATCAAATGGATGTTAAGACTGCTTTCCTAAATGGAGAGTTGGATGAGGAAATTTACATGGAACAACCAGATAGGTTTGTAGTAGATGGTCAGGAAGGAAAAGTGTGCAAGTTGCTGAAGTCTTTGTATGGACTTAAGCAAGCACCCAAGCAGTGGCATGATAAGTTTGAAAGAACTTTAACAGCTGCAGGCTTTGTTGTAAACGAAGCTGATAAATGTGTGTACTATCGCCATGGTGGGGGCGAGGGAGTTATCCTTTGCTTGTATGTTGATGACATACTGATCTTCGGAACAAATCTGAATGTTATTAAGGAGGTCAAGGATTTCCTATCTCGCTGTTTTGAGATGAAGGATTTAGGAGTGGCTGATGTCATTCTGAACATCAAGTTGTTGAGAGACGATGATGGTGGGATTATATTGCTTCAATCTCACTGTGTGGAAAAGATCTTGAGTCGCTTTGGCTATAGTGACTGCAAGCCCTCTCCAACACCATATGATGCCAGCGTGCTGCTTCGAAAGAATCAGAGAATTGCTAGAGATCAATTGAAATATTCTCAGATTATTGGCTCGCTTATGTACTTAGCCAGTGCTACAAGACCTGACATCTCTTTTGCTGTTAGCAAACTGAGTCGGTTTGTCTCAAAACCAGGAGATGTGCATTGGAAAGCTCTAGAGAGAGTTTTGCGTTATTTGAAAGGCACTGCGAATTATGGAATTCACTACACTGGACACCCAAAGGTGCTTGAAGGGTATAGTGACTCAAACTGGATCTCAGATGCTGATGAGATAAAGGCCACGAGTGGATATGTATTCACTCATGGAGGTGGCGTTGTTTCTTGGAAGTCTTGCAAGCTGACCATCTTAACAAGGTCAACAATGGAAGCAGAACTCACAGCACTAGATACAGCTACAGTCGAAGCATATTGACTTCGTCGGCTCTTGAATGACTTGCCGGTTGTTGAGAAACCTGTACCGGGTATCCTTATGAACTGCAACAATCAAACTGTGATCACGAAAGTGAGCAGCTCAAAGAATAATATAAAGTCATCAAGACACGTTCAGAGAAGGTTAAAGTCTGTCAGAAAAATGAAAAACTCCGGAATTATTGCATTGGATTATATCCAAACGTCTAAAAATATGGCAGATCCTTTTACTAAGGGTCTATCACGTAATGTGATAGATAATGCATCGAAGGAGATGGGTATGAGACCCATAATATGAGTTGTTCACAGTGGTAACCTAGTCTATGTGATCGGAGATCCCGTGAATTAGATGTGGAAGACAAGCTGTTGCTCAACTGAGAGGAGAGTATCCTTACTATTAACAATACCACTCCATGAAGATGCAATACTCTCCTAATCTGCAAGGCAGGTTGATGTATATCTTAATGTGTTCTAAGTGGCTCATTTAAGCAGAGATGTTCTCCTGCAGAACATCTTTTGAAGAACACACCTATATGAGTCTGATTGTTAAACGTCACAATCTATGAGAATAGGGTGCTCTCTAGTAAACTCATGAAAGGCCTCGGAGTATGACGCATAAGCTCCACCCGCGGGGAAGACCCACGGTAGCCAAGTATCGGTCAAGGCTTTGTGTGAAGCTAAATTCGCAGAAAACTTGCAGTTCAAGGCCCAGTCCACTGTTCAAGTTGCTTACTAGTGTAGCACTGAGTTCTAGGTGGAAGTTCAACTTAACAGTCTCCACTGCAGTACCGGTATATAAAACAGTGTTTTGGAACTAAAGGCAAATTTTATGTGCCTCTAGGATCTGGTGGGGGATTGCTGGAATTTAGTCTACTTTGGGCCAGCCCAATAACAATTTCAGAAATTCCTAATAAATCCTAGAGGCCCACTCAGCCCATTCGTGCATGACAAGAGGTGGAACCAAAGTTTAGTCCCACATTGCTAGTTTGGTGGGAGTTGGACCTCCTTATAAGGGAGGGTGTTTCCCCACATGTATGAGCATGAGAACAAGAGGGACATTCACGCGCGCTCCTCCTCCGCCGCTCGCCTCGCCACGCCACGCCTCGTCATGATGCGCCACGGGTTGCGGGAATGAGCCGAGCCGATGTCTAAATTTTTGCCACGCACGATTGGTATACGAAAGGTCAGTCGGAAGCTGAAAAGTTTTTGCTGTAGTGGATATTGAATACGAACGATGCACCCTTCGGCTGCTGCCTGTTCGTTTCGTCTCTCTCTCTCCCTTCAGCTCCCGACGCAGCCTATTCGCCTCCGTCTCCTGTGTCTATAAAAGAGAGGTCGCTCCTCTCCGGAGAGACACACCAGAAGACCATCTTCCTCTCGCCACCGAGTTCCTGTGCACTGCGCTGCTGCTACGATCTTCCCCATCCCGGCTTGTGGTGTACACCGCAGGTCAGGACAGTAGGCCTCCGAAACCGCACCTCTTTGAGTCCTGTACGGGAGAAGGGTGATAAGGTTTTTGGGGAGCGCTCCGCGCGACTACTGACTTCTTCATCACGGACGCCCCGGACTCCGACGACTACTTCTCCGACGACGACTTCTTCCCGACGTGGACAACCTCCTCGACGACATGGCTGGCGAGGACACCGACCCCAAGACCGGTGCTTCTGCTCCTGTTCCAGACGTTCTCATGCTCTTTCTGTTTGAGTTTCTGCCACAACTTCTTGCTCTACAGTCTGCTCTAGATATGTTCGGTTCTAGTTCATATATGCAGATACTATTTACCTTCTCTCTGTCGGATTAGACTTGTTTTATCTTTGCTACAATAGCCATGCTTTATCTACTATTTCCGCTAATAAAATCATATGATAAATTACTCATATTTTCAACAGAAGACAACATGGATCACATCTTGGTGCAATGTGTCTACGCGCGAGGAACTTGGCATGGCTGCTTCGATGCGTTGCACCTGCCTATTCATAGCCCTACGGCGACGGACACGTTCTTGGATTGGTGGCTATAGCAGCGTCAAAGGTCCAGAAAGGAGGAAAAGCGCGGCTTCGACACTCTAGTCATATGCACCGTTTGGTCCTTATGGAAGCAGAGAAACGCTCGGGTGTTTAACATAAATGAGCAACATGTTGGCGTGCAAGCGTTCGTGGCCACAATTCTGGAAGAAATTAAGGATTGGAAGCTAGCGGTCAACGGTAGAGGAGGCTTACAACGGTTTGTGAGAGAGTAATCCTGTTGTTTCTAGTTCGGAGTGGAGTGGGTGTGTGCCTACGAGTTTGTTCGCACTGGTTAGACTTCTTGTAAAAAATTGTTGCTCTCTTCTAGAAAAATATGGCACGTGCTTTGCATGCTCTCGAAAAAAAGGTGACGATTATCTTTTGTTAAAAAAATGTTATGACGTAATGGATTTCAAAGATTACCTTCGACCACCATCGTTGTTTTATACCTTTTATGATATATAATTATGAGACTAAAAAAGTTATACTCGTATAATCTAGAATAAAATTTCCCCAACTCCCGATCCACCTTGTCGTCGGTGGTCTCGTCGGTAGCGGAAGCTATGCAGTCTGTTGGTAAATCGCGACGATTCCCGCAGCTAGGTTATACCTCTTAGCCGCGAGAATTTCTCCGAGACAATCCGCCGATCAAGAGTCAAAGTAGACGACCCCTTCGAGGAGGGTATCCACGTGTTCTGAAATAGTGGCACAGAGAGGGCGGGGGATCGTCCGATCATCACTCTTGTGGAGTGGTGGATTTGATAGTGTCTTCGTGTGAAAGGCGGTCTTCGATCAAATGTCTTTCACCAGAGTAGACAATGTCGCTTCGTGTCTTGGTCATCTAACTCCTTCGGTCGGCAACGTTCAGCCAATTTTGGTGTCGTCGGGGAGCTTATGAGGTTTTGTCTCATCAGATATATCTGGTCAGATTTGAGGTGTCGTCCAACCCTCTTCTTCGGGACAACGATCTATTTTCGAAATTGTTATCGCCAACATCTTCTTATTCCCATTGGTGACTTCCTGGCCGATGCATCAGTATTAGCCTGGCTTTGATGGTGCTTCAGAGGTGCATATGCGACATCGAACTTCACTCATGGCGCCACCAACAACTGCATGAAGTAAACAACACTCAAATTTACAAGAACATGTGTGCAATTTTTTATTTTTATAAGGATACTCTTGTAAGGATTTGTCGACATTAATATATGACATTTGGCTTGATTTTCCAAGTATCCAATTTATAAATATATGAAATGGAGCATGTGGAAATCATCCTATTAGAAAAATAAAAGTGCTTCAGTTAGTATGTTCAAAGCCTTGAATCTCCCTCGATCTTTTCCTTTTCGTGCAAAAAATATTATTGCCCAATATGCAAATCACAAAGCAAAACTCAAATGGTCTTTAAAATCAACTCATACTTTTTTTTAGAGAGGAGGCATATGCCCGGCCTTAGAATGAGGCCCTTACAGGTCAACAAGTTCCAGAGAGTACCAAAGCGAAAGGCAAAAGGCAACAGCCAAATGAACTAGCAGTACGGATACAAGGCCGACGGCCCTACACGCGACGCGGCATGGGAGCGACTAAAAACTAAAAAAAGCAAGCGAAGGGGCTGTCGAGGTAGCCGGGGCGGCGCAGGCCGGTGGAATCCCCTATGAACCGCGTCGAAGCTCAGTGCACTTTGTTCGCACCCTTGTGGCGAGCACCTCCACGTGCCTTCCGTCTTGGGACCTTGCCAACAATTTCCACAGCTGCAAGAAAGACAACAGTTTGTATAACAGGTCAGTCGGGTGCCGGATGAATGGCCCTCAATCAAAGCCTTATTCCTAGTGGTTCAAAGAGCCCAAGCGATGGCCCCAAAGCCCAGCCATGCCATTCTCCGGTCTCTCCCGGCCATGTTATTTGCGAGTCGGTAAAACTCTAAGAACCCACTCGGGTTCCAGTCACAACCCGTCACCTCTCTAATGGCACTCCAGACGAACCGTGCCATAATGCATCGAAATAGGATGTGGTTACGGTCCTCACTCTCTCCGCACCAGATGCATTTGCCATCGCCTGGCCCTCTTCGTTTCTGGACTTGGTCTCCGTTCGTTATTCTATTCCGCGCCACTTGCCGAAGAAAGATTTTAATATTGACCAGGAGGTGTGCCTTCCAAATTCCAGACAAGTCACAGGGAGGTGCAGCCCTGAAGATCTCCTTATATAAAGAGCCGGTCGAGAATTGGCCTGATGGATCAAGGTGCCATATAACCTCATCCTGCCCCGAGGGGGGTGCACCCCCTGAAGCTTGTTGCGTAAACTCTCCCATTCGATAATTTCTGGTGGCCCAAGGGATCGGCGGAACCGTGGTTCCCACCGGTCTTGGCGCCAGATGTCTGCTACCCTCGCGGCCGAGTTGTCTGTGATATCAAATAACAGAGGGAACATTGACTGTAACGTATTCGCCCCTAACCACCGATCTGTCCAAGAACACGTCGTCTTTCCACTATGGACCCGGAATTTGGTTCCAAGACGCAAAAGCGGTTGGACCATTTTGATATCCATCTCAAATTGCGAAAGCTTGACATTATGACAGAATTCAAAGCCATCCGCGGTTAAATATTTCCTCCCAAATATATCTAGCCACACCCCTCCCTGATCAGTTAGGATTTTCCACGCACACTTGGTCATGAGACACCAATTCATGATTTTGGTGTTAATAACCCCCAAGCCCCCCATCTCCTTGGGTTGACATATGTTCTCCCAACTAACCATGTGATACTTTTGTTTCTGATTTTCCTTAGCCCAAAAGAATCTAGATCTCACTCTATCCAATTTCTCATGCACCCTGTCCTGAAGCAAATAGAAGCCCATAACAAACATAGGGATGTTCGTTAGACAGTCATTTACAAGAACTAGTCTACCTCTCGACGCTAAAAGCTTGCCTTGCCATGGCTCCACCCTTGTCGCGGTCTTGTCAACTACCTGTTGAAACTGAAATTTTAAGTTAACAATTTCCCTCTCAGAATTTCTAACGAAGATGAGCGTATCATCTGCGTACTGTAGGTGAGAAATCCCTCCTGTGATAATTATCACATTAGGCGCTACTCTCGAGATATGCCCGGCCGCCTTGGCACGGTCAAGGATCCCCACAAAGGCGTCAGCAATAACATTGAATAGGAGAGGCGAAATTGGGTCTCCTTGGCGGACACCCCGTTTATTTCTAAAGGAAGGCCTGATGTGGCCGTTAACATTTATGGCCGTCTAGCCTCCCCGGACCAACTGCCGCATCCAGCTAATCCAAAGCGGGTCAAAGCCCTTTTGTCAATACCTTCTCCAGAAAATCCCACCGGACCCTATCATATGTTTTTTCGAAGTTGATCTTGAGGATAAACACCTCTTCTTTGGTGAGCCTTATCTCATATAGAACCTCGTGGAGCACCGCAACCCCATCTAAGGGCAGTATAATGGTGCTATCTTAGGAGTGCCGTGTAGAATAAATGCCGAGGTGGAGGAGAGAGAAATCATAAGAAAATGCCTGTCTTCTCTTATTTAAGAGATGACCTCTTAGGGCATGTACGATGGTGCTATCTTAGGAGTGCCATGTAGGATAAATGCTGAGGTGGAGGGGAGAGAAATCGTAAGAAAAGGCTTGTCTTCTCTTATTCAAGAGATGATCTCTTAGCACAATATGTCTCACCATGTTTTTAGGAATAGCTAATTATTGAAAATAAGGTTAAGAGATAACCCCTTGTCGACATGCTTTTTTTGTCATCTCTAAATTAAATGCAAAGTTTAAGATAAGACTATCTTATCAATCATTATACATGCCCTAAAATGCTTCGACCTCAAATGAAGGCCGATTGACTAGGGTCGATCACCTTGTTAGCTACAGGAGGTCCGGAGTGAGCCGGTTTGCAAACCCCTTTGCCAGAAGGTGAAAGCTCACGTTGATACCTAAGGTTCAGGGTGCGGACAATATCAGACAAAATCAACTCATACTTAAAGGAAAGAACTAGACAAACAAGGTAGTAGCAAAACTTTTATGAAGTCCATGTAGTCAAAGCTTTTACAGGATCACCGGACTGTACCCTTGCATTCAACTTATAAAGGAAAATGTATATTTATTGACCATTTTCACAATAGTGTAGTCACAAAAATGCCAGGATCATGGTGAGACACCATCCTCTTAACTATCCAACCACTCGTTCATTCTTGTGATCTAGCAAAAGAATTGTGAATATGTGATCTAGCAATTTGAGTTCATATAATGCAGGAAAGGTAATACTCCATCCATTCCTTTATCTAAGGTGTATTATTTTTGGCACGGTGACCAAGGCACATAATTATGAACATGCTAGGACGAAATTACCCTTTGCTAATTAGTTGATTATTGGGAAGTAAATCATTTAGCGTAGGAAAGGAAGAGATACATGCAATAATCGGGAGAGAGATACATTTCTTTTTTCTCTACAATAAGATATACATGCAATTAGGGGAGAGATAATTTCCTTTTTCTGAAGGGCTAAAAGCGGAATTGTGAGAAATTAGAAGAAATGCATCTTACATTGTGAAATTTTATCAAAAAACAAATACACCTTATATAAAGGAACGGAGGGAGTAATATTCATGGGTTTTTTTTTGTGGAATATTTATCGTAGTTAAAGAAACACACTCTTGCACGGATCCTGAAGCATGTCGGTTCTTGTGACGCCCAAGCGCTATGAATTCTTGTTTTTCTGAACGTTCGCTGATTAATATTAGCAAAAATCCGAAAGAAGATAAAAAATCGTGTGTAACCACGGGGAGGGATCGCATCCACCGCGCCTGTCCGACACGTCGCCTCCCTCGCGCTCGTCCCGGGGCCGATCCTTCCCCGGCCCTTCCGGAAACGTACCTCGGCGTCGGTTCGACGGCATTTCCGCGGCCGGACGAGGCGTCCGTAGATGGCATCGCATCAACGGCGCGGCAGGAGGTTGGCGGCGTGACGCGATTAGATCGACAACGATATTACCCGTCGACGACCGCGACGGCTTTCTTGGCGTCGCTGTCGCCTCATCCCCTCGACCGATCGCCAGCGGGCCGCGCGTGCGCGCTTTAATTTCCCTGCGCGTACGTGTGGGGAGGGAGCGGTCGGTTTACCCTGGCACGCGCGCCACCCGCACCCGCGCCCCGCCGCCCGCCCGACGTCGACAGCCGAGCCTCCGTCCGTCCTCGCGGGGCCGTTTTTCAGGTAAAGTGGTTAATCGACATCCGCCATGCATGGCATGCACGCAAGCGTGCCGGATGTGTGCGGCCCTCCGTGCAACAGCCGTCCATTTGTCGATCGTGGGGTCGACGGATGCACAGCCGGCCGGAACGAGAGCACGCGAGGTCCTACCAGCCCGTTCTGGTTGTTACTTGGATCTTGGACGTAGTATACTCTCTCCGTCCCATAATATAATAATATACAGGTTTGCTATTTCACATCTAGATAGTTATCACACATCTAACTCTTAAGCCGTTTGATAAAAAACTTTACGATTTATATTTTTTTTTTAAATGTGCGCTCACGCGGCCGTACGTTGTTTGCTTTTTTTTTCCTGAGAATCATGTACGTTGTTTGCTTGTCCCGTTTCAGGTAGCTGGCTCGTATAGGTTCTTCTTATCATGGGTTGCAGTCTATATGGGCTGCTGCATTCTTTTTCTTTTTGTTGTTTCTTCTTTTCTTCTTCTTCCTGTTTCATTATTTGTTTCAAATTATGAACTATTTTAGTTTCTTATTTTTGTCTTTTATTTATATTTTTTCCTTTTCCATTTATTTTTTATTCTTTGTTTATTTTATTTTATATTCATGAAAAAAATCACACTGTTATCTATTTGGTTTAAATGTCCTGCAAATCTTGATCACGGATAATTTTGTCGCCCCGTCCCGTGTCACGTCGTGCGTCTGGTGTCTACTTGTCGACCTGCTTGTGTCTGTGTTTTGTTTTGGACCGTTTTACGACACGATCTAGGAGTCCCGTTTCATATTGGTTTTGCTAATTCTCATCTAGATAAGAGTTAACAATGTCTCATCTAACTCATATACCGTTAGATATACGTGCTTCTGAGTTGCGCTTGTTGTCGTGTTTTTTGTTCGTCATTTAAGAAGCAGTGAGGCCCGATATGACTTTTTTTTGCAGGTCGTTTTTATATTTTTATATTTTGCGTATTGGCTTTATTTTGTGGGTTGTATCATTTTTGTCGAGGGTCACCTATCTTTTTATTCCTTGTTTTGTTTATTTTGTTGTGTAGTTGCAGAGAGCGTAAGTAGATTGTTTTCTTTCGGATTTGCTAAATCTCTTCTAGATGAGATTTACTGATGTCTCATCTAAGTTTATAATTATCTGATTTGTTTAATGTTCTCATAAATTTGATTATGTGCGTCCGTGACAGCTCGTTCTTTTTTGTTATCCATCCTCTTGTCCCATTTTGTTTTGTGTCGGCCTGTTCTGGTGTTTCTTTTCACATGAACCCATACATGTTGTCGTTTGGGAGGCACCGCCCGGTTCTTTTTTGTTCGTTTTTTGCTGTGCATTTTTTGTGGCGTGGTGGAGAAATTGTAGAGTCGACCCTCGACTTGTAAATGGATTCGTACTTGTCCCAGTTGCACGTTCATTCTTGACTCATAACTGAGTATGTGTTTTGTTTTTCATCCTAGTTGCAAGTCCATACTCGACACGGAACTGGGCTTGCAGTTTGCTATTATCCCAGTTGCAAGTTCATCTTCGACTCGAAAAGAATATCGTTGTTTTGTGTAGTTGTCCTAGTTGCAAGTCCGCCATTGACTCGCAACTAGGTCTATAGTTTGTTTCATACCGGTTGCAAGTTCACCCTTGATTCGTAACTGGGCTCGTAGTTCATAGTTGTCACAGTTGCAAGTTCGCCCTAGACTCACAACTAGGCCTACAAGTTTTGTTGTTGTCCTAGTTGCAAGTCCATCCTGAACTCGCAACTCGTATTATAGTTTTGTTTACATGTCCGAGTTGCAAGTCCACCCGACTCGCAACTCATATTGAAGTTTTGTGTAGTTGTTGCAGTTGCAAGTCTACCCTCGAGTCGCAACTAGGTCCGTAGATTATTTCATCTTAGTTTCAAGTCGACCATTAACTCGCAATTGGGCTCGTAGTTTCGTAGTTGTCTTAATTACAAGTCCATCCTCAACACACAAATGGCCTCATAGTTGTCCTAGTTGCAAGTCCACCCTTGACTTGCAACTGGGTATGTGTTTTGTTTTCATCCTAGTTGTAGATCTACACTCGACTCACAACTGGGCTTGTAGTTTTTATTGTGCTAGTTGCAAGTTCACCTTTGACTCGCAAATGATATCGTAATTTTGTGTAGCTTTCGAAGTTGTAAGTCCGTCCTTGACTCGCAACTAGGCTCATAATTTGTTTTATTTCAGTTTCAAGTCCACCTTTGACTTGTAACTGGGATCGTAGTTTTGTAGTTGTCCTAGTTGCAAGTCCACCCTCAACTCGCAATAGAGCTATAGTTTCGTTGTTATCCCAATTGTCCATGGGTTGGTGTAGTTGTCCGAGTTGCAAGCCCACCACTCGACTCGCAACTAGAGCCTGTGTTTTTTTTTCATCACAGTTGCAAGTTCATCCTTGACTCGCAATTGGCCCCATAGTTTATTTCATCCTAGTTGCAAGTCTACCCTTGACTCGCAACTGGGCTTGTAGTTTTCCAAGTTGCATTTCCATCATCGACTCGCAGATGGGATTTTAGTTGTCCTAGTTGCAAGTTCACCCTCGACGCGCAACTAAGCATTGTTTTCTTTTCATCCCAGTTGCAACTCCACGCTCGAGTTGCAACTGGGCTTGTATTTTGTTCTTGTCTCAGTCACAAGTCCACCCCGACACGCAAATGGTACCGTAGTTTTGTGTAGTTGTCCGAGTTGCCAGTACGTCCTTTACTCACAACTAGGACCGTAGTGTATTTCATCCTAGTTGCAACTCCACCCTTGACTCGCAACTCGACCTTTGTTTTTTTTCATCCTAGTTGCAAGTCCACCCTTGACTCGCAACTGGGCACGTAGTTTGTTTCATCCTAGTTGCATGTTGACCCTTGACTCGCATCTGGGCTCGTAGTTTTATAGTTGTCATAGTTGCAAGTCCACATTCGACTCGCAAATAGGCTTGTGTTGTTTCATCCTAATTGTAAGTCCATGTTCGACTCACAACTGGGCCCTAAGTTGTAGGTGTCCCAGTTGCAAGTCCACCCTCGACTCGCAAGTGGGCTTGTAGTTGTAGTTCTCCATGTTGCAAGTCCATCATCGACTCACAATTGGGGCTTGTAGCTGTAGTTGCCCTAGTTGCAAATCCACCTTGACTCACAACTGGGCCTGTAGTTTGTTTTCATCCCAGTTGCAAGCCCACCCGCGACTCGCAACTAGGCATATAGTGTGTTTGTCATACCAGTTGCAACTCCACCCTCGACTCGCAACCAAGCTTGTAGTTTGTTCTCACCCCAGTTGCAAGCCCACCCATAACTCGCAACTAGGACTATAGTTGTTGTTGCCTCAGTTCCAAGCCTACCCTCGGCTCGCAACTGGGTCCGACCTTTTTTATTCGCACCTAGTTGCAAGCTCGCCCTCGACTTGCAACATGGCTTGACCTTTTTTTTTGTTCACACTCAGTCACAAGTCCACTCTCTACTCACTACCGGGTCGAATTTTTGTTGTTGCCCAAGTTGCAATCCACCATCAACTTGCAACTAGGCTTTGAATTTTTTGTTGCCACCTCAATTAAAATTTCACCTCAGTTGCAAGTCGATCATCTGTGACTCACAATAGGGCTCCAAATTCATGACCAATTTTTGAATTCACAAGCAAATTTTGAACTCGCGGTTTTTTTGAAATCACAAATATTTTTGGAACTCGTGAGTATTTTTTTCAGATTTTCATTTTTTATAGTCGCAAACATTTTCAACCTCGTGAACATTTTTTGTACCCGCCAAGTTCGCGGACATTTTTCAAAGCAGTGCATAAAATTTAAATTCATCAAGTTTTATTAAAAATATTTACTTGAAAAATGTAAGCTTTTTACCCGAAAGCACTTTCATCATTTGAAAAGAAAAAAATTAATGCCCACGTAGATGCTTTTTTGAAACATACAGGCTTTTTGTGCTTTTTCTTAAGGTTTAGTGTGATGCAAGGTACAACCGATTGTTATTTTCATGATCATTATTTTTCATGGAGCAGCCCAAGTGGGAATCGTGAGCCACGTTAGTGATGGGCTGGACGTTAGCTACGTGAGCGATTCTAAAAAAAAGCTACGTGAGCGAGGTTAGCGATCGTAACAAAACAAACAAACAAACAAACATGCCACATAAAAAATGATGATGTCATACTTAGATGTGAGATATTATCTCACATCTAGATGAGATATAGACAGACCCAATAATATAAGAACGTTTCTTATATTATGGGATGAAGAGAGTACTTTAGTACTAGTGTAGTGTTACTATGCAGCACCAACCTTTTCAAAAAAGGTATGAACTGATCAAAGACTTATGTGCTGGTCCTGTGTTTAAGGACTGGCACATTAGTTTTCAGCTAACAGTTATGGACTGGCATATTTGTCCGAAAGTCTGTCTACACGTTTTGCAGAAAGTAGAATTAAACAAACATAATAAATAAATAAACGAATCCATCTACTCGTGCAGGAAGGAACACAGTTCCATCCGATCAGGTGAGAACTGAGGTCTGAACTGTGAAGAGATGCAAAGTGCGCGTCTTCTCCTTTTCTTTCCGATTAAAACAGCAACTAGTAGCGCTTTTGGGTTTGTGCGGCTCCAGCATCCTTCTTCGGGGGACCCCTCATCACCTTGTAGCACTGCGGTGCGGTGGTTGTGAAACACGATCTCCGTCTCTCACTCGCACGATAGAGCGGCAAGAAACATGACGACGATCGAGGGCCATACAAACACGCCGAAAGCTACAGACCGACCATCGATCAGGAGGAGCGGTCTCAAAACGTCACATTGTTCACGCCGCCGATCCGTGCACGCCCGCCCGCCCGCCCGCTAATCCCTTCGCCTTCAAGTCTTCCTCCATGTAAAAGGGCTAGCTAGCTACAGTACAAAAATGGGTCAAATTTCACGGATGGATAACCATGCTGCTTCCACTACCGACCAAATCCCGCGTTCGGCATTTTGCTCGAGCTTCCCGTGGTGCATCGACGACTTCGATTAGAACTCACTGCAACTGTTCCTTGCGACGCAAACATTTTTGGAACGTACTGTAGTATGAAATTGGTCAAGGGAAAGAACGTTGCGCAGCAGATTCAGCGTCCACCTCACTTCACCCAAATTGGAGCACTGCAACTCAAAGCAATGTACTAGTATCAATTTATCTGATTCTGGTCCTATACTGACAGAGCAGAGAGGCAAGCAAGCCTCAGTTTTACATGGGCACCAAATATTGCTATTCAGTGCACTGCACCCCAGCAGAAACACACAAGCAGAGATGCATAGAAACCGCATGATCGGGTGGTGGCAAGCATAGCATACGCAATAGCAGTCGACACTGAACACTGTGTGACAACAACCGGAGCATATTTGTACATATACCAACCCGTGTGATAAAATGAAGAACAATATAGTATTGTACAGTAACTAGCAGCGGGCACCAGCTGAGCTACGGTCGCTCTGTAGAAGCAAGCACCGGCAGAGCAGCTACGAGCTGGACCCCTCTTCCTCTCTCTCTATCTCTAAAATCCTCACTTCCTTGTGCCACTGTGAGCGGCAGCTAGGTTTTACTACAAACACTACTTAATTACACTGGTGTGAACTGAAGCTAACTGAATATGAACAGAGACCAACTACTAGTGTGAGCTAACTGCAGGTGCAGGGGGGAATGGAAGGGAAGATTCCGGGGATCTCCGATGCCTAAGGCGAGGCTCCCTCTGGTAACTTCCTCTTTCCGTCTCCTCCTCTGCTTCTTGCCGTCCTCCGGGAAACGTGGAGGCGGCAAGCGTGGCGGGGCTCGATCGGCTCAGGCCTGGGATTCGAGCTCCTTGCCGGTGATGAAGGTGCCGTGGAAGCCGTATGGCACGCGGGACGGCAGCTGGATGGTCGCCTCCAGACGCATGTCGGCGGCATTGACCACCAGGAGCTCCGACGTGCCGGCTGCCTCGTCGTGCACCAAGGTCAGAATGTACCCGTCGTCCTCGCCGCGGGACGTGGCCGGGTCCATGGGCACGAAGCAGGGCTCGCCGCCGAACCGGCCCTCGCCGTACTCGAACTTGGTGAGCTCGCCCGTGGCGAGGTCCACCTTGGCGAAGCCGGACACCTTGGGCCACGGCTCGGCCACGGCCAGGTAGGCGTGCCGCGTCTTGCGGCCCAGGAGGTTGGAGTTCACCATGCCGACCTCCAGGTTCACCTGCTCCGACAGCGCCAGGATGGGGCGCCGCGTGGACTCGCCGGTGCGGGTGTTGAGGCGGATCTCCGTGAGCACGCTCTCCAGGCACTCGTCCGACTCGTTGAAGATGGAGTCGGCGGGGGTCATGCAGGAGCCGATCACCACCACCTCGTCGCTCTCCTCCTCCTCCCACGCGTTCCAGAGGTGGAAGCAGAAGCAGTCCGGCACGTCCACCCACACCATCTCCGACGCGTCCGCCGCGCACTTGGGCAGCACGCCGAAGCGGGACGTCTTCTCCTTGTCGAGCACCACGGGCGAGCCGCCGCGCAGCATCTCTTGCAGCTTGAACACCACCTGGTGGTCAGGCACGACCACGTAATTCTCGGTGATGGCGAAGTCGTGGATCATGGTGGGCTGGTCCAGCGGGATCTCGACGTCGGCCGACTTGGTGCCGTCGGCCGCGAAGTAGAAGTACTTGAGGTAGGGCTTCTTGATGACGTCGTAGCTGAGCGCGTGGAGCTCCCCGGTGGCGGGGTCGAGTTTGGGGTGCGCGATCATGGGGCACTCGAGCTGCCCGTCGAAGTCGTAGCGGCCGACGGTCTGGAGATCGCCGTCGTCGGTGACGCGGACGTGGTACGGGATGTCGTCCTCGGACATGGCGAGGAGGTGGCCGTTGAAGTAGACCAGGCCGGCGTTGGCCACGCCGGTGCCGCGCGAAGGGTCGATGAGGCCGCAGGCTGCGCGCGCGTAGAACAGAGCAAGCCGCGCGATCCCGGAGTGGCCGTGGAGCTCGCCGATGGCCTTGGGGAACATGGGGCGGCCGAGCGCGCGCTCCTGCTGCAGGCGCTCCGTCTCGGTGAAGCGGGAGGCGTAGGTCTCGGCGACGCCGTTGCGAATCCGCAGGGCGTGCACCATGCCGTCGCCGTCGAACAGGTGGTGCCCGGCGACGGGGTCGAAGTGCGGGTTGGCGCCGTTGCGGGCGTAGACGCCGTTGATGAACGGGGGGATGCGGCCGGTGACCGGCAGCGCGTGCACGGGCGGTGTCTCCCCGACCGGAGCGAAGTTGCCGGCGATCTGCACGGCGGGGTCGACCGTCCTGGAGAGCCCGTGCGGGCGCTCCAGCACGTTGGCCACGAAGCCCTCCTCGAAGGCGTCGAGCGCCGTGGCCGCGGCGCGCTGGAAGAAGTTGAGCTTCTTCTCCTGCCTCTCCACCGCGGGCGCCTTGGGGGCGGCAATGAGGGGCTTGGCCGGGACGAACTGGGACGGGGCCGGCGTGCGGGCGGCGCCGGAGGGCGCGCGCGGCGCGGAGCTGACGGCGCGGGCGGAGAAGCTGACCGAGTTGGACCGGCCCGCGGGGCGCGGCCGGTGCCGCTGTATGGAGGAGACCGAGGTCGACGCTGTGAGTGTCTGCATCTGCGGCGGCGGGGGCGGATCGCGGCGAGAATCCGGTGAGGTTTGGGCGGAATTGGCGTGGGTTTTGTTGAGCGTGCGGTGCGGGAGTGAGCTCTGGTGGTCTGGATGGACCGATGGATGGTTGATGTCTGGAGCTCGGAGGGCGAGCGTATATATAGAGTTGGAGCGGGCGGGCGGGGAAGGGAGACGCGTTGCGTTGGTAAAAGAGATGGATCGATCGGAGGGAGCGTTGTTGGTGGTGGGGCGTGGACGGTTTGAATGGAGGAGTCCAAGGAGAGGAGTGGGAGCCTGGGAGGGCGCCCACGTGGTGCGCTGCGGGGGGCGGCAGCGGGGACGGGCTGACTGGGACGTGCCCCGAGCCTCCCTCTCCCTTTGCTGCTGCGTCTTCTTGTTGGCTTTTCTTCCCTTTTTTAATCCGATAACATGTGTCGACAGGCAACAGTAGGACGAGTACCGACTAACGATCGAGTTTCTTTCTCTCGCGCCAATTCGGAGGCTCTTGTTTTCTCTGCCCTTGGTACTTGCACTTTGGACTCTTCTTCCATCTGCCCTATCCCTTCGTTTGGAGGACAGCGCGGTGCCATCAGCACATATTTTTCCCTCACCTCTGGTGCTGGTAGTACCATTAGCCGCATAATTAAACAGGACCCCCGCTGATGCAGCATGCAATGCCTGGACGCTCGGGCTCGCGGGGCACCCGACCACCCGCCGTCGACGATCGCGCCTGCAGGGTACAGCGAGGCTCAGCATCTTCGACAAGGGCGCGCGGTGTGGCCTTGTGCATCGTCCGTCCGGGGACAGTTGGGCAAATCACAGCGCGGAGGCCCCTAATTTGCTGCCCCCTTGGGCGGCACGGCGCTCGCCGATTGCGCCTGGTCGGCCGAGAAAGGTGCCCAGGGTCTCGACCGTATGCCGAATGGAGACACGTTTTGCCTAGATCGTATATAAACCGTGGCTTAATTAACCCCGGCACGGCACGGTGGTTCCAAGTATCAAGGGACGGCGGAGCGAGCGGGGAGGGGACAGGCGCGGGGTGTGGTGGGCTCCGGTGCTGCCCGCGCGCGCCCACATGGTCCCCGGCATGGCCGAGCGCGCGCGGCAGCGTCTTCTTCCATCGGCCCCCCATTCCCCTACGCGCGCGTGAGCGCGCCACGTACGCCGCCCGAGCTTGTTCGCTTCTGCTGCGTGCCCGGAGCAGGTGGTCACCCGTGGCCCGGAGCCGAGATGGACGCGCGCAGCCGCAGCGGCAGGCAGCGCGGCCACCCATCCCACGCCGCGGCCATGCCCATGCCCCCCGCCCCTGTTGACACCCCACATGCGCCCCATTTGGCACGGCCGCGGCTGGGCGGCCCGCTGCCGGCTGGCCCTCTACTTCCTAGTACTGGCACTGCACGTTTCACATGACCTTATCTTGGTTTCACACAGGCCAGGTATCCATCCACTGGTGAATGGTGACTGGTGAGCCAATGGTGGTTGGTCTGGTCGGTACAGCCCGACCGCGCGGTGGTTCTGTTTCCACTGCCACACGGTGGGCCGGGCGGGCTCAACAGTGTCTTTGACTAAACGAGCAGCAGCAGCGACCAGTGGTCAAGTGACCGCGAACTATAGCTGCTGGTACGAAAAGGATAAGATGGTTTCTATTTCATTTTTCTTCCGAAGCATGCATACGTGATATGGCTTCACTTTCGTGGGGCTTGCTCAGCTCTGTACAGTACAGTGTACAGCAGAGTGTAGAGTACGCGGACTTCGCTTTGGAAGGTGGTGAAGAGTGTAGAGCACAGCAGAGTGCACACACTTGCCGTCGTCCACAGCTCTGTCGAAAGATGGTTGTTGGACGACGCGGTCGGCGTGGTGGAAAACAACAGCGTGCACAGCGGCGTGGATCACTCTCGGGCCGACGCTCGAGTGGAGTACCTCCCGCGATATTTTTACTTTTTAGATAGACATATAACCACATATCATATTCTCCCTCCTTCCATCAAAATATAGCCTCACATATATCCCTAAACAAACATACCAGTGATTACTATACCAACTACACTTACAGCATCTCTAGCCAATCCCTTATTGCATCTACACATCTACAGTCAGATTTGGCAAATCCGACCCACTATACGCCCACGGGCGCGTCCACGGACACCGCCCGCCGGTCCCTCGTATGTTGCGCCCCACATCCACATACTCTAAATGTCGATACTCAAATCCATGCAATCCATGCACGTCAATCATACGATACAAATTGTCCGGATTCAATAGTTCAAAACAAAGCAAAGCAAATAATAGTTCAACAAACCGGACATGCCAAAATAAAATCAATGTCCGAGCGTGACGGATGGCTCGCTTGTCAGATCACTAGCCGGACGCTAGCCGTCTGCTCCGAGCCCAGGCGGACTGCGTCCTGCTCATCATGCTCTGCCTGCATCCTGGCCGCATGATGCGCTGCCGCAGTCCCCTCGCCGCCTCGTACTCCCTACTCCCTACGGTCATTGATCTCCTTCTTCTTATCTGCAAGCCACTTCTTTGCATGCTCATCCAGGAGGGTTTCGTCCGCCAACATGATCTTCGCATCCTCCGCGTCTCGTGCGAGCTGCAACCTCTTCTTCTCAAGCTCAATCTCTCCAAATGTCTTGGCCTTCTCGAGTTCTCATTTGATCGCCGCCTCTTACTTCTTTAACTCGATCTTCTCCCTCTCATAAACAAAAACTCGATCTTCTCCCTCTCAATTTCTAGCCTCTTCTCCGCCCTCCAGTCCCACTCCATCATCTTCTTTTGCGCATCCAACAGGAGCTTGTACCTCTCCTAATTCTTGTTCTCCCTTGCCGAAAAAATGCCCGTCCATGTGGACGACATTTTTGTAGTCGCGGCATCATGGGAGGCCCTTGCCTTCACCCACTTGTTTCCCATGACTTGTCGGTTATCCTTTGACACGGTGGCTCTTTCATTCGTGACAACAACATCGTCATCTTCATCGTCCAACCCAATGGATTGGTGGGAACTTGAGTCATCATTCCTCTTCTTGCCGGACTTGAGATCGGCCACAAGCTGTGTCCACTTTGGCTTGCCATTCAAAATGATCCAACAATGGCTAAAAGCAAACGGCTTCTTCTCCACCTCGTGATACAAAGTGGCCGCCACAGACGTGTAGCAAACAACATATGTATGAGCACGAGAATGCAAACACAAGAAGCATATTCAAATAACAACAAGATGAAACAATTGAGCTTACGTGAGTTGCCACTCCCATCCCACTTTGAGGGCGATTGGTCACTTGTGAGTAGTAGCCGACGTACTTGTTCACTTCCCCTTGAATTATCCCCCATCGATGTTGGAGAGATGTCACATTGCGGGTGGTCACGATAGGATGCGGCTCCACATACTCCTTTTATCTTTAGAATGTCAGACCTCTTGCCTTCGCCGTCTTGCTCTTCTTCTTCTTCTTCTTGCTCGGATTGGGATTGGATGTTGTCCCAACTTCAGATGCGGTGCCTTCCAATTCATACTACATTTCGGTCGGATCTTCATTGTCATTGATCATGTTCGACAAGAACGCCTCTTACAGGATCATGGTTTGCAAACATTCATCATGTGCAAAATGAACTAGTGGTCTATGCAAAACATTGAACATGCCGTATGTAATTTTGATCGGACAGGAGCAAACAAAACGTAACGACTCTTGTTCTATCATTCCTTCGAACATGTCGAGGGCAGCCCGGGCGCCGCCTGTGCTCGTGCTCACCCGCGCCCGAACGAGCTGCGACGAGTCACATATGTCGACTGCCGGCATCTGCATGGGTAGAAAGCTATCCAGAATGGCTCAGCCGGCCATCGAATCCTACTCTGTCCCAACGGGATCGGATGGCATAATCCGCGTCGGCGCTCAGATGGAAGGGGTGCGGGGTTCCAGGCACGGCGGGGGAGACAACTACTCGAGCATGTCCGCACCTTCTTGCGCCGCCACCGCCTATGTATCTCGCTGCCTGCGTCACCGCATCTTCCGGACGACGTTCTCCGCCTTGCAAGACGCAGCCGAGGAAGGGACGTCGACGGATGAGGCGGACGCGTCTCCATCGCAGCGGTCGGGGATGGGCTGGACGACATCTACGCCGGCGGATCGGGACCAGTGGTGAGGATGGGGAGCAAGGGTGGCGGACGGCAAGGGCTCGAGTGCGGGAAAGGTTGGAGGGCGGCGGGAGGAGAAGAAAGGGTTTGGTGGATTTGGTGCAATTTGTGATGGGGTCGGGTCCGATGTGGCGGGTGCACCCGGACTGGATATAAGGGGTGCCGGTCAGCCCGGGCATTTGAGGCCCGTTTAAGGAGCCCGTCTAGGTCAAAATTTCGTGACCGGTCAGTGCCCGGGTGACCCGCCCGGGCGTATGAGGCGGGTTTGGGCCGCCCGGCCGTAAATACAAATGGTTTCTACGACCTGGCATACCTCTTTTTCTTTCTTCCCAAATGAAAGAAAGGCTCGCATGACTTTTTAGGGGTTTTCGCCACCGCCGCCGCCGACCTACCTCATCTACTATGACCTTAGGGCCATGGAGGCGCTGTGGATCCCGCCTTTGCCAGTGGGAGGAATGATGCTTCGTTTTTAGGTGTCCTACTGAGTCTGTTTAGAGTTTGTGTCCTGCTCTGGAAGGCAAGGCGGCAACGATTTCTTGAAGACGAAATAACACCCCCCCCTACCGCAGGGTTTGGGTACGGGTGGAGCCACCCCATACCCTTACCCGTCATCCCAAACCTTACCCATCACCCATACCCATACCCGTTGACGGGTACAAATTTTTCCCGTACCCGTTACCCATCAGGGTAAATGGGTACCCGCGGGTAAAATTACCCAGATTTGCAACACATCAATTTGAGCATTATATAGTCATAAACAACAACTTATAATAATAATTTATAAACAACAACACATCATGACAGCAACACATGCTCGTTTGTGGGCTAGCTATTGTGGTGCGGTGGCCTAACATGAATGCATGATGAGGTTCTTTTAGGGCCATGAGATTTATGTACATATAATATGTTTAATATGTGAATAAATAATATATAAGGCCTATTTGTCAGAATATATGCGGGTACATGGGTATGGGTTATACTAAACCATACCCGTACCCGTTATACCCGATGGGTATGAAATTTTCCTATTTATGTACCCGTGGGTATTTTTTTGACCCATACCCTTGTCCTAATAGGGTTTTTACCCGCAGGGTACACGCCTAATGGGTACCCATTGCCATCCCTACCCCGTACCGACTGTGCATCTCGCGTCCTCGGAGGGCATGGAGGTATGTCTCCAACGGATCTCACGGGATTTAGTTGGTGTTTGTCTTCGATGGATCCGAGTGGATCTGGTCTTTGTTCATTTGTGTTTATGTGTCTACAGGACGGTCCTTCTGATCTACGCTTCTCTTCGTCGACGGCAGTTGTTGTTCTGGTGCACTGGTTCTTTGGGGACTTAGCGCGGTGACTTCCCGACTGTCTACTACGACAAGGTTTTTCCAGAGGAAGGGTGATGACAGCAGCACGCCTTCAACTCGCTCCAGGCTTGTAGTCATCGCTAGACATGTATGTAATTTTTGTTACTTCGCGTGTTATTTGTACTGTCATGATATTTTATGAATATATTAGAAGTTTTTCACAAGAAAAAAAAAACAGTTCCTAGTCTAACCCCTAAAACTTAACTCCCTAAAATATCTTCGTCGATTTTTCTAAGTTTTTGTTTAGGTACTACTACATTTCAAGTACATATTTGCACATATTAAATTCAAACTTGATGACGAATGTTTTTTGTGTGCGTGTGTTGGTGTTGGCGGTGTGCATTCTAACTATACAGATGCCAAGTGTGTGCTCACTGTATTTGTATTCTCTTGATGCTTCATTTTGAGTCAATAAATCCGCCCTTTATAAAAAATATCATGGTGCTAAGTCTAAAAAATTACCTGTACTAAGAAAATCATACTACTTTGGGCGTGTTTACATGTTTGATCCTTCCGATCTACGATTTTCTTCACCAACGATGGTTGCTGCTCTAGTGCGGTGGTCCTACTAGGCCTTAGCACGACGACATTCCGACTGTTTAGTACAACAAGGTTTGGCTGGCATGACGGCGGCGCCTTCGGCTCGCTCTAGTGCTTGTAATCATCGCTAGGTGGTGCACGGACCTGATTGTAATTTTTATTACCTCTAGTATTCTTTGTACATGCATGAGTCAAGATAAATACTCCCTATATTCCCAAATATAAGTCTTTCTAGAGATTTCAACAAGTGACTACATACGAAGCAAAAAAAGTGAATCTACACTCTAAAACATGTCTACATACATACGTATGTTGTAGTCCATTTAAAATGTTTAAAAAGACTTGTATTTAGAAACGGAGAGAGTAGATTGTATTTTTTTAATAATAAGAAAATCATACTATTACTATGTTAAAAAAATCGTGCAAATATTGGCCACATCCTATGGGACCAGTGTCAAATGTGCACAGTTGGGAAGAAAATCCTTGTACGTGTGGACTGCCATTCGACAACAAACCACGCTCCTGCACAGAGAGCGTGACGCGTCTGCAATTAGACGCGCCTAATTAAGCGAAGCTTCCGAATCAATCAGATAGACAATTTCCACGGGCACCAACTAATAATAAGCTGAGGAAGGCCGACATAGGAAGGCATGCCCGTTCGCCATGCATGATGCCGACCCTGAGAAGGACGTGACACCACACGCGTCGCGCGGGGATTGGCGCGGCCTCATTTGTACCCATAAAAATTCCCACGATCGAGCCCGGTCAAATTGAAACCGACGCGGCCTTTTCCTTGAGCTTCGCTGCTACCGGACAGATGGGCGTCGAGCAGCGGCCAAAAACGGCAAAGCGCAGCGGGCCGTCCGCCCTCGACGACGACGTCACTGTTATAGTGCTACACTTGGAAACATGCTTTCTCTTCCATTTGTATATCGTGGAGAAAAGCTGCCGGGACGCGTGTGGCGCTGCGACTGGTCGCCGGGGGGGGCACGTGCCGCGCGCCCATTCGCGGGCGGGGGGCGGGCTCGTGCCGTGCTCTGCATGTTAAATTTGCTGCTCCTGTCTCGCGAGTCGTTTTCCATGGCCGGATCAGGTCACAGTGCATTCCGCGTCGGGATCGGAAGGGAAGAAAAAGAAAAACATTTTATCCGGATCAGCCCTGGACCACTTTATCGCGCTCGAGTTAGGATTGATCGTCGTTTATTTATGTATTTAGTTTTTTGCATGATGATCCTGGACTCGCACGTCAGTGTTGCCGATGCACTGCAGCACGCGGTTGCTATCAGGGGCATGTGTCGACGGCACATTTTCGTCCGGATTTCCCTCGGCGCCCATGGAGTATCGGAGTCCTCCGGGGGTCTGAAATATCTTCTTCCTGCTCCATCATGTGCATGCGTCTGAACGGACTGTTTACTCGGGGTCAATCAACGACTATCACAGGCACAGTAGCGCTGGTACGTGACAAAACACTGTAGAACGGGCCGGTGACGTGAAGCACAGATTTGTCCTCCACGGAAACGGCCAACACAAGGGAGCAGATTCGTCGTGCTAGCAGACCCAAGGTAGAGGCGAAACGTGCTCGCAATTCGCTCTTCGTCCATCTTTTTTTTTTCCCGTTTTCCTCTTGTGTTGGTCCGCGCTGTGCTATGCATGCATGAGTGGCACGGCAAGCAGTGACGGCAGCGGATGGGTTCTCCTCTCCTCTGCTCAGGTCAGGTCAGGCGAGGTCAACGTCGCACGTTACATGCACACCACGGACGGCAGGTGCCCATGCTCCATTGGCGCTCGCCGCCAGTGGCAACAGCGACGCCGCCGCCCACGCTTTCTCCCGCTCCCTCTCCCTCTGTCTCTACGTGCGCTTTTCCGATCAACGCTTTCTTCACATCAATTCAACGACGAGTTTCTTCTTCTTCTTCCTTTTTTTTTAGAAAAATGATCTCAAGATCTCTCTCTCTCTCTCTCTCTCTCTCTCTCTCTCTGCTGTTGTTGATCGCGTACGTAAGCTACTCTAATCAGGCGCCCTGTTGTCCTAACTAACACAACTGATTAACGGCGATCGACGCTCTTCTCTATATTAATGGAAAAAAGGTGCCTTGGTCGGCGAATTCTTTTCTATACTTTCCAGGGCCAGTCATTTTCCATGTCCCCGCTAACTGCAACTACAACTGACCATTTTTATTTTATTTTATTTTTTGTTGAAGCTCAACTGACTGACTGACCCGATTAATTGATCAACTTAATCTCGGAGCCAGAGGAAAAGAAACGATGGAAGAGCTGCACGCTACGTGCTGACGTTTCATGCTCCGATTGGCCATGCACCAACTAGCTAGCGAGCTACTCCCTCCGTTCCTAAATATTTGTCTTTCTAGAGATTTCAACAAGTGACTACATACAAAGCAAATAATCTACACTCTAAAATATATCTACATACATCCGTATGTTGTAGTCCATTTGAAATGTCTAGAAAGACAAATATTTGGGAACGGAGGGAGTAGTAGAACATGACATAATGCTTGCACTTCTCCAAAATGATTTTATTACTCTAGTTTTTGTAGGGAAATGGTTTTATCAATCAGCATAATATCCATTCGTTCTTAAATAGTATAAGACGTTTTGGCAGTTCGAATTGAACTACCAAAACGTTGTATATTTAGGAACAGAGGGAGTACATAACTAATAAATTTATTTCAATAGTTTGTTTTTTAGGAAAAATTGAGCTTGTTTCTCATTTGAGTAAAATGGATGTGTGCATCATATTATGTAGACGCTGGGTATTCCCCCTATTTTTTAGGAAGAAACTACATCCAATTAAAAGAATGGCAGTTCAGTAGCCTTGTGCGCGTCGATCGCTCGAGTATGAAAGTTCACAACACATTTTTGGATCCTAAAAGATTTACCGAAGTAGAAAAATACAGGGCCAGCCACCTGCTGACCGGTAGTTGGATGGCAAAACCTCGACGGCCATACACGTGTTAAGCCTAACTTTCTCGCCAGGTAGGTTTGGCCATAAACCTCTGAAAAATTAATAAATATTTCGTTTATGTATACTTTGTTGATTCCGTTAGCCATCTCTGTTGCACTTTGGCACTCGGCGGATTGCTATTGGCGCAGATGCTTCTAGCTTTGCAACAATTATTTTTCCTCAATCATTTTTGCGGGCCCGGCCCGCCTGATCTCTACTATACTTTGTAGTTCGCCTACCGTTTTTCCGTTTAGTGGCTAGGATGTCAGGTCACCCGACTAATGATTTCTGGAATTGACCGGAAATAGTGCCGCTCTATGCGTGCGGCTGCACTCCATCAAATCCCATGGACCATAGAGCTCCTGATCCACCTAATTCGTATAGAAAACAAAGCTCACTGTACTCGCTCCAGCTAAAACAAACAATGGAGTTTTCAAATGCCGAAGATGTTGTTCATATCACGTCCGCAAGTTGGACGCCCCTCGACTGCCATTACATCCACTCGTTTCTCAGCCAGTAGTTCACTTGAAACTTTGATCGATACATGTGTAGTCTCCGCGTGCAAGTGTGCATTCGCTCTAACTAATCGATCAGACAATATATGACATGATAAGATCTCTAGCTAGCTGGTGAGCTAGACAGTCACTAATGCACCCGTCAATTCCCCAGCATAATGGAGCAAAGCTAAGCATAAGCTTAGCAAGTTGCAAGTTCACGCACGCACTTGTAGGAGCAAGTTGCAAGTTGCATGGCAGTGGGGATGATTATCACGTCTACCGCCCGTGCGTGCAGTACCATGTATCACAGCGGTGGCGTATGCACCACAAGCACCCGGCCACGTAGGGTAACGTACGTACTAGTGCA
This sequence comes from Thinopyrum elongatum, assembly GCA_011799875.1. Classification (NCBI taxonomy): domain Eukaryota; kingdom Viridiplantae; phylum Streptophyta; class Magnoliopsida; order Poales; family Poaceae; genus Thinopyrum; species Thinopyrum elongatum. The sequence continues at coordinate 463,022,160 of CM022301.1, read as the reverse complement.
GCAGCGCTGCTAGGCTACTGCGTCCCACATGTTCCTCCTCCTTGATTGTGGGGTGGAGAACGGAGCAGAGGACCAACTCATGTAAGTGGTGGAATGTACATGCTACCGGCCCGGCCCTTGATCGGCGAGAGTGGAAACACGACGTGGCGTAATTGGAGCATGAAATTCGCTGTTGCGGATGCAATGCCGCCTGACTCTTGTCTGGGCTTTTCCTGGCACGTCCCGATAGCAACAGAGTTCGTATGGTAGCAGCAGGTAAAGGAAGAACGAAGATAGGATGAAATGATGGGTGCACCATCAATCACCATGTGCATGTACGCGAGAAAATTGATGTGATAATAAGATCATAAGAGCATTTACAAACGGACATAGCAAATATGACCCCTTAGACGCCCCCGGACGCTCTTATGATCTACAGACGGACATAGCAAATATGACCCCCTTGGCACATCAAAAGCATCAAGGTGGGAGTCAAGCCGGAGAAGTTCCCGGCACCAGAGTGTTTGATGGTTTTACATTTATCAAAGGCCCAAATTGAATATCCAAAGCCACTGGCGCATCGGGATTTTAGATAGCAATCCAACGAGCCCGAGAACGTCAAAATCGTAGTTCGTACGAAGAAATGGAGAGCAAAGTACGAAACCCCTCCCGGAGTCCAGAATGTCCGAAGAGGTGTGGTACGAGCGCGGACAGTCGTACTCGCGCTCATACCAGATCCCGACAACGCAGTAAATTGGCCACAACTTTCCCGATTTTGCTCCAATTTGGTCCCCGTTTGTTCATATGGGATCCTTGATGGTCAAGGCTTGTCTTGGGAGAGGATTTGGATTGCCTAGAGCCGTTGGATGAAAGGAGGAGAGATACATAAATAGAGGAGACCCGAGGAGGCCTCCTATATTCATCTCCAACCCTAGCCATCGGCCATCATCATCTTCATTCTCCAGAAGTTCCATATACTGCCGCCACACCTCCATTGCAACAACTCTACCTTAGTGAGAGGGTAAGACAAGAAGAAGGAAGGGAGGAGGCGCTTCCCACGTTCGGCGTCGGCTGGAGGGCCGGTGCCATTTCCATCAACACCACCGCCATGCCTGTCTATCTCCAACACCATGTTGGCTTGTAATTCACCCCTAACGTCTATGTACTTCATCTCCATGTTTGAGTAATTTATTTAGTTCTTGGGAATAAGATGAGCTCTAGGTTTTATTAGAATCGAATGTCTTGCGCGATATGAAATCATCCTTTACATGTTTATGTTAGTGATCTTCTCGATGTTGGGTGAAGTCGACCAATCAACATTTGTCAATTTTGGACGAAAGGTCATTACTGGTGTGAAGGTCAGTTGCGGACGTAGGTTAGTGACATAGCCTATCTCCCTTCTTCCCGGATCATTGCAAAAGGGGTAAACAGAGACTACTTTTGGCTACGTCCACGGGGAAATCATTAATCATCCTTCGATAACCGAAGTGGGAAGAACGGTAGTGGTGTATGTGATACCGGGTTGCTGCATGTATGCACGTATCTGTACCTCGCTCCACCCTCAAAGAGAAACATGAGAAGTGACTTAGGTATTCGTAGAACATACATATAGTGATAATTCCGAACACCTTGAGAACTCCATTATTCCTCAAACACCACTGCTTTATTTTATTTACTGTTATATCTTCGCTTAGTTGTTTAGATAAAATCACCCTTATTATCATTTCCGCTAGCAACCGACGGATAAACTATTTTTACATAATGGTTTGGATGTGAATGTAGCCGCCTGAGTGAGGATGTAGCTGCGGGGTTGGTAGTTGCATGTGCAACCGCTCCCGGTGGGATCGACATACAGTTTCCTTACCGTGAATTGCAATACCCCGTGCACTTGCAGGCCATCACTGCTCTAAAACCGAGCCCATTCACAGGTGCTCACTTGAAGAGGTGGCAGACCAAAACCGTCATATGGCTCACTGCTATGAACATGTACCAGGCCTCGGCTGGTACTCCAAGTCAGCCACTTACTCCAGAACATGAGAAGGCATTCTCGGAGGCCACTATAATATTTTTCGGTGCTGTCATAAGTTTGTTGGGTGGCAGGTTGTTGGTGCATAACTGCATATGTGAAATGCCAAAGAACTGTGGGATGCACTTGAATACTAGTTCGCCACCATCGATATCGGTGGTGAATTGTATGCATAGAGTAGTAAAATGACTAAGGAATGGTTGAGAACAGTTCCATGGACGACTAAGCTCATGAGCTCTAGTGGATGGCAAAAGAACTCGAGCACCTTAAGTGTGTTACTTCACAAGTTTGTTGTCAAGAGCATTGTTGCTTCTCTAAAATAGCAGAGACAAGAGATGCCAGTTTAGAGTCTCATTGGATCTTTGGATATTGTAGAGAAGTCAAGGGCAAAAGACACACGAGCTAAAGGAGCAGAGGGCATTCTATCGCCAATGTTGTGCAGAAAAATGCCCCCAAATTCAAGGGAAAGAACAAAGTATTCAAGGCTACCACTTCAAAAAATAGAAGGGACGAAAGGGGCAAAACAGGGAGAAGAGTCCTTGTTGGGTTTACAATGCAAAGGATAATTGAGTTCCCCAATGCAAACCACCATGGGCAGGCAAAAGATCATGGATGGTTGATCTGAAATTTACTTTGAGAAAGACCGTGCCACTGAAGAATGTGTAGTATGCCACTACTATCAAGAAGAATCTGATTTGTGGATTTGGGTTTAAGGATGTGTCTACTGTCTAAGTATGGAACTTTTATTGAAATAGGATATGAGCGTGGAGGCTCGTTTCGTCCCTCGTTGGGAGACTTCTATAATGAAGGTGGAAGACTTCGAGTGATCGAGTTCGAGTTCAGGCAAATATTACGCATCTTATTGGAAGAAATAAAAATTTGCATGGTAGTGTACCGCCTTGCCCTGGATTTACGTGTCAATACTCGATCTTATTGTGGACACGTGTTCTATTTTCAGAGAGTTCTTGTACCACGCGTCTGTTGCATTTCTTCACTGTCCTACACGTTTCCTCTGGGTAAGGAGATGCAAAGGAGGCGACACGCAGAACACATAGTAGTACACCGAACACATATACTCTGGCCGAGTTCCTAGTGCCGAGCTGCTTCTCCGGCGACCCCGTGACTGCGTGCACAGCCGTTCAACATCTAATCCTACTACTTACCAACAACTCCGTCGAGTATTACTAAACTGTGGATATATAATTGCCTGGTGTTCTTTTATTTGGCACACTGTAGTAGCACGGGGCTCGAGCAAAGCAAGGCAGCCATGTCGACCCAGCCAAGTTGCAATTGATCGAGGTCACCACTTGGCCGCGCGCGTAGTGGCAGCGCACGCACGAGAGACCGCGTGCGGTCAGACGAGATCGTGCCGGCCATGTCGTGCGCCCGGCCGCCGCCCCAGTCCGGGCGGCGCGGCCGGTCCTGGCGGTTGGCGCCCGATCCAATTCTTGGACGGTTAGGTCACATGGAAGAGCACAAAATCCCAGCGGCAACTTGCCATGATTACACAAGCCTAGTTTTACCAAAAATAATGAGTATAGTGGCTTAAACAAAGATTAATCGGGATTTGGGGGACATGCAGGCCAGATTCAGGTATATGCGAGTCTGTGAGACCGCGACCCACTTGATTCCAGCGAGAGTATATTAAAGCTACCATGGCCGGGCTGATATGCATAATATATACAGTTGAGTTGAAGTTGAATTGAAGAACATGAGAGCTTGCAACTGGAGCATCTTGTGGTCGTCACATCACATCAATGGTAGGTGCGTGCTTTCTTGTGCTGCTGTTGACTTGCTAGAATATTCTATGTTCCTCCTCTTGATTTGATTAATCTCTGATCTTGGTGGTTAAGTCCGGTCCAACATGGTCAGCTCAACGCAATTAATAGCGGCACACAGACAGACAGCCGTTCGACCGCCGCGCGGCGCCGCCCACTTAGTGGCTTAGCTAATTAATAACAACGTGCATGAGTTAACGTGAGTACTACTTAACTATAACTGATTAACAACTGGAACGGACAAGCAGAGCATATATGTGAGCCACATTGGTAAAAAATGAAGACCACTGGCTCGTGGAGTACTGTTCACGAACAGATCGATCTCTGACAATCACACTGGTGTGATCGACACTACTGTGACTTTTCTCTCGTTCAATCGATGTCAAGTTGGCCCGATCCCAATGTATGTACCAGTACTACATGCATGCACATTCTGACCGGCAGGATCGATCGTGAGTGTTAAGCTAGCACTACACATCAGACATCCATGATACAGTACATCCATGTGGTGGCTGCAAGCTACGAGACGACGTGCATGCATGGGACAGAAAATCAACGTACATTGTATGCGTGAGAAAGGAAAACGTAGCCGAGCATCAATACGCACGCAGCGAACATAACTGACGATCTGCCGTGAGATATCTTGCCGGGCATGGAGACGAGCCCCAGCCCGAGCTCACATTGATGCATCTATCCACGATGTTCGTCGGATACACACACATAACACATTGATGCCCTCGCGCGCGGCTGACGCGGACGGGGCCCCCGCGGCGCCGGGGGTACCGAGATAACCGACCGACCAACCTCCGGGGAGTCACCGGCACATGGCGGCACATGTGATCCTAGCCAACCATCGCCAGTTCCAATGTCACCCCTCCCCTCACCTGCATTGCCGTCCCAAGGAAGATTTGCAAGATCTTCAACCCAATATTCTATGACCTCATCTCATCTCTCCATTAGTTGTGCCAATAATCGCACACTATAGTACATTATTTCGAAAAAAAATTAAACAATCCACATATATATACTAGTTTTCATGGCAGAAGGCTCTGACTCTGCTGATAATTTTAAGCAATGATTTGGTAGTCCACAACTCTTATTAATCAACATGATCTTCCCTAGCTTGCTTGGTCCATAAGAAACACACTGGTATATGAGCATCTTTTTCTTCTTAAGAAAGTTCATTTACGTGTGGTTTTGTGAGTCCAACAACAACATACTCAATATGAGTCCTTGTGGATGCATACTTCGAAGACAACAAGGTACAAGAAGTTAATGAACAATCCACATATATATACTAGTTTTCATGGTAGAAGGCTCTGACTCTGCTGATAATTTTAAGCAATGATTTGGTAGTCCACAACTCTTATTAATCAACATGATCTTCCCTAGCTTGCTTGGTCCATAAGAAACACACTGGTATATGAGCATCTTTTTCTTCTTAAGAAAGTTCATTTACGTGTGGTTTTGTGAGTCCAACAACAACATACTCAATATGAGTCCTTGTGGATGCATACTTCGAAGACAACAAGGTACAAGAAGTTAATGTGTGGTTTGTAGCTATGCACTCTGGCTCATGTGTCATGTGCCCCTGTTGCCAAGTTGCAACGCATAGTGATAGCCCACTCGCGAGCCCCGGTTTGCAGTTAGTCTGTTATGGGTCGGCTAGCGTCTCGTGATCTCTAGTCCTCGCATTAATTGACATACGATCATGGCAATATGATACTGATGCTATGGCCTGCCCTAATCATGCATTGATGCATGTGGCCCTACGTAAGATATCATGCTGCTGCTCCTGCTCGCCCTCGTAGATGCCCCCCACCAGAAATAACTGCCAACGGCCAATACCTACCGGCCGGTCTATGTTTCAATTCTTCTTTACTTCCCATGCATACGCAGCTCCTCCACTCCTACGAAAGTATACCTTCCTCTACAACATTTGTCTTCCCAGACGTTTGCATCGACAAGACAATGGTTGCACAGGCATAATTAACATGTAGGAGTACGAATAGTAGTTAAGATAGGCGGTGTTGCCTAAATATCGATCAGTACTCGAGTGGCGCATGCCATTTTGCTTTTGTTTGATTGTTTCATTCTGAAATGTCCGTATCAACGACGCCGATGTTCAGCATACTAGGATGCGAAAACTTGACTGCTGGGTCTGAGCACGTATTTGACCACTGACAAGGGAATGGGGCCATACACGTCTGTCCTCATATGCAATTGGCCCAAGACGTTACATAAATTCCAACTCATGCAAGTTGCTGCACTAGCTTGCTAGCTACTGTAACCTAATGGCGGGGTACTGGCTGCCCTATGTGTGGCAGCCCGCACACATCATGACATCAAACAAATTGTCCATGTAGCTCTCGATCTGCCACCACGTGCATGTGACGATCAAAACCTGCGGGTGGGCGGTAGTATTCACGACCACTTCTACGATGTGTGTGGGCGCCGCGTCTCTCTTGGGGCGCTGCTATGGTATCCTTTCCGTGTCAGGGTTACGTGTAAAAACCCTAGTTTGTTGTTTCGGTCTCGGTGGCAGTGGCAGTGGCGTGTAGCATTGTCAACCTTTTGGGGTTGTCGTTGTGGAGCCCAGGTACCTTCCGGCCATACCGTGTTGGCATCTTTGGGCGAGTTTGGATTCTGGCTCGAAGCTTCTTCGCCTCTGGCGTGGTGCTGTCTCGCTTGCCTCCTACCTTTTACACGTGACTTCGTTATCACCGTCCGTAGTCCTCGTTGTTCGCAGGCTGGATCGACACTCCTCGGTCGGGAGTGAGAGCGGTGCAACGATGTCTGGTGTTTTCTCAAGGAGGTGTGGTTTCGCTCCTCGTCGGTGATCTTGGGTGCTTCTTGTTGGGATGTGGCTACTCCGGTGCGCTCATGCTTGGCATTGAGTTGGTGGCAGTCAGTAGTGCATATCTGCATTGCTATTCGTTTCACTCTTTTTTGTCGGTTTTTTCTTTGATCTCCTTTGTAAGAGCAACTCTAGCAGATGCACTATATTCCTGACCCACAAAATTGTTATACGGGCCGTCCGTCAAAATATTTGCGGTACCGCAAGGGCTCCGGTAGGAGTCGTCGAGTTTCCCCAAAGAGGAAGGGTGAGCAGATAGCAGCAAAGTTTTTTCTCAGTTAAGAACCAAGGTTTATTAAACCAGTACGAGCTTCCAAGCTATGAAGATAAACATCACCCGCTCACAAACAAAATAAAAACTTGCACCCAACGTGGCAAGAGGATTGTCAAGCCCCTTGTATTACTAGTTACAAGATTAAAAACACATAATAGATAGATAATAGTGAAGTGAAGCGGCAAATAAAAAGAAGAATTTCTATAGAAGAATTTATTAATGGAGAATAGACCCCGGGGCCATAGGCTCACTAGTGGCATCTTTCTCTCGAAAGCAGGCGAATAGCATGGTAAATAAATTACAATTGGACAATCGAAAATATTATAATATTTATGACTATGATCATTCATGGCATAATCTCATATAGGCATTACGTCTGTGATAAGTAGACCGTTAATCCAACCGCTTCTACTACAAATACTCCACCTCAAAACCGCTATCCAACATACATCTCAAGGTATTAAGTTTGCAAGAAACAGAGTATCGCAAGAAGAAATATTACATAATGTAGACAGGAAGAAGCCAATCAATATGACAAAACCCCGTCATTTTATCCTTAGTGGCAACAACATAATCCGTGCCTTGGCCCTTACTGTCACTGGGCTAGACCACCATAAGATTGAACCCACTACAAAGCACCACTCCCAATAAAGAAAAATTAATCGAACTTGGCCAAAGAAGATGGATCGAAGAGGAATACAAATCTATTTCATTATGCAACAACAAAACCCAAATAGATTCATTGAATTCAATGAACAGTCATAAAGTGACCATTCATCATGTCCCAATAAACACACCACTGATTACCTCGAATTGATCTCGATCAAGAACAAGAACATGGTATTGAATATCAAAAAGAGAGACATAACCATCTAGCTACTACTATGGACCTGTAGGTCCTAAAGAAACTACTCACACATGGTCATGGAGGCAGCAAGGTCAATGAAGATAGCTCCGGCAATGGTGTCCTCCTCCGGTAAGGCTCCGGAACAGGGTTCCAAATGAGATCTCTTCATAACAAAGGCTTACGACGGTGATTAAATTCTTCGGAAGGTACGACAGATGGTTTCGGTATTAATAGGGATTTATGACGGAGGAATCAGTTCAAGGCGGTGCTTGTGGGCCCCACATGGGCAAGGGGCGCGACCACCCCCTAGTTGTGCCACCTGTCCGTGTGGGCCCCTCGTGGCTCGTCTTGTTCTCTCCTGAAGTTTCCTGCATTTCTTTTCGCCCAAAAAAATTGTTTTAAATCGGCAACATATTTTGACCTCTGTAGATATTGATTTCATGCGGAACCAAAAACAAGCACAAAACAGGAACTGACGTTTGGCACTAATTAATAGGTTAGTCCACAAAAATAATATAAATTTCTATGAAAAGTATATAAAAGTGATAATATAATAGCATGAAACAATAAAAAATTGTAGATACGTTTGAGACGTATTAGTTTATAGGATCTGTTCCGTGTCGGAGCCATCCCGGTACCGTGAATATTTTTGCGGGCAAATAAATTTTCTTTATTTGATCTAGAATTCATATTGATGCATGAAATTCATATAAATAGGCATGCCACAATAATTCACATCTAAAATCATGCGCAATACCAATAGGTAGTAAGTTTATCTCTACGAATGCGCAATCAAACAAAATAAAACATGATCAAGCACCTGGCTATGATCAAATCAAGCAACATCATTTTTGAAAGATCGTGGATGTCGCCTAGAGGGGGTGGGGTGAATAGGTGCTTTAAAATAATTACGGTTTAGGCTTGAACAAATGCGGAATAAAACTAGCGTTTAATTTGTCAAGCAGAAAACCTAAATCGACTAGGCTCACCTATGTGCACCAACAACTTATGCTAAGCAAGATAAACAACTAAGTGATAGCAAGATATATATCATGTCATACTATGGCTATCACAAAGTAAAGTGCATAAGTAAAGGGCTCGGGTAAGAGATAACAGAGGCACACGGAGACGACGATGTATCCCGAAGTTCACACCCTTGCGGATGCTAATCTCCGTTTGGAGCAGTGTGGAGGCACAATGCTCCCCAAGAAGCCACTAGGGCCACCGTAATCTCCTCACGCCCTCGCACAATGCAAGATGCCGTGATTCCACTAAGGGACCCTTGAGGGCGGTCACCGAACCCGTACAAATGGCAACCCTTGGGGGCGGTCATCGAACCCGTACACTTTGGCAACCCTTGGGGGCGGTCACCGGAACCCGTAGAAATTGCTCAGGGCAATCTCCACAACCTAATTGGAGGCCTCGACGCAAGCCCGGAGCTTTACACCACAATGATTGAGCTCCGAGACACCACCAACCGTCTAGGACGCCCAAGCACCAAAGAGGAACAAGCTCTAGGGTATCAAGCACCCAAGAGTAATAAGCTTCTCAAATTTTCACTTCCACGTATCACCGTGGAGAACTCAAACCGATGCAACTAATGCAATGGCAAGGGCACTGTGAGTGCCCAAGTCCCTCACTCTCAAATCCCACCAAAGCAACGGAAGCTATGGAGGAATATGAGAGAAAGAACAAGAATGGAACACCAAGAACTCCAAGATCTAGATCCAAGGGGGTTCCCCTCACATAGAGGAGAAAGTGATTGGTGGAAATGTGGATCTAGATCTCTCCTCTCTCTTTCCCTCAAGAACTAGCAAGAATCATCGGAGGGATTGAGAGATAGCAAGCTCGAAGAAGGTCAACAATGGGGGCAAAACACGAGCTCAAGGGATAAAGTTCAATGTGAAGAAGACCCCCTTTTATAGGAAGGAAAAAATCCAACCATTATGCCTTCAGCCCGCACACAAGCGGTAGTACCGCTCGAGCGAGAGGTACTTCCGCTGGCACGATAGTTTCAGCCGTAACGTGCAACTCAGAAACTCAAGAAGGCGGTAGTGCCGCCGGAGCGGTACTACAGCTAGGTGTTGCGAGTATAGGTGAAACCGCGGTAGTAGAGTAGAGCAGCGCGGTACTACAACAATGGGCGGTACTGCCGCTCTACTTCCGCGCAGAGGGAAAACGTATGCAGAGGATAAAAAAATAAGCGGAAGAGACGGTAGTCGTACGCGGAAGTACCGCGACAAGCGGTACTACCGCAGGGCAGGTGCGGTACTACCATTCGAAACAGTACTACCGTGCCCAACTGTCGCCCTACTGCCGTCGAAGCGAAAGGGATTCCAGAAGCCCAAAAACAAGCGGTAGTGCCCGCAGCACTGGAACCGCGGAAGTACCGCGCAAGCGGTACTACCTCTAGTGAGCTTCAAAATAGCCTAAGCAAACAGATGGAAGCAGGAAAACCAAAACTGCCATAACTTCTGCAAATGAGCTCTGAATTGAGCAAACTCAAGCTTGTTGGATATATGACGACAAATACTATCCAACAACGACAGGGGAGTATGCCTATGATATAGAGGAGAGAGACCTCCAACAGTGAAGAACCGGCATAAACTCCCACATCGAAAACATCATAGAAGATGCACATGAACTCCGATTTCGATTAACTCGAGCTTTTCATGAAGATGACCATAAGCTCTAAAACTCACAAAGAGAAACACCAAATAAGAACCAAGAAAGATGATGCAAGGATGCAATGGTTTGGGCTCTCTACGTACGATACGATCAAGCTAGTCACTTGAGAGCCCCCTTGATAGTACAACAATCGATCCTATAACCCGGTCTCCCAACTACCACCATGAGACTAGTAAAATAGAAAACCTATCAAGGGCAAACCTTTGACTTGCACATAGTCCACTTGAGCTAGATGATGATGATCTTGACTCCCTCAAGTTGGACCACCTTTCTTGATTGTGTTGGCTCGATGAAGACTAGTAGATTGCTCCCCCATACTCCACTATGGGTGAGCCACTCTTTGAAACATCTTCACAAGTCCATTGTCACTACAATGGACGTCAAGCTTCAAGCATGATCTCTTCATTATGCTCCACTTGAACTTGCACACCGCAATCGTGATGACGATCACCACTTGATGTCATCCTCCATGGGTTGTATGAGATCTTCCTCTTGACGCAAGCCCATGGAAACATACCTAACCCCACATAGAACTCTCACGTAGACCATGGGTTAGTACACAAAGCATAATGGACAATGCTTACCATACCATGGGAGCACTTGATCCCTTTCGATACATCTTCTATGCTTTGCGTGTTAATCAACTTGATTCACACTTTAACCTAGTCTTGATCAACCTTGTATCATGTCTTCTACATGACCAATCTTCGGATAAATCCTTGAATAACACCTTGGTCATCTCATAAACTCCTTGAAACCAACACATGGAGTTCAAGAAAAGCCTATGGGCAAATCCTAAGAATATAACTCAAGACAACCATTAGTCCATAGAGAATGTCATCAATTACCAAAACCACACATGGGGGCACCATGCTCTTTCAATTGTTGCCAAGACTGTCGCCACCACCACCGGCCATAGCAATACGAGCACCATCTTCATCAACATTGACCAAAGAATGATCACTTCATTTCTCAAAAGTGCCACCATCCTCATTGGTCGGAGAATCAACACCACCACCATTGGCCGAAGCACCACCACCTTCATAGCCGAAGGCTTGACCACCACCACCTCCAAAAACCCCAACACCACCATCCTGGGAAATGTAGTAGAAAACAAAAAAAAGTCGGCCTATGATAAAGATCCCATGATCACTATGAAGATGCATACAACATTAGATCAGATCTGTCGGTGTCTAAGAACCGAACATTGGGTTGATTGCTACAACCCTTTGTGAGTTCGGCTGGGACTGAAAATGCTCGGCTTCCTAGGTCATCGATCATCGGTAGGTGGAAGACAGAAAGTAGAGCACGAAGGAGCTACCCAAGCTCGGGCCACCATTGCGGTGTAATGCCTTAAAATGCTATTGTTGTGTTCTCGTAATCAATTGGTTACAATGTATGTGTTCTTGAATGAGTCGCCCCATCCTAAAGTCGTCGTGACATCCTATTTATATCGAGCCTTTGGCTTCCCTCTGCTCCCTGAGGGGTTGTTATGCATCTTGCGTTCACCAAAGAGGGAGTGGGGGAGAGACTATCTATGCCAGCCTGATGTGACAGGGCGAGGCGTGTCCCTACCGTGCAGGTCCACCACAGGGCACTCCTGTGACAGCATGCTTGGAAGGTGAGTCTTGGCGAGCATTGTGGATGACCTTAGGGATGAGGGTGCCTCACCGGCGCCAAAAGTTAAAAGGTGACTACGTCGCGTCCCATCTCAACGGTTGACGCCATCCACTCTAGCGACATGGCCCGCATTTAATGGCTCTAGCAAACAAATTATGTCCTTCTCCCGCATAGATAGCCAAGACAGACGGGCCGCTGTGCTTCCTGAGCCGCTCCCGGGAAGCTCCTGTAGGGGCCTGAAGTTTCCGGGGACATATCCTGAGTAGACGTCATGATGCGGCCCTGACAGGACCAAGCTGTTGAGGTCCCGGCTAGGTGAACAGTGCTCTGTAGTGCTTGCTGGGTGCCACCGTCGAGGCCTCGGCCCGCTGGCCCAGGGTACCCCGGTTCCCATTGGGCCGACATGATCGTTACCAACTTCGAGTTGTAGCGAAAGAAGAGTTGGTGTAGATCAAACTTGAAGTCCCTCGTGCTGTCCCATGAACGACCCCTCGAACAAGCACCATAAGCACCATGCCTCTACAGATTGCACGTCCAGAGCTAAGAAATGCTAAGAAAACTAGAGGGAGAAGTAGCGTAGCAGTGTCGGCGTCTATATCAACTAGATGCGAGAGAGAAACTAGGTGTGCGAGGCAGCAACAGGACAATCTCCAAGATATTTGATGTGTTCTAGGGGTTGCCCCTGCCCCTCTATTTATATACTAAGGCCAGGGGTTGGGGAGGGTGCTCCCCAAAGTTGGTTTATATCACAAAGAAGAATCCTCCTCGGGTTCGAACACGAAACACAACAGATCCCGGCATTTCCGTAAAAGCCGAAGACTCTAGAGTCTAGCCCAGGGGGAAACGCCAAGGACCCTGGCGTCTGGCCCCTGCCTTTCCAAGTAACCCCTTTGTGCACCGACCTAAGGCCTCATGGGCCTTACCCCTTTCCCAGCTAAGGTGTCCTCGCACCAGGAACCCTTTGGATTTATCCGGTAGATTCCGTAACCTCCCGAGACCTTTCAGAACATCTGGAACATTTCCTGAACAACCTGAAACTCTCTCATTTCTCCTTTAGCTCTTAGTTCTCTAACAAACCACTAAACATTAAGTGTGTGACCCTGCAGGTTCGGTGAAATGTAGACATGATCGAAAACACCTTTCGATTAATGATCAATAGCGGAACCGTGGACATCCATATTGACCCCTATACTCACACGAGATATTCGAGTGAACCTTTGGTTACCATATGTTATTCCTTTTGCTTCACGATACTTTACAAAACCCGAGGTGAGATATACTGGTATCCTCGTGAGACTAACACATGTTCACTATATCGGTCTCCTAGTTATTAGTTTTGTTCTCTTTTCTCGTTCTCGAGTTCCAGCATCCCCGTGATAATTTCACGCTTTATCTGGCCAGCCGATGATGGAGGTCGTCACACTGAGAGGGACCTAAGAATATTTCTCCATCGTCAGAGGAGCAAATCCCAGTCTCAAGTTATCTAGTCCCTCTGTTGGGGAACGTAGTAGTAAATCAAAAAAATTTCCTACGCATCACCAAGATCAATCTATGGAGAGACTAGCAACGAGAGAGAGAGGAGTGCATCTTCATACCCTTGAAGATCGCGATGCAGAAGCGTTGCAAGAACGCGGTTGGAGGAGTCGTACACGCAGCGATTCAGATCGCGGTCGATTCCGATCTAAGCACCAAACAACGGCGCCTCCGCGTTCAACACACGTGCAGCCCGGTGACGTCTCCCGTGCCTTGATCCAGCAAGGAGGAGGGAGAGGTTGGGGAAGACAACTCCGGCAGCACGACGGTGTGGTGGTGGAGTTGGCAGTTCTCCGGCAGGGCTTCGCCAAGCTCAACGGAGGAGGAGGGGGTGTTGGAGAGGGGGAGGGCTGCGCCTTGGATGAGGTGCTGCTGCCCTCCCTCCTCCCCTCTATTTATAGGGCCAAGGGGGAAGGGGGCCGGCCCCTCTAGATCAGATCTAGATGGGGGGTGGCGGCCAGGGGGAGGGGGCTTGCCCCCCAAGCCAAGGGGGGCGCCCCCCTTTAGGGTTTCCCCAAACCCTAGGCGCATGGGCCCTAGGGGGATGGCGCCCAGCCCACTTAGGGGCTGGTTCCCTTCCCCATACAGCCCATAGGGCTCTCCGGGGCAGGTGGACCCTCCCGGTGGACCCCCGGAACCCCTTCGGTGGTCTCGGTACAATACCGGAAAACCCCCGAACACTTCCGGTGACCGTATGATGACTTCCCATATATAAATCTTCACCTCCGGACCATTCCGGAACTCCTCGTGACGTCCGGGATCTCATCCGGGACTCCGAACAACATTCGGTAACCACATACTATTTCCCATAACAACTCTAGCGTCACCGAACCTTAAGTGTGTAGACCCTACGGGTTTGGGAACCATGCAGACATGACCGAGACATCTCTCCGGCCAATAACCAACAGCGGGATCTGGATACCCATGTTGGCTCCCACATGTTCCATGATGATCTCATCGGATGAACCACGATGTCGAGGATTCAATCAATCCCGTATACAATTCCCTTTGTCTACCGGTATGATACTTGCCCGAGATTCGATCGTCGGTATCCCTATACCTTGTTCAATCTCGTTACCGGCAAGTCTCTTTACTCATTCCGTAACGCATGATCCCGTGGCTAACTCTTTAGTCACATTGAGCTCATTATGATGATGCATTACCGAGTGGGCCCAGAGATACCTCTCCGTCATACGGAGTGACAAATCCCAGTCTCGATTCGTGCCAACCCAACAGACACTTTCGGAGATACTTGTAGTGCACCTTTATGGTCACCCAGTTACGTTGTGACGTTTGATACACCCAAAGAATTCCTACGGTATCCGGGAGTTGCACAATCTCATGGTCTAAGGAAATGATACTTGACATTAGAAAAGCTTTAGCAGACGAACTACACGATCTAGTGCTATGCTTAGGATTGGGTCTTGTCCATCACATCATTCTCCTAATGATGTGATCCCGTTATCAACGACATCCAATGTCCATGGTCAGGAAACCGTAACCATCTATTGATCAGCGAGCTAGTCAACTAGAGGCTCACTAGGGACATGTTGTGGTCTATGTATTCACACATGTATTACGATTTCCGGATAACACAATTATAGCATGAACAATAGACAATTATCATGAACAAGGAAATATAATAATAACCACTTTATTATTGCCTCTAGGGCATATTTCCAACACCCTCATCATACGTTTCTGATGAACCCGTAAGTTGCCATTATGCGACGTCTTCTTCCTCCTGCATTCGTTAGTGACACACAGTGAGCAAAGTTTTTTGCCACCATAAGCCTCTCTCGCAGCTAAACAAACTTGTTTAAATCTAGGAGCTTGTAGAAGTAGCAGCCGAAAAGTCATCGATGTAGACTAGAAGATGTCGGCAACTGTGATCTATGTTGTAAATCGCTGCCTTGGAAAATAAAGCGTCACAGCTCGACTGTATAATACCCCTAGTCCATCCAGACGGAATCAGGAACACAACTCCCACACGCTACTTAACAAGGATGCAACTGGACGGTCTCCGTCGGTCGAAACCGGAACTGGAGGACCAAGACGCACAACTATGACATCCACTCTGCAAGACCTTGCCATCGAGACAAACCTACTTTGCCCTTGATGTGAGTTACAACCTATGTTCACTTTTACATGGCGCCCGACTTTATAGATCAAAGTTGTTCGTATTTTGGATCCAACTGTTGACAACCAATTTGATCAACAAAATATGAGTTATATGCCACATAATGATACATTTTGATTCACATCAGAAACCGGTGAGGAAAGTTTTTTTCTTAAAGAAAAGGCAGATCGCCCGACTTTATAGTTAGAGCCCAACAAGCCAAATCACAGAGTACCAAAAGGATTAGTTCACCAGCAAAACATGCCTTAATACAGCCGACATGGCATACGACACGCAGGCCAAACGAAGTAGAAGGAGACTAAGCATCGAAAGTCACACTCGACGGGGCTGGCTTGGATGGGCAGCAGGACGAAGGCTGAGGGCAGACGCACAGATCTTGAAAATGAAGTCGATGAGCACGTCAACGTCTGTTTGCCTAGACAGCGACTTTCATTGTTGTAAAAGGGCAGCCATTTTGAAAAGACAATCAGCCGGACAGTTAGGAAAAATATGTTCAATAGTAAACTTGTTTCTAGTGGTCCAAAAACACCAAGCAAAAGTAGGAAAGGCGAACCAGAAGACACGGGCCAATTGCCCAACTAAAGAGTTTGCGATATTCAAGAGATCGGCACAACTCTTGGGGGCCCAGTTGCAATTAAGCCAGGAGTGACACGGCTCCACCCAAACCTGGCTTAAATGCAGTTAAAAAGGATATGGTCAGTGTCTTCAGTCTCTCCACAAAGATAACATGCTGCATTGGTATTACCATGCGTATTAATAATTTGGTCACTAGCAGGAAGTTTAGGTTTGATCGCTTGCCAAAGGAAGATCCTAATTTTCAGGGGGATCTGGGAGCGCCAAATAGCCTTGAACCAGTTATCCTGACGCCCAACACAGATGCGGGAGTAAAGATATTTAACTGGGAAATGGCCAGAGGCACTACTGGGGAAAGCCCTATAGGAGAACTATAAATAGTGGCAGGCATGACATGTCACCCACCACTGCTACTTTTCCAAAAGAGCAGTGGCGGGTGAAAGGACATGCCCATCACAGTTATGGGCATACTTGTGGCGGGCGCTGGCCAGCAACCGCCACAGCTGGGCTCTTCCAAATATCCCCCTGGCTGGAAACTGTAGTAGCGAGCGCCGGGAAAGTGCCCGCCACTGGCATGTGGGTAAGCAGTGGCGGGCTCCTATAGGCACCCGCCACAACTGTATTTTGGCAAGCACGCCAACTAAATTAAAATTTTGGATAATTTTGATGCGGCGGGTGCTCATTGTTGCCCGCCACCGCCCACCCAACAACCGCCCAAAGACACATTCATTTCCATCGTTTCGTCTTTCTCTCTGCCATTTCCTCTCCTTCATCCCCTTCCTCGCTGTCTTGCGCCTTGACCGCCGCCGCCGTCCCTCCGACCAACCGGCGGTGCCTTCCACGCGTCCAATGCCATGAGCGCCGCCGGATCTGCTCGTCGTTGCGTCTTTGACCGCCGCCGCGCCGTTCTCCGCTTCGACTGCTGCCACGCCGTTCTCCGCTTTGACTGCTGCCACGCCGTTCTCCGCCTCGACTGTGTGCAGCCCCCGTCCTCCGCCTCGACCACCGTCACGTCCGCGGCCAACGGTATACTCAATCTCCGTGACTAAATTATGCTCTAGGGTTTGGAATTTACATCTTATTAATTTGTAGATTAACTAGTTGTAGATCATATAAGAATTTGCAGTACTAAATAATTGGTAAATATGACAAGTGGCAATGATGTTTGAATTTCCTTACATATGAGAAGTGCATGGGCTTCATGTTATTCACAAGGATTTGAAAAAGAGTGACAAAGTTATTGCGAAACGTTGATTCATTTCCGTTTTGCCAAATTTCTGTCACTCCATACGTCAATTTTGTAAGCAAAGTTCATGACGAATTTCATTTGCTATTACAATATTGTTTATCTTTGTAAGCAAAGTTCATCCCGAATTTACATATGACAAGTGCATGGGTTTTGAAAATGAGTGCCAACGTTTTGATGAAATGTTGATTTACTTACGTTTCGTCAAATTTCTGGTACTCAAAATATGTTCAATAGTCAGCAAAGGTAATGCCAAATTTTCTCGAAACCTTCTTAGTCACTTCCTCCTCTCAAAATTACAATTAATAAGTGCTTCATAATGATTATTAGGAATCATGAGGCCTAAGATCTGCCATATCTGCAATTGTCCATGTATGGACACTGTGGGTACCGAAGTAGATTTTGGACTCTTCTTGACGAAGGGATTTCAGAAATCAGTGGTAACATTCTTTAACCTCAACTAGTATTCTATTCAAACCATTTGTATAATTATTGTACTGACTTTATTGTTAATGATGACCTGCTGCATAGTGTATCCCATGCAACATAAGGGTTGACTTCAACAATTTGTGCGGTAACGTTATGAACTTTGACGATGATATGGGGCGCACATTCGAACTGGATGTGCGTAAATGGAAGGATAGAACCATCATATATGGTGATGGATGGGAGAGGTACATTGCACAGAATAATTTCATCGAAGGAGAGTGCATATCCTTTTCCGTGAATGGAGAGGTCAACAGCTTAAGGACAGTCCATATTTGTAGTGATGACGATGATGATGGCTAGGATCATGATGATAGCCAGGATCACCAGGATGATGGAAACAACCAAGATGACGAGGGCAAACATGAAGATGAGGACATATCGGATGATGATGACAGCCAGAATGACAAGGATGAGCAAGATGATGACGATGAGAAAGATGTTGACAATGATCCATTCAGTTCAGCAATTTTCTCTCAAAGATTGAGGAAGCTTACCCGGGATGAGACCCTGAATGTTACCGCGATGTTACCATCGAGTGTGGCCTGCATTGGGAAGCCCTTTGTGCACCGTTTAACAAAAACCAACGTAAAAAAAATGGTGAGTTGTTTTGTATTCTTTCATCTTTTTTTTTGTTCATTACCAAGTATACTGAGATGTCTAACATTGTGTGCTCTCTATTTGCTCTTAATGATAGGGAGTTCAGAAGTTACCTATAAAGATGTTTTCTGGAGTGGACATCCCCGCCGTCGGCATCGCTGGAGTACGCCATGGACCAACAAGCCGTGTCACCAGCGTTCAGTACAAGACAGAATCGGATGGACGCATATCCTTCTATGAGTCCGACTGGCGAGAGTTCTTGACGGGAAAGAGAGAACTAAGGTTGGACATCCTTGTGATAATCACCATGAGGAAGAGCAACTACAACGACTTTCAGATGATGGTTGTCGTTGACCATGTTTAGAAATATGGTCTAAGTCATGAATATATCAGCAGCTGAACTGTTAGTTAAATAGTATGTTAAGATGGATGTGATACATTGATGTTTAATTATTTCTTGAGTAAAGCAAATTTGAAGTGTTACTTAATTATTTGGTCGTTTGTTTCCCAAATTATTCAGCCTGGTTCAGTTATATTGAGAATTATATGACTACACCTTTTGGAGTAATGTGCGTCAACCTGTAGTGCCAACAATTGGTATGTTGTAGCCTATCTATCCAGTGGCGGGTGCTATGGGAAAATCGCCACTACCACAACGGTTTCTGTGGCAGGTAGGAAATGTTGCCCCCCACAGGAAACAACGTACCAATGGCGGGCGGGCGCCCGCCACTGATGCGGTTATAGCAGTGGCGGGAGGTCGCTGGCGGGCGGCCCTGGGCGCCTCGCCCGCCACTGCTGGGCTTTTTGCGCCCGCCACTGCTAGGCATTCCTGCAGTAGTGAGGGGGAGTGGGGCGAGATGATAGAATTGGGGGTCTCCGAAAGCACGGGGAAGCAAGCAGTGAGATCCTGCCAGCTATTCAACTCTGTAAGAGACAAAGCCCGTCTAAAACCCAGATCCCAGTTTCAGGAAGCCAGCTCCACGATGGAGCCTGAGGGATTAGAAACATAACAAAAGAGGACCGGGAAGGACCTAGCAAGGGGTCCCTCGCCAACCCACCAATCAATCCAGAATCTGGTTGACTTACTATCGCCCACCAAGAACTTGACAAGTCCCCTAAATTCATCACGAACTAGTCGAAGGGCTCTCCAGAACTGGAAGCCACCTCTAAAAGAGGCAAAAATGAAGTGGAATTAGGGAAGTACTTTTCTTTGAGGATTTTAATCCACATAGTCTCAGGAGGCTCATTATAAATCCTCCACCACCACTTCATAATGAGGCGCTTATTCATGATAGACGTGTCAGTGATACCCAACCCCCCAAGGTTTTTGGGTCTACACATAAGTTTCCATTTAACCAACCTGTATTTTTCTGGTTAATTGCTAAATACCAATAAAAAGCACTACGGTCTTTGTGAGAAGCCTTGTGGTTAGACGCAAAAAGCCTATAGAAGCCCATGATGAAAGTTGGAAGGCTCAATAAATCGAAATTGATGAGGACGACCTTCCCAGCAGAGGAGCGGTGTCTACCACGCCAAGGCGCAACCTGAGCAGCAATTTTCTTCTCGGTGGGTCTGAACGCCTCGACCTTCAGGCTTAGTGGCGAAATGGGCACTCCAAGGTAAGTCGTAGGAAACATGCCCGGCTTACAGTTAAGCAGGCTGGCCGCATGGACACGGGCTTCAAGGGAGCACCCAAGAACAAATGCCTCGCTCTTATCTAGGTTAATCTGAAGGCCAGAAAGTTGTTCAAAGCAGAGGAAGATAAATTTAAGGTTAGCCAATTGAAGCTCATCATACTCAACCAGGATGGTAGTGTCATCCACGTACCAAAGGTGGGACATGCCAATCGGGTACAGGTTAGTAGCCACACACGAAATGTGGCCTTTAGCCGCCGCGTAATCTAACATTTTCACCAACGCATCAACCATAAAGTTGAACAAAAGTGGAGAAATCGGGTCTCCTTGCGTGAGGCCCCAACCATTTTTAAAATAAGGGCCAACAACCCCATTGATCGAGATGGAAGTATGCCCACCCGAAACTAATTACATCAACCTAGAGATGTAAGCATGATCAAAACCTCGGGCCAGCAGGATCTCTTGGAGGAAAGGCCAGTGTACGTAGTCATACGCCTTTTCAAAGTCCAACTTAAGGACCACAACCTTCTTTTTCTTAAACTGGAGTTCATGAAGTAGTTTATGGAGCTACAGAATGCCATTCAAGATGAACCTGCCCTTAATGGAAGCAGATTGGGTAGGGCTAATGATTTTATGGGCAACAGGGGAAAGTTTAGAAGCAAAAGCCTTGGAAGGGAATTTCGCAATGTTGTTGATCAGGGCGATAGGCCTGAACAGACGGATTTGGTCAGCACATTTGACCTTGGGAATAAGCGTCGGGGTCGCGTAGTTGACGTGGGAAATATCTACATTCCCAGACAGAAACCCGTGCATATAGCATAGATGAGCGGTCAAAGTTTCTAATGTTGTAACTTTTATGGCATCACTTATAAAATGTGGTTGTAATCGATGAACAAAGTAAACCATAAAGTACGTGCGGCCCTTTCCTAGTGCTCCACCGTGTACAGGTGCTAAGCATGTCACATAAGCAAAAAAAATATGGGATAGTAATTAAGGAGGAGAAAGAGCATTTTGATGACCCTAGGAAGATACAATGTCAAATGCACGAACCTATATAAAACACATAAACGAAGGAAGATCACCAATGTATGGAATAGTTTTGTTGCTAAATAATTAAATGAAGGAAGCTTAGCTACAACAAGTTAAGCACCTATGCATTGGGACTTTAGTTGCTAAACTCTTTAATGCGCTTAACACCTCATCTAAGCACATGTGCATTAGAAGAGGCCTGAGAGTAACATATATAGCAACATGCATACTCATGCAATGCAATAGGGCATATTAGTGACATGGCACAGTATTTAATGAGGAAAGAGATGGCGGTGGTAACATATTATGTTACCATCACATAACAGTTCCCAAGTGGAAATGAGTCTACAAACTAATAAATGAAGTCATCTATGATACTTTGCAATATGGAGATAGTAAGGCTGGCCATAGTGGGGGTAACATAACTAGTATCATGCACTTGGGACTCGCAAACCTGTTTATGTGGCAGAGAATTAAAGAAGAGAGAGAGGGTTATAGTAACATAGGTATATACCGTATCATAATAAATGTTATGCTACTATGTGTCATGCATGGCAATAAATGAGACCATCTATGATACTTTGCACTATGGATGTAGTATCATACACTAGTATCATATGCATGATACTAGTATATGATACTCCCCACTATGACCAGCCTAACATAGACTAATGTCATGTGCACAACACTAGTACTCCCCACTATGATCAGCCTAACCCTTCCACATAGGCAAAAGGCTGATGTGCCAAAGCAATTGAAGAGAAGAGAAGAGAGAGAGAGAGAGAGAGCACTTTGATAACCCAGAAAGAAACGATGCAAACACGTGAACCTACACAAAATGCCTGCCAACCAATGCATAAAGGAGGTTAATTGCTAAACAATTAAATGAAGTAAGTTTAGCTACAAAATCTAAGCACCCATGCATTATGAGATTAGTTGTTAAGACTTTTAGTACACTTAGCACCTCACCTAAGAACCAATGCATTGGAAGATATGACTTGGGTTTGGCTACGCTATGTTTGACATTGTGTTGACTTTTTCAAAGACTTGTACCTTTTGGAGTTTGTACTCCCTTTTGCATGACTCCCATTTGGACAACAAAATCTCACTCAATCATTAACGAGGTAAGTAACTAGATTTTTGTAGTACTACTCCACAACATAATTCATTGGTTCCAAACATAATGGACTCAAAGATCTCCAACGCTAGGTAGTAGTGTCGACATGTAGTAGAAGGACCAAGTAACATGGGATGGATATTTGAGTCATGCATATCCTCTTACGTGTTCTTGAAAAATAAAAGGCATGCATATGACTAGATCTAGCAGTTGGGTCCATGGACAATAGGTAGGGGACTGATACGTCTCCAACGTATCTATAATTTTGATTGTTTCTTGCTATTATATTATCAATTTTGGATGCTTTATATGCTTTATTATGCTATTTTATATCATTCTTTGGAACTAACCTATTGTTGGAAATATGCCCTAGAGGCAATAATAAAATAGTTATTATCATATTTACTATTCATGATAAATGTTTAGTATTCATGCTAGAATTGTATTGACTGGAAACTTAAATGCATGTATGAATACATAAACTACACCGTGACCCTAGTAAGCCTCTACTAGACTAGCTCGTTGATCAAAGATGATTATGGTTTCCTGACCATAGACATGAGTTGTCATTTGATAATGGGATCACATCATTAGGAGAATGATGTGATGGACAGACCCAACCGTAAGCTTAGCATCAGATCGTTTAGTTATTTGCTACAACTTTCTTCATGTCAAGTATCAGTTCCTTAGACCATGAGATCATGTCACTCCCGGATACCGGAGGAATACCTTGTGTGCTATCAAACATCACTTCGTAACTGGGTGATCATAAATGTGCTCTACAAGTATCTCCGAAGGTGTCTGTTGGGTTGCATGGATCGATACTGGGATTTTTGTCACTCCATGTGACGGAGAGATATCTCTGGGCCCTCTCATTAATACAACATCACAAGAAGCTTTATGTGACTAATGAGTTTAGTCACGAGATCTTGTATTACGGAATGAGTAATGAGACTTACCGGTAATGAGATTGAAGTAGGTATGGAGACACCGACGATCGAATCTTGGGCAAGTAACATAACGCCGAACAAAGGGAATTACATACGGGATTGATGGAATCCTTGACATCATGGTTCAACTGATAAAGGTATTCATGGAATATGTAGGAACCAATATGGGCATCCAGGTCCCGCTATTGGTTATTGACTGGAGAGGTGTCTCAGTCATGTCTACATGATTCTCGAACCCGTAGGGTCGCACGCTTAGTGTTAGATGACACTAGAGTAGTATTGGGATATTAGCATTGGTGACTGAAGGTTGTTTGGAGTCCCGGATAAGATCCCGGACGTCACCAGGAGTTACAGAATGGTCCGGAGGTAAAGATTTATATATGGAAAGTTGTTATCGAGGTTCCGGAAAAGGTTTGGTTTTTTTGGTATTGTACCGGGAAGCTTGCAGAAGGTTCTGGAGAGTTCCGGAGGGGTCCGGAAGTCCACGGAAGGGTTCCACCAGCCCTGGGGACGTGCATGGTCTATAGGAGGCGCCCTGGCGTAGTTGGGCTAGGCGCACCAACCCCCTAAGGCCCATGGCGCCTAGGAAGGGGAAACCCTAAAGGGGAGGGCCATCCATTTGGCTTGGAGGGCACTCCTCCCCTCTAGGGCCGCCGCCCCCTCCTTGGAGTAGGGGCTAGGGCCGGCACCCTTCCCTCTCACCCCTATATAAAGGGTGGAGGCGCAAGGGGAGGGATTCACCCCTTTGCCTAGCTGCTGCCCCCTCCCGTCTGTCCCATATCCTCGTCCCGGTATAGCTTGGAGAAGCCCTGCCGACACTCCACCACCACCATCACCACCACGCCGACGTGTTGGTTGTGATCCCATATACTTCTGTCCCTTCGCTTGTCGGACCAAGGAGGAGACGAGTTCACTGATCCGCACATGTGCTACACTCGGAGGTGTCGTTCGTTCGGCGGTAGATCGGTTTGGATCGTGATTGGATCACGAAGAGTACTACTACATCATCTGCGTTTTATACGCTTCTGCTTTCGGTCTACAAGGGTATGTAGACACACTCTCCTCTCATTGCTTTGCATCTCCTATATTAGATCTTGGGTGTTCGTAGGAATTTTTTTGATTTTCATGCTTCGTTCCCCATCACCTATTAACTCAGTGTCCAGTGCTAGTTCCTTTTTTTTTTGCTTATTTTTGACTTTTCAGAAAATCAATACCAAACGAAGTCCAAACACGATGAAACTTTACGGATTTTTTCTGGACCAAAAGAAACCCTAGAAGGTTCGGGAGGAGGCCAGAAAACTTAGGGGAGAGCCACGAGCTCACCCCTGGGGCGCCCCCTAAGCTCGTGACTCCCACGCAACTCCGTTTCACCTAATTCCATTTCTATAAATTTCCAAATATTCCCAAACCAACAGAGAGCCATCCTAAAAACTTTTTCCGCCGCCACAAGCCTCTGTTCTTCCGTGATCCCATCTGGAGGTCTTTTCTGGTACTTTCTCGGAGGGGGAATCGATCATGGAGGACCTCTAAATCAACCTTGCTGCCCTACGATGATGCGTGAGCAGTTCACCACAGATGTACGGGTCCATAACTAGTAACTAGATGACTTCTCTCTCTCTCTCTCTCTTTGATCTTCAATACATATTTCTCCTTGACCTTCTTGGAGTTCTATCCGATGTAATCTTCTTTTACGGTTAGTTTGTTCAGATCCGATGAATTGTGGGTTTATGATCAGATTATTAATTGAAACTAATTGATTCTTTTCTGAACTTTATTATGCATGATTGTTATAGCTTTGTGTTTCTCTCTGATCTAACCGTTTGGTTTGCCAACTAGCTTGATTTATCTTTAGTGGGAGAGGTGCTTTGTGATGGGTTCAATCTTGCGGTGTCCTCACCTCATGACAGAAGGGGTAGCGAGGCACGTATTTGTATTGCTGTCATTAAGGGTAAAACGATGGGGTTTATTCATATTGCTCGAGTTTACTCTACCTACATCATGTCATCATACTTCATGCATTACTCTGTTTGTTATGAACTTAATACGTAGAGAGGCAAGCATAGAAGCGCTCTCGAAGTAGAGTAATAGTAGTAGATGCATAATCGTTTCTGTCTACTTGTGACAGACATGATGCCTACATATATGACAATTGCCACGAATAACATCATAACTATGCGCTTTTCTATCAATTGCCCAACAGTAATTTGTCTACCCACCATATGCTATTGTTTCGAGAGAGAAGTCTCTAGTGAAAACTATGGCCCCCAGGTCTACCTTTATCATATTACTAAAAGCAAAAATACATTGCTGTAATTTATTGTATTTTATTTTATTTTGGAATTTATCTATCTACCACTACAAGAATTCATCCTTGCAAGTAACGAGTTCAAGGGGATTGACAACCCTCTTGCCTGCATTGGGTGCAAGAATTTCCTTTTGTGTGTGCAGGTGCTGTTCAATAGGGTTTGTGTGATTCTCCTTTTGGTTTGATAACCTTGGTTCTCACTGAGGAAAATACTTATCAGCTACTATATTACTTCATCCTTCCTCTTCAGGGAAAATCTCAACGCAGCTCACAAGTAGCAGGGACCTTCTATTTGGCGAGCAACGCACCATGGAACGTGCGAACATGCAGGGGTGGGGATTCTCGTGACGTTAGATGGACTGGCCCAACTCTACCTGGTTTGTTGTTATTTTTCCCAGTCATCCGCTCGTTTCTTTTCTGCTGCTTCGTACGCTTCCACGTTGTTGAATAAAATGAGAATTTTGAAAAAAAATCTTCAAGAAAATCATAAAATGTTTACGTATTTAAGAAATGTCCATGATTTTATAGAAATGTTCGCATGTTCAAAAAATATCACGATTTTGAAAAATGTTCGCGTACTGGAAAAATGTTCATCAATTTTAGTAAAATAAGTGAGTCGATATAATATTCATAAAATTATAAAAAATGTTCATCAAAAGAAAAATATCAAAAATTTCAAAATTATTCCCCAATTTTGAAAAAACTTCATCGGTTCAAGAAATGTTCATGCATTTCAACAAAATGTTCATAAAAAAATGTTTGTGTTTTTTTTAAATCCGAAAATTCAATAAATAATTTCCGATTCAAATAATGCTCACAACTTAAAAAATGTTTGCAGTTTAAAAAAATTCATGAATTTGAAAAACTATTCATGATTTGAAAAAGTTTGTTAATTTGTAAACAAATATTCACAAATTTGAAATAATGTTCATGTTTCCAAAACCAATGTTCAGAAACTTGAAAAGGTGTTCATAATTTCAAAAACAATGTTCATGAATTTGAAAATAATATTCACAATTTCACAAAATTGTTCACAAATTTGAATGATGTTCACGAAAAACCAAACAAAAAAGAAAAAAAACAAAGTAAAATAGAAAAAAAGCAAATAGAAACGTAAAAGCAAAATGAAAAAGAAAAGGTAAAAATGAGAAAAACGGTTCTGGGAAGATTCTAGAACTTTTCCAAAACCGATGAGGAATACACCTAAAAGTTGACTGGCCCAAACGCGATCTAGCGCGCTGGAGAGGTCCGCGTCGGGTCGCGAGCGAGCGACCTACTCGCCAAATAAGAGACGCCAATAGCCTTTTTTTTAGAAACACATGTAACTTTATTGATACTCATAACAATTATAGGCACACTGATTTGGACCTAAGATCTAAGAAAATACAAAGTAACTCTTATGACTAAGAATTACAATGAAATCTCTTGTACCTTCTTCGTGGTATCACTCTTTGCTCGAAGAAATACTCCAAAGACTTCAGTAAAGAGCCTGCAATTAGACTGGAGTAACGATGTTGTCACCATTTCACCCGCACGAACATTATCAATAATGGTTTTTCTAAAGCGCCTTGAGTGGTCCATCTAAAAAAATGGGAACCCTTGATCGATGAACTTATTTGGGCCGGGGATGATCCCCTAGAAGTGCAGGCCGCCGAATCGCTATATCTTCGTCATGGTGTCGATGAAAGGTTTCACCTCCACAAAGAATCAAACCAACAAAAAAAGCTTGACACAACAACATAAACTCATCAGATCTGAAAAATCGAATTTGTGAGGACACAAAACTCTCTAACCTCATGACACTGCCAAAAGAACATAGAGATCTTCAAGATCTGTGGTTCCCCCACCTCTCAGCTCCAAGATGGCAGCTGGAGGCGAGGGGACCAAAAATTTTCAGATGGCCGCAGCAACGGCGGCACGCGTCCAGATATTTTTGAGGGTCCAGAAAGAGAGACCCCAATAGCAAGGGGGGTCCTATTCGGTGCCTTCAGCGCTAGGAAACTGATTTGGTGCAAATAGGCGACCTAAATGGGCCTCGCCCCACTACTCCTCCTTCGCTCGTTCGCATGTACCCAGTTTGTCGTTCGCTACACCTTTTCTTCAGTTTGATTTTTTCTGCTCCGTGCTCTATCATAGTAGGAAAAAATCAAAAACAAAATTATGAATTGAATTTTTTTGAAAAGTTCATCAATTTTGAAAAAGAGTTCACAAATTTGATAAAAAATTCATTGTTTTGAAAGTTCATCAATTTTAAAAAAAATTACGAATTTTCAAGAAAAGTTCATCAATATTAAAAAAAGTTCATGGACTTTGAAAAAAAAGTTCATTCATTTTCAAAAAGTTTCAGCAAATGTGAAAAAATTTCATCAAATTTTTAAAAAGGTTCATTGATTTTGAAACAAAATCATTAAATTGGAAAAAAGTTCATGGAATTTTTAACAAATCAAAAAGTTAGAAAAAAGTTCACTTATTTTTAAACCAAAAACTTCATTGAATTTGAAAAAAGTTCATCGAATTTGAAAAATTCATGCACTTGAGAGAAAAAGAAAAAAAGAAGAAATATTAAATAAAAGAAAACAGAAAACAGAAAAAGAGGTATGGAATACAAATAATATTGGGCAAAACATCAAGCCACACATGGCGCCCAAGAGGTAAGGAAGAAGCTGCCTTTGCAAGAAAATGAGCCTCTCCATTGTGTACCCTCTTTTCATGAACAAACTCTAGATTAAGAAATGCTTCCCTACGGTGATTAATATCTCGGAGTATGGCTGCATAATGGCATGGAGCAAAGAATCGAATGTTGTTTACTACCTCTGCACAATCAGTAGCAATGCAGATGGACTGAACCTGGAGATGTGTCGCTAGGGATAAGAAAAAAAGAAAGTTTTGCACCCGAGCACGTACATGATGGAGCGGATGGGCCAAACGGAGAAATGCGGGCACTAATGTTTCTCATGTATATAAAAAATGAATACAAAAATATACAATGTGTGTGAAAAAAATTAATCAAGTATTTGTTTTTTTTGTTAAACAAGTATTTGAAAAATGTTAATCAAGCATTTGAAATATGTTAAAGTATATAGAAAAATTATTAACCACGTATTCAATTTTTTTAATCTCCAGTTGTATTCAATAAATGTTAAAGTTGTATTTGCAAAATGTTAATCAGCATTTGAAAAAAATTAAATGTACATATAAAAATGTTTTCTATGTATTAAAAAATGTTAATATTTTATTGTTTTAAGAAAATGTTAAACTTTTATTGAAAAAAATTCATCAAGCATTTGAAAAATGTTAAATGTATATAGACAAATGTTGACCATGTATTCAAAAAAGGATAATCTTGCATTTGAAAACATGTTTATCAAGCATTTGAAAACCCTTAAATGTGTATAGAAAAAATGTGCACCATGTATTGAGAAAATGTTTACCATGCATTTAAAAAATGTTAATATAGTGTTTGACAAATGTTAATCAAGCATTTGAAAATATTTAAAATATGTATATAAAAATGTAGACCTTGCATTAAAAAATATATCTTAATCTTGTATTTGAAAAAAATAAAAAATGATGATCATGTATTCAAAAAAAGTTAAACATGTATTAGAAAAATATTCTTGACATATACGCAAAAATTTAGTGTGAAATCCAAAAAAAATATTAGTATCGTTTTGAAGAAAAAATGATGAAAATATGGAATAGAAAAAAAAAGAAAAAAAGAAAACCAACACATAACCAAGAAAGGAAGGAAAACCAGTGAGAAAACAAAAGGAAAATGAAGAAAACAAGAAAAAAGAAAAAGGAAACAAGAAAACAAGAAAACCAGTGCAATTAAAGAAAAAGAAACAAAAAAGAAAAACCGGAGACAACCGAGAAAGAAACAAAAAAAGAACTAAAGAAAAAAGAAAGGAAAGTAAGAACGAGAATAAAAGAAAGAAAAACGGTGAAAAAACAAAGGAAAGCAAAAAAGTCGAAGAAACCCCTGAGGAAACAAAAACATAAGAAAATTTAAAAAAACATAGAAGAACGCAACCTATGCTGCTATTATCGAACGAGCGAGAATGCGCAAGCGAGCGAGCGCCATGAACGAGCTGGCCCAATGCTATACATAGTTGAAAAAGCTTGAGCGAGACAGAAGATACCCCGAAAGTACCTTTCTGCTCCCGAGCTCAAATGAGCTCGGTGAATAGTAAAAAAATAAATAAATAAAAAACATTTGAAAAAAATCCAAATTTTTTTGGGAGAAACATTGACAAAAGTTCTAAAGTTCTTGCAAAAATTCATCACGGAATCACATTCCTGTAAGGCATGGCAAAAAAAAAAATTCAGTGCTCCAAAATGCTTTTGAAAGTAGCATTTTCAGAGTACCGATTTTTTTTTGCCACGCCTTCTAGGAATGTGATTTCAGGACGAATTTTGGCAACCACTTAAAGCTTTTGTCAATGTTTCACCCAAAAAAAATTTGGAATTTTTAGAATTTTTTTCAATTTTGTTTCGATTTTACTGTTCACCCAAGCTCATTTGAGCTCGGGTGCAGAAACTCTGCGTCCTACATAGCCTTGCTATAGCGAGACATAATGTGTGCGCTACTCTTTTTTTGAGCAATGGTAGCTAGGCTTTATTGAACAATGGATATAGGGATTACATCCACATCATGCGGTGAGCCTATCCACAAGTGTCTACCTTGTGGGAGGGAGACAACATATCTAGCTATAGTATGTGTTCCAACATTTAACCTCTAAATTCATGACAGAAATTACAGTTATTAAAAAGCTTTGAGGTTTCTATGATCTCTCTAATAATACCAGCATAGTTTCCCCTTGTCTTTTCATGGACGTGAACAATCACTTGTTTCCAGTCTAATGCAATATGAATATTTTGTAATCCCATGTCTTGCGCCATAGAGAGTGCTTCCCTGCAAGCCAAGGCTTCGAGCGACGCTGGATCTACAAGCCCATGTGTCGTGGTTTTGTCACGAAAGATGTCCTAGTGAAAGGACTTAAGTGTGAAGCCATCGCAACGGTGATTAGCTTGTCGGGGTTGAGCGGGACGAGAGACTCGGGTTTACCCAGGTTCTACCCCTCACGATGGAGGTAAAAGCCTACTCCTGCTCTTGTTGCTATTGCTTGAGTATCGATTACAAGGGAGCGGATTCGCTTGACCTAGCTATCGATTGATTGTAACCTGTTTATTCTATGCCAGGGACTCGCCTTTATATACAGGTCGAGGCCGCCGGCTTACAAGAGTCCGGGTCGGGTTACGACACGTAACCGAGCCTTACTCCAAGTCGCCTTGCTTTACAAGGTAAATCATTACATGGCGGGTTACACCCCTGGGCCGCCTTCTGACCTTAAGCCTAAGCCGGCCCATCTTGTGAGGCGCCTTCTCAATGTTGCGTCTTGACTGTCTTGGCTCTTCAAAGGCCCAGCTCCTTAAGTCGCCAACAATCTGACCCGGCCCTATTAGGGCGGGTTATACCGTGGGGTTATATCCCCAACATTAGGCCACAGATTGATTTGAACTTGTTCATGTCAATCTTAACCCTTCTGTTTGGTGAGTCTTCTCTTCATTTCCTTCAGCCGCAATCTTGGAAAATCTTCATAACCCGCCATAACAAAAAGATGATGTCACCTCCGTGATTTCGGGAAAACCTTCATGACGTCATAGCGGATCTTTGTATAAATCCATCATTCTGAAAACCGAGGCATCCCTTTGTTGCGAAATTTATTGTGCCTCCTCGGTCTTCGCACCTGTCATTCATTGTCCCGTTTTTCCTTGTAAATAGGCACGAGGACCCCTCTTTTCACTTTTTACCTAGCCTTCTCCACTTCTTCTTCTTCCTCGCAAGTTCCTTCACGACCAGAGCTCCGCCGCGTCCGTCGAGCTGCGCCAGCTTTCTCCAGCCAAGGTCACGGCACCACCCCATCGTCGTCGGGGCTCAGCGGTACACCTCCGCTTTCCTTCATCATCATCAGGTACCACCTCCCTTTCTTCTCAGATCTACATTAGGTCACCCGAGTTCATCGCGTTCGTCCGAGTTCATCTGTTTCTCCATTCATCATAGCTTGAATAGAGGTCGTTTCGATCCAAGAACACCGTAGAAATACTGCGGCCGCCAGTTCGGCATCCATCTTATATATTGAATAAACTGTACCTTCCTCAGAACCAATAAGCAACTTGCTAGTCCTTCCATCACCATGTTTCTAGGTTTTAGTGATTATTTTTATTTTTTGAACTGCCTTCAGATCCGTAAATATAGTTGCTCCATACCAAATCTTGTTTGCTCCACACTTAGCAAAATTTGGGACAAATGCATTTTTGCCCCTAGTTGGAACCTACCCACGGGTTTTGCCCTTACTTTTTGACTCTGCTCAGTTTTGCCCTTAGATTTGCCTCCGAGGTCGCACGAATGCCCTTTGACCATTTGACCAATACTTTGAAAATTCGTAACAAATTCATACGAACTCAGAAAAATGCAAATAAGATATCAGAATGTTCAAATAAACATTACCTTTATGCGCATGTCATTTGCATTCAGGAAAAAGTACCATTTAAACTGCTCGAGGTTATTAATGTTATTAACATTATTAAAAATAAAAAGGTATAAACAATACTTTATGCAAATGTTGGTGATGTTTTCTGAACATCCTGATATCTTATTTGCATTTTTCTGAGTTCATATCAACTTGTGATGAAGTTTCAAAATAATGGTCAAAATTGTTTGAACATTCATAACAAGTTGATATGAACTAAAAAAAAATGCAAATAAGATATCAGGATGTTCAGAAAACATCACCTACATTTGCATGTAATTTTTATTCATGAAAAGTATATTGTTTATACGTTTTTATTTTTAATTATGTTAATAACATTAATAACCTCAGGTAGTTTAAATGGTGCTTTTGTCCTGAATGCAAATGAGATGCACATAAAGGTAATGTTTATCTGAACATTTTGATATCTTATTTGCATTTTTCTGAGTTCATATGAATTTGTTACGAATTTTTAAAGTATTGGTCAAACGGTCAAAGGGCATTCGGGCGACCTCGGGGGGGAATCTAAGGGCAAAGCTGAGCAGAGTTGAAAAGTAAGGGAAAAACCCGTGGGTAGGTTCCAACTAGGGGCAAACATGCAATTGTCCCAAATTTTTAGCAATCCTGAATCTTAACTGACCCGTCCATTGCATCTTGGGCGGCTTATCAACGTATTTGTAACCCGCCAAAGTTCTAGAAATTGCCTCTTTTAGTTAACCCGCCATTAGCTTAAGGCGGCTTATCTTTATGCTGCTCATTCTTGTATTGTTGCTGAATCAGTATCCCCTCTTTATTTAACTCTCCTTCCTATTGTCTTTTAGGCGACTCAATATGGCAAAAACCACCCTCTGCAATTGGGGCCCTTCGCTAGTCACTGAACAAATTCTCAAAGATTATATGGATCAAGGTCTCTTGGAATATAAGGAAGAGATTGGTTGGCGACTCAGCCAAGGAGAAAATGTCCCCAACCCCGCTGAAGGAGAGGTGATAGTTTTTACTGATCATATCCTCAGAGGCTTTACTCCGCCTGGGTAGAAATTTTTTCAGGATGTCCTGCACTATTTCAGTCTCCATCCTCAAGACATCGGCCCGAACTCAGTAACAAACATTTGCCACTTTCAAATCTTTTGCGAAGTTTATTTGCATGTAGAACCCTCTGTTGCTCTCTTCAAGGAATTCTTCTACCTAAACCACTAGACTGAATGCGCAAGCGGTCCGACTCAAGAATTAGGCAGAGTCTCAATCCAGAGACGCAGAAACGGCTGCTTTCCCACAGCTGTCTTGTTGAGCCATCCAAAGGGATGGGTAAAAACTTGGTTCTACTGTAAGAACACCGCCCCGGGCAATGAGAACCCTCTGCCGGGTTATCGGGTTGAGCGCCTCCCTATCAACTTTAGCCCGCCAAGCCAACTTATTCCAACTGAACATACTGAAGCACTCCAATATTATCCCAAGATAACAGCTTTGTTAGCCAATGGATTGACCGGAATTGACTTAGCCCGCTACTGGGTCTCATGGAAAATTCTCCCCCTAAGTCGCCGGCCCAGTCTAATGTGCGAATATTCTAGCGAGTCAGATGACCCTCAACGATACAGCTTTGACAACTTTACTGCTGAGGAGGTCTTTCAAGCTGTGAACTCCTTACTCGGGGAGTCACAAGAAAATTGTAACAAGATAGGATTACCTCCGTTCTTCAAGCTTAACCCGGTCCCAGCTGTAAGCCCTATTCTATGTCCGGTTTTAAATATCCTTGATTCTGTTCTGTGTCTCACTTGTCAATCTTTTCTTATTACATAGCCCGACTCTGCTTTTTGGAAGAGGAAAATAAAGACTGCTGTGGCCAAGACCAGGACTGGCCCAAAGTATAAGAAGAACAAACTAGCTGCTGTGATTAAGCCAGCTGCTATGGGCGAGTCAACGGATGTTGATGACCAGTCCGAGGTAGAACTTTTTAATGACTTGGCTGACACTTCTTACTCTCAGGATGAGGGTGCATCAAGCCGGGCTGACAATCTAGAGGTAATTTCTATCTCTTCCGGCTTAGACTCACCACCTCCAAAGAGAATCAGGCGGGTTAACCGGAAAGTACCATTTTCTCACCCAAATGCTTATTTAGACCCAAACTTTGTTTTGAAAAAGGCTCAATACGATGCAAGACGCCAAACACGGAGTAGCGGCACCGAAGAACTGGTGGCCGGGTTAACTCATAGTCCTTCTCGCAAGCGACATATTGAGGTGCCACACAGCCCAACTCTGTCTTTACGCAAAGCCGGCCTTATCAGACAACCCCTTAATCTGTCTGACTCAAATTACCAGGTGTCATCTCCATCTTCGGGCGGCTCATCTCAAACTCAGCTTCCTGCCTCTGTTGTTAACCCAGGGTAAGTATTTGCATTTGTTGACAAAAAACTTGTTGTCATATACTCATAAACCTTTATCCGTGTTACAGGGCCAAAGCAAAAAATAGCAAGAAGCAAAAGGTGGGCGGCTCTTCCAAGATCTCCGAAGTCTCTGAGCCAGAGAAACAGGTGCTTGAAACCCCTGAGGTCCCAACCCAAAATCCTGAAGAACCTCTCAGTCAACAAAATGATCCACCTCCACAGACTGACGCAATGGCTTCTGAGGCCATGGATACTGAGGCTAACCCGGCAGATAATAATGACCCGCCAAGTCCTATTCCTTCCTCAACTCCTGTCAACCCAGTGGAAGAAATTCCTTCTGAGAAAAATACTAATGATATTACTATCACCGGGGTGAGTTATAAGGTGCCAAGAATCTCCAACGTGCTAGCTAAGCATACTGCTAAGGAAGAAACACCTTTATTGGAGAAGGGCAAGACAAAACTAGATCTGCAAAGCTATGCAGAGTTTAGTGCGGGCGAGTTGCACGCGGGCTATCTAAGCCGCCTTCATGCAAGCCGTGATATGGAAGCCGGCTTAGTAAACATGATGAAGCAAAAGTATGAGGTATGAATGAAGTTAACCCCTCTCAGTCTTGTATGTATATATATATATATATATATATATATACCCACATAGCCCCCCAAGTCTTAAGCATAAGAAAAAATATTGAGTATGCTTGAGACTTATGAAGATTTCCAAAGTGTAGCCCCCAAGGGCCGGCTTATCTTTTTGAGAAAAGCCGGGTCTTTAAAATGACAAATTTGAAGAATCACCTGTAGCCCCCAAGGACCGACTTATCTTTATAAGATGAGTCGGGTCTTTGAAATGACCACTTTGAAGAATCGCCTGTAGCCCCCAAGGGCCGACTTATCTTTATAAGATGAGCCGGGTCTTTGAAATGACCACTTTGAAGAATCGCCTGTAGCCCCCAATGGCCGGCTTATCTTTATAAGATGAGTCGAGTCTTTGAAATGACCACTTTGAAGAATCGCCTATAGCCCCCAAGGGCCGGTTTATCTTTATAAGATGAGTTGGTTCTCCTGTAGCTCAGACTTAAAAAATCATCGTACATTAGCCCCCAAGTGCCAAGGATATTGCTTGCAATGTGCTTGGGACTTGAATATTTTTGACCATAACACATCTGCTCAATGCTGATTCAATCCACCTAATAATTATTTAAATGACATTGTTGTTTGTAACCCTTGGCAGGAAGCTTTAAATCTGGGCGAGTCAAATATAGCCATCTTAAAGAAAAACTTGAAAATAGAACAAGCTGAACGCGCCAAGGCTGAGTCAAATTTGAAATCTTCCTTGGAAGATATTGAAAAGATCAAGGCCAGTTTTGATGCTGAAAGAGCCGCCTGGGACTCTGAAAAGGCCACGCTACTGAAAAAAGCGGAAGATGCTGAAAGCCAGCTTAAACCCATGGCTGAGGAGTTGTCCAACTTAAAGAATCATATTTCCCAAATGACAGCCGCCATCTTTGGTAAGAGAAATCATGCAATGAATTAAAACCAATTGACATGGCGACTTATAAATTCATAATATGCCTGGCGACTCAAAATCCTTTATTTATTAACTCGCCCGACTATTCTTGTTTTATATGCACGACAGGTGCCAGGAGTGCCAATCTTGGACAAAATATGCTGATGAAGCTCAAGGCCGTCAACACTTTGACGAAAAAATTATATGCTGGCAGCCTTCGTACTTTCATGGCTGTATCTAATGGTACAAGACCAACACAGCTTATCAAAGTGCTGTTGGATCAACTGTCCACAGTGCTCGGCCAGATTGAAGAGCTGAAAAGATCAGCCGCTCGTGCAGGAGCCATGGCCGGGTTAAGCCGGGCAAAAGCTTACCAAACTGAGCTTGACCCTGAAGAAATGGCAGGCGGGTTCCAAGAATACAAGGATGACGGCTCTGCGTTCAATGAATCAGATTACGCCAAATGCATCAAGGACATGCGTCCCTTGGCGTGTAAACTTGCATAGGAACTAGATCTGCAGATCTACCAGCCGGGTTATGATGGCAATAACGAATGAATCGAGTCGCCCTTGTTTGACGTTGTCGACCTGACTCCCCAATGGCATAAGCACACCTTTGCCTCTGATATTGATCCTTCTACTATCATCAATGATGAAGCAACCTTCGAGGCCTTAACTGGTATAGACTAGACCTCGGATAATCTTCAGATTTCCAGCGAAGAGCAGGCACAGGATGACCTGGGAACCTCCAGCACAAGACGCCAAGATGATGTTAACCCGGCGGGATCTAACCCGTACGGCTCAGAAGCCGGTTCAAAGGAGTGACATAAATCCTGAAAAACTTAGCTGAAAAAACTTTTAGGCTCATCTGTAGCCTTGTAATAGCTTAGTTAAAAACATTGTGCTTCCTTGTCATGCCTTCGAGCATGTTATGCCAACTGTTTGATCCAGCAGCTGAACTTCTTTGTATGCTTGATCTAGTCATATATGCATATCTTTTCTTGCAATATCTCTGAATTTACTTGGGGTCTTTACCTATAATCTGTAAAAGATCCATCAATTCTTGTACTGGCGACTTATAGTAAAAAAGCCAGGGCGGGTTAATAACCGAATGACTCATAGTCATAAATATTTTGAACAGACCACTTAGCGGGTCATGGCTGCTATAAGCTCAATTTTGAGCAATGCTAACCCAGACCTTTTTTGATCCAGGGACTTATAATCTTCATATGATGAAGAACATAAAATTCCTGTAAAAACAAGAAACAGAGAATATATACATGTATATCTCAATACTTATAAGCCGGCTGTTAAAGCTCGACCGAAAGAATCTGGCCTTTTAAGGCTCAAATTCTTGCTTTCATGAAGCATGGCTTAAAAGCCTTGGTTTATCCTCGCTATCGGTAAGATGGCCCTCACATGACTTTAAACCGCCGTTTTAACCTTGACTAGTTCAGGGTCACAAAGGATTGACTGTAAGAGTACGTCGGGTCATCTTGTTCGGAGTAGCATCAAGCATACAGGCAGGTATAACCAATAATGCGGTGTTTCGCCGGGTCAAAAGGGTTTTGTAAGCTAAACTCATTGAGTTGGAAGCCCCCTAGTGCCCTTATGGTCAATTAATCAAGACTCATGCCCAGAAAATATGAGATGAAATGACAGAGGCCCCGATTCGGGGATGTCGTCTTTATTATTTTGATCATAAAAAGATATATACATTGACAAAAGTGTGTACAATAGTGAGAGCCAGTGGCTTAAGTATAGTAAGGCCGAAGATGAGCAATATTCCAAGGCCTGTTGGTCTCTTCCTCAGAGGTACGCGACTTATCGTGTTCACGTATATCAACGAGATAATATGAACCATTGTTGAGATTTTTGCTGACCACAAAGGGTCCCTCCCAAGGCGGCAATAACTTATGCATCCCTGTCTGATCTTGAATCAAACGGAGCACTAAGTCGCCCTCCTGGAATGTCCGACTTTTAACCCGGCGGATATGATAGCGACGCAGGTCTTGTTGGTAAATCGCCGAGCGAGCCGCTGCCAGATCACGTTCTTCTTCCAAAGCATCCAGGGCATTTTGACACGCCTTCTCATTGTCTGCTTCAATGTAAGCCGCCACCTTGGGCGAGTCATGACGAATATCACTTGGAAGAACTGCCTCGGCTCCGTAAACCATGAAGAAGTGCGTGTAGCCTGTTGATCTATTGGGGGTAGTCCTGATGCTCCAAAGAACTGCAGGAAGCTCTTCAACCCAACAACCCGGAGTTCGCTCCAGAGGTACCATGAGCCGGGGCTTGATCCCCTTTAATATCTCTTGGTTAGCACGCTCAACTTTCCCATTAGACTGTGAGTGAGCTACTGATGACACATCAAGTCAGATATGCTCTCTCTAACACAATTTTTTCATAGCACCCTTGGATAAATTTGTCCCATTATCCGTGATTATACTGTGGGGATAACCAAAGCGGAAGATCAACTTTTTGACGAACTGAACTGCAGTCGCTGCCTCACAATTGCTAACAGGCTCAGCTTCCACCCACTTGGTGAATTTATCAACTGCAACAAGCAAGTGAGTTTTCTTGTCCTTAGACCGTTTAAAGGGCCCAACCATATCAAGCCCCCAGACCACAAACGACCAAGTTATTGGGATCATCCTCAGCTCCTAATCCGGTACATGAGACTGCCTTCCAAATTGCTGACAACCATCACACCTGTGCACCAGGTCCTCAGCATCTGCATGAGCCATCAACCAGAAGAATCCATGCCTGAAAGCTTTAGCCACTAGAGCTTGAACCGGCGTGATGACCACAGTCCCTAGCATGAATCTCATAAAGAATCTCACGGCCTTCCTCAGGGGAAACACAGCGTTGAAAAACGCCCGTGACGCTGTACCTGTGTAACTCACCATTGCCGATTGTGATGGACTTAGAACGCCTGATGATCTATCACGCCAAGAGCTCATCTTCTGGCAACTCGCCTCAAGTGAGATAAGCCAGATAAGGCAGAGTCCAATCTGGAATAGCACGTAGAGCCACCACCAACTACCCCTGGGTCAGGAATAGCGAGATCTTCTTCTGAAGGCAACTTATCAGAAGGGTTGTGCAATACATCAAGGAACACATTGGGTGGAACCGGCTTACGCTGAGACCCGAGTCGAGACAATGCATCAGCCACCTCGTTTTTCCTCCGGTCTATGTGATCCACCGTGTAACCCTTAAAGTGACCGGCAATATTTGTCAACTGCCTGACGATAAGCCACCATAAGCGGGTCTTTAGAATCCCACTTCCCTGAAACCTATTGTGCAACAAGATCTGAGTCGCCCAGGCACCTAACCCGGCTCAACTTCATCTCCTTGGCCATTCGGAGCCTGTTGGGGATATAACTATTGAGTATAAACCGCCCAGGAGGGGCCGGGTTATGCTCATAGTGATTTACCTGTATTGAAGCCCATGAAGACATAGAAGATGGCGACTTACGAAGGAGACTTAATAAGAAGGCCCAAAGCCCAAAGGTGAGTTAGGGCCCATAGATGTAAACCGCCATAAGTATATGACTTGTATTGTAAGATAGGAAAGAGTGGATACCGAGCCGGACACGTTTATGAGCCGGCCGGGATTCTGTGAACCTCTGGGCATCAACCTGTGTATATAAAGGGACGACCCTGCGGCGGTTTAGGGACAGGTAACAAACAATCGGGAACTAGGTCAAGCGTATTCGCTCCCTGGTAATCGAAACCCTAGCAATACAACACAAAGCAGGAGTAGGATTTAACCTCATTGAGAGGGGCCGAACCTGGGTAAACTCTCTATGTCCTTTGTCCTGTTTAACCCCCTTCAAGTTAACCTAGTTGCGATGGCTCCATGACTAAGTCCTTCCGCTAGGACATCTGCCGTGTCAAGTCCACGACAGTTGGCGCCCACCGTTGGGCCAGCGCACAGTGGTTTCGAGTTCTTGAAGGGCAACTTCGAAGGGATCAAGGGATACGCTGTGGGCCGGATGACCAAGAGTCGTCGCGGCAAGCTCTACATCGACGACGAAGGCTGGGGCCCCGAGGCCAGCTCAATTGAGTACGGGTATCGGGTCCCCTTCGGTGGAATTCACGTCTTCATTGGCAAGATCGGCGAACCGGGCCCTGAGCCGGACACCTGCACCGACATCATCGAGACGGCTCAGCATGCAAAACCCGCCCAAGTTCAGCCCACCATGAGTCGTGCCTTCGTGGGATTCATCAATGGTGCGGGATCTGAGGATAAATCGGTATTTGACGATGAGACAGTTGTCTATTCTGATGGCGAGTCATCCACCGGTGAAACCGAGTCATTGTACCAACTGCAAGACGGTCGGCTTGGGGGCTATTCCGATGGCGATAGTATTCCGGACCCCTACGAGCCGCCGAACCGGGTTGCAATCTTCATGGCCGGTACGCAGCCAGTGCAGCACTCTTCAACTGCAGCGGCATTGATTTCCGGGTCAGCAGCGGCGACGGCAGCCGGGGCAGGAGGCCCTGCGCGCCCACCGGCTCAAGTCTTGTCCGGTTTACTAGACGCCTTGGCAACACTGCTGACGATGGAGGTTAATCAAGATCAGCATAACGCGGAAGTCGGGAAATTACGAGATCAGATAGCTCAAGCTAAGGAAGACCTGGCAGCTGAAGATGCCAGGATGGCTGCAGAGCGGGTTACGTTGGATGCACAGGCGCAGCGAATTCAGTCGGAGTCTTACCGGCTCATGCTAGATCAGAACGCTTCAAACGAAGTCATGAGGAGGCATCAGTCTCGCCTGCCACCGGTTTACGAGGCAAGGAACCTCTTTAACACGCCAGGAGCAGGAACCAGTAACCCGCCAGTGGCGGACCGGGTTGAAACGCCTGGGACGGGAGCGCCGGTTCAGCCGCGCACCACGGATCCGCCTCGTCAGAACAATATCCCACCGCAACACATGCCAACACCACCGGGTCATTACTCTAACCCTTTGGATAACATGATCACTGCGGCGTCACGATTGGCGGCTATCCTGGTTGAAGGTGAGTCTCCAACAACGGTTGAGATGCAGAGGGCTAGAGAGCTCCTTCAGACAGCATTGGTTCAGCAGCAGGCTTATTCTTACAGTCGAAGCCGGATTCATTCCACCCCTCGCCCAAGCCGGAGTTACAGTAGGCATATTGATGAACCAGCTGTGTCAAGCAGTGGGCGGAACCATAACCAGCCTTGTGGACATAACCCGGCGGGCGGTGGTGCTGATGCTCAGAACGTGGTGGATCAAGGTAGAGTACGTCGAGAGGCCGAGCAGGCGGCGCAATATGCGGCCCGTCAGCCTTCTCCGGTTCGTCCGACAACTTCGGTGGAGCCAGGTGTAACCTTTAGGAATTTGGGCGTGCCATGTTTAGTGCCGGCCATACGTAATGAGCGTCTGCCCAAGGATTTTAAGGGCCCTCGCAAGGTGCCTAACTATACAGCCGATTT
This sequence comes from Thinopyrum elongatum, assembly GCA_011799875.1. Classification (NCBI taxonomy): domain Eukaryota; kingdom Viridiplantae; phylum Streptophyta; class Magnoliopsida; order Poales; family Poaceae; genus Thinopyrum; species Thinopyrum elongatum. The sequence continues at coordinate 462,980,595 of CM022301.1, read as the reverse complement.
ACCTCCTGAAGCATGGATCGAGAGTTATGAGATGGCCATGGAATTGCTAGATGTTAGCGATACGGCATGTGCTAAATATTTCCCCCTGATGTTGGATGGAACGGCTCGCACTTGGTTGAAGGGGCTCCCTGCCAACTCCATTGGGTCATGGGCCGAGTTAAAGGCCCGGTTTATCCATAATTTCAAAGATACGTGCAAGCAGCCTATGTCAATTGTGGATCTGGATGCCTGTGTCCAAGAAGAGGGTGAGTCCACAACCCATTGGGTGCGCCGGGTTTCGACCATCTTACATTCATCGGATCACATCAATGCCGGTTCAGCGGTCATAATGTTGGAGAAGAATTGCCAGTTTACGCCTCTTAAGCAGAAGTTGGGTCAGCTCAAGCGCCACTGCAATGACATGGGAGAGCTGATGGCGGCTCTGGTTAAGTACGCTGACTCTGATGGTACCAAGGACCCCGAGTCTGATGATGATAAGCCGGGAAAGGGAAAGAAGAGCAGCAGCACCAGAGGGCAGCAGCATAATCCGGCGAATCAGGGAGGCAATGGTAAGCGCAAAGCTGATAATAGTTTGGACTTTGTGGCTAACACCAACGCACAGAATAATGGCCAGCGTCGTAAAGGTAAACCGCCCCCACGGGCCGGAGGGTCAGGCTTTAATCTCGAGCAGATGCTAAATCAACCCTGCCCAAGGCATGGGACGCGAGAAAGACCGTCTGGCCACCTCTGGAAGGATTGCTACATCATGAAGGAGTATAAAAATTCCAATCTTTTTCAAGACAATCATGGACCGGGTGGTGGTTCAGGGTCCGGTTCTCATGGGCCGGGTTACGGCGGTGGCTATTCTAGTTCTGGATTCCAAGGTAATCAGGGCAATCAAGGCAATCAGGGTGGCTACCATCAACAGTCAGGTCAGGGGAATCAGCAGCAGCAATCTGGGTATCAGAGTAACCCAAAGCAGTTGAATAGTGGGCAGTACCACGTCTTCACCACAAATTTATGCAAACGGGATCAGAAGCTTCATAAAAGGGCATTGAATGCCGTTGAACCGACGGTTCCCCGTTACTTGCGCTGGTCCAAGCAGCCCATCGTGTGGAGTCGGGAAGATCACCCGCCCCGGGTTGATAATCCGGGTCACCTAGCATTGGTGGTTGCACCCCAGGTTGGAGGGTATAAGTTTACCAAGGTACTCATGGACGGAGGGAGCAGCATCAATATCCTTTTTTACGAAACTTTCCGTCGCATGGGGTTGACAGATAAAAATCTTAAACCGTCGAATACAGTTTTCCATGGTGTGGTGCCTGGTAAGTCGGCGTACCCTGTTGGTAAGATAGCTCTGGAAGTCGCCTTTGGAGATGATCATGACTCTAGGTCAGAGACATTGACCTTTGAAGTAGTCAAGATTCACAGCCCGTATCACGCCCTGTTTGGACGGCCGGCTTATGCCAAGTTCATGGCGCGGCCTTGTTATGTTTATCTGCAGCTCAAGATTCTGGGTTACAAGGGGACCATCACAGTACATGGGAGCCGAAAAATAGCCTTGGAATGTGAAGAAGGTGATGCGGCTTATGCTGAGTCGGTTTGTGCAACGGAGGAGTTAAAATTTTACAAGGACAATGTTGATCCGGCGGATATGACGTCTTTGAAAAAGCCAACTACAGATCATGATCCGGTTTTGAAGTTTAAATCGGTAGATGACACTAAGATGGTTGATTTTGTTCCTGGCGATTCATCCAAGCAGTTCAGCATCAGTGCTAATATGGATCCGAAATAGGAAGGCGCGCTCATCGAGTTCATCCGTGAGAACCGGGACATCTTTGCATGGAAACCTTCTGACATGCCGGGTGTACCGAGGGAACTCGCTGAGCACACTCTCAATATTGATCCCAAGTTTAAACCGGTCAAGCAGTTTCTTCATCGTTTCAATGAAGAAAGGCGTAAGGCCATTGGTGAGGAGGTAGCCCGGCTCTTGGCGGCTGGGTTTATTGTTGAAGTTTTTCATCCTGAGTGGTTGGCTAACCCGGTGATGGTACTTAAGAAGAACGACACTTGGCGCATGTGTGTGGACTACACGGATTTAAACAAGGCTTGTCCGGCTGATCCTTTTGCTCTCCCTCGTATTGATCAGATTATTGATGCTACGGCGGTTTGTGAGCGTTTGAGTTTTTTTGGATGCTTATTCTGGTTATCATCAGATCAAGATGGCAGTTAAGGACCAGGAGAAGACAACTTTCATAACTCCTTTTGGAGCCTTCTGCTATGTGTCTATGCCTTTTGGGCTCAAGAGTGCCCAGGTGACTTACCAGCGATGTGTGCAGAATTGTCTTCATAATCAGATTGGACGCAATGTTCATGCTTATGTGGATGATATTGTGGTGAAATCCAGAAAGAAGGAGACGTTGATAGACGATTTGAAGGAAACCTTTGATAATCTCCGAGTTTATAAGATGATGCTTAATCCGGCCAAGTGTGTTTTTGGTGTGCCGGCGGGCAAGCTTTTGGGTTTTCTGGTGTCTAATAGGGGCATTGAAGCTAATCCGGAGAAGATCAAGGCCGTTACTTCTCTGGCTAAACCGGCGTGTATCAATGATGTTCAACATCTGGCGGGTCGTATTGCGGCGCTAAGCCAGTTCATAAGCCGCCTCGGTGAGAAGGCTATCCCTTTGTATCAGATGATGAAAAAGACAGATGACTTCGTCTGGAGTGACGCTACTAATGAGCCATTTGAGGCACTTAAGAAGCAGCTGGCTGAGCCGCCGGTCCTAGCTGCGCCCGTTGATAAGGAGCCGCTGTTGTTATATGTGGCTGCTAATAGCCGGGCTGTCAGTGTGGCTATTGTGGTTGAAAGGAAAGAGGCAGGCAAGGAATATCTGGTTCAACGGCCGGTTTATTATATCAGCGAAGTGCTTATTGAGTCCAAGCAGAGATACCCACACTGGCAGAAGCTTGTATATGGGGTTTTCATGGCAAGCTGGAAGCTTAAGCAATATTTTTAGGGTCACCCCATTACTGTGGTTAGCTCTGCTCCTTTAGGAGATATCATCCAAAACAGGGAAGCAACAGGACGGGTTGCCAAATGGGCCACTGAACTTGGGCCTCATGGTTTGAAGTATATGCCTCGCACGGCCATCAAGTCTCAAGCACTAGTGGATTTCATCAATGACTGGACAGAGCTGCAGATGCCTGAGGAAAAACCAGATAACACGTATTGGACTATTCACTTTGATGGGTCCAGGCAATTGGAGGGCTCGGGGGCTGGAGTTGTGTTAGCTTCCCCTCGAGGTGATAAATTTTGTTATGTTCTCCGTTTGATGTTCCCTTGCACTAACAATGCAGCTGAATATGAGACCTTGCTCCACGGTCTTCGGATGGCTAAGGAGATGAACTTAAGCTGGGTAAGGTGCTTTGGTGACTCAGATTTGGTGCCTCAACAAGTTTTTGGTACTTGGGATTCTAAGGATCCCCTCATGGCGGCTTATCGACGAGAGATGGATATTATTGCTAGTCACTTCAAAGGTTATCAAGTTGAGCATGTTGATCGGAGGAAAAATGAAGTGGCTGATGCCTTAAGCCAGTTGGGTTCTCAACGTAAACCGGTGCCACCTAATGTCTTTCTTGACGTTTTGCATAACCCGTCGGTTAAGTTACCTACAGAGGAGGATTTGGCTATTCCTGACCCGGAAGCTCAGTTGGTGGCGGCTCTTCATGTTATTCCTGATTGGACAATTCCATATTTGGCATATATGACCCGGGGCGAGTTACCTGAGGATGAAACCTTGGCCAGGCAAATAACCCGACGGTCCAAGTCAATGAAAATTATCAATGGAGAGCTGCACCATTGCAGTGTTACCGGGGTGTTTCAGCGTTGTGTTTCTCCTGAAGAAGGCTGTGAGATTCTGCGTGAGATCCATGAAGGAGATTGTGGTCATCACGCCGGCTCTAAATCTCTTGTAGCCAAGGCTTTTCGTCACGGTTTTTATTGGCTGACGGCTCATGCTGATGCCGAGGACTTGGTCAAAAAATGTGACGGTTGTCAGAAGTTTTCACGTCGAGCTCATGTTCCGGCTCAGGAGTTGAGAATGATTCCAATCACGTGGCTATTTGTAGTTTGGGGGCTTGATATGGTTGGACCTTTTAAGAGGTCCAAGGATAAGAAGACCCACCTCTTGGTGGCGGTTGATAAATTCACTAAGTGGGTAGAGGCAGAGGCAGTCAGTAAGTGTGATGCAGCAACGGCGGTTCAATTCATGAAGAAGGTGATCTTCCGCTTTGGCTTTCCACATAGCATTGTAACAGACAATGGCACTAATCTCTCCAAGGGTGCTATGAAAGAATTTTGTCAACGTGAGCATATCCGGCTTGATGTATCGTCGGTGGCTCACCCCCAATCTAATGGTCAAGCTGAGAGAGCCAATCAAGAGATCCTGAAAGGCATCAAGCCCCGGCTTATGGTTCCCTTACAGAGGACGCCGGGTTGTTGGGTAGAGGAGTTACCCTCGGTACTATGGAGCATCAACACAACGCCCAACAGATCTACGGGTTACACGCCTTTTTTCATGGTTTATGGAGTAGAGGCGGTTCTCCCCAGTGACATCCGTCACGACTCACCCCGTGTGACGGCTTACGTTGAAGCTGATAATGAAAAGGCACGTCAGGATGCGCTTGACCTATTAGACGAGGCGCGTGATCTCACAGCGGCTCGTTTGGTGATTTACCAGCAAGATCTACATCGTTATCACAGCCGCCGGGTCAAGACCAGAACCTTTCAAGAAGGTGACTTAGTGCTCCAGCTTATCCAGGATCAGACTGATATGCACAAGTTATCCCCACCTTGGGAAGGACCCTTTGTGGTCAGCAAGAATCTGAACAACGGGTCATACTACCTTATTGGTGTTCGAGACCACAAGGACTCACGCACGTCGGAGGAAGAGACCCGCCGGCCGTGGAATATTGCTCATCTTCGGCCGTACTACACCTGAGCCATTGGCTCTTCTGATGTACATATTTTTGACAATGTATATATGGTGATAAATAAAATAAACCGGCACCCCTACTAAAGCAGGGCCGCTGTCATTTTTTCTTAATGAGTCTTTGGTTACTTGGGGGCTTCCGGCTTATGAGCGAAGTTATGATTACCCCTTGAACCGGCTTATAAGCCAATTGAAAAAAAAACTTGGGGGCTTGCTACCCAGGTTAAAGGTACGAAAGAGAGTCTGTTGCAAAATCACAGCTCAAACATAGGTGCCCCTTGAGCACAGCTCAAAAATATTACTTGGGGGCTCCTTGATTCTAAAGAACAAAGAGTTTGTATAACCCTTGTAATAGGCTTAAAAGCCAGGCTTGGAAGCCAGGTGTATTCACCTAAAACCCCGGGTTATCCTGCCTTTTTAAGTAAGCCACTCTGCCCAGGTATTCCTGGAATGAACCGCCGAACGTTTGACAAGTCAATCTTATACAGACCCTGAACTTGTCAAAGTTAAAATGACGATTGGTTATGTGAGGTCCATCTTATAAGGTTTGTATATAGGTTTAACTCAGTGGCTGTGCGGCCCGTGAAAGCACTCGATTTTCGGCCTGGCAGCCCATGAAAAGCCTCGTTTTTTGGTTTGTTTTATTCCACAGTTTTTTGAGGTTTATTTGATGAGGCTTATAATGCTTTATGATCATAATTCATCCGGTGTTTATTAACCCGGCCTGGTTTTTTAACTATAAGTCGCCAGTATGAGATAAGATAACATTCGGTGTTTATTAACCCGGCCTGGCTTTTGACTATAAGTCGCCAGTATGAGATAAGATAATATCCGGTGTTTATTAACCCGGCCTGGTTTTGTTCATAAGCCAAGCAATCTATGATAATTACCAGTGCTCAAAGTTCGGGTTATCCCCCTGACTACACCGGTTGGTAAACCAACAGTGTGATCAAATATCACAGGTATGATATATTTCAAATTTGGTTATTCTTAAAGTCCAGCCTTGGGTATAAGCTATGTTAATTTCCATGGTTTTATATTGGGCGTTATGACCCGTCCAGCGGTAAACCGCCAGGACACTTTTAATCCGTTGCATGCAGGAGTAGATTCCACAGTGTTAATATTATAAGCATAAGTGGCATATCTTAACATGGTGGATTAGCAGTGTCATGCAAAGTAAATATGCACGATGGCATAGCAGAACAAGAGTTTAAGCTAGCCTATTACAAGGCGTTTAGTGCCCAAAAGAATAATTGCTTGAACACGTCTTAAAGAAAGCAGCTGCTAAACCAGCCCTCGGTTTACGACTCCTGGCCTGGCTGACTTGAAGGTTGCGGATCGTCCAGCGCCGGTTCATCTTCCTCCTCTCTACGAAGTGGCTGGAAGTCAATGGTGGTCCAATCGATCCCAGTTAAGGCCTTGAATACAGCTTCATCACTTATAAGTGTGGAGGGGTCAACATCAGGGGCATAGGTATGCTTACGGATTGGAGGAATAAGATTTGGAGCATCATAAGTTGGCGCGTTAACTCTCTTATTGCTGGCATCATAAATCGACTGATAATGTGAAAGATCGGTTTCTTCAGCCAATTTGCTAGCCAATGGGCGCATTTCCCTCGTCAAGGCTCTGAGGTCATCGTTATTAAATTCTGACCCGTCCTCCTTTATGCTCGGGTAGCCATTTCCCACATCGGCCAGATCAAGATCAGATATCCAAGCTTTGGCCCGAGTCAATGCAGTAAGAGCACCCGCCCTGGCAGCTGACTTCTTTAGCTCTTCAAACCGTGCAGGCATCATCGCCAGCCTTTCCAACGTCTCCTTGATCAAGGTTGGGGGCGGTTTATTATGGGAAGCTGTGCAGATAACCCGTTGTACGCCGGTATATAATTGCTCTATAAGTGTATAGGCGGCTTTCAGTTTTTGCCGCATATCTGAGCCAAGATGAGCAATGCGAGTTCCTGTATCATCAAAAGAATCGGTAAACCGGCAGTCTCTTACATAATACATGTTCAAAGCTTATGAAGAAGTTATTTACCAAATACGGCAGCGGTCATGGCATTTATTTGCTGTTTCAAGCCAGTCAGCTCTTCAGCTACCGGTTTAAGGGCAGCCTCAGCATCCTCAGCCCTCTTCAGCAGAGTTGACTTTTCTGTATCCCAACCTGCCCGCTCGTTCTTAAAGCTCTCCTTCAGTTTCTCCATTGCTGTTAAGGCACTGGTCAGTTCCTCCTTGGCTTTGGAGGTCTCGGTTTGTTGCGACTTGATATTTTCTTGAAGGTCGGCGATTTGAGATTCCTTCTTATTAAGATCAGCCTGCAAGAGACATGTAATTAATTACATAGCAGTGCATATTCAAAAGTCCCAAGCACATAACAAGTAATGTACTTGGCACTTGGGGCTAATGTCTATTGCGTCTTATGAAAAAAAATTTACAAGTCCCAAGCACATAACAACTATCAGCTTGATGGTCAACCGGATTATAAAGGTCCTAAGTAAGAATTTTGAGCTTTACAACATAATTAGTCTCAACTTAACATATTTGTTAAGTCGACCCTTGGGGGCTACACAGGCGAAATTGAAGATTTATTATTCTAAAGTCCCGGTTCATATTGACATTATAAACCGGCCCTTGCGGGCTAGTGGAGTTGATCTATATGGCTCTTGAAAGTTTGTAGAACATTCTATTCTTTTATGTCCAGTAAACTTGGCGGCTAAGGGAAGAATATTTATGCAGAGTTAACAGCATTTACCTCATATCGCTCCTTCATCATGTTCAGTAAACCGGCTTCATAATCACGGCTTGTGTACAAACGGTTTAAAACCCCAGAATGAATATCTTGGGCGCTGAGGTGGGCATAGCTTTCCAAGTCCACCTTCAACTTGCCCTTGTCAACAACAGAGAATTCTTCTTTGGTACTATGTTTTGACAGAGCAGTGGGGTTGCCTGGGGCTGTATAACTGACACCGGTAACTACAACATCGTCAGCTTTATCATCAGCAGCCTTAGTTGGGCTTGGCGGTTTATCAGCATGACCCATAGGATCAATTTCCATCTGTTCAACAAAGGTTTCATGATCTTGCGGTGGCGGATCATCAAGAATAGCTTCAGTATTTGGTTCAAATTGTTCCGGGTTCTTTTCCGGATCAGTTGGCGTGCTGTCATCAGCCGGTTTGTTCAATTTGGCCTTTTTACTGGGTCTGGCCTTGGCTCTGACAGAGACACAAATAACAGGTTAGTATAATGATCAAGCATAAGGTATAAGGGGTTAGCTAAAAATGCTCACCCAGGAACAGTTTTGAGGATTGGAATTTGTGTCCCTGTGGATTCACCAGAAGATGAATGGGAAGTTCCCTGATAGTTTGAATCAGACTGATTAAGAGGTTGTCGGAAATAACCCGCCTTGGGATAAGATGTGTCAGAAATAGAAGAGACCTCTGGGCGGCGTTTACGAACAGGCGAGTTCGGTAAACCGGAAAAAGTGACCACATGGCCGCTATGCCGGGTTGTGCGGCGAGCTTCGTGTTGCTGCTTCTTCAAAAGAAAGTTTGGATCCAAGTAAGCTAGGGGGTGAGAAAATTTTACTTTCCGGCTTGCTTGTCGGGTTTTCTGTGTGGGCAAAGGTTCTGAACCGGATGAGAGAATAGTTACCTCTACGTCATTTGCGCGGCTAGCTTCTGTGTCGTCCTGATAAAAATCATCGTCAATGAGATGTATGAAAAAAGAGCCAAGTGAATCAAGTTCTACCTCTGACTCCGGATTATCATCGTCAATGTTTAACTCGGAAGGCTCGGTGTTTTTCTTCTTAGCGGGCTTCTTGTTGACCTTGGTTTTGACACGAAGTGTTTTGGCCGCTTTATCCTGCGGTTTCTTCTTCCAGAATGGATCATCACCCTGTTTAAAGATTGAAAAAGATCATAAGGGGTTATTAAGAATATGGATTAAAGCAGGAGTGGAGCAATTCTTACAGCTGGCGGTTTATTTGAAGCGCAGAAAGGACTAAGTCCTCTTTTGCTACAGTCGGTCACCGGTTCATCCAACATCTTCTTGACAGATTCAGTAATTTCAGCATCACTCAGCTGAATATCAGTGTGGCGTTGAGGGTCTTTCACATCCCCTGTGTACTCACACATTAAACCGGGGCGACGGCTTAAAGGCAAAATGCTCCAAGATACCCAGCAACGGACAAAATCAATGCCTGTCAAACCGTTTGCCATAAAGGCTCTGAGCTTTGAAAGCTGTGGTGCATATTTGGACCGTTCCTTTGCATTGAGTCTTTGGGGGAATGGATGTGCATCGGTAAGCCGGTGAGCACGGTAACCCGACAGAGGATTCTCGCCAGCTGGAGATGTATCTTGGCAATAGAACCAAGTTTGATTCCAATCTTTGGGATGGCTATGATGCCTAGCGTGAGGGAAGCTGATGTCTTTTCTCTTCTGAATTGAAACCCCGCCAAGTTCAGTATTGGGCCCATCCGTAAATTCAGTACGGCGGTTTAAATAGAAGAAATCTCTGAACAGGTCGACCGTGGGCTCTTCTTGCAGGTAGGCTTCACAAAACACTTGAAAATTGCAAATATTGGACACGGAGTTAGGCCCAATATCTTGAGGGTGAAGTTGGAAGAAGTGAAGCACATCACGGAAATTTTTTGATCCGGGAGGGCTGAACCCTCGACTCAGATGATCAACAAAAATGATCACTTCCCCATCCTTGGGCTCAGGAGGATTTTCTGGACCGGGGGCTCTCCAGTGGATGTCTTCCTTTTTCGCAAAAGCGCCGGTTGCAACCCACCCGTTCAATTCTTCTTCTGTAACCCGGGATTGAACCCAGTTACAGGAATAAAAGGATTTGGCCATTTATACGATAACCTGGAAAAGATTTGAGCCGGTTTAAGGTTCATGGTTAACAGGCAGAAAGTGTTGAAGCATGCATAAATGTTAAACCGGACAGTGACGTTATCAAATCACAAAGACGAGCACTTGGCGGTTTAAGAGGGGACTAATGGTACCTGGCAGGTTATTATTTTCTGAGGTTAAACCGCCTACACGGATATTGAAAGTATAGATCTGAAGGTGGAAAATGGCTAAGTGTTGGAAAAACAGGTTTCACAGATTAATGCTATAATTGTGGATCTACGGCAGTTCAGATAATGGAAAAATCTAGACCTAAAAAGTTTCAGTACCTGAGCAGTTCATGTATTCAGATTGGATTTCTTATGCAAAAGGAGATGTTCTAATAAGCAAAAATAAGTACCACGACCACCGCTGCACAGGAGGAGTGCCAAGTTTGAATCAAAAATTACAAGCTACAGCGAAGAACGAGGATGAACTCTGATGAACTCGTGGAAACCCTAATGGGATCTAGGGGAAAAGGAAGGAAGAGGACTCACCAGAACTGTTGAGTAGCGGAGGCGCGCGGACGAATTCTGGTCAATTCAGGTTGATGCAGCGGCCGTTGTTGGGGCAGTGGCAAAGGTCGACGACGGCGGCGGAGCTCGGGCGCTGAGGCGATGCGAGGTGGAAGACAGAGACGAGGAGGCAAGGGGGGGAAAGTGAAAAGGACCCCTGGCCCTATTTACAAGGTGAATGGATAAGTGGCATGCGCGGGAATTGAGGAGCTCCAAATTGGGTGACATCATGGCAGGTTATCATGATCTCGGAAGATGACGTTACGGCAAGTTACAAATTTTTGCGAAGGTAATGAAGAAGGAATTTTCTTAAGTGTTGAAGATTGACATGAACAAGTTCAAATCAACCTGGGGCCTAATGTTGGGGATATAACTATTGAGTATAAACCGCCCAGGAGGGGCCGGGTTATGCTCATAGTGATTTACCTATATTGAAGCCCATGAAGACATAGAAGATGGCGACTTATGAAGGAGACTTAATAAGAAGGCCCAAAGCCCAAAGGCGAGTTAGGGCCCATAGATGTAAACCGCCATAAGTATATGACTTGTATTGTAAGATAGGAAAGAGTGGATACCGAGCCGGACACGTTTATGAGCCGGCCGGGATTCTGTGAACCGCCGGGCGTCAACCTGTGTATATAAAGGGACGACCCGGCGGCGGTTTAGGGACAGGTAACAAACAATCGGGAACTAGGTCAAGCGTATTCGCTCCCTGGTAATCGAAACCCTAGCAATACAACACAAAGCAGGAGTAGGCTTTTACCTCATTGAGAGGGCCGAACCTGGGTAAACTCTCTGTGTCCTTTGTCCCGTTTAACCCCCTTCAAGTTAACCTAGTTGTGATGGCTCCACGACTAAGTCCTTCCGCTAGGACATCTGCCGTGTCAAGTCCACGACAGAGCCCATGGAGCATAGCTTCATACTCAGCTGCATTGTTAGTACAAGGGAACATGAGTCTTAAGACATAACAAAACTTATCACCTCTTGGGAATTCCAAAATAACTCCAGCCCCCGAGCCTTCCAACTATCTGGACCCATCAAAGTGTATAGTCCAATATGTGTTATCCAACTTCTCCTCAGGTGCTTGCAGCTCTGTCCAATCATTGATGAAATCCACCAGAGCCTACGATTTGATGGTCGTTCGAGGCACATACTTAACATGATGTGGCCCAAGCTCAATTGCCCACTTAGCAACCCGATCAGTAGCCTCTCTGTTTTGAATTATGTCACCAAGTGGATCAGAACTGACCACTGTGATTGGATGTCCAAGGAAATAATGCTTAAGTTTACGACTGGCCATGAATACCCCAAACACCAGCTTCTGCCAATGTGGGTATCTTTGCTTCGACTCCGTGAGGACTTCACTGACATAATAAGCCAGCCGCTGAACCGGATATTCTTTACCCGCCTCCTTACGCTCTACGACAACTGCAACACTAACGGCCTTATTATTAGCCGCCACGTACAGGAGCAAAGGCTCTTTGTCTATGGGAGAAGCCAAGATGGGCGGCTCAGCCAACTGCTTTTTGAGTGCCTCAAACGCCTCATTAGCTGCATCACTCCAAACAAAATGATCAGTTTTCTTCATCATCTGGTATAAAGGAATTGCCTTCTCTCCAAGGCGGCTTATGAACTGGCTTAGGGCTGCGATACGACCCGCCAGGCATTGAACGTCATTGATACACGCCGGCTTAGAAAGAGAGGTTATTGCCTCAATCTTCTCCGGGTTAGCCTCAATGCCCCTCTCTGATACTAAGAAGCCTAGCAGTTTTCTAGCTGGCACACCAAAAACACACTTGGTCGAGTTAAGCATCATCTTGTACACCCTGAGATTGTCAAAGGTCTCCTTCAGGTCATCAAGTAAGGTTTCCGTCTTCCTTGACTTAACCACAATATCATCCACATAAGCATGAACGTTTCGACCAATCTGTTTGTGAAAACAATTTTGAACACAACGCTGGTAAGTCGCCTGGGCACTCTTGAGCCCAAAAGGCATAGACACATAACAGAAAGCTCCAAAGGGAGTTATAAAAGCTGTCTTTTCCTGATCCTCCAATGCCATCTTGATCTGATGATAACCAGAATACGCGTCCAGGAAGCACAAACTCTCACAACCCGTCGTGGCATCAATGATTTGGTCAATGGGAGGGAGAGCAAATGGGTCAGCCGGACATGCTTTGTTAAGATCTGTGTAATCAACACACATATGCCAAGTGTCAGTCTTCTTAAGCACCAGCACTGGGTTAGCGAACCATTGAGGGTGAAACACCTCAACTATGAACCCGATAGCTAGGAGCTGGGCCACTTCTTCCCCAATAGCCTTACGCCTCTCTTCATTAAAACGACGAAGGAATTGGTGAACAGGTTTCATCTTAGGATCAATATTAAGTCGGTGCTCAATGAATTCTCTTAGCACAGCTGGCATGTCAGAAGGTTTCCATGCAAAAATGTCCTGATTCTCACGGATGAACTCGATGAGCGCACTTTCCTATTTAGGATCCATCCCTGTCCCAATGGTGAACTGCTGAGAAGAGTCGCCAGGCACAAAATCAACTTGATGTGTATCCTTCACCGACTTAAATTTGACGGGCAGGTCAGACTCTGTGGTGGGTTTCTTCAGAGGGGTCATATCAGCCGGGTCAACACTATCCTTATAATATTTGAGCTCCTCCGTGGCAGAAGCTGATTCTGCATAAGCCGCGTCACCTTCCTCGCATTCCAGGGCAACTTTCTGATCACCATGTATCATAATTATCCCCTTTGGCCCAGGCATCTTAAGCTGTAGGTAAATATAACAAGGGCGGGCCATGAACCGAGCATAAGCCGACTGTCCAAACAAGGCATGATATGGACTCTTGATTTTGACCACCTCAAACCACAACGTCTCCGCTCTATAATTGTACTCATCACCAAAAGCCACTTCTAGTGATATCTTTCCAACAGGGTAAGCCGACTTGCCAGGCACCACACCATGGAATACTGTGGAGGACGGCTTGAGATCGTTGTCAGTCAGATTCATCCAGCGAAAAGTATCATAGTATAGTATGTTGATGCTGCTACCACCGTCCATAAGTACCTTGGTGAATTTATAACCACCCACCTGGGGGGCCACCACAAGGGCTAGGTGACCCGGGTTATCAACCCGAGGAGGGTGATCTACCCTGCTCCACGTTATCGTGTGCTCAGACCATCTCAAATACTATGGAACAGCCGGCTCTATCGCATGAACCGCCCGCTTATGAACCTTCGGATCCCGTCTGCAAAGACTTGTAGTGAAGACATGGTATTGACCACCATTGGGCTGCTTAGGGTTACTCTGATACCCAGACTGATTATCCTGGTGATGAGTCCCATGACCAGACTGTTGATTTCCTTGGCTCTGATAATTGGAGCTTGAGCCGCCACCATGAAAGCCGGCTCCTTGCGACCCGGGGCCTGACCCGCCGGCCGGCCCGTTACCGTTACCGTGATGCCGTGAAAACCCTTGATTCCTGAACTCCTTCATAACATAACAATCCTTCCAAGCATGTTTGGACGGCTTATTTTGATAACTATGCTTGGGACAAGGGCCATTAAGCATGTCCTCAATACTCTGCGACCTTCCTGGATTGAAAGGTGGGTTGCCATTGCCATCATGACGCTGATTCTTATACCCAGCGTTGGTATTAGCAACCAGATCTAACCCGCCATCAGGGTATTTTCGCTTACCGCCGTTACTCTGGTTATTGCCATTGTGCCCTGCCACATTCTGCTGCTGGCCCTTGCCACCACCATTTTTCTTACTTTTATTGGACTTATCATCATATGAGCTTCGGTCCTTCGTAATATCAGAGTCCGCATACTTGGTGAGAGCACTCATGAGGTCACCCATATCCTGGCACTTACGCTTGAGCCGCCCGAGCTTCTGCTTAAGAGGCAAGAAGTGACAGTTCTTCTCCAGAATTAGAACAGCTTGAGCCGCCGCGATGTTATCTGATGAATGGATGATAGCTGAAACCCGCCGAACCCAATGATGGGCCGACTCATCCTCACGCTGTACACAATGATCCAAATCAACAATCGTCAGCGGCTGCTTACATGTTCCTTGATTTTTTTTATAAAACGCGCCTTTAACTCAGCCCATGAGCTAATAGAATTAGGAGGCAAGCCTTTCAATCACGTGCGTGTAGGTCCTTCCAACATCATGGTGAAATATTTGGCACACACCGCATCACTGACCTCCAACATATCCATGGCTAACTCATAACTCTTGATCCAACCCACAGGCTCCAGATCGGCTGTGTAATTAGGTATCTTACAGGGACCCTTGACATCCTTAGGAATACGCTCGTTGCGTAGGGCCGACACTAGACACGGCACTCTGAGACTCCTAGTGCTTAACCCGGCTTCTGTTGAAGTTGAAGGAATTACAGGAGGCGACTCATAAGCCCCCTGGTTCGCTGCTTTTGCCTCTCGATGGGCCCTCACACTATCCATGAGTGATTGAGCTGCGTCCCGAGGATTGGGCAGGTTTTGACGCCGTTCACTGCTGGAGAACGCGGGCAACTCAATACACTGGCTGTAACTACGGCTCGGGAGAGGAGTTGAGTGCACATGATCACGACTGTATGAGTAGGCGGCCTGCAATGCAATGGCTGTCTGCAGTAGCTCGACTACATTCCGGGTTTCCACTACAGCTGGTGACTCGCCAGCAATAGGAATCGCCGCCAGCCGGGTCGCTGGTGCTAGCATGTTATCCACCGGGTTTGATAAGTGCCCTTGCGGTGTCAGAAAACGCTGTGGCGGCGTCTGATTGGGGGGCGGGTTGGGCGCCGGCTCTTCCCTCCGTACCGGCTCAGGCTGATGAGGTTGAGCCGCCGCCCGACTTCCTGGCACATCTGGGTTTAACTGGGAGTTCACTCGGGCGTCTGGAGTTCTTGGTCCTGCTCTAGGGGTGTCAAACAAATGCCTCAGGTCATACATCGATGGTAGGCGACTCTGGTGTCTTCTTTGGAACACCGCATTGGATGCGTTCTGGTCCAGATTTAAGCGCCAAGCCTCTGCCTTCACATGCTCTGCCTCTGCGTCAATCTGAGCCTTCAGTGCAGCTGTCTGGATGTTCTCAGCCATGATATCCTCTTGGGCCTTGGTTATCTCCTCACGAATCTTTGCAATTTCCATGTTGCGCTCTGCCTGATTCGCCGCAATGACTTCCGTTGCCAACAAAGCTGTCAAGGTGCCCATGAGATCCAACAGCACCTGAGCCGGCGACCTGGCTGAACTAAATCCACCAATCCTTGCTGCCGCCGGGTCAGAAGTCGTTGCAGCCGCTGTTGAAGAATTGAGAGTCGGCCCTGTGCCAGCCATGAAGATAGCAGCCCTACACGGCGGCTCATAGAGGTCCGGAATACTGTGACCATCGGAATAGCCATCGAGCCCACTGTATTGAAGCTGATAGATTGACTCCATCTCTCCAGTTGAGGACTCATCACCTGAGTAGATGAGAGTCTCTCCCCCAGACACGGAATTTTCCGCAAGTTCCATCCCTTGCGTGAAGCCCACGAAAGCATGCCTTCGCCCAGCTTGGACCCGGGCGGGTTGCATGCACCGAGCCGACTCGACGATGTCGGTGCAGAGGTCCAGCTCAGGCTCTAACTCGCCGATCTTGCCGATGAAGACGTGGATTCCGCCGAAGGGGACCCAGTACCCATACTCGATTGAGTCGGCCTCCGGGCCCCAGCTAGCGTCGTTGATGTAGAGCTTGCCGCGGTGACTCTTGGTCATCCTGCCAATGGCGTATCCCTTGATCCCTAGGAAAGAGCTCTTCAAGAACTTGAAACCATCGTGCGATGGCCCCATGGTGGGCGCCAACTGTCATAGTTTTGTCACGGCAGATGTCCTAGTGAAAGGACTTAAGCGTGAAGCCATCACAACGGTGATTAGCTTGTCGGGGTTGAGCGGGACGAGAGACTCGGGTTTACCCAGGTTCGGCCCCTCACGGTGGAGGTAAAATCCTACTCCTACGCTTGTTGCTATTGCTTGAGTATTGATTACAAGGGAGCGGATTCGCTTGACCTAGCTATCGATTGATTGTAACCTGTTTATTCTATGCCGGGGACTCGCCTTTATATACAGGTCGAGGCCGCCGGCTTACAAGAGTCTAGGTCGGGTTACGACACGTAACCGAGCCTTACTCCAAGTCGCCTTGCTTTACAAGGTAAATCATTACATGGCGGGTTACACCCCTGGGCCGCCTTCTGACCTTACGCCTAAGCCTGCCCATCTTGTGAGCCGCCTTCTTAATGCTGCGTCTTGACTGCCTTGGCTCTTCAAAGGCCCAACTCCTTAAGTTGCCAACGATCTGACTCGGCCCTATTAGGGCGGGTTATACCGTGGGGTTATATCCCCAACACCTTGCACAGCAAGAATCGAAGAGCGCAAGTAGCTACCATCACGATCCCTGCAAATCATCGTCGCCGTGCCAAAGTTGTGATCAACTGAAACACCATTGTCCTCATTCACTTTGACGAAGCCCTCAGGTGGCGCAATCCACCTTGGTTGAGGTACTACTTCACTCTGCCTTGATATCGATTGTTCTTTCGTATTGATTTGATCAAGTTCTGAGATGAAACACGTGACAAAGAGGTGAGTCGATAGTGGACTTTGATTGATCCCCTCGCGCATGAGTTTTTGACGTGTTATCCATATTTCCCACAAGGTCACCATCAAGCGCGTTAGCTCATCGTGGGAGAATACTTCCATCATTGAAAAAAGCCAATTCCTTGCGCTTGATTCAGTAGTTTCTATCATACGTTCCATAAGCAAGGTGTCCACTAGTGCCTAGATAGACCGAGCCATATTGCACTCGATCAAACTATGTCTCCGAGAGTCTGTCATCCCGCAAACTGAGCATTCATCTCTATGTGACATATTCCTATGCTTATGCACATCCTTTGTCAAAAGGGAATGCCTTGCCAATCTCCATAAGAATACCTTTAGCTTTGTCGGGACCATCACTTTCCATAGAGAATCCCAGGATTTTTCATTTGTGACTCTGTTTGATGAGCCAGCTCTCTTATCTAACTAATCCTTCCTCCTCTTTTTTGTTCCAACAATCATTCGGTAGGCAGACAGGACCGAGAAAATGCCATTTTTCAAAATTACACGCCCAGGAATCACTTAGATCGCAGGTGCATACACGAATCTTCAAGATGGACGAAGCATCATAGGGCAAGAACAACGAGTTGATCACCGGGATGTCCCATGTGGTAGACGCAGCATCCAATAACTCCGAGACTAGTTGTTGTGGCTGGGCCACAAGTGAGACTATTGGTCTCGTGTTGTCATCCCTCGGTAACCAGTTTGTGTTCCAGATGTGCGTGCTCTTGCAGTTTCCAATATGCCTAGTTATTCCCTGTTTCAAAATATCACGCCCTCCATCATTGTGCATCAGATCTGAGATGGTGAAAGCACATTTGCTCCCTTGGTGGTTTTGGTAATTCATGTCAACATCAGAAAAGTCCAACATTGGCAGGGCAAGGACATGAAGATGTGGAGCCCTTCAAAATGCTAAGGACATGGATTGGTAAAGCTTCAAGACTCTACATTTTTGGTTAAGTGATCCAAGATCACATTGAGGCCATAGAAAAGCCAATACTATTAAAAGGGGATGGGGTTTTGATCATGACTCAATTGCTCAAGTGCTTGAAGATATTGCTCCAAAAACCCTCAACCACTTTCCCAAATTCATATATGTCCAAACCCTATATAGCCAACTCGGTTCCACCGAAAACATCTACTCTGGACCCATCAAGTTGATCCTATACACTGCTAGAGCAAAACCCTAGAATTTCGGTCTCACCAAGATGACGATCGGTTTCATCGAGTTGAAGTGACCAAGTTTCTGCAAGCCAGTTTGTTCATTTTAGAATCATCGAGTTGAACCGATCAAAATTACCGAAACAAAGTCTTGCCTAGGTCATCGCATTTCGGTTTGTCCGAGATTTCCAGTTTGGTCTCATCGAAAAGCCCAACATTCATATCTTTTACACAGGTCGGTCTCACCGAGTTTTTGGTTCCATGTCACCGAATTGAGTCAAAAGTATGTAACGGTTGGATTTTGGGTGAAGGCTATAAATACCCCTCCACCCCAACCTTCTCTTAAAGAGAGCCATCAGAACGAAACTACATTTCCACCATTCATTTTCTGAGAGAACCACCTACTCATGTGTTGAGATCAAGGCATTCCAATCCAACCGTTTGAACCTTGATTTCTAGCCTCCGCAAGTTGCTTTCCACTCCAATTGTTCTCCTACCCAAGCTAAATCTGTGAGAGATTGATTGAGTGTTCAGGAGACTATCTTTTGAAGCACAAAAGCAAGGAGTCCATCATCAACAACACCATCTATTATCTTTTGTAGAGTGATGTCTCTTGGATTGGTTAGGTGTCACTCGGGAGCCTCCAAGATCTTGTGGAGTTGAAAACCAAGGAATTTGTAAGGGTAAGGAGATCGCATACTTCATGAAGATCTACCCCGAGTAAGGTAGTCCTTCATGGATGTAAGCCATGATGGAATAGACAACATTGCTTCTTCGTGGACCCTTTGTGGGTGGAGCCCTCCGTGGACTCGCGTCGCCGTTACCCCCCGTGGGTTGAAGTCTCCATCAACATGGACGCACGATAGCACCACATATCGGAACCACACCAAAAATCACCGTGTCTTCATTGCGTTTGATCTTCCATCCCTACCCCTTTACTTTCCACACAATTGCATGCTATATTCTTTCCGCTTCTCTATCTCTAGATATGCATGTGTAGGAAGTTTTGGGTGTATCTTAACTAGTGCCAAAATCTGCCTAAATTTCAATAAAACTAAAAACTGCACCTTTGGTTGCTTAAGTGTCTATGCACCCCCCTATTGACCTATCTTCTTGATTCCACAGATGGACTGTTCCCTAATGAAGCATCTACAAAATCTGTTGTAGGGAAGTATTTTGCCTTCAAGATTCTAGCACTTAACGAGTCTGGCTGCTCCAAAGTTCTCCATGCCTGCCTGGCCAAAGGGGCAAGATTAAAGATTTCAAAATCTCTGAAACCAAGACCTCCCATATATTTTGGCATGCCCGTAGTAGCCCATGATACCGAGTATGCCTTGCGCTTACCTCTTTTACTTACCCACCAAAAGGCGTTGATCATTGATGTCAGGTGTTTGCAAAGACCTCTGGGTATCTTAAAACATGCCATAGAATAAACTGGCATAACTTGAGCTATGGACTTAATGAGGACCTCTTTACCTGTTGCCGACATGACCTTCTACACCCATCCCTTAATCTTGGTCCATAGGCGATCTTTCAAATAGAATGCCCCATTTTCTGAGGTTGGCACTTCAGAGAGCATACCCAAGTACTTTTCATTCAACTGTTCATTGGGAATATTGAGGGTATTTTTTATCTTAGTTCTAATCCCCTTAGGGCAACCTTTGCCGAAACATATAAATGACTTGTCCTTATTAACTCTTTGTCCAAAAGCTTTTGCATAAGTCTCCAAAAGAAGAGAAACTTGTTTATCCCCCTGATTATTCATTTAAAAAAATAGCAGGTTGTCATATGCAAACAATAGGTGGTTCACCGGTGGTGCCGATGCAGCAACTTCAATACCACCAAGACTAGATGACTGAACTCTAGATTTTAAAAGGCACGAAAGCCCCTCTACTGCCAGCAAAAAGAGGTAAGGTGAAAAAGGACCCCCTGGCATATGCCACATGTCGGATTAAATTCTTCTAGCTTCTCACCACTGAACAAAACTGAAAAGGAGACGGAACTCACCATCCCCATGATAATATGCACCCACTTCTCCATGAAACCCAGCTTTAGCATAATAGCTCTCAAGTAAGTCCATTCTACAAAGTCATATGCCTTCATCATATCTAACAGTTACCAGTGATCAACCGAGACAGAACAAATGTTGATTGCTCTTCTGAAATAATGTTTGCACTACTAGGGTGCTACTCCTTACTCGTGTGTATGGGCCACACGTGTACGTACCGAGAACATGAACAGACACAATTCTAGCTGCACCAGCCATGCCTTTTTGCTAAAAAACAACAATGCATATGCATGTATATTGATTAGGTCCTCAATGTCATATGATGCATCGAGCTAGAGCTTGTCGGTCCAGTAATACATAAAAGGCCCCAATTGGATTGTTGGATTTCTTTTCGGCTGTAAATACCTACACTTCTATTTTACAAGGCTTGTCGTGGTTTTATCACGGTAGATGCCCTTGTGAAAGGACTTAGGTGTGAAGTCATCACAACGTAGGTTAGCTCGAAGGGGTTGAACAGGACAAAGGACACAAGGTTTACCCAGGTTCGGCCCCTCACAACGAGGTAAAGCCTACTCCTGCTTTTGTTGACTATAGCTTGAATATCGATTACAAGGGAGCAGAATCACTTGACCTAGCTCTCGATCAATAGTTTCTTAAGTTAACCCGCCACAGGGTCTCGCCTTTATATACACAGGTCGAGGCCTTGGGCTTACAAGAGTCTAAGCCAGATCACACTACGTGACCAACTCGGTTTCTAAGTCGCCCTGCCTTGTTAGACAAGTCGCCATCATGGCGGCTCACACCCTCGGGGTCACAATTCTACCACCAGGTCTTGGGCCTTCAACAGGCCCACCTTGTAAGCCGCCACCAGTCTTCATACTTCATCTTCTTGGACCTACTTGGGCCTTCTTCATATTGAGTCACCAACGATGTAACCCGGCCCCTCCTGGGCGGGTCACACCTCGGGGTTATATTCCCAACATTAGGCCCCAGATTGATTTGAACTTGTTCATGTCAATCTTCACTGCCTCGGTTGGTGAGTCATCCTTTCCATGCTTAGTTTTGGATAAATCACTGTAACCCACCATGATGTCATACGAAGTAAATCCATAAAAATCCTATGACATCACAACGGATCTTTTGCATTAATTGGTCGTCCGAGAATCGAGGCGCCTCCACTGTTGAGATAATCATGTTGCCTCCTCGATTTCCATGCATGCCATTTTACTGTTTCCTTATAAATAGGGATGGGGGGCCCCTCTTTTCACTTTTACCCCTGCCCCTCTCTCTTCTTCTACCTCCTCGCGTCGTCCGCCGCCGCCGGAGCTCCGCCGCTGTTGTTCTTCACCAACGACTCCAACTGGGCCGTTGCATCAACCTGATTGTGACCAGAGATTGCGGCGCCCCTCCGTTCTTCATTAGCATTGCCAGGTATTCATCTTTTCTCACTCCCAATCTGCATTAGGTCACCCTAATTCGTCGGTGTTCATCCAAGTTCATTGTAGTTCATCCGCTATGTTGCTTAGTTCAATCCAAAAGCGATACTGAAGCCTTGCGGTAGTAGTTTTGGCATTTGTCTCAAATCGTAGATACATCCTTTCTTCCTGAGATTCAATCCCCAGCTTACTAGTTCTTCCACTGCCATGTTTTAGGTTTAGCAATTATTCTTCATTTTTTGAATCACCATAGATCCAAAATCATAGGCAGAAATCGTGAAGCTTGTTTGTCCCATACTAGTTAAATTTCATCAATCTCAGATCTATAGATAACTGCCTTGCCATTGTCATTTAGGCGGCTCAAATGATACCTTTGTAACCCGCCAACCTCCAGCCGGCTTAATCATGAACTTGCAAACCGCCAGCATCCAACCAGCTTAATTTGTCGAAACTTGACCCGCCATATATCAATCAATCTGAGAGTCGTGTTATCTCCTCACCGGGTCAACATTCACTGTCTGCATGCTCCATAATAATGTTTTAGCTTTATGTTCATAACCTGTCTGCAGCTACTAAATTGTCATTATGACCATTTAGGTGGTTAACCATCATGATATTGACCCGCCGTACTTTTAATTTTCAGACCAGAGCTTTTTAACCCGCCAACAATGACTAAGACTCCAACTTCCTGTGATTGGGTCACCTCCCAAGTCTCTAAGCTGTCATTAAAGGAGTATGTAGACATGGGGATTTAACCATCCAAGGAGATCATACACTGGCGGGTCCCTGGCTCTGAGACAACTCCACAACCCCAAGAGGGCGAAGTGGTGATCTTTGCAGATCACCTTCTTCGTGGTTTTTCACCGCCCGGGTCAAAGTTTTTCCGTGATGCCCTGAACTTTTATCAGCTTCATCCTCAAGACATTGCCCCCAATTCTGTCTCCAACTTATGCAATTTTCAAACATTCTACGAAGTATATCTTGAAGAGGAGCCCACTGTTGATCTCTTCAGAGAGTATTTTTACCTCAATTGTCAAACCGAAATGACAGATGGACCCAGTTTGGAGATTGGAGGGGTTTCCATCCAACAACAGAGAGATATAATTTTTCCTGAAGCCAGACTACCTAGCCACCCCAAAGATTGGAACTTTACTTGTTTTTATTGCAAAGATACTTCTCCGGCTGATGAGAATCCTTTGCCGGGTTACCGCTCCTTCCGGCTCAACACCCACGGCAAGCTTCTAGACTGATTGCCCGCTGTAGAGCTCGTTAAATATGCTCCCACTTTCTCCAAAATAAGAGCATTGGTAGCCAATGGTTTAACTGGAGTAGATTTAACCCGGTGCTGGGTCGCTTGGAGGACATTACCTTTAAGCCGGCGCAGCGGCTTGATGTGTGAATATGCTGGAGACACCAAGGATCCACATCGTTTCAATCAGACATCCTTAAGTGACAAAGATATTACTGATATAGTCAAATCATTGCTTGGGGAATCTATGGACAATTGCCGCAAAGTGGGATTGAATCCCTTCTGCAAACTTAACCCGGCTCCTCCTGTAAGCCATCAGACCAAGCTTTACCTTGTTTACTTATCTCTTTAATTTTTCCTTATTTCAATAGTTTGCTCACATGTATACAGGCCGACTCTCCTTTCTGGAGAAAGAAACTTCAAGCCACCCCCAACCAAGAAGCCTAAAACAAAGACTACAGGTCCGGGTCGTCGCAAGAAACCATCGGCTGAAGAACTGCTCAAACTTGACGATGAGTCAGAGGTAGAACTTGACTCCCTTGGTCTTTTCTTTGTACAACTTATTGACGCTGACTCTTCTCAGGAAGAGGCAGAGACCAGCCATGCAGATGCAGCAGAGGTAACTACAATTTCCTCTGGCTCAGAACCCTTACCAAGAAAGAAAATTCGACGGGTCATCCGGAAGGTGAAATTTTCTCATCCTCTTGCTCACTTGGATCCCAATTTTCTTTTGAAGAAACAGCAACACGAGTTAAGACGCCCGACCCAGAGCGGCGGCTCTCAAGATCTCATCTCTAGCTTACCCAACTCGCCTGCTCCTCGCAAGCGTCGACATGAGGTGCCACATGACCCAGACTCTTTTTATCCATTAGCTGGCCTTATACGTCAACCTCTTAATCTTTCCAACTCAAATTATCAGAAGGCGCCTCCATCATCTGGCGATTCTACCGGAACTCAAATGCCTATCTTCAAGGTCGCCCAAGGGTTAGTATTTTCATTTGTTTATCCAAGACTTGTAATGATATACTCATATACTTTGTATCTTTGTTGCAGAGGTATTGCCAAAGCAGGCAAGAAACAAAAGCTGGGCCGTTCTTCAAAAAATCCCAAAACCGCTGACCCGGAGAAACAAACAACAGAAATTTCTGAGACCCTTAGTCAAGACCTTGAAGAGCCTGTTAACGACCCGCCACCATCAATTGACGCCACCGTCCCTGAACAGATGGACACTGAGCTTAACCCGACGGCAAGCCATGACCGCCCAGCCCTAAGTCACCGACTCCTCTGAAGCCAGCTGAAGAGATCCCTCTTGAGAAGGACTCTGATGACGTGATCATCACTGGGATGACTCATACTGCGCCAGGAGCTTCCACTGTGCTAGCCAAGCATGGTACCAAGGAAGAATCTCCTTCCTTGGACAAAGGCAAGGCGAAGCTGGATCTGGAAAGCTATGCTGCCCTCAGTGCAAGCGATATCCATGTCGGTTATCTGAACCGCCTTCATACTAGCCATGATCTGGAAGCCGGCTTAGTGAACCTTATGAAGGAACGCTATGAGGTATGTTACTAACCCCTTTCCATATGCATTTATATAGCCGCCAAGTCTAGAGTATAGGAAAATATTGAGTATGCTGTAGACTTGATGAAAATGTCCAAACTGTAGCCTCTCAGGGCCGGCTTATCTTATCAAAATGAGTCGGGTCTTCAACTATTAATCGTGAATGAACCTTGTACAACTTTTCAACCATTAATTCCTAGTAACAAGATAATCCATACTGATAATTAGCTCTAAGATCCAAATACGTAGCCCCCAAGGGCCGGCTTAACTTTAACAAGATGAGCCGAGACTTATAGTCACTTAAGAAATCCAAACGTGTAGCCCCCAAGTGCCAAGTGTATTGCTTGCAAACGAAACCTCCAAGGCCAAGTTAGATCTGAAGGCCTCATTAGAGGAAATTGAGAAGCTTAAAGCAGGCTTTGATGCTGAGAGAGCCGCGTGGGAGACTGACAAGGCTGCTCTAACAAAAAAGGCCGAAGATGCTGAAGCTGCACTTAAGACGGTAACTGAAGAGTTATCCAGTTTAAGACAACACATCTCTCAAATGACAGCCGCCATCTTCGGTAAGTGTAATATGCCATTCAAATTCTGTAACCCGCCTGGCTTCTCACATCTGCATTGCTAATTTGCCGGCGGCTTTTGTATGACTTCTTAACAGGCCCCAGGAGTGCAAGTCTTGGTCAGGACATGTTATTGAAGCTGAAGGTGATTTACTCGCTGACAGAGCAATTATACAGTGGCACTCTCCGAAGTCTTGTGGCTTTGGGATGGAACAGAAAACCGTCGAGTCAAATCAAGACTGTTCTGGATCATCTGTCAATGTTCCCAGGCCAGATTGAAGAAATGAAATTATCAGCCGCCCGAGCCGGAGCCATTGTTGCTCTTGGCCGGGCCAAAGCATGACAATCTGAGCTTGACCCGGAGGAAATAGCCACCGGGTGCCCGGAATTCAAGGATGACCAGTCAGCCTTTGAAGAAAAAGACTTCAATCAATCCGTCCGAGAGATGCGGCCCGTGGCCTGCAAGCTCATCGAAGAGCTAAATTTAAACAAGTATACTCCGGCTTATGACAACAACAACCAGAAGATTAAGCCGCCAACTCATGATGCTTTCAATCTGATCCCTCCTCGGCTTAAGCATATCATCGCCTCTGAAGTTGATCATTCCATTATACTAAATGACGAGGCCACATTCGAAGCTTTAACCGGCATCGACTGGACAACGGCTAATCTTCAGATGATCGACGAGGAAGAGCCGGCGCGGGATGACCCGGAGTCATCAAAGCGTCCAGAAGAGGATTGATCATATCAATGATGAGCCAGGCGGCTCTCAGGCCGGGTCATGAGGGTGCAGCCCCAAAAACACTTGATTCACAAACTTTTTGGGCTCAGTTGAAGCCTTGTAATAGGGTAGTTGAAAACATTGAGCCGCCGTGTCATGCCTTCATGCATATTTATCTCCACTTTTGATCCAGTAGTTAAACTTCATGTCATGCTCAACTTGACCATATAAACCTTTGCAAATCATGATGCTCTTCAACTTTGATTGTGTACATGTTGGAAAAGACTTCATCAACATATATACTCACAACTTAAAGTCAGAAACCAGGCCGGGTTACCAAACCCAAAGACTCGTAGTCGCATGTTATTGTTGCAAGTATGATTAACATGGCTGTAGAGCCAGATCAGGCCACCATCTTAAAAACCAAGAAGCCAGGACGGGTGACAACCCCACAACTTGTAGCCTTAGAACCATAGCTACTCAAATCAATCATGCTGGTGACTTAAAGTCCAAAGCCAGGGTGGGTGACAACCCGAAATACTCAAACAGGAAAATCATAACCCGGAGCCTCACGACCTGGGTAGTCAAAATTTGCACAAAAGCAAAAATTTAATAAAAACACTAAAAAATCAAAAAGAAAGAGATACAATAAATCTCAAATCTTTGCTAAGCCATCTTCCAAGACATGACCAAACAAGTTGGCTCACATGCCTTGTGCTTTCAAGGCTGCACAACCGTTGAGTTTATCCTAGCTCACTGTAAGCCGCCTCTCATGTGACACAAGACGCCGTTTTAACCTTAACAAGTTCAGGGTCTTGAAAAAGATTGACTGTTAAGAGTTCGGCGGGTCACCTGGCGGAGTAGCAAGTTGTAAACAGGCAAGATAACTCATAATTTGGCATCTCATGCCTGGTCAAGAGGGTATGAAAGCTAAACCCGGTGGGTTGGAAGCCCCCAAGTGACCTTATGGCCAATTAATAAAGACTCAAATACACAGAAATGAAATGACAGAGGCCCTGAATTTTTCAGGGATGCCGGCTTTATTATATTGATCATAAAAAGATATATACATCATCAGAAGTATGTACAATGGGGAGAGCCTGTGGCTCAAGTATAGTAAGGCCGAAGATGAGCAATATTCCACGGCCTGTTGGTCTCCTGCTCAGAGGTGTGTGACTTCTTGCGCTCACATAGATCAATGAGATAATACGAGCCATTGTTGATGTTCTTACTGACCACAAAAGGTCCTTCCAAAGGTGGAGACAACTTATGTATGTCAGTTTGATCTTGAATCAGCCAGAGCACTAAGTCGCCTTCTTGAAACACCCGAGTCTTGATTCTGCGGCTATGATAGCGACGCAGGTCTTGCTGGTATATTGCTGAACAAGCCGCCACAAGGTCACGTTCTTCATCCAAAGCATCAATTGCATTCTGTCGAGCCGTCTCATTATCAGTTTCAACATAAGCCGCCACTCTGGGCGAGTCATGATGGATGTCACTCGGGAGAACCGCCTCTGCACCATAGACCATGAAGAAGGGCGTATAGCCTGTTGACCTGTTAGGGGTTGTATTGATACTCCAAAGTACTGAAGGTAACTCCTCAACCCAACAACCTGGTGTTCGTTCCAAAGGAACCATAAGCCGGGGCTTGATGCCTCTCAAAATTTCCTGGTTAGCCCTTTCTGCTTGACCATTAGACTGTGGATGGGCCACAGAAGAAACATCCAGACGAATATGCTTTCTTTGACAGAACTCCTTCATAGCACCATTAGACAAATTAGTGCCATTATCAGTGATGATACTATGAGGGTAACCAAATCGGTAGATCAATTTTTTAACAAACTGAACTGCAGTTGCTGCATCACACTTGCTAACTGGCTCTGCCTCTACCCATTTGGTAAATTTGTCAACCACCACCAAGAGGTGGGTCTTCTTATCCTTAGACCACTTGAAAGGCCCAACCATATCAAGCCCCCAGACCACAAACGGCCAAGTAATTAGAATCATCCTCAACTCTTGATCCGGCACATGAGCTCGTCGAGAAAATCTCTGACATCCATCACACTTACTGACGATAAAAACCATGACGAAAGGATTTAGCCACTAAAGATTTAGAGCCGGCATGATGACCATAATCACCTTCATGGATCTCTCTTAAGATCTCACAACCCTCTTCAGGAGAAACACAAAGTTGAAACACGCCTGTCACACTGCATCGGTGTAACTCGCCATTGACAATAGTCATAGGCTTAGACCTCCTGGTTATTTGTCTTGCCAAAGTTTCATCCTCAGGTAACTCACCCCAGGTCATATAAGCCAAGTAGGGAAGCATCCAATCAAGAATAGCATGGAGAGCCGCCACCAACTGCGCCTCCGGGTCAGGAATAGCAAGGTCCTCTTCCGATGGTAACTTGACTGAAGGATTATGCAATACATCAAGAAACACATTAGGAGGCACCGGCTTACGTTGAGACCCAAGCCAGCTCAAGGCATCAGCCGCCTCATTCTTCCTTCGATCAAGGTGCTCCACCTGGTAGCCCTTGAAGTGACCAGCAATATTGTTAACCACCCGGCGATAAGCCGCCATGAGTGGGTCTTTGGAATCCCATGCGCCTGAAACTTGCTGAGCCACAAGGTCTGAGTCGCCAGAAAACCTGACCTGGCTTAAATTCATCTCTTTGGCCATTCGAAGGCCATGGAGTAAAGCCTCATATTCGGCTGCATTGTTAGTACAAGGAAACATTAGCCTTAAAACATAACAAATTTTTTCACCTCGTGGGGAAGTTAAAATAACTCCAGCCCCCGAGCCTTCCAGCTGCCTGGACCCATCAAAGTGAATCGTCCAATATGTGTTATCAGGCTTCTCCTCAGGCATCTATAATTCTGTGCAGTCATTGATGAAATCCACCAGAGCCTGAGACTTGATAGTTGTTCTTGGCACATATTTCAAACCATGAGGTCCAAGTTCTTTTGCCCACTTAGCAACCCGGCCTGTGGCCTCCCTGTTTTGAATAATGTCTCCCAAGGGAGCAGAGCTGACCACAGTAATAGGATGACCAAGAAAATAATGCTTTAGCTTGCGGCTCACCATGAACACCCCATATACCAGTTTCTGCCAATGTGGATATCGTTGTTTGGATTCAATCAACACCTCACTAACATAATAAGCCGGCCTCTGGACTGGCTACTCTGTACCCGCCTCCTTGCACTCCATCACAGTCGCCACACTGACAGCCTTACTGTTAGCCGCCACATACAGGAGCAAAGGTTCTTTCTCAATGGGAGCCGCAAGGATGGGTGGCTCAGCTAACTGCTTTTTGAGCGCCTCAAACGCCTTATCAGCAGCATCACTCCAGACAAAATGATCTGTCTTCTTCATCATCTAGTATAAATGAATCGCCTTCTCTCCCAGGCGGCTTATGAACCGGCTTAGAGATGCGACACGACCCGCCAGGCGCTGGACATCATTGACACACGCCGGCTTAGCCAATGAAGTGATAGCCTTGATCTTCTCCGGGTTAGCTTCAATACCCCTCTCTGAGACCAGAAAACACAAGAGCTTGCCTGCAGGCACACCAAAAACACACTTGGCCGGGTTAAGCATCATCTTATAGACCTGAAGATTGTCAAAAGTATCCCTTAGATCATCCAGGAGAGTCTCCTTCTTTCTGGATTTGACCACAATATCATCCACATAAGCATGCACATTACGCCCAATCTATCGCGGGAAACCACGGCCACCTATGGGGCCACGGGGCCCCTTGCTGGTTCGGCAGGGGGGATGTCACGTTGCACAAAGAGCAGAAGAACATGGGGCAGCACGGCAGAGATCACACGGGCAATTTTACCCAGGTTCGGGCCGCCGCGAGGCGTAAAACCCTACTCCTGCTTTGGTGGATTGATGGTGGAAAAGTGGTGGTGGAGCGCAGTACACTTGCTCGGCAAGCTCGCCCTAGGGAGGCAGTGACTACGCGCGTACGAGCGTGGGGGTGTTCAACTTTCCAACCCTTGCTACGGTTGCCATGGGCCTCCTTTTATAGGTTAAGGGGTCACCACAGTGGCAAAACAATCATTATGCACTGATAAGATAGCAAACTGTGCTATCATACCTAATTCTGCAGGCTGATAGAGTGCATTAAATGCACCGCTCAACGTCATATCATTGCTCGCCCGGCAAGCCTTGCCGGGCTCGTCTTGCCAGCTCCATGCCTGCTTGCTTGACACGTCACAGGACGGGTGTCATCTGTAGGTATTTCCTGTAGAAAGAGGCCGCCATGTGGTGAATGGCTGCCACTTAGTCACTTTGCGGCTTGACACCGCATTGATCAACGACGTGGGTCGTGGTGAGATGGCTTGGTGAGGTGTCTTTGCCCTCGTGAGTCCTGGCAGGCCCTGCCGGGACGTCTTGAATGCTTTCTTCCGGGGAGCCCTTGTCCTTGCCAGGTCCGCCTGCCCGGCAAGGGAGGCTTTTCTCCTGGTGGTGTCTCGCTTCTCTGTCTTGGTCTTGGCCTTCTTAATCTGCCTGCAGATTCTTCGAAGATCTTGGTCTCTTGTATCTTGACATGGCCTTGGTGTTGTAATCTTGTTCTCGTGACTATGCACAGTCAGGGCAACAGACCCAGGGTTTATTGCACCGACAGAAGCCCCCGGGCTTGCCCCGATCGCGCTGCTGGGCGTCGTCAGGGTAGGTCCTAATAAGTGCATAGGCAGGGGCGCTGAAGAGGCTGATCTCTTGGAGTCTTCTTTGCTTCTTCATTAATCTCAACTCTGGGACAGTTTCCGGTTTTCCCGCTCATCGTGCGTAATGCTGCGGAAAACTTGGACTATGGCCCGTGGATTGCCCATGCCCCACGATCACGGGGCGGAAACTGCCATCCCACTTGCTCCCTGCCTCGCACGCACCTGCCACATGTTCCGCATGCATTGGTCGTGGTAGGTGGTGGATGCGGAGAGCGCGGGGACGAGTGCCATGGTTGAGAACCAGGCATCGATGGTTGGGGCAGAGGGTCGGCCTTGATTCTTTGGGCCACAGAAGGTGCAGGTAGGCCACATTGGGGGAACAGGGCGGCCGTTTCCTGCGCAAAAGGCTAGCCCCCCACTCCGTCCTTCTATAAAAAAGGGGGGAAGAGTAGTGTATTTTCACTCACACCTCTTCTCCCTTCTTGCAATCTTCCCCCACTCGCCATGGTGAGAGGACAAGGGCGCGGCGGCACTCCAGCGGCGGCGATGAGGGCTTCTACTCGACAGCGCATCCCTCCTCCTCCTGATCCCGTGATAGAGGAGCCCACCGTGAGAGGAGGGAGGGGGCGAGGCCGAGGCCGTCGCGGTGCTCGAGGAAGAGGTGGACGGGGTGATGCCTTAGCCGCGCCCCTGTCGGCGGTCCTCCCTCCAATGGACGGCCACGTCGGGGATTAGCCTCGAGAGTTCATTATCAGGCTGTACAAACCCCCATGCGGCCATCTTCGCCTCCCTACTCCATTTGCACGGGAAATGGAGCTCGAACAGCCACGCGCTCTGAGGTTGCACATGAGGGGCTGTGGGAACGGTGGCATGTGGGTTGATGTCGACTTCCCTGCTCCTCATGTGATGTACCTCCGTCGTGGTTGGAAGACCTTTGCTCGTGCCCACGGTTTCTCGGAAGGGCATGTTCTCCAGTTCAAATTAATGGAGAGCGGCCTGCTCTCCGTCAAGATCTTCGGGCGCTTAGGAGCTCGCTTAGGGTGCTGCGCGGAGAGCTCAACCGACGATGAAAGCTCCTCCTCGAGCGAAAGCGACGAGGAGGACAGTGACGGCGATGACGACGGCAGTGCCCGGGAGGGCGACGACTCTAGCTCCGGCTGAGTGTCGCCCGCACCATCTTCATCAGGCGGCAGCACCATCATCTGCATCTGCCTCTACTTCCTGGCAAGGTGATTTGCCGGGGAGTTGGATGCAGGGGTGGGGATGGTGCCGCCCGGCTTCCTCCAGCAGTCTTCCAGCTGGACCCCGGCAGGCTTCCTCTCGGACTGCAGCTCCGTTAGCCCTGTCGTGTCTTGCTGGCCTTGGTGATGGTGGTTGGCGGGTCGCCTCCATCGTGCTCTCCATCGATGCGTTCCCTAGTGCTCCCCCATCCCCGTCAGGCTACCTCTCCTGGAGCCTGATGGGAACGGGCCGGGCTTCTGCTCAGGCACTCCTTTTGCCCTTCTCGCCTTCAACTACTGTGCCTAGGAGGAGAGGGACAAGAAAGGGCATCACGGGGCACTTATCTTTTTTCAATCTTAAACTCGTAGGCATTTGCCAAATTTTAGTTCAAATAATGTAATCTCTCGAGTCCATGTCTGTGTTCTGTAAGGTTTGTACTTGTATGACCAGCATATTAATGAAAAAGATGAACCTTGCCGGGAACTCGTGCATGTATATGTCCATGCAGAGGTGAAATTCCTCTTTATTTTAAATAAACGAGTTTTCCCCGGCAGGCTATCCTGCCGGTACCCTTTCTTCGTTGCCGGGGAACTGAGCCTACCGGAAAGAAATAGAGGGACAAGCCCCTCGCCAACTTCTTTTCATCAAAGGCCACTACGACCATCCAGGCCGAAGCAACGTTCGAGCCAGGGATGGGAGCACCTAAGTTTCGAAGAGTGGCGGGGTTTTCTTATGCACAAGTTTTAGCTTATAGAACACTTAAGGACAGGAGGTAGAACTTATCTGTTTGGTTCACCGGGGATCGCATCGTTGGTTCATCTCCCCATCTTCTTGCAGAAACTGGGTTCTCGGTAGGAACCTGCAGCTTTATGCAGATGAGAATGATGCAGGATGTGATCCTATCTATATGCATATGCAAATGCTCTTGGAATGCTTATGCATGCATGCAACTTGGTCGGGGGCCCCCCAACACTTCATTTATTTCTCTGGTGCTCAGGGTCATCGCCTGGCTTTGTACAAGGGGTTACATGCACCTGAGGCAAGGCCTGTACAAAAGGGTGGCTGCCGGGCAGGGCCCGACAGCCGCGCCTTACGGGTAGAACTTGCGGAGATGCTCAATATTCGATGAGTTTTGCAATTGAATGCCATCTCCGGTCTCCAGACGGACTGCGCCAGGTCTGGTGACTCGTACTACCTGGTAAGGGCCTTCCCACTTCGGCGTCAACTTGTTTGTACCCTTGGCGGACTGAACGCGCCTAAGGACAAGGTCGCCTTCCTCAAAACACCGGGCATGAACCCGGCGGCTATGATAGCGATGCAGGGCTTGCTGATAGCGTGCAGCACGCGTAGCAGCCCGGAGATGGTTCTCCACGAGTAGCACAACGTCGTCACGCCGGTGCTGATCTTGTGCTACTTCGTCATAGGCAAGCACTCGAGGCGACCCGTAAATGAGTTCCGTGGGGATAACTGCTTCCGCCCCATAGACCAGGGAAAAAGGAGTCTGCCCGGTAGCTCGATTTGGTGTCATTCTGAGGGACCATAGAACTACCGGCAGCTCATCGATCCACCGCCTGCCGTGCTTCTGCAACGTATCAAAGGTTCTTGTTTTGAGTCCCCGCAGCACTTCAGCGTTCGCCCTCTCAGCTTGCCCGTTGCTTCTGGGATGTGCGACAGAAGCAAACGAGATCTTGCTTTCGAGGGCATGAACATATTGCATGAAGGCGCGGCTCGTGAATTGGGTGCCGTTGTCAGTAATGATCCTTGCCGGGATTCCAAAATGACACACCAAATCTTTCAAGAACTTGATAGCTGATTGAGCAGTCACCTTTCTCACGGCAGCAACTTCTGGCCACTTTGTAAACTTGTCGATAGCAACGAACAAGAATTCAAAGCCCCTGATCGCTCGGGGGAAAGGGCCGAGGATATCGAGCTCCCAGACCGAAAATGGCCATGATAAAGGGATTGTCTGAAGAGCTTGGGCAGGCAGGTGGATTCTCTTGGAATGGAACTGACAGGCTTCACATTTGGTGATTAGCTCAACCGCATCTTGAAGGGCTGTGGGCCAATAGAATCCTTGCCGGAATGCTTTCCCAACCAGCGCCCTTGATCCAATGTGGGAGCCGCACATGCCTTTGTGTATCTCAGCCATCAGTTCCTTCCCTTCTTCCCGGTAGATGCACTTCAATTTCACACCGTTGGGCCTACTTCTGTACAGAGTGTCATCGACAAACTGATACATACTGGCCCTCCGAGCTACTCTTTCAGCCTCATCTTGGTCATTGGGGAGTTCTCCGGTTTGGAGAAAGTGGACTATGTGCCTTGCCCAAGTTGGAGCCTGGGGCTCGGCAACAAGGACTAGCGGCACCTCCTCAACTGCGGGGGCACATTCCTCGTTCACAGGGACCATGGGTCCGGCTGGAGGGTGCGGTCCGGCAGGTTGTGAGGAGTTGTTTCCGGCAGGGTCCCTACCAGGAGCGGATAGCTCTACCGGGAGAGGCTTACCGGAGTCCAGCTTTCTCCTTTTCCGGGCCATTGTTGCTGGGGATACGGAGGGATGAGTAAGATGGAGAACAAAAGTTCCTGGTTCCACAAGAAGATTTTGGGCAGCACACTTTGACAGGTGATCAGCTATGCTATTTTCCGCACGAGGTATGTGCTCTGTTTGCAACTCGTCAAAGCGCTCCTCCAATCTTCTCACTTCCTCAACGTATGCCTCCATCAATGGACTTTGGTAATTCTTGTCGACTTGTCTCACCACAAGCTGTGAGTCTCCTCGAATTATCAGCTTCTTGATTCCCAATTCTGCGGCAATCCTGAGCCCGGCAAGGAGCCCTTCATACTCTGCTGTATTGTTGGTTGCCTCTTCCCGGGCAAAATGCATCTGGACGACCTACTTCAAGTGTTCCCCGGAGGGAGCAACGAGAAGCACGCCAGCCCCTGCACCTTGTAGGGAAAAAGCACCATCAAAATACATGATCCATTCTTGGGGCGCCTCCTTGCCGGGGATAACTATTTCTGGCACTTCCCCGTCAGGGGTTGGCATCCATTCTGCAATAAACTCTGCCAATGCCCTGCTCTGGATTGTTGATGTGCTCCCAAACTTCAAACCAAAACTGGATAACTCCAAAGCCCACTCCACTATTCTGCCAGTAGCCTCAGGGTTCCGGAGTATCCTTTGCAACGGGAAGCGAGTGACAAGCGTGATCTCATAGGCTTGGAAGTAGTGGCGCAGTTTCCTTGAGGCCATGATGAGGCCAAAGATCAATTTTTGCACGCCAGAGTACCTCGATCTAGCCCCTTGTAGTAGGGAACTGATGAAGTACACTGGGTGCTGCACCACTTTCTTCCTTGCCGTGTCCTTGGGGTTGTCTTCACTGCCGTGCTTACCTCTGTCCTGATCCCTATCTGACTCTGCCGGTCTTTGCTCACTCTCTGTTTCATCCACTTCCCGCTGCGCCACCAAGGCTGCACTAACCACTTGATTGGTTGCCGCAAAGTATAACAGCAACGGCTCTTGCGGTTTGGGAGCAACCAAGGTGGGCAAAGAAGATAGGTAGGCCTTCAACTCTTGCAAAGCCGCATCTGCTTCTGGAGTCCACTTCATGGGCCCTGCCTTCTTCAAGATTTTGAAGAACGGCAAGGCGCGCTCGGCAGACTTGGAAATGAATCTTCTTCGCGCGGCAACGCACCCTGTCAGACGCCTTACATCTTTGACCATCTTTGGTATTTGGATCTGTTCGATGGCTCGGATCTTATCAGGGTTGGCCTCGATCCCCCGATGGGATACAAAGTACCCGAGCAGCTTGCCGGAGGGAACACCAAATACACACTTCTCCGGGTTGAGCTTCAAGTTGATCTTGCGCAAATTGGCAAATGTCTTCTCCAAATCCTGGATAAGGGTTGATCTGTCCTTGGTTTTGATCACAATATCATCCATATAAGCCTCAATGTTTCTGTGCAACTGTGGCCCAAGACCAATCTGGACTACCCTTGCAAAAGTAGACCCGACACTCTTTAATCCGAAAGGCATACGGATAAAATAGTACGTACCACACGGGGTGATGAACGAGGTCTTCTCTTCGTCTTCCTTGGACATGAAGATTTGATGATACCCAGAATACACATCCAAAAAGGAGAGCAAATCGCAGCCTGAAGTGGAGTCCATGATCTGGTCGATGTGCGGCAAGGGAAATGGGTCTTTCGGGCAAGCCTTGTTGAGATCTGTGAAGTCTATGCAAAGTCTCCATTTCCCATTGGCCTTCCGGACAACCACTGGATTTGCTAACCATGTTGGATGCAGCACTCCTATGACCAAACCAGCTGCCTCAAGTTTCTTGATCTCCTCTGTAATGAACTGCTCCCTCTCCAAGGCCTGCTTCTGGACTTTCTGCTTGACAGGTCGGGCATGTGGGCAGACAGCAAGGTGGTGCTCGATTACCTCCCTGGGAACACCGGAGATATTAGATGGTTGCCAGGCAAACACATCGATATTCGCCCGCAGGAAGGCAACGAGCGCGCTTTCCTATTTGTCATCGAGGGTGGCGCTCATGGTGAAAGTACCATCAACGCCAGCCCTGCCGGGACCTTCTTCACTTGTGGAGCAGCAACCTTGGATCTCTTGCTGTTGGAACTCTCCAGCAAGTCATCAACAGGCGCAGCGCACTCCGAAGAGGCGCGCTTCCCGAATTCCTTGCCGGAGCCCTTACTATCCTTCTTCTTCCCTCTGTTCTCCTTGGCGGGAACTGCCGCTACTGCTGCCTCTGCCGCGACTGCGTCCCGGTACATCTTGTCCACACAAATGATTGCGTCTTTCTCATCTGATGGGACGGAAATGACTCCAACTGGCCCTGGCATCTTCAAGACGTTGTAGGCATAGTGGATGCCACCATGAACTTAGCCAGGGCTGGGCGTCCAAGGATTCCATTGTACGGCAAGGGGAGGTCAACCACATCAACCACAATCTTTTCAGTCCGGTAGTTCAGCTCTCCCCCAAACGTCACAGGCAACATGATCTTTCCCTTAGGATGACTCCTGCCGGGATTAACTCCTTGAAATGTGTCGGTGACTTTTAACTCATCCTCTGCTATCAGAAGCTTGCTGATAACCTTTGGGGAAATCAGATTCAACCCGGCCCCGCCGTCCACCAACATGTTCGTGACCTTGAGGTTGCGGATTGTTGGAGAGACCAACAACGGCAAACATCCTACCGCGGTGGTGCGGTTAGGATGATCCTCTTCGCCAAAAATGATGGGCGTGCGTGACCATTTGAGTGGTTTCCGGGCCCCTGGCGCTGGTTCCATGACATTGACCTCACGCGCTCACCGCTTGAGTTGGCGGTGAGAGGCGTGTAGGGACGCACCCCCATCAATGCACAGGGCGTCAGTGGCCTTCTGGAACTCCTGCTCACTGGTTTCCTCTTTATCCCTTTCATCACTCTCTTCATCGCAGGCTTCCTTCTCTCGATCCCTGGCGGGTTTTCCTTTGTTCCGAAGAGGTCTGCCTGGGCGATTTGCTTCACCGCCACGACCCTTACCGCCAGCAACATTCTGTCCCTTGTCCTTATCACGCTTCTCATATTCTGCTTTCTGTCTCTTGACAAGCTGCTCAACCTGATAACACTCTTGAAGGTTGTGGCCCTTGGTCTGATGGATCTTGCAGTATGGTCCATCACCTTTCCCGTCCCTTTCGGCAGCCGCGGCCTCCTGGCAGTCAGAGCACACGGCAACTTCCTTGCCGGGGGTTTCAGCCTTAACCTTGTTGCCGGTACTAGGGATACCCGACCCTTCAAAAGACATTACCGTCTTATCCTTGTGCTTCTTATTGCGCTTCGTGCTCTTCTTCTGACTGGTGGACTCGTCATCATGCTCTGAATCAACATCAATGCAATCCTCCTCTCCGGGAAGTTTTCTTCCCTCCTCCATCCGAGCACACTTATCCACCAAGGTGTAAAGTTCCTTCACAGTCTTGGGCAACCGTACATTCATCTTGGAACGAATCTTCCAGTTGCGCACATTGGACTGGAAGGCGGCTATCACAGCTGCTGGATGGATATTTGGAATGTTTCTGTGGACTCTGCTAAATCTCTGCAAATACTTCCGGAGAGTCTCTCCTTCTTTCTGCTGAAGAAGCTGCAGATCACTGGGCCGACCTGGTTCTTGATGGCCACCAGTGAAGGCGCCAATGAACTCATGGCACAAATCAGCCCATGACGAAATGGAGTTCTCTGGCAGGTGCATCAACCAAGACCTCACAGTGGACGTGAGAGCCAAAGGGAAGTAGTTGGCGAATACCTTCTCATCTCTTCCCCCGGTAGCTTGAACAACGATGGTGTGGATGCTCAGAAACTCTGCCGGGTTCAGGCTCCCATCGTACTTCTCGGGTATCTCAGGCTTGAATGTGCGGACGGACGGCCAACGGACTTGCCACAGCTCACGAGTAAAGGCAGGGCACCCAACCTCGAAAGGTAGGTACCCGCCAGTATCGAGTGCAGGCTCGTCGATGTCGGGACCGTCACACCCATTGGCCCGGCGGTGGGTGTCGCGGCGTTGCTCAACGACAACGCGCGCGTCTCCCCTCTGCCTGTCCTCCGGGGCACGCTGCCGGCCTGGACGCGCTCGAGGGTCAGAAGAGGCCATTGAGACGCCATCAAGTTCTTGATTCCGCTGCGCCTGCGCTAGCTGCCGTGGCGGGGATTGTACCATGGGGGTGGCCCCTTCCGTACGACCAGCAGCACGGGCCGTTATCGTCGCTTGGGGAGGCCGTGGCGGGCCAGCTCATCCATCTGCTCGGCCGCTGGCGGAAACCTCAGCAGCAGTTGAGCCCACGCCATGGCCTCCGTAGCAGTACTTGGTATGGGCGATGATGATGCAGATCGCGCCATCGCTCGGCTCCTGGCGGGGCCAGCAGCGACCGTATCACGTCCCCGCTGTTGCGGGGCGGCCACCTGGATAGCATGGTGGCGCGGTGATGGCGCTTGAGGGTCAGCAGCTCCACTAGGCGCAGCAGCCTGGTCGACTCGTCCCGGGGGAGGTGCACGCGCTGCGGCCGCCCCTGTGGTGGGGGCGGCCGGAGGGCGGGGATTCGCCTCGGACCGAGTGCCATTGCTGCGGCTGTGCCCATCGGCGAGGGGAAGGAGTGTGGATGGAGTAGCCCCTTCACCTGTACCTCGCGGAGCGTGGCCATCGGGGTGTTGCTGGTGTTGCTCTCCTCTGGTGTCTCCTGCTCTTGCTTCGACCGCAGGGGAAGTGGTGACGGTGCCGCCTGCCCCGACCACAGCCCTAGCGGCATCCATACTCTCGCGCGCCTCCGCGTCCCCCACAGCATTGGTGGCTGCGGGCGGCGGCGCCTTTGAGGTGGATGGGTGAGGTGCAGCACCGGGCTTCTTCTTGGGCGCCATTGCCGACGGCGCCGTCGAAGACGAAGATGGTGATGAAGATGACGCATTGCACATGCTTTCAAGTTCGCGCAAGCGATCCCCCTACCTGGCACGCCAAAGATGTCGCGGGAAACCACGGCCACCTATGGGGCCAAGGGGCCCCTTTGCTGGTTCGGCAGGGGGGATGTCGCATTGCAGAAAGAGCAGAAGAACGTGGGGCAGCACGACAGAGATCACACGGGCAATTTTACCAAGGTTTGGGCCGCCGCGAGGTGTAAAACCCTACTCCTGCTTTGGTGGATTAATGGTGGAAAAGTGGTGGTGGAGCGCAGTAAACTTGCGCGGCAGGCTCGCCCTAGGGAGGCAGTGACTACGCGCGTACGAGCGTGGGGGTGTTCAACTTTCCAACCCTTGCTACGGTTGCCATGGGCCTCCTTTTATAGGTTAAGGGGTCACCACAGTGGCAAAACAGTCATTATGCACTGATAAGATAGTAAAACTGTGCTATCATACCTAATTATGTAGTCTGACAGAGTGCATTAAATGCACCGCTCAACATCATATTGTTGCTCGCCCGGCAAGCCTTGCCGGGCTCGTCTTGCCAGCTTCATGCCTGCTTGCTTGACACGTCGCAGGACGGGTGTCATCTGTAGGTATTTCCTGTAGAAAGAGGCCGCCATGTGGTGAATGGCTGCCACTTAGTCACTTTGCGGCTTGACACCGCATTGATCAACGACGTGGGTCGTGGTGAGATGGCTTGGTGAGGTGTCTTTGCCCTCGTGAGTCCCGGCAGGCCCTGCCGGGACGTCTTGAATGCTTTCTTCCGGGGGAGCCCTTGTCCTTGCCGGGTCCGCCTGCCCGGCAAGGGAGGCTTTCTCCTGGTGGTGTCTCGCTTCTCTGTCTCTGTCTTGGCCTTCTTAATCTTCCTGCTGGTTCTTCGAAGATCTTGGTCTCTTGTATCTTGACATGGCCTTGGTGTTGTAATCTTGT
This sequence comes from Thinopyrum elongatum, assembly GCA_011799875.1. NCBI lineage: Eukaryota > Viridiplantae > Streptophyta > Magnoliopsida > Poales > Poaceae > Thinopyrum > Thinopyrum elongatum. The sequence goes on along the minus strand of CM022301.1, from coordinate 462,940,628 downwards.
TCTCGTGCCTATGCACAGTCAGGGCAACAGACCCAGGGTTTGTTGCACCGACACAATCTGACTATGAAAGGAATTCTGAACACAACATTGATCAGTCGCCTGAGCACTCTTAAGCCCAAAAGGCATAGAAACATAACAGAAAGCTCCAAAAGGGGTGATAAAAGACGTCTTCTATTAGTCCTTAACTACCATCTTGATCTGATGATAACCAGAATAAGCATCCAGGAAACATATACTCTCACAACCCGCCGTGGCATCAATAATCTGGTCGATACAAGGGAGAGCAAACGGATCAGCTGGACAAGCTTTGTTAAGATCTATGTAATCAACACACATACGCCAAGTGCCATTTTTCTTGAGTACCAGCACCGGGTTAGCCAACCACTCAGGGTGGAAAACCTCCACAATAAACCCAGCTGCTAAGAGCCAGGCCACCTCTTCTCCAATGGCCTTACATCGTTCTTCATTGAAACAACGAAGAAATTGCTTGACCAACTTAAATTTACGATCCACATTAAGGGTGTGCTCAGGGAACTCTCTTGATACACCTGGCATGTCAGAAGGTTTGCATGCGAAGATGTCTCGATTCTCACGGATGAATTCGATGAGTGTGCTTTCCTATTTATGATCCATATTAGCCCCCACTGTGAACTGCTGAGATGAGTCGCCAGGGACAAAGTCAACCTGCTTAGTGTCATCAGCCGACTTAAACTTCAACAAAGGGTCTTGCTCAGTGGTGGGCTTCTTCAAAGGGGTCATATCAGCCGGGTCAACATTATCCTTATAAAACTTAAACTCCTCCGTGCCGCAGGCCGACTCAGCATAAGCAGCATCTCCTTCCTCACATTCTAAGGCAATTTTTCGATCACCATGGACCGTAATAGTACCCTTACGCCCTGGCATCTTAAGCTGTAAATAAACATAACAAGGCCGGGCCATAAATTTGGCATAAGCAGGCCATCCAAACAAGGCATGATAAGGGATCTTGATCTTAACCACTTCAAACCATAACGTCTCTGCTCTGTAGTCATAGTCATCGCCAAAAGCCACTTCCAGGGCAATTTTTCCAACAGGATATGCCGACTTACCGGGTACCACGCCATGAAAAACTGTAGAAGATGGCTTAAGCTCCTTATCAGTTAAGTTCATCTTGCAAAAGGTATCATAGTAAAGGATATTGATACTGCTGCCACCGTCCATGAGCACTTTAGTGAATTTATAACCCCCAACCTGAGGGGCTACCACCAACGCTAGTTGACCCGGATTGTCAACCCGGGGCGGGTGATCCTCTCGACTCCATGTGATTGGTTCCTCTGACCACTGCAAGTATTGAGGTACCGCCGGCTCAATTGCACTGACCACATGTTTATGAACCTTCTGATCTCGTTTGCAAAGACTTGTGGTGAAAACATGATACTGGCCACTATTAAGCTGCTTTGGATTACTCTGGTATCCTGACTGATGCTGCTGGTTACCCTGACCAGACTGTTGGTTATAAGCACCCTGGTTACCCTGTCTTTCATACCCAGAACTTGAGCCGCCACCACCAAAGCCAGGGCCCTGTGAGCCGGATCCTGACCCGCCAGGCAGGCCATTATTGTTGCCATGATTCTGGTTGAAGTTGAAATTCCTGTACTCTCGCATTATGAAACAATCCTTCCAAGCATGAGTCGCCGGTTTATTGGGCAGGCTGTGTTTTGGGCAAGGCTCATTCATCATCGCCTCAATATTAAAGTTCTTCCCTCCAAAGGACTGCTTACCATTACCATTACGGCGTTGGTTTTTATATCCAGTGTTGGTGTTAGCTACAAGATCTGACCCGCCACCGGGTTGTCTGGGCTTACCACCGTTACCCTGGTTGTTGCCATTATGCCCTGTCATGTTCTGCTGCTGACCCTTACCATTGCCACACTTCTTTCCCTTGTTGGATTTTTCATCATCAGATCCAGGATCTTTGGTGGTATCAGAGTCAGCATACTTGATGAGATCCGCCATGAGCTCTCCCATGTCATTACAATGATGCTTAAGCCGCCCAAGCTTCTGCTTAAGGGGGGTAAAATGACAGTTCTTCTCCAAGACCAGAACCGCCTGACCCGCCGCAATACTGTCTGAAGAATGCATAATAGCTGAGACCCACCGGACCCAATGATGAGCCGACTCATCTTCACGCTGCACACAGTTATCAAGATCAATAATCGTCAAGGGCTGCTTGCACGTTCCTTTAAAATTCTGAATGAATCGTGCTTTCAACTCTGCCCATGAATTGATGGAGTTGGCGGGTAATCCTTTTAACCAGGTCCGAGCTGGCCCGTCCAACATCATGGTAAAGTACTTAGCACACATAACATCATTGACATCCAGCATCTCCATGGCTAACTCATAACTCTCAATCTAGGCCTCAGGGGGGAGATCAGCTGTATAGTTAGCCACCTTGCGAGGACCCTTAAAATCCTTATGCAAATGTTCATTAGTAGTGCTGGTACTAAACAAGGCACTCCAACAGATCTGGAAATTATACCATCCCCAACTAACATCGAAGGGGTCACCGGAGGCTGCTGATAAGCCCCCAGCTGAGCCGCCGCTGTGGCCTCCGCCTCTCGGGGTGCTCTCGCATCATCCACAATCGCCTAAGCATGAGTAAGGGGCGGGTTATCTTGATTTGGTCGATGTCGTTGCTCGCTACTGGAAACCACCGGCGACTCAATGCGCCAACTGTAACTATGGCTTGGGAGGGGGGTCGAATGCACCCTCTCACGATTATGTGTATACTTCTCCTGCTGTGCGACCGCTGTCTGTAGGAGTTCAATTGCGTTCCACGCCTCAGCTGCAAAAGGCGTCTCATCTATGATAGGGATTGCATTGAGCTGGGTAGCCACTGCTATCATGTTATCAACCGGGTTGGAATAATGGCCAGATGGTGTGGAAAAACGGCGGGGCGGGGTTCGATCCCTATGGGGCGGGTCTGGCAATCGGGACTGAGCCGCCGCCCCGCTCCCTGGGACTTCAGCCGTCCGGGCTGTGCCTGGCGGGTTACTTGACCCCGCACCAGGCGTGTTAAAAATATTCCGCGCCTCATACTGTGCCGGTAAACAGGTTTGATACCTTCTTCGAAGAACTGCATTAGAGGCGTTTTAATCCAAACTCAAGCGAAAAGCCTCTGCCATGATACGTTGTGACTCAGCATCCATCTTTGCTCGTTCCTCTGTCATCCTGATGTTCTCTGCATTAAAATCCTCCTGGGCTTTGGCTACCTCATCTCGCAACTTTGCAACTTCTGCATTATGCTGTGCTTGATTTGCCGCAGTAACCTCTGTGGCCAATAGAGTCATCAAAGTGCCCAAGAGTTCAGATAAAACTTGAGCTGGCGGCCGAGCCGAGCCGCCAGCCCCAGTTGTCGCGGTAGCCATTGATCCAGACGTCATAGCTGCAGCTGTCGATGAGTTGAGAATCGGCGTAGTGCCAGCCATAATGACAACAGCCTTATACGACGGCTCATAGGGGTCTGGAATACTGTCGCCATCGGAACAGCCCCCAAGCCCGCCATCCTGAATCTGGTAGATTGACTCTGTTTCCCCGGTTGAAGACTCATCACCTGAATAGATGGTCATCTCTCCACCAGATGCAGAATCTTCCTCAAGATCTGCCCCATGAACAAAGCCAATGAAGACATGCTTCCGGCTAGGTTGAACCCTGGCGGGTCACGCGCACTGAGCCGTCTCGATGATGTCGGTGTAGATGTCCAGCTCAGGCTCTGACTTGTTGATCTTGCCGATGAAGACGTGAATACCGCTAAAGGGGACCCGGTACCCGTACTCGACTGAGTCGGCCTCGGGGCCCCAGCTAGTGTCGTCGATGTAGAGCTTGCCGCGTCGACTCTTAGTCATCCGGCCCATGGTGTATCCTTTGATCCCTGGGAAATTGCCCTTCAAGGACTCGAAACCACCGTGCTCTGGCCCCACAGTGGGCGCCAACTGTCGTGGTTTTATCACAGTAGATGCCCTTGTGAAAGGACTTAGGTGTGGAGTCATCACAACGTAGGTTAGCTCGAAGGGGTTGAACGGGACAAAGGACACAAGGTTTACCCAGGTTCGGCCCCTCAGAATGAGGTAAAGCCTACTCCTGCTTTTGTTGACTATAGCTTGAATATCAATTACAAGGGAGCGGAATCACTTGATCTAGCTCTCGATCAATTGTTTCTTAAGTTAACCCGCCGCAATGTCTCGCCTTTATATACACAGGTCGAGGCCTTGGGCTTACAAGAGTCCAACCCGGATCACACAACATGACCAACTTGGTTTCTAAGTTGCCCTGCCTTGTTATACAAGTCGCCATCGTGGCGGCTCACACCCTTCGGGTCACAATTCTACCACCAGGTCTTGGGCATTCAACAGGCCCACCTTGTAAGCCGCCACCAGTCTTCATACTTCATCTTCTTGGACCTACTTGGGCCTTCTTCATATTGAGTCGCCAACAATGTAACCCGGCCCCTCCTGGGCGGGTCACACCTCGGGGCTATATTCCCAACATTAGGCCCTAGATTCATTTGAACTTGTTCATGTCAATCTTCACTGCTTCGGTTGGCGAGTCGTCCTTTCCATGCTTAGCTTTGGATAAATCACTGTAACCCGCCATGACATCATACAAAGTAAATCCATAAAAATCCTATGACATCACAACGGATCTTTTGCATTAATTGGTCGTCCGAGAATCAAGGCGCCTCCACTGTTGAGATAATCATGTTGCCTCCTTGATTTCCACGCATGCCATTTTCTCTTTCCTTATAAATAGGGACGGGGGCCCCTCTTTTCACTTTTACCATTGCCCCTCTGTCTTCTTCTACCTCCTCGCATCGTCCACCGCCGCCGGAGCTCCGTCGCTGCCGTTCTTCACCAACGACTCCAACTGGGCCGCTGCATCAACCTGATTGTGACCAAAGATCGCAGCGCCCCTCCGCTCTTCATTAGCATCGCCAGGTATTCATCTTTTCTCACTCCCAATCTGCATTAGGTCACCCTAGTTTGTTGGTGTTCGTCGTGTTCGTCCAAGTTCATCGTAGTTCATCCGCTATGTTGCTAAGTTCAATCCAAAAGCGATACTGAAGCCGTGCGGTAGTAGTTTTGGCATTTGTCTCAAATCGTAGATACATCCTTTCTTCCTGAGATTCAATCCGCAGCTTACTAGTTCTTCCACTGCCATGTTTTAGGTTTAGCAATTATTCTTCATTTTTTGAATCACCATAGATCCAAAATCATAGGCAGAAATCGTGAAGCTTGTTTGTCCCATACTTTGTGAAATTTCATCAATCTCAGATCTATAGATAACTGCCTTGCCACTATCGTTTAGGTATCTTACCATGGAAGGGACGGGGAGGGGAGGAGAGGAGGAGGGGGATACCTTGATGGAGCATAGGAGGCCGCATGGAGGAGGAGTGAATCGTCGTCGCCTCAGGTCACGACTGCCGGTGAACATCGCCGTTGAGATCAGAGCAAGTCGCCATTGCGTTCATGAGCGATTCAGTGATGTCGTCATGACATAAACCCGTCATTGGTGCCTCACCTCGTCATTGTCACGAACTCTGGCACTTCACCCCCTTGTGGACACTAGTGCCGACACGTCCTAGTGGCGCAACCCTCGACTAGATCTCAAGAGAGAGGAGAATTGAAGAAATAAGATTCATATCGGATACAGACCTGCTACGGACGTAAACTAGAAAATGGGTGCAAGTTTCACAGGCCTAAGATGATGTACCAAGAGGCTATGCGAAGCCCACCCATTTTTATTTCATAGGTGTATATTTTACAGGTGTATTGGGCCCCAAAACTACGAACCAAGCGGGCCTAAGTTTGTACGTAGCCTGTGTATATTGGCACTGTTTTAATGGAAGGATCCATGCTACTCTGATTAAGTGACTGGATTATTAGCATTGGTAATAGGCATTAGGCATGTAGCAGATAGAAGCCCTAGCCGCGGGACATAAGCTTTGTTCTCTTGTCCGTGTTTCAGCCAGGTAGTCACTTAGGCAGCAGGAGGTGGGGGAAACAATGAATCTTAGTCTATTTTTTCTGATGTTAGTGTTATGCGTCCATAGTGGTGTTGCTTCGATGGTGGAGGCAACATCGCATGGAATAAAATTAGTATGTCTCTATTCCTTGGCGTGGTCATTGTGGCCGACGCAACTCATATCAAGGAGTCTGTGGTGTTATCGTATCATGAATAATCGGATCTAGATTCGTGGGTTATTATTTCGAGCTTCGGCTAAAAAGGAGGCAGTGGCAGTGAGTTTGAGTTTGAGTATGGTCTGATCAATGGTTTGTCTTGTTCACTTTTTTCGATATTCTTCCCCGATAATACGTCAATGAAGCAACAGATATGCAGAATTCCTTGCAAGTGAAGCGTGTCTTCGGTCCTTGTGCGTTCAATGATCTTACGTTCTCACCTATTGGGATGGGAGGCTCATGCGGATTTTCAAAACCTCTGAGGTTAGTCTCACGTGTGCTAGTTCTATCAGATGCGATAAAATGCAAAAGATGGAGCTAGAGGAAACGACTTCAAATAACCTCAATGTAATTTTAAGTTGTGTGATAGATTCTTCTTTTGTCCGGTGTGACCTCCTTTAGGAGGTTTGGGATCCCCTAAAGTTTCAACACACAGATTTTGTTTAAGCAAAAGTTGTTGCCTAAGGAAAATAGCATCAATTTCTCTCCTTTCCTACATATTAGAAGAATTCTCATGTTCCAATAAATATTGTTCTAAACGATCTATGGGAGGAACAACAATTGAAGAAATTCTTTCCATCTCATCTACACAAGGCAAAACTTTAGCATGAAGTTGTTTTGTAAAGTTAGAGAAATTAAAGGAAACTTCATCTCCTACAAACTTAACATAAACTTTTTCTTTTTGCCAAATCTACGACAGCACTACAAGTATTCAAGAAATGTCTACCAAAGATAATGGGACTAAAGTTATATTGATCAGTTCTAATTATTAAGAAATTTGTGGGATACTTAGCTTACCACCCAGAACTTCAACACTTGTCTTGGTGAGCTCACGGCAGATGCCATGGGATGGCTAAAGAGAGGAACAGGCAAGAGGCCACCGGTGGGCTCCAGGGGCGAGGTTGGTACGAGCGAGCGTGAGACGCAAGACGTACCCAGGTTCGGGGCTCTCAGGAGAGATAACACCCCTAGTGCTGCCGAGTGTGGTTTATATGAAGATGGTACAAGCTTGCTCCTAGAGCTGTTTTGGGGAGGAAGGAAGGCAGGCCAGTGCATAGGCTGCTCCTTCTCCATGTGTGTGTGAGTGTTCTACTAATGATCGATCGCCCCTCTGCATGGTGGAGCACCAGGGGGTCTTATAGGCTGGCCCCCTGGGGTTACAATGGTAAAGTTACATGGGCACGGGGCCGGGTTGTCAGTGTATAGGAGCCGGCAGTGGGGGCCGCTGGGGCGCCGGGTTTGCCAGGTCCGTCGGGTGCGTGTCTCGCCGGGTCCGTCGGGTGCGGGCCGTATCGGGCCCGCCGGACGTAGGTACGACAGGCTGCTGGGTACTGTAGTCACGCCGTGAGGGACGTCATGGGACGGCCGCGCCGTCTTGCTACAGGGTTGCACCTCCGAGACGCCGCCCACCCCAGGCGGTGGCTTGGTCGGCACGACAGCCGAGCCCGCCGGGGCCGGCGTAAAGGGGGGCACACTATAGCCATGCTCGTTTGTCAATGGAGGTTTGTCTTGTGGGAACCGGCCGGCATGCGCCAGCCGGCTTGGCCGGGCCGCGGCACATGGCCGGGTTGCGCTGGGAAGTCGGCCAGGGACGCGCCGGATTGAGGGGCATTGCCAGCCCTGATGTTTTTTGAAAGGATCTGGGTTCCGTTGCCTGCCTGGGGTCCATCCCCCCGACAGTAGTCCCCGAAGCTGTGAAGGCTCACCGGGTTCAGGCAGGGCGGCCTTCGCAGTTTCACCCCCTTGAAAAGGCGGCTGGGTTGACGAAGCTTGGGGCCGTCGGGTCCGGCAACACCCATAGTGTGTCGGCTTCCGGAAGCCGGATCGCGGCACCCCGGTTCGGGCGGGAAACCGAGGCGTCCATCGAGTCCTGAAGGGGAAGGGACGCGCCTCTCACGGCTCGACGCAGGCGCCACATGGTGAACAGGGGCCGGAGAGGCCCTGCGCGCAATGGGACGCAATGGCGGGCTGGGTCCCGCCACGCGACGCCCTCGGCCCACGCGCGGGGATTGATTGCGGCCGCCGCGGACGGTTGCACTTCTCGGGGTAATTAATCCGTGGGGGAAACGTGACCACATAATGCGGGGAAGTGGGAACGTGGGCGCAGCTGATCCCACTTCCCCACGCCTTGCCGTGGTTATAAAGTCGGAGGGAGGGGACGGCGGAAGCACTCACGCATCCTCCCCTCGCCCTGCTCTTCTTCTCTCTGCCCAACTCTCGAGCTCACTGCCCGCCGGAACACCGGGCGCCGCCCAAATCGCCCACCGACCGCGCTAGCTCTCTTCTCGCCGCCGCACTCCACACCTTGGCCGAGCTCCATAGATGGCGCCGCCAATGGGATCGTGGGAGGGGTCTGAGGTCACCGACGACAACATCTAGTACCTCTGCGACACCAGGCGACTGCCGTCGGCGGCAGAGGTAGCCGCGCGCGCGGCCGAGGAGGAGAGGGAGCCACAACCTCAAGAGGGCGAGCGCATGGTCTTCTATAGTCACTTCAAGCGCGGGTTTGGCCTCCCCGCGAGCGCATTCTACCGTGCCTTCCTTTCCTTCTTCGGGCTGCAGCTGCATCACTTGGGTGCGAACACCGTGCTGCAGCTCTCTGGCTTCGTCACGTTGTGCGAAGGCTACCTGGGGGTGGAGCCACACATGGAGCTCTGGAGCCGCCTCTTCTTCCTCAAACAGCAGGGGTCGGACGCCGGGGCTATGTCCGACTGCAGGGCCACCGTCGTCTTGATCCGGCCGAATGGGGTGTTCCCCAAAATACCTATTGAGGATTCTGCCAAGAAGTGGCAGAACTCCTTCTTCTACGTGTGCAACATCGGCGGAGGGGCCAACGCCATCAACTTGCGCCCATTCATCAATGAGCAGCCGCTCGCCAAGATGAACTGGGGCTATATGCCCAAGAACCCGCCGCAGGGGCTGCAGAATCTGTGCAGCCGGATCGGGGAGATGACAACGCGGGAGGGGCTCAAGGGGACAGATCTTGTCGCCGCCTTCATTGCGCGCCGGGTGCTACCGCTACAACGCCAGGAGCACATCATCGGCCAGATGGGTGACCACCGGGATCCCACCCGGATGTCGTCCGGGAGACTGTCGCTGGAGCAGGTCGCCGACCGGGTGAACACCATCTCCAAGGCCAGGATGGCTCCTGACTAGCGCTTCGGGAAGGCGCCCTACAACGGAGAGAACCCGGTGCCAGCAGTGAGTCCTTGGTCCCCATTCTTTGCAATGTCTCAACTCTTTCTCTGTCCTGATGTGACAAGGGAGGTGCTGCTGAACGCTATCCAGCAAACGTGTGACGGGACGAGGGCGCAGGTACTGGCCGCCGCGCAAGCCGGCTCGGAGGGGGCGGAGTCCTTCGCCGAGAACACGGAGTCGGCCGACGCTGAAGCCGGCACGGCGCTCCGCGCGGGTAAGTCTCCGCACCCATAACTCTTGCGAGACTGGTCGGACGACGATGTGGAGATCTTGACGCACGCTGGTGGCGCAGTACCGTCGAGGGGAGGGGACGGCAGCGTCGACCCCCCAAGACGGCTGAGGAAGACGGCCGAGGACGGGTCATCCTGCGCGCCGGCTGCGCCAAGCCGGCCGCACGGGAAGGATGAGGTGCCGCCGAAGCCGGCCGCGAAACGCGCGGCGGGGGAACCGGCCACGCGCGACTAGGCGATCGCCAAGAAAGCGCGCCGAGTCATCCCGGCACCGCCGACAAGGCAGGCCATCCTGACGGCGATTGGGTAAGTTCCCTTTGTTGATTTCTGCATGCTGCTTGGTTGCACCTTTCTTATGTTTTCTTGGTGTGGCCCAGGACGCCTCTTGACTTGGCGTTGGCGGTGACGGATGCCGCGCCTGGAGGCGGCTTTTCGTTCCGAAGGACTCGGAGCAGCGCCATCGACCGGACGGAGGGCTCGCCCGAGGAGGACCTTGGTCTAGACCCAGAGGACGCAGAGCTCTACGCCTGGCGGGACCGGAACAAGGCCCTAGAGGAGGAGGCGGCGACCGTTAGGGCGGCGGAGGAGGCCTCGGCCCGGGCATGGGCGAGGGCCGCCGGGGCGAGTGGGCCGACCACCGTGGGCCTGGCCTGGCCGGAGATGCTGGAGGGCTTGGAGCCGGCGAAGACGATCGTCGAGCCGCCGGCGGAGGAGGAGCGCGACCCGGAGCCGGCCGTCGATGATCCGGAGGTGGAGGAGATGGCCGTAGATACCCCACCCCGGAACAACACAACCGAGTGGGTGAAGGAGGGACGCATCAGGGACGCCGCCCCGGGTGGAGCGCCGCAGTCGACGCTGGACGGAGCACCCGAGTCGACGCCGGCCGCAGAGGAGCCAGCAGGGAGCGGGCACGCCTTGGCGATCAGGCTGCCGCAAGCGGCGTCAGGGAGCGGCCCTGCCACCGGGTTGCAGCAGCCTCGAGCCGGAGCTGGCCAGACCGTGGTTGGGCCACGCGCCTAGGAGGAGGCGATGGACGCCGTGCGCCAGCATCTTCGCGGGCGCGCGGATCGGCTTCACGCCTTTTCCCAAAGCGAGCTGGAGCAGGCGTGGTTGCTGGAGCACTCCGTGATTGTAAGTTTTCTTCTTTCTTGTCTTTCCGGCTGGTCAATGGGGGCGCGCTAGCGCGCCCACTGGGTGTAGCCCCCGAGATTCAGGCCAACTATGAAGTAGTTGGGTCGAATCTTAAAAAATGTCTTTGCGGTTTGGGCTAATCCTTGCTTTCCCACAGCACCTGGACGGCCTCCGAGTCAGCATCCATAACTAGCTTCTGGAGAAGCACCGCCAGGTCACGGCGCAGCTTGCCGCCAAGGAGGAGGCACTCCGTCGGGCTGAAGGTACGTCTTGCGTGCTCTTTTAGTGGGGGCGCGCTAGCGCACCCACTGGGTGTAGCCCCCGAGATTCGGGCCAACTGTGAAATAGTTGGGTCGAATCTTAAAGTGTTTTTCTTCTTTTCATCCGGCATGTTGACTTGAAGCTTTGCCGCGCAGCTGCCGCGGCTGAGGTGCCAGATTTGCGAACCCGACAGGTTGAAGCCGACCAGCAACGCGACTAGGCGGTCGCCGACAATGGCCAGCTCTGGGCTGAGGTGGAGCAGCTGAAGGCGGGGGCCGCCAAGGCGGTAGAGGCCCACCAAGCAGAGCTTGTACGGCTCCAAGACGAGCACGGGAAGGCGGCCGCCGCGAGAGACGACAAGCTGAAGGCGGCCGTTGACAAGGTGGCCGAGCTCGAGAAGGCGCTCGAAGCCCGCGGCCATGCCGGGGACTTAGAGCGGCACGGTATGTTGTGCGAGGCGCAGTATCTGGACGAGCGCCTCGTCAGTAAGTGCTTCTTCATGGATTTCGCCGGGTTGCGAGCCGGCTGAGTTTTTACATGGCTGACTGTTTCCTTTCTCCATTTGACAGAGTACTTCCCGGAGACGCAGGAGACGGCGGACGAGGCCGTGCTCGCCCACCGGTCGACCCAGGCGGACGCGGGTGCCAGAATTGATCTAAATGTCGCTTGGAGTTTTTCAGAGATCATGCACGCCGCCGAGGCCCGCCTGAGGGACCTGGACAAGTAGATGGCATGGCTGTCCGAGGCTGGATTGGGGATGGCGGCGGCCCTCTGGCCGGGTGCCGTTGCGCCCAACAGCTTCACGAGGTTGGCACGCTGGCTGGAAGCCAGACCGGCGCGGCTCCACGCATGGCGCGTCTCCGCGGCTCATGGCGGTGCAGACTTGGCGCTGCGCTTCATCATGTCCTGGTACCCAGGCCTGAACCTGAACCAATGGCGGCCCAGCGAGCTGGCGCAGAGCCCCAGCTGGAGGCGGAGGCGGGCCGGATTGCCGCGCGGGCCATCTACCTAGCCTCGTTCGCCGCGCATGATGAGTTCTAGGTGGAACGGATGGAAGACGGTGGGGAGGTGCCGCCCGACAACTTCGGCCTGGCTCTCAATGACCCGGCAAGCAGCTCCGAGGAGTCGGGTCCTTACGCGGATGACGGGGCCGAGTTGGACGACACCGGCGCCTTGGTGAACCTGGAGGCCACCGCGGAGGAGCCAGCGGTGGCGCAAACCGACGCATCTGCTGCTTGAAGCCGTCCTGCTCTTTATCTTTCTTTTGAACTTTGTTAAGCAATAGGTACACCCACTGGGGGCGTAGGGGGAATGTAATGAACTCCGGCCGTGGGCCTTTATCTTTGTAATGTAAATATTTTTGCGAGTATTTGCGCTTGTGCTTTCCGTTCTTAGGCTTTTTCTTGCCCGCTCCTTTGGGCTTCCCCGACGCGAGTCGAACAGCCGGGTTCCGGTCTGTGACGAGAGGTTCGTCCTTGGGAAGGATTGCGTAGTACTTAGGCTTTTTCAAACATTGAGCGCTAGCGAAACACCCACTGGGCCGGCTGGCGCGCAGCTGGTCGTGCGGTATCTTAGTGCGGTGGTGCCGGATTAACCGACCCGGCCATCCCAACTTAGCGGATTCCTGCGTGCCAGCACTTTGGCCCGTAGTTCTTGCCTGCCAAACAGCCAAATCCGGACTGTGGCTTGGGGCGAAGGGAAGGGCCATGGCGACTTGGAGATGCTGAAAATGGGCTAAGGGAGATGGCGGAGCGCGGCCAAGCCGGTTAGCCCCCGAGCCGGACGGGCCAACCCGGCGGTTTAGGGCAGAAAATCACAAGGGTGTGCGAGACGCACTAATTGATAGGAAAAGGTAGCCCCCGAGTGTCGTTCGGGGGTCTTGCTATCTTTCATTGAACATTAAAAGGTAGCGATACATACATGCATACAACTAACTGTAAAATGGGCGGAGGAGCTCTGCATTCCAAGGCCGGCTTGTTTCTTCGCCAGCTGTGTCTCTCTTGTGTTTGTTCGGCTTGTGCGTGTCGATGAGGTAGTAGGCGTTGCGGTCACACAAGGCTTTGCTGACGATGAAGGGGCCCTCCCATGGGGAGGCCAACTTGTGCTGGCCGGCTTGCTGCTAGACAAGACAGAGTACGAGGTCGCCCTCGCGGAATGCGAGGGCCTTGATCTTCTTGCTATGGTAGTGCCTCAGGCTTTGCTGGTATATGGCCGATCGGCTGAGGACCAGCAGGCGTGCTTCTTCAAGCAGGTCGACGCCGTCTTCACGGGCTTCTCTGGCTTGAGCTTTCGTGTACATTGTGACTCGTGGCAAGTCGAACGCGATGTCGATCGGGATGATGGCTTCTGCTCCATAGACGAGGAAGAACGGGGCGAACCCGGTCGACCGGTTTGGCGTCGTCCGGAGACTCCAGAGGATGACCGGTAGCTCATCAAGCCAGCTGCCGGGTGAGCGGACGAGGGGCTTGACGAGTCGCAGCTTGATGCCGGACAGGATCAGGCCATTGGCCCACTTGACCTGGCCATTGGACTGGGGATGAGCGACGGAGGCTAAGTCAAGCCGATGCCGGAGATGGAACAATACTGCGCTAGCGCGCCCTTGGCAAAGTTGGTGCCATTGTTCGTGATGATGCTGTGCGGGATGTAGCAGTACGCCCCGAAGGGCGTGATGAAGGACGTCTTCAGGGCGTCGTCTGGGTCCAGCTTGATCTGGTGATAGCCGGAGTAAGCATCCAGGAAGGATAGGAGCTCACAGCCGGCCATGGACTCGATCATTTGATCTATCCGTGGGAGGGCAAAAGGATCCTTGGGGCATGCTTTGTTGAGGCTGGTGTAGTCGATACACATGCGCCAGATATCGTTTTTCTTCAGGACGAGGACTGGGTTGGCTAGCCACTCGGGGTGAAACACTTCCATGATGAAGCCGGCTGCGAGTAGCCGGGTGACTTCTTCACCGATGGTTCTTCTCTTCTCTTCTGAAAAGCGACGTAGGGGCTGGCGGACAGGCTTGGCATCCTTGCGGACGTGTATTTTGTGCTCGGTGTACTTCCTCGGAACACCCGGCATGTTCTTTGGGGACCATGCAAAGATATCCCGATCCTGACGGAGGAAGTCGACGAGCTCGCCTTCCTATTTGCTACTGAGGCGGGTGCCCACAACAACGTACTTGCTGCAGCTGGGATCTTCCGGGTTGAGCGGGATCTTCTTCGTATCTTTCGTTGGCAGGAACAAGGCATCGCCGGCCGAGTCCTTGGCTGGAGCTGGCACGGCCGGCTGCTCGCCGGCTAGCGCCACAATCCGGTCGAGCTGACGCCGCACCTCGGCTATGACCATCGACTCGGCCAGCTTGGCATCGACTTGGGCGCATTCTAGGGACTTCTTGTAGTCGCCGACAACGGTGATGAGGCCTTTGGGACCTAGCATCTTCATTTTTAGGTAGGCGTAGTGGGGGACCGCCATGAACTTCGCCTGCGCGGGCCGGCCCAGCAGCGCGTGGTAGGCGCTGGACAAGCCCACCACCTCGAACCAGATAGGCTCACGCCGGAAATGGTCGCTCGAACCGAACAGGACGTCAAGCCGGATCCGGCCGATCGGAGAGCAGGAGAGGCCCAACACGATGCCGTGGAACACCGTCCGGGATGGCTCCAGCTGCCTTGCCTCGATGCAGAGCTTGGTCATGGTGTCGAGGTAGAGGATGTTGATGCTGCTGCCGCCATCGATGAGGACCTGCGAGAACTTGCATGTGCGCTTCACAGTGACTATGGTGGGGTCAAGGACGAGTGCGTGGCCACCCGGGTTCGGCATGATGGTTGGGTGGTCCTCCCGGGTCCAGCTGACCGGGCTCTCCAACCAGTGCATGTACTCAGGCATGGCCGGGATGACGGTGTTCACTTCATGCCGGAGTAGGCGCTCACTACGCTTGTCGTCACCAAAGCTGGTGAAGATGACGTAGCAATCGTTCGCGTTGGGGAAGACTTCATCGCGCATGGCGCCGTTTGACAGGGGCGGGTGTGGAGGTTGAGGCGGCTGCCCCGCACCCGGAGCCAGAGCTGGAGGCGGCGGGATGTCGCCCCTCATGATGCGCTTGGTGATGGCGCACTGCTGAAGTGTGTGCGTGGACAACCTCGCGCCGCTGTGGTGCTTGCAGGGAGCGTCGAGCATCTCCTTGAAGCTCATGGCGGGTTGCGATGCGGTCTTGTCGGTTCGCTGGTGCTTGCCGGCCGGCTCGGCCGCGGGCGCCTGGTCGAAGGCCACGACGAGGCGGTTGTCGTAGTGGGGAGCCTGTTGCTCGGCCTTGCGCTTGTTGTTCTATTGGTTGTTCTGCTGGCGGCTGCTCTCGCCAGCCGGCTTGGAGGGCGGTGCCGGCAACGCTTTGCCGGCTTCGTCCAGCACTACTTGGATCTTCATGGCGGAGTCAGCCGTGGTGTACTTGTCCATCGTGACCATGAGCGCGGCCATGGGGGTCGGCTGGGAGCGCAGGAGCTTATGCTTGAGGAGGGTGCCATCCCGGCAGCCGCTCACAAAGTACTGAATGGCTTGAACCTCGTGGACACCCTCGCAGCTGTTCCGGAGCTCGGTCCAGCGTGCGAGGTACTCGCGGCCGGTCTCGCTCGGCCCCTGCACGCACATGGCGAGCTGACTAGGACGGCTGGGTCGCTTGTAGGTGCCGGTGAAGTTGCACATGAAGGCTTGCTCGAAGTCAACCCACGAGTTGATGCTGACAGTCGGCAGGCTATTCAGCCATGTCTGGGCCGAGCCCTCAAGAATGAGTGGGGCGTAGCGCTTGGCCAGGCGCCAATTGCCACCCGCGATGCCGATGGCGGTGGTGTAGTCAATGAGCCAGTCCTCCGGCTTGACGGTCCCATTGTACTTGGGGGTGTCGCGGGGAAGCGTGAATCCTTGCCGAGTGTGGTTTATATGAAGATGGTACAAGCTTGCTCCTAGAGCTGTTTTGGGGAGGAAGGAAGGCACGCCAGTGCATAGGCTGCTCCTTCTCCGTGTGTGTGTGAGTGTTCTACTGATGATCGATCGCCCCTCTGCATGGTGGAGCACCAAGGGGTCTTATAGGCTGGCCCCCCGGGGTTACAATGGTAAAGTTACATGGGCACGGGGCTGGGTTGTCAGTGTCTAGGAGCCGACAGTGGGGGCCGCCAGGGCGCTGGGTCTGCCGGGTCCATCGGGTGCGGGCCGTACCGGGCTCGCCGGGGCGGGTACGGCGGGCTGCTAGGTACTGTAGTCACGCCGTGAGGGACGTCATGGGACGGCCGCACCATCTTGCTATAGGGTTGCGCCTCCGAGACACCGCCCGCCCCAGGCAGTGGCTTGGTCGGCACGACAGCCGAGCCCACCGGGGCTGGTGTAAAGGGGGCCCGCACTGTAGCCATGCTCATTTGTCGATGAAGGTTTGTCTTGTAGGAACCGGCCGGCATTACTACAAAAAAAATACACTTCCGTGATGATACGTGTTTGTCACAGTAGCTCACGTTTTCTGTCATGCATGTACATCCATGACGATTTTATGCAGAATCAAGATAGTCATACCTGTGCTGTCGTAGATGTGTTCCATGACAATACCAAAATTATCATCACAGAAGTGTCCACTTCCATGACAATAAATGGTGTGTCATGGAAGTGCTTTGGTCAAGGGTAACCGACACATGGCATCCACCATAACGGGTCGCCGTTAAGCTACCGGGTTCTGGTTTGGATCCGATAACCCGTTAACAGCTGGGACCAATGATGATTTTCCACGTGTAAAATTCTCATTGGCTATAGCAACCATGTGTCAGCACCTCGGAAGGACAGATGTCAACCGCCCAATGGACATGAGGCGCCTATGATATGTCCACACGTGCCAAGGCCCAACGGCGGCCCATTTAGGTTAAAAAGGCTGGCCCAGTCAAAATTATCGGGCTGGCCCATTAACGGCCGGCTTGCAGACGGCCCATTCGCAGTTAAGGCCCGTACGACTAGTGTCAAATCATCCCGTCAACGGCCCATTCTACACTTGTCATCATTGCGGCCCATGGTCACTTCTGGCCCGTTAACAGTCCGCTAAGTATTTGGGGCAAATTACGGCCTGGTGTGTTTCCGGCCTGTTAAAGGTCCTGCTTCATTTGGGCCCATTTATTGGACATTGAAACTTTCGGCCCATAAACTACCGTGAAGGAATTGGGTCATACTTGGCCATGTCTGACATTCGGCCTGTTAGAGGCCCACTGTAGATTTGGGCCACTTCCAGCCTGTTGTGTTTTTCGGCCTGTTAACGTCGGATGAAATCCATGGTCCCTATGTGGCCCAACGTCACGTCGGGCCTATTAACGGCCCATATAAAACTGATACTAATCAAGCCCGACCGCACTTCCGGCCTGGTAAAGGCCCGTGTAGTAGGTCGGCGCATTTTCGGCCCGTCTGAATTTCGGCCTGTGAATGATCCATATTGTAAATGGGCCACCACGAGCTGAGATACATTTCGGCCTGCTAATGACCAGTGGGTTATTTGGCACAATCAAGGCCCAATCTCACTTTCGGCCTATTAAAGGCCCATGTTTAGGCCTGTTAAAGGCCCACTGTGGGCACAAGCCTACCAAAAATAAGAAAGCTTATGCTGATTTAGTCCTAGATATTTTTAGTGGGCTACATGCAAATTACTGCCCATAATCATTTTTAGCCCAATTGGAATTGTGGGCCCGACAAATGTTGGCACGTTGGGCTCCTACGAAGCTTTTGGCCGAATATATTACTAAGATAAACCTACACTATACAAAAATAGCATCGTAATTTCTACAGCCTTTGGTAGCACGATAAATGCTGTATCACAACAAAATAAATTCCAGCCATACAACAAAAGGCATGTTGGCATAAAGTTTACAGTCCTTGCAGATAAAAGCACCATCAGATGTATAGAAGCACAGATCATTTGACCTGAGTGCTAATGTTTCAGGCTGTAGAATCTGATGGAGCAGCATGATCTTCCCCTTTTTTCTGCCATTGCTCTTGAACAACGAAGCAAATGTCTGATAATCTGGTTTCAAAACTATTCATATCTTGCTGACATTTGTCAAACACTATTCTTGTTTTCGAAACGACCTCCATTAGGGATTGGACTTGTGTCTGGAGCACAGATATATCACTCTGTCTAGCCGAAAGATTTTGTTCAGTAGGCAATTTGGACGAGGTTACCTTGACAACCAACCCAGAATTACGCAGGAAGGTGCATTTTTCACTGTTAGTGGAGAGATACTGACGCACTGCAACAAGAGGTGACATTGTGCCTGTGGTAGCCTCGTCACCTTCAGGTGGTTGAGGTTGTTTAATCATTTGTTCCATAGCTTGCTGAAAGTTTGAATTTGTAGATTAGTGTACCAGATAAGTTAATAATAAGACAAAAACAAAGTAGATTCCACATTTATACATAACTTATTTTGGTGAACTACTGTAATACATTAGCATGTATTGTAGTGCCAACTACATAATAAAATCACTTTCAAAACATATGTCCATGTAGCATGCCTACAGTATTGTCTATTTTCTCACATTCGTTGACATCTATGGATAAAGAGACATGGTTTAAAGTAGGATGAACATAGTATGACATCATTCATATCATGGGCAAATAGATATCAAACAAATAGGCTATTGTATCATTGTGTGGGCAAGTGAACATCACAACTAGATTACAGATCAAGACCAAAAGAATATCCTTCCTCTCTTTTAAATCGTGTAAGGTGAAATGATATGTTAAGACAACTGTGTATAAAAGTGAACAGAGTAACCGACATTGGCTGCAAACCAAGCAGTTAAATGACACGTCACAGTAACAAGCAGTTCTAAGGCAGGAGGAGTAAGGACTACAACAACGGATTGAACTGGTGTGCTCATGCCCTTCATCTTGCTGGTGTGGCAATCCTTGAAGATTTCCACTGCATTCGGTTCAGGTTCTTTTTGGTCCGCACGGGCTTTCCTCTTTATTTGGAACAAGTCAATATAGATACGATAATATGGCATAGAAGAAAGAAGGAAGTAGCAGCGATTTACAGGAGCCTCGCAGTGTGCAATATAGCTACGAGATCCTGTTGTCTGTTGGAGTTTCATTTTAGAATGGTTGCTCTTGTTCTTCAAACAGTTAGCCTAGAAGAAGATACACTTGTAAGGCACATACATAAATACGAGTTCAATATGTGATCTGATCAAATACATATACCCTACCTGATACTTTGGATCAGACCAGTGTTTAACAAGGGCTGTCCAGTCTTCATGTGTAATATATTCCACTGGAGATGTTTGGGAGATTTCATTGTTAGCCTTGCCTTCAAAGTGAGTTTTTCTAAGGTGATACCGATAATGTCGCAGAGCAGACTGAAAAACATGAGTGCATGCTTGTTTAGTTGCATCACCTTTCGGATCCAACTTGAACCTCATCTATTGAAAAAAGAATGTGAGTCTTATTAGGAGGAAGCTAGAAAGTATGGGACAGAGCAAGACAATATTACAAATTGCGATGAATAACATTACTTATGGATAAATGGTCAAGGAAGGTGTTAAACTGGGAATCGTCTTTCTCATTCCTGTACTAGATCCACGTTGGGAGGATACGTGCATGACACCCAGGGCCGGCCCTGTGTTTCGGGAGGCCCTAGGCGAACTCAACGACATGGGCCCCTATGTCCTAAGTCCTAAGACCATATATATGTATGCATGTGCATTATATATATAACTTATTAAGAGTAACTTTCAATCACACATCTTTAGTTTAAAATTTCACTATAATAATTCAAATGACTCCATCGAGAACAATATCTCAGAGGCAAAGTTACCTGCAACACTTTTAACTCAGAGACAAAATCATGAAGATCAGCATCAGATGATTTATCATCAGAATAAGCTTTTGCAAAAGTAGTGCAACATTCATGTAGATTGCTATCATCCAAGGACTTCAGATTTTTTGAATTGAATAAGAAACCAAACAACTTTTCTAGGATGATCGGAACCCTAGACATGTACATAGAATAACGAAAAATTGATAGATTGGATTAGAAAATTTTAAAACTTCGTGCATATTGAAATTGGAGGATGGATCATGGATGTATAGTTGAATACGTACATACTAAATAAAGAATAAATAAACTACTAAAATTGTCAAATTGGGGTTTGGGGGATGGACAGGAACTGAGAAACATGGATGGAAACATTCAAACATACTTCACGGATTGGGGACGGCCGCGTTATAGGCTTTGTAGTCGGATATATACAGTATACTTACGTATTGCCGTGGTGTCGTCTTGCCATATGCCGGATGGCCGGGCTGCCGGACTGCCGTGCGGCGTGCTGGACCAGCGGGCAGCGGGCCAGTAGCAGTTGAGGCGAGGGCGACACGGCAAGGCGCCGAGCGATGGAGCGAGGAGGCCGACGGGCGTCACGGCGCCTGACGAACCTAAACTACGAAGGAAAACGAGCAGTCGTGTGCCTGGCAACTAGCGTAAGTCACGGCGCGTGACCCTTCGCGTTCGCTAATCGATCAGCGATCGCTAGCTAGCTA
Organism: Thinopyrum elongatum; assembly: GCA_011799875.1. Taxonomy (NCBI): domain Eukaryota; kingdom Viridiplantae; phylum Streptophyta; class Magnoliopsida; order Poales; family Poaceae; genus Thinopyrum; species Thinopyrum elongatum. The sequence goes on along the minus strand of CM022301.1, from coordinate 462,920,055 downwards.
TCTGATGGACCTAGCCCATCTTATTTCTTTTCTTTAATTCTTTTGTATTTTTTTACCTATTTTTTGCTAGGCTATAGTATATATATACTCCATCATGGGCCCCCACCTTGCGTGGGCCCTGGGCCGTCGCCCCGCCAGCCATACCCCAGCACCGGCCCTGATGACACCTAACGGCAACGGCTGCCTCTGATAACTTGGCTGACTCTGTAGCATCACGTGGCCTTTTTAAACCTGCCTCAAAATGGATCTCCATTCTTCCTCCTTTAGATTTTGTTAATCTGTCAAGCATTATCCCTGATGTTTGTTTCCACTTGCGCCGTGGTGCTAGTTCAATAATGAATATGGAAAGTGTTAGTGCACATCAAACTGTGAGAGTACATATAAAGGAGCATGCAACTGCAACTTGACTCGGTCAGGTACCGTCTTGGTGTTGATGCTCATGAGGTTCATCTGATCTTGCCAAGTCTTGTTGTGTCAGCAGTGCTTCAGAAGTAGTGTTAGGTGTGAAGGCAGCTCGGGAACAGGCCAGTTGCGGAGCAAACGAACGAGTAACTTGTTGAGATGCCGGTACAGTTGAAGGGGACGCTACAGCTGGTGGAGCAGGTGATACTGTGTTTGTAGATTTAGCCAGTGGACTTGGACCTTCTACTGCACTATAAGTACAAGCAAAATCTCGAGGGAAGATCCTTTTCCGTTGCACCCGACGAGTAACACCATTCCCTACTATGTTCTTTTCCTTGCTCTTTTTTGACTTTGCCATGTCAAGCCGTACCCACAACACAAAAGAATAAAATCGCTCTTCAGAACTCATTGATGCATGATACAGACAAGCAATATTTTGATGTAAGACAACCGTATGAGGAGGATGGAATATGTAAGAAAAAGAGGACGGCGTGACATATTCACAGCTACCATGTGTAAACTAAGCAGAAGGATTTTCAAGAAAATCAAAGTAATGCAAGCTAGACACCATATGAAAGATGCAACCAATATCACTCTACCAAGTTAAAAGTGTCTTGTCATAAGTGGCATTTCGAAAAATTAGAAGCAGTACAACCTAGAAATCAATGCAAGATGCAACCACTATCACACTACCAAGTTAAAAGCGTCCAATCATGAGTGATTGATGCGGGATACACAATAGCAGTACTTTGATGTAAGAACATGGTATGATAGATAGATGCAGTGTCTTCTAGACACAGAAAGGCATGTCATATGCACATGTATAACGTATAAACTCAGCAGGTGCAATTTAATCAAAATAGAAGAAATACAAGCTAGACAACATATGCAACATGAAACCAATTATCACACTATCAACTTAGAGCAAGCACCTGCGATGGTGGAGTAGGGGAGATGAACTCATCATATAGACTTGGGACTTCAACTGCATTAGCAATAGCAGTGGCAAATCTAGAGAGTCTCCGTTTGCGTCAGTTGATACGTCTCCGTCGTAGCTATAATTTTTGATTGTTTCATGCCAATATTATACAACTTTCACATATTTTTGGCAACATTTTATATGATTTATTGGACTAACCTATTGATCTAGTGCCCAGTGCCAGTTCCTGTTTGTTGCATGTTTATTGTTTCACAGAAAATCCATATCAAACGAAGTCCAAACGCGATAAAAATTTACGGAGAATTATTTTGGAATATTTATTATTTTTGGGAGGTGGAATCAACGCAAACGGGGGCCCACAATGACCACAACCCACCAAGGCGCGCCGGGCACCCCCTGGCGCGCCCAGGTATCTTGTGCCCTCCTCAAACGTCATTTGGGGCCCTTCTTCTGGCGCAAGAAAGATAATTTATGGAAAAAAATCATGTAAAATTTTTATCGCAATCGGAGTTACGGATCTCCGAGAATTTAAGAAACGGTGAAGGGCCAGATCTGGGGAACGCGAAACAGCAGAGAACAGAGAGGGAGATCCAATATCGGAGGGGCTCCCGCCCCTCCGCCGCCATGGAGGCAATGGACCAGAGGGGGAACTCTCCTCCCATCTAGGGGGGAGGCCAAGGAAGAAGCAGAAGAAGAAGAAGAATGAGGGGGGCTCTCTCCCCCTCTCTCCCGGTGGCGCCGGAATGCCACCGGGGCTAGGATCGTGACGGCGATCTACATCAACAATCTTGCTACCGTCTACACCAACTTTCTCCCCCTCTATGCAGCGGTGTAACACCTCTCTTCCCGAGTAAGTGGGTTGTGGCATATGGGAGTAAAGAGGACTTGATACTTAATGCTATGGTTGGGTTTCACGACCTTAATGATTTTAGTAGTTGCGGATGCTTGCTAGGGGTCCAATCATAAGTGCATATGATCCAAGTAGAGAAAGTATGTTAGCTCATGCCTCTCCCTCATATAGAATTACAAGAATGATCACTGGTACTTGTTACCGATTGCCTAGGGACAAATGACTTTCTTATTGACAAAAGCTATCCACTTTTACTACCTTGCAATTTATTCATAGTTTTATTCTCGCAAAGTACTTGTAGTTTTATTCTTGCAAATTAGTTTCATACTTGTTTTAGGTAAAGCAAACGTCAAGTGTGCGTAGAGTTGTATCGGTGGTCGATAGAACTTGAGGGAATAGTTGTTCTACCTTTAGCTCCTCGTTGGGTTCGACACTCTTATTTATCGAAGAAGGCTACAAATGATCCCCTATACATGTTGGTTATCAAGACCTTTTTCTTGCACCGTTGCCGGGGAGCAATAGCATGGGGTGAATATTCTCGTGTGTGCTTGTTTGCTTCATCACTAAGTAGTTTTTATTTCCTGTTCTAAGTTGTTCTCTATCTTTAGTTATGGATATGGAACACGAAACACCAAAAAAAATAGTTGTACTTGCTACTCATGGAGATGGGGAACTCCTAAAACTCTCGATTCTCGTTATGTGAAAAATATTATGCACTACTTCGATAATCCTGAGAAAACCCCATTCAACTTGATAATGGGAGACACGTTGGATCAACGTGAATACTTTAGGGATTATCGCTTGACACAAAAAGGGAAACTCTTATGGGATCAAATTCATATGTTGAAATGGTATGCTTGGAATCTATGCTCTAGATATGATTAACGATAATGAAACCTTAGCTTCTTATGCTAATGGTATATATGATTACTATGATGTGGAACGAATAGAAGAATTTGTTGCTTTTAAGGGTGCTTATGAAATTGAATCTTTGTTTGAAAAGTATGAAGATTTTGATGATTCAGTTTATAGACCTGAAAATTTTGCTATCCTTAAATATTGCTATGAAAATTATAAATACAATTCCGATATTGATATATTTATTGAGAAAGTCTCCACTGTCCAAGAAGAGACTAATATTTTGCAGGAGTCTATGAAAGAAGAAATTGATGAAACTGTGAGCTCATTGGATGAAAAAGATGATGAGGAGAGCGAAGAACAAATGGAGGAAGAGCGGATTAGCTACCCGTTCCCACCTTCTAATGAGAGTAACCCTCCAACTCGTACATTGTTTAACGTCCCTTCGTTCTTACCGAAGGATGAATGCTATGATAATTGCTATGATCCCTTGGATTCGTTTGAAATATCCCTTTTTGATGAACTAGATGCTTGCTATGCTTGTGGCCATGATGCCAATATGAATTATGCTTATGGAGATGAACTTGCTATAGTTCCTTATGTTAATAATGAAATTGTTGCTATTGCACCCACACATGATAGTCCTATTATCTCTTTGAATTCTCCAAACTACACTATATCGGAGAAGTTTGCACTTGTTAAGGATTATATTGATGGGTTGCCTTTTACCGTTGCACCTGATAATTTTGATGAATATAATATGCATGTGCTTGCTGCTCCTACTTGCAATTATTATGAGAGAGGAACTATATCTCCACCTCTCTATGTTTCCAACATGATAAAATTGCAAGAAACTGCTTATGCTATGTATTGGCCTTTACTTGATGTGCATGAATTGTTCCTGTATGACATGTCGATGCATAGGAAGAGAGTTAGACTTCATAATTGCGTGATATATGTTACTTTGTGCTCACTACTAAATGCCAAATCATTGCTAATTAAATTTGGCTTTGATATACCTTGGGATCCAGGTGGATCCATTACTTGAGCACTTTATGCCTAGCTTAATGGCTTTAAAGAAAGTGCTGCCAGGGAGACAACCCGGAAGTTTTAGAGAGTCATTTATTTCTGTTGAGTGCTTTTATAAAGTTTAAAAACAAAAAAATATAGAGGGGAAACTTAAAACTTCATAAAAAGAGAAGCGATTGAAAGGTGATGCATTGGAGAAGTGAGGGTCGACCTTGAACACTTGTGTTCATCCTCATGGAAACAATGTAAATTTTTCATGAATATTCTCACAAAAATAATTATCCCCTTGTACAAAACCATTGTATTATAAAAATAATGTGCCAAGATTTGCCTTCAGGATGATTAGATCGTTTGTTGGTATGTGCGGTGCAAAACAGAAACTTTGGTTGTAGTGCGCAATTTTACATTTTTTTACTGTAACGTCGAAAGGTTCTGAAACTTTTTGCAAAGTCTTGCTATACAAATTGTTTATTTTTCCCTAATTTTTCAGAATTTTTGGAGTACCAGAAGTGTGGTAGGTGTTCAGATTGCTACATACTGTCCTGTTTAAGACAGATTCTGTTTTTGATGCATTGTCTTGCTTGTTTTGATGAAACTATCGATTTTTATCGGTGGTATAAGCCATGGAAAAGTTATAATACAGTAGCTAAAATGAAAAAATAAAATATGAATTGGTTTGCAACAGTACTTAGAGTAGTGATTTGCATTATTATACTAACGGATCTTACCGAGGTTTCTGTTGAGTTTTGTGTGGATGAAGTGATCAAAGATCGAGGAGGTCCCGATATGAGAAGAAGGAGGAGAGGCAAGAGCTCAAGCTTGGGGATTCCCAAGGCACCCCAAGTAAATATTCAAGGAGACTCAAGCGTCTAAGCTTGGGGAATGGCCCGGAAGGCATCCCATCTTTCTTCAACAAGTATCGGTATCTTTTCATCTTCGTTTTGTTCATGTGATATGTGTGAATCTTGGAGCGTCTTTTGTGTTTATTTTTCATTTTTCTTTTATGCACGATATTGGTATGAGATAGTCCATGGTTGATTTCTAGAATGCTCATTGCACTTCACTTATATCTTTTGAGTGTGGCTTTATAGAATGCTTCATGTGCTTCACTTATATCATTTGAAGTTTGGATTGCCTGTTTCTCTTCACATTGAAAACCATTATTTGTAGAATGCTCTTTTGCTTCACTTATATTTATTAGAGCATGATATTTTGTAGAAATAATTAAACTCTCTTGCTTCACTTATATCTATTTGGAGGGTCGACAGGAATTGGTCAATTGCATGGTTAGTCATAAAATCCTACATAAAACTTATGGATCACTGAATATGATATGTTTGATTCCTTGCAATAGTTTTGTGATATAGAGATGGTAATATGTGGGAGGTACTAGTAAATGGTTGTGGTTAGTAAGAATATTGGTGTTAAGGTTTGTGATTCCCGAAGCATGCACGTATAGTCTCTCGTTATGCTATGAAGTTGGAGCATGATTTATTATTTATTGTCTTCCTTATGAGTGGCGGTCGGGGACGAGCGATGGTCTTTTCCTACCAATCTATCCCCATAGGGGCATGCGTAGTAGTACTTTGTTTCGAGGGCTAATAAACTTTTGCAATAAGTGTATGAGTTCTTTATGACTAATGTGAGTCCATGGATTATACGCACTCTTACCTTTTCGCAATTTCCTAGCCTCTACGGTACCGTGCATTGCCCTTTCTCACCTCGAGATGCGGTGCAAACTTCGCAGGTGCATCCAAACCCTGTGATATGATACGCTCTATCACACATAAGCCTTATTATATCTTCCTCAAAACAGCCACCATACCTACCTATTATGGCCTTTCCATAGCCATTCTGAGATATATTGCCATGCAACTTCCACCGCCTCCGTTTTGATGACTTGAGCTTTCATTGTTATATTGCTTTGCATGATCGTAAGATAGCTAGCATGATATTTCCATGGCTTGTCCGTTTTTTGATATCGTTGTTATGCTAGATCATTGCACATCCTGGTACACTGCCAGAGGCATTCATATAGAGTCATACTTTGTTCTAGGTATCGAGTTGTGATTTTTATTTCTTTTGAGTTATAAGTAAATAGAAGTGTGATGATCATCATTATTCATTATTAGAGCATGTCCCAGTGAGGAAAGGATGATGGAGACTATGATTCCCCCACAAGTCGGGATGAGACTCCGGACATGAGAAAAAAAAAGAAAACGAAAAGAAAAGAAAAGAAAAGAAAAAAATAAGAAGAAAAAAAAGAAAAAAAAAGAGAGTAGGGGCATTGTTACTATCCTTTACCACACTTGTTCTTCAAAGTAGCACCATGTTTTTCATATAGAGAGTCTCCTATGTAGTCACTTTCATATACTAGTGGGAATTTTTCATTATAGAACTTGGTTTGTATATTCCGATGATGGGCTTCCTCAAATGCCCGAGGTCTTCATGAGCAAGCAAGTTGGATGCACACCCACTTAGTTTTCATATTGAGCTTTCATACACTTATAGCTCTTAGTGCATCCGTTGCATGGCAATCCCTACTCCTCACGTTGATATCAATTGATGGGCATCTCCATAGCCCGTTGGTTAGCCGCGTCGATGTGAGACTTTCTTACTTTTTTGTCTTCTCAATATTTACCCCTATCATCATACTCTATTCCACCTATAGTGCTATATCCATGGCTTGCGCTCATGTATTGCATGAGGGTTGAAAAAGCTGTTAAAAAGTATGAACCAATTGCTCGGCTTGTCATCGGGGTTGTGCATGATAAATACTTTGTGTTAAGAAGACAGAGCATGACAAGACTATATGATTTTGTAGGGATAGCTTTCTTTAGCGTTGATATTTTGAAAGACACGATTGTTTGTTGGGATGCCTGAGTATTAATGTCTTTATGTCAAATTATAGACTATTGCTTTGAATCACTTATGTCTTAATATTCATGCCATGATTAGACATATGATCAAGATTCTGTTAGGAAGCATTCCACATCAAAAATTGTCTTTTTTATCATTTACCTACTCGAGGACAAGCAGGAATTATGCTTGGGGATGCTGATACGTCTCCGTCGTATCTATAATTTTTTATTGTTTCATGCCAATATTATACAAATTTCACAGATTTTTGGCAACATTTTATATGATTTATTGGACTAACCTATTGATCCAGTGCCCAGTGCCAGTTCCTATTTGTTGAATGTTTTTTGTTTCATAGAAAACCCATATCAAACAAAGTCCAAACGCGATAAAAATTTACGGAGAATTCTTTTGGAATATTTATGATTTTTGGGAGGTGGAATCAACGCAAACGGGGGCCCATAGTGACCACAACCCACCAGGGCGCGCCGGGCACCCCCTGGCGCGCCGGGCACCCCCTGGCGCGCCCAGGTATCTTGTGCCCTTCTTCTGGCGCAAGAAACATAATTTATTGAAAAAAAAATCATGAAAAAATTTCAGCGCAATCGGAGTTATGGATCTCCGGGAATTTAAGAAACGGTGAAGGGCCGGATCTGGGGAACGCGAAACAGAAGAGAACAGAGAGGGAGATCCAATCTCGGAGGGGCTCCCTCCCCTCCGCCGCCATGGAGGCAATGGACCAGAGGGGGAACTCTCCTCCCATCTAGGGGGGACTCCAAGGAAGAAGAAGGAGGAGGGGGGCTCTCTCCCCCTCTCTCCCGGTGGTGCCGGAACGCCGCCGGGGCTAGGATCGTGATGGCGATCTACATCAACAATCTTGCTACTGTCTACACCAACTTTCTCCCCCTCTATGCAGCGGTGTAACACCTCTCTTCCCCGCTGTAATATCTACTTAAACATGGTGCTCAACTCCATATATTATTTCCCAATGATATTTGGTTATCCTATGATGTTTGAGTAGATCCGTTTTGTCCTATGGGTTAATCGTGATCTTGGTTGGTAGGATTGTATATTTTATTTATGGAGCTGTCCTACGGTGCACTCCGTCTCGCGCAAACGTGAGGGACCCTCGCTGTAGGGTGTTGCAATATGTTCATGATTCACTTATGGTGGGTTGCGAGAGTGACAGAAGCTTAAACCCGAGTAAGTGGGTTGTGGCGTATGGGAGTAAAGAGGACTTGATACTTAATGCTATGGTTGGGTTTCACGACCTTAATGATCTTTAGTAGTTGCGGATGCTTGCTAGGGGTCCAATCATAAGTGCATATGATCCATGTAGAGAAAGTATGTTAGCTCATGCCTCTCCCTCATATAGAATTACAAGAATGATCACTGGTACTTGTTATCGATTGCCTAGGGACAAATGACTTTCTTATTGACAAAAGCTATCCACTTTTACTACCTTGCAATTTATTCGTAGTTTTATTCTTGCAAATTAGTTTCATACTTGTTTTAGGTAAAGCAAACGTCAAGTGTGCGTAGAGTTGTATCGGTGGTCGATAGAACTTGAGGGAATATTTGTTCTACCTTTAGCTCCTCGTTGGGTTCGACACTCTTATTTATCGAAGAAGGCTACAAACGATCCCCTATACTTGTGGGTTATCATCGGTCCGGAGGACCAGCAACATCCCCTAACTTACACTTTCCCTTCCTCTTTTTTGATATTGCCTTCTGAAGTCAAAACCACAAGAAGAGGAATAAAATTAGCTCTGCATAACTGGTTGATGCATGGTACAGACAAACACTACTTTGATGTAAGGCAAGCGCATGATAGGAGGATGGAATATATACAAAAAAACGACAGCATTGCATATTCACACGTACGATAGGAGGATGGAATATGTATGAAAAACAGTAAGCAGAAGGCATTTCAACAAAATTAGAAGAAATGAAAGCTAGGCACCATATGAACATGCAACCAATATCACTACCAGGTAAAAAGTGTCTCGTCATATGTGCCATTTCAACAAATTAGAAGTAGTACAAGCTAGAAAACAATGCAAGATGCAACCTACATCACACTCCCAAGTTAAATGTGTCTTATGGGTAATTGATTGTTGCAGGTATAAGTTGTAAGCTACGCAGATGCAATTCAACAAAATTAGAAGCAATACAAACTAGACATCATACGGAACACACAACCACATATAACAGTGCCAAGTTAGAGCAAGCACCTGTGATGGTGGAGTAGGGGAGATGTGCTCATCATCTACACAACTACGTTGACTGTCCAGCCTTGTGTTTTCTTGCGAATCTTGTTGGGAGGATGGCGGAGTAGAATCTGTACAGACCCTCTGTTTGAGTTGCTCCGAAGGAACACCATCATCCACTGCCTTACTAATTTCCTTCAGCTGTATTGATTTTGCATTGTGAAGTCAAACCGATAAGAAAAAGGAATAAAATTCGCTCTTCAGAACTCATTCATGCATCATACTGACAAACACTACTCGGATGAAAGGCAAACACTGATACGAGGATGGAATATGGACGAAAAACAGGACGGCGTGACATATTCAGACCTATGATGTGGTAACTAAGCAGAAGGCATTTCAACAAATTAGAAGCACTGCAAGCTAGACACCATATGAAGGATGAAACCAATATCACTCTGCCAATTCAAACTGTCTGGCGTTTTAACAAATTAGAAGTAGTACATGCTAGAAATCATATGCAAGACGCAACCAATATCACAGTGCCGACTTAAAGGTGCCTCATCATAAGTGACTGAAGCGGGATACGCAAGAACAGTAGTCTGATGTAAGAACATGGTGTGATCAGATATAGTATGTTCTAGAAACAGGAACACATGTCATATTCACAGCTATGATGTGTAAAGTAAGCAGATGCAATACAACAAAGTTAGAAGCAATACAAGCTAGACATCATACGCAACATGCAACCACATATAATAGTGCCAAGTTAGAGCAAACACCTGTGATGGTGGAGTAGGGGAGATGTGCTCATCATCTACACAGCTACGTTGACTGTCTAGCCTTGCGTTGTCTTGCGAATCTTGTTGGGAGGATGGCGGAGTAGAATCTGTAGAGACCCTCCGTTTCAGTTGCTCGGAAGGACCACCATCATGCAATGCCTTACCAATTTCCTTCCGCTTTATTGATTTTGCATTGTGAGGTAAAACCGACAAGAAAAAGGAATAAAATTCGCTCTTCAGATGTCGTTCATGCATGATACTGATGAACACTACTCTGATGAAAGGCAATGTCATGATACGAGGATGGAATATGTACGGAAAACTGGATGGCGTGACATATTCACACCTATGATGTGGTAACTAAGCAGAAGGCACTTCAAGAAATTAGAAGCACTTCAAGCTAGACACCATATGGAAGGTGCAACCAATATCACTCTGCCAAGTTAAAACTGTCTCGTCATAGGTGTGGTTCATCAAATTAGAAGCACTACATGCTAGAAATCATATTCAAGACGCAAACCAATATCACAGTGCCAACTTAAAGGTGTCTCATCATAAGTGACTGATGCAGGATACACAAGAAGAGTAGTTTCATGTAAGAACATGGTGTGATAGATAGATATAGTATGTACCAAAAACAGGAAGGCGTGTCATATTCACAGGTATAATGTGTAAGCTAAGCAGATGCAGTTTACACTAATTAGAAGCAATACAAGCTAGACACCATATGCAACATGCAACCAGATATCACACTGCCAAGTTAGAGCAAGCACCTGGGATGGTGGAGTAGGGGAGCGGAGACTTGGAACATGTAATGCACTAGCAGTACGAGGAGAATCCATACAGATGCTCCGTTTACGTTGCTTTAGAGGACCACCATCATCGCCTTCCTTACTCTTTTCCTTCCTCTTTTTTGATTTTACCTTGTCAAGTCAAACCCACAAGAAAAAGGAATAAAATTTGCTCTTCAGAACTCAATTATGCATGATATTGACGAACACTACTTTCATGTAAGGCAGCCGCATGATAGGAGGATGGAATATGTATGAAAAACAGGACGACATGACATATTGACATGTATGTATGATGTGTAAAGTGTAAACCAAGCACAAGGTGTTTGAACTAATTAGAAGCAATGCAAGCTAGACACCATGAAAGATGAAACCAATATCACTCTGCCAAATTAAAAGGGTGGCCTCATAAATGTATTTGACCAAATTAGAAGCAATACATGGCAACATGCTAGAAATAATATGCAATATGCAACGAATAAAGGTGTCTCATCGTAAGTGATTGATGCAGGATACAGAAGAGCGGTAGTTTCATGTAAGAACATGGTTAACAGATAGATGTAGTATGTACCAAAAATAGGAAGGCATGTCATATTCATAGGTATAATGTGTAAACTAAGCAGATACAATTACCCTAATTAGAAGCATTACAAGCTAGACACCGTATGCAACATGCAACCACATCACTCTGCGAAGTTAGAGCAAGCACCTGCGATGGTGGTGTAGGGGAAATGCGGTCTTCAAGTACAGAGCTACGTTCAATATCTTCATTTAGACTTGCTGTTTCTTGAGAATCATGTGGGGAGGATGAAACTGCACTCTTTATAAGAGTAGCGCGTCTCATACTAACCCACGGGCGTGACTGTCTCATCATAAGTGATAGATGCAGGATACACAAGAACAGTAGTTTGATGTAAGAACATCGTGTGATAGGCAGATGTAGTATCACTAGTACAGCGAGGTGCTATACAAACGGTTTTTAACCCCTTTCCGCAACGGCATTTGGAACCGTCGCCTAGTGAGTGACTGCAATAGGGGGCTCCTTCCTACACGACCCAGAACCGTCGGGGATATGCCTTCCTGGCACACACGCTCAGCAAAATGAGGTCATGTGTGACCGGCGAGCGATCAAATACGGTTATACGTACAGTAGTGCTAAAAAAATTTCAATTATACAGGCGAAATCATTTCCGGTCGTAAGTTCATCCCACACAGTCAGTCCCCGCTAAACGTTTCTGTTCGTATATACATCCCACACAGTCACTCCAAGGAAAACGTTTCTGTTCGCAGGTACATCACACACAATTTTCCCCGTTAAATCGTTTGTGATAGCGTTTCCATTGCACACGGTATTAACAATTTTATCGTTTGCGTTATTGAATGCATCACACACGGTGCGTAGAAGAAACTGTGTGGCAAAGGCTGTCCATCACACACTGTTTTATGTGGTAAACGTTTCCGCCAGGTGGCCTAACGCAAACAGTTTTCAAGAGGATGTCGTGTGTGATTATTCATTAATCCAACACGGTTTATTCCTAGAAACTGTGTGCGTTGCCTGAGGTCATCGCCCACGGTGTTTTCTCAATAACCGTTTGCAATAGAAAAACCCAATTAGCAGGCTAATTGTCCTATTATTAATAATCCATTTATTAATCTAACTGACATTTCATATTAAGCACACAATATATTTCATTTTCATATTAAGGAAGCAGGATTTCATAATTGAAATACATAAAAGTACAACATCATATAACTTCAGCACTCAGCTACCCCATTACACAACTGCACTAGCACCAAGTTTCACATGCAACATCTATAACCTTTCGAAATTAGCATCATAGACGGTACATAGGCAGATGGATCTCATCTGGAAAACTGCTGAAGCGGAAGGCGAATATTGAGCCTTCATTGATGTTGAAGGACTTTGCAACTTTAGGCCAGTGCCTGTGGATGATTGACCGTCCATCCTTTGTCCTCTTCAGGAACACTTCAATATTGAACCGTGGGTGTTGTATGAATACCTTCCTCGCCTCCTGACCATACAGGTGGTTTGAGAGGTAATCATCAGTGAACTGCTTTGGAAAGGCCTGAAAACAAGGATGTGCATAAATATCTTCTCTATATTGGAAATGGGGCAAAGGAATAAAAAAGGCAAGGTATAATAGTTAGTACCTTCCTGTAGTGAACTGATGTCTTCTTCATTGTGCAGACAAAGATCTTGTTGTTTTTTGTCGCTAATTTCTTTATCCTAACAATCTTTCTGAGTTTCTTGACTTGACTGATATTCATGGACAACTCATTTCCCCATATGCAAGAAGGGTCAAACAGTGGGTCAAAACCTCTGATAGCAGGACCTACATGTGAAAGACCAAATTGTTAAAAACCTAAATATTAGAATGGTTCCTGCAATTGCATAATAATGTGCTATCAGACAAAGGACCATGCATGTGCAAACCTCGATTGTAAACCTCAGTGCTTCCCATTGTTTCCCTGCAACACATATAAGGTAGTTAGTGATCAGGTTATGTGAGGGTTCGCATGCTATTAGTAAAATATGTTGATGAAAATAAGCACATTGCAGATTCATCAGATTAATTCAAGCCACATGGAAAACCCATTTATCCAAACCAAGCATGATTAAGAACTAGGAAATATAGCAATTGTATATGTTTCTCATGTATTAAGTGCAGCCAAATTCGATTTATTCCTCACATGCACAACAATACAAAATTCTACCCACGACAATTGGACATTGCATTGCAGAATTGAACCAAACAGTTAACTAAACACCACAACAAATGAACCAAACATTAACTGAGCACCACATTGCACAATATAACATACTCGTAATAGAACATCAGACAGTTAACCAAACCAAGCATGCTTAACAACTTGGAAATATAACAATTGTATTTGTTTCTCATGTATTTAGTACAGCCAAATTCGATTTATTTCTCACATGGTATACAATAACAGAATGCACCCACAACAATTGAACATCGCATTGCAGAATTGAACCAAACAGTTAACTAAACACCACAGCAAATGAACCAAATGTTAACTGAGCACCGCATTGCACAATGTATAACATACTAGAAGATCAGACAGTTAACCAAACCAAGCATGCTTGACAACTTGGAAATATAGCAATTGTATTTGTTTCTCATGTATTTTTGTAAAGAAAAATTCGATTTATTTCGCACATGGAAGACAATACAAAATTGCACCCTAAAGAATTGAACATCACATTTGCAGAATTGAACCAAACAGTTAACTAAACACGACAACTAATTAACCAAACAGTTAATAAGTGAGCACCACATTGCATGACATATAGAACATATACACTAGAGCAACAGATTGCATGGTAAAAGTAGATAGCACAATTCACTAGAATTTGTTAAGGAAAGGCAGTAGCTAGCAAACTGAACATGGGTCCTTATAGTGAGCTAATAAGACAAGCTACTCCTCATTGTCGAAGATATCGATGATGATTGGCTCCTTGGACATGGAAGAGGGCGAGGCCTCCGCATCGTGGGTGCCCTCGTCATAGTGCTGAGTTGCCTGAGCCGCTCCGGGCACCAACTTGCTGGCTCTCGAGTTGAGGTAAGCACGTGCACGCTGAGAAAACACCTTGTAGACTTCGTCGAAGGCACCGAGGGTGGCCTTGAGAAAACGCCACGAACTATCGTTTAAAGTAGCCAACCGCATCGCGGCATCGGCACGCGAGGCGTCGATGGTGGCCTCGACAGCAAGGTGCTCCTCCAAGATCTGGGGGTCGGCACGAATGGCAGCCATTGCGACCTTATCCGCGCATGCGGCCACGATTTGCTTCTCCGCTGCCAAATGCTCCTTGAGCACCTGGCTATACTGCATGCACCATGGCTTAGGGCGGTGCTTATTTGGTGGAGGGGTCGGTGATTTGGGTGGAAGGTGTCGCGCCGGTGGTCGGGGCATGTGGGATGTGGAAGGAGGAGGAGGGTGGGGGTCGGGTATGGATTACCTGCCTGGATAGACGAGGCCGAGCAGCGTGAAGGAGGGTCATCGGCGAGGAGGCGGCGCTGCAAGCAAGGAGTGAAGGTTTCAACTTGGAAAGGAAGGCAAAAACAGGGGAAATGTGGCTTTTGGTAAGGGGGAGGGGGCGGGGAGGTAGATATTTCCGCGGAAGCCAAATTTTTTGAATCAGTTCAGCAAAAAAACTGGCGCGTAAAGTGTCATCAGACACGGTCCCTTATTCAGCACTGTGTACGATATGTGAACATCACAAACGATTCATATAGCTTAACCCGTGTGTGATGAGTTTGAACGTGAAAATTTTTGGTTCAAATTTGCCTGGTTACAGTGGTCATCCATGTCATTGCATAATTTGTGTACACAAAGGAGACTACAACACACCCACACTTCTTAATCGAGCAATTTCAGCAATTAAACAGAGCTAGCTGACCTAAACATTACTCTAACAAATTAAAGACCGACGCTCTTAATTAAACAAAACAAAGAGTACTACTATGGCTGGTGCTCGTCGATCTCCGCCGCCTCCTCCATGTCCAGCTCACGCCCGACGATCTCCTGGGGAAGGGGCGCCATGGCAACCATCGCACCATACTCGGCAAGCATCTCGCCATTCGCATCCACCATATCTTTGGAATAGGCCACCACGAGCTTGGCATGGGCAGCCGCGATCTTGGTTTGGGCGGGCTCCGTCGTGGCAAGGTATGCCGCGCAGGAATGGACGGCTGCTCGAACGCTCTCGGCGATTGCCAAGTCTTTGGCTGTGGGTTGCCGACCATTGTCGGAGAAGCTTCGTTCGATTTGTGTGGTGACCGCCATGAGTTGGGTGTGGGTGGCCTCGACATGGTCATGGGCGGCCTCCAACAGGGCTAAGGCCGCCGCTCCGGAACGAACAGCTGATGTGCCGCTCTCGCCAGCTGCTATCCCTGAGGCAGATGTTGCTGCCGCCACCTGAGAAGCAACAGCGGCCGTTTGGGCTGCCTTGGCCGCCCGGACGCAGATTGCGGCCGCGCTCATGAAGCTTGTTAGCACGCGCCTGGCGGCTGCGGCCGCGCTCTCGCCGGAGTGGGCCACCGAAGTTGCCCTCACGAAACGGGTCCACGTCCCCATCTTTCACCGGCGATGATTGAAGAGTGAAATGATATTTGGGGAGCGAGCTAGTGTGCTTGACACGCCGGCTGTGGACTGTAGCCGACGCACCTTCTCGCATAAGCCGTAAGATATTTTGTGCTGTCTCTCACACGGTTGGTGATAATAAACTCTGTGTGATCTACTTGATTTTTCGTCTTGATTTGAATTACATAATGGGGTCACAGCTGCAAAGGATGGTTTTTGAATTGCTAGAACTTTTATCTGCAGTGAACATGCAACTATAGGTGTGTCGTCAAAAAAATTGGAATTATTCAGGGTTCATTTGGACATTTTTATACATTAACTTGGTTTTCTAGGCATTTCAGGTGCACAATTCAAAATTAAACTACATGCACGTGCTCCGGTGCACCAAAATGGGTTGTAAAATGATATATGTGTCCATGGGTTGATGCTTATGTCCCATTCAAGAAATGGGGATGAATTTCAAACACCACGGCACCGTGGCTCTCCGGCAAACATTGAGGTGCTTGCTTTCGTAATTCTATTAAATACAAAACTCGTCTGAAATTCATGAACCTTGGCATGCTATCAAGGAACGGCATCAACATGCTGGGGTAAAAAATATTGTCCCATTTGGGGCAGGTTATGGTATAAGCTTCTCACAAACCAGAGCTTCTCACAAGAAGCCTCATGGTTTCGTTAGGGAAATGTGTCACCTTTGTGGACAAAACGATATTCGTCACCTCTTCTTCCTTTCAATTTTTTTCCTGGTGTCAACATAGAACAACAGGAGTGTCGTGTTAAATTTTGGATTTTTTCGGGGATCATTTGGACATTTTTATATGTTAACTGAGTTTTCTAGGCATTTATGTGCATAATTCAAAATTGAACTACATGCACATGCTCCAGTCCATAAAAACGGGTTGCAAAATCAAATGTTTGTCCTTGGTTGCAAGTTTAGGTCACATGCAAGAAATGAGAATGAATGTCAAACACCTTGACACTGTCGCTCGGCCGCTAACATTGAGATACATGGTTTTAAAATTCTAGTAAATTGAAAAATCGTCTTAAATTCATGAAAATTGACATGATATCATGGAACGGCATCGACATGCCGTGGTAAAAATATTGTCCCATTTATGGCAGGTTTGGGTATAAGCTTCTCATAAACCAGAGCTTCTCCCACAACAAGCCTGATGGTTTCGGTAGGGAACGTGCCACCTTGGGGGACGAAACGATATTTGTTGCCTCTTCTTACTTTCTAATTTTTTCTCGTGTCAACATAGAACAACAGGAGTGTTGTGTCAATTTTTGGGATTTTTTAGGGTTCGCTTGGACATTTTTATACATTAACTGATTTTTCTATGCATTCATGTGCGTAATTAAAATTTGAACTACATGCACATGCTCCAGTGCATATAAACGGGTTGAAAAATCAAATGTGTGTCCTTGGTTGCAACCTTAGGTCCCATGCAAGAAATGGGAATGAATGTCAAACACCTTTGCCACCGTCGCTCACCCGCTAACATTGAGATACATGGTTTTAAAATTCTAGTAAATCGAAAAGTCATCTGAAATTCATGAAACTTGACATGCTATCATGGAACGGCATCAACATGCAGTGGTAAAAATATTGTCCCATTTGGGGCAGGTTGGGGTCTAAGCTTCTCACAAACCAGAGCATCTCGCAACAAGGATCATGGTTACGGTAGGGAACATTTCACCATTCTAGACGAAACGATATCCGTTGCCTCTTCTTGATTTTAATTTTTTCTCTAGTGTCAACATAGAACAACAGGAGTGTTGTGTTAAATTTTGGAATTTTTCGGGGTTCGTTTGGACATTTTTATACATTAATTGAGTTTTCAATGCATTTATGTGCATAATTCAAATTTGAACTACACGCACATGCTCTAATGCATATAAATTGGTTGAAAATTCAAATCTGTGTCCTTGGTTGCATGCTTAGGTCCCATGCAAGAAATGGGAATGAATGTCAAACACCCTGCCACCGTCACTAGGCCGCAAACATTGAGATACCTGGTTTTTAAATTCTAGTAAATCCAAAACTCATCTGAAATTCATGAAACTTGGCATGCTATCATGGAGCGGCATCAATATGCCGTGGTAAAATTTTTGTCCCATTTGGGGCAGGTTTGGGTATAAGCTTCTCACAAACCAGAGCTTCTCACAACAAGCCTGATGGTTTCGGTAGGGAATTTGCCACCTTTGGAGACGAAATGATATCCGTTGCCTCTTATTGCTTTCAAAAAATTTCTAGTGTCAACATTAAACAACAGGAGTGTTGTGTTAAATTTTGGAATTTTTATGGGTTCGTTTGGACATTTTTATACATTAATTGTGTTTTCTAGGCATTTTATGTGCATAATTCAAATTTGAACTACATGCACATGCTCCAGTGCATATAAATTGGTTGAAAAATCAAATCTGTGTCCTTGGGTGCATGCTTAGGTCCCATGCAAGAAATGGGAATGAATTTCAAACACCAGGGAACTGTTGATTGCTGGCAAAACGTTGAGATACTTTGTATTTAAATTCTAGTAAATCCAAAACTAGTCTGAAATTCATGAAACTTTGCATGCTATCATGGAATGGCACCCGACATGTTGTGGTATTTTTTGTGTCCATTTTGAGAGAAGGCACACTTGAATAACAGGCAACAAAGGCATTTTGAAACAAATAGGTGTCACTGTAACATCGCAAATGTTTTAGATAGAACACCCGTATGTAAACCAACAGCTTCCCCAGTAAGCCAAGGGAAAATGTGCCGAGCAGGATTTGTGCAGCTCTTCATCGCAAACGTTTTAGATAGAACACCTGTATGCAAAGTGAGAGCTATGGTCTTCCGCAGTAAGCCAAGGGAAAATTCGCCGCGTAGGATTTGTGCATCTCTTCAACGCAAACTGTTCAGATTAAGTAAGGTATGCAAAGCGAGACTTCAGCGCTAAGCCAAGAGAAAATTTGGCAAGTAGGATTTGTACCTCCCTTCAACGCAAACGGTTTTTTTCGGATGACCCGTGTGCAACCACGTACAGACAATTTGGTAAGATTTGCATCTATCATATTGGGTATATTGCCATTTGTCAAACTGGAAAGATTGACATTTGTTGATCTAGTAACATTGCCATTTGTCAATCCTTGTAACACTGCGATTTGTCAAAATATGCAGCTAAAAATCACTAGCACTATCTAATTTTTGCAACTAAAATTAAGTAATTAAGCATAGATTTCATTCATAGATTAAGCAATCGTTCTTAATTTATACAAACAGTTCAACTCGACAGCTGAACCGACCAAACTTTTCCCCAATTGTTGCCAACCACGTACTGAAATAGCTAGTTCAACTATATATACTAGCTAATTTTAAGTACGTTGTATAGTTCCACCACATCTATAGTCAGATGAACTGAACAAAATAGCCCCTAAATACTACTACTACTACGGAGGGGCTTTGTACTACTTCCGATAGCCTCTCCTCTGCCGAGCGCGCTCAGTAAGAGGAAGAGGAGGAGGAGCCTACCGACGAGTTGGACAACTACAATACGGTGCCTGCCGCTGCTGCACCTTCAGCGCCGCTCACCTCGAACACCCTCTGCCGCTCCAGACGACCCCTCTCGAAGCAGCCGGACTGCTCGTAGATCTCCTGATTCCTCGCCTCTGTGTCGGCGTGTGCTGCGGCCACGGCTGCGGTAAGGCTCTTTGCGTGCTCGATGATACGTCTCCGTCGTATCTACTTTTCCAAACTCTTTTGCCCTTGTTTTGGACTCTAATTTGCATGAGTTGAATGAACTAACCCGGACTGACGCTGTTTTCAGCAGAATTGCCATGGTGTTATTTTTGTGCAGAAATAAAAGTTCTCGGAATGACCTGAAACTTCACGGAGATCATTTTTGGAATTAATAAAAAATATTGGCGAAAGAATCAACTGAAGAGGGCCCACACCCTCTCCACAAGGGTGGGAGGCACGCCCACCCCCCAGGGCGCGCCATCCGACGTTGTGGGCCCCCTGGACCTCCACCGACCTCAACTCAAACTCCATATATTCATGTTCGGGGAGAAAAAAAATAAGAGAGAAGGATTCATCGCGTTTTACGATACGGAGCCGCCGCCACCTCCTGTTCTTCCTCGGGAGGGCAGATCTGGAGTCCGTTCAGGGCTCCGGAGAGGGGAAATCGTCGCCGTTGTCATCATCAACCATCCTCCATCACCAATTTCATGATTCTCATCGCCGTGCGTGAGTAATTTCATCATAGGCTTGCTGGACGGTGATGGGTTGGATGAGATCTATCATGTAATCGAGTTAGTTTTGTTCGGGTTTGATCCCTACTATCCATTATGTTCTAAGATTGATGTTGCTATGAGTTTGCTATGCCTAATGCTTGTCACTAGGGCCCGAGTGCCATGATTTCAGATATGAACCTATTATGTTTTCATGAATATATTTGTGTTCTTGATCCTATCTTGCAAGTTATAGTCACCTACTACGTGTTATGATCCGGCAACCCCGGAGTGACAATAGTCGGGACCACTCCCGGTGATGACTGTAGTTTGAGGAGTTCATGTATTCACTTAGTGCTAATGCTCTGGTCCGGTTCTCTATTAAAAGGAGGCCTTAATATCCCTTAGTTTCCATTAGGACCCCGCTGCCACGGGAGGGTAGGACAAAAGATGTCATGCAAGTTCTTTTCCATAAGTACGTATGACTATATTCGGAATACATGCTAGTTCTATGTCACCCTATGTTATAACTGTTGCATGATGAATGCCATCCGACATAATTATCCATCATTGATCCATTGCCTACGAGCTTTTCACATATTGATCTTTGCTAAGTTACTTTTCTGTTGCCACTGTTACAATTGCTACAAAACTGCTACTGTTACCGTTACTTCCATACTACTTTGCTACTAAATACTTTGCTGCAGATATTAAGTCTTTGAGGTGTGGTTGAATTGACAACTCAGCTGCTAATACTTGAGAATATTCTTTGGCTCCCCTTGTGTCGAATCAATTAATTTGGGTTGAATACTCTACCCTCGAAAACTGTTGCGATCCCCTATACTTGTGGGTTATCAAGACCTTTTTCTGGCGCTGTTGCCGGGGAGCATAGCTCTATCTCTGAGTCACTTGGGATTTATATCTGTTGATCACTATGAAGAATTTGAAAGATACTAGAACCAAGATTTTCCCCTCTACTACGAGTGGAGGTAAGGAACTGCCATCTAGCTCTGCACTTGATTCACCTTCTGTTTTGAGTAAGCTTGCGACACCTACACCTGCTATTGATTCTGATATGTCGCAAGTAATTGATGATGCCACTTCTGCTATGCATGATGCTAATGATGATACTACTGCTTTGCTTGATAATACTGTACCACTAGGTGAATTTCTTGATGAACAACTTGCTAGGGTTAGAGAAAATATTATTGAAACTGAAGATTATGATTCTCCCCCTAGATATGAATTGCCTATTGTACCTGAGGGTTATATTATGGATGAAGAAACTGCTAGAGACTTTCTTGCTTGCAATGATAGAGAAGATCTTAAGAAACTATTAGCTAAGCTGAAAGAAAAATCCTTGAATGCTAGAATGAAATATGATCCCAATTTTGCTACTTCACCTATCTTTGTTACTGATAAGGATTATGAATTCTCTGTCGATCCTGAGTTAATTACTTTGGTTGAATCTGATCCTTTCTATGGTTATGAATCTGAAACAGTTGTGGCACATCTTACTAAATTGAATGATATAGCCACCCTATTTGCTCATGAAGAAAAAATTTGCTATTATTGTATTCTTAAGTTGTTTCCTTTCTCGTTAAAGGGTGATACTAAGTTATGGTTTAATTCTCTTGCTCCTGGTTGTGTGCGTAGTCCCCAGGATATGATTTATTACTTCTCTCAAAAATATTTCCCTGCTCATAAGAAACAAGCTGCCTTACAGGAAATATTTAACTTTGTGCAAATTGAAGAAGAGAGTCTCCCACAAGCTTGGGGGAGGCTTCTCCAGTTACTTAATGCTTTGCCTAATCATCCTCTCAAGAAAAATGAAATACTTGATATCTTTTATAATGGACTAACCGATGCTTCTAGGGACCACCTAGATAGTTGTGTTGGTTGTATTTTCAGGGAACGAACTATTGAGCAAGCTGAATTGCTATTGAATAATATATTGAGTAATGATAATGATTGGACACTTCCTGAACCAACTCCTAAGCCAACTCCGAAGAAAAGGGGTATTCTATTTCTCAGTCCTGAAGATATGCAAGAGGCAAAGAAATCTATGAAAGAAAAAGGTATTAAAGCTGAAGATGTTAGAATTTACTGCCTATTGAAGAAATACTTGGTCTTGATAACCCGACACAGGTAGTAGAGATAAATTCTCTTTATAGATTTGATGAAGGTGATATTCCTCATAAGAAGTCTGCTAGTCAATGCTTGGATGAGTTTGATAATTTTATTGTTAAACAAGAAAATTTCAATGCTTATGTTAGTAGACAATTGAAACGTAATGCCTACATGCTTGACCACTTGGGTTATTATATGAGTAGAACTGTTAATGATCTTAAGCTTATTAGTAAACATGCTTCCATGGTTACAACTCAAGTAGAACAAGTACTTAAAGCACAGGATGATTTGCTTAATGAGTTGAATAATAAGAACAATGATAATGTTGTTAGGGTTATGACTAGAGGTGGTAAAATGACTCAGGAACCTTTGTATCCTGAGGGCCATCCTAAGAGAGTTGAGCAAGATTCTCAGGGAATTAATACTGATGCATCTAGTCCTAGTAATAAAAAGAAAAAGAAAACTGATAGGACTTTGCATACTTCTAGTGAACCTGTCATAGACACACCTGAGAATCCAAATGATATTTCTATTTCTGATGCTGAGACACAATCTGGTGATGAACATGAACCTAGTGATAATGTTAATGATGATGTTCATGTTGATGCTCAACCTAGTAATGATAATGACGTAGAGATTGAACCTGCTGTTGATCTTGATAACCCACAATCAAAGAATCAACGTTATGATAAGAGAGACTTTGTTGCTAGGAAACATGGTAAAGAAAGAGAACCATGGGTTCAGAAACCCATGCCCTTTCCTCCTAAGCCATCCAAGAAAAAGGATGATGAGGATTTTGAGCGCTTTGCTGAAATGATTAGACCTATCTTTTTGCGTATGCGTTTAACTGATATGCTTAAAATGCCTCCTTATGCTAAGTATATGAAAGATATTGTTACAAATAAAAGAAAGATACCGGAGGCTGAAATTTCTACCATGCTTGCTAATTATACTTTTAAGGGTGGAATACCAAAGAAACTTGGAGATCCAGGATTACCAACTATACCATGCTCCATTAAAAGAAACTATGTTAAAATTGCTTTATGTGATCTTGGAGCCGGTGTTAGTGTTATGCCTTTCTCTTTATATCGTAGACTTGAATTGAATAAGTTGATACCTACTGAAATCTCTTTGCAAATGGCTGATAAATCAACTGCTATACCCATCGGTATTTGTGAGGATGTGCCTGTTGTGGTTGCAAACGTTACTATCTTAACATACTTTGTTATTCTTGATATTCCCGAGGACGACAGTATGTCGATCATCCTTGGTAGACCCTTTTTGAATACTGCAGGGGCTGTTATTGATTGCAATAAAAGCAATGTCACTTTTCATGTTAAATGGTAATGAGCATACGGTACACTTTCCGAAGAAACATCCTCAAGTTCATAGTATCAACTCTATTGGAAAAAAATTCAACTATTACTATCGGAGGTTTTGAATTCCCTCTTCCTACTGTCAAAAAGAAATATGATATTCTAATTGTTGGGGACATGCATATCCCCGTTGAGGTAACCTAGTGTTATTCGAAAATTCTCCGGTTTCATGTCATTCAGAAGAAGTTTGTTAATAAGACTTGATCAACCTTGTTAACGGATTCCTTTTGATGAGCATGAGATGGATGAATCTAGAAGGCGCAACTTTCTGTACCTACTTTTTACTTTCTGTTATTTAGATTAAATAAAGTAAAAATAGTATTTTCTGTCTGTTTTCTGAATTATCCATGAAATAAAAAATGTCCCGAAAATAAAAGTTCTCCAAATGCCCTGAAAATTTAGTATGATTTTTTATAGAATATTTGAGAATTTCTGGCACTGAGAACACACCAGGGGGACCCACCACATGTCCACAAGGACGGATGGCGCGCCCTTCCCCCTGGGCACGCCCCCCGACCTTGTGGGTCCCACGTGGCCCCCCTCCACTTATTCCAGCACCCATCCACTTCGTCTTCCTCCAGAAAAAATCATCCCGTAGCTCAAACTCGTGTTCTTGCTCATTTTGCCGCCATTTTCGATCTCCTTGTGTAAAGCTCCATTTGCAAAACTGCTTTGGGGGATTGTTCTTCGGTATGTGACTCCTCCAATGGTCCAATTAGTTTTTGTTCTAGTGCTTTATATATTGCAATTTTTTGCTGCTATGGTGACCCTGTTCTTGAGCTTGCATGTCAAATTTATATGGTCCAAAGTAGTTTTGATGCATGATTTAGCCTCTAGGCACTTGTAGGAGTAGTCGCTATCAGTTTCTTGAGAGGAACAAACAGTCCCTCCAGTACCGACTAATCTTTGACAGACGGTGTGCCATCCATATTACCCTTCCTGCTCCTGCCTTATTTGGTCCGGTTCTCTATTAAAAGGAGGCCTTAATATCCCTTAGTTTCCATTAGGACCCCGCTGCCACGGGAGGGTAGGACAAAAGATGTCATGCAAGTTCTTTTCCATAAGCACGTATGACTATATTCGGAATACATGCCTACATTATATTCATGAATTGGAGCTAGTTCTGTGTCACCCTATGTTATAACTGTTGCATGATGAATGCCATCCGACATAATTATCCATCATTGATCCATTGCCTACAAGCTTTTGACATATTGATCTTTGCTAAGTTACTTTTCCGTTGCCACTGTTACAATTGCTACAAAACTGCTACTGTTACTTTTGCTACTTTTACCGTTACTTCCATACTACTTTGCTGCAGATATTAAGTCTTTGAGGTGTGGTTGAATTGACAACTCAGCTGCTAATACTTGAGAATATTCTTTGGCTCCCCTTGTGTCGAATCAATAAATTTGGGTTGAATACTCTACCCTCAAAAACTGTTGCGATCCCCTATACTTTTGGGTTATCACTCGATGAGGCGCTCCTCCTTCTCCCGTAGGAACTCGACGTAGCACGCAAGGTCGCTGAAGCACATGCGGGCCTCCACCTCCGCCTCCCTCCTTCGGGCGGTGGTGGCGGAGCGGGTGATGATCCCGGCGGTCGACGGTGGGCTGGCGGTCATGGCGGCCGATGATGGGGTGGCGGCCACGACCACCACATCCCGCCTTCGGGCCG
Organism: Thinopyrum elongatum; assembly: GCA_011799875.1. Taxonomy (NCBI): domain Eukaryota; kingdom Viridiplantae; phylum Streptophyta; class Magnoliopsida; order Poales; family Poaceae; genus Thinopyrum; species Thinopyrum elongatum. The sequence goes on along the minus strand of CM022301.1, from coordinate 462,894,809 downwards.
TGGTGGCAGACCGGGTGATGGCCACGGTGGCCGGCAGTGGGGTGGCGGCCACGACGGCCACCTCCCGCCTTCGGGCCATGATGGCGGAGCGGGCGATGGCCCTGGCTTTCGACGATGGTGTGGCGGCAACGGCGGCCGGCAACAGCTGCCGACGGGCAGCGGCGGCAGAGCGTGTGGTTGGTGTTCCGCGCACACCCAACAGGGATGCCACGTGCACTACACTACGCAGGGGACTGCGCCGCCACCTCGGTGTAGCCTCCCAGCTGGAGCTGTCCTCTGATGACGGCGGAGTGGCTGAGCGACTATGACGGACCAGTGCCATTGGCGATTGTGGGAGAAGCAGACGAGATAAGCTACAGGGAGGGAGGGGAAAATGCGACGCAGGACTCACCGACCATGAGGGTTTATATAGTAGGCTAGTAAGCATTGGGATTTTGGGGGATTTCACCGAGTTGGGTGGGAAGCTTGCGCGGGAACCTGCGCGGTTGCGTGGGAATGGGCTCACCACCGTTTGGCCAAAAGAACGCCCCCGCACGCTGCTCAAGCTTGTGCTCGAAGCCGTCTACGGCAGCGGGGTGACAAGACATGCGAGAGGAGGACGAAAGGACACGTACACATACGGTTAATAAAAAAAAGTTTGCGATTTAATTACCTACTATACCCCCGTCCTGGTTTATAAGTTGGATTTAACTAATAAAATACGAATGCATGTTGCCAAAGATTATATCGTTGGATTCGTATTTGAACATAGTTTCCAGTTATATAATTTTTGTAACATGCATTAACATTTTGTTGGTTAAATTTAAGGTTATAAACCAGCAAGCATTTGCCCACAACACACACGGCTTATTCCATCACAAACAGCTCGGATGGATCAACTATATGCCACGTATCGCACACGCAACTCTAATCTGATTCGTGCTTGATGTCTCCGACATCGCTCGCACAGTTCGTCTTATTTCACCACGTATCACTGTGCCGGCCTCTGCTCGCATCCCTCGGCAAGCTCTGCTCGCCGTTAGGCGCCGCGGCGCGCTCTGCTCGCGTCCGTCGGCGGGCTCGGCTTGTGGACAGCTTTTCCTTGCGTGTTCAACTGCTATATGCATATATATGGTTGCTCGCTGTTGAGGCGACCGCGGAGCGCTCTGCTCGCGTCCCTCCGCGCACGCTCTGCCAGCGGTTGGGCCTGTGCACGATCATGTCGGGGGCCCCATATGCATGCGGTTGCGCCACGCGCATCGCCACGCGATGCAGTTACGTGCGGCACGATGGAGTTACGCGCTGCAAATTAGAACTGCCATCAGGGCGTGCCGATATTCCAGGCCGTCCAGCTTCCCCTTTAATTCCCGCGGCCATTATAACCTTAGTCTCTTCAACCTTTCGATCGCGCCCCACAACACAACAAGCACACCCACGACGACACATAGAGAGGGGATGTCTAGCGGCGCTCCAATGGAGTTCGGCGAGCATAAAGTGGAGACCCACACGAGGGAGACGGATCTCATGGTGGTGTACACCATCGACCCGACCGTGGTGGATGACTACATCAACACTGTTGAGCAGTTGCTTGCTCGAGACAAGTACAAGGTGGTCGGCATCGACCTCCAGTACACCGCCGGTCGTCCCATCATAGATCAGAAGGTTGCCGTCGCCCAGTTGTGCGTGCGCCATCATGTCCTCGTCTACCACTACTGCATGGCCACAGAGCATTCCGACCGTTTCACCAGGTTTGTCAATAGCACCGACTACAAGTTCGCTACGGTGGAAACCACCAACGATGTAAAAGCGCTCAGGGTTATGGGCTTGGCCTGCAAGAACCTTGTCAAAATCCGTGAGCACTACAGGGTCTGGGGCAGCACGAAGAAGGACTCCCTGGTTGAACTCGCCTCGGCCACCGTCGACCCATACTACGAAAAGATGAAGCAGGATGCTAACAGAACAAGCCCTGTATCCTGGCACGGGGCCTGGATGCGGCAACTGGATGAACCTCACCTCAGGTTCGCGGCCAAGAGTGTGTACACATACTACGAGATGCACAGGCGGATCGTTGACATGAGGAAGTGCCTCATTACCGAAATCGACGAGGCCGAATAGAGCCACAAGTAGAGCAGTAGCGGCAAGCGTCACAAGAAGTAGATGATGATCAGATCATCGTTTATCCTAGTTAATCATGCATGTAATATATAGTTTACTTTGGTGTGTGGAAATGTCATGTGTGTAGTAGCCACCTATGTAATTATGCATGTAATAGTTTACTTTGGTGTGTGCAAATGCCATGGTTGTAGTAGCCACCTATGTAATTGGATGTTTAATTTGGTTATGCAACCATGTCCTTATAAGTGTGTATATATATGTTGTTGTTCTGTATGCAATCCCATCGCACAACACACATGTCTTATTAGCAGCAATCGTCTGTGTTATTATCGGTCTTCACATACATTTCTGATTACAGACCTGTTTGCCGCGTATCACACACATCTTGTTATATTGAACCATTTCTGTTCTCTTGTCTCAACGCAAACAGTTCATCCGAGTGAACCGCATGCCGTGTATCGCACACACCTTGATCTGGCTGACCGTTTCTTTTGTGTTGCCTAATCACAAACAGTTCATCCGAGTGAACCGTATGTTGTATGTCGCACACACCTTCATCTGGCTGCCTGTTTCTTTTGTTCCTCCTCATCGCAAACAGTTAATTGAACTGAACCGTATGCCCTGCATCGCACACGCAACTAAAATCTGAACCATGTTTGATGCATCCATCATCGCAAACGTTTTGCACCTTTTTTGACGGTTTTTTACACCATCGTTTGCGATTATTGCATTGCACACAGTTTCGTCGAAGGGTCTCTGATCGTAGTGTCGCGTTAGCAGCATCCTGCAGTAGTGTATGTACCAAAAACAGGAAGGTGTGTCATATTCACATGTATAATGTGTAAGCTAAGAAGATGCAATTTAACAAATTAGGAGCAATATAAGCTAGGCGCCATATGCAACATGCAACCAGATATCACACTGCCATGTTAGAGCAAGCACCTGGGGTTGTGGAGTAGGGGAGATGAGATTTGGAACTTGCACTGCAGTAGGAGTAGCAGGAGAATCTGCAAAGATCATCTGTTTCAGTTGCTCCAGAGGACCACCATCATCCCGTGCGTTCATCCTTTTAGATTTTGCCTTGTCAAGTCAAACACACAAGAAAAAGGAATGAAATTCACTCTTCCAAATTCGTTGATGCATGATACTGACGAACACAACATTTATATAAGGCAACCACACTGTAGGAGGATGGAATATGTACGAAAAATGGTAAGCAGAAGGCATTTCAACAAATTGGAAGCAATGCGAGCTAGAGACCATATGAAAGATCCAACCAAAATCACTCGACCAAGTTAGAAGTGTCTCATTATAAGTGGCATTTCAACAAATTAGAGGCAGTATATGCTTGAAATGATATGCAAGATGCAACCAATATTACACTATCAATTTGAAGGTGTCTCATCAGAAGTGATTGATGAGGGATACACAAGAAAAGTAGTTTGATGTAAGAATATGGTTAATAGAAATACGTAGTATGTACCAAAAACAGGAAGGCATGTCATATTCACAGGTATAATGTGTTAACTAAGCAGATGCAATTAACCCTAATTAGAAGCATTACAAGGTAGACACCATATGCAACATGCAACCACATATCACATAGCCAAGTAAGAGCAAGTACCTGCGATGGTGGTGTAGGGGAATTACGGTCATCAACTACAGAGCTACGTTGACTATCTTCATTTAGCCTTGCTGTTTCTTGAGAATCATGTGGGGAGGATGACATTGCACTCTTTAAAAGAGTTGCGCGTCTCACAGTAACCCACTGGGGTGACTGTCTCATCATAAGTGATTGATGAGGGATACACAAGAGCATTTGTTTGATGTAAGAACATGGTTAATAGACAGATGTAGTATGTATCAAAAACAGGAAGGCATGTCATTATCAAAGGTATAATGTGTAAAGTAAGCAGATGCAATTTAACCAAATTGGAAGCAATACAAGCTAGACACCATATGCAACATGCAACCACATTTGACAGCGCGAAGTTAAAGCAAGCACCTGGGATGGTTGTGTGTGGCAATTGAGATCATCAACTGCAGAGCTACGTTTACTATCTCCATCTACTGACACTACACCCTTTAGAGCGCTGAAACGCTTAGTGCTTATCGTCGAACTACACAAGAGTGACTTCTGTCTTTTCTTTTGTGTATTCATCAACAGCGCGTCAGAGTCTGAAATACCCATGCATAAAAAAACAATAGTATGAGTATGGGTGAAGTGTGTGCACTAGTAGTACAGTGTAAAAGAAGTAGATAGCAGGTGAGTGAGAAATAAATGACGAGAGACATATGATAGCTCTACAACATGCATGGCACACGAAATTAGATTCTAGTATTTTGAAATATGAGCACAGGGATGGCTGGGAAATGCGGATACTCCTCCAGCACACCACAAGGTGTGGTCCTATGAAAATAACAGTTGACTGAAAACAAATAGGTCAGTCCATTTTCTCTGCACCGTCCGATGTACAAAGAACGGGTAGATCACCTTCATCTACGTCCAGCCAGTCAGTGTTGACGATCTTCCTCGAAACGCCAGCGACCACTGGCCCAGTCCGCTGCATCTGCCCTCCCCTCAACCTCACCACACCACCGTGCTTGGCACCGCCCCCCGGCCATCCCTTCAAGCCCCGCCGGCCTCCAGATCGGGAGCAAGCAGCTCCTGCGCGCCACACCCCTATGATAGACACTGATGTGCCGCTTCCCCAGCGAACAGGCGGACTAGGTGCTCCGCACGCCTAAGCGGGTGCTGCTTCTTTTAATTACGAATCAACTGACCCTGAATTGAAATTCAGGCGGGCGACTGACCTCTAGCTAAGGTGAAATAGTAAATGGGAGGAAACCTTGTGCATTTAGTATCATGAAGAAGGTGCAGTAAGAAGCGCTCAACTAGTTTCTTTCGTGGGATGAATACGGTGTGATTAGAGACATAAGATTTGCACAAATAAGGGAAAAGGAGTACCTCTTTCTGCTGGCAGTGTTGTGTCCTCCTTCTGTTTTTCCAACGATCTTCTTGTGGTTCGCTGGAAACAAGAAGTTATAGAGGATAGTGGAGCCTTGGACGAACCCATGGCCAAGTTGTTGAGTGTGGTGCAGTGGACGTCTGTCGGCGGCGGGGAACCAGATCCGAGGCGGCGAACGACGGCGTAGCGGGAACAGCTCCGGTGCGGTGCACGGTTGCGACAGTGGAGCGGCAGCGGTGAGGGGCAGGACGCCGTGGTCGAAGTGGTTCTGGTACGGCACACGTCGGCGTCGGCGTTGTGGAGGAAGCTTTGCTTCGGCTTCAGCTGCTAAGTCCTTGAGGGCGTTGCGGTTACGGTTACGTTGGACGACGATGTCGGGGTACCGGCTCCGGCGTGATGGAGGAGGGCAGCGGTGGATTGGGCGCGATGGGGCGGAGGACGGAGGAGGCTTGGGTTTCGCAGCTGGTGGAGAGGGCATTTTGGCGCCCGCGGAGTATGAATGGGGAAACGGAGGGAGGGGGAACAATGTTTCGGGAAAGTTACAAACTTTGCCCCCATCTAAAATATCGGACATATTGCGGGTCAGGTGTAGGACAGTAATCTTAGGTGTCCCAAATAGTGCTTGGGATAGATTTCGCCCGAGCACATGAGTGTTTAGGCGCCCACGGTGTATGAATGCTTCTCGGAGGCGGTTGACTGGCGTCTTGGTGAAGTTACAAACCTACCCCGGTTTAGACCTTTGGACATTGGCTGATAGGCTACATGGGTCAGAGTCAGGACAGTAATTTCCTACCACCAAACATTAGTCTCGCGCGGTTTCGAGCGACCAGAGGCTTATTTGGCACTTCGTTCAATATTTGGGAGCAGACGCATTAACGTTTACAGTTCTCTTGAATTGAACTTTCAGGATTTGTCAAACTTCAAAAATCTTGACTCTTGAAAATCCTAAAACTACAATTATTTTGGAATGGAGGGGGTACATTTGAATATACATTGTACACGAGTATATATTAAAAAATATGCAGCTTAGCTCAATTCATGCATGGTTCCATATATAATCTCCTTGGTTGCAAAAAATTAGTTAGACATTCGTATGAATATATAGCATGTTCAAACGCACAACAATGATTGATGCCCCCTTTTAGATCTGATTTACAAATGCCATTATCTTGATTTCAAATAGATGAATGCACTTCCTATGAATTCGAATCTTCGAAACCATCTTTTTTTGCGGGGATCTTTGAAACAATCTTTATGTTGAATTGAACATGTATTCTATTTCATAGCTAGCAATTTGGAATGTATCCATGTATGTGACAAATGTATAAAGTGCCTGACACTAACAACACAGAGTGCACTAATTAATGTTTATATATGAATAGCAAAAGCCGTGCATTGTCTGTATTTCAAAGCACTCTCACTCTATGGATCGATAATATGAAATAAACCCATACACATGCTCGAATTCAATAGAGTATGGGTGTCTGATAGACCAATGTTCGTTCATACGCAAATTGCAAAATTCATGATCTCATCCAAAAAAAATATTGCAATTTATATTTTAATTTAATGTGTAGAACCGCCTTTTACGCATAGATGCACTATGCCTCGGCCCGTCTGTCGTGGTTCTAAGTCTGACAGTAGAATGGGGGGTAGGTATGAGGAGGCAAGATCCTAGCTACGGTGAGGTTGTGCACGCAAGATTTACGAGTTCTGGCCCTTCTCGGAGGAAGTAACAGCCCTACGTCTCGGTGCCCGGAGGCTCGGTCGATTAACTTATGCGCGAAGTTATAGGGGGTGCGAACCCTTGTGCCTGAGGGGGGGGTGGCTTATATAGAGTGCGCCAGGACCCCAACCGTCCCATGTTACAAGGGATTCAATGTCTATAAAGACAAGACGTTACTGATAACGCCAGCAATAAAGGCAAATAAATGATCATTAAGACTACGGAGTGAACACCTGACCCTTGCCATCCTGAGTGACCTTAGATCTTCTGTCTTCCGAGTGGTTTCTGGTGCGGTCGAGTGAGTACACCCGGTCGAATGGAATTGGGTTATCCGAGTGAACTGTTGGTCGAGTGGGTTGCACCCTGTGGCGATTTCATTCGGTAGATGGTGCTATCCTTTGAATGTCCTTGGCCTTAGGGCAGTGTCCTCGGGTAAGGGTGTCTAGGTCAGGCCTATTACCCTACCCTAGGTACATGTCCTCGTCATTAGCCCCCGAATGGATCTGGGTCCGAGTGGAGAAGGGGTTGAAGATGGTTCCGACCCGATTTATATGCTTCAGAGGCATCCTAACCAGGCCGGCGATCTTTGTAAAAATTTCAACTTCATTTTCAGTCGCCTGGGTCCATTCAGAGGTCGTCGAGTGATTTTTGCTGATAAGCTCTGAGTGTTGGTATGGTATAAGATCCTCGGCGCGATTGGTCACGCTGCTGCTTTCCGGATCTCACAGGATTCGAAATTTGGAGAAGCGCGCGGGACGGAGATCGCCGCAGTAGACGGAGCGAGTTAGGCAGGGACGCCTCGATTCTTGCGCCACCTTTTTCGCCATGTATCCAGCGCGCGACTGTTGCGGGATTTGACTGGATTGCCTGGGCCCACTAGTCAGCCACTCGGGAGCAGGCCCATATAAGGCGTCGGGGTCGATGAGCCCGGTACTGTGCTCCCCATCTCCTTCCTCTTCTCCTGTTTCACCACCACATTCGCCGCCACCTTCGACGCCGCCGCCCCTCCCGAGCGCAGCCTGCCGCGATGGGGAAGGAAAAGACGGCGGCCTTGGAGCGTGCAAAGAAAGCGACGGCGGCAGCGAAGGACAAGAAGATGAGTCGGGGCGGCTCGTCGTCGAGATCCGGCCTGCCGCCCGACTGGATCCTGGGCGATCGGATTCGCTCCATGATTCAGCAAGAGGATATGGAGGATCTGGTCGAGGGGGGCTTGATCACCTATGGATCCTGGAGGCTACCAGGTGATGAGACCGAGCCGCAGCCGCAGGAGGGTGAGTGCGTCCTCCTCGCGACTCACGTCGACCGTGGTTTTTCTCTGCTCCCTCATCCTTTTTTTCGAGGTTTTCTGAACTTTTTCAGGGCTCAACTTCATCACTTTTCTCCGAACACCATCACATACCTTGCTGCGTTTGTCTCCATGTGTGAGAATTTCCTGGGTTGTCGACCGCATTGGGGTCTCTTCAAACACATCTTTACTTGCCGCTCACAGTCTATGAAAAAGGCCAATCCGAGTGATGAGAGGACGCACGTGATCCAGATGTGCGGAGGTCTAGGGATCCAGATGAGAGGCAAAAGCACTTTTCCACCTATGACTCTTCCTGATTTGGTCAGAGGGTGGCAGTCGACCTGGTTTTATTGTAAGGACAAACCAACTCCTGGTCAGTCGACTGGCCTTCCTCCCTTTACCATGGGGCGAATTGAAAAGCCCTCTTCGTTGAAAGTGACTCCAGAAGAAAAGGCAGAGGCGAACATGTTGGTTGACCGCGTAATCCAACTTGTCCGCGATGGCGTGACTGGCATGGATTTGCTAGAGGTGTTTCTCTCTCGCCGCATCCAGCCGCTCCAGTCCCGCGATCATCCTATGTGGATGTATTCGGGCGCCGATGATTCTGCTCGGATCCACCCGGAGGAAGTTGCCGAGGAGACGGTGGTGCGGTGGCTGCAGAGCATTACCGGAAACAAAGACAACCCCAGGGGGTCTAGGAGAATTCTGCCACTCGGCGCTGATAACGAACCAGACAAGGTCAGACCTTCGATGTCGAGTGACTTTTACTCTAATTTGTAAACTGTCTTTGGAACCGACTGATGCTTGTTCGATTCTTTCCTTCGCAGATATATACTAAGATGTACTCGATGCCCAACGGGGAGCAGATCCAGGAAGGAGAAGAGAGTGGAGGCGACAGCGGCGACTGGAACTCCGATGGGGAGAGTGATGAAGAGCATGAAAACTCGAGCAGTGAGGAGGAGGTCGAATCTCCACCTCGCACGGAAAAGCGTTCCAAGCACAAGCACGACCCAGCAAGTATCCGGGGCAAGGTGGCAGCACCGACTAGATAGACTTCGAAGCGCACTCGGACATCTTCTCCGGTGCCGACTGAGAAGGCTCTGAAGCAGCTCAAGACCGCACCGTCAAAGCCACGGAAGGCTTTGCCCAAGATCAAGGTTGACGTTCCCGTCGCCTCTGCGTAAGCGTTTCGTTTTCACCCTTTGTTTGAAGAATCTTATATCAGTTGTCGACCCATTCACTTGCTTGACCGAGTGAACCTTGAGATTTGCAGCGCTGCTACCTCCGGGACTTCTGCTTACCAAGATGATGGTGACGAGGAGATGGAGGACGCGGTCACCTCCAAAGCGGGTATGACCTTTGTTATCCCATCTTTTCTTTGTTAGCCAATTCTTCAGTCGACTGAACTCTTGTGGTCGATTCTTTTGCAGCTCCGCAAAATGTTATTGAACTTCAAGATGATGATGAAGATGAGCCACAGAAACTCGTGGGTAGGAGGAGCAGGACCTCAGTCAAGAAGATACCAGCTAGCAAGACGCCTTAGTCGACGCCGGCGACGGAACCAGCTATCCAGCAATCCGGGGACTTCAACCGTGTCTCCGTTACTTTTGCGAATCCCTTGTCGAGTGTTCGTCCTTCATCGTCGACTGTGCCGGCCCTTCCTTCGTCTGTCCAACTTCATGCCTCAAGCTCTCAAGCTACTGCAACTGATACACCGACTGCACCTCCCACCGCCCATCACGTCCCAGAAGACCAAGTGAGTGCTGCCAAGGAGGCTATACACCAGGCTGGCGTTATGATGGAGCAGATGAAGGTGGTGCGCGAGGCCAGTCAAGCTGCCTATGATGCCAGCTCAGCACTTCAGGCCAATGTGCAGGTTAGCTTACTTCCGACTGAACTCCATCTTGACGCTTGTTCTGTTAGGATATGATATTTAGAAACTGCTGCTTTATCCGCAAGACGTCCGTGGATGAGCGTTTTGGAACCTTAATTGCACACCCATTGTCAGTCTGTACACCCACTGGGTGTTTTAATTTCTGTTGAGTAGTTTTTCCACTTGAGTCGACTAGGTTGTGCTGATCGAATCTCTGAACCAGTGGGGGCACGCTGAGTGCACCCACTGGGTGTAGTCCCCGAGACCGCCGTCGAATGTTTGATTCGGCGGGGGTCTTTTAACAGATCTCTTCCACTCGGGCTGGGCAGATCATGCCGAGTGGAACCTTTACCAGTGGGGGCACGCTGAGTGCACCCACTGGGTGTAGTCCCCGAGACCGTAGTCGACTGCGGGCAGTCGGCTATGGTCTGAGTTTTTTTGGACTAGATGGACCAAGTCGATTGAAAGAGTCGGACCAGTGGGGGCACGCTGAGTGCACCCACTGGGTGTAGTCCCCGAGACTATTGGCGAATGTTTGCTTCGGCAGTAGTCTTTGTGTCTGCCGACTGATTATCTTCTGAACACAGAAATCTTGTGATCTTGGAGCCCGGTTTGCCGACTTGGAGAAGAAGCAAACCCAGCTCAATCTTGACCTGGAGTTGGCTCGAAACAACTTGCAGAAGGCTAAGGATGACGCTGCTGGTAAGGAAAGCTTGTCGACCGGTTCTCTTGCCATCCTCTCTCCTCCTTTTTTTGATTCGAATGTTATTCTTTCTAGAAACAATGAGACAAGCTTTGGAGAAGAAGGACCTTGACCTTGCGGTTGCGAAGAAAACCGCCAAAGACAAAATGGCGCTTGCCGACCAAAAGATGGCCTCAGTCGGACAACTGGAGGGAGAGAATGCCAAGCTGAAGGCTGCTCTTGACGAAGCCAACAAAGAAGTGACTCGTCTGAAGAAGGACAAGCGAACCCTGACCAACAAAGTATAAGACATCACCCGCAGGAGGGACGAGCTGGAGGACTACCTGGGAGGACTCGCCAAAAAATTATTCCTCATGCTTGAAGGTACTTTTCTCTGTGCGATTGGTTTGCTTTCGTTGACTAATCATACCGCTGTCGACTCATTATTTCTCTGCGAGTGCAGAATTCTGTCAAGACTTCGAGGAAGAAACTGGGCGAGTCGAGACGAACTTGGACCCCATCAACTCCCCTGTCAAAGATGAAGCAGCCATGAATGTGCTCCCACTGGAGTCTCGCCTTGCCAGTGTCTTGGAATATCTTGCTCGACTCAAGGTTGCAGTTTCGCGGATCGACACAGTGCTCTGGCCAGGGGACATGCTCCGAAACGATCTCGAGTCTCTGATGACTCGACTTAACGAGATTCCTGGTCGAGTGCAGGAGAGGAAGAAGTCCGCTGCTCGATGCAGTGCTGACGTAGCTTTGTCCCTGGTTCGCGTCCACTGCAAGGAAGCCAGAGAAGAGAAGCTAGCGGCAATCAAGGTCGCCAACACCAAGAAACTCGACTTCCAGTCTTTCATGGAGACCTTCATTGCTGCTGCTACTCGAATCGCAGATGGAATCGACCTGGACGAGTTTGTCGAGCCTGCCAGCCCCTCTGCGGAGTGAATGAAACTTTTATGTTCTGATTCAATTTGCCTCGGTATGCCGAGTGATTCTGTAACCATAAAAATCCTTCGGGCCTGATGCCCGAGTACTTTGAGCTCCTTCGTCTGAACTTTTATGATCCGGTTCAATTTGCCTCGGTATGCCGAGTGATTCTGTAACCGTAAAACTCCTTCGGGCCTGATGCCCGAGTACTTTGAGCTCCTTCGTCCGAACTTAGTTTGCCCTTTAAATATGCTTGTTTTTATTTCCGAGTGGAACTTGTATCTTCACTCGGAACAGACGCAGTTCTGAGGAGAGGATCGCGGACGACCTGCACCTCGTCGTTCTTGCAGATCCGGATGGAGCATGTTTTACACTTAGGCGAGTACAGGACTGCAGCTAAGCCTCCGAGTGAGAGGGTTGCTCATCACTCGGTAGGATTTTTTTTTAACTTAGGTGAGTATAGGACTGCAGCTAAGCCCCCGAGTGAGAGGGTTGCTCATCACTCGGTAGGATTTTTTAAACTTAGGCGAGTACATGACTGCAGCTAAGCATCCCCCGGTGAGAGGGTTGCTCCTCACTCGGTAGGATTTTTTAAACTTAGGCGAGTACAGGACTGCAGCTAGCCCCCGAGTGAGAGGGTTGCTCAACGCTCGGTATTTTTTTTAAACTTAGGTGAGTACAGGACTGCAGCTAAGCCCCCGAGTGAGAGGGTTGCTCGTCACTCGGTAGGATTTTTTTTTAAACTTAGGCGAGTATAGGACTGCAGCTAAGCCCCCGAGTGAGAGGGTTGCTCCTCACTCGGTAGGATTTTACAAACTTAGGTGAATCGGATTCGCGGCTAAGCCCCCGAGTGAGAGGGTTGCTCCTCACTCGGTAGGATTTTACAAACTTAGGTGAATCGGATTCGCGGCTAAGCCCCCGAGTGAGAGGGTTGCTCCTCACTCGGTAGGATTTTTTAAACTTAGGCGAGTACAGGATTGCAGCTAAGCCCCCGAGTGAGTGGGTTGCTCAACACTCGGTAGGATTTTTTAAACTTAGGCGAGTACAGGACTGCAGCTAAGCCCCCGAGTGAGAGGGTTGCTCCTCACTCGGTAGGATTTTTTAAACTTAGGCGAGTACAGGACTGCAGCTAAGCCCCCGAGTGAGAGGGTTGCTCGTCACTCGGTAGGATTTTTTTTAAACTTAGGCGAGTACAGGACTGCAGCTAAGCCCCCGAGTGAGAGGGTTGCTCCTCACTCGGTAGGATTTTACAAACTTAGGCGAATCGGATTCGCGGCTAAGCCCCCGAGTGAGAGGGTTGCTCGTCACTCAGTAGGATTTTTTAAACTTAGGCGAATCGGATTTGCGGCTAAGCCACCCACTGGGGGATTTTGGACACATGTATTAGTAACAACAATCATTTAGGAGACTGTAAAACCATGTCTTTGATAAATGAACTGAAAGGTACTCTTTATTACATCTCATCAGCCTGAACACTTAAGTATAAAAACGGCGGAGTAGCTCCGCATTCCAAGCACGTGGCTCGTCTTTATTATGCTCCACATTGTAGAGGTGATACGCTCCGTTGTGGAGCACCTTGGTGATGATGAAGGGACCTTCCCAAGCGGGGGCAAGTTTATGAGGCCGTTGCTGGTCCACTCGGAGCACAAGGTCCCCTTCCTGAAATGCTCAACCCTTCACATTTCTGGCATATAATCGACGAAGGTCTTGCTGATAAATGGTCGATCGGATAAAGGCCATCTCTCTTTCTTCTTCCAGAAGATCAACAGCATCTTCTCGAGCTCGTTCTGCTTCAGCTTTTGAAAAAAGTTCTACTCGGGGCGCATTGTGAAGCAAGTCACTCGGCAGCACAGCCTCAGCCCCATAGACCATGAAGAAGGGGGTTCGACCAGTCGACCAATTTTGGTGTTGTTCTTAATCCCCAAAGGACTGACGGTAGCTCATCTACCCAAGCTCCGGCCGCATGTTTGAGGTCGCGCATCAATCGAGGTTTCAGACCTTTGAGAATCAAACCGTTCGCTCTTTCTGCCTGTCCATTCGACTGAGGGTGGGCGACTGAAGCATAGTCGACTCGAGTACCTTGGGATGCACAGAAAGCTCGAAACTCATCAGAATCAAAGTTCGACCCATTATCCGTGTTGATGCTGTGTGGGACTCCATATCTAAATGTTAACCCTCTGATGAAGCAGACCGCAGTACTTGCATCCAGGTTTTTGACAGGTTTAGCTTCGATCCACTTGGTGAACTTGTCGACTCCTACAAGCACATGGGTGAAACCACTCCTGCCAGTCTTCAGAGGTCCCACCATATCCAAACCCCAAACAGCGAATGGCCAGACGAGTGGAATGGTTTTCAGGGCTGAAGCGGGTTTGTGGGACATGTTGGAGTAGAACTGACAGCCCTCACATTTGTCAATTATTTCCTTTGCCATCTCATTTGCCCGCGGCCAATAAAACCTTGCTCGATACGCTTTGGCCACGATGGCCCGAGAAGACGCATGGTGACCACAGGTTCCCGAGTGAATATCACCGAGGATCATTCGGCCTTCTTCCGGAGTGATGCATTTCTGAACGACCCCAGTGACACTTTCTCTATAGAGTTGCTCCCCCACTACTGTGAAGGCTTTGGATCGACGGCCAATCTGGCGAGCCTCTTCTTCATCCTCTGGAAGCTCTTTCTTGAGAATATATGCGATATACGGCACTGTCCAATCAGGAATAACAATCAAAACTTCCATGATCAAGTCGACCACAGCTGGGATTTCAACTTCAGTCGGATCAGTGGAACTTTTAGGCTGTGGGGGCTCTTCTGTGAAGGGATCTTCTTGAACTGATGGTGCGTGAATATGCTCCAAAAACACATTGCTGGGAATAGGCTCCCGCTTGGATCCTATCTTCGCCAAGTCATCAGCTGCTTGATTCTTCAGTCGGGGTATATGGTGGAGCTCTAGCCCTTCAAACTTCTTTTCTAACTTTCTCACCGCATTGCAATAACCAGTCATAGCATGGCTCCTGACGTCCCACTCCTTCATCACTTGATTCACCACTAAATCTGAGTCACCGTAAACCATTAGGCAGCGGACGCCGAGTGAAATGGTCATACGCAACCCATACAAGAGTGCCTCATATTCATCTTCATTGTTAGAGGAATCAAAGTAAATCTGGAGAACATATCTGAGGTTGTCGCCTCGTGGAGATACCAGGACCACTCCAGCGCCTGAACCATTCAACATCTTGGACCCGTCGAAGAACATAGTCCAATGTTCCGACTGTATCTGGGTCGGTAACTGTTGTTCAATCCACTCGACGAGGAAATCTGCTATTGCTTGAGACTTGATCGCTTTCTTTGCCTCGAACTTGATATCCAGCGGAAGGAGTTCAATCGCCCACTTTGCCACTAGGCCAGTTGCATCTCTGTTGTTCAGAATTTCTGACAACGGAGCGTCGCTGATGACTGTAATCGAATGATCTGAGAAGTAATGTGCAACCTTCTTCATGGTCAAGTAGATTCCATAGACAAGCTTCTGATAATGTGGATATCTCTGCTTGGATGGAGTTAAGACTTCAGAAATATAATACACTGGGCGTTGAACCTTGTAGGTTTTACCTTCTTCTTCCCGCTTGACCGTGAGTACTGTACTGACAACCTGTCCAGTGGCTGCTATATAAAGCAGTAAAGGCTCTTTGCTGATTGGAGCAGCAAGCACCGGCTGGGTGGAAAGCAGGGCTTTGAGCTCTGCAAACGCTACGTCAGCTTCAGGAGTCCACTCGAACTTATCAGATTTCTTCATCAGTCGGTAAAGAGGCAATGCCTTTTCACCAAGGCGAGAGATGAATCGACTCAAAGCGGCCAAACAACCAGTAAGCTTCTGAACGTCCTGTACACGCACAGGGCGTTTCATTCGGAGGATTGCACCAACTTTCTCTGGGTTTGCATCGATCCCACGTTCGGAAACGAGGAAACTGAGTAACTTTCCACCTGGAACTCCAAATGTACACTTCGACGGATTAAGCTTGATATCATATCTTCTCAAATTGGCAAAGGTTTCGGCAAGGTCAGTCAGCAGGTCGGAACCTTTGCGCGACTTAACCACGATGTCATCCATGTATGCTTCCACATTCCGACTGATTTGAGCTGGCAGACACTTCTGTATCATGCGCATGAATGTGGCACCAGCATTTTTGAGACCAAAGGGCATGGTGATGTAGCAAAAGCACCCGAATGGGGTGATAAAAGCTTTTTTTATTTTGTCAGGTCCATACAGACGGATCTGATGGTACCCAGAATATGCATCCAGGAAGGACAATCGTTCACATCCCGCAGTTGAGTCGACTATCTGATCGATGCGGGGGAGAGGAAAATGATCTTTCGGGCAGGCTCGATTGATATGCTTGAAATCAATGCACATACGGAGTGAATTGTCCTTCTTGGGAACCATGACAACATTGGCGAGCCACTCGGAGTGGTAAATCTCGCGGATGAACTCAACTGCCAAAAGCCGAGCCACCTCTTCGCCGATTTCCTTTCTCTTCTCCGCAGCGGACCGATGGAGGTGCTCTTTCATGGGTTTTGCCTTTGGATCGACTCGCAAACGGTGCTCAGCCAGCCCCCTGGGTACACCCAGCATGTCAGACGGCTTCCATGCGAAGATGTCCCAGTTCTCACGGAGGAACTGGATGAGCGCTTCTTCCTATTTGCTGTCAAGTGTTGTTGAGATATGAGTCGGTGCAGCACTGGGATCGGTCGGGTGAATGTGAACAGGCTTTGTTTCACCGGACGACTGAAATGCAGACTCGGAAGCAGGCTTCTTAGCGCGTAATAAATCACTCGGATCTGCAGTCTTCTTATATTCTTCCATTTCAATCGCTGCCATCTGTTCATCGACAATCTTAGAGCCCTTCTGGAGGCACTCTTCTGCTCGTTGCCGATTGCCAGTGACCGTGATCACGCCCCTGGGACCAGGCATCTTCAGCTTGAGGTACACGTAACACGGTCAAGCCATGAAACGGGCATATGCAGTTCTGCCCAGAATAGCATGATAGGCACTGTGAAAATCCACAACTTCAAATGTCAGCTTCTCCTTGCGGTAATTCTTTGAGTCACCGAAAACCACGTCAAGAGTGATCTGTCCAAGTGAATCAGCTTTCTTCCCTGGAATGACACCGTGGAACCGCATGTTGCTCTCACTGAGCCTGGACATCGGAATGCCCATCCCACGAAGAGTCTCTGCATACAAAATGTTCAAGCCGCTGCCACCATCCATCAAGACTTTGGTCAGTCGGGTGCCCCCAACGACCGGGTCGACCACCAACACTTGCCTCCCGGGGGTGGCGACATGCGGTGGGTGGTCAGATTGGTCAAATGTGATGGGAGTCTTTGACCATTTCAAATATGTCGTCGTTGCCGGAGCAACCATGTTTACCTCTCTGTTGATGACTTTCAGTCGACTTTTACTCTCAATGTCAGCAAAAATCATCAAAGTGGAATTGACGTTAGGGAAACCGTCATCATCTTCTTCCTGATCACCATCCTTGTCAGACTCTTTTTCCTTTTCATTGGGTTGTTTCTCTCGGAACTGCTGGATCAGGAGCCGACATTATCGAGTGGTATGTTTGGGATAAATCAGATTTCCCTCTTCATCCTTCTTGGTGTGAATGTGACATGGCAAGTCTAACACATCGTTCCCAGCCTGATCTTTCACCTTCTTGGGGATCCAGGGTCCCTTGGGCTTTCCCTTGAATTTCCCTTGAGTTACAACTGCAGCTTCACCTGGACCTGCTGGCTCGGCTTTGCGCTTCTGCTTCCGACCCACTCCGGTGTCTTGGGCGACTGGCTTGCCCTTCCCACTGCGGAGTCAGTCCTCTTCTTCACCATTAGTGTACCGGGTGGCTATTTCCATCATTCGGGTCACAGACATATCTCCTGTCCGACCGAATTTCAAGTTAAGCTCCCGATACCGAACGCCTTCCTTGAAGGCACAAACTGCTTGGTGTTGGGATACATTTTCTACTGTGTGGTGTAATGTGGTCCATCTTTGGATGTAATCCCTCAGAGTTTCATTCGGCTTCTGTACACAATGTTGCAATTCTGTCAACCCCGCAGGTCGTTTGCATGTGCCCTCGAATGTCCTGACAAACACTCGGGCTAACTCCTCCCAACTAAATATACTGCCTGGAGCCAACTGATTCAGCCATGCTCTGGCCGACCCTTCCAGCATGAGAGGAAGGTGTTTCATAGCTACCTCATCATTTCCACCACCGATCTGGACAGCCACTCGGTAATCTTCCAGCCAAGTGTCAGGCTTCGACTCACCGGTGAACTTACTAACCCCAGTCGCCAACCTGAAGTTGGGGGGGGGGATCTCAGTGGCTCTAATAGCTCTGCTAAAACACTCGGGACCCGAAACATGAATCCTGCTTCCACTCGGGCGATCCCTGCCTTGCCCCTCTGTGTGTGCTCGGTTCCTGTCGACCAAACCTTGCACTAAAATTGACCTCGCATCAAACCCTGGCTCTCTTGGGTCGACCGGCGTCCTCCGCCCTCCGCTGTATGGGCGCCTATCATCATAGTGCCGGGGCACATATGATCCGCTTCTCGGAGGGGGTGTAGGCGCTCGACGGTGGTCATCACGGCCGAGTCGATGATCGTACTACTCGTGGATCCGACCCAAGTGCTGATCCTGGCGATGCACCCGCCCCTCACGCCGCGGAGGCGATCTTGGGCTGTGAGCCAACTGAACTGTGTCAGCCACCACAGATCTTCTATGGATTCTGTTACGTGACTGTGATACTGCAGTGTTTTGGTCTCCTGCCGCCCGGAGCAGAGCCCGGATCTGCATCAAACCTCGTCCAGCTTCTGACTGGGATGGCTGGATGGATTCTACTATACGAGCTGCGGCTGCAAGATTTTGAATCGGAGTGCGATATACCTGAGGTTCAGGAGGGAACAATTGCCGCCGTGGACTGGACTCAGGAATCCGCTGCCGAGCACGTTCGTCGAGTGCATGCTGAAGATTTTCCAGTCGAGTGCGTTCAGCCAAAGTGGCCAAGCGCGCCGCCTCCAAGGCCTAAGCCTCAGAGGTCTCTCCGATGATGGGCGTGTGGAGTGCTTCCTCATTACGGCGGTGAAGTTCCTCCCTCCACTGTGAAGAGAGGGTTTCGGGGTGGTATTCCTCGTGAACGCGCGACGGATCGCCACCGCCGTCGCCGCCTCCATTGCGACGCATGCCAGGTGGGCTACGCGGCGTGTTGACCATCAGGACCTCCGCCGCAGGATCGCTGCTGTCGCACTCGGACAGAGTCTCGACGGAGCCAGTCGACAGATCGAACAGGCCGTAGAGAGATTCATCGGGCTCGATCACCGCGACTTGAGGGGTGGCCGATTGACGTGCCACTGCATGCTTCACCCACCGCTGAAGCCGCGATCGACCAGATCGCTTGCGATGGCGAACAGCGGGGAACGAAGACGCCGTAGGAAACGACCGATATTGGGTCGACGGCTGCCGCAGAAGGACGCCGCGGACACATGCGCGAAAGTGCGTCGCCCCGCGGACGGGGAACGTCTCGATGTCGAGGGGGGCCTCCTGGAGCCAGGCGGAGTCGTCGGCGATGAAGACGAGCGCGCCGAGACGGATCTCGTGGCCCTCAGCCAAACCTCCACCCGAAACCATGATGATGGGAATCGGAAAAAATCGCAACCTCACCGGAAAGTCGCTAAGACACCAGCCCCACGGTGGGCGCCAACTGTCGTGGTTCTAAGTGTGACAGTAGAATGGGGGGTAGGTATGAGGAGGCAAGATCCTAGCTACGGTGAGGTTGTGCACGCAAGATTTACGAGTTCAGGCCCTTCTCGGAGGAAGTAACAGCCCTACGTCTCGGTGCCCGGAGGCTCGGTCGATTGACTTATGCGCGAAGTTACAGGGGGGTGCGAACCCTTGTGCCTGAGGGGGGGTGGCTTATATAGAGTGCGCCAGGACCCCAACCGTCCCACGTTACAAGGGATTCAATGTCTATAAAGACAGGACATTACTGATAATGCCAGCAATAAAGGCAAATAAATGATCATTAAGACTACGGAGTGAACGCCTGACCCTTGCCATCCTGAGTGACCTTAGATCTTCTGTCTTCCGAGTGGTTTCTGGTGCGGTCGAGTGAGTACACCCGGTCGAATGGAATTGGGTTATCCGAGTGAACTGTTGGTCGAGTGGGTTGCACCCTGTGGCGATTTCAGTCGGTAGATGGTGCTATCCTTTGAATGTCCTTGGCCTTAGGGCAGTGTCCTCGGGTAAGGGTGTCTAGGTCAGGCCTATTACCCTACCCTAGGTACATGTCTTCGTCACCGTCCTCACACACGCGCTATATATCTCTCTATCTGACGCATAAGTGCACACACTTTATATACATCGGCATTTCTCTCTCACACATGCTCACACTCTCTCGCAGGGTGTCTCACACACACACTCTCTATATATCTCCCCCTCTCTCTCTTACTACTACGTACCACTCTTTTCACTAATCTCAGTTGGAAAACACTATTTCTCTCACATGCCTATATACACACGCACGGTCTCTGTTGGCCCTCTATATGCACATACATGTGCCCAAGTGTCTCCCGCACGCACATAATCTTTAGGCCTCTCTCTCTTACTACTACGTACCACTCTTTTCACTAATCTCAGTTGGAAAACACTATTTCTCTCACATGCCTATATACACACGTACGGTCTCTGCTGGCCCTCTATATGCACATACATGTGCCTAAGTGTCTCCCGCACGCACATTATCTTTAGGCCTCTCTCGCACACATTCCACCCCCCCCCCCCCCCCCCCCCCACACACACCTCTCTTGTTGGCAGATATGATTCCATCAGATCATTCGGTAAGATATCCCTGACTGTTAGGCTGGATGGTAATACGAGGCAAAGTTTTACCCAAGTCTGGACCCTTGCAGTTGAGGAAAAAGCCTACTCCTGGTTTGTATATTTGTGATAGGGGTGTGTACAAAGTACACGTGAATACCAGGCATTGTGTGTGTGTATACTATCGACGAACTAGCCCACGGGCTTATATAACATACTCGGGGCCTATGGTTACAAATCATATATAGTCGGCTTATCATCAATGGGGATAGAGTCCTCCATGACTCTGGTAACTTCGTCTTGTACGCCGAGTCCTCCATGGGCTTCGTATAACATGTCTCGGTCCAACCTATGTGGCGCAGGATGGAACCGACCCATGAGTCCTCACGTCGACCCACCACAACTAGAAATGATGTGCCCACCACACCCCACACATAATCGGCCACTAAGAAAATAAGCATATACAATATTACAAAGTTATATGGAGTACATGAAAGTTAATTGCATGGTGCATCCAATAATATTTGTTCCGCATTGTGAATTTTTATATCTTCTCCTAAAAAAATAGTCACGCGAAAGAGAAACGAAGGGCATATCTCTCTTTGTCTCCACCGCACCCCCTCTCTCTACACCACTTTCACGTACGCACTCAAACTATCTCTCGGTCCTCTAAAAGTATGCCCCTGACACATTCACGCATGACGGTCACTGTATTTCAAGCGAAAGCACTATACGATCTCTGGACTTCAGAATATGCTCATTACGGTCACCGTATACATTCTTGTGGTCATCATATGGTATGTAGCTCACCATACGTCTCTGTATTTTGTTGATGACACTGACGGTCATTGTATTTGATGCGTGCTCCGTATTTTGTTGACGACACTTACGGTCATTGTATTTGAAGCGAAAGCACGATATGGTCACTGGACTTCAGAATAAGCTCATTACGGTCACCATATACATTTTGTCGTGCTAACCAACCTGTGGTTGGATGGTTAGGAGGACAGTGGTATCCCCATCCCACCAGGATTAAAGTCCTGCTGCTCGCATTTATCCTGTATTAATTTCAGTATGTCCGCCGATGTGCCTTCAGTGGGAGGAGACCTTCCCCTCGACTACGAGGCGCCTATGGTTACTTCGTAAAATGTTAAGATGATATGCTGGCTCACTCTCTCGAAGGTGCTCATAGGGGTAAGGTGTGTGTGTGTGCGCTTATAGCGGTGAGTGTTTGCGCGTATATATGAGTGCTTGCGTCTGTACTGTGTTAAAAAAATACATGTCGTGATTATACGGTCACTGGCTCACCGTACAACTCCATAATTTGTTGATGACACAATCAATTGACCAGTCAAACATTCCACGTGGTGCAACTAGTGTTGCACCATCAGCGCACGTAACCGTGGGGCCCACCTATCAGCGCGTATATGAAAGAAAGAAATGGTAGCTTGCGTCTGTACTGTGTTAATAAAATACTCCGCAATTTGTTGTGATGATCATACGGTCACTGGCTCACCATACAACTCCACAATTTGTTGATGACACGATCAATTGACCAGTCAAACGGTCCACGTTCATCAGCGCACATTACCATAGGGCCCACCTGTCAGCACGTATATGAAAGACAGAAATGGTAATAAATTAGTGGTCAGTGGGGATTCGAAGTCGTGAGACCTCTGGTTGGCAGCCCGCGTGCCCTAACCACAGCGGACATGGTCGCCTTGGGATGATATGTTGAGTCGGCCGTTTTAATTGCACGCACGCACGAGCCACTGGGTACAAACACATCACACATGCGCACAAACACGCCCGCAACGCCCGCATGCATGCATGCAATACTCACACGTACACATGCACGCACGCAACACTCGCACGAACACACGCATGCATACAGGCGTGCAACACTAACACGTACACATGCACGCACGAACACACACATGCATGCAACATTGAAACGTACACATGCACGCATGCAACACTCGCACGCCTATATGTGCTTGCACCCTTTGTTAAGGACATGGATTGTTACGAGTATTAATCAATCTTATCTGTGATAAGCAGAACATTGATGTTTGCAGCGGTCTTTATGAATCACAACGTATCGAACGGGCTATCAACGTATATACAGTATGAAAAATTTTAAATTCTCTTACATTATATAGTAGGCTTATCAACCTACATGAATTAGATGATGTCACAATCAATGAACAATCATCGGTTTATGAAATGTCCGCTTCTCACCGCGCTGGCCCACCAAAAGCTCCTCTGCCGTGCGCTGCCAGCGTTGGTTCACTGACATGCAGGCTAGGTACCCAACGAGCCCACAGGTCGGTGGAAGAATGGTACGGTGTCGTACGTCAGAGTCGAGGGCGCCGCTCATTGCACGCCTGGCTGAACACGCCTCCTTGCCGCATTCAAACGCCTCCATGAAACCCGTGTGGAAGCCGATAACCCACTCCGGCCACACGTCCGTTCATGACCGGGCCGACATTAAACGCAATGCCGGCTGAGCTCCTCCCATCCTCCGTCTATTTAATCTTCTATTTAAACGAGGCCAGACGCCGGCCAAGAATCGCACACCTCCACCGCTCCCCTATCTCCTCCTTCACCATTTTCTCCACTCTTACAATGGCTTATGAACAGTAGTTATCCGGCATCCAAGCCGGCTGGGTGGCCCGCCGAGCCCGCCGGATACAAGCTATGTAGCTCGCTGATCCACCTCCCTCCCCTCGCCAGACGGAGCCAGTTGCCGCCCCAAGCCGGCGCATGGTTCAGCAACTCGTTGCTCCAGGCTAGCTCGACGAGGAGCGGCGAGCTACTCCATGTCAGCACGGCGGGGAGCATGGGCGTCGTCGCTGCCGTCCACGCCGCCGCCTTGTACCGCGCCTCCCGTGTCTGTGACCGTGTCTCCCATGTCTGTGGCCGAGACTCCCATGCCTGCGGCCGCGCGATGCAAGCAGAGATAGAAGTCGGGTGCGCGGAGAGCGACGAGTCAGTGGCCAGCACCTCTGTGTCCACCGCCATCATCGAGGAGAAGTAGAACATGGGAGGCCGCCACCGCTTGGGTCCCATGAAGGCCACCACCGAGGCGACGCCGGCGTACACAGCAGGTGTCTTGCCGGATCCTTCTGTTGCCGACAAATGGATCCGCGGGCGACCATTTAGGCTAGGTATTATTATACCTATGCTGTTCAGGAGTAGCACCGCTTAGTTGATTTAAATGTAATGAAATTTGTCATGTTTATATGAAAATCCGGTATTTTATATGAATTCCGTCAATGTTTATATGAAATATCACCGTGTTTGCATGAATTTCCTCCGGTTGGTTGAGTTGCTTTCAGAATGTGTGTGGCTACGGTTGCATGGCGTAATTTGCGGGCCGCCGGTCGGTCTGTGGCCGGCTTGGGCGGTGAGGTGGGACAAAAAAAGCATAGCTCGTGCGAGCTCATCTCCAATGCGTGCGCTGGAGGATGCATGAGCACCCGAGCTCGACCTCGTTCATCGGTGGCAAAGGCACGGGTGGATAAAAGGGTCGCCAATATTTTGGCTACCCCGGGCAAAATCCAAACAGCCCCTTCCAGCCCTACCCCTCCCAGCACATTCAAATCCCTCGTTTGCCGTGAAATTTTGCCATGTGTTGTTTTCATGGATATTTTGGTCTGTGAAAACAAATTTAAATATGAACGAATAATTGGTGCCCGCAGTCTTCTGCCGGGACACAGTTGGATGGCCTCATAGTAGTAGTAGTGTAGAGTACTAGTACTACTAGATAGTGAGTGTTTAGTACTGTATCATGTACGTACTAATTGCAACGCATGCATTTGTTAGCAGTACAATGACCACATATGAATTTGATGGTAAGATTTGTGTAAGTTGGATGTCATATTATTGCTCTAACATATCGTCAAAGTTAGCCTCCAAAACGCATTTTAGACCCTATATGGATTGAGGGAGTACATGCACTGCTGAGGTTTCTCTTAATCCTTGCATGCAACGTTTTTATTGAGGCTTGAAATATGAACATGTGAATGGGAGGGACTACTACAACCCTTCCAAAAGAACTGTAGTACTAATGGTATCGTACTCCCTCCGTTCACCATCTCACATGCTCAGTACTTTTGCGAACTATGGAAGTAACAAATTTATTCCACCACTCAGCATCTATTAAGGTTAGGGAGATTTCAAATTGAGTCATATAGACCGGAAAGTAGGCACTTAGGGCATCCACAATGTATGCTTTTTGTTGCCTCTAAGCCCTCTCTGTCCTCTTAGAGGCAGGCCTCTATACACTGCATGAACTGCCTCTAACAAAAAATTGGCTAGCATTGCGTCTAACCTTAGAGGCTACCTCTAACAATGTAACAATCCATCTGCTCCCACTTGTCAGCCTTAGGAAGCATAAGAAAGTACAAGAGAAATATTACTGATTGGACAAATGTGGTGCTAATCAATACTTTTTAAATTTCTGCTAGGACCCACCTTAGAGGCTGGTTAGAGTCTCTATACATTGTGGTTTTTCCATTTGATAAGAGGCAAACCATGTGGGGCCTACCTTAGAGGCAAGGCTCTATACACTGGAGATGATCTGTAGTACTACTTTTGATGTGTCCCGTCAACTCGCAGAATGAGGAGAAGCTTGCTTAGTATGCCCTCTCCCCCGCCCACGGGTGCGGTGGCTCGTAGAGTCGCAGGACGAGGAGAAGCTTGCTTACTATGCCTACGCCCGCTCCCTCGCCCACGAGCGCGGTGGCTCGCAGGACGAGGAGAAAATTTTACTACTCCCTCCATTTACTCCTCGTCCCTACTGGTTAGAGAGATTATCATATTGTTTGAAATATATGTCTTTTAGTAGTAGGAGTACTACAGTGGTAGGAGTAGTACTACAGCAATTTCCTTGGAGTCCGTGCTGCAGCAAGCTACCCTAGGCTATGTTACTACTCCCTCCTTTCCGATTTATAAGGCTCAATTTCAAAATCTCTCCAACCAAGGTAGATGGTGAGTGGTGGAATTAATTTCGTAGTTTGCACACGTACTTAATTAGTACGCTCGTTTTTCTCAAAAAGTTATGTTTACCGATGCATTAATTACAACGAATGCATGCATGACCACTAAATTTCCATGAACTTCTACATGCATTGGTGAGTTTTCTCTTGATACTGCTCCCATCGGGTGATTTAATGCACCTCAAAATCCAAACATGTGATGGTAAGTACTAGTAGAATTGAGACTTATAAAACGGAAAAAAGGATTTTTTTTAGATGAGCCCTATAAACCGGAAAGAAGGGAGTAGTAAGTAGTACTACCTCCATAGTGGGTACGTACTCCGTAAAATCAAATTTTCCCAAAACTAAGTCACTCAACCTTTATTTGCTTGTTTCCCTTCCTTCCTGCCTCGTTGCCTCGAACAGACTGTATGCCAGACTCCCCTGCCTACCGCGCGGGAAAAGACCCGCCCTCGCCTTTTTTAGTACGGGTTTGTATCGATGGATCACGCGAAGCAGCAAAAACCAAGCCGTGTCTTGTACTCCTCCGTCGTACTAAAATAGTGGACATGCTCGCTTTCATGAATGGTGTACTTCCTCTCGCCGACATGTGGGTCATATAGCAACCGGGTTGACGTGTCATGCACCAAATAACAGTGCAGAATAGCAGGGGGGACGCACCCCAGTCGTAGCGCCCCAGTATAGTAGTAATGAGCAATGAGACATCAAATCACAAAGCCGCACCTTTCCCACAGACGGACGAAGCAACCATTATTTCACACTTCGCTGAATCCGCTTCTCAATCATCTCCTTCAAGAAAACCACGTATTGCTTCTGCCATTGTTCTGCCTCAAGAGGGACGTGCATCGCCTTGGTACATCATGACATGTGGGACCGCTTGATAGGCCATGCTCCCCCGCCCACCGCTCGGTAAAATCACCTCATTTTTACTAATCTGGATACTATCTTTTTAGATCAATACTAGCAAGATGCCCGTGCATTTCACGGAACATCAAGATGCATTTGTATGAGTAGTTTATCTTGTGGGAGAAAAGGATGAACGAGGGAAGGCCTTATTTGCAAATGTGAAGATGGGTGTGGGTATCTTTTTGCAAAATTGCCATAGTTTCCTTCCTATCCGTCAGATATAAATCGGATGGCCTATATTGCAGGATGGCAGGCACACCATCATCACCAACTCTGTTTTTCATAAGAGTAGGGATAGTCGGGGTTCACCAAGGAGCAAAACCAAGTGGTAGGCTGCTCATGTCACGTTGGTGTAGCAACTCAGCAGGGTCAGTCCGCACACGAAATGGCGACACGCTTACAGGACCCCTTTGGCCGACGTGTGGTTCATCCACCATCTTGTTCAACCGTCCAGTTCGGAGTAGCAGTTGGACTTGGAGGCACCCCGGTCGTAGCGCTGCAGTAGTAGTAAATGAACAATGAGGGGTAAAATCACAAAGCCCCACCTTTCCCGTATTAAGCTGGACGGACGAAGCAACCATCATTTCACTCTAGGGCGCAAGAGCATTAAGAAAAAAGAATACCAATGATGCGTGCGGCAACTATCTAGGGCGCCCTAGGGTAGGAGCCTCCGCTATAGATCCGCTTCTCCCTCATCCTCTTGAAGAAAACTGATGATGCGTGCGGCGGGTAGGGTTTGTAGGAGTAGAATTGAGGGGCCACGCCGTAGTAAACGGGAGAGGGATTGAGTTCGAGTCGACGCCTTAATACGGGTGGACCGCTCGGTTTTACCGGAACGAGGCAGAATTTTGGGTTCGGGGAGCAGTGGAGATATACGTACAAGTAGGTTCGACCGAAAGGCAATGACGCATGGGCCCCGTATTTTGATATACCCGCGGGCGCGTGAAATTTGCTACTCAAAATAATGCATAAAAGTTCCTCCAAAAACATCTATAACTAATGGGAAGTGAATGTATGCTTAAAATGAAAATTTAATACAAAGAGAAAAAATGAATTGCAGTTAAAAGAATGACATTTCTAACAAAAATGTGAATGTGAACTAAATATGTGTGCACGTGACCAACACATATATTGTCAATACAAAATCTAATGCAAGAAATAACTTATGAGTAACATGCATGAATTGATGATGTGGTGCTTGCATGCATAGAGTACAAAAACAATGTGATTTATGACTTGCATGCATGACGTGTTCATGTGCCATAGTTGCATGTCCAGGAAAAAAGATAGTGGGTTGTACTAGCTATTTAGGAATAGAAGATGTATATATGGAAGTTGTAGGGAAAGAGATAACATGTATCTCAATTCCTATGAGTAGGGATTGGAAAAGAGATGTCATTTGGTTCACATCATAGGAACTTTTCTATTGAATCTAGAGATGACATGTATCTCAATTACTATGAGGAGGGATTGGAAAAGATATGTCATTTGGTTCACATCATAGGAACTTTTCTATTGAATCTAGGCTAATGTTTATTTTCCTTTAAAATTGTGGGAGTATAGGAATCCATTCGTATGAACCAAGTGGTTCTAAAGCTATAAAAATGATATCATGTTTATTTTCCTTTGAAATGTGGAGTATATGAATCTATTCCTATGAACCAATTGGCTCTAAATGAAAAATTCCTATAAAAATCATATCATATAGAGTTCCTATGATATTCCTCCACACCAAAGGATGGTTGAAATTGCTGCAGGTGATACGACGGTCTTTCTTTGTACACTCCTCCCCCATCTTTATAGTTACCTCTCGAAGATGAATGAAATGATATATACTGGGTATTCTATATGTGAATTTTGGTATACGAAAACTCGATAAAAGTTTGCGAGGTTCGAATTTTCAATAAAGCTATATGCACTACATTTTGGAATGGAGGGAGGAGCATACGGCAGTTGCTAACACTCAGGTGGAAGATTTGTGTGTCGGAGGAGTGGCTATTCTGTTAAATGCCATTGCAAAACTGACACTGTCGGATGCCTATCTAACGGTTCTTACGGCGTCCGTCAGGAAACGGCTTGTGGCGAACGTTTGTCAGATATGATTTACGGACACATGCATTGCATTGATATGTGCCCCCTCTCTCTCACGCACACACGAACCCTCACGAGTCACGACTCTCCGAAGTCCTCTCGCACCCACCATCTATCTGTAGGTAGACGTCACACACATATGTGCTCTTCACACCCTACACTCAGAACTTCTAAAAAATAAAAGACGCCGCGCACCTTATATGTTAAGTCACACGTCACACTTTTTTCAAACCAGCAATAAAGTGCCAATTGGCTTTCCCTAAAAAAAAGTCACACATCACACAATAGATGCTGCTGTTAATCATATGCCACTGCAAATAACTGTCACTGCTTAAATAACCGTATTTCATATTTGCGCAAACAGGGATGTCTGTCTCCATATCGTTTCTATTTGTGCAATCAAAAGTACACACCTCAGTTTTAGTAGAACTGCACAAAATGAGATGGCTATTCCTAGCTGCCGTCGTCTAACCTCCCGTCTTCCAGGTATTCCTACATTGGTAGTAACTAGGTAGAATGACCAACTCAATCTAAAAGAAGGTGATTCGTACATTTTACTTCCTGATTGCAGTGCAGGTATGAGCGAAAACAACTACATCCTAGTCGAGAATGCACTTTCTCCCAATTCACGGATGGACAGAGGACTAGCTGGCACAACTGCGCGGAGGTTTTTGGGATAGGTGCGCGGACAAGAGGCATTGTGGTCTGCTTATTTCTGCAAATACTGGTGCTTAAATTTAGTGGAACTGCACAAGAAGTTCAGATGGTCAGTACACTACATGGTTCAGTTCAGCATTCCAACTGAGAACACAATTATAATTGGTTATTCTGGAGTGAGAGAACCTAACCCTAGATGGTGGCAACAAGAAAAACCAGAGTGAACTCCAGGAAATTAAAGCCTGCCTAGGGAGGCCCTTTGCTCAGAGAAGCCTTGCTTGATTTTTCCTAATTTGTAAACCTTCTCACAACTTTGTCTTTTGCTGTGAACTAGTAAATGTTTGTTATGTTCTATGAATCATTGAGATGTATAAAATTGCTTAACTTATGCTTTTCAAGTATTTTATGAAGCCGAGTTTAATGTGAATGTTCCACATGAACGCTGGACTAGCGTGAGAACGTTTGGAATTTACATTGTGGCCTCAGTTAACTGCATGAACCACTGTAACAAGATACATAGTTGCTTATATGTCAGACAGTAGATTATTGATTGTTAGCTGGTCGATAGGCGACTTTTCTAGTGTTGAAGCGAGCTGAGCCAATGTGCCATGTTTTGCACAACTGCTTACAAGTGGGGTAGCACCAACAGTGTTTACAAGTACTTAACTAGCCTTACGTACCCTATGTATATGTCGGCGCACAGTTCTTGAACAAGTACTCTATTTCATCAAACACACACTGCTCATATGATAAACCATGACAACTTATGTCTTACCATGCCATATTACATGAAAACACTAGTGGGGACGCATCTGTTTCGGCAACAATTAGGACAGTTCTCACATGATTCACGGGCACACAAAAGTAGCAGTAGTTACCATAGACGGATTCAAATAGAGTACTAGCCCCAGAGGGCTCGATAATGGGCAAGGTTCAGATAATTAGACACAATCCAAACTACTTTTAAACACTAGCTGGGCCAACTATTTCATGCCTCGATCTAATTTGGGATGGACACAAGACGGACCTTGCCACGAACATCATCGAGGACGTCCGGCAGTAGCTCAATCATGTGGACCTTCTTGAAGATAACCTTCTGGCCTTGCCACTCATAAACTAGTTTGTGGAGGCATGACACATCATCTTCCTGCGTAAGCTTGACAAGAACAGTATGCCTCACAAACAAAGGAGTAGCTTTGAACTTGTTGTGCTTCAGTACACCCTGGACAACACGCCTTACAACAGTGTGGCTGGAATACATCTCGACTTTGGTATAAGTGCAAATGGCTTCCAGGATCCAATAGCCTAATAACTTTGTTTTCCCAGTGCGTATATTCAGGTCATCCACCTCATAGCGAGTGACATGTACAACCACACAATCCTTTTCTGCATCAGGGCTCTAATTGAAATAGAAACGAATTCTGAATTACTTTCCAATATAAAAAACACAAGTTATTTAAACCACTATGTAGAGTCAAAAGTATGCATGACAGGGAAGCTAATAAAATTTTGCATTATTTATCACCACATACTTAGATGAAAAACCACAATCGAGATCGGCAAAGAAGGAATTCACCTTGGGCAGCTCAGTGGGGGGGGGGGCACATCCTCGAAGGGGGAAAACTGCTCCTGCAGGGCTACGGGGGTTGTAACCTCAAACGGGGCATTGACCATCTCAGTAGTGGCCGTGAGCGTATCTGGGGTCGGCCCGATGGCGGCCTCCATCTTCTTGGAGCTCTCTGTCTCATGGGGATCAGCCTCCCGCGTCTGCTCCAACATCGGGAGATCTTTGCCTGGTTCTCCTTGGTCCATCATGAAACTGATGAATACTAGGAGAAAATTGAAAGGAAAACACAATCATAATGAAAATGAAAAAAAAAGAGTGAGGATCGGTTACTACTTTGCAAAAGTTCTTTTTTTCTGAAAGAAAATATACCAACATCACGGCTCCACTTACCTTCCCTTCATTGGGAGAGAAGAACAATGGCAGATGTGAGTGTTGGCTTTCTTGAAGATGGTGAGGGAGAAGGGGATTCAGCGAAGAGTGAAATGATGGTTGCTTCGTCCGTCAAACTTAGACTGCGGGGAGGTGGGGTTTTGTGATATGATGGCTCGTTACTGCCGCGCTATGACCGGGGTGACTCTCCGCCTGCATACCGCCTTCTAAAATGCTGGATGGTATTTGGGCCCGCGCGCTGCAGGGCCCGCATGTCGGTGAACCAAAGTAAAACTGTATTCAGTAGCGGGAGACATTTCGATGACCTCGGAGGAGCCAGAAGCAGTAGTGTATCCACTATACTAGTAGTAATTGTTTTTCTAGGTAGCTGTAGAGTGTCTCCACTGTCCTAGTAGTAGTAATTGGTTCTCTGTGCCCAAGACAAAAGAGCCCATCCACCCTAGTAAATAATAAAAACAATTCAAAAGCCCATATATTTACTTAATGAGAGGCGCTACCCAGCACACCTGGGTGCTCTTCTTCCTCCTCACACCCACCCACCTCACGTCAGCTCGCTCCACTCGTACCCCCAAATTCCTCACCTCACTCCTACAAAAAAACCTAGCTCCCCTTCTTCTTCACTCGCACTACAACTAGGCTCGTCATTCGTTACTTTGCTCAAATCCGTGAGCTCGACGCGACGCCCTCGAGGATAATGGAGTCGGCTGACCCCAGCGCCAAGAAGATGAGGCTCCTGCCAGCGGTGATGCCTGTTGTAGATCCAGCACCCGGCAGCGCGGGGAGAAGCAGCGAGCCCCCCCCCCCCCCCACCGGATTGGAGGAACTCGTAGAATCTCGGGTGGACCGCATCAGCGATCTCCCAGACGCCATCCTTGGGGAGATCATCTCGCTTCTCCCCACCAAGGATTGCTGCCACACCCAAGTCCTCTCAACTCGGTGGCGCTCTCTATGGCGTGCCACGCCCCTTAATCTCGACTGTCGTCAGCTATCTCTCTTCAATGATTTTGAACTCCCCGAAGCCATCATCGCCTCCCACCATGGCTCCGTTCAAGGCCTCTGCATCCCGGCATGCTACCTGAGCATGCCCTGCACGGTGGATGCTTGGCTGAAATCCCCTGAATTCACAGAACTACAGCTACTTGAGTTCTACTATTCCCCAAGAAATCACATACCACATACCGAACGCCATGTACTTGTGCCCTCAGCACCAATGTCCATCTCACGGTTTTCCTCCTCTCTCCACACTACCACCTTTGCACTGTGCAACCTACCAGACAATCTGGTACTAAACCTTCGACTCCCATTTCTCAAAAAACTTTCACTTGTGTGGGTTCGTATGTCGGAGGCCTCATTGCACAGCATCATCCACTCCAGTTGCCCTGCCCTGGAGTGCTTGGTGCTTGTTTTTACAGTTAGAATCGGTTGTCTCCAAATAAAGTTGCCTAACCTTGCAAGAATTGGAATTTCTTTTGATGGAAGGCTGCTCACCATCGAAGATGCCCCTTCACTTCAAAGGTTGATCCTTGATTCTTGTTATTCACCGTTGGAAATAATTGTCATCTCTGCGCCTAAACTAGAGATCTTGGTTGTAATACATGATCTTTGTGCTCATTTCAAGATGGTGTTTGGCTCTACAGTTCTTCAGGTACTGTATATTATCATCTACACTTGTAATCATAAGCTGCATTTTAAATTTCTGCGCGTAAGTTCTATATCATCTTGGAGTACACTTTTTGTACTAATATTATGTTCTATGCTCAATGAAGAGTCTGTCCATGGATAGCCTATCAATGGTGCTGGATTATGTCAAGATCTTATATATGAATAGTTTTGATCTGAACAAGATTATTGGCTTGCTACAATGCTTTCCATGTCTGGAGAAGTTGTATATAAAGGTGATAATTTCACGCACATTGGAAGCCCGCATATAGTGTACTTGAATTAACTGTTCAACTGTTGCTCTTTCGACACTCTTTTTTTAGACCTTAACTGTTTTCGATCTTCATGTCTATTTAGGCAAATAGGACGGGGTAAGAAAGTTATAACCAATCGGTGGATTCGTAAGCACCGGGATGTTCTCAGTTCTCATGACATTTGATTGAAGACAATAACGCTGGAACGATATGTAACCAACCAAGCAAACACTAGATTTGTCACATTCTTCCTGCTGAATGCGAGATTACTATTGTCCATCAGGCTTAAGTTTATCAGCAGCATGGTTTTGACGGATGGGTATGTCGAAGAGCAAAAAAAGGAGTTTCAGGTGGACAAAAGGGCTTCTGAACGTGTCGGGCTTCTATTTACAACATCTTGTGGTCATAATCCAGTAAATTTTACGACCCTGGATGTTCATTCTATGGACCTGACCGATCCATTTGATTGTGACTGCTGAAAATAGTGCTGGAGTTAGATGTTGTTGCCCTTTTCAATCTGTGTTTTGTCTAAACCTGATGAACAATTAACCCTCGTGCTTTTTTACAGTTTGTAAGCTGGAGTTAGATGTTGTTGCCCTTCTCAACTCGGCTGTGAATGTCATATTTTCTTTGAAACAAGGCAAATGGCTTGCCATTTGTTTAATTAAGAGAGAAATATTGTAACAAATCCCAACCAAGGGAAATAACATCACTCTCGCCGGCTGCTTGAGATCACTGTGCATTACAGAACCCAAGTGATTAGCCTCCACCAGCACCCACGCAAACTTATTTTGAACTAGCACACCAAATGGGCTGTAAATTTTCATAAGAAAGGCTGCATGGCCGTGACAGATTTGGATTCTGACCTTTGGGACCCATGAGGAAAAAGCCTATCCAAGGTGGTGTCGACTTACTAGTCAACAAATGATTCTGCCTACCAGCCGTTGGATTGACATCCAACATCTATCGTGTATCTTCTATCTCTTGCCTTCTTCCTCCAGCCGCCCAAACCAAACCACCCCGTCGGTCCCGCCTGCTCCCGCCTCCCATGGCTGGCTGCGCCTTTGCCGCCCTACCGTACCCTCAAACGTTGGCCAGTCAATCCCTCTATTCCCCCACATGTCCTGTTATTCTCCGGCGATGTTAGCCCCAACACGCACCCGCACCCGAACCAGTCAACCCTCGTACTCCCCTCCGCCTGCGACTAGACTATCGCATCTTCCACGGCTCTTGTTTGTTCCCGTCCGAGGCCTCGCCGTCGTCCTCTGCCTTGGTTCGCTCGCCGTGCGTGGTGCGCCGCCGTCTGGCGTTGTCAACGTGGTCAACAACCGAGAGAAATAAGGAGATGACTCTACGTGGAGAGGATGACAGTAGGGACCTACTAGGGTCATGGCAGTACGCAAGCAAGTGCCTCGTTATTACAAGCCCAAAAAAATGGTTCCTCCTAATCGTTGGACATCTGGGTCCCACGCCATTGTCAACGTAGTCAATAAACGAGAGAATTACACAATGAGCGGCTGACACCAGGGACCCAGCAGGTCGCGCAATTGTTATTTACTTTTTGTTTTAGGAACAAGCAGTTGTTATTTAGTACTACTAGTTTTAGAGACGGATCAGGGTAACAACGGGGTTGTGCGGGGGCTGTGGCCCATCTAGCCAGTGTTTTATTTTATGCTTACCACATGATGAGCCCAGTTGTGTTTTTTTCTTTCTGAAAATGGCTAGTCCAGTTCTACTTTTTTTAAAGAAATACCCAATGGAGGCCTACTTGCTTTCTCAGCCCTGCTGGGCTGCAAATCTTTCAAGACGAGAGCGATGTATTCGCTTGCCCTGAAAATGAAGTAGTAAGAAATGGGATGTAAATTTTAAAAACACAGCAAACCGGCAATTAGTTTCAAATATCTTTTTTTAAGATTTCGAGATTTTGAATTTAATTGTTTCTTTGCGGGGAAAATTAGGTTGGATTTTAAATTGATATAAATTTATTATTTTTAAATTAGTTTGAACGTGATTCAAAATTTTGGGATTAAAAATAGTTTGGACTGCACCGAAATATGAAATTTTGGTTGATTTTTTAACCATGGCCAGAATATGGGCTATAATGGTAACAAAAAGAATATGGGCTTCAAAAAATCCTTAAGAATTAGCCAATGGGTTGTACATTTATTCTGCTATTTTCCACATATTTGAGGTTGAGTTGTGGGCCTACTGGGTTGACGCGTAGGCTTTCCTGAAAAAAAGGTTGACGCGCATGCAAGGCCTTGTCAACTTAGTCAACACACGAGAGCAGTGACTGTTGGATGTCCATCCAACGGCCGCCATGCTTCTTCAATCTCTGCTCTTCCTGCTCCGGCCGCTCAAACCAGCGCTAGCGGGACTGCCTGCTCCCTCCTCCCGTGGCCGGCTATGCTGCCGCGCAGGCCTCACCGCCCCACCCTACTCCCATCGCTGGCCTGGCCATCCCTCTACTCACCCACACCTGTTGTATTCTCCGACGACGGCAGCCGAACCAGTAAACCCTCCTACTCCCCTCCACGTGGGAAACAACTGCTGAGTCTTCCCTGGCTCCGTGTCGTTCCCTTCCTAGGCCTCGCTGTCGTCCACCGCCCTGGTGCTCTCGGTGCAACGTGGTCAACATGGTCAACGAACGACATCCAACGGAAGAGGATTGTACGTGGAGAGGCTGACAGCTGGGTCCACGGCCGCACGTAAGGAAGTGCCTCCTTATTATGCGCAAAATAATGATTCCTCCACCTAACAGCGGGGACCCACCGGAAGGGCCTCTGTATTTCGCGAAAAAAAAATGTTCCTCCCGCTGACAGCTCGGACCCACGAGCTATATCTTCGCACACAACAAAGTGCCTCCTTATTACGCACACAAAAATGAATACTCCCCCTGCTTGCTGGGACCCACCATATTTGGAGTCTGACTTGTGGGCCTACTAAGTTGACGCGGACGGAGGGCTTTGTCAAATTAGTCAATATAAACGGTTCTAGCTGCAGTGACCGTACGATGTCCATCCAACGGCCGTCGTGCTTCTTCAACCTCTGGTCTTCTTGCTCCAGCCGCTCAAACCAGCGCCGGCCGTGCCGCCTGCTCCTACCTCTCGTGGCCGGCTGTGCTGCCGCGCAGTCCTCGCCACCCCACCCTACTCCCATCGCTGGCCTGGCCATCCCTGTACTCACCCAGACCTCCTGTTATTCTCCGGCGATGGCAGCCTAACACTGCAGCCGAAATAGTAAACCTTCGTACTCCCCTCCGCGTGGGAAACAACTGCCGAGTCTTCCCCGGCTCCGGGTCAATCCCTTCCTAGGCCTCGCCGTTGTCCACCGCCTTGGTGCTCTCGCCGCGGCATGGTCAATGTGGTCAAGGAATGGCTTACATCAGAAGAGGACTGTACGTGGAGAGGCTGACAACTGGGTCCACGGCCGCAGCAAGGAAGTGCCTCCTTATTACGCGCAAAATAATGATTCCTCCACCTGACAGCGGGGATGTGACGCCCCCGGTTCAATCGTACACTAATCATACACGCAAACGTGTACGATCAAACCCAGGGACTCACGGGAAGATATCACAACACAACTCTAAACACAAATAAACGGAGATCCACAATATTACAGACCAGGGATCCGAAGATCCGAATACATGAGTCAGTCATACAAATAATATCTGGGTACAGACATAGTTAGACAAGTTATGCCTTAAGAAGGCTAGCACAAACAGCGACACTAGATCGAAAGGCGTTGGCCTCCTGCCTGGGAGCCTCCGATCCTACTCCTGGTCAGATGGCTCGATCCAGTAGTACGTGCCCTCTGGACCCGCCTGGTAGTAGGCTCCGGTGGTGGCGTCTGGCTCCTGGACTCCATCGTCTGGTGTATCATCAAGGTGGGGTATATGGGGGAAAAGAGAAAATAAAGCAACCGTGAGTACTCATCCGAAGTACTCAGCAAGCAAGGATCTACACTACATATGCAACATTATCAATGGAGAAAAGGCTGTATAAGTGGACTGGGCTGCAGAAATGCCAGAATAGGGAGAAAGGCCTAATCCTATCGAAGACTAGCATCTTCAAACATCTTCTCAAAGCCATCATCTTGCAGCAGTAGAAGAGAGTAGAATAGCATTTTATTTAACAAACATGTTGAAGTACAGCTCAAAGATCCTTCCTCGACTCCCAGCGAGAAAGTAATCCCGAAGCTTCAATTAAGTAACAAGTATCCAGTTTAAGTAGTAGATCGGGATACACAAACTGAGCGTCCTTTACCGTAGGACCGGCTATCGATAGAAGATTCATCCCTGCAGGGGTGCACTACTGTTACCCAACACGCTCGATCAACTCTGGTCGGACATACTTGTTGGGTAATGCCCGTCCTCGGAAGATCAACACGAAGCAGCGCTCTACCTAGGCTCAGCAGAGAGGTCAGCACGCCGGACTAACCTATGCACCCAGGGGTCTCGGGCCATCGCCCTGGGCACCCTGCGCGTTGCGTGGCTGGCCAGGGTGCAGGCGCGACACTGAACTCGCCAGTGAAGTATCCAGCCCAATCCCGACGATCAGCCCGCACGGTGAATCGTGACGTCTGATAAGCTTTCGGCGAAACGTACATCGCAGAGGGCCCCATAACCATTATCCCGCGTGGTGGCAGTGCGTATAGGGCACGTCGACCCACTCAGATCACACACCCAAATCCAATAGGCTCAATTAGTATCAAGCGGAGACAATCAGAGTCTCTGATGCTCCGCCACAATGTCACACTCGAGTGCCCTTCCGGCACACCCGAAATCATAGATCCCCAGCGGGTACCCACCAGGGTGGACCCGCCTGTGAAAAGGTCAAGTAACCGTGTGGTCATAATCATCAGGGTGAACGTAAGAGGTATCACCCTCGAGGTTCACACTGAGGGGTTGCACGACAGAGTCGTATCGGACATGGAGAAGGAGGAATCACCCTTGATGACCACGACCGTACAGCTATGCTGCAGAGTATTCATCAGGAGTGCGTTACGAGGTATCACCCTCGGCACTCGATAGTTACTACGCAGAGTCGTACAACTAAGGGGGGGTGTGAAGTGAGGCGTCTGTCTCTGATCGACGATCACGTTGATCGAGTCGTTGATGAACAAGCAGGGGCGACAAAGTAAGGTGGTGGGGTCACAGATGGGTCATACCAACCTATACTAAACAGTTTATCATAGGCAGGTAAGATAGCAATGAACAGGTTACAACAGCAGGCTATGCATCAGAATAGGAGCATACATTAACAGTAGCGAAATCTAATGCAAGCAGGAGAATAGAATGGGCGATATCTAGAATGCTCAAGGGGGGGGCTTGCCTGGTTGCTCTGGCAAGAGAGGGAGGTCGTCAACGGGCTGCTCGTCGGTAGAGTAGTCGTAACCTGGTGCAGCGTCGTCGGTCTCGGCGTCTATCGAGAGAGAAGGAGGGGGAGAGAAACAATAAATTCACGGCAATAATGCAAACAATATGTATGACATGCCTAAATGATATGCCGGGGTGTTCTACTGCCTAACTAAACGATTTAGTTAATTTAGGAATTTATTTGGATTTATTTAATTAAAGTTGGGCACTATTCATTTACTGAAATCGGTCTAAAGGTTCAATGTTCTTATAGCTGCGGGCGTCTGACGGGAATACGGAGGGCGTATCCGGGCTCGTATCGTCGTTCTGAGCAAGTTTCATGTATAAAATATTTTCATCGGAGATACGGTTTAAAAGATATGATTTTCTAAAGTTTTTATTAATTTCTGAAATTTAATTAATTATTTAATTCAACATTATCCGAAACAGTGATTGATGACGTCAGCATGACATCATGCTGACGTCAGCAGCCACCTGACAGGGTGGGTCCCACCTGTCATAGGCTGTTAGGTTAATTAGGTTTAATTAATTTAATTACTGATTAATTAACACTAATTAGTTAATTAGATTAACCTAATCAGGATTAATTAACTAATTAATTATTTTATTTATTTTTATTTTTATTTTCTTAAAATCGTTTCTGGGCCGTGGGCCCCATTTGTCAGCGGCACAGGGGGCTTGGGCCCCACTGGGCAGTGGCCCAGGGGGGGGTTTCACAGGCGTGCGGGCGCGGCGCAGGCGCAGCCCGAGCGGGCGCGTCCAGGGTGCGCCCGGGCGCTGGCCACGGGCGCCGGCGAGGCGCGGCCGGACGGGTCGGTGGTGAGCGCGGGGCCACGGCGAGCGACGCGGGCGAGGTGTGGGGGCGCGCGCGCGCGCGGGTGGCCGCGGCGAGCGGAGGCAGAGGCGAGAGGACGAGCGGCAGCGGCGGCTGGAGTGGGCGCGAGCGGGGCGCGCGCAGCGCGGTCGGGCGCGAGCCGGGGCGCGGCGACGCGTGAGCATGCGCGCAGCGCGGTGAGCGGCGGCACAGGGGCGCGGTGCGCGCGGCGAGGTGCGGGAGCAGAGAGGGGGGGAAAGAGGCCCGAGGCCTCACCGTGCTCGTAGGGACGGGGCAGCGGGAGGTCGGGGTGGTCGACGGGGACGACGGCGACGGGGAGGCAGGCCGGCGGGGAGGCGCGGGCTCCGGGCGGCGGCGAGGTCGTCGCGGGCGACGGGATCGGGGATTTGCCCCGATCCGGATCCAGTCGAGGGAGGGGGGCGACCGAGCGCCAGGCGGCTGGTCGGGGAAGAGGAGAGGACGGGGCGACGTCGGTGTGGCGGCGGCGTCGGCGCTAGCCGACCGGCGCGGGAGCGGGGCGGCGTCGGCGAGAGGCGTCGGCGACGGGGCCGTTCCCGCGATCCCGATCCCGATCTGGATCGGGAGGTGGGGGCTGACGAGGGGGAGGCGGCGACGGGGCGGCGTCGGCGACGGCGTAGGCGACGGGGCGGACGGGATCGGGAGATCCCGATCCAGACGAGGGGGGGGGAGGAGAGGAGCGAGGGGAATGGGGGTGGGTGACGCTAGGGTTCGGGCGTCCCTGGGGGTATAGGCTAGGGGGCGCGGGTGGGCCGGCCGGCTGGGCTTCGGCCCAGTTGGGCCGGAGGGGGGGGGTCCTTCTTCTTCTTTTCTGTTTCATTTTTCTTTTATCTTTTTCTTTATTCTCCTTTCGCAGTTTAGTAAATAGTCAGGCCTCAAAATGGTTTTTGCAAAACATGAGACCTAGTTCATAAATACTAGTGCATTATTCCCTAACACCTAAAACTAGTTTGGACAAAACATAATTCCATATTTATTTCAGATTTAATAAATGGTTATTAAATATTATCTTTATCCACTGTTTGAGGTTGTTCGAGTCACTTATCCAATTCCAATGATGTTGGTTTCAATTTTAGAATAGCCTCTGGAATATTTGTTATTTATCTGACATTTTAGCTCCTATGTTGGACAACTTTCATATTCCACTTTCATTTAATTTTTGAATTTGACTTAGTAGTTGAAATGCAATATGATGCTAATGATGATTATGCACTGTTGATCATGCTAACATGTCATTATCAAAAGTGATTACTGTTGATAATCACCGGGGGTGTTACAACTCTCCTCATCTATTAAGAATTCTCGTCCCGAGAATTAAGAGGAAGACTGAAAGAAAGAGGGGTATTCTTCGCGAAGACGATCCTCGCGTTCCCAAGTGGCTTCATCTTCAGAATGATTTGACCACTGAACCTTGAGGAACTTGATTGACTTTTGACGTGTTCGACGCTCAGCTTGATCAAGAATACGGATGGGATGTTCTGGATAAGACAGATCTTCCCGTAATTCAAGCACTTCATGATCCACAGCTCGAATAGGATCCTTGAAGCAGCGGCGGAGTTGGGATACATGAAAGACGTCATGTACTTGAGAAAGGTTTGGCGGCAATTGCAACTGATATGCCACTTCTCCTCGACGGGCAAGAATACGGAACGGGCCAATGTAGCGAGGGGCTAACTTGCCTTTGATTCCGAACCGATGAGTGCCTTTCAACGGAGTGACGCGGAGGTAAGCTTGCTCGCCAGGTTGATAGACTATTTCCCGGTGCTTTCGGTCATAGTTGCTCTTCTGACGAGACTGAGCAGATTTCAAATGTTCACGAACAATACGGACTTGTTCTTCAGCTTGCCGAATAATGTCCGGTCCGACGAGTGAGCGTTCCCCAGTTTCTGACCAATTCAGAGGGGTTCGACACTTACGACCGTATAGAACTTCAAACGGTGCCATCTTCAGACTAGCTTGATAGCTATTGTTGTAAGAGAATTCGGCATACGGGAGAGATTCCTCCCATTTCTTACCGAAGGAGATGACGCAAGCTCGAAGCATATCTTCGAGCACTTGATTAACTCGTTCAACTTGACCCTGTGACTGAGGGTGAAAAGCGGTGCTGAAAGACAGATGTGTTCCCATAGCTTCTTGGAAACTATTCCAGAATCTGGAGGTGAAGAGGCTGCCACGATCAGAACTGATCTCCAACGGAACACCGTGGAGTGACACCATCCGGGAAACATACAAGTCTGCTAACTGGCTAGCAGTGATTGTCTCCTTAACAGGCAGAAAGTGGGCAACCTTAGAGAATCGGTCAATGACAACAAATATAGCATCGTAGAGACGTGCTCGAGTGGCAACCAACTCGACGGCGAGAGCCCGAACAGTGCGATCCAGAGCCTGAGTGCACTGAATCAGAACGCGGTGGTCATATCGGCGAGGCTCGTACGGGGCACAGATAGCTGTGTAGTATCCGGTAGCATCTCCAGTAGGGGCATATGGAATGTATCGGAACTCAGAGTCATCCAAGATATCACCGAACTGTCCTCGAAGACGTGCGACAGCAGAGTAGGCGGCATCATGTACTGCCATCTCAATCGTCACGCCTAATCCGTGAAAAAGGTGTAACTCGGTGTCTGAGTCATTCTGCCGATCATAAATCCGAACTTCAGCATAATACTGTTCCTGATTAAACTCGCGGTAATCCTCGTAAACCATGAACTCAGGGTACCAGCGGTAGCCAAGTCTGGTCATGAGAGCGATCAGGACAGCTGGAAACCCAGGGGTATTACGAGCCCAAGTGCGAAGCACAAGCTGTGTCGTAGGACGCGGTGGAAACAAACGGTCCATCTGAAACAGAGGAAATTCAAACTTGTCAAATGACAATGAGAAGTATAACCGATCTCGGAGAGAAAGGTTAAACAAAACAATGGAAAGGAAAATGATTATCAGACTAATCAGATCAACGACAGGGCAATCGCACAGATATCCAGCTCTCCGGGTAGACGGGAATTACGAGATCCTAAGTGTCGGCGTTAGTAAACTTTATTTAACCCGAATAGAAGAGATGTTAGAGTCCCAGAGTATAGACGAGGAATAAAAAGATCCTAATACCACCCAGTTGGCGACGTGGGCCCGTAAGCCACACAGCCAAGTTAGTAAATTAGTTTCTCGGTTTCTAGACTCAACTTCGGCCAAGGAATTTGGAGGGGGCTTCCTACAGGCAGTCGGCTCTGATACCAACTTGTGACGCCCCCGGTTCAATCGTACACTAATCATACACGCAAACATGTACGATCAAACCCAGGGACTCACGGGAAGATATCACAACACAACTCTAAACACAAATAAACGGAGATCCACAATATTACAGACCAGGGATCCGAAGATCCGAATACATGAGTCAGTCATACAAATAATATCTGGGTACAGACATAGTTAGACAAGTTATGCCTTAAGAAGGCTAGCACAAACAGCGACACTAGAT
Organism: Thinopyrum elongatum; assembly: GCA_011799875.1. NCBI lineage: Eukaryota > Viridiplantae > Streptophyta > Magnoliopsida > Poales > Poaceae > Thinopyrum > Thinopyrum elongatum. The sequence goes on along the minus strand of CM022301.1, from coordinate 462,852,167 downwards.
CGAAAGGCGTTGGCCTCCTGCCTGGGAGCCTCCGATCCTACTCCTGGTCAGATGGCTCGATCCAGTAGTACGTGCCCTCTGGACCCGCCTGGTAGTAGGCTCCGGTGGTGGCGTCTGGCTCCTGGACTCCATCGTCTGGTGTATCATCAAGGTGGGGTATATGGGGGAAAAGAGAAAATAAAGCAACCGTGAGTACTCATCCGAAGTACTCAGCAAGCAAGGATCTACACTACATATGCAACATTATCAATGGAGAAAAGGCTGTATAAGTGGACTGGGCTGCAGAAATGCCAGAATAGGGAGAAAGGCCTAATCCTATCGAAGACTAGCATCTTCAAACATCTTCTCAAAGCCATCATCTTGCAGCAGTAGAAGAGAGTAGAATAGCATTTTATTTAACAAACATGTTGAAGTACAGCTCAAAGATCCTTCCTCGACTCCCAGCGAGAAAGTAATCCCGAAGCTTCAATTAAGTAACAAGTATCCAGTTTAAGTAGTAGATCGGGATACACAAACTAAGCGTCCTTTACCGTAGGACCGGCTATCGATAGAAGATTCATCCCTGCAGGGGTGCACTACTGTTACCCAACACGCTCGATCAACTCTGGTCGGACATACTTGCTGGGTAATGCCCGTCCTCGGAAGATCAACACGAAGCAGCGCTCTACCTAGGCTCAGCAGAGAGGTCAGCACGCCGGACTAACCTATGCACCCAGGGGTCTCGGGCCATCGCCCTGGGCACCCTGCGCGTTGCGTGGCTGGCCGGGGTGCAGGCGCGACACTGAACTCGCCAGTGAAGTATCCAGCCCAATCCCGACGATCAGCCCGCACGGTGAATCGTGACGTCTGATAAGCTTTCGGCGAAACGTACATCGCAGAGGGCCCCATAACCATTATCCCGCGTGGTGGCAGTGCGTATAGGGCACGTCGACCCACTCAGATCACACACCCAAATCCAATAGGCTTAATTAGTATCAAGCGGAGACAATCAGAGTCTCTGATGCTCCGCCACAATGTCACACTCGAGTGCCCTTCCGGCACACCCGAAATCATAGATCCCCAGCGGGTACCCACCAGGGTGGACCCGCCTGTGAAAGAGGTCAAGTAACCGTGTGGTCATAATCATCAGGGTGAACGTAAGAGGTATCACCCTCGAGGTTCACACTGAGGGGTTGCACGACAGAGTCGTATCGGACATGGAGAAGGAGGAATCACCCTCGATGACCACGACCGTACAGCTATGCTGCAGAGTATTCATCAGGAGTGCGTTACGAGGTATCACCCTCGGCACTCGATAGTTACTACGCAGAGTCGTACAACTAAGGGGGGTGTGAAGTGAGGCGTCTGTCTCTGATCGACGATCACGTTGATCGAGTCGTTGATGAACAAGAAGGGGCGACAAAGTAAGGTGGTGGGGTCACAGATGGGTCATACCAACCTATACTAAACAGTTTATCATAGGCAGGTAAGATAGCAATGAACAGGTTACAACAGCAGGCTATGCATCAGAATAGGAGCATACATTAACAGTAGCGAAATCTAATGCAAGCAGGAGAATAGAATGGGCGATATCTGGAATGCTCAAGGGGGGGCTTGCCTGGTTGCTCTGGCAAGAGAGGGAGGTCGTCAACGGGCTGCTCGTCGGTAGTGTAGTCGTAACCTGGTGCAGCGTCGTCGGTCTCGGCGTCTATCGAGAGAGAAGGAGGGGGAGAGAAACAATAAATTCACGGCAATAATGCAAACAATGTGTATGACATGCCTAAATGATATGCCGGGGTGTTCTACTGCCTAACTAAACGATTTAGTTAATTTAGGAATTTATTTGGATTTATTTAATTAAAGTTGGGCACTATTCATTTACTGAAATCGGTCTAAAAGTTCAATGTTCTTATAGCTGCGGGCGTCTGACGGGAATACGGAGGGCGTATCCGGGCTCGTATCGTCGTTCTGAGCAAGTTTCATGTATAAAATATTTTCATCGGAGATACGGTTTAAAAGATATGATTTTCTAAAGTTTTTATTAATTTCTGAAATTTAATTAATTATTTAATTCAACATTATCCGAAACAGTGATTGATGACGTCAGCATGACATCATGCTGACGTCAGCAGCCACCTGACAGGGTGGGTCCCACCTGTCATAGGCTGTTAGGTTAATTAGGTTTAATTAATTTAATTACTGATTAATTAACACTAATTAGTTAATTAGATTAACCTAATCAGGATTAATTAACTAATTAATTATTTAATTTATTTTTATTTTTATTTTCTTAAAATCGTTTCTGGGCCGTGGGCCCCATTTGTCAGCGGCACAGGGGGCTTGGGCCCCACTGGGCAGTGGCCCAGGGGGGGGTTTCACAGGCGTGCGGGCGCGGCGCAGGCGCAGCCCGAGCGGGCGCGTCCAGGGTGCGCCCGGGCGCTGGCCACGGGCGCCGGCGAGGCGCGGCCGGACGGGTCGGTGGTGAGCGCGGGGCCACGGCGAGCGACGCGGGCGAGGTGTGGGGGCGCGCGCGCGCGCGGGTGGCCGCGGCGAGCGGAGGCAGAGGCGAGAGGACGAGCGGCAGCGGCGGCTGGAGTGGGCGCGAGCGGGGCGCGCGCAGCGCGGTCGGGCGCGAGCCGGGGCGCGGCGACGCGTGAGCATGCGCGCAGCGCGGTGAGCGGCGGCACATCCCCACACGCTCGTCAACATCTGTCGGACATACTTGCTGGGTAATGGTCCCACGTCCTCCGGAAGATCAACACGAAGCAAGCGCTCTACCTAGCCTCCGCAGAGAGTGTCAGCACGCCGGACTAACCTATGCACCAGGGGTCTCGGGCCTCGCCCTGGGCACCCTGCCGTTGCGTGGCTGGCCGGGGTGCAGCGCGACACGAACCCGCCAGTGAAGTTCTCCAGCCCAATCCCGACGATCAGCCCGCACGTGAATCGTGACGTCTGATAAGCTTTCGGCGAAACGTACATCCAGTCAGGCCCCATAACCATTATCCCCGGTGTGGCGTTGCGTTAGGGCACGTCGACCCACTCAGATCAACACCCCAAATCCAATAGGCTCAATTAGTATCAAGCGGAGACATCAAGTCTCTGATGCTCCGCCACATGTCACACTCTCAGTGCCCTTCCGGCACACCCGAATCATAGATCCCCAGCGGGTACCCACCAGGGTGGACCCGCCGTGAAAAAAAAGGTCAAGTAACCGTGTGGTCAAATCATCAGGGTGACACGTAAGAGGTATCACCCTCGAGGTTCACACTGAGGGGTTGCACGACAGAGTCGTATCGGACATGGAGAGGAGGAATCCCTCCAGATGACCACTGACCGTACAGCTATGCTGCGAGTAGTATCATCAGGAGTGCGTTACGAGGTATCCCCCTCGGCACTCGATAGTTACTACGCAGATTCGTACAACTAAGGGGGGGTGTGAAGTGAGGCGTCTGTCTCTATCGACGATCACGTTGATCGATTCTTATGAACAAGCAGGGGCGACAAAGTAAGGTGGTGGGGTCACAGATGGTAATACCAACCTATACTAAACATTTACTATGGCAGGTAGATAGCAATGAACAGGTTTCAACAAGCAGGCTATGCATCAGAATAGGAGCATACATTAACAGTAGCGAATCTAATGCAAGCAGGAGAATAGAATGGGCGATATCTGGAATGCTCAAGGGGGGGGGGGGGGGGCCTTGCCTGGTTGCTCTGGCAAGAGAGGGAGGTCGTCAACGGGCTGCTCGTCGTAGAGTAGTCGTAACCTGGTTGCAGCGTCGTCGGTCTCGGCGTCTATCGAGAGAGAAGGAGGGGGAGAGAAACAATAATTCACGGCAATAATGCAACAATATGTATGACATGCCTAAATGTAATGCCGGGGTGTTCTCCTGCCTAACAAAACGATTTAGTTAATTTAGGAATTTATTTGGATTTATTTATATTAAGTTGGGCACTATTCATTTACTGAAATCGGTCTAAAGGTTCAATGTTCTTAAGTAGCTGCGGGCGTCCTACGGGAATACGGGGCGTATCCGGGCTCGTATCGTCGTTCTGAGCAAGTTTTCATGTATAAAATATTTTCATCGGAGATACGGTTTAAAAGATATGATTTTCTAAAGTTTTTATTAATTTCTGAATTTAATTAATTATTTAATTCAAATTATCCGAAACAGTGATTGATGACGTCAGCATGACATCATGCTGACGTCAGCAGCCCACCTGACAGGGTGGGTCCCACCTGTCATAGGCTGTTTAGGTTAATTAGGTTTAATTAATTTAATTACTGATTAATTACACTATTAGTTAATTATTTAACCTAATCAGGATTAATTACTAATAATTATTTTATTTTATTTTTATTTTTATTTTCTTAAATCGTTTCTGGGCCGTGGGCCCCATTTGTCAGCGGCACAGGGGGCTGGCCGCCCACTGGGCAGTGGCCCAGGGGGGGGTTTCACGGCGTGCGGGCGCGGCGCAGGCGCAGCCCGAGCGGGCGCGTCCGGGTGCTGCCCGGGCGCTGGCCACGTGCCCCCGCGAGGCGCGGCCGGACGGGTCGTGTTGAGCGCGGTGCCACGGCGAGCGACGCGGGCGAGGTGTGGGGGCGCTGCGCGCGCGGGTGCCGCGGCACGTAGGCAGAGCGAGATGACAGTCGGCCGCGTCTTTGATTGTGGTCGGCGTCCGCCCTTCCGGGTCTGTACGCGAGCCGTGCGCGGCGACGCGTGAGCATGCGGGCAGCGCGTTGAGCGGGGCGGCACAGGGCCGCGGTCTCGCGCGAGTGCGGACAGAGAGGGGGGAAGAGGCCCGAGCCCTCACCGTGCTCGTAGGACGGCAGCGTTAGTCGGGTGGTCACGACACACACGATCGGCCACACGGCGGGGCTCCGGGCGGCGGCGAGGTCGTCGCGGGCGACGGATCGGGGATTTGCCCCGATCCGATCCAGTCGAGGGGGGAGGGGGGGACCGAGCGCCAGGCGGCTGGTCGGGAAGAGGGAGGGACGGGGCACTCGGTTGTGGCGGCGGCGTCGGCGCTAGCCGACCGGCGCGGAGCGGGGCGCGTCGGCGAGAGGCTCGGCGACGGGGCCGTTCCCGCGATCCCGATCCCGATCTGATCGGGAGGTGGGGGCTGACGAGGGGAGCGGGACGGGACGGCGTCGGCGAGCGCGGGCGGACGGGATCGGAGATCCCGATCCAGATGGGGGGGGGAGGAAAGCGAGGGGGAGGGGGGGATCGGGGGTAGGGCTAGGGTTTCGGGTGGGGGGGTGGCTATGTAGGCGCCGGCTGGGCCGGCCTGGCGGCCCGTGGCTTGCTAGGCCGAGCCCTTCGGGGGGGGTCCCTTTATCCTTTTCTGTTTCTTTTTTTCCTTTCTTTATTCTCTTTTCTCTACTGTTAAATGTTTAGGCCCCAAATGGCTTTTGTAAAAAGTGTGACCTATTTCATAAATACCATTGCATCATTCCCTAACACCTAAACTAGTTTGGGACAAAACATAATTCCATATTTATTTCAGATTTAATAAATGGTATTAAATATTATCTTTATCCACTGTTTGAGGTTGTTCGAGTCACTTATCCATTCCAATGATGTTGGTTTCAATTTTAGAATAGCCTCTGGAATATTTGCTATATATCTGACATTTTAGCTCCTAGTTGGACCTTTCATATTCCACTTTCATTTAAATTTTGAATTTGACTTAGGAGTTGAAATCAATGTGATGCTAATGATGATTATGCACTGTTGATCATGCTAACATGTCATTATCAAAAGTGTGATTACTGTTGCAATCACCGGGGGGTGTTACAACTCTCCTCATCTATTAAGAATTCTCGTCCCGAGAATTAAGAGAGACTGAAAGAAAGAGGGGTATTCTTCGCGAAGACGATCCTCGCGTTCCCAAGTGGCTTCATCTTCAGAATGATTTGACCACTGAACCTTGAGGAACTTGATTGAACTTTTGACGTGTTCGACGCTCAGCTTGATCAAGAATACGGATGGGATGTTCTGGATAAGACAGATCTTCCCGTAATTCAAGCACTTCATGATCCACAGCTCGAATGGATCCTTGAAGCAGCGGCGGAGTTGGGATACATGAAAGACGTCGTACTTGAGAAAATTTGGCGGCAATTCCAATTGATATGCCACTTCTCCTCGACGGGCAAGAATACGGAACGGGCCAATGTAGCGTGGAGCTAACTTGCCTTTGATTCCGAACCGATGAGTGCCTTTCAATGGAGTGACACGAGTACTCTTGCTCGCCAGTTTATAGACTATTTCCTGGTGCTTACGGTCTAGTTGCTCTTCTGACGAGACTGAGCAACTTCAAATTTCACGACAATACGGACTTGTTCTTCGCTTGCCGAAAAGGTCCGGTCCGACGAGTGAGCGTTCCCCAGTTTCTGACCAATTCGAGGGGTTCGACACTTACGACCGTATAGAACTTAAACGGTGCCATCTTCAGACTAGCTTGATAGCTATTGTTGTAAGAGAATTCGGCATACGGAGAGATTCCTCCCCATTTCTTACCGAAGAGATGACGCAAGCTCGAGATATCTTCGAGCACTTGATTCACTCGTTCAACTTGACCCTGTGACTGAGGGTGAAAAGCGGTGCTGAAAGACATGTGTTCCCATAGCTTCTTGGAACCTATTCCAGAATCTGGAGTGAAGAGGCGTGCCACGATCAGAACTGATCTCCACGGAACACCGTGGAGTGACACATCCGGGAAACATCAAGTCTGCTAACGGCTAGCAGTGATTGTCTCCTTAACAGGCAGAAAGTGGGCAACCTTAAGAATCGGTCCAATGACAACAAAAATAGCATCATGACCCTTCTGGGATTTGGGAAAAACCAGTAATGAAATCCATTTTGGACCTTGTCCATTTCCATTCAGTAATTTCCCAGGGGTTGCAGAGTTCCTGCGGGCCTTTGATTTTGCTTTAACGGCGGCAAACGTCACACTCAGAAACATAACGGCAATGTCTCGCTTCATATTAGGCCACCAGAATCTTTTGACAAATGTCACGGTACATCTTGTGCTACCAGGGTGAATGGACAAGGGAGTGTCTGAGCTTCCTTCAAACGTTTTCCCTCTCATTCTTGAACTTGGGTTGGACGAAGAGACTGTGTTGGAAAATAGGATCCCATCTGCATCAAATGAATTCCGACGGCTTTCCCTTTCTCGGGAGGTATCGCTTGATCTTTTCAACTTCAGTGTCATACCCTTGCATACCTTAGCCGTGTTCTAATCTGGTTCGACAACCGGGTATTGAGATAACCCTGTGGAACATATGGGAGGTTCAATTTGCAAAGCTCTTCATGAGAGAAGAGTTGTGTTTTCTTGAACCATAAGATTGTTGCTATAGACTTGCGACTCAAAGCATCGGCCATTACATTAGCCTTGCCGGGGTGTATGAGATATTCATATCATAATCGGCAATTGTTTCGAGCCATCTTTGTTGACAAGGTTCAGATCTGGTTTGAGTATTAAATACTTCAGTCTTGGTGATCCGTGTATATCTCGCAACGGTTACCGAGAAGGTAATTCGCCATAGCTTCAAGGCATAGAAACCGCCAGAAAGTTCAAGATCATGCACGGGATAATTTTCTTCTATGAGGACGCAATTGCCGGAGGCATAAGCAATCACTTTGCGCTCTTCTTGCATTAGGCACAGCCTAATCCTTGACGATATGCATCACAGTATATCACGAAATCCTTTTGGGAATCCGGGGGTGCTAGTACTGGGGCAGATGTCAATTTATCTTTAGTGTCTGAAAGCTTTCTTGACATTTTTCTGTCCACTCAAATTTAACACCTTTGTGAAGCAGATTTGTCAATGGTTTTTGCCATTTTTTGGAAAAGTTCTCAACGAATCGACGGCAATAACTAGCAAGTCCGAGAAAACTTCTGACTTGCTTAACATTCTTTGGGGAGTCCAGTCGAGAATAGCCTGACTCGTTCTGGGTTAACAGCAATCCCATCCTTGAAATCACATGTCCAAGGTAAGTTACTTCAGGAAGCCAAAATTCGCATTTGGAATACTTGGCATACAACTGGTGTTCTCGGAGCCTTTCTAGAACAAGGCAGAGTGTTCAGCATGTTCCTCTTTATTCTTAGAATAGACCAGAATATCATCTAGATATACCACGACGAATTTGTCGAGGAATCCATGAATATATAATTCATCAGACGGGAGAACGTAGCTGGGGCATTCGTTAGGCCAAGGACTGACGGTGTATTCATAGGAGCCATAACGAGTGACGATGCAGTCTTGGGAATTTTCCTCTTTACGGACACGGATCTGGTGATAACCCAACCTCAAGTCGAGTTTAGAAACACCGATGATCCAGCGAGTTGATCATAAAGATCATTGATCCGGGCAGTGGGTATTTATTCTGGATTGTGGCTTGGTTAAGGGGGCCGGTAATCCTGAACCAATCGGTTAGTTTCCATCCTTCTTCTTACGAGAGTGAAGGTGCTCCCAAGCAGAGGAACTGGGGCGGATGAAACCACTCTTAAGTGACTTGTCGATTTCTTTCCTTAAGCTCAAGGAGGTGATGCGGAGGCATCTTATAAGGTCGCTTGGCAATAGGAACGGTGCCAGGCTTCAAGTCGATGACGAACTCGACAGCTCTAGCCGGGGGTATTCCTGGAAATTCTTCTGGAAAGACTTGGAAATCTCGAACACAGGAACGTTCTCGATCCCTTCCAGGTGAGGCTGTTCAAAGCATTCATAACATATATCTCAGCTTCAGCGTCTCGAGTAATGCGGGCGTGTATAGTTCACTATCTCATCGGTGGGGTGAGAAGTTGGACGACTTTAGTGGCACAATTGATCGAAGCACATGTGAGCTTTCAACCAATCCATTCCGAGTATGAGGTCTATGGTGGAAGACTTCGGATAATAGGGGGGAAGCTAGGATTCAAATTCCTCGTCAATTTCAACAGGGACATTATTGTGCCATCATAGTGGTTTGACATTGGCCTCCAGGGGTAACGGACAACTATTGGCAGGTTCATCTTTTCGAATGCAATGTCATGAGATAATGCAAATGCTTCAGACATGAATGAATGCGATGCCTCCTGAATCAATAATACAGAAGCAGGTACTGAGTTAACAGGAAGGGTACCCATCACAGTAGCAGTTGATCCTGGACTTCTTCAATGTCAATGTTGTAAGCTTGACCACGACCCGTGAACAGACCCAGTATTATAGTTGCGGGTCTGATTGTTGCCACGGCCATATCCACGGCCAGCACGAGGAAATCTAACTGATTCTGAGTCGGGCGGCAGTCTTTAGCCTGGTGGCCTGTTTTGCGGCACTGACAACCAAACCATCTTCAGGACGAAGAGGGGCATGGTTCTGAATAGCTTGAGCCTTTGACGGCCTCGTGGTGGAGGAGGCAGACGTGGTGCAGCATTGTTCTTTGGCGCAGAGGTATTGGGACGGAACGCGTTGTTGGAATCCAAACTCTACTGCTTCGGTGCTGAGCCCGAAGATGAGCCAGCATCACGATAGCGCTTCTGCGAGTCTCTTGTGTTCCATCTGAGCGTCTAACGAGAATAGCCTTGTTCACTAGAGTTGAGAAGTCATTGATGTCTTGAGCAGCTAGTGCAAGCTGAGGTCAGGGTGTGTAGTCCATTCGGAACTTCTCCTGTCTGCGAGCATCTGTGGCGATGTCTTCTTCAGCATAGCGGGAGAGATCAAGAAATTCCCGCTGATAGCTTCGACGACTTTTTATTGCCCTGAGTGAGGTTGCGGAACTGGGTCTTCATGCGTTCCATAATTGCTTGAGGATGTAACGTGTACGGAAAGCAGCCTGAAACTCATACCAAGTGAGACTGTTCCAACAGGCAGAGTACGCTTGTGTGTGTCCCACCATTGAGCAGCGGGGCCCTTTAAGAAAAAGCCGCGAAGGTTGACAAAGTTGGCGGGGGGCGCCATTAGCAGACTCCATCTCGTGAGTGATGTCGCGGAGCCAGTCATCGGCATCCAGGGGCTTGTCGAGTTGCGAAACTGCGTTATAGCACGTCGAGACGTGCTCGAGTGGCACCAACTCGACGGCAAAGCCCGAACAGTGCGATCCAGAGCCTGATGCACTGATACAGAACGCGGTGTGTCATATCGGCGGGCTCGTACGGGCACAGATGCTGTTAGTATCCGGTAGCATCTCCAGCAGGGGCATACGGAAGTATCGGAACTCAGAGTCATCCAAGATTCACTGAACTGTCCTCGAACGTGCGACAGCAGAGTAGGCGGCATCATTACTGCCATCTCAATCGTCACGCCTAATCCGTGAAAGGTGTAACTCGGTGTCTAGTCTTCTGCCGATCATAAATCCGAACTTCAGCATATACTTTTCCTGATTAAACTCGCGGTAATCCTCGTAAACCATGAACTCAGGGTACCAGCGGTAGCCAAGTCTGGTCATGAGAGCGATCAGGACAGCTGGAAACCCAGGGGTATTACGAGACCCAAGTGCGAAGCACAAGCTGTGTCGTAGGACGCGTGAAAACAAACGGTCCTCTGAAACAGGGAAATTCAAACTTGTCAATGAACAATGAGAAGTATAACCGATCTCGGAGAGAAAGGTTTAAACAAACAATGAAGGGAAATGATTATGACTAATCAGATCAACGACAGGGCAATCGCACAGATATCCAGCTCTCCCGGGTAGACGGGATTACGAGATCCTAGAGTGTCGGCGTTGTAAACTTTATTTAACCCGAATAGAGAGATGTTAGAGTCCCAGAGTATAGACGAGGAATAAAAATCCAATACCACCCAGTTGGCGACGTGGCCCGTAAGCCACCAGCCAAGTTAGTAAATTAGTTTCTCGGTTTCTAGACTCAACTTCGGCCAAGGAATTTGGAGGGGGCTTCCTACAGGCAGTCGGCTCTGATACCAACTTGTGACGCCCCCGGTTCAATCGTACACTATCATACACGCAAACATGTACGATCAAACCCAGGGACTCACGGGAAGATATCACAACACCAACCTCAACACACATAAACGGAGATCCACATATTACAGACCAGGGATCCGAAGATCCGAATACATGAGTCAGTCTACAAATAATATCTGGGTACAGACATAGTTAGACAAGTTATGCCTTAAGAGGCTAGCACAAACAGCGACACTAATCGAAAGGCGTTGGCCTCCCTGCTGGAGCCTCCGATCCTACTCCTGGTCAGATGGCTCGATCCGTATTACGTGCCCTCTGGACCCGCCTGGTAGTAGGCTCCGGTGGTGGCGTCTGGCTCCTGGACTCCATCGTCTGGTGTATCATCAAGGTGGGGTATATGGGGGAAAAGAAAATAAAGCAACCGTGAGTACTCATCCGAAGTACTCAGCAAGCAAGGATCTACACTACATATGCAACATTATCAATGGAGAAGGCTGTATAAGTGGACTGGGCTGCAGAAATGCCAGAATAGGAGAAAGGCCTAATCCTATCGAAGACTAGCATCTTCAAAACATCTTCTCAAGCCATCATCTTGCACAGTAGAAGAGAGTAGAATGCATTTTATTTAACAAACATGTTGAAGTACAGCTAAATCCTTCCTCGACTCCCAGCGAGAAGTAATCCCGAGCTTCAATTAAGTAACAAGTATCCAGTTTAAGTAGTAGATCGGGATACACAAACTGAGCGTCCTTTACCGTAGGACCGGCTATCGATAGAAGATTCATCCCTGCAGGGGTGCATACTGTTACCCAACACGCTCGATCAACTCTGGTCGGACATACTTGCTGGGTAATGCCCGTCCCTCGGAAGATCAACACGAAGCAGCGCTCTACCTAGGCTCAGCAGAGAGGTCAGCACGCCGGACTAACCTATGCACCCCAGGGGTCTCGGGCCATCGCCCTGGGCACCCTGCCGTTGCGTGGCTTGGCCGGGGTGAGCGCGACACTGAACTCGCCAGTGAAGTATCCAGCCCAATCCCGACGATCAGCCCGCAACGGTGAAATCGTGACGTCTGATAAGCTTTCGGCGAAACGTACATCGCAGAGGGCCCATAACCATTATCCCGCGTGGTGGCAGTGCGTATAGGGCACGTCGACCCACTCAGATCACAAACCCAAATCCAATAGGCTCAATTAGTATCAAGCGGATGACATCAGAGTCTCTGATGCTCCGCCACAATGTCACACTCGAGTGCCCTTCCGGCACACCCGAAATCATAGATCCCCAGCGGTACCCACCAGGGTGACCCGCCTGTGAAAAAAAAGGTCAAGTAACCGTGTGGTCATAATCATCAGGTGAACGTAGAGGTATCACCCTCGAGGTTCACACTGAGGGTTGCACGACGATAGTCGTATCGACATGGAGAAGGAGGAATCACCCTCGATGACCACGACCGTACAGCTATGCTGCAGGTATTCATCAGGAGTGCGTACGAGGTATCACCCTCGGCACTCGATAGTTACTACCAGGTCGTAACAACTAGGGGGGGTGAATGAGGCGTCTGTCTCTGATCGACGATCACGTTGATCGAGTCGTTGTGAACAAGCAGGGGCGACAAAGTAAGGTGGTTGGGGTCACAGATGGGTCATACCAACCTATACTAAACAGTTTATCATAGGCAGGTAAGATAGCATGAACAGGTTACAACAGCAGGCTATGCATCAATAATAGGAGCATACATTAACATAGCGAAATCTAATGCAAGCAGAGAATAGAATGGGCGATATCTGGAATGCTCAAGGGGGGGGCTTGCCTGGTTGCTCTGCCAAGAGAGGGAGGCGTCAACGGCTGCTCGTCGGTAAAGTCGTAACCTGGTGCAGCGTCGTCGGTCTCGCGTCTATCGAGAGAGAAGGGGGGGGAGAGAACATAATTCACGGCAATAATGCAAACAATATGTATGACATGCCTAAATGATATGCCGGGTGTTCTACTCTCTACTGCCTACTAAAACGATTTAGTTAATTTAGGAATTTATTTGGATTTATTTATTAAAGTTGGGGCACTATTCATTTACTGAAATCGTGTCTAAAAGTTCAATGTTCTTATAGCTGCGGGCGTCTGACGGGAATACGAGAGGGCGTATCCGGGCTCGTATCGTCGTTCTGAGCAGTTCATGTATAAAATATTTTCATCGGAGATACGGTTTAAAAATATGATTTTCTAAAGTTTTTATTAATTTCTGAATTTTAATTAATTATTTAATTCAACATTATCCGACAAACAGTGATTGATGACGTCATCATGACATCATGCTGACGTCAGCAGCCACCTGACAGGTGGGTCCCACCTGTCATAGGCTGTTAGGTTAATTAGGTTTAATTAATTTAATTACTGATTATTAACACTAATTAGTTAATTAGATTACCTAATCAGTGTAATTACTAATATTATTTATTTTATTTTTTTTTTATTTCTTAAAATCGTTTCTGGGCCGTGGGCCCCATTTGTCAGCGGCACAGGGGGCTTGGGCCCCACGGGCAGTGGCCCAGGGGGGGGTTTTCACAGGCGTGCGGGCGCGGCGCAGGCGCAGCCCGATCGGCGCGTCCAGGTGCGCCCGGGCGCTGGCCACGGGCGCCGGCGAGCGCGGCCGGACGGTCGGTGGTGAGCGCGGGGCCACGGCGAGCGACTCTGGCGAGTGTGGGGGCGCGCGCGCGCGCGGGTGGCCGCGGCGACGGGGCGAGGCAGAGGACGAGCGGCGCGGCGGCTGGATGGGCGCGAGCGGGGCGCCGCGCGCGGTCGGGCGCGAGCCGGGGCGCGCGAACGCGTGAGCATGCGCGACAGCGCGGTGAGCGCCGGCCAGGGGCCGGTGCGCGCGGCGAGGTGCGGGAGCAAGGGGGGGAAAGAGGCCCGAGGCCTCACCGTGCTCGTAGGGACGGGCAGCGGGAGGTCGGGGTGTCGACGGGGACGACGGCGACGGGGAGGCAGGCCGGCGGGGAGGCGCGGCTCCGGCCGGCGGCGAGGTCGTCGCTGGCGACGGGATCGGGGATTTGCCCCGATCCGGATCCAGTCGAGGGAGGGGGCACCGAGCGCCAGGGCGGCTGGTCGGGGAAGGAGAGGACGGGGCTACGTCGGTGTGGCGGCGGCGTCGGCGCTAGCCGACCGGCGCGGGAGCGGGCGGCGTCGGCGAGAGGCGTCGGCGACGGGGCCGTTCCCGATCCCGATCCCGATCTGGATCGGAGGTGGGGGCTGAACGAGGGGAGGCGGCGACGGGACGGCGTCGGCGAGCGCGGCGGACGGGATCGGGAGATCCCGATCCAGATGGGGGGGAGGAGAGAAAGCGAGGGGGAGGGGGGATCGGGGTAGGGCTAGGGTTTTCGGGTGGGGGGTTGCTATGTAGGCGCCGGCTGGGGCCGGCCTGGCGGCCCGGTGGCTTGCTAGGCCGAGGCCCAGTCGGGGGGGGGGGTCCCTTTATTCCTTTTCTTTTCTTTTTTCTTTTTTTTCCTTTCTTTATTCTCTTTTCTCTATGTTAAATGTTTAGGCCCAATGGCTTTGTGAAAAAGTGTGACCTCTTTCATAAATACCAGTGCATCATTCCCTAACACCTAAAACTAGTTTGGACAAAACATAATTCCATTTTATTTCAGATTTAATAAATGGTTTTAAATATTATCTTTATCCACTGTTTGAGGTTGTTCGGTCACTTATTCCAATTCCAATGATGTTGGTTTCAATTTTAGAATAGCCTCTGGAATATTTGCTATATATCCTGACATTTTAGCTCCTATGTTGGACAACTTTCATATTCCACTTTCATTTAAATTTTGAATTTGACTTAGGAGTTGAAATGCAATGTGATGCTAATGATGATATGCACTGTTGATCATGCTAACATGTCATT